>OX336336.1:21131832-22546340 GCA_946902875.1 Nematopogon swammerdamellus
TATCGTCTGTGTGAGCAAGTAGCTGCATTTTTAGTAAGACAGAATACTAACCCGCGTAGCTACGTGGAAAGCGCGCGCGAGCTCTTCGTGGACGCGCATCTCGCGTTGGAGGGTGCGCGCGTCGTGGCTGCGCGGTGCCACGCTCGCCCGCTGCGCGACCAACAGAGGCAGCTCGGCTCGCGCACGCTGCCACCGCTCCACGTAGCTCAGTCGAACTTTCGCATTCACCGCTTCATCCTGGACAGGGCCGGATTAAACCATATAGAGGCTCCTAGGCAGTGCAAGTCTCGCGGCCCCTCTCCCCTTAGGCAGGTCTGTGCTTATACCAACACAAAAATGTCATTTATTAATTAAAACAAAATGATTTATAGGTAATGTAATTTTATGCAATATGTACTTTCAAACAGATCAGTGGTTTCAAATGGTATGTACCTTATATATGTATAATATGCTTATAAAAAGTATTTAATGTAAAACATTTTTTGTGAAATTGATTTGTCCTATAAAAAAAATTACTTAAAACTTGTGTAAAATGTAAACAAAAGCATCAAATTAAAACGACTGAGCTATTTTCCCCAAGTGCCACGGTGCCCCTAGTCGGCGGCGCTGGGCCCATAGGCCTACATTGTCTAAATGGATAATCCGGGACTGCCTAGCTAGAACGTTCTTCCGTGAACAGTTCTGCAGCAACCAGTGAATACCCAGTGTTCAATGTAATGCGAATGTTTCGTGTTTGCTGGCTGGGTAGAGCGTCTGAACTTGCACAATATGTCGTCTGCATCAAGTTCCTAATGAGTCTGTGACTGAAGCTGAAAGCCTGTCAGTATAGAAGAGCACAGTAGGTAAGTATGTGTCGCGATAGTATGTACTAGGTCTCGTGCGAGAGTGATGAGAGACCTCTAGAGTATCCCTGAGTGCCGCAGCGCGCTCGTCAGCTTGAGCGGCTTGCGCCAGCTGCTCGCCGCGCTGAAGCCGGCACGCCTGCGCCACCTCCCTCCGCTCCCTGAAATGTTCAGTAATAGCACTTAGGGCTCGTACCCATACTACGTGACCGATTTTTCCCACTTTTTGACCCCCTCCCCCCCCCCCCCCCCCCCCTCCCCTTGTGACCTACCGTGGTATGTGCTCAGACCCAGTGGGTATTTATGGTTTTATTCATTTATTTAAAATAACAATACACTTTCCAACAACTTTGGACAAGATATTCCCATTAAAATTACTTTTTTTTATAAACAATTAAATATATTGTAAAATATAACTGTAACTACGTGACTTGGCACTGACCCGCCCCCCCCCCCCCGTGACTGACCGTGGTATTTTTCGAACACCCCTCCCCCCCTAAATCGGTCACGTAGTTCACGTTTATGACTCCAGGTGCCATCACAACTATCCATGTCGTCATTATACAGGTGTCCCAAAACTCAACGTCAAGCGGTAACCAGGGAGTAGGCCAGTTTATGACTACCCAGGGAAAAATAAGAAAAAATTGGTTGTCTGTAAAGTAGGTTTACGGAAGACGTGATAACGTCATAAAATCCTACATAACGCCATCTACATATCAAAGCGCATACTACAACGTTGCAACACCTACCTAACTGCGAATCAAGTAAACTACCGCTGAAGTATTTCATTTACTATTGACGCTAGATGTCGCTCCAAAAGATTCAACGCCATGAAATCTTCACCTACTGTTGACCGAATTCGCTTCGCTAGTACATGATCGATTTAGCCGGGTGGTTAAGACGTCTGGTCGGTCACACAATATTGGTGGCAGGGACCGCGGGTTCGAGGCTCGCAAAAGACGGACAAATATATTTTGTATTTCGCTTGGGCCGATTGTGCCTCTCTATCGCTTGTTACGCGCTCTCGCTTGCACACACGGGTTCAGATGGAATGTGACACTTTTTCGTGCGTGCAGCCGGTGTTCATCAATTTATAAGACGTGACGTTATCACGTCAAAAATCGGTCATTTGTTTTTTATGATATGAGCCTTTTTTGAAAAACGTTGAAAATTTACATTTTTACGTACTACTACTACAAATTTGCAAATATAATTGTTAAATTTGTTTTATTGGTAGCCTAAATAACTCGGCTATTGATCAGTATCCCAAACAAAACCAGACTGCCTGTAGTTTTACAAAAAAAAAAAAAAACTGTAAATTTTTTCTAAAAGATAAATGGCTCAGATTTTTTTTCTTATTTTTCCCTGGGTTGTCATAAACTGGCCTACTCCCTGGTTCCCGCTCGACGTTGAGTGTTGGGACACGTTGTATACAGTAACTTGCTATCTATTTTCTTGGAACTCACTTATCCACCACGCAACGGCCACCGATAGCCCCACAGATTCAGTCGGACTTCTATCTAACACCGTAGTGGCAAGTGATCGTTGAACCGTTGAGGCTGCCAATGGTTCGGATTCCACGTAAAACTGTAGTTCCTTTCCCTGTACCATACTAGGTGGTAGGGTTTAACCTGACCGGATTGATACTATCAAACTGAATGGAAGGTCGGTCTAAGCGGCTATGTAAATAGTTTGTGTTTTCAGTTAAATTCAGTGTAGCCGCAAAAGGAATCACTGACGTGGCATCTATTTCACCAAGGTGTTGTGGACATTACGACCGCGAGTGTTACTACATAAGTGTAATGTAGATAAGACAGTTGTTATTTAAATGTCCTTCTTCGTACGCACCGACCGACCTACCGACCACTTAGCTTATGTGATGAACATGTGAATTGTTTTTGTGACTTTAGTTTCTGGACCTAGCTAGACTATAGTCTCTCACTCTCATAAACTCAGTTCTTCAGTTCAGTTACGACCGCACTCCAGTCTGAGAATAGCTGTCATTCACCCCTTCCTACCAATGTACTCGTATTTGCGGAAGCGATACTTCCCTATGTTCTGCGTATCGAGCGAAATTACTGTCGCTAGCTTATTGTGGTAGCAGGGCGGCCGCTGACCGTTCGTACTATGTTATGTATGATACACACGCCTCTCTGCGCATGTGTGCGTGCTGAGAGAAAGGGGTCAATGACCGCTATTCTCAGACTGCAGCGCACATACTATAGACGTACATAAGGAGCTGGGTGTGCTGAGCTTGGAGCGCGGCGGTGTGCGCGCGCGTGGCCCGCAGGTCGGCGAGGAGAGTGCGCAGGCGCAGGTAGCGACCGCCCCGCAGCAACTCCGCAAATGTGGCGCGCGCCATCTCCTTCACCATGCATCTGCATAATGCCACTGATTGATTGGTGTACTTAATTCAAGAGAGATATAAAACTAAAATATTTGCCTTATTTGGTCTACGGGGGTCTACGTGTAGATCGTAGAGACACATAAATGTAAAGGAGTAAGACAATGCAGACGAAAGTCTAGTGCCTATATCCTATCAAATGTTAACAATTTATGTAGATATAACTATTAAATTACTATCAACATTAATTTGTCTCTGTTATTCCTTTTCTTTTATGTCTTCTGAGAAACAAATATTTAAGATTTGGATTTGTATACATGCATACCCACATGGCTACATCTATCATGTTCATGTGTGCACTGTCTGATATCAATGCTGATATCGTATCCGACCAACAAAATGGCCAATCTGATAGCTGCCTGGACAGGTCATATCCGGCGTTTTGGTGAAATTGCATCTCGTACAGAATGCATACGAAATGTTCGAGGAAATGTTTCGAAATAATTGTATGCAGGAAAGATGCAGAGAACTTTCCTTCGATCCTAAGATACATTTTTTACAGTTTTGCTGGATTTATCTTTATCCACTATCTACGGCCTATTAGGAAATAAGAGCAATTTATCACCGAATTCCAACATATAGGTACTCGTAAGTTGACGTTATTACAAAACTCGGTACAAACTGACCCTAAAGGAAGTTAACGTTCTCCATACAAAATCGTCTTTCGGCATTTATGTTTTTTATCCCCCTTAACCTTATCAGATTTTTACAATTCTTTTTATGTTGTAATAAGGACAGTCGAATCTACGTTCCTGTATTTTTATTTTTTGAATATCTAAAGTGATGTGATGAATGAGCTTCATGACATTAAAAAACAAAAAAAAAAAAATTTTTTTCGGTCGAAATACAAATTTTTAGCTCCGGTGTATATTATTTCATCTAAACAAAAATGACAAAGACAGGAACATAGATTTCCTTAAGACGAGAAAAAAAAATAGTAAAAATCGGATAAGGTTTAGGGGGCTAGAAAACATAAATGCCGAAAGACGATTTTGTATGGAGAAAGTTAAGGTCAGTCACGCACGTAACTATTTTTCTCCATACAAAATCGTCTTTCGGGGCGGCGTATGTTTTCCTAACCAAGCCCTAACTAAAACTTGACCGATTTTTATATTTCTTTTTTCTGGTAATAAGGACAATCTAATCTACGTACATGTTTTTTATTTAGATTAAATATACGACGACGCCAGATTTAAAAATAGTCTATATGTCGACGTTACTACATTCGTCTTAATCCTCCATAAAAAGTGGACTACCCAGATTGACTCGTTACCTGTCTCTAAAGAGTTTTTCCTTGTGCGGAGGGCGCGGCTCGGCCGGGCTGACGTTTTCCGGGAAGTTGCTCGCTTCTGCACAAACAACGTCGCCCTTTCTTCCACTCCGTCGACACCACAATCGAAATTAGCAAGTCCTTTGATTCATCTGTCTATCTGAGCTACACAAATGTTTGAATAATTCCTTCTAACTCTCACTGTCGAAATATAATATCGTTGGTCGAATTGAATTAAAATTGCATGACATTATAATTATTTTATACCCGGTGAAGTCGACTCTAATAAAAAATTTTAACATCTTTAAAAATATCATATAAGCCTTGATGGAATGTTAAGGCTGCGATATGCAAATTTTAGGAGAAACCGAGGTTTTTGACAATTTATTTCAGAGAAACCAGGCCACACAGAAAAAACATAAAAATTGATCACGAAAGCCAAGAATAAAGAGAACTTAATAAAACAAAATTGTACTCAAAATGTGGCTTATTTATTTAAAAAACCCCCTTCAAACCCCACCTTGTTGTATACAATTGCTAATATGGTGTTTTTAGCAGCTTTCTCCAGGGTCAACCTATACAAAAACTAAAAAAACAAGCAGGATAAATAATCGTTCTCATCTTTTTCTTGTATTTCTCCAGAATATTTTCTGTATAGGTGTCTTGATTTTCTTAACAATTTCTTCGAAAAAAAAAACGTAATTTATGGTCCTCTGTCGTATTTTTTTTTTGGCAAAAGTTAAATGTTATAAGAAATAAATCACTAAGCATGTTATATTCATATATTTTTATTGAAAGAAAAAAAATCCCATTGAAAAATATGAGTATGTATTTGGTTTCGAAAATTATTCTAACAAATGACACATAATATAAGCCAAAACGCTCATTGTTCGCATGTTTTGCATCGGCGGAATGCTTATGCAAAATTTTAAAATAAAATCCGGTGCGAGGCACCGCCGAACCGCACGTCTCGTACTCCACGTATTAGGTAAAACATTCTTTTTCGCATATGAAATAAAAATATCAAAACAGCGTCCATGTTTTGTATAGTAGCTCTTCGCGTATTTGGGTCAGTGAGGGATAGAGAGTTGGTAAATTATAATTAATGGATGTATTCTCATTCCAAAGAGCAGGATAATATTATTATGCATCATAATCAGAGATAGCATGTTTTTGATTTTTGTTTTGTCAACATTGTACTTGTAAATAAAATAATAAATAAGCAAGTAGAGTAGAGTACGTCCAAATTTCTCCCCCGCAGAAGGTGAACTTATTACAGAACTCAATTTATTACAGTTAACACAATACCATCTAACGCTGTTAGTGTACGTACAGGCTTCCTCCCGTTCTTTGTATTCGATTCGAACACGCTTTGAAAGTGACTAGGAACACAAAATAACACCTTCTCCTTTACTCCAAACATCTCCTTCTCCTTTAGGAGAAGGTTTACTAAAATATGTCACCCTTAGTGATAAGTCCGCCTTTGGGCACTTTTGTCTTTCTATTTTTCCTAGTACTGAATACTTGATAGTTGATTGATTGTAAGTATGGTAGGGCTAATACGTCGTTGTAAGTAAGCCGGGCCAAGAACACGCCGACCGCCCCGGTCGGCGTGGTCTCGGCTCGAGCTCTTGATCTCAAGGTCCGAAGTTAGAATCCGGCCGACATGCACCAATGAGTTTAATCAGATTGAAAAATTTATGTTCATACCTACTCCTGCAGGCTGCGTTCGTAACCGGTGTAAAACTGTAGGTCCCTTCCTTGCTCCTTACTAGTTAGTCGGCTCGAATTATGGTCTATTTGGTTGGTACCACCGTACTGCATGTAAGATGGTCGCACGGCAGCCTCGGCTGTGTTCTCCTCTAGTCCAGTATAGGTAGAAATACACGGAGCAACCGTGTATATGAACGGAAACTGGCTGCCCTCAACAGGAAAACGGAGTGTGGAGAGAACGCACCCAGGTGAGACGCCGACATCAAGTAAGTACGTCGGCGGAAAGCAGTGGTTCCATACAGCTGGAGGTCGGGACGACTGGAGGATCATTTAAGAGGCATTTTTCCACTGACTGCGATTGAACTGTACGCTATAAGTTCTTCAAGACCGGTGGATCCCCGGTACACATTAGGTGGTGGATATGCACTTCCACGCATATACATAGCTGGTGAAAACAAAAGCTGCGGCTAGAACAAAACGCTGAGGCCCTGGGCACAGGCTGTTGTTGGACAGGGTGCGGGCGGACCCCAGTGGCAGTGAAGGCTTCACCCCGCCTCTCGGCTTCGGTCGGGGGTTCCTTCGGGTGGACGGGTGGTGGCTCGGATCGGCTGGGGAAAGGCTTCAGCCTGTGTTTCCCATGGGATTATTTCGGAAGAACGGTACAGCTATGGGGCCTCGATCTGGCATACATGATCACTGTACTCGCAAGAGTGCAGGGATAGACGTCTGAATCTTATAGTCGCAAGGCTGGTATTGCTGGACGTCTATAAACAAAACGTAAGAGAGATTACCTGATAGTATATCCATGTCCAGTATGGTACCTTATCGGAGTCGGAGGTGATATTGGTTGGTCGGAGCACGTGCTCTGGTACCTCTGACTCAGCCATCCACACCGGATTACATAATACAATAGAGAAGGAGTCTCACCGACGATGCGCAGCTGCAGCAGGGCGTTCTCCAGCACCAGCGCGAACAGCAGCGCTTCGTAGCTGCCCAGTCTGTCGCGTCATGCACTCAGTATTGTAGATATAAACAAACAGTGTTGCCGTCCTGTTCAGTATAGCCGGCAGGACCGAAGGGAAGCACTGACATGGCACCTAGTTCACCAAGGTGTTATGGGCTGACATCACGGATGTAGTAGGTGATGTAGCCGACCGTGCCAGTTTCCATAAAAAAAGCATTCCAATATGCGGGGATACAATTTATTAGTTTTTTTCCTTCCTTGTTATTGTTTGTATGTTTAATGAAGTGGGAGATTAATTAATTAATGGCATTTCAGTGATTCAATTAATCAGCCTCAGTAGCTCAGTGGTGCTTTCTCTAATCTCTGTTAGCAATTCATCGCTACAAGCAAATTGTCATGGTCCGTCTCACTCGCTCCAACGGGCTTCTCAATGCGTCTAGTGAGACAGAGCTGCGGTTACAGCTATAATAAACAATACGTAGGCTGGGCGCGGTCAGAAACTGGATGGGTGACCGTTCGACCGTTCAGGCTGACCCTGGTTCAGGTTCCCCGTAAATCTGTAGGTCACTTTCCTTCTTATCTTACTAGGTGGTAGGGTTGTACCCGCCCGGGTTGGTACCACCGCACTGAATGAAAGGTCGGTCGAAGCAGTTATGTAAATAATTTGATTTTCTGTCCAGTTCTGTGTTCAGTCACTATCAAAGGGAAGCAGTGACACGGCACCTAGTTTACCAAGCTGTTGTGGGCTGACATCACGGGTGTTGTAAGTGATGGAGACAACCATGTAAGTTTGCATTAAAAAAACAGTGTATTCTAAGAGAAAATGTATAATGTGTGGAATAATTGCATTGTTATTTAGTTTTAAAATTAAGCAGCAAGCAAGCAAGTTAAATAATAAGAAATTTTTTTTATACAAAAGCCTAAATGTATATTCAGAGACAGGCACTTTGGAAGAATATAGTTTGTTACATATAGGTATTTTTAATATGAAAACTGTAGGTCCCTTCCCTAACCTTATTATAACAAGGATTATCTCGGTCGTAACAGCTATAAAAATAGTCAGTGTTTTCCGTTCAGTTCAGTGCAGCCGACAAGACTGTACAGAACCACTAACAAAACAAGGCACCTACTTCCAACAGGAACAAGGTCTGTTGAGCTGATACGGCGGTTATGGTTAGGTGACGTAACTACCCGTCTATGATTTGAAGAAAGTAAGTGTTCCATGTCGTGTGATGTCTCCAGCCAGCGCCGCCGCCGCCGGAAGCGCGCGTGCGCGACGCGGGCGGAGGCGAGTCAAACTCGCGCAACTCAAAGGCGGGCGGGTAATGAATTGCAAAGTCAAACTTGACTTCGGGGAAGCTGTAGCGAGAGGGTTCGCCGCGAGTAATTTTAAGGCGATTGAAGAAGTTAGATCTCGAGCGATTTTAAATTCAGACAAGAAATAATCGTAGCGTGAAACATATTCTAGCTATCGACTTATCGTATTTACGAAACATTAAAAATACGATATTGATTAATTTAAAAGTTTGTCGGGTTTCAGGAAAATTTTAGAATTAACCATTTAAAGACAAAATCACAGTACACATGTAGGTACCATAGATGTTGAAGCTTGATCCGTTTCAAGGTTGCATTAATTCAGTTTTTTTCGTTCGCTAGTGTATCCTCATACGAATATGATTTAAAGGGATCTTACAGAAATTTTCAGTGAATATTTTTTATTAATTTTATAAAGTTTAAAAAAAATGCACTGGCAATAATTTGTCAGTACGAAAAGAGAACATACGAAAATGATTTTCTCGTTAAATCTTTCTATCTAATTAATATTAAGCTACACTAGCGAATACGACGTGGTAGCTGGCGTTGTGCTCTAAGTTAACAGAGTCTTTGTAGCACAACATCGATTACTCTGCTTACCCCGTTTGTCGCTATACAGCGTGTATGTACGTATATATGTATTTACTAACGAATGAAAAAAAAAACTGTATTATGAAATAATGCAACCTCAACCCCTACACTCACTGCTTTAGGTATGATTGTCCAAAAATAAAGCTTGAAGGATCATCGCGCTTGTTTGACCTACTATAGTTTCTACACAACCAAGTCCTCTATAGTAGTCTATAGTAAGTATATTCATCATAAAAATAGAACACATATTCCTCCTCCTTTCGTTTGCACTACCCATACTTCTTTCTCTGTATTTTATTCCTCATCACCCAAAGGTTGACTGGAAGAAATCACTTGCAGTGATAAGTCCGCCTTTGCGCACTTCTGTATTGGTTTGTTCTCCATTGTGTGCAATAAAGAGTTTCTATTCTATTCTATTCCTCTTTTTAAAAGAATGTTTTCAACGAGTACGAGTAGCATACCAAAATGTGCAAATGTATCTAGACTAGACCAACTTGCACGTATGTAAGCCGCCTTAAATACGAAATGCAGTGTAGTGTATCGACACGAACATTCTCAATCATCGAGTGTTGGAGGATGGGTGAAGTTGGCTGGAGGATTGGAGAGTTACTCTGGATGCAGGAATGTCTACAATATCGAGTGCATAAACACTTCACTCAAACATTACTACCTACTAACTGAACTCTTCTGCGCTGATATGTTTGTTTGCAACTGAACGTTTTTATAATATATATATTTTTTTATTTAAATTATTTTTAGGGCTTTTAACAAAGCAATTCGTCAATATCAGCCCCATGGTACCTTTCCTCTGCTCTACCATTTATTCGGTACCGATAATGTTTGTGACGAGAACAATTTGTTAGTGTAGTACGAATGTTAGCTCGTTTTCGGGAATTATAAAAATTATGTATTTATTAATTACGCATATTCGCAAGTTGTACATGGTGTGATTGTACATGAGAAAAATGTTCTAAATATATATTAAAAGTAACATTATATAAAGTATATTATTAAAAGTAACGTACATTAAATAAAAGTATATTATTAAAAGTAACGTAACATTTTTGCAAACATTGCTTTGTTGTAGGTAGCTAATTTATGTAAACCCCAATTGCGGAAGTTTTTGTTTATTACTCTAAGAAATGTTACATATGTAATGAGATTACTTGGCGTAAATAATAGAAAAATAAAAAATATTCTTTATTATATTTTATGTAAATAAAGATTATTTAAAAAAATAATAATAATAAAGAAAATACATATCACTATAGCAAATAAAACAGTTTTAATGCAGCGCCAATTTTGAGTCAGTCACTGAACACAGTAACGAAACAGAATTTGTAAAGGGTAGTTTACACCAAATTATTTCGAGATCAACGACAACCACTAAAGAATTATATATAACCTACCTAACAAACATTAAAATAAATATCAAAAGGGGCGCTGTTTAAAAGTAATTTAATAATATTCGTATTTCAATAACAATAATTAGAAACCTAAAAGCATATTTCTCACCGGCTATCCGTTCCCCCGTGACATTCTTCACTTTCACTGCATTCCATTCCGTATGAAATATCCTCATTTAGGTCAACATGAAGGAATTATTTAAATTAATGTACGTAACTAACTAGCTTATCTGTCAGACATTATTCAGCCACAACTTTATTTAGACGCAGCAGTAACCACGCACGTGAGCTGTTAAGTCAATACGATCACTGTTGCCATAGAAAACATAATATCAAATACCTAACAAGTGTCCTCCTTCACAAAACACGGGTATGTTTATTATGTACGAGCTTTTGCCCGTGGCTTCGCTCGCGTGAAATTCGTATTTAAAAGGAAGAAAGTAAATAAGCCTGCTACTGCTACCGTGCCTTTATTTCGGCGCGCGGAACAATTCTGTTTGTATGAGAGCCACATGTTAGCGTAATCGGAATTAAATTTTATTTAGCCTATCCTGTGTCACGTATAGTTAAATGTGTTTGTACTAAGTTTCATCGAATTTGGGTGATCAGTTTAAGAGTTTTAGTTTAACATACATACATAGGTACATACAGAAATGATTTCTAAAAAATGCTCAATTTAGTTTTAGTATCATACATAAAGTCTACAAACGCAGTATCTCATAAAACAAAGTAACTTTCTCCCTCGCTTTCTCCATGACCATCCCTTACAGATTTATTATTAGTATGATGATGATGATGAATGATTGATGATTGATAATAGATTAGTACGTGTACGCATAATATTATAGATTTCATTTTATTTTCGTTATTCCAAAGGATTTTCGTTAAGTCGATAAATTTGAAAAAAAAGTTTGCTTACTTGAAGATTTTTCGCTCGTGAGAATATTTCCCAGATGAATTATAGTCTGGGGTTTCATATTAGCAAATAAAGAAAAATGTAAGCATAAAAATGAATATTTCTTGTGCCCGAACAAATGCCCCTGAAAAGAGTAAACGAATAATTCGATATTCATAAGGTTTGTTTAGATTTTCATGTTTTTACCAAATACTCTGTACGCGAACGGAGCACCTATTGTGAAAGTGTGTTTATTCAGGATCATCTCGTAACGTTTCAAGTAATATATTCAATATTATATCTATATAACATCATCATTCATCCATCACACAAGCATATTCTGCCTTAGCGCGTGCTTCGTGGAAACCACCAGCTCTGAGCACAACCGACTGCTTCTAGCCAGCTCACCATACACTTCTGTCTTACATTGTATTAGATTTTTTATTTATTATGTAAATTGACACGTTTGGCTACATCACCTAAAACATCCGTGATGTCAGCCCATAACATAGGGTGAACTACGTACCATGTCAGTGCTTCCTTTATGTCATGTCAGATACCCATTTTAAATTTTGTTGCCAGTTTAATATATTAATCTATCTATACATATAATAAAATCGTTAAATTAATAATCTCTCTTTGTCTGTACGCGCATCACGCAAAAACCACTGAACGGAATTTGACGAAACTTTGTATAGTGACAGTGTATATCCCGGATTAACATAATAAACAAAAAAAATATAATAAAAATTAAAATTATTATAAAATTTAAATGACAAGTTGACAACGAAGAACTGTCATCTCGACGTGAGCTGGCCGGTGACAAAATGTTGATAAATAAAAAATAAAAAAAATTGAAGTCGAACTTATGTCGCTGTCATTGGTGCAATTTATATTTCTGTTGCCCGCGGCTTCGCTAGCGTGAAATTCGTAGTAAAAAAAAAGTAAGTAACTAAAGGCGGAGCCGAAGGCGGAGCCGAAGGCGGATCTGCGCTCACGTAAACGATATTCTTTCTCGATGAAAGTAACTAAGGGCGAGGCGGAAGTCGGAGCTGAGTTCAGGAATAAAAAAAACATTCTTTCTTGAATGAAGTAAGTAACTATGGGCAGGCCGCAGGCCGAGCTGCGTTCAGGAAGAAGCTAAACCATCTTGAAGAAAGTAAGTAACTAAGGCGAGGCCGAAGGCCGAGCTACGTTTTGATAAATAATAAACCATCTCGGAGAAAGCGAGTAACTAGGGCGAGGCCGAAGGCCGAGCTGCGTTCAGGAAGAAGCTGAACCATCTTGAAGAAAATAAGTAACTAAGGCGAGGCCGAAGGCCGAGCTACATTCTGATAAATAATAAACAATATCGAAGAAAGAAATTAGCTAAGGGCGAGGCCGAAGGCCGAGCTGCGTTCAGGAAGATGCTAAACCATATTGAAGAAAGTAAGTAACTAAGGCGAGGCCGAAGGCCGAGCTTCGTTCTGATAAATAATAAACCATCTCGAAGAAAGGAAGTAACTAAGGGCGAGACCGAGGGCCGAGCTGCGTTCAGGAAAATGCTAAACCATCTTGAAGAAAGTGAGTAACTAAGGCGAGGCCGAAGGCCGAGCTACATTCTGATAAATAATAAAACATCTTGAAGAAAGCAAGTAAATAAGGGCGAGGCCGAAGGCCGAGCTGCATTCGGGAAGAAGCTAAACCATGTCGAAGAAAGCAAGTAACTAAGGGCTAGGCCGAAGGCCGAGCTGCGTTCAGGAAGAAGGTAAACCTTCTTGAAGAAAGTAAGTAACTAAGGCGAGGCCGAAGGCCGAGCTGCGTTCTGGATGAAGCTAAACCATCTCGAATAAAGTAGGTAACTAAGCGATATTAAGATTGAGTTAAATTAATTTAAATTTTATTATAAAGTCCACGCTTCTGACGGCAAACATACCGTGCATCCTAAAACCTTGCGGTTATTCCCGGCTGGATGGCAAGAGGCCCGATGGTATCCCCTTAGTTCCATGGGCCAAGGGTAGGTCTTTGATGTGGGACGCCATTTATGTTCTCACATTGGCTCCAAGTCACGTTCGGGCATCTTCAAGACCGGCCGGCGCGGCCGAGGCCTGGGCGGACAGCCTCAAACGCAATAAATATTATTGAAACCCTCGGTCCGTGGAGCAGTCATTGAAGCCAAAAGCTTCTTGAAGAGGCTTGGGTCTCTGCTGGTGGACGCAACTGGTGTCCCGCAATCAAGGGCCTACTTCATTCAAACGGTAAGCTTTGCCATCCAGCGGGGTAATGCCGCAAGTGTTCTAGGAACATTTGAAAACGCCCCTTTTATGATAGTTATTTTAATGTTTGTTAGGTAGGTTTTAATTATTTAGTTATTAATATTACTTTTTTATATATTTTATTAAATAAATAGATGGAGTAAACGATATTATATGCTATCGAAGAAAGGAAGTCATTTAAGGCGAGGCCCGAAGGCAGAAGAGGGTTTTTGGTTTACCTGAACGCAGCTCGGCCTTCGGCCTCGCCCTTAGTTACTTACTTTCTTCGAGAAGGTTTATCGTCTTCCTGAACGCAGCTCGGCCTTCGGCCTCGCCCTTAGTTACTTACTTTCTTCGTGAAGGTTTATTGTCTTCCAGGATGCAGCTCGGCCTTCGGCCTCGCCCTTAGTTACTTAGATTCTTCTTTGAAATACGAATTTCACGCGAGCGAAGCCGCGGGCAACAGCTAGTAGTATATAAATGCACACAATTTGCAACAGCTCGTGACACGTCGCATCGGTTCACAAGTGTGACAGATAGAGAACTCGTGTATTTTGAAGTTTCCTCTTTGTGCAACCATTTACATAATAGATAGAATTCATTCTTTGATGTCCAAAATGCTACCGAATATATAATATAATAGACATGGTTCCGACTCAGAGCTAGATTATCCAAACTTTATTGATTGAGAGTTCGAATTGGAAACCACTTGCTAACTATTCGCTCTCAACAGCCGGATCGGAGAGCCGGATTGGAATTATTGAAGTTAAGGTATGCAGCTGTCTCGACAACTATAAACTTATCTTTAAGTTTATTAAGTTTATATCTGCGTAGTAGTGTGTAGTAAGATCAGAACAACACCACAGAATACATTAATGACAACACAGAAAAACATATATTTATTATCCTGAGAATATTTCCGCCATCTATGTACGAGTATGTTTCATATTACGTCTCCGTCTATTAATCCATCTCCTTCTGTAGTACCTACTTATGTATACGAGTACATAATGTATGAAGGCGTACCGTGGCCGTGGACCTCTCCAGCCGTATGTCCCCTCAACCTATTAGGTGACGAACATGTCAATGAAATAAAAAAGAAACTCATATATACTTCTTGAGATACTTATTAATTGTTTAGATTGTTTTCTTTTTTATGAAAAATAACAAAACTTTTGCATGAAGAAATGTATATTATGTATATGAGAGAAAAATGCTTTCTAGATTTTTTATCCCAAACGGCCTAGTGAAAGGTCTACTACCTGCGTCTCTACACGCCCGGCAACAGTTAATAGGTTGGTATGTATCAGAGATATGTTTTTTTTCTTGTTTTGTCTTTACTTCTTTATTTTCGCTGCTACATATTAATATCAATACGTAATCAAGCTTAAACTACGTTCCATGTAGATTGAGTGTTTATTAAAACATTATTCCACGAAATTAATTAAAACACTTAACAGTAATACAAAATACAACTATACACTAATACACTAAAACTAATACTAATCTAAAATTAATATTCAGAAAACCTACAAAAAATTAATTAGTTTAAACTTATGAATGAATGTTTCTGGTCTCTGTAGAACGGAGCCACCTTTATTTAGCTTTTGGTATTTTCAAAAACTGGCTCTGAGAATGAAATTATAAAAGCATAAGCACATTTCATTAAACGTGAAGCATTTGTATTTGCTAAATATTCACAACAGAGACGGGACGGGATGCCTACGATATGTCGTAAGTTTGTTCTTTCAACTCATCTGAAACTTCAGGAAAGTTTTATGTGTTTTTTCATTTACCACTTTCTACGTTGTCTATTTTGCTCTCTCTCTCTCATGTACACATACTCTCGATGCAATGTATAAAATTGTCTAAAATTTCAGCCGCTGCCCTCCAGAAATATGGCAACATAAATAAGAGAAATACATACTTTAGTGGGACTTATGAGATGTTGGTTGTTCTATCGAGACTTTGGCACGTGGATATGCATGTGCTTTGTATCTGCCCACCCTATTGGTAGACAGGCGTGAGGTTATTGATAGAATCAATGATCATGATCTTGTACCATATATATGACTCTGAAGTAGATAAATAATTAAGAGGGTATTATTAGACCGCAAGTCGACGCAACGTAGAGACACCCATTTTCATTTGGCGAATGCCACGATGAAAATACCTGCTCTGAGTTCTGTCTAAGTAATTCTGCATTACTTAGATATTCACGTCAGGTTAAAAAGTTTTAATTGACAATATTTTGCTAAAAGAAAGGTGAAAGTCTCTCGTCCCTGTGTTTAGAATAATAAGTTTTTTTTTTACTTTACATTACACTAATGAAATGTTTGTCTGTCGGTTGTGCCGGGAATTTAGTAGGTATCCAGGTAGGTATCAGGTGGATTTTGGCTGTGTTACTATGTCGGGCACCTTTGATCCCTCGGCACAGCCACCCACCCATACTGGTTTTCATAATGCCGAGAAGTGTCCCACATTTTAAAGAATGAATTTCGACCTATTAAAAAAAAGTAGGTATATCCAAAAGTTTTTTCTTCCGGTATCTTCATCCGGAAATTGTTGAACACGTTCACAAGATTTCTGAAGATTACAAAATGTACTACAAAATACAGAACCCTAGACAGAGCCACCCAGACATTTAATGTCTGGGTGGCTCTGTCTAGGGTTCTAATTCACACCGCCAAATTCACCACTCGCAAAACTATGAAACATGTGCCGATAAAGATTTTCTTGGGCTTTCAAATGAAGTGTAAGTTCACAATTTGTAGTAATTGTAGCCACCATCATCGGCGCGCTTGGAGGCTTTTCTCCCGCAGGTAATCCCGTTTTTTTTACCCCCGACGCAAAAAAAAAAACGGAGTGTTGTTATAATTTTGATTGTGGTGTGTGTGTGTCTGTCTGTGGCATCGGAGCTCCCAAACGGATGGACCGATTTGGATGCGGTTTTTTATTAGGAAGCTTGTTTTTAATATTTGATTATATTTGTATTATTTTTTTATATTTAGGTAATATATGTTATATTTCTTATATTTCTTATAGTTCCTATATGTATATGTATAAAATTAATACGAATAAGTTCCTAAAGAAAATCGTGTAAATAAAGATATATGACAATACTATTAGAGTCATTTCCATTCTAGCTTCCGAATGGCTTTCAAATTCAATTCCAAAGTGTTCGAACAATCAAGTCGATGGAGTTAATTAAATGAAGATATTCAAATCAAGTGAGTCCTCTTCAGTTCAGTCGCGAGCTTGCCACACCGCACAACCGCTGGTTCTCGGAGCAAGTCATTGCCTCTTGTTTTTTTATCAGTGGTTTTTATATACATATTCTTTTTTTTTTGTTTTTTTTTTCGGTTGTTTTCTAATAATATTTATGCTTCTGCGGTGGCTTTTAACTTTTAACAAATATGCTTAGGTTTTAATCAGAACCAGTAATAGAAGGTCGTATCTAATTGTTTCAGTGCCACTTATACAGCGTATTTACAGGCCGGGAGGACTAGAGGAAAATTGGAGACGCGTATGTCCAGCAGTGGACGCTTATACGCTGACTGACTGACTGAATTAGTAAAGACGGTCGTTAATTAACCGTCTACTAAATCATGATGAAACGATTTTAATAAAAAAGTTGTATGCAATGACAGAATCTGAGAAAAGTTTCACAGCTTTTCGTCTTCAAGTATGGACCCCTTTCGAGTTACGAAACCCTATCCTGAAACACCCAATATAGCCGAATGTAGCATTATCATTTTCCAAATCAAATTAAAACCAATGAAACTTGTTTACCACGTTCAACGCCTCTCAGTGCCAATGATTCAGCGAACTGAACTTCGTGTAGATGTTTACTAAGAAATAACAATATTGTCAATATTGAGACGCGCCGGGCTTCCAGGGTCGTGGAGGGCGAGCGCGCGGGGGCCGGGCGGGCGAGCCTACGAGATCTCGCATACAAAGCGACCCTCACATCAAAGAAACCATCTCGCTGGTGTAATTTGCGGAACAATAACGTTTTGTTCGGAAAAGAAATTTGCCTATAGGTATACACTCAATTACTCTCACAACGAACGATCGACCGCATTCTCAGAATCAGCTGTTGAGGTGTTGGGAGAAAATATGGGCATTTATTTGGATCGCGCGATCATTTCGAGCGCGGCTGCTGGGCTGACGCGGTGGGGTGGGAGACGGAGGGGGGAGGGGGGGTGGGGCAGTTATTCGATCTTTACTGGATATTTCCTCCTCTAGATAGACTTCCGCCTCGGGTTCATCTAATATCATCTAATAAACGGAGCCGTCAGTCGTGCTCTGTAAACGATTCCCATACGTATTTGTTATCCTGAATGTTACCATTGTTTTCCATAGAGTTTGTATGTTTCAGTAACTTTGCATATGACGAATACATAAGATGCAATCTCTAAGAAGAAGGTAGAGCTGATTTTACATACTGAAAGTACACAGAGTACAGTAAGTTGGTGACCGCGGTAGGCACTGTTAGGCGCCGAGCCACCCAAAAGGTGTCTAACAAAGCCCATGGGCATTCGGTCGTACGCGGGGGTTGCGAATGCCATGCCGGCCAGACAGGTGCCTATTCACGCCTGAATCCGAGAGGAACCGAGACTATACTTGGGGGGAAATATGTGGGCAGGGAGAGCATTCCAGAGGTACCAGTTCTGTGGAGGAAAAATCTGCAGAACCGATTGGTACGCATCCGTGGTAAGTCCAGCGTATAGGCGATCCCTGCCCAGTGGAAAGGGCGAGATCGCGTTAAACAGCTCCTCCGAGTATTCCCGATGGAATAGGCGATAGAACCTCAGATCAGTATCTGAGGATAGAACACACTTCGGGCGCCGAGATCTCTACGGAATTGCAGTGGTACTAGTTCGCGGGACACGTCGCGTTGTCGGGGTCACCCACTAGTCGCACGGCTCGACGCTGGATCGAGCCCAAAGGCGCGAGCTGGTATTTAGCTGAGCCATCCCACAAGTGCGAGCAGTACTTACTCCAAGCAGGACCTAATCTGCGATTTATACAAAAGCAACCTTTGGCCCGGCGCAGCGTGAAGTACCTTAGGTCCTTATTGATTACGTCCAAGTGATAGCAGATTAATACATTAACACTTTTAAATTTTACTATACATGTACATAGTTAATTTTCATTATTCTTATGTTCTTTGTTAATTCATTGCACAACTTACTAATCGAGCAACGAGCTTTGATTTTTCTCAAAATCATGTTCAGCCAACAACTTCAAACTACTGCATCAACAATATAATTAATTTTATTTGGAAAAGTATGAGATATAGTTGTAATGTTTTATGAATGTACTTCGATATACTTCATAAATAATTGTACTTCTACGCGATTGCTATTCCCATCGTAGAAATAGTATACTAGTACTTACAGCTTTCTATTCCGTGTCGACGTCACCGGAACCCTCCGCGCCAACCCTTCCGTTTTCCGTCTAGTCACGTTCACAAAATAGTGTGATTAGGTTTGTTGACTTTGAAAACTGATAGGGCACAACCATACCTAATGGCTCCGTGTTGCCTGCTGGTTGATATCGTCACGGTGTCGTGTTCGGCGCGAATCCATTCAAAGACATACCTACGCATCATGCATTCGTAGGGGAATAGAATTTACATAATGTAAGTACATACTTCGACAAAACTAGAAGCCCAACGAAAGGACGAACAGTTAATTACAGAACCATTAATTAAAGGGAGGTGGTTAGGTGAACGATTATAATTTCTGGGGTTTCCGTAAGGAAACATGAAAACTAAACAAAGAATTAGTTTGCTCCATGCGCTATGGGATTTTTTTTTGTAAATACAAAATAAATTAAAATCGTTATTGTTTACTGTAATATTTACCGGCCGTAAGTGTTTTTTAGTGTTCCGTATTCATACGGAAGCCTATTACTAAGAGTACGCGGTCTATCTGTCTGTCTGTCTGTCTGTCTGTCTGTCTGTCCTTCCTAGGGCTGTATCTTTTGAACCGTAATACGAGTAGTTAGCCGGTTGAAAATTTTACAGGAAATGTGTTATAATTATCGTGGATATGCCAACAAACAGACAGCTAGACACGAGAGCGATCCTTTAAGGTTACCGGTTTTTTCTCTTTTGAGTTACCTAACATAACCTTAAATAATAAAAAAGTAAAAAAATAAGGGAGATTAGATCCCATACAGGAAACGTATTAAGAATAGATTACTACATATTCACGCTACTAAATAATAGATGGCGCCAAAGGTAGTTTACATCGCAGGCATACAAATGATAGACGGGTTTTTTGACAGGTATTGTATAGCGGATCTACGGAACCCTACGTGCATGAGAGTTTTTTAACTGTAATCTAATATTTTCGAAGGAAAGTTTTTCCGACGGACAGACTGACGGGGCAATACAATCGTTCCTAACGTTCCTTTGTACCATTTTTGTGTCGGGCTGGAAGAACCTAATTTAATAGAATTGGTGATTAGTGCTTGCCCTTTGCCTTACGTAATCAGGCATAACGATGAGTGGGGACGTTTCATATTTTACGTTTCATAAGCGGATTTAAATGGTGACGCGATGTAGGTGGATAGGACAGGAGACATTGTAGATAGACTTCGGAACGAGCTTTTTCAGTTTGCACAAGTCAAAACAGCAAGAAGCAGAGATTTATTTAAAGTTAACGGTTTTATTGAACATAATTTATATTCATGTACTATTACACTCAACTACACTTTATATTCTGCTAATAAATGCTCTTAGTTATGAAACAAACATAATGTGTAAAAGTAGACATGTATTCACTACGTAACTATACATTCCATTCATTATTCATTTTATTAAAATTATATCGAATGTACAATTATTATTGAAACAATTTACCCACTAGTCTATATAAATTATGTAGGTGACTGTATTTATACATTTCACAAGGTTATGGTCTACTTGAAAACTGTAAGTCAAGATCATTTAAGTTTGTAATCGTTTTTACAGCATAGAACTTCCTAAATTTAAAACAATACAATTTCGGATAAAATATAAATTACTAAAATGTCTTCGCATGTTCTAACTAAAATATTCACTAGCTAAACATTAAACGAAAATGTTTTTATTACTTAGTAAACAAACATTCTGCGAATCGTTAGACATTTTAGTTTTATTAGATCTCTATTTTTTTATTATGATTACGGAGATAGCCTCTATTCTTGAAGTAAACTAAATAATGTACTATATGTGCGTCGAGATCACGTTCTGTGGCCAAGATCCTCATTACGTTCTAAGCTTACCTCCAGTACCAGTAAGCAGTCCGACAGAGGGCGCGGCGGTAACCATTTGTCAAATTAATACATAACAGTACAAATTTATTACTTATATACGAAGCTCTCCTATGCGTGAAATAATACAAGTATAGGGGGCACTTACTTTACAACTATGACACCTAAGCATCTGGTGCTGTTCTAATTAAAATAATAACACACTCATGACACCATTAGATCTTTGGCACATACTTTTAACTAACATTCTATTTATTTTAAGGGATCCAAATGTGAAACAAAACAACTCTTACGACTTCATCGTGATTCAGTGCAAAACAAATTAAAACTAAAAGTCTAAAATATACAGTACCAAGCTTCCGAATGTAGCCCTATGAGAGCCTCTCGGGCGGTGCACAGTACACATGAAACTAGCGGCTAGCGGCCGAGCCTACCCTAGCCTAGGTACAGTCGAGCACGAACGAATCACCTCTGTGCGAGTACAGTGAAGCACGAAATTAAGTAAATTATCACAATGACAGCGGTCGCACCGCTTCAATATTCTACCTTCACCAGTTCTGGCAAATAAGAGAGGCGGCAAGAGTAGTGGATATCCTTATCTTACGAGCTATGCGGAGGGGGTTTCGGTGTCCGGGCGCGCTCTAGTTGTCGTCGCGGGGGGCGTCCAGAGCTCCCTCGCCCCATATACCTGCAACCAATGATATTATAAGTTAAAAGGAGGTAGATAGGTTATCTGAGCTCCCAAGCGGCACATTAAATACAAGACCACAGTCCTGTCTGAAGTTAGTCGCCCACCAACTACGCACGCGTTCGGACCGCTAACCACGAGTCGCTAACACATCGAAAATGCCGTCGTGATTCTGATTCTACACTAATTCTCATAATTGGAATAAGACTATATATATATATATATATTCGAGTCGGCGCATCACTTAATAGTTCTTCCTCTCAACTTTTCAAGGACATGCCATGTGTGAGCACTAAATGTCATATAGATAACCTATCTTTCCTAAAATATCATTGCCTGCAACGACAACCTTTCTTTATTCATTTATTCACTACATTCGAGGACACCAAACTTCAAAACTCGCCATTATCATTTAACGGTGACTTAAAAATAATAACAGGCAGATCTTGTCTGTCAGGGACAAACTACGAAATTAAAATGTTATGTTCGTCCAACGCCATCAAATTTGTCGAGATAGCGGTATAATGGTGAACATTGACTAATTTTATGATTTCATAAATTATGCGGTTCGTGGTGAGAATAAAGTGGGCGGCAACAAGAGGTGTTCATTGAAATTCATTCCAAGTAACTTCCTCAGGATCGGCGATACATTAGCACATCTTCGCTTTACAAATTGGGCCAACTTTCGAAGTTCCATAGAGTGGTTTAGGTATAATGTATGAATGTATTTCTTGAAAGCGCCCACACTAATAACTCACTTAGGAAGTCTCACATACTATAAGTTTTGGATGAACAAATTGTTGAAAAGTTCAGCTAGTTAGGCAGACAGGTATAACAAATTTAATCAAAGAATTTTGTCTTGAGAACCTATTTGAAATGTTTAGCATCGATCATTTCCCAAAGGACGACAACAGTTGGAGAAGAAGACGCCTGCCTCGGTAGCTCAGTGGTGCGATCGGTCGACTATCGTTAGTGACCATAAGCACACCTGGGCGGGGTTAGAACTTGGATGGGTGACCGTTTGACCATTGGAGTATAACGGTGGTTCGGTTTCCACGTAAAGCTTTAGGCACCATCCCTTCTTACCTTATTAGGTGGTAGGGTTTAACCCGCTCGGGTTGGTACCACCGCACTGAATACCTACTCACTGTGTCGGTTGAAACGGCTATGTAAATGTTCGTGTTTTCCGTCCAGTTCGTACTGGGCGGAAATCTCCGTATGACGACCACAGGGAAGTGCTGACATGGCATCACGGATGTTACAGGTAGGTGATGAAGCCAACCGTGTCAGACCAACAGATCACACAGTGGCAATAGAAGCGTGGGAAGACCTTGGCAAGGTAGTTTAACGACAAAGAGTGACCGAGGGACGAGATACAGAAGGTAGACGGATAAACATGTCGAATATAGACCGCCACAAGAGTATATACACTAAACAAATGAGTTGCAACATAATTTGTTCATTTGTAAGAGTAAGTTCAGGATGTAAGAATCTGAGTTGCAGGCCTAAACCTCCAACAACAGATAAATATAGGTACATCAGGTCTAACGATTTGGTGGAACTTGTTATCGTAACAGGCTAAACGTCTTCCACGCCGCATGCAATTATTTTAGTCGCACGTGTAAATGGCGCCAGGTAGGACGACGACATCAAGTACGTCGGCGGAAAGCAGTGGTTCCGTACTGCTGAAGGCCGGGAGGACTGGAGGAAAATTGGAGACGCATATGTCCAGCAGTGGACGCTTACACGCTGAGTGACTGTGTAAATGGACTCGTCTTACTACGGCGACCGGCGAGTCACCTGGAAAATAGTGAGACAGCGGTGTTTTTTTTTTATGGAAACATACAGACACGATTGACTACATCACCTACAACATTCATGATTTCAGCCCATAACACCGGGTGAACTAGGTGCCACGTCAGTGCTTCCCTTCGGTCGTGCCGGCTGCACTGAACTGGACGGAAAACACAAACTATTTACACAGCAGTTTGGACCGACCTTTCATTCAGTGCGGTGGTATCAACCCGGGCGGGTTAAACCCTACCACCTAGTAATATAAGAAGGGAGTCATATCCCTTAGTCGCCTTTTACGACATACACGGGGAGAGATGCAGTGGGACCACAGAGCAAAAAAGTCCGGTCCGGGGGGCCGGGCGCGGGCGGTGTGGCCCGATCGTTGTTCTGTGAGTGGGACTATTCTTTTAAAGTACCGGCCCCACACGGAATCCCCCGTGTGACCCCCTAGCTAGCTTAGAGAAGTAACGACGTGAGCGGACCTCGCTTGCCGACGTTCTGCAGGAAGACTCGGTTCTCCTCGGCCTGGCGCGCGGCGTGCTCGCGCATCTGCTTCCTCGCGATCTCGAGCACGAGCCGCTGCCGCAGCACCTCCATCGGGTTGCTGATCGACAGCGAGGGCATCTTGCGTTTCTGCCGCTGCGACTCATAGCTCTGTCAAATCAACATTATTTATATCAGGCAAAAAACATTTGTTGGCTACTTCAGCTGCTACACCCGTGATGTGAGCCCATTACACTACCTACCCAACTAACATTATGGTGTTAAGACAGGCGTTATACGAAAGAAAGAAAGAAAGAAGAAAGAAAGAAATTTTTTATTGTTCTTACTTATTGGAGTACTTTCAAATGATCCCTGTTTCCCAAAATAGGATTCCCTGAGCTATGGGAAACAGAATCTCGAGCTGTTTATTAATAGTTATTTTGAGAGGCTGAAGTGGTATATTGGTGTTAACAATTGGTGTTATAGCGTGCTCTAGAGTTCTTGTAACCCCGAAAGAGGCCCATTCTTATACAGTTTAAGGTTCTTTAGTGACTTTACAATAGCGTTGTAAGTGCTATAAAGGTGGGACAAGAGCTCTACAGTAGTGACGCTTAAAACCTTGAGTTATGTTAATCCAATATACCACTTTAAGATCTAAAACAACCTGCCGTTAGCACCAATTTGTTTGTTGGGTATGTTCCTATTGAATTGAAACTACGTAAAGTACCAAGAAATCACACTGCATACAAACATATCAATAAAATTATAGTGAAGGTCGCCGAGTGAAATATTATTTACAGAGGCTGGCACTCCGGGGCGCGGCACCACGCGCCGCGTCTCTCGTCGCGTCGCGCCGAGCTCTCGACATTCACGACTCGGCCAGCCTGCCTGTTCTCTATTAGCGATAATATCTGTAGCCGCAGCTCTGTCTCACTAGATGTTACAGCATGACTGTACTCGAATTTGTTACAATTCTTCCATGCATTCAGAAGTTGGAGCTGTTGGAGCGAGTGAAAAGTTACGTTAAGTAGTAGATATTAATTTAATTTCTGTTTGGTCTAAGGGTATATTCAGCTGATATTATAATCTGGTATTCTTTTACTTTCCGTTTTGATCTTATGATATTGCATGTTTATTCAAAATTGATATTTACGTTGTATTTTGTTTAACTCTCTCGATTTTTCAAATTTTGTTGTGTTAAAGCAATTTTCACTGGTTTAATTTATATTCTTATATTTAGTTTGTTCTTCTATTTCAGTGTACCGTTTGATTCCTAAATAAATAAATAAATAAAAAAAAAAACGGATCATGAGAAATTGCTAGCAGCGCTGAATTGCTAATGGAGAATAGCCCGGCAAACCGCACGCTCTTTAAAAAGTTGAATGTAATGGGTTTTCCCCGGCAGATTAATTTGCTTTGGGCCGCGGTGGCCGTTATAAAATTGAAACGCAGAAATCAATGAGAACGTCCATAAATTGAAATCTCAACTCAACTCGATGGAATACTACGCTTGCGTCGTCAGGGCTCACTTTATACACAGGTAGAGTACGGACAATTAAAAAAATTCTGAAATAAATAAATGCCAATTCTGGAAAGGTTGCATTTCTTTATCGATGCATGTACGAGTAGGTACCTATCTATTATCCTGCATTCCTCAGTTTATAAAAGATCGGTCAAGCGCGTGTTTTATACTCGCGCACGGAGGATACCGTAGCGTAGATC
This sequence comes from Nematopogon swammerdamellus, assembly GCA_946902875.1. NCBI lineage: Eukaryota > Metazoa > Arthropoda > Insecta > Lepidoptera > Adelidae > Nematopogon > Nematopogon swammerdamellus. The sequence continues at coordinate 21,157,419 of OX336336.1, forward strand.
AGCTAACCTGTCAAAAAACCATATCCGTCTATCTTTTGTCTGTCTGCAATGCAAAGTACCTGTGGCGTCATCTATTATTTAGTAGCGTGAATATGTACTAATCGATTCTTAGTATGTTTCTTGTATGGGAACCTCCCAGAATTGTTTTTATTATTTGTTGCTATTAACGCCATAATAACACATGTTCTTGTGAAACCTGTTACGTATCACAGCTCAAAAGATACAGCCCTCGGACGGAACGGTCGGACAGACAAGACAGACGGCGTAGGCTTAGTAATAGGCTTCCGTATGGATACGGAACCCTAACAAGCGTCAAGAACAAACATTAATAGGCTATATGGTTGGGATAATTAATAAAGGGACGACAATCGGTATGTTTTGCGTAATTTAGTATGCTTTCGGACTCGCTCACCTTCATATAAACTTTAGAGATGAGCTAGGCTAGAGTGCATTGGTTCGCACTTCGCCGAGTTTTTCGTAATAATATTTGATCTAGATCTTTCTAGCTGGAGAATTTGTAAAATTTTTAATAGGCATTGAATAGTACTGCGTAAAAAATATGAATTCAGATACTCGTGCAGTAAAAAGTTCTACATGCATGACGTGCACTGTTATATTGTGTATGGTAATTATCCTGCTCACCTTACATTAGAGTGGGTTGTTTTGTAATTTCGGTGAGTAATAGAATACATCCCCTGAGGCCGAGACACATTAACAGACATTCCCAAGGCTAATGTTGATACAAAACACAGATAGGACGATGTTAGTACACACACAGTCGGTACACAAGTTGCAAGAAACATGCTTTGAAACTAAGTTGACTTCGGCAACTGGTCTCGGCCATAGATAATGGCGCCAATCCTCGGCGTAAATTATACCCTCCAAGAAATTTAGCAGATTAAGTAGTTCTCCGATTTGAGTTCCTTACTTTCCTCGTTCGTTCTCTCGAGTTTGCCTCAGCGCACATCGTCTTGGGTACAAAAGACACGAAGCACAAAGGAGGGGTTGGCTTCAGAAGCTTTCCTTTTTCTCTAGTGGGTATTTATCGAATCGCTCATCGTGAATACTGGCAAATTGTATTTTTATATGTTGGTGAATTTATATGTCGTTCTGAAAGGGTTAGAAGTCTTTCTAGTAGAATATCGCGAAGAGCTTTTATAAATAATTAATACATTAATTGAAATGAAATGAAATGAAAATATACTTTATTGTAGACCGTATAAAAAGGTTACAAAAGGCGAGTTTAATGCCTTGCGGCATTCTTTACGAACTAACCTTTGGGATGTGGAACAGACGTAGGGGCGGACAATGCAGTACTAAACCGGGAACAGTTATATGAAATATAAATACACACATATACAAATTGTTCAAAGATACATACAATCAATATAAATCCTTACATATACATAATTACATATATACAATAAGAAATATACATATTATAATATACCTACATCAACTCTTATATACTATACATACATACTTATATACATACTTTACATATATTTCAACTGGATTGAAGACGCAAGGGCATCGGTGAGTATATATATTTATTTTACCTACTCATTGCCATGTGGTTTCAGAAATCGTTTGTGGATACGTTCTTTGAACATGTGGATAGTAGTGGAGCGACGTGTCTCCTCAGGAAGCTGATTCCACATGCGAGCCGCACTAACTGTAAATGAGTCAGTGTAGAACGAACTCGAGTGGGCTGGTATTGCTAGGAGTAAGTTGTCAGTGGATCTCAGAGAGAGACCATGAGAACAGAGAAAATTAAACCGCTCACTTGGAATTCAAACAATATTTGGAAGTCAAACAAATGCAATAAATCGAAACAACAACGGAAATGCCCTTAATTTTCAATAATATGGGCTCACCACTTAATGCACTCACTCTCAGTAATGTTGACATGCGTGTGAAGGCGTGCGTGACAAGGTAATTAATTGTATGTTCATACAATTTATAAAACACAATGCACGTAATTTAGATCTCGCGACAATTTTACACGAATTTTACAGGTCTAATCTAATATCGCTAATCTATTCACTTTCCAGAAATTATATTCAAATTTATGAAATGGAAAGTTAAACGATTAAATACGAATTCACAAAAAAGAGGCTATTGTATCGTTTTCTATTAAATCGTGGTTCTCAAGGTAAAATGACGCAAACATTTCAGTTCTACAATCGGCTTAAAATTCCTATTTGGAATGCTTCTACTTCAGAAGGGTCATAAAAATACATATACATAATGTACTTATGTATGTCATACATATCTGTAAGCGCGTGTAACAAGTCCTCTGATGGAACATTTGAAGAATTAATAGAACATAATATAAACTCTTATTTCATAAGATAAGTAAAACAATACCTATGTTGATGAAAATAAATACAGGGAGGCATGGCGGGCGGACTCACCAAATATGATAGTTCCTCCAGTCTAGTTTTGTATGAATTATTAATTGAGTTATTATGAATTATAATGGGTTTTTTAGGATTCCGACCTCAAAAGAGGAAAAAAACGGAACCCTCATGGGCTCACTCTCGTGTCTGTACATACACAGAGTTCACCCAATCACCGACGTATACATTTTTTTAACAAAATCGAAACGAATTTCGATTTTGGGTAAATTTTGGGGGAGAAAGTTAAAAAACATTTTATTTTCAAGTGCATCATGTAACATTTTAAGGGAATGGGCTCTTTGTAAAAAATACAAATATATATTTTTTATAATTTTAAAATGCATAGTTTAAAAGGAAATATACGAAAATCTAGTTATCTCCGATACTACTGAAATTTAGGGAAGCAAAATAGGGAAGCCCTTAGTGCTTTTCTTATACTTTTCAGGAAAACTTAGAAAATGCTAAGTCTTAAAGTTCTAAGGGAAAACGGAATGGTACGGAACCCTCTCCACTCAAGTTCGACGCGCACTTGACCGTTTTTTATAAATGATTTGCTCGTAAAAGTGTCCCTCTGTACACACTCGAACCATTCGTATGTCGCATGAGAGTAAGTATGAGAAAGCTCTTGAACGAAATTCTAGATAATTAAGTGTGACCTTTTTGACGAAAGGATACTTAGGCGTTAATCAAAATGAAAATAGCAGACAATAAGGATTCCGTTATATTATAACAGTTTCATATCAGAGTAGGGCAATACATTTAGAATTAAATTACGCTAGAAGCTACTTAAAGACGTGACTATGGCTTAAATACGCTAAATTAAAAGCGTGATCGCCAAAAAAAAAAAAAAAAAAACTAATAGCTTGACAAGAAGGAAGAACGAATAATATTAAAGATGATAAAGATTTCGTGTGATTAAGAGATTACCTCTCTCTCTCTCTCTCTCTCTCTCTATCTTAACCCTAAGGAGCAGAAATACTCTTGGGTTTTTCACTTTTATGCTCGTTGCTTCACTTGTCTCTTTGAATTTTACTTATTTTTTCTCTTAAAAATGCAAACGCGCTTCGAAATATGAAGACGGAATGATATAATGGCTTCGTCATGTTTCGTTGGGCTGTAGGTTTGGCTTAAATTACGTACACTGTGTAGCGTGAAGACGAGAAAAAAGACAAAAAAAAATATGGCAAGCAACTTCCTCTGACGAATTCCGCAACTTAAACTTTCCACAACGAACCGAAACCTGCTAACATATAGACAGTTTTACGACAGTCAGCTCTAAATGGACAGGCGATTCTATTCGATGCCCTAAGATAGACATCGGGTGGCTAAGTTCAAGTGGCAGTGGGCTGGGCAGGTCGGGGGGACGAGACGACGACCGTTTGATTAGCCGTGTTCTACACTAACGGGACGGTGACCTAGGACAGGAAAACGGAGTGTTTGAAAACCACCCGCCAGGACGACGACATCAAGTACGTCGTCGGCGGAAAACAGTGTTTCCGTACCCCCTGGAAACTCTTCCTCAGACGTGGTTCTTCGACGGTGATTCCGAACTACACTCACCCACGTGATCAAACTCAAAATGACAACAAACATACGTAGACGCGTACGTGAGTGTTAAGCACATGCCGACAGAGCACCTTCATATCTAGCAGACAATCAAGAGATCTGAAGTGTCGCTACGACAACGCCTTCGTCAAACTGGAATTCAAAATATCTGTTCACGCGAAAGTATGACAATTACACGAAAACTACGTGAAAATAGCGTCGCGACGATAAATTCGCGAGACAATTTCCTAAACGTAATTTCCCTTTAGAGCCAAAAATGTACGCGATTTGAGCGGAATGTTAGACGTCAAAGCTTTTCCATGGTGACTAGTATTGCAAAGACTAGGCTAGCAGACAAAGACATTACTAAAACTCGCATAGTCAAAGCCTAGGTTCACTATTGCAGGCGGCTCGAACGAAAGGTGGAAACTCAAATTACGAGTATTTTTATGATACAAAAGGCGGACTTATTGTATAATAGCTGAGATTTATTCAACTCAAACTGGTACAAAAAGAATTACCTATCTTTAATTATTGGTAATTAAATATTGTTTTTTTATCAGGAAAGGCATTCTAAATGTTTTTTTTAATTATTAAAAGCCTTTGGTCCACACTATTGAGTTTTGAATCTTGTACAACTGTAGAACCTTGTCACACTACAACTGTTAGGTTTTTGGTGCGTGCGTTGACAATGTACCAAAGTTTATAGTCAACGATAATTAAACTCAAGAGCGAGGTCAAACCTCGAGCAATGAAAGTCTTTTATTTTATTTTATTTAGTCTACATAATTGATAGCCTGCGGGTTCAAATATTATTATTTTTAATATCTGTTAAGTTGATCGGAAAATTACATTTTTCGTTGAAATTTCATTTCGTCCTTCGCTGATACAAAAAAGTGGTTTTTAAATTGTATAGTTTAATATTTTTAGTAGTGAGTCATTGGCGAGGAGTAAAGAAGCGTGAGAGTGAAACGAGAGAGAGCAAGAGAGAACTCCGCGAACCTTCAGGAATTCCAGCACTGTTACTGATGCCACAGCAGTTTCCATACACCCTGAAATCGTGTAATGCAGCAAGCAAGGCAATAATCTCCGTACAATGCGACTTGTCCGCGAGCCGCGAGCACGCTACGCGCGCACAACACGACGGAATTGTTGCCTATACACGCTGCACTGCATTGCACATTTCACCTAATTGCGACTATAGAAATAGCAAGAGAGATACATTCTAAAGTAATTTTGCCTTTCGGTATCAGACAAGAGATAATCAGAAATATCCAAAATCCTACTGGCAGGACACACAAAACCCTCTTAGCGATTTATCGTGGCGGATGTATGTATGTCTAAAGGTATACTGACTGTGTGCTGGTAGGTACCTGGAAGCGCGGCATCTCTCCGATCACATAGAGGCCGGGGTCGAGCACGCCGCGCCACGCCGCCGCCGCCGCCCCCGCCGCGCCGTACCGCCCGGACGCTCCGCCCCCATCGGCCACCAGGTAGCTCAACGCTTCCTGCAACACGTAACACGTCGTCGCCTCACTTCATCTAAACCTCTACACGCCACCTCACTTCACTTCACTTCACATACTTGTTTTTATTGAAAGCGCGACTTGTGGCCGGAGCTACCCATGAACATTCGGTCGTACGCGGGGGTTGCGAATGCCATACCGGCCTGACAGGTGCCTATTCACACCTCTTTTGAAGGACCCGAAACTGTACTTGGGTTGGGGAAATATGGTCAGGGAGAAAGTTGCTAACTTTACCGGTTCTATAGAATAGAGGACACAGTATTTAGACATGAGATGGGCATGAGGTGATGTGACTTTAGCGATTCACATAAGTATCCCGGACCTATCATGGGTAGGGTCATCCATCAGTCAGAGATATGGAACGCGCGATTGGGCTGTCTTGTTTACCCCGACCGGAAACAGTGAATATTTTTTTTTATTTCCTTTATTTCACATTTTATAAATTTATATTAATTTTACATATATTATACAAAAGTAATAAAAATACACAAAATTAATACAAAAATTAAAAACGGTAATACCGCCGGGCGGCGGCAGGAGACAATCCTCCAAGCGCGCCGGAGGGTGCAGGCCGTGGCTGCGGAGCTCTCCGAGACGACGCGAGACTAGCTTCGAGCGATGAGTGGTGGTACTAGGCATGTATTATTATTATTATATATTTTTTAAATCCGGCATAGATTTTCTATGCATTTCAAGATTTTAAAGCGGCAAGGTGGGGTGACAAGAGAGCTCTGTCGTACAATGCACGGAACCCAAATGTTTTTATCTTTTTCGAAAGCCGAAATAATTTGGATTATTGTGCAATTTACTGTTTTGAGTTTTATTATATGAGAAAAAAAAATCCTTATTGCACGAAAATGTGGTCTGGAGGTAACCCGTATAAAATCGTCCTTCCATAAAAATATCCGAAACATATAGAAACACGTGTAAATTAAAGTCACCCGACTTCCAAGACAGAATTATAATAGCCAATTTTGTAGCTTTGAGGTCCGGACCGGAACACGCGCGAAACACGCTTTGTGGTAAGGTTGTGCGGTCGATTTGGGACACGCTGTGTGATGTGTATCTACACAAAATCATTTAAATCATAAATACAGGTGTTGTAAACGAATACAAGTTAGAAATACAAGTGTTGTTATCAAACAAAATTACTTCAGATTAGTCACTCGTTGTCGTCTTCATCAGAAAATTATTATGAACGGAGTTGGGAAAGCTATTATGCCTTTCATACTTTGACGGCGTCGAAACAAAGTGGTTACCTACGTAAAATCACCTTTGATTCCAGAAACAATAACATTATAGAATTCCAAGGCAGGTTGGACAAATTTAAGCTCATAAATCATCGTCATTTTCATCGTCATAAATCAAAACAGAAGACAGGGCGATGATACAAGATGTGTTCACTGCGGACACCAATACCACCAATATCGTGAGAATAAAGTGCGAATAACGAAAAGCAAACATGACGTTTGTCACGCCACGCGGCGCTCGCAGAGCAAACAATTATTATATATTTTTAATTAGAAAAATGCAAATCGAAAATCATTGGAAAAAATACATCCCGACCAGGATTTGAACCTGTGAGCCGCCAACGCGATAACCAACTACTAAATTATGCGACATCATTCATGAAGATGCAGTGGCAATAGATCGAAAATTTGGAGATAATATGTAACGGCCCGGTGTTGTAGTTGTTGTAATTGTTGGCGGCTCAAGCCAGAGCCCCAGGTTCAAATCCTGGTCGGGATGTATTTTTACCAATGATTTTCGATTTGCATTTTTCTAATTAAAAATATATATAAAGCGAGTACGTGCTTAGTACTAACATAAAACATAAAAATATATTAAACAATTTATTAGTTATACGGGCACCATCTGTATTACAATAACGTGTCTACAGTATGAATGACTTGATAAAATTGTGGGTAACTTATTTCGAATGCACGACACATAATTTTTCAATTTAGTGACATTTATAAAATTCTTGAATTAAAACTAACAGTAGTGTAAAAGCAACCGTTTTTAAACGGTTTTATTTTTATGACAACCGCGTAGGTTAGTTTAGTTAGACGGAACTTACTACGGAAATAACATTATTTTGCGAAAAATTCATTAAAATTGTGAGTTGTTGTATGTATATGGCACTGTTACACCACACCACTAGGCTCTACAATTATGCCAGAAACCATATTGATTTGGATGATTTATTTTTGATACAATTGGGAAATTTTGGAAATAATGTCAGAAGTGTAACATGTTAGCAGTTTTATAATGATCGTTGTTTATCACGTATGCACAACAACCAGCCTATCAAGAAGGACGCGGATTATCACTTTATCTAAATCGGACCACTCCGTTTATTGTAAGTACCTCATCAGGTAGGAACAGACGAGTACACCCAACTTTTTCATCGTTACGCTGAGTGAGAGAGAATCTTAGAGAAGAATAACTATTCTTCTCTAAAATCACACCAATGCACTAAAGTCAAAAGAAAAATGTTTGCAATGGCACACCGAACAGCAAACGTGGTCAGGTTTGCGGGGGAATGGCCGGTGCCGGTGGTTTACTGAGCTGTCTGCAAACACCTGAAAGGAAAGCAAACGCAGACCGATGTTCCGTCCTTGCGTTTTCTAGCATTTTGAAGAAACAATTAGGAATTAAAGTTTTGTTTAGAATCACTGACACGAGAAACACACTCGTATCTAACTTGGAAACCCGAGATAACATGCGTCTGAAAAAAAAATTCAGGCGCTTTCCTCAGTTATTCAAGAGGCTACTACAGCTTGCGGTCGGCTCTAAAAAAAGTATTTAAAAAAATGTAAAAACCGCCTTCAAAAATGTATGAAATAAAAAAAAATCGACCCCTAGAGTGGAAGGCGATGCTAAAGAAGGCTACACAAATCACAAAGGATATCATCCACTCATGTTTTCTTTCATGCATCATTTTTGCTTGCTTTAGCACCGCCTTCAACTCTAGGGTTCAATTTAATTTATTTCATAAATTTTTTAAGGCGGTTTTTATATTTTTTTAAATCGTTTTTTATTTCACAGTTTTTTTAGTAATTTTTTGCTATGTACTCGGCGGACTCGCTTTCCAATCCGATCTTGACCAAATTTAAATGAAAAAGAATCATCAAAATCGGTTCATCCAGTCGGAAGTTCTGAGGTAACAAACATAAAAAAAATACAGTCGAATTGAGAACCTCCTCCGTTTTTTTGAAGTCGGTAAAAATGGAGAGGCACGTCTGGAAGCTCGTAGTATCCCAATGTATTATGGATAAATATACAGCCATATTAAAGCCAACTGCTGGAGCGTTCGGCGTCTATCTCTATCTTACCTACTCTACATACCTCATTCTTTTGAACTTTCCTGCCTGGTGGTGAGATGCCAAGCCAGTGCTTCCGTTGAGTACCTACAGATTGATTCGCTACAAATGAAAAGGGAAACTTACGTCGTCTAGCTGTTGCGCGTCGATGTTCTGGAGAGAGAGTGGCGCGAGCGCGGAGGAGGCGGCAAGCGGCGGCGGCGCCGGCGCAGACGTGGCGCCTCCTAGCAGCAGCACCGCGCACCACACTGCCAGCGACATCTGCACCAAACTCACTCACTCATTATAAGTTCATTGCCATTGACATTGCCTTTGGAATGGACACGCTTAATGGAATTAAGAAGAAACTTCAAATGTCTCGTTCCTTCCAAAATTATTTTGTTTTATTATAAGTAATCATAAATTTATACCGTGAAGCGCCGTCACTGGATACTGGCAGTAATAGGTGAATTTCCTATTCATTTGGTTGCCACTATTTAAAAAAGAAGAAGAAGAAGAATTAAGAAGAATATTATCAAGAGAAGCTAGTAACTGTAGCAGCCTTCGAGTTCGTCTCGGAATCTGTGTAATTTTTTTTATGTAATCCGGTATTGGTGTCTGAGTCGGAGGGGCCAAAGCACATGTTCCGACCATCCAATATGGCCTCCAGTAACGCTCCAAGAAGGTAGATGCCATACCGGATACTTCCCTGGATTGATGGCTATACTGGACTAGAGGAGAACACAACCGAGGCTGCTATGCGGGCCATCTTACACCCAGTACGGTGGTACCAACCAACCCAGTCGGCTACTATTTGAGCCGATAATTTCGATTCTTAAAAGGATCCGCTACATGAAAAGGGGAATACAGAAATGAGTACTTGGACGGTACAGTACTTTGATGGGTGACCGCACAACCCTTGAAGCCGGACCGTGGTTCGGATTCCACATAAAACAGTTTTAAGAGAGAAAAGAGAATACGTTCCAGAACTAGAACCGAATCGATTAAACCTATATACTTTAGTTCAGGAGGATTCTCGCACATTCATTCTGTTCGAGGTGTGTTTCAGCAGGCTGCCACGAAAACAAGCCATTTGGGAACCTGGTTCCAGGAATCTACGACTTGGTATTTCAAAGAATTCAATTGACATTGTGTTCCAGAGTGATAATCTGAGAGTAATATCGGTGAAGAGAAGCGGCAGAGACGGGGGCGGGGCGGTTGGTAGGGGGCGGGAACAACAAATCGGATAGCTACATTTAATTAGAAGTCGAGCGAGGTGAAGAAGTTTTCGAGGGAGACGTTAGATAACCGGTTCAACGTTATTATTAGGGGGGGGGGGGGGGGGGGGGGAGCGGGGAGGGGGGCGCTAGGAGTAAACAGAAGGAAAACTTGATTGCTCAGATAAGTCAATACTGAACTAATTTCAATTGGCTTATTAAATTCAATATGGATTAAAGGTTACAAGTTGTTGTTTAGGAATCGGTTAGCCACAGTGAATAGCACATATGAAAATGTTAATTTTACTAATAATAAACCTGTAAGGGATGATGAAGTCTTTGTTTGTTTTATGTATGAGATATTGCGTTTGTAGACTCTATATATGATACTAAAACTAAATTGACGATTTTTAGAAATGTTTTCTGTATGTATGTTTATCCATAAGTCTTAAACCGATCATCCGAATTCGATGAAACTTAGTACAAGCATATTTAACTATGCGTGCGTGACACAGGATAGGCAGAATATTAAAAAACATAAAACCGACTTCCTAAAAAAAGTAAAACTAAAAAACTATTTAAAATAAAAATATAAAAACCGCCTTCAAAAATATGTGAAATAAAAACCTAAAAAAAAAACGAACCCTAGAGTTGAAGGCGGTGCTAAAAAGGCTACACAAATCACAAAGGATATTATCATCCGCTCATGTTTTCTTTCATGCATCATTTTTGCTTGCTTTAGCACCGCCTTCAACTCTAGGGTTCGTTTTTTTTTTTAGGTTTTTATTTCACATATTTTTGAAGGCGGTTTTTATATTTTTATTTTAAATAGTTTTTTAGTTTTACTTTTTTTAGGAAGTCGGTTTTATGTTTTTTAAAACTTTTTTTTTATTTCACAGTTTTTTTTAGTAATTTTTTGCTATTAATGTACTCGGCGGAATCGCTCGGCCTTCGGCCTCGCGATTCCGCCTCGCTTTCCAATCCGATCTTGACCCAATTAAAATAGGACCACGTCAGCTTCGATAGCTCAGTGGTGCAGACAGTCAACTGTCGCTATTGAATTTTAAGCAACGCTGGGTGCGGTCAGTACTTAGATGGGTGACCGCTGACCGTTGGAGGCTGACCAAGGTTCGGATTCCTCGTAAAACTGTAAGTCCCTTCCCTCGTAATCTTACTTGGTGGTAGGGTTTAACCTTCCCGGGTTGGTACCACCGCACTGAATTAAACGTCGGTCGAAACGGCTATGTAAATAGTTTGTGTTTTCCGACCAGTTCAGTGTAGTCAGCACGATCAAAGGGGGAAGCACTGACATGGCACTGGTGTTATGGGCTGACATCACGGACGTTGTAGGTGATGTTGCAGAACTTAGTAGAATGGACAGACATAAACGTGTTACGGAATCCTACTTTTATTATAAAATAACCGTCGGAGGACCTTGGTTGAAAATTGTAAAATTTAGTAGAACGGATAGACATGCATATGTTACGGAACCCTACATTCATTTTGCAGAACTTAGTAGAATGGACAGACATAAACGTGTTACGGAACCCTACTTAACAGTTGCACTCCGGGAGTGCCGGCAGATCCCGTGCCACTCTAACTTAACCCTTAACGCAATGACTTAAGGTTTCATTTTAAAAATGACGCTGACGCGATGTCGCGAGTTATACATTTTTACCCACCTAAAAAAGTGCCAAGAGCCGCTAAAGAAGTTTTCACTTCAAAAACCTCAGGGTTATCCCCTTTCAAATAAAAAAAAAAAAGAATTTTCAAAATCGGCCCACAATTGACGGAGTAATCGCGTAACAAACATCCAAAAAAAGAAAACATACCGTCGAATTGAGAATCTTTTAGGTCTAAAGTAAATTTCTCGTGAAGACAAATGCAACGAGCCCAAACACGATGGGTTTATCATGTGTAGTTTAGGAGTTCCTATGGCCACCTTCTGTCTCCATCATCAAACCAGCTCGATGGTACTCGGTACAGTAGGTACTGGCCAGGTACCATAATAAATTAAGCGCCGGTCGGAAAAGATAAAAAATTTCAAATTTAGAATATTCATGAAACAAGGGTCCGAATATGTATCACTAGTATATCGATTCATGTATTTCAACAGGACAGAGAAAATTTCAAAATATTAGGTATTTAATACTTTTTAGTTTTTTTTTTTTTTGTTTTTTGGAAATCGGTTTAATATTTTTTAAAACAGTTTTTATTTCATTCTTTTTAGTAATATTACATAAAAAAGAATAATCGAAATCGAATAATCGAAATCGATTGAAGTGGTACAGAATTATTCGCCATATGTGTCAGACTGCAAATTGCTGAATAAGTCCACATCACAAATGTTTTGCTGAAGGTAACCACACACCATACTAATTTATCAAACTGAAAATTGCCGAAAACGACCACATCACAAGTTTTGCTGAAGGTAACCACACACCATAGTATTATGCTGATTTTTCGAAAACCACTGAACCAATTTCGATAAAATTGAAATGGGACCACCTCGGAAGTATGACCTAACTAACAAAAAAAGAATTTTCTAAATCGGCCCTCAATTGACGGAGAAATCGTGTTACAAACATACAAAAAAATAAAAAAAAAAATAAAAAAAAAAATAAAAAAAAAAAAAAACATACAGACGAATTGAGAACCTCCTCCTTTTTTGGAAGTCGGTTAAAAATTCACTTCCGGTTACGTTACGATGTGGCTCTCATACAAACCGAATTGTTCCCGCGCCGAAGTAGTTACGGTAGCGGGCTTACTTACTTTTTTCTTTTTAAATAAATTAATTATTAATTAAATTTATCTTATCTTATTGTTTTCTTTTAAGTTAAGTTAAGTTATTCATTCAATTGTATAATCGTGTAAATAAGATAAATAAACATATTTCATTTCATTTCAAATACGAATTTCACGCGAGCAAAGCCGCGGACAAAAGCTAGTATTTAATATAATAAATAAGAGGTCTACCTACGTGGGTAACATACGTAGCTAACATACGTGGTTGGCTAAGCTAAGCACCATGGCACAGAATACTAAATAGGTACTGTCGTACCAGAAGCGAAACTCCACAAGGCCACATAAAGGAATAGCTACTCATGCTGACACGCAATAAAGTGCAATTCAGCTCGCAAAGCGCTGCATGCCTACATCGAACAACAGCCTACATCACGCTTCTCTTTATATCGCATAACTCTATCTCTTTTGGCGCGATTCGTATCGTGTTAGAGGTGCCGCACTCGCCGAGCCGGGCGCGGCCGCCGCCGTTTCGAAAGACAAGCGATGGATCGTCGCGCGCGACGCCACCGCCGCGCCGCGCGCCGCGCCGCGCGCCGCGCCGCGCCGCCCGCCGGTGCCGCTGCCGCCAGTCCGGCGGCCGTGAAACCACACCGTATGGTATGGTAAGAGCGTCTGCCAGTCAGTAGGTATAGAAACAATAAATTGAGAATGTGAACCCCGTTGCTAAAGAAACAGGACGCGTGCGATTCAATGTACCGACGACGCGACGTCACAGGCTCACAGCAGTCTAATTTATAATAGGTGGGTAAGTAGACCGTAAAACACGCGATTTTTTTTTTGCGTATGCTGCGCTCTCGTGTTACTAGTACTAGTTACTCTATTTACTAGGCAACAACTACTATAACTAGGTGCATCTACTTAATTAGGAAACTCATAAAACTACTTGTAAAATTAACAAAATATAAATATTTCTTACCTTCCAGAATCTTTCGGTAAAGTAAAAAAAGACAACGTTGAGTTCTTCTGTTTATTGAGACAGCCGTACACGCAACAATTGCTCCATTATTATTATATCGAAGAATAGGCACAGAATACTTCATAGGTACTGAATAGAATAGTTCGTTCCATCCAGGAGATCGACTGTATGCGTGCGCTCGCAAGCGCGGGGCTGCCCGCCGGGTTTTGTATTCTCAGAATATCGGGCGCTGTAGGTGATTATCGCGGTAGGTATGAAGGAGTGTCTGAGGTCTGACTAGAGTTGTAAAGATGCCGTTTTTTGCACTTTGATACGGATTTATTTGACTTAGGTACCGTGAAAAACGGAAAAATACGAAACGTATTTTCATATGAAATACTTGCTCTTTTCGCATTTTATTCCTGTTCTTTGCTTGAAACCAAAAAGTGAGTAGGTAACCAAAGTTCGCATCGAACACCGTAAAACACGGAAAGATTCAACAGGAAAAGGGAATAGAGTCGCGAACAGCTCTATCGCAGAGAAGCCTATCATTTAAAAATTATGTAGGTACTCACAATACTTCTTTGTTTTAATTCAACTATTTAACTATGCCGTAACATAATTTCATAACATTTAATTATACGGTATTGTTTACCTTTTAGTAAATTGGTTGGTTAACTACTCAATAAATAGGAATATCTTATAATATCATACCTAATCATAAAACATATTTACTTACTTGCCTAACTCAAATAGGTATCAGATCGATGGTCAGCCTGCGTGTGATTTCCGTGCTGATGCTGACTAATGCCAGTTAAACTTTATTTATGTGATTGATGACTGATGAGATGACAGATCAGCTGTCACATTTCCATCAATACTAAAGTCGCGTAAAAGAAGAAGATGATTATGTATGACATTTCCGATTTCAAAATAATCATAGAAAAATAATATACTAAATCTCAGTACCAAATAATCATTATTAAACTTTAAAACAATCGTTTCCATTAATATTCTGTTCTGAACTTGTATAGCATGCATGCGTGCAACAAACCTAAAGTTCTAATGTCACTTGAATTTGACCCTTAAAATGAATGTTTTAGGTACTAAAATACGGCAGCACCGTGATTTGCCGACAAACGCCGACAAAGGAATGGGCTTAACGCGCGGCTTCCTTTGAAGGCGCGCGGCTTTCTTTGCTACGCGGCAGTCGGCACCGCTCTTTGTTTCCCAAGAGCGGTGCCGACTGCCGCGTAGCATGCAATTTTGTGTTCTATGTATATCTGTCTAAGAATCATATTGCAATTACTTGTGAAGGCACGAAGCAAGAAGTCCATTTCGTCAAGCTAAGATGAACCTAATAATTAAGACAAGATGATCTAAAATTCGCTGTACTTTTGAAGCGTTGACGCCGGCCGCTGTTGAACCTACGTAAAATGAATTTTTTTTTACGTAGGTTCGGTTCGACAGTGCAATTTTATTTTTCATTCGTTTCTCGTCTGTCTTTACGTTCGGGCGGTTCGAGCACGTTTGTATTTTGTATTGTAGCACTCACGACTACCAACCCAGTCGGCTACAATTTGAGCCTACCACCTAGTAAGGGGCAAGGAAATCTTTGTTTTAATTTGTGTTTTATAGGGTTCCGTATCCGTCGTACGGTACGCTATCACTAAGCCTACGCCGTCTGTCTGTCTGTCTGTTTGTCCGTCTGTCCGAGGGCTGTAACTCTTGAACCGTAATAGGTAGGTACCCCGTGAAAATTTTCACATAATAGGTATGTGTTATTTATTATCAGGGATCGGAATTAGGTAGAGTGATTTGGTACCAAAGTAGGTAAAGTTCGCGAGAGGATATAATATGGAGTTGTTAAAACCAGCACTTTGTATGGGAATTCTGAAAATTTCTTGGGAAATTTCCGGGACTGGATTTTTCTTCGGGATCGTATTTATTGACTAAATACAAGCTTCTTTTGTTCTTAGATGATTTTTTCTAGAGTGGCCGCTTATGGAGATATAATTTTTTTCATAAATTTTTATTTCTACTCAATTTACAAGAAAACAGGGGAAGATGTGATAAAATAATCTAAGAGTGTATCGAACTGCTTACAAAACAAGACCTAATTTGTTGTCGTACCATGATTGGTTCTCGATTTATTGCTCGCCGCGATTCTGAATTATCCAAGGACAGCATTTGTATTGAAAGCTCCGCCCCCTTTCCTGATTTAATTTCTCGCATGTTGATATTTTTTCGCCTGAATCTTATTTCTAGACGAAATATAAAACACTTTTATTCTTACACGTTTTTGAAAAAAATCGATATTTCCGAAGAAAAAAAAATCTAAAATATTTTTTTTCCAAAATGTTCTCGATTGCTAATGTTTTTTTGGCGGATTCTTATTTCTAAACGAAATATAAGACACTTTTATTCTTACACGTTTTTCCCTTAAGTCGATATTTCCGGAGAGAAAAATAAAACAACCTATTTTTTCATATTTTGTCGAATGTTGATGTTTTTTCTCCTGAATCTTATTTCTAGATGAAATGCGAATCTGTAGTTTCAATCATTTAAATTATTTTCAGAATCATTTAAAAAAAGTGGCCGCCATTTTGAACTTTTTAGTTACTGGACCAATTGCTTTCAAAATCGCTATCTGGGTGTCTGTGTGGGCTCTGAATACGAATCTGTAGTCAAAATTTAAAACAAGTGGCCGCCATTTTGAACCTTTTAGTTTTGACTACAAATTCATATTCAGAGCCCACACAGACACCCAGATATAAATTTTGACAGCAATCGGTCCAGTAACTAAATAGTTCCAAATGGCGGCTTCTTCTTTTAAATTTTGACTACAGATTCGTATTCAAAACCCACACAGACACCCAGATATCGATTTTGAAAGCAATCAGTCCAGTAACTAAAAAGTTCAAAATGGCGGCCACTTGTTTTAAATTTTGACTGAAGATTCGTATTCAGAGCCCACACAGACACCCAGATATCGATTTTGAAAGCAATCGGTCCAGTAATTAAAAAGTTCAAAATGGCGGCCACTTTTTGAAATGTTCACTACAGATTCGTATTTCGTCTAGAAATAAGATTCAGGCGAAAAAATATCAACATTCGAGAAAATATGAAAAAATAAGTTGTTTTATTTTTCTCTCGGAAATATCAACTTAAGTGAAAAACGTGTAAGAATAAAAGTGTCTTATATTTCGTTTAGAAATAAGAATCCGCCAAAAAAACATCAGCAATCGAGAACATTTTGGAAAAAATAATTTTAGATTTTTTTTTCTCCGGAAATATCGATTTTATTGTAAAATGTGTAAGAATAAAAGTGTCTTATATTTCGTCTAGTAATAAGATTCAGGCGAAAAAATTACTACATTCGAGAAATTTAATCAGGAAAGGGGGCGGAGCTTTCATCGCGGCGAAAATTTCATCCAGTATTGGTATCATGCATGAAAGAAACGGAAAAACCCCGTGTTTGTCGTTTTATTCAAAATGTATTTGTCGGTATTTTTCTGCCTTTACAACACTAGGTCTGACCGTGGTGGCAATAAACGTTTCGGTAGCCGTGCGGGGTGTGAATATATTCATGTGGTATGTTCATTCCGTTTCATTTCATTTCTGACTGACCAAATCAGCTTATAAGCTGAGTTCACACAAAAGAGATAACTGATGTATGGTTCACCTTATTGTGTTATGTTCGTAAATGCGAGAGTGAAAATCTTAGTTAGAGCATTCATTGCCTGAGATGGCTCGTAATGAGATCGTTTGAATGTATTCATGATGACAATTGCATGTGAAGGCGTTTACCGACAGTTAACATGTTTCATCGCACTTCGCCCCTTCTAGTATTTAATACGGCGCAAATAAAGATTGAATGTAGAAGCTGAAGTTACAACTGCTGAGCAACACAGTTGGTGAAGCACCTAAGAAAGGGTCACGACTCGATGGACGGACGGACAGAGTAAATAACTTAGTCAGCGCGCTTCGGAAACGCCGTCGTCGTCGTCGAGTGTCAAAGGTGAGTTAATTGAGCGCCGGCGGCCGGCGGGGCGGTGCGGAGGCGGCGCCGGCGGCTGCGGCGGCGCGACGCCACGAGGCCGCTGCGGCTGCTCACCCGATCCATACCGGCCGGCACCATCCAACACATCGTCTGTGCCTTGTCTGTTTGTTTGTTCATTTGTTTGTTTGTTTTTAGGGTTCCGTATCCGTCGTACGGGACCCTATCACTAAGCCTACGCCGTCTGTCTATCTGTCCGTCCGTCTGTCTGTCCGAGGGCTGTATCTCTTGAAACGTAATAGGTAGCCCGTTGATATTTTCACAGAATATGTGTTATTATGGCCGATATAACAACAAATATTAAAAATAAGAAAAAGTAAAAAATTCACGGGGATCCACATATAAGAAACTAACAAGTGTATGCCGAAAACAGTATGAAGAATTTTAACTAATCATGAATTTTAACTAATATAAAGCATTTCATAAACACGCCATAGATGGCGTGAGTGGCGCTGACCATGACATGGCGATACGGAACCCTCGGTGCGCGAGTCCGACTCGCACTTGGCCGGTTTTTTTTTTAATGAAACCTGACATTGCTGGCTGCATCACCTGCTCACCCGTGATGTCAGCCCATAAAGGCTTTCAGATGAACTTGATACTACGTCAGTGCTTCCCTTATGATGTGCAGGCTACACTCAACTGGAAAGCTGAAGGAAGGGACGAACTATTTACATAAGAATAGTTGCTTCGACCGATGTTTCATTCAGTGTGGTGGTCCGGACGAGATAAACCCTACCACCTAGTAAGGCAAGAAGGGAAGATACCTATAGTTTTACGTGGAATCCGAACCACGGTCAGCCTCCAACGGTCGAACAGTTATCCATGCAAGTTTTGAGCGGCCCCGGGTATGTAGTTAATTTCACGACCGAACATCGATCTGTAGCAGCACCGAGCTACCGATGTGCTCTGACTTGCGTTGTTTCTTATTTCTACCTTTTATGAATAATACCCGACACGTGATGAAAACTGTTGTTTAAATGAAAAGTGCAAAGAGTTTGTATTACGTCGCTGCGCTCCTAGCGACGTAATACAAACTCTTTGGAAAAGTGTTTATTTGTAGCTGTACTGTATTAGGTGCAGTGGAAACAATAGCCGTCTGTAACGATTCCTCGCCCCTGTAAGAACAACTCTTAGACAAAACTATCTTTCCAAGTCAAAAATCATTATTTTCATAACAAACCTACGTCGTCTACGTCTTTTATTACATAAAAGCATCTGCTAAAGATCGCCATAAACAAAACAAATTAAGTCTATGACAAAACTGTCGCCAGTCCAAAATGGTGTGCGAGTTGGTTAGAGGGGAAAGTAAGTAACGGTTGACTTTTTTTTTATTGAAAGCGCGACATGTTGCGCCAATCCACCCATAAGGTGTCTAACTACGCCCATTGACATTCGGTCGTATGCGGGGGTTGCGAATGCCATACTAGGCACGAGATCGCATGACTCTGTGCAGACGTTGAGCTGCAGTAGAAAGAAACATGTCTGAGGAGAAAAAAACAAATATTATACGCAAAACGGTCATTGTGGTTTCAGTACAGGTTCTATTGAACGTTCGTTTCATGGCCCTTCCAGGGACTCATTATTCCATGGTTGAGGCAGACGCCGTTAAATAAATACGTAGGTATTGCGAGAGCTTAATGAAATTATGTTGAATTAATTAACGCCAAGATATTATAGCGTGTCGAATTATTTTTTTTTACTTCTTACGGACTTCTTTAAAAATTACTACGTATTTTAATTAAAATACTTCCACTAAGTAATTAAACATCTCAGAGGAGGTCATCGCTTTAAGTCTTTTAATTTTAAATAGTAACTCGACGAGTTCGGACAGAGTTTTTTCTTAATAATTGATATACGTAGTTTCGATACGAGGCCCTGAAACATTGGCTATATGTGTTCTAGCACTATGAAACATTCAGCCACAATCACTGCAGTGAGCGCAGCAAGTATTTCTAACAGTCTGTACAGAATATTACCGTTACTTTTGTCATATCCGATATTTTTTGTTTTATGTAATCCTCTATGTGTGGCTGAGTCGGAGGGGACAAAGCGCATGCTCCGACCAGCCAATATCACCTCTGAGAAGGTAGGTGCCATACCGGAGACGTCCCTGGATTGCTGGCTATACTGGACTAGAGGAGAACACAGCCGACTACGCGGCCATCTTACATCCAGTACGGTGGTACAAGTCCAGTCGGCTACAATTTGAACCTACCACCTAGTAAGGGGCAAGAGAAGGGACCTACAGTTTTACACCGGTTCCGATCGGTGAAGCAGCAGGTGTAGGTATGCACGTAAATTTTTTCGTCAGAAAAAAACTCATTGGTACACGCCGACCGGTTTCGAACCTCGGACCTCTCGCATGAGAAGCCGATGCTACAATACAATAATACAATACAATACAATACAATACAATACAATACAATACAATACAATACAATACAATACAATACAATACAATACAATACGATACAATACAATACAATATAATACAAATCATATCGAAAAGTTTTCTGGAAACCAGAACAAGTCCTGACAAAAGAGTACGATGGCAAATCTATAGTGGTGCCCAATCTCAACGTAGGCTAACACCTCGCCATAGGGCTCTCGGTAAAGACAGCAGCGGCGGCTCGTATTTACGAGGAGCCTCCAGTGTTTGTTGTAGCAGAGATTGTTCCCAAGAGACTGCGGGCTCATGGCAATACATACCCAGAAGCGGCATTACATTCATTTGACCTCGCTCGCTACCAACATTGAGTTGGCATGCACTGCATTTAAAAGTGATATGGTGATATCATATTACGTGATATGGTGCGTAACGAGGCAATCCGCCGACGCACCAAAGTAGTCGATATTGGACACCAGGTGGCTAAGCTCAAGCGGCTGTGGGCTGGGCACGTAAGCTCAAGCGATGACGCTTGTTGGAGTAAGCGTGTCCTACACTTGCGGCCGTGGACAGGATAACGGAATGTGTAACGAAATGTAGCCAACCGTGTCAGTTTCCATAATAAAAAATATATATATATATATAAAGTCTACAAACGCAGTATCTCATAATTCATAAAACAAAGTAACTTAATCCATGTCCTTCCCTTACAGATTTATTATTAGTACTATTGATTGATTATAGTATTGATTCGTGTTTGTGAACTATTATTTCTCATCCTCGAACCGATTTTTTTTATGGAAACTGACGCGGTTGGCTACATCACCTACTTGATTTGGTTGATTTGATTTGATTTGATTTGATGTCAGCCCATAACACCGGGTGACAAGGTGCCATGTCAGTGCTTCCCCCGTTTGATCGAGCCGGTTACACTGAACTGGTCGGAAAACACAAACTATTTACATAGCCGTTTCAACCGACGTTTCATTCAGTGCGGTGGCACCAACCCGGGCGGGTTAAACCCTACCACCAAGTAAAGATTAGGACGGAAGGGACCTACAGTTTTACGAGGCTGACAAATGCGATGCCCCTTCTGCGTGTTTATACCCCGAGCAGACGAGGATCACGTCGCGAGTTGGGCACTGCGCGGTTGTAAAGCTACTCTCGTATTACCTAGTTGATGTGAAACATTTTTGGAGGGCCGTAATTTTATAGCCCGGCCATTAAAAAGTTTGACTTGTTTCAAAGGAAGTGGCCTGGTGGAAAATTCGAACCTCACAAGGTTCCATAGGAAATGTATGGTATGCTGTCTGCACGGACAGACACATGTTGTCTTTATGGTAGGGATTGCTGAATTGTGAATTTTCAAATAGTACATTACCCTGGAAATTAATTTTAGATTCATACAAAAAAGGCATGAAAAGACACATTAGATGGCGCGCATATACTTTTTAGTTTCTTGTATGGGGACCCCAATGAATTTTTTACTTTTTCTTATTTTTATTTTTGTTGTCATATCGGCGATAATAAAACTTATTCTGTGAAAATTTTAACAGGCTACAATACGGTTCAAGAGATACAAACCTCGGATAGGCAGAACAGACAGACAGACAGACAGACAAGACAGACAGACGGCGTAGGGTTAGTAATAAGCTTCCGTATGGATACGGAACTCTAAAAAAGAAATTCGATCGGGATAGCGCCATCTATGCGATATTCCTTTCAACTTAACGAACAATGGTTCGTCTTCAAAAGACTATCACAGATGGCGCTCAGGCTCCCCAGCCAATGAGGTGCGTTGCAGCTTCCGTTTGTACTTTCGTGATGTTTCACTTTTTCTGTGTTGGTTCCCATCCCAGAGGTGCGCTTTATAAAGCTTCGCTTCAAAAATAATACATACCAAACTACATCTAAATCTCACATTATGTTATCGTCTTCGGTGCTAAAATACTTCTAGACTTTGTTGGCCTCAGGTAATCGTCCGGCTGGACTGTGGACGAAACGAAAGTGGCGAGAGTAAGCCGCGAGAGAAGAAGATAATCCGACAGAGGCTGCGAGGCGACAGACTTCAGCCTGCAATGTGGCTTTGTCACTCGCCGGAGAAGGCTTTCACCGGAATTACTACAGAACAGTACAGTGGCCCTTTGGAGTACACGGATTGGAGTGCACCCAGCTGAGGGAAACATATTTAGTTCTGCTTAAAGGTTTTTACCATTCGACATAATTTAAGGAGGGTAGGTTACACTGAAAATATAACGAACGCTTTCTTGATAGTACCGGAGGCGTGGCGACGAGACGAGGCGGGGCGGCGCGGAAGCAGCGGCGAAGGAAATTATTTTTGCAGATACCGCAATCTACCAGTGTGGTACTAAGTGAATAACATCATTATGATACCAGAGAAACACGTCGAAGTGTTAATGTCGTAGCAGTAGGAATTACATATAATTTTTTATTTACATTTTAATATTGTTGAATTAATTATTTATTGCGTGTGGTGGCGTGCCTTGGGAGAGGCCTATGTCCAGCAGTGGACCGATACAGGCTGATGATGATGATGATGATTGTTGATTATACATCGTCCCTCCCATGCCAAAACGACGAATGTGCAAAAAGGCCATTCTGAGAAATTTGCCTTTTATTTTGAGTGCTAAATTAACCAATGTTACAAATTCGTGACTATGCCATGGCTAAAATTCAAGAACTTCTAAATTATATTAGAATTATTTCACTAATAATAAACATTAGTGTGTTTGGCACAGTAAAATCGAAAAAAGTCATATTCGTTATTATTTCACAACGAAATATCTCTGAGTACCGGTAATTCAGAGATTCGTGACTTTGGCTTTGCATAGATTAGATAAAAATTAATGAAACTACATCAAAAGGTCATTTTCGCCAAAAATGCACATGCGTCGTTTTGGCATGGAAGGGACGACATATTATAAAGTGAATGAGAAGTCCACAGAAGCCGATCTCCAGTAACATCTCAATTCGAAACATAACAGGATCGAGATGAGGGTGCGGGTTCCGGGTGATCATTTTTCAGGCGTATCAGGTCCCGGCGGACGCTGAGCGAATTTTTTCGCACGTGTGAACTGAGAAGGGAAGACAGTAATCGCTCGCCTGTCCATATAAATCTGTGCGCATTGGACCGCTGTTCTGTCGCCTTCCCCGAAGGCAGCTGGTTCCAGCCGCGTGCTGTAGACAACGTTACGCGTGATACAAATGTACCCTCACGAGATAAATATCTGACGGCGGTATAAGTGGCGCATTACATTAGATAGAGGAAACAACGTCCGACATTTTTACTGGTGTAGGGGCGGGGCTGAGCGAGTGCGCTAGATATACTATAGTGAAGATACAGATAATGATGATCATTTAAATGCTTGTTGTGGTGCATGTCACGAGCGGTTGAGCTGATCTGTGGATATGTAGGCGTGTGTTACTGAAAATAAAATTAAAATAGTTATTCCATTGGAAATTACTAGTAAATTTTATTTCGCATTTTTTTTTAATTTCACTAAATTTTAATGGCTTAAAACAAATCTGAAAACGCGTTCTCTGTCAGGTTTTAGTATATGAATTTGTATCTTTTATTATCTTGGTCACCAATATGTACTTATTTACAGATCTTACTCGTGTGGTTTAACCTTTCGGTAAAATGAGTTGACACGTCACAAGGCAGGCCAGTCTCCTTGTCTAATACATATTTACTCGGGATATGTCAATAGATCGCCTTCCTTTCAGTCCTGAACAAATGTAGACAGATTCAAGGTTTTATTAAACCAATATGGTTCCCAACCCACAATGTATTCGATCCTCGGTAGTTTTAATATAAAGCGACTGTACCGAGCAATTAATTCTCTACGCAATTTGCGTGTGAGAGTACTTCATGCGATGAGGGTTTAGTTTTTGAGCTGAAACTAAATTAAATGAATGTGAATGGGACATGCTCTTATATGCTGCGATAAATCGACCAAAAATACTGAATTGACTGAACACACTTTCAGTGTTCAGTATTTAGGAAACATAACTCAAAATATAATTATTATAAGTCTATTAATATTAAACTGTATTAATATATTACTTAGCACAAATAAAAAAAAATTTAAGTCTTCAGGAAATTTTTTTATACGCATGTAAAATCTGCCTTATTTTTAGAATAATAATTTATATTCAATTTTTGAATATTACTATAGAGTTTGTGTAAAATTGTCATTAAAACTAATAATTGCTGCTAACTAACTAATAAACCTTCAAGTCGTAGTGGTATCGCCTATAAGTTCTTCCTCCCGCGCGTCGCTGTAAGCTTCTAGTGCTAGGTAATTGCTGTGAAAGCGCATCTGCTTTCTCATTAACCACTCAGAGGTACAATATTCACGCAAATTCGACCAGAATATATTAGAATATTACTTAGGTTTCAGAATATCGAACATAATTTAGCACTCCTAGGAATTTCGGTTATTTCAATGTTATGTACTTGCCCAATATTTAGGGAAGTTAAAATACTTTTTAGAGTTATATTCGGATTAAGATATTTCCCCATAAATATACTACAGTGAAGGTAAAAAAAAAACTTTAAATGCTTGGTGTAGTGCATGTCAAGAGCGGTTGAGCTGATATGTGATATTATAAAATACATTTACGATTTATCCACAAGGGGAAGTTAAGTAGAATATCTTGCATCCATAGCATGGTTTAAAATAATGATCTCATGTGTATAAACATTATACGACTCAATATATTTTCTTCGTGCACTCTCCTACCCGACTGCGCTTTTCCCACAACTTGGAGTATTGACTTCCTACTTCAATCTTTGCGATGCGTGCGATTTTTTTATAATTTTAACTGTTTTAAGATAATTTGAAAAAGTTAAAAGTAAAATTTTTAATACGAAGAAAATTAGGGGAAATTCTCAAAACATTATTAAAAAAAATTATAATGTTTGTATAAACATTTAAAAAATGTAATGCTTTCAAAATATTTAAATAGTTATTAAGTTTAT
The DNA here is from genome assembly GCA_946902875.1 of Nematopogon swammerdamellus. Classification (NCBI taxonomy): domain Eukaryota; kingdom Metazoa; phylum Arthropoda; class Insecta; order Lepidoptera; family Adelidae; genus Nematopogon; species Nematopogon swammerdamellus. The sequence continues at coordinate 21,182,568 of OX336336.1, forward strand.
TGTAAAGTTTGATTACCACCAAACACTATCGACAGATTTAGGAAAATACGACTTGTACGAATACTGTAGAACCGATTTCCGATGCCATGTATGATCAGATCACACAGGTAGCTCTTTAGTCCAGCCAGTGGTCCAGTGTCAGCCTAGGCGGGACTTAATACAACCAAGTGCGAGTGTGATAGGTGTGGGGAGGATGAGGGATGTGTGGGGTGCGGGGTGGGGTGACGAGCGGGCGAGCCACGGAAGTTTTCACGGCGCGTTAGCCACGAATGGACTACGTGCGCCTATTCGCTGCGATTAATTGCTGCGCGAGCAATTTCTATACAATCTTTGTAATGATTGTTGTTGTACTCTAGGTATACCTTCCTATCTATAGACCGTGACTACCTGTAGTTAGTAGAAACTAGAGTGAGGAAATTTTCCTTACAGAAGTCGTCTCTGCATTTGTATGGTATGATAACTTTAACGCGACCGGAGTGGGATTACGAATAACTTATATCTAGGCCCAGTACTATATCAACTCTTGCATCCATAGTTTGTGTTGTTTTTGAGTGATTAGCCGTCCAACATAAACATTATAGCAGCATTAGCATTATATTTTAATATTTACGTAAGATAGGAGAAACTGTTTGTTTTCGCGATTTCTCTTCATGTTTTACTTAAGTAAACTTGAAAACTATTTATTTCTTTCTTCTCTGAAGGCAGACAAGGCTTTCGCGGGTAAACGAAAAGATAGTGCGTAATTAATTAACTATAAATATAATTATAAAATGCCAATAATAAAAATATTAGGTTTAAAAATTTAAGGCAAACTAACATTTACAAATATTTGATGAAAAATGTCTAGAGGGTTATCTATCATCAATCATCGATAGACAGTATGTTTACACAGTATAAATTCGAGATATAAATAAATATACAACGCAATTGCAATACCAACGATGACATAACATTATGTGCTCCTTGAACCGACGGCTTCGGCCGTGTAGCGCGCCACAAGTGTCAATAGCACGGTCCACCGCCCCGGGCGGCTCGGAAGCGGTGCTCGAAAGCGCCGGATATCGACAAATACTGACGCAAGTTCATCTCGCTCGCCAACCGGAAGTTGGCGACGAGATCACACTTACGCTTCCGCCCAGAGCGCTGAAACCACGCGACTTGAGGCGGCGCGACGGGCGGCGGGGCCGGGGCGGCGGCGGCGGCTGCGGCGCGGGAGTGCAACGCGTTATATTTGAACGATATTGCATTGATAAAGTTCAGTATTTGATAAATACATAAAGACATTTAATATAGAATATCAGTTCGTTTAGCAGTAAAGTGAAAGTTAAGATACTCACACGTTTCTGTCACTCGCATATTTTTATCAACGCGCGCGTTACGAGTCGTCTGATGCAAATTGAGATAATTAATATATTGATAGATAGAAGATAATTTATTGCTTATATTACTAGGTGGTAGGGTTTACCCCGCCCGGGTTGATACCACCGCACTGAATGAAAGGTCGGTCGAAACGGCTATGTAAATTAGTTTTCCGTCCAGTTCAGTGTAGCCGGCACGACCTAAGGGAAGCACTGACGTGGCACCAAGTTCACCCGGTGTTATGGGCTGACATCACGGATGTTGTAGGTGATGTAGCCAACCGTGTCTGTTTACATAAAAAAAAAATTGCTCCAAAAACATTTTACAATCAGAACTGTATATACAACTGATGACACGAGGTGCAAAGTCGAACGTATCCCTTACAGAGATTTCGTCTGGTCAACCTTATGTTAGGACGAAGAAAGTTGTATGCATACGTACAATTCACGCCCGTTTCCCAATGGGGGTAGACAAAGATAACGGATCTTCGCGGGCCACGCACGGCCCCGAGTCCCGATTCCCGACACATTTCTGATGCAATTTGAAACTTTTCGTGAATACAAGTAGCGAGCATTACTTACGTTTTGTTGGAGGAAGTGTAGATAGTTGACAGGTATGTAACGAAGCCAAATCTGAAAGAAGAAGAAAACTATATTAATATTCAGTTACACAGATCCTCCTTCTTAACATAATCAACACATACATTCCAAGTACTTATTCCTTGGCTCGTTATAAGGTACATACACATATACAGGGTGTTCGGCACATCGACCGACAAATTTTTTTTTGTAGGTGAGTGGGGTCATTTGCAAGGTTTTGACCTATGATACCTTTTGTAAGGTGTCACGTGGTATCGAGGTGCGATTGTTTTTCTTTATTTTGTAAAATTACCAATATCCCAGCCTTCAACCACAGAATAGAAAAGAGTACTCCGTACAGAAGCTGCTCTGTACAAACACTCACAAAGAAATAGCTACTCTGCGACGACGCGATAAAGTACAAATTGACTCGCACAGAGCTGCATGCCTAAACACGATAACTGCCTACATTTCGCTTCTCTTTCTGTCGTGTAACTCTATCTCGAAAGCGCGTCGTTCAGCGCGTCTAAGGGCTGTGTCTTTCTGCTGTCTTATTGTGAGGAATAAAATGAAGATGATACCTACCAACTTTTATCGTTCTAGCTACCAACGATACGATATTTAGGTACGGCAAATTCATGCGAACAAATTCATGCATGCGTTAGCGTCACAATTAGTTTCTCACATCGAAGCGTGCATTGCGTGCAACCTTCCAGTGATAGTTTTGTTTGATCAATAAATTTAATGATCAATGATCATCTACAATGTACCTATTATCCTTATACAAATTAGGCCATACATACCACGCTGTTCGGCGTCATCTAACTAATGTTATTGGCAATATGATATTATTTTTAAATCTATGACCTCCTACTAATATGAATAAATAAATTACTAGAAATAAATCAAAATGCTACTAAACAAAACACTTACCTTTCTTCGTCTCTCGGCAATGAAAAAAAAGACAAGTTTTCATTTGTCTTTTGACTTTTGCACCCGTCCACTGCACAATAATTACGTGATTTCGACATTTTCTAAATTCGAAAGCGCCACGCGCCCGGTCTGGCTGGATAGCAGCAGCCCACTGTTAATTGTAGATTAGTCGGTACGCCAAGCGGTAGGCATTTAACTCGCGACCTTGAGCGAGTGACGAAGGCCTGCTTCAACCATTGTAACTTTTTTGTTTATGATTGTATCAGCACGAAATAAAATTTATTAGAACTAACAATGTATCCTTGTTCTATCTAGATTGTTGTATCTAGAAAAAATATAATTTCACATCAAATCAGTATTTGATAATACAAATCGTATCATAGGTCAAAATCTTGCAAATGACCCCACCTACCTACAAAAAAATGTTGTCGGTCGATGTGCCGAACATCCTCTATAATATATTTCTAACAAATTTTAAAATTTATAGTTTAAAATATAATACTAAAGTAAACATAAAAAAATCGGGCATACTTCCGAAACTACTGAGTCTAAAATTTTTAAATTGAAAATTTAAACTGAGTATTAAATTTTCAAAATATAGGGAATATAGAGGGCCTCTCTATAGTTTACAGGGTAACGAAAATCCTAAGTCTTAAAGTTCTCACGGAAAACGAAATGGTACGGAACCCTCTCCACGCGAGTTCGACGCGCTTGACCTTTTTTTTATAAAAAAACGCGACATGGTGTCTCCGAGCCATCCATAAGGTGTCTAACGAAGCGCATCTGCATAACATTTGGTCGCATGCGGGGGTTACGAATGCCACGCCGCCGGCCTGAAAGGTGCCTATTCACGCCTATCTTGAAGGACCCGAGACTGTACTTGGGGGGAAATATGTTGGCAAGGAGAGCGTTCCAGAGTTTACCAGTTCTGTGCAGGAAAGATCTGCAGAATCGATTGGTACGCATCCGCAGTAAGTCTAGATGCAATCCCTGCCCGGTACGCGTTGTATGGAGGTGGAAAGAGGACGGCGGGATCACGTCAAACAGCTTCTCCGAGCACTCACCATGGAAAAAGCGACAGAACACACTTGGAGCCCCGAAATCCCTACGAAATTGTGTTAGTGGGTGATAGGGTCGAGCTATGCAAGACCAGATTCCGACTCATCGCCGTTTTCACGACTTCCGGCTACAATTTAGCCGACGGCTAACTGCTTTCAAATGCATGAGAAATGTCACTATACCCGCAAAATAACGGTTGGATTTGAATTAACCGGAGGTGGTGATGGGGTCAGTGCTCTCACTACGTCTCACAATGAGGCAATATGCACTTGTTGCAGTCGCTTCCTGCCACACTATTTACATCTTATTACACCTTAAAATTATATACGTAATATAATTATATACGTACTGTGTGGCGCGCCGGTACTTAAAAAGAATAACTCCCTGCATCTCTCCCCATGCATGTCGTAAAAGTCGACTAAGGGATAAGGACAAGATGCCGTGCAAAAGGGCGACAGGCGCGCCACCTCTCACCTTGGCGCGGTATTTCCACCGAGTCATGTAGCAGGTGGGTCTTCGTGCCTTACTTGCTGCTTGATTGATTGAATCTTGTTCGAATACTTTGCGAAACGTGGTGGTCAGTGTTGTGCTGTAATTTACCAGAGTTCTTGCAGCACAACACCGAGTACTCTGCTTACCCTGATTGTCGGGATTCAGCATGTGTGATAATATGATGATATGATATGATGAATTATATACGTATGATGGAAAATGAATGTGTGTAAATTTGTGTGTCTTGTGGTATGTGTAATGTTGTGTAAACTTGTAAATAAAAATGTTGTGCAAAAGTGTTAACTGTAGCTAAATTGGTATAAAGTCCTTTTAGATTTATTTTATTATTAATACTCGCAGGTGGCCATATGCTAACCTACGCCCTTTCTATTGTACAACTGTATGTTTGTGATAATGAATGAACCATTGAATAAATGACTTATTCTTTTCTATTCTATTCTAAATCTAAGTTGGACCGGCTAAAGCTAACAGATTTTAAAACGTCATCACATCGTATCCAACGTAACCTAATGTGACCCGCTTCATACTAGTTTCACCATTCCCCTAGAGCTTTATATGATTGTGTATGTTGTGTGATTGTCTACATTGCAAGTGTATTTATTATAGAAATTTATAATTAGACAAACTCTTGTCTACGTCTGACCGAGTAATCCTCTGTCGTACGGCTGTTTTCACCACATTCGCTTTGGCTATAATGTAGCTGAAAGTTATCTCCTGTCAAATGTGTGAGAAATTTTACTGTAACCAACAAGTAACCTGTCGGACTTGATGTAATTGGAGTTGGTGAAAACGGGCTTAGCCGGGTAAAAAATGGAGTAATTTCCCCGGCGCCGTGTGACACTGTGACACGTCAAGTGGATCGGTGCCTGCGCGGGACTGAGGGGGAGGAGGGGGGGGGCGAGGGAGTGGGGGGAGGGGTGGGGGAGGAAATCAGTGTGCGCCGCGCCGACGAGTGTATGCACCTGATTCACAGACCGTCTCTACTTTACTAGAAGTAGAGCAGGCATTGATAAACTTTGTCACGTCATCAAATTGTTGCCCAGCCAGCAAAAATTTCTCCAGCAGTAGGTTCCTCGGATAGAAAATGATGCGACAACAAAAAGTTTTGCGTTCCTGACTGTGCTATCGATGTAATGACAGCGGTTACTAAAAATTCACTTATTTGTACCATTTCAGCTCCGGCGTTAAGTTTAATTAGAATACGTACCATACGCTGTATTCCGATAATCGGACCAAGCAGAGTAATCGGTGTTGTGCTGCAAGTACTCTTGTAAATTACAGCACAACACCGACCACCACGTTTAACAAAGTCGGACAAGATAGACTATCAAGCAGCAACTAAGGCACGAAGACCCATCTGCTGCATGACTCTGACTGCATGACGGAAGGACCGTGCCGAGGTGAGAGGTAGCCAAAGTATTAATAGGTGTTCTGTGGAAGTAGCTAACCTATCGTCCTTTAATTAGAAATCTCGGAAATTTTTAGAAAATGGCATTATGGGTTTCCCAAAACTTTAGTAATTTTCCTCAAATTGTCGCACTGTAGTTATTTATTTATAGGTCGGCGACAGCATGACAGTAACGAGTGCAGTGCTAGTCCCTTGTCGTACCGAGGAAACGAGATGCAGTGTCGAGCGAGACACGCCGAGAGCCAGGCCAATAGATCTCGCTGTCGGAGCAGACTGTCTGCCTGACGGCGAGAGCCTTCCTAGCCTAGCTGTCCGCTACCCCCGCCTCCGCCCGTGACTACCAAGCGCATTCGACAGGAGGCACGTGTCGACAATTTTAACAATTACTTAAACAAGATACATACAAAACATAAAAAAAAATACAGTCGAATTTTGATTTGCCTCCTTTTTTTTAAGTCGCTTAAGAACACTTCTTTTTTACTTTTAAGCGGCGGATGGCCGACTGGTGTGGACGTCGGCTTTTCTTGCGAGAGGTCCGAGGTTCGAATCCGGTTGGCGTGTACCAATGAGTTTTTTCTGATGGAAAATTTACGTATCTACACACCTACACCTGCTGCTTCACCGTTCGGAACCGGTGTAAAACTGTATGTCCTTTCCCTTGCCCCTTACTAGGCGTTGCGTTAGGCTCAAATAGTAGCTGACTGGGCTAGTAGCACCATACTGGACGTAAGATGGCCGCATAGCAGCCTCGGCTGTGTTCTCCTCTAGTCCAGTATAGCCATAAATTCAAAGGGAAGTCTCCGGTATGGCACCTACCATCACGGAGGTGATATTGGCTGGTCGGAGCATGTGCTTTGTTTGGCCCCTCTGTCTTAGCCACCCTTAACGGATTACATACAAAAAGAAGGGTTAGGTAGTCAGCCGTTAGTTCGTTACCTACCTACGTAATGTTCCAACCGGGACTAGGTGCTGGACAAAAAAATATATAATTTGAACTTTCTTTTTTTTTCAAAAAAGGAGGTTATCAATTCGACAAGTATGTATGTAATATCGTTGGAATTGCACAATATTTGTATAAGTTAATCTATATGGCCTTCTAAATAGTTGTGCCAAATTTCATAAGCGTATGTATGTTTGTATTTATTTATGTATTGTTTTTTATTGGTTTACATTTACTTCAAATTAGAGAACAGTGCAAGTTTCATCAAAATCGATTCAGTCGTTTTTAAGATATGGACTGTTAATTAACTGACTTCTTAAAAAAAATACACTACACCGACTTCAAAAAACAACTAGAACTGAAAAGTGTTAAATAATATTTTGATTCATATTCGGACCGTTGAGTTGAAGGCGGTACAAAAGCGCACCTGAAAATTGATACATGGACCCCTTTTGCGCTTTTGTACCGCCTTCAACTCATGGGTCCGAATATGAATCAAAATATTATTTAACACTTTTCAGTTCTAGTTGTTTTTTGAAGTCGGTGTAATGTTTTTTTTAGCTTCGATAATGCTGGGCAAGGGCCGTGTTCGTCGTCACGCCTTCCGAAGTGTTGTGAGCCACGAGTCACGAGTCACGACGCACTCGTTTATAAAATAAAATGAACAGAAAAGACAGCCAATATGGTGAAAGATCACGTGCGCCGCTATGTACACGGCGAGCCGTCGGAATAAGGTTTTGCATGTGATAATAATGCTGAGAAAGATAGATACCTACCTACTTAGATAGAAATACTTTATGGCTACAAAAACATTTCACAGAAACAAACACGATAATAGTTTACATGAGGTGCAAAGGCGGACTTTTTAGGGCCGTCTGCCTGCCTGTCTGTCTGTCCATCTATACGAGGGCTGTATCTTTTGAACCGTAATAATTAGCCAGTTGAAATTTTCACAGAATGTATGTTGTTAGTGAGCAGTGGCGGCTGGTGACTTCAGTGACCGGTAGTGCGCTAAGTACCTACCTACTTAAATACCAAATTTCCCAACACATTCCCGTCATGTTATTTTAAGATCGGGACTTCCGAATTTTTTAAACGCCTGCGTTTTATTATGTAAGTACCTAGTATGAATATTCTCAAGACGCTCAATGAGTTGCAAAAAACAAGAAAAAAAAATCCAAACAAGTTTTTTAACTTATTTTTAGTACCTTTATGAGTACAACCCATAGACCACAACACTACTGCAGCTTTCAAAAAGAAAACAGTCCAAAAATACTTTAAAAAAAATATAAAAATAAAAGCATTTGAAAAGTAGGAATTGAACCCGGGATCACCTGATTGTAAAGCCTTGCATTTAACCAACGCAACGTTTAGGCAAATATCGGCACCACTTAATTCACAGTATCACGTGACAGAAAGCACAAAACCTAACCATATCCCATTTTAAATATTCGCACGCTAACGGGTATGTGACATCACATGACAGCGCGCTGACTCTAGGTAGACGGCAAAGAGTTTGTAAGAAGGACTTGTGCAAAACGAATCGCTCGCGACGCGACGTGTCGCACGCGCCGGTATTCACGATATAGCGTCCTTGTTTGGTGCTCGTGCGCCGCACGTAGAGCTCCTTTCGGCCCATACTGTTTCTATGAAGTATCTTCTGTCTCACGCGCCAGCGGTGTTTTGCCGATCCCCATACATTCAGTATGGGAGACCCGCGTGCGATTTATATTCCGCACGGCGCTCGCGTTTACTCGCAAAAACGTGCCTTGTGATCTATTAAATAAGGTCGAATTCACATTCGTATTTATTTGGAGTACGATCTTTATGCTTTTAATGTAGTATGTTGTAAGGTATTATTTATTTTGAGTGAAGTGAAGACTTCTCGTGGTATGGTAGTGCGGCGCACGAGCGCACTTTAGGACCAGCCGCCAGTGTTAGTGAGGATATTCTAATAAATAATAAAAAAAACGGTTAAAAAAAATTTGAGGGGTCCCCATACAAGAAAGGTGTTTTTTAAAGTTTTTTGTTTTGATATATCGTAAAAACCTTAAAACGACATACAAGCGTCAAACAAGGTGTGAGTGTAGCGCAAATTCTAAAGTAAAACAACAAATAATAAAACCAGCCAATTACGTGGTGGTCGGAACCCACCACGGTGTGCGATTCCGACTCGCTCTTGGCTAGTTTTTTAACCGACTTCAAAAAAGGAGGAGGTTCTCAATTCGACTGTTTTTTTATGTTTGTTATCTCAGAACTTTCGACTGGGTGAACCGATTTTGATGATTATTTTTTTATTTGAAAGCTGGTGCTTCCCGTGTGGTCCCATTTCAATTTGGTCAAGATCGGATTGGAAAGCGAGGCGGAGTCGCGAGGCCGAAGGCCGAGCAATTCCGCCGAGTACATTAATAGTAAAATTATTACTAAAAAAACTGTGAAATAAAAAACTATAATAAAATATAAAAACCGCCTTCAAAAATGTATGAAATAAAAAAAATCCAACCCTAGAGTTGAAGGCGGTGCTAAAACAAGCAAAAATAACCGACCACCTTCAACTCGAACGATTTTTTTTATTTCATACATTTATGAAGGCGGTTTTTATATTTTTTGAAATAGTTTTTTTTTGTATATAAGGTAACTGGCATCGGACAATCAGACACAGCCAATAACATCACTCCTTGCGAAACCATGCTCAGTGAAGTACCATGCCAGCGACTAGGACTTATTCCTCGAAGAGATTTCTTCCAGTCAACCTTCGAATGTTAGAGACGACCAAGTAGGGAAAAGGTCGCTCGGGGAAAGGTTAATTTTATCAGATATCTGTTTTCAATTTTACTTCGACGTTATGAACGTGTGTTAAAGAATAACAGTGTAATTTGAATGTAAATGATCTCTCTGTTTTTGTAATTGGGAGTAAGTGTTATTATTGTGTGCTACGAGACAAATTTGCATTCTGCAGTAATTAGTCTGCAGTTTGCTCCACAAAAGGTCTAATACCTACTACGTACATGGTTGTTGATCTTTGATGCAAAGAATTTAATCTCTTTTAAGGAAAATTCCTTTATTGCAAGTATACAATGAACACAGAGGCTCTTTGATTGATCGCCGAAGAGCTAAGATAATATTTTGCATTCGTTCAATGAGGCTCCTTCAGTTCAGCAGGTTCAGGTAAATAATAAATAGGGGCCGGGCGGGACCGGGAACCTTAATCAACTCATCCATCACTCGCCTTAAGCGCTCCGTCGAGCTTTGTGTAAAAAATTTTTTCTATGAACTGAATGGTCCTCTTTGAAAGTAGATGCCTGAAAATATTGCACGTTTATATATAACAATATTTTCTTAAATGCGTAAATAATAAATTGCTCTGGTTACAGCAATTATTCTCTCTTTTCTTATAGGAATCGTTAATTGTCCGTTGGTTTGATTATTTATTATTGACTAATGTCGGTTACATGTTACATGTCACCTCACCATTGTTTATTTTTTTAATTCACCATTTGCTTAAAACTGATTTTGTACATATTAAAAACCTAACATTAAAAACATATACAAAATGAACCTTAAAAAAACCGGCCAAGTACGAGTCGAACTCGCGCACCGAGGGTTCCGTATCGCCATATCATGATCAGCGCCACTCACGCCATCTATGGCGTGTTTTATGAAATGCTTCATATTAGTTAAAATTCATGATTAGTTAAAATGCTTCATACTCTTTTCTGTAGATGGCGCGCATTCACTTTTTAGTTTCTTATATGGGGACACCCGTGAATTTTTTACTTTTTCTTATTTTTTTTATTATTTGTTGTTATATCGGCCATAATAAATAACACATATTCTGTGAAAATTTCAACGGGCTTTCGGTTCAATGTAAAATACAGCCCTCGGACAGACGGACAGATAGACAGACAGACAGACGGTGTAGGCTTAGTAATAGGGTCCCGTACGACGGATATGAAACCCTAAAAAACGGAAACGGAACGGAACCTAAAAAGCGGGGCGAACCCAGGCTACCGATATGGTCGGGTCCCAAAGAGAGAAACCTCTGGGCTATGCGCGCAGTATCGAGCAGGACACTAATTATATTATATTAACGAATAATAATCATGTGAATATATTATGTACCTATGTGTACATGTGTATATAAAATACTTTAACATAAACCATAAACACCGGCCAAGTGCGAGTCAGACTCGCGCACCGAGGGCACTGTAGCACCACGTAATTGGAAGGTTTTTATTTTTTGTCGTTTTACTATTAGAGTATTCGCTATAATCGTTTTTATAGCGCATATTCGATATAATCAAATGCCCAAGCGATTACCCTAAATACTCGGACGTGTTCTACCGTGTGCAATTTTTATTGTAGCCAAAGTTTAAAGGAGTACAAAGATTGTTTAACCTTCGTTAAAGCTAAGTTAAAACTGTGGTCGCGCGGAGTAAAATTTTCAAACATTCTCATCATAACCAACTAGCTGCGCCAAGAGGAACGATTTAAAGAAAAGATACGGTTTTAAATTTCAAATTTCAACAAGGTACAGATGTTTTATCTCACGAGCACGGGTGAGCCATACTTGTAGTTGTAATGCGTATAGACACGCGCTCCTGTGTGCGTAGCGTTAGCGCAGGTAGCGCTCCCGAGCTTACGCAGACAAAGACAGTGTGCATGTACATTTACACATTTACACACAAGCGTGGCTCACCCGCGCTCGTGAGATAAAACATCCGTACTCGTATTTCCTCTCAAGTCTTGGGGTTTTTCAAAAGGGGCGTGAAAAGGCTCCTGTCAGGCCGGTATGGCATTCGCAATCCCCGTGCATCATATAATGTCCATGGACATCGTTAGACAGGTGAAACGATGCAACTTGTCGCACTATCCATAAAAAAAAAATTCAGAATATCTGCGGAGAGTGTGGCGGCGATGGTTGGGGACACCGGTTGATGGTTGCGTGAGAATTACGATTATCTGGAGCAACTTCAGCTTCCGTTACAATGGTCAATAAGTGAAACAAAAGTTCTTCATAATTATACAATATTTTAATAATGTGAGAGGAACTCCATATCGAACACATCCAATGTTTCTCAAAGAACAACATAATTATTTAAATGGTTGCGCGTACAGCCATAACGTTCCGCTCTTTAAACGAGTTCTACCATACAAAGAGCGAGCGAACCCATCAATATAAATCGCCTTAACATCCTCGCAAGCAAGCAGCGCATGCTTACCCTCTCCGCGCAGGAAGCTGTCTAATTAGCATAAGCAGCTTCGAAGGTGCCGACGGAGTCTGGGGCAGCTCGACAGTTTACGACTGTAGCTAATAAAACTTAAAATGTCACTCGGGAGCAGTTGGGAAGAGTAATCACCTGCACGCTTGGTGGAGCTTACATAAAAGTGAAATGGCGAATTTAGAATTAATAAAACTAAATAATCTGTATGACTATGGGCCACCACTACTTATAGTACTTACGCGTACAGTGAGAAAAAGTAAATAAATAAATAAAAATAATTAAGAAATCGGTCAAGCCGACTCACGCACGGAGAGTTTCGTAGATCTTTCCTCTGTCTTCAATGCAAAGTACCTATGGCACTATCTATTATTTACTAGCGTGAATATTATGTACTAATCGATTCTTGTCACGTTTATTGAATTTTTCTATTATTTATTGGCATATAAGCAATAATAACACATATTCTTTAAAATTTCAACCGGCTATTTATTACGGTTCAAACGATACAGCCCTCGTACGAAAGGACAGACAGACAGACGACGACGTAGGCTTATTAATAGGCTTCCGTATGGATATTGTACCCTAAAATTCAACTCTACAGAAGGTAATTTTCTTAGGGATCCTAATAATATTCCTCCAACAAACTGAATTGCAGAAAAATCTCGCTAACTTTTACTGCTCGATGCTAGCTAGACCTTCGATCGTTCATGATTCATGACGGACTAACAAACATACTTATATTATACAATTTTATAAGTTTACATTATTCTGCCATGAAATTGATGTCAACGCTCATAACTACGTGTTCTTGTGGGAATAACTTATGTATGTATGTGTTATAAAAATGCACACATCCAAAATTGTTGCTGTTTTTTACTGTTTTTATCATCACCGCGAAACTTTTAACCGTTGTTGTTCGGTTGGATACAGCACAATGCTCTGTGCAGCGCCGACGCGACGTCCGTGTTGAGTGACGTGCCCGGGGCGCCAGCTATGGTTGCCACCCGTACTCTAAAATGGAGTATTGTGCTCTATTTCGTGTAGGTGAACTTTATAATCAAGTAAAAAAATAGGTAAAAAAACTTTTAAGTTAAACGGTTTTATTTAAAAAAAACTAGAAACAAAAATTCTGCTGTACAAAAAAACTAGAAAATAATAAGGACACAAACCTGGGCCTTCTTAAGATTTTACGTCTGGGTAAGAAATCGTGCAGTGCTGTCTTCTCATGTCGGATGCCAAAGGGCACATTGTGTCGCTGCGTCAGCGGAATAAGTAATAAATTGAGACTTTTAACAGACTAATATAAAAACGTGGGGCGCATGTTATTTATTACGCATATTATACGCCCCACGTTTTTATATTAATCTGTTAAAAGTCTCAATTTATTACTTATTCCGCTGACGCAGCGACACAATGTGCCCTTTGGCATCCGACATGAGAAGACAGCACGCTGCGCTAGTATTGCACGATTTCTTACCCAGACGTAAAATCTTAAGAAGGCCCAGGCTTGTGTCCTTATTATTTTCTAGTTTTTTGTACAGCTGTTTTTTTTCTAGTTTTTTATTTTTAATAAAACCGTTTAACTTAAAAGTATTTTTACCTATTTTTTTATTTACTCGTTTTTAGTTAGATTTTTGGCTCGTATCATTCATTACGTAAACTCGTCATCCTTTCCAACTCTCTCATTGCATCTTTGTTACTCGGTTTCTTACCTGTCAATTACTCACAATCAAGCTCCTCAATACATAACCCTTCTAAAGACTTTACGCGACTCAATGCAACATACGCTTGACCCTCCTCAAATAGTCTGGAGCCAAAATACACGACAGCACGGTCAACAGTACTGCCCTGCATTTTATGGACAGTGGAGGCCCATGACAAAATTATCGGTAACATCCGTCTCTCAGCTGTTCCATATTTAAACTTTGCTGGAAACTGTATGGCTTTAGGATGGATAAGGTGTCCGCCGTCTCTTTCAAAATCAATTTGAACAGATGGTATGTCTGTTTCATACTTTTGCGCTCGACAAGTATGGGACACTCGTCCAAACAAACCAAATGAGCCCAAACTCGAGGGGGTTACTAGTAACGGTTGAAGAGTTCCACTGTACACCTCCTGACTCCATCATCAGACCCTCGTCACCAAGTGTATTGGTAAAAGTAAGGGACACTCGTCCAAACCAACCCTGCGAGCCCAAACTCGAGGGGGTTACTAGTAACGGTTGAAGAGTTCCACTGTACACCTCCTGACTCCATCATCAGACCCTCGTCACCAAGTGTATTGGTAGAAGTAAGGGGCACTCGTCCAAACCAACCATATGAGCCCAAACTAGAGGGGGTTACTAGTAACCGTTGAAGAATTCCACTGTACACCTCCGGACTCCATTTTCAGACCCTCGTCACCAAGTGTATTGGTAGAAGTATGGGACACTCGTCCAAACCAACCAAATGAGCCCAAACTCGAAGGGGTTACTAGTAACGGTTGAAGAGTTCCACTGCACACCTTCTGACTCCATCATCAGACCCCCGTCATCAAGTGTATTGGTAGAAGTATGGGACACTCGTCCAAACCAACCATAGGAGCCCAAACTCGAGGGGGTTAATAGTAACGGTTGAAGAGTTCCACTGTACACCTCCTGTCTCCATCATCAGACCCTCGTCACCAAGTGTATTGGTTAGAAGTATGGGACACTCGTCCAAACCAACCAAATGAGCCCAAACTCGAGGGGGTTACTAGTAACGGTTGAAGAGTTCCACTGTACACCTCCTGACTCCATCATCAGACCCTCGTCACCAAGTATATTGGTAGAACTATGGGACACTCGTCCAAACCAATCAAATGAGCCCAAACTCGAGGGGGTTACTAGTAACGGTTGAAGAGTTCCACTGTACACCTCCTGACTCCATCATCAGACCCTCGTCACCAAGTGTATTGGTAGTAGTATGGGACACTCGTCCAAACCAACCATATGTGCCCAAACTCGAGGGGGTTACTAGTAACGGTTGAAGAGTTCCCCGTCCACCTCCTTACTCCATCATCAGACTCTCGTCACCAAGTGTATTGGTAGAAGTATGGGACACTCGTCCAAACCAGCCAAATGAGCCCAAACTCGAGGGGGTTACTAGTAACGGTTGAAGAGTTCCACTGTACACCTCCTGACTCCATCATCAGAACCTCGTCACCAAGTGTATTGGTAGAAGTATGGGACACTCGTCCAAACCAACCATATGAGCCCAAACTCGAGGGAGTTACTAGTAACGGTTGAAGAGTTTCACTGTCCACCTCCTGACTCCATCATCAGGCCCTCGCCAAGTGTATTGGTAGAAGTATGGGACACTCTTCCAAACCAACCAAATGAGCCCAAACTCGAGGGTGTTACTAGTAACGGTTGAAGAGTTCCACTGTACACCTCCTGACTCCATCATAAGACCCTCGTCACCATGTGTATTGGTAGAAGTATGGAACACTCGTCCAAACTAACCAAATGAGCCCAAACTCGAGGGGGTTACTAGTAACGGTTGAAGAGTTCCACTGTCCACCTCCTGACTCCAACATCAGACCCTCGTCACCAAGTGTATTGGTAGAAGTATAGGACACTCGTTCAAACAAACCAAATGAGCCCATACTCGAGGGAGTTACTAGTAACGGTTGAAGAATTTCACTGTACACCTCCTGATTCCATCATCAGACCTTCGTCACCAAGTGTATTGGTAGAAGTATGGGACACTCGTCCAAACCAACCAAATGAGCCCAAACTCGAGGCGGTTACTAGTAACGGTTGAAGAGTTCCACTGTACACCTCCTGACTCCATCATCAGACCCTCGTTACCAAGTGTATTGGTAGAAGTATGGGACACTCTTCCAAACCAACCATATGAGCCCAAACTCGAGAGGGTTACTAGTAACGGTTGAAGAGTTCCACTGTCCACCTCCTGACTCCAACATCAGACCCTCGTCACCAAGTGTATTGGTAGAAGTATAGGACACTCGTTCAAACAAACCAAATGAGCCCATACTCGAGGGGGTTACTAGTAACGGTTGAAGAGTTCCACTGTACACCTCCTGATTCCATCATCAGACCTTCGTCACCAAGTGTATTGGTAGAAGTATGGGACACTAGTCCAAACCAACCAAATGAGCCCAAACTCGAGGGGGTTACTAGTAACGGTTGAAGAGTTCCACTGTACACCTCCTGACTTCATCATCAGACCCTCGTCACCAAGTATATTGGTAGAACTATGGGACACTCCTCCAAACCAACCAAATGAGCCCAAACTCGAGGGGGTTACTAGTAGCGGTTGAAGAGTTCCACTGTACACCTCCTGACTCCATCATCAGACTCTCGTCACCAAGTGTATTGGTAGAAGTATGGGACACTCGTCCAAACCAACCAAATGAGCCCATACTCGAGGGGGTTACTAGTAACGGTTGAAGAGTTCCACTGTACACCTCCTGATTCCATCATCAGACCTTCGTCACCAAGTGTATTGGTAGAAGTATGGGACACTAGTCCAAACCAACCAAATGAGCCCAAACTCGAGGGGGTTACTAGTAACGGTTGAAGAGTTCCACTGTACACCTCCTGACTTCATCATCAGACCCTCGTCACCAAGTATATTGGTAGAACTATGGGACACTCCTCCAAACCAACCAAATGAGCCCAAACTCGAGGGGGTTACTAGTAGCGGTTGAAGAGTTCCACTGTACACCTCCTGACTCCATCATCAGACTCTCGTCACCAAGTGTATTGGTAGAAGTATGGGACACTCGTCCAAACCAACCAAATGAGCCCAAACTCGAGGGGGTTACTAGTAACGGTTGAAGAGTTCCACTGTACACCTCCTGACTCCATCATCAGACCCTCGTCACCAAGTGTATTGGTAGAAGTATGGGACACTCTTCCAAACCAACCATATGAGCCCAAACTCGAGGGGGTTACTAGTAACGGTTGAAGAGTTCCACTGTCCACCTCCTGACTCCATCATCAGACCCTCGTCACCAAGTGTATTGGTAGAAGTATGGGACACTCTTCCAAACCAACCATATGAGCCAAAACTCGAGGGGGTTACTAGTAACGGTTGAAGAGATCCACTGTCCTCCTCCTGACTCCATCATCAGACCCTCGTTACCAAGTTGAAATTATCATAATATTGTATTGTCACGAGAACTCAATTTGTGTGCAAAGTTTCATAAAAATCGGTTCAGTAGAAGTAGTTGAAAAAGTGGTCGCAAGATTTGAAACAAAGATAGTAACAAACAAACAAACAAATATACGGAGTCAAGCTAAATAAAACCGTTTAAAAATACAGTACGTTAAAATACTTTATTTATGCAATATATTTGGTAAGCCGTAGTTACTACCATACATTTGACATCGTTGGAAAGAGCACGAATTTATCTAAAATATGATATCAAAATACCGTAGGTAACAAAAAGCATGTTTTAAAGATAAATAAAAAAAGTACTTTATACTGTGTACTTTCTTTTTGTTTTACCAAAATCAAGACACATTCTATTGGTCTCAAAAAAGGTGGCAACCCTAGGCCAGCACCTTCCGGCCACCCCAGAGGCTACATTCCAAGTACACCACAACTGCACAAGCAAGAGATTTGGGCTCTAAAATCGGCCATTAAAATTATTTCATTCGTGCGAAATCTTTGAGTCGCAGGGAGGTGTCACAAAATACCTCGTGATCGAGCGTGTCTTTGCACGAGCTATTAAAGTGCTATACAATTTTCACGCGCTAACACAAACGCTATTCGAGCAGCGCCTCTGTCTGCCACTCCGCCCGAACCCGCTCGCCCTTCACCGCCCGCTCCGTGCCGTGCGTCGTCGGCGACGGCGTTGTCGTGTCGTCGCGCGTAGTCGTCGAGATGAAGCGCGTCTAGTTATTACGACAGGCTACATACAGCAGTTTTTGAAGTGTTTTAACATCGACTCTACCGCACACACCTGTCATAACAATATACATATTTATTGTAAGGAATCTTTCTAAACTTGCTAAATTATAATTAACTTTATAGATAACCTTCACTTGGTTAATTTCAAATTAAATGCTCTGATTCTGTGAACAACGATTAATAAAATTAATTATTCAGCACTGTAGTTCTTGTCAGGAGACTACAACATATGTTTGAAAAAGCTCACTTTTTTAATCTTATGTCAATTATTTACGATAAATGGTAGGCTCGCGACGCTCTGTGATTTATGATACAGAAGGCACTTAGGCATGAGACGCTCCAACCCAAGTAAGGCTTGTATACCTAACTACTTCTCCTAGTGAGTTACCAAATAATTCAAATTTGCTACCATACGCTATTAAAATACTTTATAAAATTGCAAACACGATGTTTCGTTTATATTGATATATTTTTTGTTTCCTTCGAAAGGAGTATAAGAGAGAGAGAGAGAGAGTGAGAGAGAGAACTTCTGAAGGTGGCTAGGTAGGTACCATGTACGTACGTGACAGTTTAATAAAGAAAGACACACACCAAGACAACGTAAACCGACTCTAGTTACTACTAACGAAAGGATACCTCGACGACCCACTAATTGGGCAGGGGCGGAGAACTCGACTTTTCACGTACCTAATAGACCGATAGCGCTGGTCTATTTTGAGGACATAAGTTAAAAAAATTCTAAACTTGCTTATTTCTTGCCTGTGGATACAGTCGTACATAAGAAGCATAATATTGCGTTTTGTGTCACATCTGTCACTTGCATTTTCAGCAATTCGAAGATTTGTGGTTGTTTTTTTTAATTCCATTCAAAACTGGCAAAATTAATCTAAACTTTAAAATAATTATGGTATCATGTCTAGGATAGCCTGCGGAGTGTGCAAACCCAGTTTGTGTCATCTTCGTCCAGTGCAAACTGACCTATGGTCAGTATGTAAAAACAGTGCCTAAAACAAAATTAGAATTGACAAAATTGTTATTTCCTATCTCAGATCACTTACATATGCCCATTAAATGAATTTGTGCCAAATTAGGGCACGCAATTTTAAGATTTTCAATTATGTTATTTTTCCAAGCTACAAAAGCTTCAAAAAAATATTAGAATGATTAGAGTTTACATATTCAATTTCATCAATGCATAAAAAATGTACATTGTAAAGTTGTGTCATTTTCCTGCACGAAATAAATCAATAAAACACAAAAACAGTTGTTGCGGTCAAAGCGGACGGACGCGGGCAGATGGCGGCGGGCGGGGGGCATACGCACGCACACACGTTCGTTCGGTACCTACGATTTCTTCTATGCGAAGCGGCGGCCGGTGGGTGGCTGGCGTGCCCCGCGTGTCTCGCTCGCACGCCTCGCCCGCCGCGCCGCCCGCGCCCGCGCTCGCACTTCGTGCAAAGAAGTTTGGTATCTCCTATAGAGATAATAAATAATGCAGTGCGAATTTTGTACAAAGCCCGCGTCTGCAATCTCAATACCTACGAATGTCAATGGTCAATGTGGTCAATATTATTTTAGATTGACGCTTCGATTAGCTTCAAATTTGCATAAGTTCAAACTGACCCCACCTTTCATGTCCCTAACACTATCGTGCTGAACTAATATCCCGTTTTCTGTGAGAACTAGAAACTTCGTCATGAACTTTTATTTTGGTCATAACTCGAGAACCACTGGTGCTAGACCCATCGTGTTGGTACTCAAAACTTCAGGTCTTGGTGAGATCTATCCATCTGTCACGTGAACTTTTGTTTTGGTCATAACTCGAGAACCACTGGTGCTAGACCCATCGTGTTGGTACTCAAACTTCAGGTCTCGGTGAGATCTATCCATCTGTCACGTGAACTTTTGTTTTGGTCATAACTCGAGAACCACTGGTGCTAGACCCATCGTGTTGGTACTCAAACTTCAGGTCTCGGTGAGGTCTATCCATCTGTCACGTGAACTTTTGTTTTGGTCATAACTCGAGAACCACTGGTGCTAGACCCATCGTGTTGGTACTCAAACTTCAAGTCTCGGTGAGATCTATCCATCTCTCACGTGAACTTTTGTTTTGGTCATAACTTGAGAACCACTGGTGCTAGACCCATCGTGTTGGTACTCAAACTTCATGTCTCGGTGAGATGTATCCATCTCTCACGTGAACTTTTGTTTTGGTCATAACTCGAGAACCACTGGTGCTAGACCCATCATGTTGCTACTCAAACTTCAGGTCTCGGTGAGATCTATCCATCTGTCACGTGAACTTTTGTTTTGGTCATAACTCGAGAACCACTGGTGCTAGACCCATCGTGTTGGTACTCAAACTTCAAGTCTCGGTGAGATCTATCCATCTCTCACGTGAACTTTTGTTTTGGTCATAACTCGAGAACCACTGGTGCTAGACCCATCATGTTGCTACTCAAACTTCAGGTCTCGGTGAGATCTATCCATCTGTCACGTGAACTTTTGTTTTGGTCATAACTCGAGAATCACTACTGGTGCTAGACCCATCGTGTTGGTACTCAAACTTCAGGTCTCGGTGGGATCTATCCATCTGTCACGTGAACTTTTGTTTTGGTCATAACTCGAAAACCACTGGTGCTAGACCCATCGTGTTGCTACTCAAACTTCAGGTCTCGGTGAGATCTATCCATCTGTCACGTGAACTTTTGTTTTGGTCTTAACTCGAGAACCACTGGTGCTAGACCCATCGTGTTTGTACTCAAACTTCATGTCTCGCTGAGATCTATCCATCTGTCACGGGAACCTTTGTTTTGGTCATAACTCGAGAACCACTGGTGCTAGACCCAGCGTGTTGGTACTCAAATTCAGGTCTCGGTGAGATCTATCCATCTGTCACGTGAACTTTTGTTTTGGACATAACTCGAGAACCACTGGTGCTAGACCCATCGTGTTGGTACTCAAACTTCAGGTCTCGGTGAGATCTATTCAACTGTCACGCGAACTTTTGTTTTGGTCATAACTCGAGAACCACTAGTGCTAGACCCATCGTGTTGGTACTCACACTTCATATCTCGCTGAGATCTATCCATCTGTCACGTGAACTTTTGTTTTGGACATAACTCGAGAACCACTGGTGCTAGACCCATCGTGTTGGTACTCAAACTTCAGGTCTCGGTGAGATCTATTCAACTGTCACGTGAACTTTTGTTTTGGTCATAACTCGAGAACCACTGGTGCTAGACCCATCGTGTTGGTACTCAAACTTCAGGTCTCGGTGAGATCTATCCATCTGTCACGTGAACTTTTGTTTTGGTCATAACTCGAGAACCACTGGTGCTAGACCCATCGTGTTGGTACTCAAACTTCAGGTCTCGGTGAGATCTATCCATCTGTCACGTGAACTTTTGTTTTGGACATAACTCGAGAACCACTGGTGCTAGACCCATCGTGTTGGTACTCAAACTTCAGGTCTCGGTGAGATCTATTCAACTGTCACGTGAACTTTTGTTTTGGTCATAACTCGAGAACCACTGGTGCTAGACCCATCGTGTTGGTACTCAAACTTCAGGTCTCGGTGAGATCTATCCATCTGTCACGTGAACTTTTGTTTTGGTTTGTTTACCAAAGTTTGAGTACCAACACAATGGGTCTAGCACCAGTGGTTCTCTAGTTATGATCAAAACATAAGTTCACCTGACAGATGGATAAATCTCACGGAGACTTGAAGTTTGAGTACCAACACGATGGGTCTAGCACCAGTGGTTCTCGAGTTATGGCCAAAACAAAAGTTCACGTGACAGATGGATAGATCTCACCGAGACATGAAGTTTGAGTACCAACACGATGGGTCTAGCACCAGTGGTTCTCGAGTTATGACCAAATCTAAGGTTCACGTGACAGATAGATAGATTTTAGAAATTATTCGCAATTATCGGATGCATGCAAGCAAATCCGAAAGCAACAGCTAACAATATATAAATTTTTGAAATGTGCTGATTAAGCCCTTTCATTTGATACCCCATTTTGTCAAAATTATGATAAGTAGGTAGTTTCGAAGTTATGTATGAGGGAACAGATGAACATACATACATACATACATACATACATACATATATACATACATACATACATACATACATACATACATACATACATACATACATACATACATACATGCATACATACGTACCGGTCAAATACATAACCTTCTTTCTCGCTTCGCCGTAGTCGGGTAAAAATAAGAATCTGTTCGCTAATATTGCGCGCATACTACACTACGTACAATATAATAAACACACCATCAATTAACTTAAATCAAATAGGAACTTCAGTTAAATAAATATCCGCTAACATCGACCCGCAACAACACATTTTTTTACATAGGTTTGCACCTAAAATGAATCAAATAGATACCCAACGAAGTAAATCTACATAATATTATGAAATGGAATTAAATAAGAAACTGCTCGAGACAATGCATACACACACCGCGTGGTAGCGCGGCAGCCTGGTGCGCTATTAGAACCACTTGCCCTCCCGCAGCGCCGCGCCCCGCACCTCCGCCAGCCGTCCGCCGCTGCATACCTTTATTTTGCGCGCGGAACAATTCGATTTGTATGAGAGCCACATCTTAGCGTAACCGGAACTGAATTTTATGTAGCCTATCCTGTGTCCCGTATACTTAGTTAAATGTGCTTGTAAAAAGTTTCATTGAATTCGGATAATCGGCTTAAGAGTTATGGCGGAACATACATACATACATACATACATATATACATACATACGTACATACATACATACATACATACATACATACATACATACATACATACATACATACATACATACATACATACATACATACATACAGATTTCTCAAAATCGTCAATTTAGCTTTAGTATCATACATAGGGGCTACAAACTCAATATTTCCTAAAACAAAGTAACTTACTCCATGACCATCCCTTACAGATTTATTATTAGTAATAATAATAATAATTGATAATTGATATGATATGATAACGCACGCACGTCGCAACTTGCACCGCGCCACGCAACGCAACGCGCGCCCCGCGTATGGCTGGCTGACCGACCCGCGAGCGCGGCGGGGCGGGGGGGGGGGGGGGGGAGGCGGCGTGCGCGTGCCTCGATCGCTCGCTCGCCTCGCCCGCCGCCCCGCCGCCCGCGCCCGCGCTATTCCCCACGCTCGCACTTCATGCGAAGTTAGTTTTTTTTTTCAAATAATAAAATTCCGTGGATAAAAACGACACAAATTATGAATAGTGTTTTGTTACACCATAATAATCAAAAACAGGTAAACTCTAATAATCCGTATTTTCTTTTGTGGCTTTTAGAGGTTGTTGTAATAAAAATATTAAATATCTATAAATGTCGTGAATGAATTCGACACAAAATATTTTGAACAACAGATATCAGTACTCTAAAACGCGTAACACCTATTTAACCTTTTCTAATATTCTTTTAGAGCTATTTGGGCGATGTATTAGGTACTGGTTAAATATAAGGATTTCCGTGGACAGAGATGACACAAAATGTTTTTGCACATCGGTTACTACTTCAATATTATCATGAAAGTAAAATTTTCTTTTCTAATTTTCTTTTCGTCCAATACTGATCTAAAACACAAATACCTAAATTTCTACGTATGCAAATTCCTAGGATGACACAAACTAATATATTAGGTTGGGCAAATGGTTCGGAAACTATATGCGACAAATAAACAACTTTAATATTTTTGAAACCAAAAAACCTAGCGCTACAGGTCTATAAGCCGCTGGCCGCTACCCAGTAAAAATAAACGGTGTTCGTATTTAGCGGCCGCTCGAAGTGGTTTGAATAGGCCTCTTCTCACGTTCGTAAATGTGCGGAATGATGCCCACAGAAACAATCTATCAAGGTTACTATTAATTGAAATCGGAATCAATAAATAGGTGCTTGAAGAAATTAAACTAAACTAAGGTTTTATTTATTTTTTTATAGAAAGCGCGAAATGTGGCATCGTTTCACTTACGAGTAGATGACTTACGATGCCCATGGACATTCTGTGATGCACGGGGATTGCGAATGCCATGCCGGCCTGACAGGAGCCTTTTCACGCCCCTTTTGAAAAACCTCCCAAACTGTACTTGAGAGGAAATCGATGAGCAGGGAGTGCGTTCCACATTTTCCCGGTTCTGTGAATAAAAGACCTACAGAACCGGTTGGTGCGCATCCTCGGTAGGTCGATTGTATAGGGGTGCATCCCAGGGTGTATAACGAAGGTTCATTTCTAAAATAATGCATGTACCCAGAACTTTCATTTTAAAATGTAAATAAATGTGTTAACTCAACTGCATGAAGAAGACCACATTGTAATAATTTCAGCGTCCGTAGGCTTGCTCTGTGTTAGCAAAGTGCGCTGCGCCTGCGGACGTCGTCGGACTGACCCTACAGCTCGTGCAGAGTTCAGACGAGAAGGGATGAGGTGAGTCTTGAAGGGCAGAGGCACGCAGGCCGCGTGCGTGCGTCTCGCAGCCTGTCCGGTGCAGACACCGCCGCCGCGCCGCCACCGCCTCCGCGCTCCACGTTGACGAGTTTTATTATTTTAATGTTTCATTCGAACCCCTCCCTCAGCCACACGCGTCTCGGTTATTTCTGGATTAATAATGATTTTTGAAAGGGCAAAACGTGGCGGTTACATACGTGAGCAACGGTACGACTTGGGATAAGCTGGCAGCGGATGAAAGAGTGTAAATCGAAATGCTTGTATTGCTCTGTATTGTCTTGTCGGGGTGCCGCAAAGATTTTGAAATTTTATTCAGTTTGGATTTATTCAGGTATTGAAATTGAAATTATATCGACCTTAATAATATTGTACCAATAATTCAATAGTAGTATTTATGTAATCGTGTATCAATATCAATATCAACATCAATATCAGCTGCGTCAGAGGACTGTAGCTGTTTCGACCACCCGACGACAGACGATTGGGCTCACAAAACGTTTAACCAAATCAAATTGCCATGGTGAGAGCTAGGTAGCTCATTCATCAAGACATCACGATCCGAAGCATCGCATCGGCATTTGGCTTATTAGCTTTGAATAGGGATTCGAATTCAGACTTCCTGCTCGCAGCCACTGCGACCCGACCCACCGACATGCGCTCCAGCGGAGACGAGACGACGGAATGCATTAAATTATGACGATTGTAAATGCAATAACGGCAGGCGGGCTCGATGTTTGCGGGACTGAACTGAAAACAGCTAGGCCGGTCGCACACTCTCCTCGTACATATATTGTAATAATTATGATGAACTGCTACATTTCTCCCTTTTAGAAAAAGGTGACAACGGAAAATTTGTCTTCCATCGTGTGAACGACGGGAATGCACAATGATAGCCGATAGTCACGTACTTCGAATCCGAACACGTGACAGTCGGCCGAATATAAATGCGAATTTTGTTTTTTTTTTTTTTTTTTATTGCTACCGTACTGGGTGGCTCTGTCCGAGGTCGCAACCTCAGGCGCAGCCAATTTCACCCCCGAGGAGGTGCCAGTCCGGCTTGGAGGTGGACTAATGTTGCTGGGGAAAGGCTATTAACCCGCGAATAAATTCTTAAGGTTTTCAGCGAGGTTTTCAGTCCAACACGATGAACGCAGGACGCCGCCTTATTAGGTTGCGTACATACCTACCTACATACTGGAAGTTAGCGACATACCTATTTGATGAATGATGTTACTGCTCCAGTTTACTACTTGCATTTTGAAACTAGTACGGAGCATGACTTGTTTAACATGAACAAATATTTAAACATTCTTTAGGGTAAATTTTTTTCAAGGTTGTATCTGACCATTTCTTGCCGCAAAAGTTTACAACGTGAGTAAACATTGGGGTTGACTGGCACGCGCCCCGCGCCCGCCACTGCCCCGCCGCGCCGCGTAGCCGCCTCGATTCGTACCGAGGTTATCTAATTTGTAAAACGGCAGCTACGTATCCTTACGTGCCGCGAATAAGATCCTCCTCCATCATTCTCTTTAGTGAAATAAAATCCTTCGAAATTCTCGGAATGGGTACCTTTAAGTACCTGACTTGGTAAATTTTAAACCACGCAATATAAATATTTAAGAAGGTCCAATGGAGACAACAAACCGAAATTAAATCATTCTCGGGAATAACGTTGTAGTACTCTTGAAAAACGTTAGTTAGTACTCGTAGAAAAACATGGAATTTAGTTTACTTCAATGTGAAATGGCACCGACCAGCACGAATATATTTTTTACGGTTTTATTTATTTATCGTATTTGTTATTACTTACTTTGTTGACCGTTTAGCGTATGTAAATTTTTTATTGCACAATGTGTGGCTCTAATTATTTAAGTGTCACAATCTTCATCAGCAAAGACCCAAAAGCAACAACCTTTCCCTTCAGACATTAGTAGTCCCTTTAGATATATCACTCCATGGAAAATGTTCCTACCTTCGGGCTTTAATAGCCTACTGTTTCACGCCGCCAATCGCTGCGTACGAAAATGTACATTAACGATCGAGTGTATAGTGGTTATTGCTTTGCAGCTGCGTACAGTTGCGTAGGCGAGCGTCTATGTATACTTCGCGCGGCTGACGAATTTCCACTGAAATAGACCGCCGCGTCGGCGGCCCGTCGGGCGGTAGGTAGTTAGCGCGCGCAAGTACATAGAGTGCGTGAGGCCTGCCGAAACTCTCAAGTCTCAATCTCCGGCGTACGGTTCGGCTGCTACAATACACAATATTAACAGGAAGGTAGCATGTCCCGCCCGCCTAACAGTCTCGCTCGCCCCAGGGCGGCCGGGGTAGGCAGGGGCGCCGAGTACGACGCGAGAGCACAACCGACCGTGCATATTGATTCGTTCGGATGCACAACACCGAATAAGTCACCTTGTCGTCTGATTCGCAAAATTTCGTTGTGTCGTAATATTCTAAATCAGTATGTTTCCTGGATTAAATTGGCTTCGCTCGCAGCATTCATCTTTGTGTATATTTTTTTTAAGTAATGCACACCACGTTTATTAATTTCACAATTTTGTTTATATTTTTGTTTTATATGTATTATTTATTAGGTATACCTCATGTCTCACTTAGACGGACGGAGTGCGCTTGTTGGATCTTTGTGGATAAGCAGGCAGTGCAGAGTTTGAGGAGAGATTTATATTCAGATTCAGATTGGCAGAGATACAAACTTAAGAAAGCAGTCCTCCGCCGCGCCGCCGCCGCAATGATACGCTATCGGACATCAATACTAATAATAAATCTTTAAGGGATGTTCATGGAGTAAGTTACTTTTTTATGAGATACTGCGTTTGTAGACTCTATGTATGATACTAAAACTAAATTGACGATTTTTAGAATTTTTTTCTGTATGTATGTTCCTCCATTTCTCTTAAACCGGTCATCCGAATTCGATGAAACTTAGTACAAGCACATTTAGCTATACGTGACACAGGATAGGCTAAATAAAATTAAGTTCCGGTTACGCTAAGATGTCCGCCGAAATAAAGGTACGGTGGCGGGCTTATTTACTTTCTTCTTTTTGAATACGAATTCCACGCGAGCGAAGCCACAGGCAACAGCTAGTAGACAATAATTATGATCAGCACCTAAGAATAAATAAATTCATTTTTAGAATTTACCGCCACAAAAATGTATGGGGATCGTGATTACTTTTATTTTGAAAAATAAAAAAATACAAGGCCTCATGTTGTATACTTTAGTTTCAGAAACGCTCCTTAAAATACTGGTAGTCATAACGGAATCGAAATATACGTGTTTAAGTAATATACATAAATCCATTGAATAAATAAATAAACTGAAATTGAACTAATTATATCCTCTATTTAAGAAAATACAACAATAGCACAAGCGAAGGATTCTTCAGTACAAACTCTGTGGAGGCGAATCGTCGCGGTAGTTTATTGATAAAAGCCGACCGGCTGTTCGCCGCAAGTGAAATGTCACCTGCACACTTTTCTAGAAATACACCGAGACAATATAATGAACGATAAGCAAGAAGATGATAAGGAAGGAAGTCCTCCTCTTGAACTTGAATAGCGGCTTAATTTTACGAGAGTATGCATTTAAGAGGTAAATGTATACATGTAAGAGGTAAAGTGTAAAAAAGACTAAAGCTGTGTAGGTGATCCTGATCACTTATATAGTAAGTATAGGCCACAGGTTATTGGGTCAAGTCCTGGCGAACATTAAATTTTTTATTTTATTTTAGGGTTCCGTATCCGGTACGGGACCCTATCACTAAGCCTACGCCGTCAGTTTGTCTGTCTGTCTGTCCGAGAGTTGTATCTCTTGAACCGTAATAGGCAGCCCGTCGAAATTTTCACAGAATATGTGTTATTATGGCCGATACAACAACAAATAATAAAAATAAGAAAAAGTAAAAAATTCAAGGGGGTTCCCCGTAGTCGATAGAAGGAACTAAAAAGTGTATGCGCATTGCGCACCATCTACCGAAAAGAGTATGAAGCATTTTAACTATCATGAATTATTTTAACTAATATGAAGCATTTCATAAACACGCCATTGATGGCGTGGCGCTGACCATGACATGGCGATACGGAACCCCCGGTGCGCGAGTTCGACTCGCACTTGGCCGGTTTTTAAATTTAGTCTTATCCGCATCTGTTGCTACCAACTCTTTATGCCTCACTAGGTAGTAGAACTTAAATCTGTCTGGTGAGGTACCACCACCGTACTTGATTATGTACCGTACTAGAACACTTATGGTTTTTGTTAACTAACGTGAAAATAAGGGAAATTTTGTCGAATACAATGTTGCCTGAAGAGCTAACAATGTAAGTAGGTAGTTATTATACGTAATTTTACTCCTACTTTATACGCCACATTATTCAATAATTACATACAAAACAACATCTACAAGGTTTACATTTTCCCCAATGATACGAAAACTCAAAAGTAACCCTATTATTATTGTTTTAGTTTCTATCAATAACACGCACCTATTAAGCGCTACTTTCAAGCGTGTGAACACTACAGGAAAGGGTTTACAAAGGTTCCTCTGAAATTAACTGCTGGCATTAATCAAGTGATTCGTCACTTATAGTGTTAATGAAAGCACTGAACGCTCAAATTAATCGTCCGCTCCGTCTGGCGTACCATCCTGTTATCTGAGAAACTAATGACTCTTTGGAGGAGTTACTTCTGATTTATGATGATCTGTAGGCGTTATATATTTGCCTGTAGTTTTGACACAATTAATTAAAATTATACTAATTATGTTTGTTTTTGATGTTCGTCCATGTAAAACTTGGATAACTATGTAATTAGTAGAAATGTGTATGAATAAGTTTACACAGTATCGTGTGGTGCCAGAACTAAAATAGCCCCACTGCGCCTCTCCTCGTGCATGTCGTAAAAGGTGATAAAGGGATATGGGTAAGGTGCAGTGCCAAAGGGCGACAGGGTAGCCATCTCTCACCTTTCCACTCGTCTTTCCACCGAGTCATGGAGCAGGTGGGCCTTCGTGCCTTACTTAGGTACTCGCTGCTTGATAGTTGTCCTGTTCTAATATATTGCTAAACGTGGTGGTCGGTGTTGTGCTGTAATTGGCAAGATTACTTGCAGAACAACACCGATTGCTCTGCTTACCCCGATTGTCGGGATACAGCGTGTGGTATATTTGTATTTAGGTAGAATTTACACTTTAACTGCACAATTAGATACTGCACCACATATTCAAGTGTGTATTGTTAATTTGCCGTAAATATTATGAAACTCACTATAATAATTAGGTTCTTCGTTCTATTCATGAATAAATAAACACGACGGTAGCATACTTGAACCAACATTTTATCCCTCTATATTCAGGATTAATTATTTCTAATCAATATTTTGTTCAACGGATTCAATCAGTCACTGTCAGGACAAATAGCCGGTTCTCACTCTGGAGATTTTAACCGAGTTATTAACTGGTTACCGTCGTCGGCGGGGAAGGTGACACGTCTCATTTAACGCGCCCCCTTCCTTGCTCTCCCTCCTTCGATGGTTGTGACGATTAGGGATGCGGGACAGGCTTATAGGAGTTCCGTTTATTTACCTTTTAAGGTACGGAAGCCCAAACAAATATAAAAATACTAGATGATGTGTTCAATCGCTTCTTCTTGCTGAAGTGTCTTCTTCTGGATTTTGGAGTGATTCAATAGTTATTACATGCGAAGTGCAATCAGACCCTATGGGTATATTATTCACATAATAAAATTTGTTGTTTTAACTTGAAGTAGTTATAACATTATTCAATAAAACTTAGCTTTCGACTATTTACACATACAAGTATGCACGCACGAAAGCAATCTCGAATAGATGTTCAATACTACACTATGTAGTAAGGTTCAAACGACCTCAGAGGGAGTTCCCGAATGTTCTCTCCCGAAACCCTCATAAGAAACAGCGACACCGATTTTTAAAAGAAGAGCAAGGGCCGGGGGTGGTTCAGGGGTCGTAGTCCGAGCAGTTCCCTCTACTAATGAATAATGCCGCAGTGTAGAGGGTAGAGAATGGAAGGGCTAAGCGTCGGCGCGATTAATTATCAATTAATCTTGAATGGAGCGATCGGCGATATTTGCTCACTAGCTAACGAGCTCTCGACAGCAACCACCGAGCTGCTGTTTTTAACATATTTTTATTTATTTTTTTATGTAATCCGCTATTCATGTCGCAAATACAGAAGGAAGATTACGCAAACATACTTCAAAGTTCACACAATTTCTTAGTGAGAACGCTATCCAGTCTACGTAAAACTCTATAATGTATTATAAAACATACGTTCAATAAATTGTTGAATTTTGAGAGAGGAGTAAAATTTTCTATTGTCCCACTGTGGCTATATGATTGCTATTGTAATGGCGATTGTGTGAGCGTTGAAGAAACCCGAATCATAGGTGTTGGCTGAGGACTAATCTTCCTTCCGTTCACCTTCCAAACATTCCGAGCACACAATGGACGTCAGTTATCTAAACCGTAATCTGTCTGTTCCAGACTCCATATTGTTCTTAGAAAAAGAAAGATTTATGTATTAATTACCACAACACAAGTTCCTGTAACTAGTGTTTTGTTACATGATTTGGTATCTGAAGGATTTACGACGCACACCGCCTGCAGAATGGAGCCTTTGGATTAACCATATTGTTCTGTAACAATACGTTGAAAGTATCAGAGTACCTGCTCGAACTAATAAAATGGGTGCTTATGAAAGTAATTAACAATCACGCGACTAGATAAGGGCTAGAAGGCGTTTTCGTCGCTCGTACGCTCGTGCGTAACTCTGTCAATCCTCACATTAATTATATCCCTGCATTTTAGAGTCACGTTTGCCCAGTAACACTGCATTCCTATGACGACAATTAGGGTAGGAGTCACCGATTGAGGTATGATAAGTGATTTATCCCAACGGACCGGACCTGGCACCGAGTCCTCAGCAAGCCAGCGATTGAACTGCACTGCAAGGCAGTCTCGCGGAAAGACCTACCGATACAAAGGTAGCAATACCGATTTGTCTACTCCTCAGAGTACAGAAGTTTGCTCGTTTCTTTGTTGTTTTTCGTCCGCACACTTAGAACTCTTATAAATTCAACCCTAACTTATTTATGTGCACAATGTGCTCCGTTTGAAATCGAATTCCTTTATTTTACTCTCCGTGCGTTGCGTGAAATGAACACAAGAGAAAACTCACTTCCAACCACAAGCAAACATTTGAGGTGTGAAATTACACAAAGACCAAGGAAAATTTCCAAGTTAGGCTTGTTCCTGTTTCACATTCGTTTCCGCGCACACACAAAACTTCCTTTTTCATATTTCATAAAGTATAATTTTTTAAAATAATTCTAACTGTATCATCAGGTATCTGTCACTGTATCAATCGCATTACTAACAAACGTTTGACATTTAACGTTTAACCATGTTTTCGATTTATACGAACGTTACTTTTTTCAAACAAAACATAATCATAGGTTGAATGGAACGCTCTCCTCATAAGTAATTTTCTAAAATTAAGTCAGTAGATTCTAAGTAGGTCTTTAGAGATCTACGTTACGTTACTTATACTACTGGCCAAAAATGTACTTAGACGTCATAAAATTCATTTAGAATAGCGAAATTTGTCAAGCACTCTATTGAGTGCTTGACAAATTTCGCTAGAGCGCCACTGGCACGGAAATCCTAAAATATGTGATCGCGTAGGTCCGCTTCCCAGATCAGTAAACGGACATTCCTACATCTTAGTGGCAACATGCTGTTTCACTAAATATTGTTTAACGTTTCGGCGCAAAGCAATTGCGCCGGCAATAATAAAAATCCTGAAAAACATTGTTTTCTTTGTAAAATTTTAAAACGGTGTTCCGCGAATCATAATAGTAGATAACAGAACACAAGCCGCCTAATGAAAACTTTTCTTGAGAATTATAAAGTTCTCCGAATCCATTTCATACCAAATTGTACGAAATAAAACCAAACTCATGTACACGGGCGAACTATCAGTGACGATTCGCGGCCGGGAGGCTGCGAGCTGATTCCTGTGAAGGATTAAACCACCGGCGCGCGTCAAGCGGCTCCGGCCCTCGCCTGATGGAGCTGATGCCTCCATCAGCTCCGATGCGGAGCCTCGACTGCGGCAGTTCCGGGACTCGCTCTTGAGTAGCACATATTTTCGTTACCCTTTTCTGCTCGAACACAACTAGTCGCTACGTCGTCGTGTGAGCCTCGGATGCGGCCCTGACCTCCTCGGTTCCTAGTTACGTTATATTCACTTAAGTGCCATTTTGGCCACTTAGTCTCCTGAAGCT
This sequence comes from Nematopogon swammerdamellus, assembly GCA_946902875.1. Classification (NCBI taxonomy): domain Eukaryota; kingdom Metazoa; phylum Arthropoda; class Insecta; order Lepidoptera; family Adelidae; genus Nematopogon; species Nematopogon swammerdamellus. The sequence goes on from OX336336.1 coordinate 21,215,330, forward strand.
ACCTAGGTAGGTAGTTAGGTTAGTACCTAGCTTGTATGTAAAGCCGCCCCGGGGCTAACACCGAACCTACTACTCGTCGGTTTATACCTAAATAATAAATTTTCACATGCTAGATATTTTATTCCCTCCTGTGACCAGACATTAGCAATTAAGATGAACTAAGCGGCCAAGAAATTATAACAAGCAGTTTAGTGAAATCCCGCAGTCAATGATTGAAAAAAAAATTGTTTTGTTTTGTTTTTTTTTTTTTTTGAAATTTCGGTTTCCTTTTTAAACCGCTCTTCAGGCTACCAATGAGCCATCGTGTCACGAGAGGTTATACTTTAGTTGGTAAAAAAAGAATAATTTAGAATTAAATAAAACAAAACAAAAACAACTGAACTGAATAACAAGTCTAGGCCGAAAGGCCTACCTCGTTCGACATTATGATCTCTGTTTTCACCGCGCCTTTAAAACTTAAAGATCGATATGTTCGCTATTCCGGAATTTAGCGAATATGTGCGAACATGTCTACACTACGATCATTTCTCAGTTAGTTTCGGAGCGGAGACGCTTGCCTACTTCGCAGCGACAAGCCGCCCCATTGTCAGTCTGTCAATACCTACTTTGAGTAAAACGCAATCTCTCGAGCGGTAAACGATGCCCGTGAACGTGCTCGGACTTCGTAGTCGAAAGTAAATATTTGAGTTGTCTTCTTAAATTTCGACTTTTCTTTTCCCTTTCACTGGGGGCAAAATACTAGGTAATTTTATCTTTAAAGGATTTCCTCCTTGGCTATGACTAAATAATACGAGTAAAAACAGAAATAAGGCTCAGAAACGTGCTTGGAATTATTAAACTTTTAATATAAACCACAATTAACTGTAGCTCGGGGTTTATAAAGTACGACTAATAAAAATAGACCACGACACATTTGAAAAATTTGAGGGAAAATAATGTTTTGGTAAGATTGAACATTAGGTACCTAGTATCACTGAACAAGTAGTATCAACGTCAAGAAATCGGTAGATTAGAAAGAAAAAGCCGCCAAATGCGAGTCGAAAAACCTGCAGTTTTCCTGTAATCTACGGCTTAATATCTAATAACTTTTAAAATTGTAAAAAAATAAATTAGAATCCTTACAGTTACCTCTTTCAAATGATATACCTACCCATACGATATTTTAATTTGAACTCTTTACTTTCTCTCTCTCTCTCTCTGTCTCTCTCTCTCCGTCTCTCTTGCTCTGTATATTTATATATATATATATATCGAGAAAAGCATCTGTGACAGACGGACGGACATGGGAGTGAATTTATAAGAGTTCCGTTTTTACCTTTTGGTACGGAAGCCTAAAAATAAGAAAATAGATAAGCTAAAAATATTTCTTTATACACATACATAGACGATAATGATGACACAGTAACGACACGGTCACGACATAACCCAGTGGATCTATGCTTTGAGCTTTCATAAATTCATAATATTATTTTCTTTTACTCGTTCGCTAGTGTACCCTTATAAGAATTAGATTTTCAGAGAAATTTTCAGTGCATTTTTTAAAATCCGTTTTTAAAGTGCTCCTTCTCAAAGGAAAAATATTAAAGAAAGATTTTTGTTTAAAAATTATGCTATTATTTGTATGGATGCTGCGTTTTATTGTATGAAAAAAGTAATGTTGTTCCTATTGGATATACTTAATTCCTTTTTTACAGTCCTGATACAAATATCACCAAAATTTTTAAACAAAAATCTTCCTTATTCTTCCGCTGAGGAGTACTTAAAAACGGATTTAAAAAAAATGCACTGAAAATTTCTGTAAGATCTCAGAAAAACTAAAGCGAAAGAGAAAATAAAAACTGTCAATCACTTTTTCAAGCTTCAACCGCGCCGGGCGAACACGGCAATAATGACGTAACGACCCGGCGCGGCGGCAGACTTCAAATGACCGTGCTACATGTTCGACACCCTGATGCCTCTTTCCTAAGTATTTCTAGCCATCCAGACCAGATATCTACCGCAGTCGGCGCCGAGTGTCGCTGTACTGTGAGTCGATTCTCGTAAGACTCGCCAGGTAAATGGCTAGCCGATCGCTCGGGAGCGTGGAAGCGGAATGCAACGTGACAGACAAGTCGAGGCGCGGATAAGTCGCCGGATCCCCGGTGAGGAACGGTAAGCCGATAAAAGGCGATGCGACGTTCCGTAAGCTTGAAGATGAGTTTGAGTAGCCTGCATTTTGGAAGCGGCCCATGTAGGCTTTGAAGACTTTATTATTACTATGGATATGTTCCATCGATAGCTATCTATGGAAGAAAAATAAATATTTTTTTGCTCTGACTATATTATACACTAGCTTTTGCCCGCGACTTCGCTCGCGTGAAATTCGTATTTATAAAGAAGAAAGTAAGTAAGAAAGAAGGCCGAGCTACGTTCAGGTAAAGAATAAACCTTCTCGATGAAAGTAAGTAACTAAAGGCGAGGCCCGCTGCGGTATCTTTATTTTGGCGCGCGAAACATTTCGGTTTTTATGAGAGCCACATCTTAGCGTAACCGAAACTGAATTTGATTTAGCCTATCCTGTGTCCCGTATGTGCTTGTAATAAGTTTCATAGAATTCGGATGATCGGTTTAAGAGTTATGGAGGAACATACATACATACAGAAAACATTCTAAAAATCATCAATTTAGTTTTAGTATCATGAATAGTGTCTACAACTGCAATATTTCATAAAACAAAGTAACTTAATCCATGACCATCCCTTACAGATTTAATTAGTATTGATTATTATAATGTTTGTAAGAACACAGAACTATTTCCTGAATCTATTTATTTTTCAAGTATACAACATTACTTAACCGCCTTATTTCTTCATGGTGGCCATTTTGCCTAGAAAACAAAAAAAATATTTGTCAAGGTACCTAATAATATATAACCTGTTCAGCCAAAAAAATACTAACAGTTTCGTAAGGACTTATGTACAGCACATTTGAGAGGAAGTGTTTTGCCGAGCGGTTACTTTCATGTCGGGCCGACTGCTCCGTGATCGCCGCCGGCGGCTATTTGTTTGTGTCTACCGAGTCGGAACTCTCCTGTCGCCGAGCTGAGACCCTTCGCGTCCTCTGTCACCGCTGCTGCGGGAGCTAAACACTACTACTGTACCTCGACATTTAGGTGAACTTCAACTTACAACACCGGACGGTCAAAACGGCTATGTAAATAGTTTGTGTTTTCCGTCCAGTTCAGTGTAGCCGGCACGATCGAAGGGAAGCACTGACATGGCACCTAGTTCACTCGTTGTTATGGGCTAACATCACGAATGTTATAGGTGATGTAGCCAACCGTGTCAGTTTCCATAAAAAAGTAGGTATCTAACGATGCCCATGAACATTCTGTGATGCACTGGGATTGCAAATACCATGCCGGCGTGACAGGAGCCTTTTCATATCCTTTTTAGGTTTCCGTATCCCTTACGGAAGCCTATTACTATAAGCCTACGCCGTCTGTCTGTCTGTCTGTCTGTCCGTCTGTCTGTCCGAGGGCTGTATCTCTTGAACCGTAATAGGTAGCCCGTTGACATTTTCACAGAATATTTGTTATTATGGCGGATATATCAACAAATAATAAAAAATAGAAAAATTAAAAAATTAAGGGGGGTTCTCATACAAGAAACGTGTTTTTTTCAATTTATATTTTTTGTGGTGCGGAAACCTCGGTGCGCGAGTCCGACTCGCACTTTTTTAAAAACCCGAGCCTGTATTTGGGAGCAAATAGCTGGCATCGACATAAATAGTTTGACATTTTTATGCAAAAAAAAAAAGTTTTTCGTGATTAGCTTTCATTAGACATTCCACTAAAAAAAACTCTTTTTATTGGAATGTCTAATGAAATATGGAATAATACTCGTATTTTCGGTTCTAAATTATATATATTGCCGGTATACATATAGTATACTACATACCTTCGACAAATATAAAGGCAATACACGAAATGTGATACTTAAGTATGAAAATGTAATTAAATTATCTTTTTGGACCAATTATTATGTTTCAAATGTTTGGAAGTTTAATTAAAAAAATGTTTGCCGAAAATTCCAATATCAAGTCAGCAAGAAAAGTTAAAACAAATATCGCCGAAACACGAACTCAGTAGGCGTGTGTAAGAAGTAGTAATAGTTTGATATCAATAAATCTTGTTCCGCGGCCCGTGTGGTGGCAAGCGATGGTGGTGTGGTGGCATGCGAAAACGGCGGCGCGGTGCGGCGGGGCGGTCGTCGGCGGGATGCCACCCTCGCTGCCGCCGCCGCCGCTGCCACCACCACACGTGAAGCCGGCTGACTCATTATAACGCCATCAATCGAGGTCTGGCTTTGGTATAAATCAAAACCGTATAAACGAGGGAGCAATCGTGGAACTCTTTCTACCTCCGGATGAGATGTTAACATTCTATTCAACATTCGAAACTGAAATGAAACTTTTTTTTGTTTTTTTTTTGTTATTAATATACAGGCGACTTGATCTCATGAATTATCTAAGAGACTAAATAATTAATGGTTAATTAATTAATAAGTGTTAGTTTTTAGGTCATTGATGTATCTTTTATAATGTAGGTACTGAATAAATAATTTGAAATTTGAATTTGGAATGAATTGATTTAGTTCACCTTTATCGCGAAGAGAAGGAAACTTTGACTCGCCAGCTGTGCTACCACTGAGCTACAGAACACATACATCGCCATGAAGGTTGAATATGTTGTATTGATATTGTGATTTCTGACTTTCTATTGCGTAAGTCGATCGGCACCCTTGAGAATGATTTGAGAAGCCTTTGAAGGCATAACAAAGTTCGGTTGTTGGGTAACAGATACTCGCTAGACTCTCGCGACCGTGGAACTTGAGAAAGTGGCTGCTTCGGAGCAACAAGATCTGACTACCTTACTCAAAATCTGTTCCAATCTCTTTTGGACGAAAATTTGCCTATTTATGTAGATTAATGACTCACTGTCGTTAACACTGTCCTGTATTAAATCTAACTATGTATGATCTCAATAATAAATGCTTTTCATTTGAATGTCTGTTTCTCTACCAGCTCAGTCATACACAACCGAAAATTCATTTCAACTTCAAAATTAAATTTCTATTTAATTTAAATTTTATAATTTGGTTTCAAATTTCACAGTTTCATTAACGTGAAATCTCCAGTCAGCATTTTTCGAAAAATACCAGTTCTGAAAACTGGTATTTTTCAAAAATGCTTTGAAAGCAGCATTGTAAATCAATAGCTCGAGACATCACGTTGTCACAAATCGTGCGCCGCGATATTGCATTTTGAGGGATACCAAACGCGCGTCAATCCGAGATATTTGCGTCGGATGTCGTGCAAAATAGCGAAAGTGCGAATACTCGTACTTTTCAATCCTTTCTAGGTTTTCTGATAAATGAACGGATGGATAGATTACAATAATTTTTCCCGTACGGCTAAGTTGTGACATTTTAATGGTCTTCCTGTGAATGTGCTCCTAGCTAGGGGTGTTCAAAATGCGTATAAAATAAATTGGACGACAACCTTATTGTCTGCCTGGAGGGACACCAACATTTCAGTGTTCAGATAAAGTTGGCACGGCAACAATCTAGAACCGCATAGTTAATACGCTACTTTTTTTTAATGTAATCCGGTATGGGTGGCTGAGTCGGAGGGAACAAAGCGCATGCTCCGACCAACCAATATTACCTTCGAGAAGGTAGGTGCCATACCGGAGACTTCCCTGGATTTCTGGCTATACTGGACTAGAGGAGAACACAGCTGAGGCTGCTATGCGGCCATCTTACATCCAGCACGGTGGTACCAACCCAGTCGGCTACAATTTGAGCCTACCACCTAGTTAGGAGCAAGGGAAGAGACCTACAGTTTTACACCGGTTCCGAACGGTGAAGCAGCAGGTATGCACGTAATTTTTTTCGTCAGAAAAAAACTCATTGGTACACGCCGACCGGATTCGAACCTCGGACCTCTCGCATGAGAAGCCGATGCCCAAACCACTCGGCCACCCGCCGCTTGACTTACAATCATATTATGTTCGTACTAGATACATTTGTCGTTTCAAAAAGGTATTTAGAAGATATAGAGAACACTACAACGAAGCCTCTTTACATAAGTTGTTTATGTAGCATCTTCATTGTACGCCAATGTATCCCGTGTACTTCACAAGGAGCTGATAAGTTTGGGGCAGAATAACGAAATCACAGTTCACTGTACGAGTGCTCCGGTGTCCCTGGCGAGTGCGTCCGGCTATTCGGCTCAATATTACTAAAAGGAATCGTTGTTAGTGAGCGCACGCAACCTGTGTGCGCGTGCGGACGTCGTCGTGCTCTCTGGGGGGTCGTTGGGTGGAGTTAAAGTTTATTAAATTAAAGCTTCTCTTATTATAAAGGTTAAGGTGTGTCTATCTCTATGTAACCGTTGTAACTGTCGCACAAAACAAATCAAAACACAAATTTATACCGTTCAGCGCCGCCACTGGATACTGGCAGTAATAAACGAATTTCCCATTCATTTGGTTGCCACTATTTAAAAAAAAAGAAGAAGAACATGCAGTTTTCCCCAAAGAGTTTATATTACGTCGCTGGAGCACAGCGACGTAATACAAACTCTTTGGGGAAAACTGTTCCCTAATGCAATCTGGCATTCATATCTCATGATGGTTATAGATACTTCTTCAAGGTGTTGACTTCTCTCTTGAAGATGTATGAAAATTATGTACGAAGGAAATGTATCATACAAAAGTTTTTTCTGAGATTTGAGAAGGATGATCGAGAAAAATCTCACATGGTTGGATACCTGTATAGTTTGCATTAAAACTGTTAAGTCCGTAGTAGCATACGCTATACATATATGTATCAAACGTGTCATATTGTTTTTTGTTATGAGTACACATGCGCCGACCAGCCAATATCAACTCCGAGAAGGTAGGTGCCATACCGGAGACTTCCCTTTGGATTGCTGGCTATACTGAACTAGAGGAGAACACCAGCCGAGGCTTCTATGCGGCCATTTTACATCCAGTACGGTGATACGGACTCAATCGGCCTACCACCAAGTAAGGGGTAAGGGAAGGGACCTACAGGTTTACACCGGTTCCGAATAGTGAAGCAGCAGGAACAGAGTCAACTCCATTTCGGTTAAAATAAAAACCCACCACCGCATATAAACGCAGTATCTTTCCAACTTCAAAAATGTGATAACTGGTGGCCGAGTGGTTTGGGCATCGGCTTCTCATGCGAGAGGTCCGCGGTTCGAATCCGGTCGGCGTGTACCAATGAGTTTTTTCTGACGAAAAAAATTACGTGCATACCTACACCTGCTGCTTCAGCGTTCGGAACCGGTGTAAAACTGTAGGTCCCTTCCCTTGTCCCTTAAAAGGTGGTAGGCTCAAATTGTAGGCGACTGGGTTGGTACCACCGTACTGGATGCAAGATGGCCGCATAGCAGCCTCGGTTGTGTTCTCCTTTAGTCCAGTATAGCCAGCAATCCAGGGAAGTCTCCGGTATGGCACCTACCTGCTCGGAGGTGAATTTGGCTGGTCGGAGCATGCGCTTTGGCCCCTCCGACTCAGCCACCCATACCGGATTACATAAAAAAAAAACTCAGCGGCGCGGCGTCAATCTTTAGGTTGACAAAACATTTTACATCTTTTTCGAAAAAATAACGGCGTTCCTATCGGTGTCGCCCCGGGAACGTTAAGTCGAATGTCTCATTAATCTCAAGCATAATAAATGAGAAGGTCGGCGCCGGCGGCGCGGCGCCTGGACCGATGATGCGACCGACAATTATTTAAGTATCTAAAGACGTCACTCACAACGCAAACGCCCATTTCATTTATTTTTTAAACGCTCGTTAAGTCACCGTTGCGAGAGGCCTGTCCGCCAATGTGATATTTTTGTGAAAATTAGACCGTATTTATTATCCTGCCTTTTCCATCTTGTAAGTGATAAAGTGAACTAATTCAAAAATACAGAAGCGGCATCGATTAGTCGTGCAGGTGAAAATCCAAATAGTGCGCACAGAGGTGAAATTAGAAATATTTTTCTCGAACATGCACTGATGCAAGTATTGTGTAGGTACTTTAATTATTAGACCAAGTATGTTGTATGCAATGATCACTATATCAATTCTATCTATTGGAATAGTTTGGGTAACCCAGCAAACTGTAGATAGCCACGCGGTGTAGAGTATGTAGGGATAATGTTCAAGTGGAGTTCCGTAATTGACTGCATATATAAAAAAAATAGGTAAAAAAACTTTTAAGTTAAACGGTTTTATTAAAAAAAACAGCTGTACAAAAAATTAGAAAAAAATCAGCTATACAAAAACTAGAAAATAATAAGGACACAAACCTGGGCCTTCTTAAGATTTTACGTCTGGGTAAGAAATCGTCAATACTAGCGTGCTGTCTTCTCATGTCGGATGCCAAAGGGCACTTTGTGTCGCTGCGTCAGCGGAATAAGTAATAAATTGAGACTTTTAACAGACTAATATAAAAACGTGGGGCGCATGTTATTACGTATATTATACGCCCCACGTTTTATATTAGTCTGTTAAAAGTCTCAATTTATTACTTATTCCGCTGACGCAGCGACACAAAGTGCCCTTTGGCATCCGACATGAGAAGACAGCACGCTAGTATTGACGATTTCTTACCCAGACGTAAAATCTTAAGAAGGCCCAGGTTTGTGTCCTTATTATTTTCTAGTTTTTGTATAGCTGATTTTTTTCAAATTTTTTGTACAGCTGTTTTTTTTAATAAAACCGTTTAACTTAAAAGTTTTTTTACCTATTTTTTTATTTACTCGTTTTTAGTTCGATTTTTTTTATAATTTTTTTCTTTCATATTGTTCCCACGAGTATTAGACCAATAACAGACAACCCCCTCCCTGAGGTCCATGTAGTGGCGCAAGGCTCTCATACAACAAGATGTGGCCAGCCTTGAAGTTGAAACGCTAACGACCTATAATTTTTATCCACCCTAATGCCACACAGTCCTCGGCACGTTTCAAACGTTGACTTGGGTGGTGTATCGCTAACAACGTATCATTTTTAGCCACCCTAACGCCACACAGTTCTCGGGACAATACAGAAACCTTAACTTGGGTGGATTCAAACACATATCCTGATCCTTATTTTTCTTTTATTTAAGTTCAACAGTCCACCTCCTGCCTCCATAATCAGATCCTCGTCACCAAGTGTATTGGTAGAAGTATGGGACACTCGTCCAAACCAACCAAATGAGCCCAAATTCGAGGGGGTTACTAGTAACAGTTGAAGAGTTCCACTGTCCACCTCCTGAATCCATCATTAGACCCTCGCCACCAAGTGTATTGGTAGAAGTATGGGACACTCGTCCAAACCAACCAAACGAGCCCAAACTCGAGGGGGTTACTAGTAACGGTTGAAGAGTTCCACTGTACACCTCCTGACTCCATCATCAGACCCTCGTCACCAAGTGTATTGATAGAAGTATGGGACACTCGTCCAAAGCAACCAAAAGAGCCCAAACTCGAGGGGGTTACTAGTAACGGTTGAAGAGTTCCACTGTACACCTCTTGACTCCATCATCAGACCCTCGTCACCAAGTGTATTGGGAGAATAGTATGGGACACTCGTGCAAACCAACCAAATGAGCCCAAACTCGAGGGGGTTACTAGTAACAGTTGATGAGTTCCACTGTGCACCTCCTGACTCCATCATCAGACCCTCGTCACCAAGTGAATTAGTAGAAGTATGAGACACTCGTCCAAACCAACCAAAAGAGCCCAAACTCGACGGGATTACTAGTAACGGTTGAAGAGTTCCACTGTACACCTCCTGACTCCATCATCAGACCCTCGTCACCAAGTGTATTGGGAGAAGTATGGGACACTCGTCCAAACCAACCAAATGAACCCAAACTCGAGGGGGTTACTAGTAACAGTTGAAGAGTTCCACTGTGCACCTCCTGACTCCATCATCAGACCCTCGTCACCAAGTGTATTGGTAGAAGTATGGGACACTCATCCAAACAAACCAAATGAGCCCAAACTCGAGGGGGTTACTATGAACGGTTGAAAAGTTCCACTGTACACCTCCTGACTCCATCATCAGACCCTCGTCACCAAGTGTATTGGTAGAAGTATGGGACACTCGTCCAAACCAACCATATGAGCCCAAACTCGAAGGGGTTACTAGTAACGGTTGAAGAGTTCCACTGTACACCTCCTGACTCCATCATCAGACACTCGTCACCAAGTGTATTGGTAGAAGTATGGGACACTCGCCCAAACAAACCAAATGAGCCCAAACTCGAGGGGGTTAATAGTAACGGTTGAAGAGTTCCACTGTACACGTTCTGACTCCATCATCAGACCCTCGTCACCAAGTGTATTGGTAGAAGTATGGGACACTCGTCCAAACCAACCAAATGAGCCCAAACTCGAGGGGGTTACTAGTAACGGTTGAAGAGTTCTACTGTACACCTCCTGACTCCATCATCAGACCCTCGTCACCAAGTGTATTGGTAGAAGTATGGGATACTCGTCCAAACCAAACATATGAGCCCAAACTCGAGGGGGTTACTAGTAACGGTTGAAGAGTTCCACTGTACACCTCTTGACTCCATCATCAGACCCTCGTCACCAAGTGTATTGGTAGAAGTATGGGACACTCGTCCAAACCAACCAAATGAGCCCAAACTCGATGGGGTTACTAGTAACGGTTGAAGAGTTCCACTGTCCACCTCCTGACTCCATCATCAGACCCTCGTTACCAAGTTGAAATTATCATAATATTGTATTGTCACGAGAACTCAATGTGTGTGCAAAGTTTCATAAAAATCGGTTCAGTAGAAGTAGTTGAAAAAGTTGTCGCAAGATTTGAAACAAAGATAGAAACAAATATACGAAGTCAAGCTAAATATAAAACCGTTTAAAAAGAAGCTCATGTTAAAACAAAACACGTTATGATCCTAGATTGAATACTGCCTATCTACAGTATGACACAACTAGAATCTGTTCAATCTTTATATCCGATTTGCATTTCAAGTAGCAATAAACGCAGTTTCATCGATGCATGCATATTTCGATAGATTATATTTTGTAGAGCTCATTCGTATTCGTGCTACGAGATACGGAATAACCGCGCAGCGCGGCGTAGCACTCGCTACGAACATTCGTAGACGTGCTAAGAGATACGGAATAACTTCGCAGCGCGGCGTAGCACTCGCTACGAACATTCGTAGACGTGTTACGAGATACGGAATAACCGCGCAGCGCGGCGTATCACTCGCTACCAACATTGGTAGACGTGCTAAGAGATACGAAATAACCGCGCAGCGCGGCGTAGCACTCGCTACGAAAATTCGTAGACGTGCTACGAGATACGGAATAACCGCGCAGCGCGGCGTAGCACTCGCTACCAACATTCGTAGATGTGCTACGAGATACGGAATAACCGCGCAGCGCGGCGTAGCACTCGCTACGAACATTCGTAGACGTGCTACGAGATACGGAATAACCGCGCAGCGCGGCGTAGCACTCGCTACGAACATTCGTAGACGTGCTACGAGATACGGAATAACCGCGCAGCGCGGCGTAGCACTCGCTACCAACATTCGTCGTGTGGAGATAACTTTTTAATTTAATTTTTGTGATTAATAGGCCATTTATATAACCATATGTAAATAGTAAACTAGCTTTGCCCGCGACTTCGTCCGCGTCATCTACCGGGTTCAATTGTATTTATTCCATTTAAACCATCCAGGAACCCATACAAATACACACACAAAATTTCATCCAAATCGGTCCAGTTGTTTAGGCGGAGTTAGGTGACAAACACACGTACAGAAGAATTATATATATAAGGAGGATTATGGTATTATTTTATTATGGTATTATATTAGGATAACTAATATGTTATCCTAAATTAGACGGTACTAATTTTAAGTAATTCTTGTAGAAATCAATAAGAAAATTTGTTTTGAAGTTTAAAAATTAAAATAGGAATATATCACGCACGAAGACGAGTTCTTATGGGCTTAATGTGGGTTGGGGGTTTTTTATTTATTTATTTATCATTAGATAAATATACAATAAACATAATTAAACTACCAAAACCTGATTAGGCTTATCGGTTAGTTTAGTTTCGGCCCATTAATCCCGACCGATCAGTTCATTGTTTGTTTCACAAGGGTAGTAATGAGTATTTATAGGTAGTAGTGGTCGCTCCGGTCGGGTGGATATCTCGTGAGCTTATTCATTTTATGAGTCAAACATGTGCCTGTGGTCGCGTAACCAACTTCAGTATATTAAAGCTTCCTGTTAAACCTTCAATAATTAATTATGTTCATAACAGTAAAGTTGATCCATTGCTATTTGCTGTTATGAATTGTATTAGAACATACAATTCAAGTATTTTAATTATTGCTGTCATTGCGTTTTTTTTTTATGGAAACTGACACGGTTGGCTACATCACCTACAACATCCGCGATGTCAGCCCATTACCAGGCCTCACGCACTCTATGTACTTGCGCGCGCTAACTACCTACCGCCCGACGGGCCGCCGGCGGTCTTTTTCAGTAGAAATTCGTCTGCCGCGCGAAGTATACATAGACGCTCGCCCACGCAAGTGCGCGCAGCTGCAAAGCAATAACCACTTTACACTCGATCGTTAAGGTACATTTTCGCACGCAGCGATTGGCGTTGTGAAAGAGTAGGCTATTAAAGCCCGAAGGTAGGAACATTTTCTATGGAGTGATTTATCTGTTACGAAGTAACTATTAAGTAATCTGTGCCATTACACCGGGTGAACTAGGTGCCATGTTAGTGCTTCCCTTTAGTTCCTGTCGGCTATACTGAATGAAATGTAGTATGAGAGCAATTTTATCAATCCGAACTCACGATGTAGAGTTTTTTTGCACGTTCAATATTATACGCCATTTGCCATTACATCCTGAAATGCAAAGACTGCACTTTCGCTACCTAAACATGAAAAACAATATTAAACGAAAATTCCACGTAAAACCAATATAACCGAGCTATCGCGCATCACTTCACCCCCACATCACGAGCTAGGTCTTCTGTATTCGCAGAAGCATCGCTGGTGTACAATGAGCCGATTACGATGCAAACAAGAATCTCATGAAACAACAAGACACAATCACGCACTACTTTACAGCTGCTCACATGAATGCGAACGGCGTAGTAGTGCTGTTTCACAGGTCGTTGGTTCCGCGAGAGTGTCGTGGTGTCGCCCCGGAGACGATAATGTTCGAAGACGTCGCTCCGATAGAGGCGAGTGCGTCATGTGCGGGGCGGCGGGGGCGGCGGGGAAGGGTCCACTGAGGGGCGGGGCAAATTCCTCTCGTACAACAGATGCAGGATGCAGGGTGTTAGTAGTTACAGTTATTATACTCGCCTTTAAGCCTACCACTTGTTATGGGGTGTACAATAAAGACTATTTTTATTTTATTTAAGTTTTTCCTGCTACAAGCTTGATATTTAAGGAGATAAACGTTGCTTTTGTGACAGATATGTCAAAGTGGAGAAATATTATAATTCGCAGATTTGAGATTTTTGAAAACGTTTTCAGTTTAGAAAAAAAAATTCACGGTTAAAATATTGCGGAAAAGTGTCTTAAACACTAAACAAGGGTTTGACACATTCGCAAAAGAATGAGATGCTACCACAGCGGTCGACGGAGGTTTACCGCCAGCCGACCTTCTTACTTTGCAGTTGGTGTTAGCGCGTGTTACGTTAGTGTAGTACGTAAGATTTATATTGATAATTCTGTGACAAAGATGCCTCAGAAGCGGACTATTTTTTAATACAAAATGTTTTATAAATAGCCCTTTCGATGTATCATTGTAGAGCAGAATATTTTTGGTTGTAGGTTTATCCTTACTATATGACTTTTCACTCCATTTCACTTACGTCATCGAAAATTCTCATCTCTTCAAATACGAGTACAAACGCTTGCGACTCTGCCATAAATTCGGAGTTCTCGCTTTTCCTTTTCCAAAAATGTCCCCGCTAACTAGAGGGAAAATACGAGGCGGCTTGTCCCGCGGGCGTGTATTACGGCGCGCAAGTAACAGCTACAAATTGCTCGTTCCAAAGACAATGCCGGCACGACGACAATAAATGTTTCCCGCCTTTTACTGCCGGAGCAGAGATCGGATGCGCAATGAAGAGCCTTCAACTGCGCCCCCCCCCCCCCCCCCTCCCTTCACGCTTCCCTCCACTCTCTCCACCGCCGACAGACAGAGGCTACATAGAACACGCAACAAGTAGCCAACAGACCGTCATACCCTTAGTAGTCACGGGGGAAACATGTTATTTTCTACAACCCTTTGCAATATCCTTTTCTAGATCTAAGCCCCACTTGCACCAACACAAATTTAATATATAAACCAGTTTAACTCGCTAAACCAGTTTAAGCTACCACCCTTTGACTGTGGGAACCGCGTTTAAATCCATAACTCGCTACTTAACTTTAAACTCGTGTTGGTGCAAGTGGGCCTAAGAGCCCTGCGAACATAAATCCATTCAGATATATATACGGCTCTTCTAAGTAAGGATACTGTGATTGTTGGATAACAAATCGGTTACTTTTTTACGAAGTGAAAACTGTACTACTCATTTATGTAGTAAAGGAGATTTGTGTGAAAGTACAGCTTGAAAATTTAGTAAACAATAAATATACAAAACTACAACTAAACTCTCCAAATGCTTATTACAATGACCTAATAAAAATAGATTACATAGATAATAATAAACACATGCATAGCACACAACACAACACACAAAGTTAGTATCCCGACAAACGAGGTGAGCAGAGTAATCAATGTTTTGCTACAAGAACTCAGGTCAATTACAGCACAATACCGATCACTACTTTTAGCAAAGTATTAGAACCAGATCAAGCAAGGCACGAAGGCTTCCCTCCAGCCTGGTGGAATGAACTCGGAGGAAGGACTGCGCTACGGAGAGGTGGTAAAGTATTACATGGTAAAGTATACAATAAATTTAAACAACTGTAAATATCTACTATTATTAATCTATTATCCATCACCAATACACAAACCTATTGCGTGTCCCTTCTCTGTATTGCCGCCGTACACGAGTCAGTAAGCTAACTGACTCGTGCCGCCGTAGTACATGAAGGTAGAGAAGGATTCACAAAGAAGACGGTAGGAAGTTTTAAAGCTTTTAATCAAATTTAAACTACATTTAGTACGAATTAGAATTATTTTTAAATTAGTCAGCTACTTTCCAGCTGGGGGGAGGTAGGGGGGCAATAAGTAGTTCTCCTGTTTTGTGGTTTTATAGTTCTTATTCGATTTAGAAAATAAGTCCAAGCAAATTTCTAAACCAAAAACTCTATTCGTACCCCTAGCCTCTTTTTTTTTTTTTTTTTTTTTTATGGAAACTGACACGGTTGGCTTCATCACCTACAACGTCCGTTATGTCAGCCCATGACACTGGGTGAACTAGGTGCCATGCCAGTGCTTCCCCCTTTGATCGTGCCGGCTACACTACACTGAACTGGTCGGAAAACACAAACTATTATTTAGCCTCTAAAACATTTCAAATATTTTAGTTTTATGTTTGCTTTAGATAAAATTTCAAGTTGCCTAAATGGTCGTTTTAGTACCTAGAGAGCCGTACATAAGATTTACAGATGCATGAGGTGAACTATTAGGTAATCCTAAAAGAAATAAAGCGTTAATCTCATTTCACCCGAAGAGCTTCGATCAAACTGGCCGTACGAAAATCAGGGTAAAATTAAAGTTTATCAAACGAACCTTAGAACAGAATGAATGAAACAAAAGTAAATATGTATGTATTTGTAACCAGTTTCGAAAAAAGAATAAACATTCTTCTACCGCAACCAGTTACGAAACTCAGTTACGTACGCGGCCGGAAGGAGTATATGTACCACTCTACTGGATGTATGACGGCCTCATAGCAGCCTCGGCTGCGTTCTCTTCGAGTCCAGTATAGCCAACAATCCAAAGCTAAGTCTGCAGTATGGCACCTAACTTCTTAGAGGTGATATTGGCTGGTCGGATCATGCGCTCTGGCCCCTCTGACTCGGCCACCCATACCGGATTATATAAAAAGAAACTACTTTTCAAATTTTTATTCAAAAATACTCAATACAAGCCTACCATACTGCCATTTCCGGCTTAAACCCTCTTCAAGATTTTCCCAAACTAGCCTAAGCAGATTGATAATAAAATGCGCTTACGACTAAGTGCGCGGCTTCAACTTTTTATATCATCTGCGGAAGTCGAGCGAAGTGTGTCGCAAATGTGAAAGCCTATTTGTAGTATAATGACGTCATCACCGCACTCACTCTTGCGAAGACTTGTATATTTACATAGTTGTCGATACAGTGTGGGTAGTAGCTACTTATATACAACTTTTATAAGTTACTTTTTTCTGTTTCGACTAGTAAAAATATACTGACATCGATATAATCGTCGGATCTAAAAGGAGGTTACACGAATAGAGCTGTGCACACACACGCCTACTCACGCATTTACGGAGAGATAATGTATAAAGCGACCGATATCGGTCGCTCCGTAGGTGAAAGGTTCTGTAAAACTGTATGTCCGACAAGCTTTCGTAGGCGGCTTCGCTCCCGTAAAAAAATTTGGAACGTCGGTTAGGCCCATTATAAAGAAATTATTATATTGTCTAGATTCTACATTACGGCAACCAGAGAGACACCATAATATGAATTGTTAGAGAATAAAATATAGTTAAGAAGATTGTGTAAAGCGATACACCCAGTAACAAGTTAGTTTGATGAATTATCGCAATAATTAATAAACAAACAAATCTATTCTGGAGTTCAAAAACACCATCCATCTACTCCAGTTAACACGACTCTTACCCCGTCACTGTTAATATCTAGCGTTAATGAAACGACTTCCGTATGGTAATCACAGTTTAAGCGGGAGCCTTAACGACGAAATATTACGTCCTTAGCTAAATAAACGTTGTAAATCTTGATTGGACGGCTCTGGGCGGGCGGGTGCGTCTGACAAGGGGTGAGGGGTGGAGGTAATGCGGGGCAAACAGTTCTTGTCATTTAGAGTTTTGGCCCTCTTGCGGTGAAATTCATTATTGTCCCACATTTATGTACATAGGTGGAATGAAACGTTGTGAAACAGCCCGGGGCGGGGCGACCCGCTCGCGCGGCGCGGCGGGGCGGGGCGGCGAGTCGGGAGGGTCCCGCGCCACTCCTTTGTACCTCACAGGCGTACGGGCCGCACGACTGTACCACGCACGGCCTTACTACGACCCATCCAAGCCGGGATCTACTCAAATAGCATTCATTTTGATGGGATTTCTAAGAATGTTGCCATTCTCTAGTCCTCTGGAATATTACAGGTAGTGGCACCGGTTTAAGGTGGGTGCTTACTCCGACATACCTCGTGCGGTATATTCCCACGTACGCGTAATGCTATCATCTAGTTGACATTATTTTCTCCGTCCGAAATAGGAGCATCTATGTAACGCCAGTATTAAAAATGTTAATGGTGGAAGAAAACTGTCAACTTGCTCCAACCTAAGCGGGATATTATTATATGGAGCTGCTGAAATGTTTCTTACACACTTTTCAGCTTGAACTACGATGCATTTTACGAGTGTAGAAGTTTCTGCGCTACTTTATAAGAGCAACTTCGAGTACGTAATGAAAACACAATATTTTTTTTACATTTATTTTCCAACATAATTTGTGTATATTTGTTTTCCAAGCATCGACCAGATGTGTAGTTTATAGACATCGTTCCATGGTTCCGACTTTGACACGCTCCGACCTTGTCGCAATAAACTATGTACTGTAACTACGGTTTGTTTGCGAAGTCGCTCAGGGTGCGCCGCCGCTGTAGACATGTTGCTCAGGGCTAAAGCGGTTGAATGTAAACAGAATGTATTCATAAATTTTTGTGTTGTAGACTTGGATTCGAGAGGCATAAGGCCGTCTGTAACATTAAACCAACATGGCAACAACTAGCTGTGTTTACTTGAAGCTAAGATTTGTAGCAGCTATTGAGCTGTCGAGCTGTAGGGATAGTTTACGAGGTAGAAATGTAAAGACTAAAAAACAACAACAAACTAGTATCGAAACTCTCCTCAAAGAATAGCCACCGCGCTAAATGAAAGGTTGGTTGAAACGGCTATGTAAATTGTTCGTGTTTTCCGTTCAGTTCAGTGTAGCCGGCACGACTACACTGAACATTTTTTTTATAACTTTTAGATTAGATAGTTTTAAAATATTATAATCTAAATTTATAATTAAAATTAAAAATAGCTTTAAAATATGTATAATCTTTTAATATAGGTATTTATAATTATATAATATATATAATTTTTTTTTTTAATTCATTATTTTATAAAACAATATAAAACTATAATTTAATTTATCTATTTTTATGGGTTTCAAATAAGTAGTTTGATTGTTTGTAGATTAATTTGCTCAGAGAAGTAGTATATTGTAGATATTGGTTCTTGCCGGTCGACGTACGAGTATTATTTGGTTACTCGTACTCCTAAACGAGCATTATATCTAATATCTCATCTGTGACTATACTGCGAAATGAGACACTTAACCGAAAGCATCCAGACAAAATCCGTCAACTTATTCGTGAAATGCCCTAACTCTGATATCGGTGTAATGTTATGCGGAATTCTATGTAGCTTTTGTTTCTCTATCTTGTTCGACGGCAGGCTTACTAACAGGATTGTATGATTTATCCGGGTATTTACATATTCTTACACACTACGAAGAAATAGGCGCGAAGCCTGAATAAAAATTCTTCAGGAATCCCGAGATATCTTGAAATATTCATATGCCGTGAGTGCCTTCAATGCTTAAGCCCGTCCTACGTCCAAACTGTTGTGTGGAGGAGTGGAACATGTTGCACGCTCCTCTACGTTCTCGAGCAAATTGTTCGACGCGCGTCTCGCTCTTGTGTGCATTGGCGAGTTATTAGTTGAAGCTCACGAAATTGTTGCTACCATTTCTAATGAAGGAGCTTCGCGGCGTTATTGCAGAAGGTGATCCACAAGTACCTATATCTAAACTCCCGCCACTTACTCGTGGTGGATATCAATAAATAGTACCTACGGGCGACCGAGCTTGGCTCGTCGGCTATCGAGTTTGCGGTGGGAACAACAGATGGCACTACATGACATTGTTAACATAGCATTAATATTTCAGCCTACTGGTACCTCAATATTCTAAGATACGGCGTTAAAAAAAGGGTTTTCTTTGTGAAAACAAATTTTCTCAGGGATAACACCTATATGTAGATAAACTTGGAAAGTGAAACATTATGTAAATACAAAATTAAATCCAAATCGTTAGAGCCATTTTCGAGAAACCAATTATATAATACAAGTATTGCTCGCGTAATTGGATTAAACATGCATTCTATTATGTTGTGGCTTCAATTTTTCAGTTGGGTGGAATACAATGTGTTGTGCGCAAAATGATCATCAATTAATTACGGACAGACAGACGGCGTAAGCTTCCACATGGATACAGAACAATAAAAAATACACAAAATACAAGACTATATAACCAAAACAAGAAACCTGCAATTTATATACTCTACTATTCTACATAACAGCATTTTATTTAAATATCATATAAAATTGTCTTTATTTATTTCAGTATCGAGAACGTAGGATCTGAACGCGACGATCTGAATAATATCCTACACGCTCATGAAACCGTTTAGCGGCTAGTGTTGTAGAGTCTGAACAGCTTGATAACATTTTCTTTAAAAAGTGCTTGTAAGCTCTTTCATCTGTTTTCGTCATCCGTCATCGTCGAGTGACACTGCAGCTGATGACCGCATTCAGCAGAATAATGCGGCTCCGCATTCGCTGCATTTCACAAAGACTCAACTGAAGTGAAGTGGAGGAAGGAAGAGGACGGAGGAGGTATATTATAGTATACAGCGTGCTGAGTATGTCAATCTTTCTTTTTATGTAAACCAACATGGGTGGCTGTGCCGAGAGACCAATGGCGCATTCGACATAGCCAAAAACACCTCTCCTCGCGAAACCACGCTCAGCTAGGTGCCTAGCCAGCAGACTCTTATCGGACAATAACATTATATAACGTAAGTGAACATCGGAAGGAAAGTCGATCGCGCTTATGAGCCGTGATGGTATTTTTATTGTATGTAGAAAATTGATTATATTATGTCGTTCATAAATTCTAACTAGATAATATGCCGACATAGAAAAATTTACAGAAAGAATTTCAAGATATGTTTGTAAATCCATTGCTCATTCCGGTTTCGCAAATACAGTTTAAGAAATGCATTACAATAGCGAGACTTGTTGCTTAAAACAGCATTCAGCCCTTTGTTCGGTGTGCCCGCGTCGCGGGGGGAGGGGGGGAGGGCGGCGGGGCGGCGGCGCGCCCGCCAGCGCTTTCAGACGCGATGTTTTTGCTCACAACCAGCCCTCGTGCAAACAGTGTTACGTTACATTACCGGCGACAACCTTATAACGCCCGTCGTAAATATTTAACCTGTGAAGAATTTCGCATTTTCGCCGCGCGTGACGTGCGTGCATACACCGCAGAGGCCGACTCGCAAACACCTAAACCAATTTAAAGCGCTTCGTGAGTAATCCGCCCGCGGAGGAAGGGGAGATAAACCGAGGGGCGCGACAAAGGTGAAAACACCAAGATAATTTCCAACCTACAGCCAAAACAAGCGCGCCTTCGGGAACTTTGTTTCGTAAATGTTATTTTTTAATTATTTCACTTTGCTTCCCTGTTTAGAAATTCAAATATCTGAATACACCTAACCCGTTAGCTTCGCCGATATTAAGTTAATTTAAGTGTTAAGTTAGAAATTGGTTGAAACACGTAGCTAACTTCACAATGGACATGTTTGTTACATGATGCAAAAGCGTTCTCACTTACCCCGTGGTCGCTCAAAGGAGATCGAAACAAGATTGCCCAGTGTGACAATATTCTACAGGTTGTTTCAGGATAGGGTTTCGTAACTTCAGGGTTCGAAAGGGGCCCATATTTGAAGACGAAAAGCTCTAAAACTTTTCCCAGATTCGGTCATTTTATAGTACTTTTTGGTGAAAATCGTTTCATCGAGCTTTAGTGGACAGTTAATGTCCACCTTTATTAAATAAAAATAAAATGACTTACTGTATGTAGGTAAATTCCAAACAATTAAAAAAAGAAAAGGGGAACTGGACTAGGTCATTGCACTCCCTAGACCTAGACAGCACTGTTGCCAAATCTCACTGTCCATCGAGTTTTTATTAAAATTTTAAATTTTTGTACGAAAAAAAAATACGGAATTTCGATTTGAGTGATAAGGATTTCTTTCTTCTAATAATGAATACTTTCTATTCCTAAAGTTTCTCAAGCTTATCCTGAAACATCCTGTATAATAGAGCATCTGTAAATTTTCAGGCGTAACTTTTACAAGTGACTATGTTGACGAGGTGTTTCCGTTCCACTCCCCGCCCGCTCACCTCACCCGCAAGGTACTCGAGACGAGAGGAAGACTCGGCACTCGGAGCACGCCGCAACTCCGTTTGTCTTGGCTGTCAAGACTCTTTTATTTTATACTGGAAGGATTGGCAGGCGGTGAAATTTCATTAATTTAATAACAGTTACGCAAGAAGTATTCCGATTTTATTAGCTGGAACCTTTTCATTAAGGACCTCGTCCGTAAGGATAATTTAATTAATATACACTCAAATACTGTTTTAATTGAAGTACGCCTCAGAAGGGACTATTTGAAAATTAAAATTATGTCATTGCCTTTGTGTAGCCTTGCCGACCGACGGTTGTACAATATTACTTGCCGAGGTTTAGAACATTGAATTGTAACCTCGGATTATAAACATCTATCAAAATTAAGACATACAAATACACATATGTGTACATACATACCACACGCAGTATCCTGACAATCGGAGTAAGCAGAATAGTCGGTGCTGTGCTACAAGTACTCTTATTACAGCCTGAGTGATTACAGCACACAGCATCGACCACCACAGTTAGCAAATTATTAGGACAAGATAACTATCAAGCAGCAAGTAAGGCCGCTACATGATTCGGTGGAAGGATCGTACTGTGGTGAGAGGTGGCTATCCTGTCGCCCTTATGCACGGCATCATACGGCAGACATAAATATATTGTGTTATTCATTAAACTACCTAAGTCACAAATATTGAGGTAAGTACTGAACTGTTTAACTCAATGAATAGCTGCAGCAGCGTTCCTGAACAAAATGAAAAGTTAAAAGTCAGTTTTAGGTTCAAAACGGCGTAACGCACAGAATAACAATCGGCGGCTGCCTTCCCCCAGTGTGTGCGAATTCCTTACTCTGTGCTGTACGTATAGAGTAAGTATAGCTTTGTTTATTAAACAAAACTAACCTAACTTTGGCTACATAAACAGATTCATTAGACCAAGAATGCAAGCAGCACTTTCATCTACGTAATATAAATGCCTACCTTCTGTAGAGCCTTGTCGCATGCACGTTTGTTGGGGCCACGTAAGCTGAAGCGAGTCCAGCAGCGACCTAGTTCGTATGACAAGGTTCTACAATAGTGTCTCCACTTTTCAAATGTATGCAGCGCAGCGGTTTACAGCTCGCATATTACGGCCTATACACACGGCCACCTTTTGCGATGATACAAACGCTGCGCTGGCGACTGGATCGCTGCAAGAGGTCTGGGTTAATGTGTGCAGTTCGCTTTCAAATCAGAATAGAATAAGAGAGACCCTTTAGGACACGGAACAAGACAACAATATTATTTTTGTTTCTTTTTCAATGAGTCCTTCATTTTATTATTGATTAGGATTGCACTGCACCCACAGACTAGGGAAAAATAAGCTTATTTTAAATAGGTCGAAATTATTTTCGACCTTTTAAGGTGTCGAGGGTTTTTTTAATGTGTAATTTAATTTTAATGTTAAGCTTTTTCAGAGACGCAATTTTTGTTACCTGATTTTTGTTACTTGATTACTTGATTACAAACATAACCAAGAACCATCCCGGATAAACCAGCGTTGTAAAAAAAAAACCGCATACAAATCGGTCCATCCGTTTGGGAACTACGATGCTACAGCCAGACACAAAGGCAGAAACACAGACAGACACACAGACAGGCAGGTTGGAACATACAAGTATGACTGGATCGTGTGACTACCCAGGCCGCCGCCGGTGAGTGGAGCAGAAGGTATTAAAGTATTTCTCATTAATTTTGTCGAGAAAATGTCAGAAAAATATGTTTTTCACCATCACGGCAACTGAAATATTTATGACATCTGTCAAAGTAGCGGAGCGGCGCGTCTGTGCGTCTAGTCTGTGACTGCACCTACAAGTTCGTATTTAAAAGATAGACGGGCAGAAAATGACTCGAACATAAAATGTGTTTTGTAAAAAAAAAAATTAAGCCCACTGGTCGATTTTAGGGTTCCGTACCCATACAGAAGCCTATTACTAAGCCTACAACATCTGTCTTTCCGTCTGTCTGTCTGTCTGTCCGTCCGTCCGTCGTTCGTCCGTCCTAGGTCTGTATCTTTTGAACCGTAATAGGTAGCCGGTTGAAATGTCTACAGAATACGTGTTATTTATTATGGATATTATCCAGAATAAGATGCCCATGCCATATCCAGATGCCAACAAAAGAAAAAGCAAAAAGTAAAAAATAAGGTGAGTCCCCATACAAGAAACGTGCTAACAATCAATTACGTTCACGCTACTCAATGATAGATGGCGCGACAGGCAGTTTGGTATGGCATATACAAAAGATAGACGGATGAGATTTTTTGACAAGTATGGTATAGCGAATCTACGGACCCTCTGTGCATGAGTAAAACTAGCGCTTGACCCATTTTTTTTAATGATTTATTTGATAGTATAGCGGCCTCTGCGCGACTGTATGGCCGCAATAAGCGGCCGTGTGCCTAAGCTTTTAGAAGCGGCAGCTGCGGAGCCGCGCCCGGCTGCCTCGCGAGATAAGCGCTGGATGTATGCGATGGTGCAGAGTCTCGTAGGCAGCAGCTCGCCGGCGTTGCAGCGTGGTGGGAGGAAAGATCGGCTTTAGCCGCACGGGTCACAACGCCTAGGAACAAACAACCGCACCCCAACTTGCGTAAGCTGGCTCTGACACGCACTCGACTCATACTTAGGCAAGGATTCTGCTTAAAAACAAAAATTCTGTAATCAACTTTGTTTTGCATTTTGTTTCAATTTATTATTAACTTAGATTAATACAAACGTAAAACGAACGTCACATTTTTCTTCCTAAGAAAGTTATGAACCAACCAGTGAAGTTTGTTATTTTTTTTTGTGGTTTTATTCATATATTAACTTCTCCTTTTCAAAAAAAAACAAAATTAAGTTTAGTAGAAGAATATATAATTTTTTATTTATTTATTAATTTTTTTTTTTTACGATTCTGTTAGTCAGGAAGTGTTCTTGCTTCAGTTGAGAAGCTTGTTACATTGAGTTTCAAGCTGTGACCTGTTAGGTGATTTTAACATTTTAAATATGCATATCAAATTTAATTTGCAAACCAATCACGTTTAGAAACCATTTCGAATCCTTAAACTTACACTCGAGAGCTTAATCGGTATTGGATGTGAAGTATCGCCCACGTACCTGCCGCAAATGGTAGAGTCGTAGAAATTGATGGTACAACAAGCTCATATCTGTCAGCACCCATCTTGTCGGCACTACAGCTGCATACCACGCAACCGCCACTCCTGAGCTACACACCGCAGCGACGAACAAGCTACGCTAAATAGCTATCGACCAAATTTCTATCTATATAAAGATCTGCGCACGCGCTTACTTTGTCACACGTTTGTAACACACAGCGTATTGTACTGTCTAGTTTACAGATACGCTTCGAGCTTGTAGAGATTTGAAAAGGTTGGAAAAGTGCGAACGTCCACTTTCAGGACTTTCACGCGATTATAAAAATTTAATTATGATCAATGGTAAAATCTTTTCTTGGTCAATGGTCAACAAAGAATTTACATAAAAATACATATTTAAAGGCAGTCAGAGAAGATACATATTTAGATCAAATGTAATTGAAAACAGCAAGATATGCATTATTTGCTCGGCTCTCGCTTCGCTCCTCTCGTCGCGCGCCGTGCCTCGTCGCTCGAGTTGAGCTTAGGACCCGCACCTATTTGCTCCGATTTTTATGAGGGTTTATAAAGGATTTACGAGCTAATACTTATCCTAACGGTTCACCGGCTATGTAGAGCTCGGCCGTAACTAGTTCAACTACTCGAGTCGAGACAAGCCGCTGTGCGCTCCCCACGCCATTACGTGGACTTAGTGCAAGCGAAACTTGGAACTGTTAAACTGTGTTAGCAATATGTGAAAGTAGAGGATTAGAGAGTAGTTTATAAAAACGCGACACTTTGATCGCAATTTATAAGTTTTGTTGCCGTTTTGCACTGCGTTTATAATGCTAAAATTTTAAATGACAACAATATAAAAACTTGAAATACGAATGTTCAGACGGTAGACGTGGATCACTCACACGGACTACACAGATTATTTTTTATTAAGATAGATGCAACGCTGAAAATTTACGAATTCAAATATTAACAAAAGTACTTACTGTTAGTACTTTTATTAATATTTGAATTCGTAAATTTTTGAGAACCTTAACAACCAATCACTGTAACAGTGAATTGTTGTTAAGCAAGTACCTATTTGTCGAAGTATGTATTTTCTTTACAATTCACGGGACAAGTTTTTGAAAACAAATCGAAAACCTAAACTTATATTCTTTTTAGTACATGGCTGAGATTAAAGCTTGTATTTAAAAACATGTTTTATTTTTTTATTATTCAATAGTTTTAGTTAATTGTATATATATTTTTTTTTTATTGACAGCGCGACATATGGCGCCTAGCCACCCATAAGGTGTCTAACAACGCCCATGGACATTCGGTCGTATGCGGGGGTTGCGAATCTCATGCCGGCCTGACAGGTGCCCATTCACGCCTCTCTTGAAGGACCCGAGACTGTACTTGGGGGGAATATATGGGCAGGGAGAGCGTTCCAGAGTTTACCGGTTCTGTAGAGGAAAGATCTGCGGAATCATTCAATCAATCAAATGAAAGAATCAGAATTATTAAATATTTCTTTGAGTGCATTTCATGAACTAATACAACAAATCCTCGTGATCCTGTGCTACCCATTGTATTGTAGTTTAAAAATGATTTATATACGTGGTACAACAAATATCCGACACATTTCAAATCGGACGATTGGGTGTAGGTGAAGCGAGTCACTTAAAATATAGAAACGATAAATATTGAAGAGCGTTGAATGGGTAATAGCATAGAATGTGATAAAATTATATGACCCGAGCGCGAAGAGTATCTATCGTAAAAAGAGTATAAAGAAAATATATCCCTCCGTATAAGTGTTCGATCCCTTTTCTGAAGAAACATATCAGCAGGTAAATGGTAACAATTGGTGTGTGGCAAACAATTAGAGTAGGGAAATAACTCACGAACACGTGGTTAACATAGTGGCGACAGTGGCATGCATCTATTTAACCTTAGATACCTATTTATATATGTACATTACATATTTGTACAAACGTACCTATACACAATGTTTCATTCCGAAATTTTCTTCTTTTCTTTTTGAACGAATATTTGCTTTAGAAAGTTTAATTAAATAGGCATAATTATCAAATTGAAATTAAATGAGCCATGTTTTCGTGCTACGTCAACCCAATTTGCTGATAATTATTGCGCGGTTAACCCATTGCGTGAATTATTATTTTGATAGGTTTTCATCGAATTGTATTTTGTTACCCGCGCCGCCCGCCGCCGCCGCCGCCTCTCCGTTCGCTAAGTATCCAATAACGGCAGCACCTGCCCTGTCTGTCGGTCGGAGAACGTGTCAGTAGAATCGCTTGCAAGATGCCTCGTGAGAAGCGCACGTGACTCATTCATTCATCACAACCCGCTATTCTCCAGCACAAAGAGTTCTATCTCCATTCAAATAGCATTAAAATAACGACGACGGTGATGTGGTAGGTATCTAGGTATTTTGTCTTCGTTAGGTTACTCAAATTGTTCAGATTAATGTTTTATACATATTCAAGCATATTCGTTACTTTGCATATTTTCCAGTGAATTTCCTGAATTCAGCCTGCATTTTTCGGATAAATCTGCATAAATGTACTAGTTGCGGCACGCCTCTTGCGTTTTGGAACAATTTGGGTTATGCAAAAACGCTTACACGCAATATCTTTCAGGCGCTACTACAAAAAGCTGGCTGCGTCGCGCAAACCGGCTAACTACTCAAGGTAACATTGTGTTTAGATCCTTTCACATATATTTAGCTTCCGTGTCATTAGTATACTTGACAATCAACTATTCCAGTTTCAAAACATATTTTGAGCAGTTACTGTTTCGCTATGAAGTTAGTTTAATAGCGTCGCATTTTTGGGTTAGCGTAGTATTTTCGTAACTTACTTCACACTGGTCAAGTTCCGATCATTTAATATTTATTCGTTTAATAGTTGAGATATTTCTAATGTTTTTCGGTGTCAAATTGTTCTTTGAAAATTAATATTCATAACTATTGAAATAGCCTTTACAAAATACTAAACGATGACAGGCAGGTTCTCTAGATTCGATGCTGTGCCAACATCGACTAGCGTTATTCCCTTTGAGGATAAAAGAATTAAATTTTCTCAAACATAAAATTTTACCAGACTAAATACGACGAGACGGCGAGTTCTCTAAGGAATTTAAGATTTTTTTGTCTATTGCGAAACCAAGTCGCGAGTCAGTGTAAATTATATTTCACGGCTTTATAATTGCGAATAGGTATACGAAGACGATGGGAATACCTCTACAGATAGAATTTATTTTGTGTATGTGAACCAATACTAACTAATAATTAATTGTCTTGCCTTTGCCTTACTAGGTGGTAGGGTTTATCCCGGCTGGGTTGGTACCACCGCACTGAGCGAAACGTCGGTCGAAACGGCTATGTAAATAGTTCGTGTTTTCCGTCCAGTTCAGTGTAGCCGACATAAAATGAAGGGAAGCACTGACATGGCACCTAGTTCACCCGGTGTTATGGGCTGACATCACGGATGTTGTAGGTAATGTAGCCAACAGTGTCACTTTCCATAAAAAAAAAATTGTCTGTTTTCCTCATACAGTACACATACAGTACGTCGCCATAATAATGGTGGTAATAATGTGTCTTATTATATACTTACACTAGCTGTGCCCGCGGCTCCGCCCGCTCTAATATTTCACTTCACTGCTAACCTCATAAGCCATTTAGCGTGATAGTAAGTAGCCTATAGTTGATGGGAAGAATCAAGCTATCCGTAGAATTTTGTTTTATTAAAATCGGTTCAGTGGTTCTCGAGTTATAAGCGGACAGACAGACAGACAGAAAGCAGACGTTGGATTTTATTATAGGTAAGGATTCAATGCTAACTTTGTAAATGACATAGAAGTGTTTGATATTAATACATTTACATAATAATATAACATACAACATTGTGTAATGTACCTGCAATAATTTTATTTTACTAATAGTTTAAACTTTATATTTTTGTACTTATACTTATAATATGTAACCGTATAAATTTACCTATGTATCTCTATGAGCGAATGTTATATATAACGTTCTTTGAGATAAATAAAGATTCTTTAAACCGAACCGAATACGTTATTCGATTTGTAACTCAACTATTAAGTTGTTTTCATGCGTGAGCTGTGCATTGTAATGTCATGTTTAATGTTTAGCGAGGCATAATAAATTGTATTTTTATATTTATTCAACGAGTGGTTAGAAAATGAAAATACAAAATGTAATTACGTCGTAACGTCAACATGTCGCACTTTCACCGGAAAATTTACGGGTCCTTTTCATCTCCATCTACTACCGCCTCTAAAGACAAAAGCCGAGTGCGAGCAGCAACGTAGACATATAGTTACTATCTCTCTCTCTCTCTTCCTCTCTCTCTCTCTCCCCATCTCTCCCTCTCTTAAAAGTGTTTCTATTTCTATTGTAATAATAAAATGTAACAAAGCGAGAAGCGTAAAACAAACAGCTTGTTACTTAATAACCTCACACTCCGCCGACGAATTTGCGTTAGGTTACGTCACACGAGAAAATAATGAGTCAGTAATGAATGTGTTACCTTTGTTTCAGTTTCAGTTAGTTATTCATTCATTTAGTCATATATAACATGCAATGGCGAAAGTATTAACGAAGAATAAGTTAAGAATTTTACTTTGACACAAATGCATAATATTAAGTACAAGCTGTGCCCGCGGCTCCGCCCGCTCTCATATTTCATTTCACTGCTAACCTCATAAGCTATTTAGCGTGATAGTAAGTAGCCTATAGTTGATGGGAAGAATCAAGCTATCCGTAGAATTTTGTTTTATTAAAATCGGTTCAGTGGTTCTCGAGTCATAAGAGGACAGACAGACATACACTCAGACACTCAGACAGAAAGCAGACGTTGGATTTTATTATAGGTAAGGAAGATTCAATTTTATTGCTTTGTCCAACAATGCAATTATTTAATATCATTTGTGTTGTTATACGCAACTAGTTGTACTCGCGGCTACGCTCGCGTTCATCCTGAGATATGCCAGACTGAATGTGTGAAAACTGTAACTAAATTGGTTGAACCGTTCTCGATTAATAAGCGAACATATTATGTAGAGATGTTTTCGTTTACGAAGGCACGGGGCAGTGGCGATTCCTTTAAGTTGGCGAGGTTGGCGCCGCCAAACCAAATAAAATGAATGCCACCATTAATATCAATCAAAATCAAAACAAATTGAAAAAATAATAGGGTTATATTATTTATTATAATTAACCCACTATAATAAGATAACACGTCAATCCATAATTTGAAATTTCGCGCGCGTCAAACGCGGGCGACGAATGACGACACATCAAGGCATTCATTGGCCGGTTGGCTACATTTGAAGCGCTATCGTATTCCATACAAGCGGCCGTTGTCCCCCCCATCTTGCGCGCACCCGTTGATCGGCCTTTCGAGTTGGCGCAGCGGGGAGCGCATTTAGAGACTAGCGAGCTATGTGTGTTGTGTGTGTGTATGTGAGTTGATAGCTGCTTATATTCGGTTAGGACGATCCTATGCGATGTTTTTTAAATTTAAAGTGATTTTATTTATTGGTTATATATATGAAATTATGAAAATAATAATTCCTTCGCCAGAGCCAACCCAATACTCAGCACCAGGAATCGCCACTGGCACGGGGTATGAAGTTTTTCCGTTAAGTTCAGAAGCTAATTAAAAAATAGCACTACACGCCACGGCGGCGGGGCGCTTACGGCGCTCTATCTGAATTTTCGCGCGTTCGTAAACAAAAACATCTTTACATGCAGGCTACATACGTTGCTTTTTATAATATCTAGGGACATAACAGTAATAATAACACATACATTTTTATGTCATTGTTATAAGGGTGTTTTAAAAAGTCCCTGCTACAGAGAAGTTCCAGCAACATGCTAACAAAAGCGTTGTGATAGCCCTCTGTGAGTATAATATTACTGTAAAAACATTCCTGCTTAGGTTTATTGTTTCCGTTCGCTAGTCGCCACATTCTGCGGTACGGACGGCCAGTTGGGTGTAAACATGATTTGTCATATAAAAACATTAAATTGAAAGTTGTGGAAATGCCAAACAAGCAAAAACCTAGAATAATAAAAAAATATGCAAGAGTTATATAAAAATATAGATCGTTTATTGCTCCAAAATCATTTTACAGAAACAAGCACAAATATAATTTACCTGGGATGTAAAAATGCGAGTTATGATATGAGGTTAGAGACATATTACATAAATTAAAAAAGAGACAAACACACTGACGGAACTGGATTCTTAAACTTGAACTCGGTAACCTTAATGTCCTATCATAAGAGAGTTCGGAGGCTCAGGTCACAGGTCACATACATTTTTCGGAGAATTAACTTGCCCTATTTATTCGTAATTCTAATTAATAAAACGTTAGGAATCTGTACAGCGACATTGCTGAAGAACTGACGTGCGCGAAGTTGACTCGATCAAATGACATAATTCAGTTCGTACGCCTTCGGCACAACAGATAAAATGTAATACATACATTAAACTCTCACGCTAAAAGCATATACCCGCTCTGGTGTTGGTCGGGGGTCCAAATCTGCGAACTAAGCGTTGGTGGTGTATTATGACGGCGGAAGGGGGTGGGTGACTCATTGCGCCTATGGCTCTACCGACCGCTTCACTAACCTGGTTAGTGATAGATAATTCTATCTCGGCAGCATCCTTCTTGCTCCCCCCCTCAAACTCCTCTCCCACTCCCCCACCGCAAACCCCTAGAGAGAGAACACCGCTGCACCTGAGCAGTACTCTTTTCTATTCTGTGCCTGAGCTAGGAGATACCTGTAGTCTATTTTTAGAGCGGACTCCGTCACCGTTGCGAATTTATGTAATGAATACTCCGTCATTGTCATTGCCATTGTCTCGTGACATCACAATGACGTCGTTGTCTTCGGCTCTTAAGGCATTAATGCTGTAGCTTGTATTTACTTACGACGGCAAAGAATGTGGCCGTACATTGAGATTTCTTGAACTGAATAGCGAAATTTGTATAAACGAGGACAGCCAGGACATTTATGCGACACAAAATTCGGAGTCGCCATTGACATAGGAGTCGCATAAGGTTCATCTATCACGTTCCTCACAGAGCGTGTATAATCTTTTTCGCATGAAAATTAACACGACTGTAACACGGCCATACAAGTGGATGGGTACCTATCGAACCTTGTCACACTCACTAAGATTTATTGTTGCAACTCACTGACATGTGGAAAAATGACTCCTCAGAAAATGTCTTGCTTCAGAAATGTCATGTGAATGTAGCTAGTTTCTTATAAATAGTGCCAACATCCGTTCTAGAAACGGCACTTCAATGAGTTAAACGTGCGAAAGCCTTACAAGAAACGTGCAAAACTATGAACCACGGTTTAAAAGAGCCCACGGTACAAGTTGCCAACTTTAACCTCTAAGCTGGCCGGAGCAAGCCCGCTATCTATCAGATTAAGTTGGCAAGTAAGTTCAACAGTTGTCAGCGTGAGAGGGGGCAGCATTGGGGTAGGGGGGCTAGTGGAACGCTTGTTTAAATACTTCCGTTTGTATCATGTGCAGAGCGCAAGTCCTTGGTTACACAATAAGTTGAACTTGGTGCGTTGGTCTAGTCCGTAGAGCAACCTCGCCATGTTCCGAGGTACGAACAACTAGAGTCGTCATGGTCGTTGTGTTTACACACGTGACGCGGTGCTTTCATTATATTAATATTATATTGGTGTATATCATAGGTATATTATACACTATAGTGTATATTTAGGTACGGGTGCAAGTTGCAACAGGTTTAATGCTCGTTGAGCGGTGACTTCGAGGAACGAATTCTGTAAAAGAAACATGGTACATATAGGTACGAAATATTTAGTTGCTGGTAATAATTTTCAAGGAATTACTGCATGTTGTGGTCTGCTATTAAGACCGTCAGTTGTTGAACATTGTCTAGGTAACGTGCGTATCTTTTACCCTCTCATCGAAACATTAAAGCCTAAAATGTACTGTATGCGATTCTGTGCTGTTGTATGTAGTAATGTCCTACGCCGCGCCGCCGGCGGCGTGCGCATCCTTTTTAGTCTTATCGAATAATGAAATCCTTGAAAATAAACACTCATTTAATATCTATTTGAAACTGAAAAGATTTTAATAACATTTGGATTATATGGAAGCTGGATGAGTTGACAAAATCACTTTGAATGTGACTAACACCAGAAGCACACAAAAGCGAATTTTTTCCAATAATAATATTTCCCGAATTATCGTGGCTTCATTTTGGCGTTTCGTGTGGTGTACAATTTTATTATTTCAAATTAGTTTTATCCAAACAATGCAGAAGACTAATCATTGTATATTGTCTCATTATTACAACAAAGGGCGCAATTTCCTCGGAGACATTGTCGAGTACCTCCATACTAAATATTACTCTCGTCATGAGCGACAATTTTTATTTTTTCGTGACGCGGTTGTTATTTCGGTCTACTTAATTTATCTCGCGAAATTAAATGTGCAAAATAGATTAAATAAATTCTCGGTTTTCGTTTTCGTTAGTCCACGAAGGTCTCCACGGGGACACAGTTGCCACACTATAGGAAGTAAAGGAAAATATTTTAACACTCACATAATCATGTTTCGACATTGCGAATTTTATATTGGCAATTTCAAATCTCGGACAACGAAACTCACTTAAATGTTCAATGACGCTATATTCAAATGGTAGCTCTTGGAAAGGTAATTATTAAATACTTTACTGATTCTAACTCTTATTAATTTTATAAAACATTTTTTGTCGGCAAAGTTCTCGAATCCTTGAAAGTATTTAAAGTTTAGAAGAATACTCGGTAGAATATAACCTACCTTTGACCTTTTGTGTGATTTTTCTGTGTACTGGTTAACGACAAACGATATGGAAAGTTTTTCTTATTTGAGCTTCCAGTACTTAAGTAGTTATTTTAAGTAAATAAGTATAAATGTTTATTTGAAACATTTCTTTTTCTGGATAACGTTTAGCATAGATATATTAATAACTAGCTGAGCCCGCGGCTCCGCTCGCGTGAAATTCGTATTCCAAAGAAGAATGTAAGTAACTAAGGGCGAGGCCGAAGGCCGAGCTGCGTTCAGGTAATCGATAAACCTTCTTAAAGAAAGTAACTAACTAAGGGCGAGGCCGAAGGCCGAGCTGCTTTCAGGTAAACGATAAACCTTTCTCAAATAAAGGAAGTAAGTAAGGGCGAGGCCGAAGGCCGAGCTGCGTTCAGGAAGACGATAAACCTTCTGGAAGAAAGGAAGGAACTAAGTGCGAGGCCGAAGGCCGAGCTGCGTTCACGTAAACCAAAAACCCTCTTCCGCCTTCGGGCCTCGCCCTTAAAGACTTCCTTTCTTCGATAGAATACGATATCGTTTACTCAATCTATTTATTTCATAAAAATAAAAAAGTAATATTAATAACAAAAGAATTAAACCTACCTAACAAACATTAAAATAACTATCAAAATGGGCATTTTCAAATGTTCTTAGAGCGCTTGCGGCATTACCCCGCTGGATGGCAAGGCTTACCCTTTGAATGAAGTACATAAGCCCTTGATGGCGGGACACCAGTTGCGTCAACCAGCAGAGGCTCAAGCCTCTTTTGGCTTCACTGCTCCACGGACCGAGAGTTTCAACCGCAAACGCAACAAATTCGAAATCTTGAATTATATTTCTATATTTGCTGCGTTTGAGGCTCTCCGCCCCAGCCTCGGCCGCGCCAGCCGCTCTTGAAGATGTCCTAACGTGACTTGGAGCCAATGTGAGAACAAAAGTGGCGTCCCACATCAAAGAACTACCCTTAGTCCATGGCACTAAGGTGATAGCATCGGGCCTCTTGCCATCCAGCCGGGAATAACCGCGAGGTTCTAGGATGCACGGTATATTTGCCGTTAGAAGCGTGGACTTTATAATAAAATTTAAATTAAATTAACTCAATCTTAATATAAATTAACTTTATTCGAGATGGTTTAGCTTCTTCCTGAACGCAGCTCGGCCTTCGGCCTCGCCCTTAGTTACTTGCTTTCTTCGAGATGGTTTATCATTTGTCAGAACGAAGCTCGGCCTTCGGCCTCGCCTTAGTTACTTACTTTCTTCAAAAATGTTTACCTTCTTCCTGTACGCAGCTCGGCCTACGGCCTCGCCCTTAGTTACTTGCTTTCTTCGAGATGGTTTATGGTCTTCCCGAATAGAGCACGGCCTTCGGCCTCGCCCTTAGTTAATTACTTTCTTCAAGATGGTTTAGCTTCTTTCTGAACGCAGCTCGGCCTTCGGCATCGCCCTTAGTTACTTGCTTTCTTCGAGATGGTTTTTTAATTATCAGAACGTAGCTCGGCCTTCGGCCTCACCTTAGTTACTTACTTTCTTCAAGATGGTTTAGCTTCTTCCTGAACGCAGCTCGGCCTGCGGCCTCGCCCATAGTTATTTACTTTCTTCGAGAAGGTTTATGGTCTTCCAGAATAGAGCTCGGCCTGCGGCCTCGCCCTTAGTTACTTACTTTCTTCAAGAATGTTTTTCTTCTTCCTGAACTCAGCTCCGCCTTCCGCCTCGCCCTTAGTTACTTTCATCGAGAAAGAATATCGTTTACGTGAGCGCAGATCCGCCTTCGGGCCCGCCTTTAGTTACTTACTTTCTTTTTTTGAAATACGAATTTCACGCGAGCGAAGCCGCGGGCAACAGATACATAAATTTTATTGCACCAATGACAGCGACATAACTTCGACTTTCAATTATTATTTTTATTTATCAAACAATTTGTCACCGGCCAGCTCACGTCGAGATGACAGTTCTCCGCGGTTGTCAACATGACATTTAAAATTGTTTTTTACCTTTACTTTTTATTACGTGATTTTTATTATATGTTTTAATTATTATGTTCATCCGGGATATACACTGTCACTATAAAAAGTTTCGTCAAATTCCGTTCAGTGGTTTTTGCGAGATGCGCGTACAAATAGACATTTTTGCATTTACGATTTTATGATATGTATAGAAAGAATATATATGTATAGACTATTGTGTTCAAGTTATAAAAAAGAAGAACTGTCATTTTCGTTGTATCTACTTATTTAATTTCGAATGAATATTTTATTCAAATTGTATTTGCTGCCAGTTCTCAAGATATAATTATGTACTTTGGACTACGTGATTTTAAACGCGCAATAATGTTTATAATTGTAATTTTTTTTTTTTTTTTGTAATTTTTTTTTACGTATTATGTTAACCCGGCATATAAACTGCCACTATACAAAGTTTCGTCTAATTCCGTTCAGTGGTTTTTGCGTGATGCGCGTACAGACAAACAAACAAACAAACAAACAAACAAACAAACAAAAATTTTAAAAACTGTTCTAACATGTTCAGTATCTCATTTTAAGTTAGTTTTTTTCCGAATACATTCAATGTACAGACTTTCTTACCTCTACGATTTTATTATATGTATAGATGCAGTTATTTTTACTGTAAATAAATACAACGTAAATGTTTGTTAAACAAATGTTTTACCAAAAAAAAATACATTTTATAATGCTATTAAACAAAATATACAAAATCATATAAAAAAGTTATACAAAAATACCAAAAATATTATATCGTTTTTTTTATTCTGAATGTATTATGCAACTATTGTGAACCTACACGGCCGGCAAGGCCAGTCGGACTACGTGGATGCAGGCTGTCGCTACCGTACCGGAAGTGCGCACACCCGCTCGCCACTCGTCACTTCCGGCGCACTCGCACACGTGCGCACCACTTGTAGTACTAGTAAACACTAAATAAGTCCCTTTGTGCCATTTTTGGTACGGAACCTTAAAAGTAACATATTGAAATACAAAACACATGAGCTAAAATTACTTAACGAAAATACCAATAAATAAATAATACTTACGTGGTGCTGACTAGTCCGCATGGCGAGCGACATTTTCGAATGGCGACATTTTCTAAATTCTAGGTTCGTTACATTGGTCTCGCCCAGGCACATTCTATGGAAATGGATTTGATAATAATATGGATAATGTAGGCTGACATCTACATTAGATAATTATAGACTTGTGATATATTTATACGATCGTTTCATCCCTTCGATCGAACATTCCCGAAGCCATGCAGAAGCGTCTCACTCTAGCAGAGCTGTCGACGCGCGAAGGAATTGGAAGTGTGGACTCGGTGTGGCGCTGATGCGCACCGAAGGCATTAATATTCCAGTAGGCCGGTCAACTTGTCGATCACGGTGGCTAACTTTGATTGTTGATCATCTCTTGATCCCTGGAGCTGCCCAGAATATTAATACATATTTCTGCGGCAAAGAATTGAAAAGAAAAGACGGGGCATCAACTCGTCGAGTATACATGCTCGCGCTGCTCGGAGGAACTTGCATCCCTTATTCCTTACCATCCAACCTATCTTCGCAGCACTTGTTGCAGAGAAACTGAGCATCAACAACAAAAGGTTGTTTACATTGGACTTTTGAGAACCCATCGGTTCTCAGAATAGTTTTCTTGTCGCAACAATAGGTGGAACTGTATTCCGGCGAGTGGCCGTCTTAAAACGTCGTATCAACAGGCTAAACAGCCTAGCAACAGTCTGCAAACATGCTGGCATGCAAACTGCAAACGTGCAAAATCATTATACAGACTCCACAAATACCGAATGCCTATATTTATATATTTGTCACACTTGGGGATTCCCATAATTAAATACATTTATCAACAAGTGTGTTGTGAGACGTTTTCAGATGTAAGTGTAGATGATGGTGGGGACGGGCCGAGACGACGGGAGGCGGAGTAAATCGTACGAAATGAGTGGCAATAACAATTCTATTTTTTTAAATTCTTTGTTATGCGGTAAACTCTAGATACGCCATTACGGCACTTTCGCACGTACGAATAGCTTTAGGTTTTGCTGAGAATGCTTTATTATTATTTTCTTTGCTGTGGAAATATGTAACGGAATATTACTTACGTACTTACTATGTACTGAATATACTGTTATTCAACAATATCAACGAGTCTAGGCTTTAAGTATAGATATGCGTACTAGGTGCTGCTACTTATAAAGGTCTTAAAACCTTTCCATAAATAATGTTATAATAGTCAATTATCCTTATTTTTTGACACTAAATTACGAACATTTTAATTCTTATTTTTGTTCAATTTACTTTAAGTGTTATTTGTATAAATTATCCAATAGTTTCTATTGTATGGAGTTATAGTTTCTGTGATCACAATAAAGTATTCAGGTCTACTTGACATAATTTTTTAAATTAATAAAAAACACCGTTCTCAATTCACGCGTATATGATTTTTTATTTTGTTATTTACTAAGCAATGTCACTTGCATCACGCACAGTTACCGGCAGTAAATAATGCGTGATATAAGCTGCGGCGGGTGGCCGAGTGGTTTGGGCATCGGCTTCTCATGCGGGAGGTCCGAGGTTCCAATCCGGTCGCCGTGTACCAATGAGTTTTTTCTAACGAAAAAATTTACGTGCATACCTACACCTGCTGCTTCACCGTTCGGAACCGGTGTAAAACTCTAGGTCCCTTCCCTTGCCCCTTACTAGGTGGTAGGCTCAAATTGTAGCCGACTGGGTTGGTACCACCGTACTGGATGTAAGATGGCCGCATAGCAGCCTCGGTTGTGTTCTCCTCCAGTCCACTATAGCCCAGCCTCGGTTGTGTTCTCCTCCAGTCCACTATAGCCAGCAATCCAGGGAAGTCTCCGGTATGGCACCTACCTTCTCGGAGGTCATATTGGCTAGTCAGATCATGTGCTTTGGGCCCTCTGACTCAGCCACACATACCGGATTACATAAAAAAAAAATATAGAAAGAGACACAGAGACTTGTGAGTTCGTGCGACAGTGGCGATGCTTTACAACCGGATGTTCTCTTTCTAAAGCTCTACACGCATTATTTGCTGGCGGGAACTGTGCGAATGTTGTGTGATGTTTCAGTTATCGATGTCAGGGGGAGTAATGCATGTCCCCATGGAGCGGTAAGTGGCCCAATTTTGCGACAAGCAAAAGGTTTCGACCCCGCGACCACAGAATGCGTAGGAAACACTTCGATGTAGAGAAACATATTTCCTTCCTACCGACTCTTTCCTATTGCGCGTATTCCTCCTCCCTTTAATCTAGTACTCTACACTGAACATTAGCTCTCTCTAATTTTCCTCTAATCCTCCCGGCCTTCAACCGTACGGAACCATTGCTTTCCGATAAAATATGAACTTGTTGCCGTCGTCGTCCTACCTGGCGAGTAGTCTTCCCACACTTGGTTATACTCGGAATATGATCCGATTATGTTCCATCCGGTCTGAATATACTCGTAATTCAAAATAAGTTCCAGTAGTTTTTTCAAGTCGGTGCAATGTTTTTTTATTAAAACAGTATTTTATCATATAACAAATTCCGCGTAGGGCGTTAAACCGACGACGACGGCGTGTTTTTCCAGTGCGTATAATAATCCATATCTTGAAAACTACTGAACCGATTTTGATTAAACTTGCACTATTCCCTAAGTTGAAAGATACTTAATCCAATAAAAGATCGATCGATTTCTAGTTTCCGAGAAATTCGTGGACTAATACATACATATAAACATACAAACATACATACACTTATGAAATTTGGCAAACCTGTTTAGAAGCCCACACAACATTAACTTTTAAAACTTTCGTACCAATCTCTGAGTAAGCAATAGGCAATAGTAAAGTTATTGTCATAACACTGAGACACAAAGTCACTTTATAAAGGTTTCTCAAAATGTAAAGGTATTGAAATTATTTTAGAAAGAGAAATTTAATAAAGGATTTCAGAAGCCAATCAGATAGACGATTTATTGTGACTTCTAAAATTACCAGAGATTTTATTTTTATTATTACCGTACACATATGCACCTGTTTTTACAAATAAATACAAAACCTCATTACGTGGCTTGATATGAATGGTTTATATACCTATATTATGTACAGTTGAGAATCGTGGAAGTACTTAATTACATACCTTTAATTTTACCTTTACGTATAGAAATACTGCGGTCAATTCCAAAGACAAAGTTAAACGTTTTGAGTGTTAGGTACCGTGCAAAAACTTTGCATAACGAATTTCAAATTGAATCACAGAAATTTCACTTTTAATAAAAATAAGCCCGTACTCA
This sequence comes from Nematopogon swammerdamellus, assembly GCA_946902875.1. NCBI lineage: Eukaryota > Metazoa > Arthropoda > Insecta > Lepidoptera > Adelidae > Nematopogon > Nematopogon swammerdamellus. The sequence goes on from OX336336.1 coordinate 21,255,201, forward strand.
ACGCTTTCATTCCTGCTCTTAGTAGAGTATGACGATGCGACTCTCGTTGTTCTCAGGATGAAAGAGTGCTTCTTTCTACAAGAAAGGTCTTGCTGATTCGTGATTTTTTATACTTTCTTTTAGGATTGCTAGATTCATGTTTACATATTATTATTACATTTACTCCTAATATTATACAAGTTTATCAAGGCGAATGTATTTTTTTTCATTATAAGGATTTATTTTTACCACTTTCGATATAGAATATTGAAGGAAGATAGCAATTCGGCAAAAACTTGTGTTAAACATAAATAGAAAAGAACAGTTAACCAATTATAAATGCATTATATTAAATTGTCTTAGATATAAATCCAAGATTACCTACTTATGTCTTACCTCAACTAACCACACAATGGACTGACTGCTTCTGTAAACACGAAATTAAACCTTCTAAGTACATATTCTAGATTCATGTTCACAATGTCCATCACCTTCAAATTTGCGTATTCAAAGCGCACTTGCTCGTACATAGTTTTAAAGTAATTTCATATAGGTACAATCAGCTCCAAAAATGTAAATACTCTTCAAGAACATTGTCAAGCACGGGTTTACTTCTTCGAATAATCTTTTACTAAATCAAAACAGTAATTAATGCACAAAGTCTTCACTACAATATATATATTACTTATGAAAGTCATACTTCTGGATTGAAGTATCCTTATCAACACGATATCAATCCTTATTACAAGTCGTATGATGCAAATTGTGTGCATTTATAGATTTAGTTGGCTCTTAGACGAAGTAAATTATCTAGAAGTTCCTATTAAATTATTTTATGTAAATAAATATGCTCGTTGCATGTAAGCGAGCTAACGAGTTTAACAGCTTTCTACTGGCGTGTTTCGACTTGTGGAGCCGACTGTGGATATGAATAAAGTTAGAACACCTATACAACTGCCACAATGATTGACACAGGTACTCATATCGCTGTTGTGAGCGGCAAGTTCGCGCCCGTAACACCTTGCTCGTACGCTGGCAATAATACACTTTCTCAAATGTTTGTTCCGTTATAATGTTTCCCAGGTCTTCTATTTAACCGACTTCAAAAAAGGAAGCAAGTATAATATTAGTAAATGCATATAATAGAAATGCATATGAAAAGTTAAGGACTTCAGTTTATGCTACAATTTTTCATACGCCTCCGTGTATGTTACCGATTTCGTGGTTGGAAATGGTATAGCTTGTCAGTAATCGATGGCCGTCACAGTCAAAAGCTTTGTCGATAACCTTGGAAACTGTTAGATAGCAGATAGCCCAAAATCCGACATAAGCTCATCAATTTAGTATTTATGCTGTAAAAGTATTGATTTAGAATTTAGTCGCGTACGTAGGTACCTCCTACCCGTAGATAATTTTTCTTTATATCCACAGAGCAAGAAACTGCGACCTGGCTCTCAAGAAATCTAATTAGAATTAATTTAGTTGGTTTGGTGAAAGACGGCCGCCGATCTCTGTTCTAGGTGTGAGTTGTATTTTTGTTGGGACGCGTTTATTCTTTGGAAATCCGATAAACGTATTGCTGCGCACTTTGGCAAGCATGTAGGTATCTATTCTGAGATCTACTGTCATTCATTACTCTGCTAATGCGTACAGGCTGTCCTTGTACTTACAAAATAACAACTTTGCCACTTTTTCGATATAAAGGCATGAATATTTTTCACACAAAATGTAAAAAAATATACATATTATTATGTAAAGTGTCTAAGGACATGACAAGTTTTTTTAAGTAAAATAAAAAGTACCTATTTTTTTTTTTAATTGAAATGAGGGATTGTTGATGTCACAAATGTCTAAATTATGAGTCACGTGATAGAATTGAAGATGGCGAGGCGTTCCTAATTCAAACTTGAAAAAGTTAAATTACAAATTTAAAAAACCCCCGACTCTTAAAAAGTCAAAAATAATTTCCGTTTACTTACTTAAAGGAGTCGGTAGACCGCTAAGTAAATTCCCGCGCAACTTTTGAGTCTTTATATTTAATTTACTTAGCGGTCCCCCGACTCCTTTAAGTAAGTAAACGGAAATTATTTTTGACTTTTTAAGAGTCGGGGGTTTTTTAAATTTGTAATTTAACTTTTATTTCAAGCTTTTTAAAAAAAACCGCATGCAAATCGGTCCACTTTTGAAGATAATAATTTTTTTTATTACTTAATTACTTAATTACTTGATTACAAACATAGCTAAGAACCATCCCGATTAAACAGGCTTCCTAATAAAAAAAACCGCATCCAAATCGGTCCATCCGTTTGGGAGCTACGATGCCACAGACAGACACACACACACACACACACACACACACACACACACACGTCAAACTTATAACACCCCTCCGTTTTTTTCGTCGGGGGTTAAAAATTACGACTTAATGATTATTGAACATGCACTCGTGCGACATTCATTATCTATTGGGCTTATATTTCTTCACTAAAGTTGGCTACAGTTACCGGCCACCCAGACTTTGAATAAACTTCCATGTAAATGGCCAGATATTAATATGGAACTAAGAAATGTCGACCTCGGGGCACCCTGTATTGTATAATCGTACCTACGTTTGGATTCAGAATGTCAACCAAACTAGACATGTTCTCGTGAACTCTTGAAACATTCAATATCGTTGAACTTCTGTTGTTATCGAAATAAATAACCTTCTCGTATTTTCTGTTCATTCATTTTGTGATGTCAAGTCATCACCTTTACGAAGCCATTCGAGTGTATCAACACTCGTATTCATTTAGAAGCATACGTGTACCAGTAAGTACATACATGCCCTTGTTAAAATACGACTTCTAAAGTGGTTATTAGAGTTTTTATTTCAGTTGTGTAAATATTCGATTGATTACAATAAAGTGCTAAAATTTCATTAAATAGTAAATGTTTTTTTTATTTAAATTCAATAAACGGGTTATCTTACTATTCGGGTTATGAGTTCTATCTAAATACTACTAAAATTACGATTATTTATTTGGAATAATTATTGTTTGTGAAACTGTATGTTACGCAAGTTTCATTAATATGATATTATGTAAGTACCTAATTATTAAATTATTTATACTTGGTTTCGTCCTTGTAATATTTTTAATCATATAACTATGTTTAGTTGCAAATATCCTGGTGCTTATATGTTAAACAATGTTAGGCTGAGAGAAAATACCATAAGCATTAGGCATTAAGGTTTACCAGACATTAAGTATTAGGCCGCAGGTAGCACGATTTATGTACAATAAACGATTTTTGAGTTGATTTGATTTAATAAATGTAATTACACAAAAATAAATTTCTAAATTAATTATAAACCTACCTTAAACTAAACTAACTAAGTACACACATAAACTTTTGTTACAACTTTTTAATAGCATGATCCCGAAAAGTAACTAACCCAGGCGCCTCATTCCCACATTCTCGATGGTAGGTACTTTAAGCGTTAGGCGCTGCCACAAATTTTAAATTTATTTAAAATATAAACTAACTATCGATTATTCTATTGATTTCATTTATTACACCCGAACTGGGTAGCTGTGCTCGAGGTCGGAGCTTCAGGCACAACCAGTTTCACCCCCGAGGAGGTGCCAGTCCGGCTTGAAGGCAAACTAAAGTCGTTGGGGAAAGGCTATTAACGCGTAATTTTAAAATCCGTGGAAGTAAGGAAAGGTATTCACTGGAAGTCCCAGTCCACATCTATGTAGTGCGACACAGGAAAGATTTAGAGAATCATGCTGTGATATTTGATATAAAAAAAATGTTAATTTCGAAAATGAAAAATGAACTGCCGCAGTGAAATATGTCAACAAGAGCAAAGAAAATGGTAAAATTAGTCTTCAAAGTGTTAGGTACATCAAAGTAACGTAAACCATCGTGTCGTGGCGACCGACGACGCACGCCACCCCGTGCCGCCGCGCGCGGGGCAGGCACGACATGTTACAAACTCCCACGATGGAAAACGCGTTGAATGAAACGCCCTACATTTCTCATGAAAATATGTTGAGAGGGACCACATGGGCTTCGAAGGAGAAAATTGAAAGAGAGGTGGAATGTTAATGGCTATATTAAGTACGCGAAACCATAATCTGCTGTTTACTGTTACGTAGTCGTAAGATTGCGAGAGCTCCAGCTTTAAATTTATGTTTGTCTCACTATTTTGAAACAAGTGCGAGTCGAACTCGCGCAAAATGCTTCATAATCTATTCGGTAGATGGCGCGCGCGCATACACTTTTTGGTTTCTTTTATGGGAATCCCCGTGATTTTTTTACTTTTTCTTATTTTTATAATTTGTTGTTATATCGGTCATAATAAAACAACGGGCTACCTATTACGGTTCAAGAGATACAGCCCTCGGACAGACAGACGGGCGGACGGACAGACGGACGGACGGACAGACAGACAGACAGACGGCGTAGGCTTAGTAATAAATTCCCGTACCGGATACAGAACCCTAAAAATTACATGCATAATTTTTATCCATTACTCAGGCGAAGAGGGAAACACCTCTAACCGTGCGTAAAAGGTTAACTGAAAGAAATTGTACATAAGTCCGCTCTTTTCACTGCAAGACTGTCGAGATCGTTTACGGTTTGCTGGTTTTTTGTATAAAAAAAAAATGCCATTCATTATTCTCGTGTATTTTAAATTATAAACGTGAACTAATTGGCACAGGAGGCTCGTACGTATGATGGTATAAGCGTTGTCAATATTAACACAATATTACATCCTGCGATTACACCAATCTCTAGATTCCTGACGCATGCCTTTCTGCTGGTTATTGAAATTGCGTAATAATAATTCGGTGAAATTACTCCGCGTAGCCCTTTGTGGTGCACACACCGCTTCCCTCCCACCCGCCTCTGCAAAATTGCCGTAGTGTCAACTCGGAAACTTTCAACATGAAATTAATATGTAGCTAATTAATGTTTCATCTCTCCCGTGGTTTATTCGTGTTTACATTGCGGCAACAGCTACACTGAAATAACTGAGAAGTCTTAAGTACGTTTGCCCTATGAGCCAGTAAGAAGGTAATATGTAAATGATGTTCCTGCCATGGTTGGACATGGAGGAAGAAACGATAATTATATATAATAAAAATAAAACAACCAGTTACAGAAAAAAGTTACATTTTCGCAATCAGTACAAGAGGTATGAAAGTGTGCAATGACTGTACTGTTTCGAAACGTTTCAGTGAAATAAAAAAAACCAATGCAACAGGAATGAAATCCACAAAAAGCTACGTATCCTGTGCACTTCTTTATTCCACCCCAATTTCTGTTCTCTCCCACCTCCTTCCTCCAAGTAATGGCAGGCCTTGATGCACGCTATTCTCCTCTGACCTATATTCCTAAATCATTGAAACAATCGCTCCTTATCGATATTATCGGGAGTGCTCGGAGGAGCTGTTTAAAGCAATCCCGCCGTCCCCTTTCCACCTCCGCACCACACGCACTGGGCAGGGATTGCATCCCTATACGCTGGACTTACCGCGGATGCGTACTAATCGATTCTGCAGATCTTTCCTCTACAGAACCGGTAAACTCTGGAACGCTCTCCCTGCTCATATATTTCCCCCCAAGTACAGTCTCGGGTCCTTCAAGAGGGGCGTGAACGGGCACCTGTCAGGCCGGCATGGCATTCGTAACCACCGCATACGACCGAATGTCCATGGGCGTCGTTAGACAGCTTATGGGTGGCTCGGCGCCATATGTCGCGCTTTCAATAAAAAAAAATATATAAAAAATTATCGATGGCCCACGACGACCATCACTTTTTGTTTCAACAGGTGAGTCGAGTATATTCTCCGTTATTGTGGGAAAATATTCGACTACATTACTGATCGTTTCTACGGGTGACTGGCGGCCGTATAACGTTTTTTTTATGGAAAGCGCGACATGTGGCTTCGTTTCATCGAGTAGGTGTCTAACGATGCCCATGGATATTCTGTGATGCACGAAGATTGCGAATGCCATGCCGACCTGACAGGAGCCTTTTCACGCCCCTTTTGAAAAACCCGAGACTGTAGGTACTTGGAAGGAAATAGATCCGCAAATCTGCTGGGATGGCACCTAACTGAGCGTGGTTTCGCGAGGAGAGGTGATTTTGGCTCTGTCGACTGCACCATTGGTCTCTCGGCACAGCCACGCATGCTGGTTTACATAAAAAAAAAAGAAGAGCAGGGAGTGCGTTCCACATTTTCCCGGCATACGCGGCAGGTCGATTGTATCATGTAGGTTTTTTTTATGGGAAGCACGACATATGGCGTGCGCCAGACTAACGCAGACGTGTAGTCCGACGGCGCCCACGGGCATTCGGATATTTACGGGTGCTGCGAATACCATGTCGGCCGGCTAGGTGCACCTTCACATTATGTACGTGTAATATCCTTATAACTAGAGAACCACTTTATCGATTTACATACGGTTTTTATTTACTCTTACTTTCTGACACTTCTCAAAATGGGTTTAGGCTATAAATCATAACGCTACAATATCAGCGGCCTGAGCTGTGAGTAAAAAGTTACGCGAAGCGGAGCCGCGGGCAAAAGTTAGTTATGTATATTGTAAACGTTGAAATCACGAAACTACGGGGGGAGTGAGCACACAATGCTCCTAGTATTCAGGCCCCTTCATCAAAAGAATTTCTGTCAGATTTCGAATGTCCATAAACATGTAAGGTTGACCTTCCCAATATATAAAGCAAATTCGACGGGGAATTTCAACTATTTTTGGGTCACCGTTTGTAGTGGGCGATACCTGTTAGGGTTCCGACGTAAGCTTTCATTTTGTGAATGTTTATCGTACCTTAACTGTGTGTGATACATGACGATGCTATAACATTTAAACTCAGTGCATCTTAAGATAAAATATTGTGGTATCTTCATCGTCTGTGACGTGTTTAAGTCTTATTGAGAAGGTTTCCAACTTCGAACCATACATTAAGTTTTTTTTTTTCTAGACTACCGACACGGGTGGCTGTGCCCAAAAGTTCAAAGAACGATTAAGACACAGCCAATAACCCCACTCCTCGCGAAACCACGCTCAGAGAGGCGCCATGCCAGCTACAAGGCGGACAAAGAGGTCGTTGTCTAATTTATTAACACGCCTTTTGAAGATTCCCAGGTTATAGGTGGTGGGGAACACACTCGCCGGAAGACCGTTCCATATTTTCGCCGCACGACATAGGAACGATTTCGAAAAGCGATGCGTTCTCAGAAGTTGTGTGTCAACAACATATGGATGTTCCGAGCGAGTCCGGCGGGTGTGACGAATACGGATCGGGGCAGGAGGGATGAGGGAAGCCAGTTCCTCGGAACATCAACCATCGAACATCACCTATAAAACAGGCTAAGGGAACCAATTGTTCGCCTGTGTTTCAATGATTCAAGTCCCTCCGTGAGCTTGGGATCACCAATTAGGCGGATGGCGCGGCGCTGGATAGAGTCCAAGGAGGCCAACAGGTAAAGGGGGGATCCTTCCCACAGATGACTGCAATACTCCATCACCGGGCGAACTTGCGCTTTGTATAGCATAAGGAGTTGCGCCGGTGAGAAGAATCGCCTGCTGCGGTAGAGGAAATATAATATAAATATAGATGTAAATCATCCCCGCATTATACATTTTAAGGAGCCATGATACGTGGGTACTTTCATAATATCTAGCATGTCGTTTCATAATTTTTTTTTTAAATATAAGCACGCATTTTCTTCTCCCTCCTCTGAGTCTCTAGTTTCTGGGTTGGCTGCATCTGATTTAGTTTTGCGTCCGTATAATATATAAATATATAACTCTTATTATTGAAATTTATTCGTATGTTGAACCTACCTTAGTTTATGTTAAAGAAGGGTAGACTGGCAGAAAATGCCATAGGCATTTGGTATTTACCCTTTGTACCATTTATTTTTTTGTTTGATTTGATTAATTTAAAAAAATGTAGCCCATCGTAACCCTCGACAAGAAACCAATTTATACATAGGTAACAATACAAGTAAACTTACAAAAGTTGGTGATTGCCATTCAGGCCTCAGGACTGATTGCCTTAGACATTCAGGCCTCAGGACTGATTGCCTTAGACATTCAGGCCTCAGGACTGATTGCCTTAGACATTCAGGCCTCAGGACTGATTGCCTTAGACATTCAGGCCTCAGGACTGATTGCCTTAGACATTCAGGCCTCAGGACTGATTGCCTTAAACATTCAGGCCTCAGGACTGATTGCCTTAGACATTCAGGCCTCAGGACTGATTGCCTTAGACATTCAGGCCTCAGGACTGATTTGAAAAACTTTTAGGAGGATGTTATACTTTTATTTGATTACATTGATTGGTTATTCTGAAGCGTCGCCTCATTTTCAATTTAGGCTATAGATTAATTACTATAAATAAAAACATGAAAGAAATCTGAGAGCTACGCTAAAATATGCTCTGGCAATAACACCCTTATTGAACTACATATCCAGCGCTTGAAGAAAGTGTTGCTTTGAGTGCTGAGATTTCTTGGCGCGAGTGCCTATTTGAGATATTTTACTCGGGTCTCGTGTCACCTTAACATTTTGTAGGGTGCATGAACTTGTTAACACTTCAGTAATTTTAAAAATATTGCTATTCTAGCTATTACGAGCACAGATTACAATACGTGTATTTAAATTCAATGTTGAGTCTTTGTAGACACAAGTATTGTTATAATTTATTATAAATAGTCTCATTTCGTAAAATCAAACGTATACTTTTAACTGCCCTAAACAAGTAGGCGAATACTCGATGAGTAGGTTCAGAAGTGTACATCCGAACATCCGTGTATGTAAAATGATATTGTGACTTTTTTATTATAATTGCTATGTATGACTCGAACACGCTGACCGCTGCTGGAGAGTGTGGTCCCGCCCCGCCCCGCCGCCACCGCGCCTTCGATCATGTTGACCGACATATTTAATCCTAAGTCACATATTTATGGGCTGACGCGCGACGCCATAAAGTTGATTAACTTAGAAATTTCCAGACACGCTTTGCCCGTGTAGGAGAGCAGTTACAGACAGATTGCTGCCTCACGGCTAGTCGTCCAAGTGACTTAATATGCTTTAGTTTTCTGTTTATGAAGGAAGCTTCCAATATATCATAATCCACAACACATCACTAGCTTTTGCCCGCAGCTTCGCTCACGGTAGACTCGGTTTAATAGTAAATTTTATTTAAATGCAAATGTAATAAACGATCGCTTCTCTCTTATATTCTCTCTCTCTATACTATACTATACTATACTTTCTTTAATACTGCTCAGTCCTAAGACTATTTAGCGTTATAGTATATAGCCTATACTATAGAACTACTCTTCCCACTGGTGCACACCGCATCAAAATCTGTTCAGTGGTTCCGGAGTTTACCTCAAACATACATTTAACACGTTACCTTTTATAAGAAGTAGAGATAGAGAAGGTAGAGAAGAGAGAACCTTCCAGTTTAAAATCTGTTTACGTCTTACTATGTTTACGTACACGAGACCCTCGCAACCCGACTTTTTTATCTAATTCGGAAATAAAGCACATGCTCTGACCAGTCAATATCACCTCCGAGGAGGTATGTAGGTGCCAAACGGGAGACTTCCCTATGGACGGCTGGCTATACAAGACTAGAGGAGAACACAGCCGATGCTGCTATGCGGCCATCTTACAACCGCAACACGCCTTGCCAACTAGGCAATTTCTGTTTTACATATTGAGAGAACAAAATCTTGAAAATCAATTCCGAGAATTCCTTTTCACTTGAATCTGGCGAACCCAATTTGTGAGTAGTAATAGTTTATCCCGACCCGGCCGACCCGGCAATACAGCCTTCGGACGCGGAGTAGGAAGGACCGCTCCCAGTCATAAACAAAGTTTCCTCACGATTCAACTCGATTTAACTTTACTCCTGAGCAGTACTGAGGAGGCACTCGCAGCTAGCCGCCGAACGCACGTCGCACCACCACTCCTATATAAAATATATGCTCACGTAAATTGGAAGTTCGAAAGAATCTTCTGCAACCGTTCAGTTTCAGAGCGAAAATTAAGTGTATTCCGTGTAATGACTTTTCAATAACCGCTCTTCGAACGAAACTTGATACGGGAAAGTTATCTCATTTCCGAGTTGTACTGTTCTCCTGTTGGTAAAATAAAACACAATGTATCTTGTACAAACCAAAGAGTTTGTATTATACGTAATACAAACTCTTCGGTACAAACAAACTTAGAAAAGCCTAACAGCTTTAGTCCTGTCTCTACTATTGTTTAGTGGCGATGATTTCAAATGCGCGTAATATTGCCGGGACCTTTAATTATTTTATGTTGTATTTAAGTATTTCAGTCGGTGTTACTTAGAATGTCGAGGCACCTAAAATAGAACTCTCAAAAGATTCAATCGTCGGTGTAAATGAAAGCGCCCTTATAGCACGATTACCGTAAGATCTTTGATGTGTTTTGGATCGAGAGGACCACTTATTCGTATCTATTTATTTCGTCGATTAGATTACAGCACTGAAATTTTCAAACCAATTTTCCCTGCGATGAAAATCACGTAACCTTTTTCTAGAGCCGGCGGATCTACAGTTTTGTGATTTGAGTCTTAAATTAAAAGCGAGTAAAGCCGACGTTTTCAGGTTTCGTCTAAAACGGGAACTTAATAGAAAACCTCTTTCATCAGTTCGTTTGAAATAAAAGTGAAAAAATACTGTGTCTACCAATTTAACAGACATTTTGAAAGGGAGGGGCAGACACTAAGTAAATGTTATAATATCAAAATGCTTCTCATTTCGAAATACATACGAAAACAATTTTTTCTAATTTGTTTCTACTTAGTTCCATAAATTAGTACATACATATTATACTTACTCGCTCAATAAAACTATATTCAGAGAATGATTATATGTATTACAATATATATAGTTATTAATAAATAAATAAAATGCATTTAATTCTGCATAGCAGTGTGACGGTCAGTCTTACTTATAGTTAATGATTACCAGTCACACCAGTCAGTGTGACACGGAGGAAAAAAATTCTTCTGGTCCACACTGGTGTGACAAAATGGTGTGACGGTTAGTCAGCACCCTAATTAACTTATACGAGTGGTTTGTCGTTTTTTCATGAATTACTGCATCTGTCATGAATTGTGCAGTTTGTAGTCTTTGGATGATGAGTAAAGGAGTAGTTAGAGATGGTATATGATATAGCACATGCGATTTTTGTAAAGTAGACTCTAAGACTAATTCCAGTGAAGTTTCTTGCCCGTTCTTCTCTGTGATTGATAATCGAACTGGCGGAATGTTAAAATGTACTGCACAGTGTACTGCCTAGAGACGACAAATAAACAGTAAAGATATCGATATCCCCCCACTTAGGACAAATCGATCCTGTAAATCATTTATTTACAGGGTTGCCAACATGTGAAATGCACTCCCACCTGCATCCTTTCCTCTATGTACAGTCTGGGCTCCTTCAATCATAATGTGAAGGTGCACCTAGCCGGCCGACATGGTTGGTATTCGCGCCCCCGTAAATAACCGAATGCCCGTGGGCGCCGTCGTCGGTCTACACCTCTGTGTTAGCCTGGCGCGGGCCATATTATGTCGTGCTTCCTATAAAAAAAGATAATCGAGAAAGGATGGTATGTACGGCCGTGTAAGCTCGACTTGGCGGGGGCACTACCGTGCCCACAGATGAATTGATAACTCAACTCGTCTAAATTGTAAAGTACGAGTGAATTGCACTATTATTCAATCTACGATTATAATGTAATATCCTCGTATTAAAATATCCATATTTTATTTAATAAGTTACTTATTTAATACTATAACTAACTTAGATGTATTTATATATTAACAATTTCACTTAACAAACATTAAAATAACTATCAAAAGGGGCATTTTCAAATGTTCCTAGAACACTTGCTGCATTACCCCGCTGGATGGCAAGGCTTACCCTTTGAATGAAGTAGGCCCTTGATTGCGGGACGCCAGTTGCGTCCACCAGCAGAGGCCCAAGCCTCTTCAAGAAGCTTTTGGCTTCACTGCTCCACGGACCGAGGGTTTCAACCGCAAACGCAACAAATTCGAAATCTTGAATAATATTTGAATATTTGTTGCGTTTGAGGCTCTCGGCTCCGGCCGCGGCCGCGCCAGCCGCTCTTGAAGAGGCCCGAACGTGACTTGGAGCCAATGTGTCGACACAAGTGGCGTCCCACATCAATGACCTACCCTTAGCCCATGGCACCAGGGTGATACCATCGGGCCTCTTGCCATCCAGCCGGGAATAACCGCAAGGTTCTAGGATGCACGGTATGTTTGCTGTCAAAAGCGTGGACTTTATAATAAAATTTAAATTTTGATGCCTGGAGTTTCTACCTGCACTTTTGATACATGATAGTCCGTGGTGGCCATATATGTCGACTGGTGACCCACACACACAAATATGACTTTCATAAATTTTGAGGCCTAAACGAAGTGCAACCGAAATTTTGGTGGTTTTCTGATCTAATAAAGTCCCTAGGTGACTCGATGGGTAAGCTTCAAGCCACGCTCCAGATTCTTTTTCTGAAACCGCCAAAATACGTGCACGATTAATTTCATTACAATTTTCAAGGAGAATGTTATGTTTCATTTTGACTATTGGAATATCCCACTTGGACTGGGCGACAGCTTGGCTTGGACACGGTGGTTGTTCGTCGGGACAAAGCACCTTCCAAGCAGAAACGGCTTCTTCGAAGTACGAAATCTCAAACTCACATAGTGAGGGACTTAATATCGAACCAATGAGAGCTGACGTACTATTAATTGAAGAAATGAAGGCCGGTAGACAAATATCCTCCACCTTTCTCAGACCGATTCCACCGTATTTTACGGGTAAAGTTGCTTGTTGCCAGGACGAATCAGACAATTTCGAATTCAGCAATTTTTCCAAGTTACAACGCAGAGAGTTATCAATTGAATTAATCAAATCGTTTTCCTTCCAAATCGGACTTGAGCGCAGAAAATAAGTGAGTTTCGGCATGTATATACAGTGGCGAAGCAAAAATAAAGCCATATGTGTATTAATGTCTTCCAATCGTTCACAAAATTTCGATATCGTCTCTGTTTTCTTCTCAATCAGTGGGCGTATACCTTCGGAAGTAACTGGAGCACCAAGAAGATAAAAGTTATCGTTTTCTATCACTTGTATGTTTGGCGCTATTTCGTTGAACTTCTTAATAATTTCATCTTTTTCATCGTCCGATTTGAAAACATAAATTTCACATTTTGAAAAATTTAAATGAAGCCCGATTTCTTTGAAAGCAGTGATTATTGTATTTAAGTCTGTCAATACTGTGTCAACTTTCCCGCCCAAAGTTCCGTCGTCCAGGTACCATATATTCAGCTCTGAAGTTATTTGTTCAATAATACTATGGATTGACAGACTGAATATAGCCGGGCCCAGTGGATCTCCCTGCTGGCAACCAACGCTTGATGAAATTGGATCATTTTGATTGTAGAACAGATGAGTTGGTGAAGCATAGCATTGCCAGAGGTATGGGTAAATTTCGGGGATATTGTTTTGTATGGAATTGAGCATTGAGTCTCGTTCTAAACTGTTAAAGGCATTTTTTACATCGACTTTTATTATAACTTCAGCTTCTTTTTTTCTTGTTTTGTATGTTCGCACTGAGTGTACCGCTGCTTCACATCCTCCCTTGGTAGCAAAGCCTAGCTGTATTGGGCGAAATTTGGAGCCAAGCTTTCTGTAGATGCGGTTGCAGGCCAGTTTAGAAACCAATCTTCTGAAAGTACAGCCGACAGCTATTGGACGAACGCCACCACATTTTTTGTTTAAGGCAAAAAGGCTGGCCCCATACAGAAAAGGCACAAACGAAGCAATGACTTTGCCGGAAAGCATCAGGTTACATAATTTAGATAATTCTATTAGAAGTTCTGTACCCGCAACACCATTTGAGGTTGATGTTAGATCTTTCAAATGCTGTGGTCTTAGACCGTCGATTCCACCAGCAGAACCATTTGGAAATGATGCGATTGCTGTTGCCACTGCTTGTTCGGTCACTATCATGTAATTAGGTTCGGCTGTGGGTGGATCTGGTAGCTGGAGTAGACGAGACGGCGTAGGGTGTTTGTCTTTCAGAGCATTATACGTTTCTGAGCAATCAGTTGCAAGGTCTTCCTCCGATGACAGTAGACGAACAGCGCCTCGAATGTCACCGTCTGAAACTTTATTCTCCACACATTTTAAAAGATTACATCCGGATTTTCGTAGCCTCGTTGTCTGTTGAATTTGGCCGTAATCATGTAACCGACTCTTTATTTTGCTGGTTAAAGATTTAGGATTCTGTTTGCTTTGTGGTTCGACGTTCAAGACTGTGTAAGTGAATAAGAAAAGTTCCTCCCAAGAATTTTGAGTGTTGTTATCTATGCACGATTTGATAACTTCCTTTAGTTTGGAGGCAACTGCAAATCTAGCTCCACGGGGGATTCTCCTTATGACTGGAATGTTCACTTTGTAACTTCGTAATTTGTGTAAAAATGTATCACTCGCTCCATGATGCTGAGTTGAAAAGGTTACGGTGTCCAAATTTAGATGAGGTTGTGATGAATGTATCTGGCTAGGGCGGTGGCATCTTGAGGTATGAAATTTTGAGTCCACGCTCACCTCGGAAATATCGAATGTCCGCACAGAGAGGACAGCGGATCTGTGGATTGTGTTGAAGTTGCGTCGGGAGTTGCGAGGAACTGTCAGATTGAGCCAGTAAATTTTGTGTAGCGGTCTGATGTACGACACTCGTTTGGTCAGTTGAAATCATTGATTATTACCTACCCCAAATAAAAATAAAATACTATTAAACAATAATGTAAGGACTAAAAGTAAATAAATAAAACTTAGCAGAAAATGACAAGGAAAAAATACAGTTGACAGTTTTGACAGGTTTTTTTTACTGAATAAATAATTTCACTTAATTTAATTAAAATATTTAAAAAATCTATAAATTTATTACTAGTTAGCGCAGAATGAAATGCATTTATTATTTTTACTGAAAAAGTATTTCTGCGAGAGTGCAGGAGACTCGTTTATTGTACTTTATGATTTTATTTGTTGATAAATAATTTACTTTTCATTTTTTTTTTCACTTTCAATGATGACACAAAATTATTATTATTTTTTATGGAAACTGACACTGTTGGCTACATCACCTACAACATCCGTGATGTCAGCCCATAACACCGGATGAACTTGGTGCCACGTCAGTGCTTCCCTTCGGTCGTGCCGGCTACACTGAACTGGACGGAAAACAAACTATTTACATAGCCGTTTCGACCGACCTTTCATTCAGTGCGGTGGTACCAACCCGGGCGGGTTAAACCCTACCACCTAGTAATATAAGAATGGAGTCATATCATATTATTATATGATTACATCATTTATTGTCATTATCTGAGTCATATGAGCACTGTGTGAAGTGCCGCTCGTCCGCTAGCTAAAGCTAAGTCATATGCAAAGAGTTTGGTCATATGGAGTACCTAATAGCTTTAATGCGATAATGCTCAGTCAAAGAGTTTGTATTACGTCGCGGCGCTCCTTTTGTGTATTACGTCGCGGCGCTCCTTTTGAGCGCAAAAAAAAAAAAAAAAAAAAAAGGAGCGCAGCGACGTAATACAAACTCTTTGTGCTCAGTTTAGGTTTCATTACTGATTCACTCTTCTAAATCCACACACATCACTTCACTTCTTTATTCTCTACATAAGTATTATAAAAGGCAAAGTCGAAAACGGTTCAGCTTATTTACATGCAGTTTTTTGCAGTTTTCGACAATAAAATCGTGTCTAGGGAGATCCCGACGGTTATATACGATTATTTACAGGATCACGCTATCGGAAATAGGTCAGATAAATGTATACTTCATTACTCCAAATACTATACAGAGATTTTTTTTATGGAACGCTTTACAATCTGTTAAGTGTGAGTTTTACTCGCGCACGGAGGTTTCCGTATCTATCCGCTATCAATAATATCCGCCTACCTTTTGTCTTTCAGCAATGCAATGTATAAAAGCCTGTGGCGCCATCTATTATTCAGTAGCGTCACTAATCGATTTTATTGCACGTTTGTTGTATGGGAGCCCCCCTTAATTTTTAACATTTTCTTTTTTTTATTATTTGTTGTTATATCCGCCATAGTACCACATATTCTGTGAAAATTTCAACGGGCCACCTAGGTACTCGTATTACGGTTGAAGAGATAGAGCCCTCGGACAGACGGACGAACGGACAGACAGACAGACGGCGGAGGCTTAGTAATAGGCTTCCGTACGGGATACGGAAACCTAAAAAACAGCATGTAGCTACATGCAGCATCGCTACACTTACAAGTAGGTTACTAACGATGCCCATGGACATCATGAATGCCATGCCGACCTGAAAGTAGCAGACCGACCTTTTCATGCCCCTTTTCAAAACTCCCAAGCTTTACTTGGGAGGAAATAGGTGGGGGCAGGGAGTGCCGGTTCCACATTTTCCCGGTTATGTGAATAAATGACCTACAGAACACTCGGTTGTATAGGGGTGCATTCCGTGCCCAGTGCGCGTAGAGCGGAGGTGGAATGGGGACGGCGGAATTGCGTTAAACAGCTCCTCCGAACACTCCCTGTGAAAAATAGGATAGAACAAGCTTACGGAGCCGACTTTACAAGAGGGAGGTGTAAAGGCGGACTATAAGTAGATAATAGCAAAAAATGTGTTGTCTGTAAAGTCGGTTTACGGACGATATTTTTACGTGATGACGAGGAATAATCGTAGTTTAAAGAGCAAAGATCAGTAATTATATTTCCAGTAGAAAGATTAATCATCTTGTGACTGGCCATCAATAAACTTCTGTTGTCTGATCTTGACAGTTTTACTTCTTAAGACGTTTCCATGGTAACTTTGACTATACCGATTGTGCCTCTCTATCGCTTGTTACGCACTCTCGCTTGCACACACAGGCTCAGATGGAACGTGACACTTTTTCGTGTGTGCAGCCGGTGTTCATCAATTTATAAGACGTGACGTCATCACGTCAAAAGACATAGGTACATATCCAAGCGGGGAGTAATATATCCAGATACTGTACTGTGTCATATGCAGTACTCGTGATATACGTACGTACATATAGCATCACGTAGTTATTCATATGAGCTGAGCAGGTGTGGTCGGAAGTGAGCGCAGTCGGTAAAAATCGAGCAATGGCGGCAGCGGGCAAAACCTACACAGTTAGCGATCGCTTCTTTCCATATTATTTGCGTTTAAATCCGATTTGGAACACTTTGTTCCGGGCGCATTGTTATTAACTCCCGACGAAAAAAGAGGAGTGTTATAACTTTAACGTGTGTGTGTATGGGCGTGTCTGTCTGTGGCATCTCGTAGCTCCCAAACGAATGGACCGATTTGGATGCGGTTTTTTTATTAGAAAGCTGGTTTAATCGAGAAGCTTGTTAGCTGTTGTAATCAAGTAATCACGTAATTAAGTAATGAACCATTTAATTATATTAAAAAGTGGAACGATTTGCATGCGGTTTTTTTTTTAAAAGCTTGAAATAAAACTTAAATTACAAATTTACAAAACCCCCAATCCTTAAAAAGTCATAAATAATTTCCGTTTACTTACTTAAAGGAGTCGGGGGACCGTTAAGTAAATAAAATATAAAAACTCACAGCAGCGCGGGAATTACTTAGTGGTCCTGCGACTCCTTTAAGTAAGTAAGTAAACGGAAATTATTATTGATTTTGAATTTGTAATTTAATCATAAAATGTATAAAACGCTTTTATCTGAATTACGCATAATGAGATCAAGTTTTTCGTACAAGCAGTTTATACTGCGGTTTGCAGTTTATACTACTGGCCTTGTGGCTTCCGTTTTGTGAATTTTTGTGAAAGGCTTGCTTCCTGGCTAATTTTAAGTACTAAGGTTTGCCGGCGGCCGCCGTTTTGACTAGAGCGTGGCGTAATGTACTACTTTATTCAGCCTGGATTAAAGTACATTTGTGTGTGCTTGCACTTGAGCTTTGTCTCTCTGTGGTGTCGTTGGTGATTATTTTGTGGTTTATTCATACAATAAACACGCACCCCCTTCTCCGTGTCGGCTGCCTTCCATTCTACCTCTTAATAATGACAAACATACCTATAATCTAGTCATCTGGAAACCGAATTCGTAACGTGCATTAGTCGTAAAAGTAGTTTTTTGTCGTCGTAGGAAAAGCGCAGAAACGACGTACATATATGGAGGGCGGCGAGCGGAGGGAATGCGGTCTCGCTATCCTAGTGTTTTGTCATGTTATTGTCGATTATGTATTCTAGCCAATAATTATGTCATCTCCTTAGCGGGCGGGGCGCTAGCTAGCCGCGGGAAAAAGCTAATCGAGCTTTTATAGCTCGCGGCTTCGCTCGCAGCATTATAGATTATGCTTAATTTGTATGCTCTTTCTCTCTCTCCCTCCCAACCTTTGATCTTAGGGGTGAATTTCCAAAAATGTTGATACAACTGACTTTTATTTATAAACAGAAGACTATACACCAGTTTCCATATTTCTAACTAAAAATACAAGCTTTTATAAAAAAAATTACTAATATGAAAGAAATAAGTTTAGGTTTTTATTTGTTTTCAAAAGTTTGTCGCGCGACTTGCAAAGAAAATACATCTTTTGGCGAGAAATTACTTATCTAACAATCACTGTTCAATGAAATAAATTTGAAAACAAATTCTGGGGATAGGAATCCTACGGAAACCCTAGTACTACGGAACCCTTCACTCTGTGGTCCGACGGCCGATTTTTTAATAAGTAATTTCAGTAAATAAATTAATTTTAATAAATAACTATAAGTAGGAGATATTAATAGATAAGTAGATAGAGATACCAGAACCAAGCTCGATATATAACATAAACATGACCGGCAAATGAAGACCTTCATATCCTTTACAGGGATTTCTTCCAGTCAACCTTTAACCCTTGTTACTATCGTTCAAAATACGAGGGTCAAGGTGTATATTAACGGTATATTATCACAATAGGGCATTATTTGCAATAATTTTAGAGCATATTTTGAAGTTTGAATATTTTTCATACTCGCGTAACTTAAAATAGTTAAAGTGAAGTACATATTTAAGTAAGTTTGCATAGAAACTCGAAAGAAAATAAATTTACTCACTGAAATAAATGAACGAGATTCTCGAACCTTGAAGTAATTTTCTAAATGTGCTCATTTGCAAAAATTTTTTTTTTATGAAAACATAATTTAATCATCATACCTAAAGCATTTCTTGTTTAATTTATTATCGCCGTTTATGAAAATGTATGGATAACTAAATTTTTATTTAAATTTCGCCAGTTCTTTTTTTTTTTGTAATTTACTTAGTTTTCGAAACAGATTAACCCCCTCTAAATATCCATGATAACAAAATCACTCTGTATAGGTACTTAGTTCTAACGGTTAAACAAACGTTTTGTTTGTGTTCTCTACTTTCCGAATGCAAAAGGACTTACCTCAGCACCGCGAAGCGTCTCGGGATGAATTCAGTTGGGCGCCAACTTTTCTGCAACAAAGTTTGTGAACTCGAACGACAGTTCTCAACGGAACGGACACTCGGGCAGGTGGTCGCACCGGACCGCCTCTCTACCGCCTGCCGGCTACTTCAGTATGTGTATCAAGTGTTGTGAGGCATGCGACGTAGTCGGACGCGAGGCGCGGAGATTCCTGGGTTCGAACGATACCAGCGCGCCAAAAATTCTGAGTGCGAACGTGGCAGGGCGCCCATTTATATGTGGCGACTCGTCCGACGCACGAGCCGCGGAGGCGGGCGCATGCGTCCCGCGCAGTGCCGCCTCCTCCATTCATCACCACCTCCTCAATGACGAGCTGGACACTCCGGACATGCTCCGCGCCTGAGGAAGCCCACGAGCTCCCGACACCGCACTCACTTCACATCCAGTAAAGTACCTGTCTCCTGCCTGCTATTCACATTCTACTAATCGGCGAATGGTGGAAGGCAGTACTATGAATCGGTAAGTCGCTCGCTGCAGGGTCATTCGTTGTTTCGTCATCCATCACGTTCAAGCAATAAAATAAAAATGCTATGTACCTAATTCAATAGCAAGAGTATTTCAGTAATTCAGTAGGCATATAATTAATTAATCTACTAAATTGGATTATTACATTCCTTGCTTGCCTTAAGTGTAGAGCACGTACGAGTAATTCATGCGGCGAAGAGTTAAGTAGCCTCTCAACAGCTCTCCTTCTCATTACTGTTCTCAAAGATAGTTTTTGCAGTTTTTTTTATTCATTTATTATTTAATTATATTTTTTTTTGTCTTTTATTATTTTTTTTTGTTTGTTTACAATATAACATTTTAATGTTTTATTTCCTTTATACTTACGATAAAATTTAGATAGTTTTTGGATTTTCTTTTTTTATTCAATTATTATTTAATTATCTTTTTTTTGTCTTTTATTATTTTTTTTTGTTTCTTTACAATATAACATTTTAATGTTTTATTTCCTTTATACTTACTTACGATAAAATTTTGCTATATCTATATCGTATTCGTGTTGCACAGTAATTGTTTTCTTATTATTATTATAATTTCTTTTTCCCCTATAATATTTATCAATCTGTGACCAATAAATTAAAATCAGGCTGGACTTAAAATCAGCGACGAAAGTCACAAGCTGCGTCCAGACCTTTGTTCGGCAGAGATACATATTTTTATTTTTTTCTATTTATTTTCTTATTATTAGTTATTAATTATCCTTAATCTAAGTTTTATTCTGCTCTGTTTACATTTTTAAATTATTTTCTACAGGTGTCTTTCATAGCCAAATTTTTTATTGTTTTTGTTATTTACCATGTTACTTAAATAGAATAGCCCCACTGCATCTCTCCCCGTGCATATCGTAAGAGGCGACTAAGAGATAAGGACAAGATACTGCGCTAAAGGGCGACAGGCTAGCCACTTCTCACCTTGGCGCAGTCCTTCCACCTAGTCATGCAGCAGGTGGGTTCTTCGTGTCTTACTTGCTGCTTGATAGTTGTCTTGTCCGTATACTGTGCTAAACGTGGTGGTCGGTGTTGTGCTGTAATTTACCAGAGTCCTTATAGCACACCACCGATTACTCTGCTTACCCTGATTGTCGGGATACAGCGTGTGTTATGTATGTATGTATGTTATTTATTACTTAGTTTAGTTTTAATGTGTAAAAAGTGTTAATTTCAAGACGCATGTTTATCTATTTTTAAGTTATGTATCTATATGCCAACAATAAATATATTTCATTTCATTCATTTAAGTAAGTATCTATCCTATGAAAGTCGGTACGTAGGCTGATATAATAAGGACGTAGGTATAAGATTGTAAATTGTACCAAAATTGCTAACACATAATTAATAATATTATTTTACGGGCAATTAGTTACTTTAAAGCTTTAAAGTATTTTAACGTTTTATTTTTTTGGGTTATTGACTGAGCCATTCGAGAGCCCATAAAATTTATTTAGAATGATTTTCTTACAGTTAAGCCTTACTTTCCGTATTCAGATAGATTCCGTTTACAAATATAATTAAAACAACCAAAGCACCATTCCATATTTACATTCGCAATATGTGGAATATTTTATCGATATATGAATGTATTCGTACCAGTATTTTTACGACAATTTCCAATTTAATAGCTTTGGAAATCGGAATTTCACATTCCACACATTTCACAAAACACTACGTATATTCGAGGAGGTTTAAGTTCACGAGTACCTGCTTCGTGCAATGTAGTATATTTTACGAGAGTTTGAAAAACCAAAACAAAACCAAGGAGGAATACAACCCAAATATTCAAATACGCGAAATCCCGCAGCGAAAATGCCAGAAATAACGAGTTACTCGTATATCTCTGAGAGATGAAAGTTGCGTTTGTTGTAGGATCGTCAAGGCGATTACAGCTAAGCCATCAATGACAAAACGCTTTTGAATTGAAACGCTCTTCATGATTTCAAACAAAAGGAAAATTATTACGCTGTATATACTATGAGGTAATGAAACTCACCGGCATGACAAAGTAACTGAGTAACTTGGATAAATGGAACAATACGGAGAAGATAAGATACTTTTTTATTTGCATAATACACTTCATGAACAACAAACTGGAGACAGGTACAAGTATTGTTATTCAATAAATCAGTGGCCTCAGCACCATAGATATAGGTTATTAAGCACTGCTTAGTTGTGAGATAAGTAGAAGCTAATATGGTACTGTTACAAGACAGAGTGTAACAGTATCATATTTTCAAGAAGATCTGAGTGCATACTCTTCTCCTATGCATTGTGTGTCAGTGGCACCGAGGTATCCTCCTTGGTCAGTGGTATTGTATATACAGGTGTGCCAGAAACCGACGATAATCCGTCGACAGCTGATAGGGCTGCTAATTAACTCTCAGAATATCTAATTTTAGGTTTAGAAAAATGCCTTAGTTTTTTGAGATATTGTCATTTTTGTAAAAATCCAAAATTTTCTCCCTCAGCTCAATTACTAATTACTATAATTACCACATAATTACCAATTACTTCAAGTGTTTATTTTATTCCAATCGTAGTTGGTATAACAGTTATAACATTCCGAAGTCCTTTTTTTTTTTTTTTTTTTTATGGAAACTGACACGGTTGGCTACATCACCTACAACGTCCGTGATGTCAGCCCATAACACCGGGTGAACTAGGTGCCATGTCAGTGCTTCCCCCTTTGATCGTGCCGGCTACACTGAACTGGTCGGAAAACACAAACTATTTACATAGCCGTTTTAACCAACGTTTCATTCAGTGCGGTGGTACCAACCCGGGCGGGTTTAAACCCTACCACCAAGTAATATTAGGAGGGAAGGGACCTACAGTTTTACGAGGAATCCGAACCTCGGTCAGCCTCCAACGGTCAGCGGTCACCCATCCAAGTACTGACCGCACCCAGCGTTGCTTAACATTCAATAGCGACAGTTGACTGTCTGCACCACTGAGCTATCGAGGCTGACAGATTATGCAATTTTGCAGTTAAATAACAATATCTCATAAATTATTGGGCAAATCGGTAAATGATGTGCCATTTTAAAAACTACATTAGATGGGCGTATTTGTGTTGCCACTTTAGTGTAGTTATTTTTTTTTCACCGCGAAGGGCCAAATTCAAGGGATGAGGCTGAAAAAAATTTAACAAGTGGCTCTTAAGTCGTTTTTCAGCTAAGCAGGAATAAACATGAAAAAATTAATTACACCGTGTGAAAGGCTTACTTTTCAGGAATATTTGACAAAAACTAGATTTAAGAAAATCTTACATTTATACTTGTGGCATTTAAAAAAATGGGCTGAGGGAGACAATTTTGAATTTTTACAAAAATGACAATATCTCAAAAACTAAGCCATTTTTACAAACCTAAAACTAGATATTCAGAGAGATTATTATCAGTCCTATCAGCTGTCGCGAAACCCTATCCTGAAACACCCTGTATAAGTATAGACTGAAAATTTTACTGGGCCCGTTTAGATGATGATGGGTGGTTTGTCTAGTTCTAGTAGCATCGCGGACCAAAGGCGGTACAGGCGTTGCGGGGCGGAGAGCTACGCGGGGCACGGCACACCGCGACTCATTAGCGGGGCGCGACAGCCTTGGCGAAGGTCATTGGCGAGTGTTGCACTCCTTCTACGCTATCTGGACACGTTTTATAGTACTCGTACTAAGCCTACGCTACGCCGTCTGTCCTTCCTTTTAAAGGGTTGTATCTTTTTAACTGTAATAGATAGCCGGTAAAATTTTCACAGAATATGTGTTATTATGGCGGATTTACTAACAAATAAAAACAAACAGTAAAAGCGGCCAAGTGCGTGTCGGGCCACGCGCAGTGTAGGGTTCCGTAGATGCGGAACCCTATCAAAATAAAGTATTTAAATATTTGTATAATTTCGTAGGGGAAATAAATGAATGTTAATTTGAAAAAGTTCTTCAACAGTGAAATGTCCGTACATTTTAAAAGTTGGTCGACTATTACTCGTCAACCTGTACAGCCTACTTAGCTGTGATAGTTTTCCTTTTAATTTCGATATATGTACTACTGCTGTGAATTTTTTCACATATCTAATAAAAACCGTTTAGCTGGCAGGGGGGGGGGGGGGGGGGACACTTGACTCTAGCAAAAATTTGCACTTAAAAGCTTAATCATTCGCAAACAGATCCCTAAATCGAAAAATGCTTTTCAGAAACCCGCAATTTTTTCAGAGATCTATCCAACGACACCCCACACGATGGGGTAGACGTGAAAAAAAAATTCATCCCCACTTTACGTGAAGGGGAGGTAAAAAAAAATTATTTCAAAATTTTTATTTTACCACTTTGTCGGCGTTATTAATATTAATACCCATACCAACTTACAACTTTCTAGTACTAAGGGTCTCTGAGCTAAGCCGCGGACAGACAGACGGACGGACAGACGGACAGACGGACGGACATGGCGAAACTATAAGGGTTCCTTGTTGACTACGGAACCCTAATTAAGGCGGATATCCATACAAGAAACGCGTTGTTTCAAAGTTTTGTGCTCTATCGTAATTAAAAACGGTAATATACAAGCTGGAAACTTGGTGTGTTTATAGTGCAAACTCAAAAGTAAAACAACAAATAAAATAAAAACGGACGAATAATAATAACGTGGTGGTACGGAAATCTCGGTGCGCGAGTCCGACTAGCACTGGCCGGTTTTATTTATTTATTTTATAGCATTTTCCCGCGGCTTCACTCGCGTGAAATTGGTATTAAAATAAAAAGAAGAAAGTAAGTAAGCACGCTTCGGTTTCTATAAGAGCCAAGATATCGTTTTAAGAGTTATGGAGGAACATACATACATACATACATACATACATACATACAGTGGTGGCCATATAATTAAGAACGATTATTTTAAGAACAAATTTTTTTTAAACAAAGTTGCATAACATATTGGATAAATTTTCTTTAATTTTTTGTGGTATGGCAAAATACTTACATACTATTTGTGCATTCATTATACACAAGCAATTAAAAAAAAACTATGAAATTGTATATACAATACATGAACCTAACATCTGAACCCATAGTACTATACATACAGGCTGGTCACATAATTAAGAACGCAGATTAATTTATTTTTAATCATAATTTAAATTTAGAACACTTTGTGCTATGTCACTTTTTGTATAATGTTGGCGCCATTTGTTGCTGTAAGAATACTAAAACGTGTTTATTTCATTTAAAACGATGGGAAAAAATAAAAGTTGTGATCAACCTTTAAGAGAAGTTATAATAAGACTTCGCGAGAACAACTGGTCGTATAAAAAGATAGCAGACCATCTGCAATGTTCAAAAACCATGGTTTTCCACGCTGTGAAGCATTTCAATATGTATCAAACTACTTCAAATATACGGCGCGCGCCTAAACAGAGGAAACATCTCGTCGAGAAGAAAGAAACATTGTTCGCTTGGCTAAAAAAATTCCGTTGAAAGGGTCCAATGAAATAAAAAAAGATGTTTTTGGCGAAAACAACCCCTCAGCAATCTCGGCACGCACTATCCGAAGGCATTTAGTAGAAGAGAAGTTATTCCGAAGGATAGCACGGAAAGTACCCATGTTGACATTGCGCCATAGGCAAGTCCGTATCGCATTTGCAAGAAGATATGAAAACTGGACAGTTAGACAGTGGAAAAATGTTCTTTTTTCTGATGAAACTAAAATAAACAGGGTGTGCTCTGATGGAAGACAATACGTACGACGCCCTGCGAATAAAGCATTCGACCCCAAGTTCACAAGAGTTACATTAAAGCATGGCGGTGGAAACGTGAAAATTTGGGGGTACTTTTCTGGTCATGGAGTCGGGCCTGCTAGGCTCATAGAAGGCAACATGGATCAGTATCAATACAAAGATATACTGGAGGAAACAATGTTACCCTATGCTGAAGATGTACTTCCGGTCATTTGGACATTCCAGCACGACAACGACCCAAAGCATACTGCATGGTCGGTGAAGGAATTCCTCGACTCACAAACTCTTTCTGTCTTAGATTGGCCAGCTAACAGCCCGGATTTAAATCCTATAGATCATCTTTGATACGAAGTCAAGAAAAAGGTATCAAATAGACAATGTGGCAATTTAAGAGAACTGTACGACGTTTTTTTGGAAGAATGGAACGCTCTTTCTCTTGAAAAATGTCAAAAATTGATAGACTCAATGCCTCGCCGGTGTAAGGCTGTAATTAAGAGCCGTGGACATGCCACTAAGTATTGAGTTAGATCAAGGAAGTAGTATCTTCTCTTCTACAATGTAAATGATCTTACTTTAATATAAATTTATTGACTTCAAGTTCAACCTGATAAAATTTTTGAACAGTTTACTTATCGTTCTTAATTATTTGTCCACCTCATTTATACGTAAATTTGTTAGTGTTCAAAATAAATGTGCTTTATTAAAAAATCCCACGTTTGATTTTATATCTGCATTCATAATTCAGTTTGCTTTATCCACATACCCATTTCATAGAACAACAAATTACTTCTGAGAAGAAACACAAAAAATTACGACATGCTTTATTAAAAATTTCCTCTAACTAAATATCGTTCTTAATTATATGGCCACCACTGTACATACATACATACATACATACATACATACATACATACATACATACATACATATATACATACAGAAAATATTTCTAAAAATCGTCAATTTAGTTTTAGTATCATACATAGAGTCTACATACGCAGTATCTCATAAAACAAAGTGACTTACTCCATGACCATCCCTTACAGATTTATTATTAGTATTGATGATTTTGATTACCTACTACATCCGCGATGTCGGTCCATTCTACCTTCTTGCTATTGGAACCAGGTGCCATGACAGTGCTTCCCTTTGGTTGGTGGTAGATCTGTGTTACACTATCTATACACGACGGTGTGGCGTTCCATAACAACAAATTGTCTATCTCGTCTGTGCGTCTTACCAAAACCCCATACTGACCATCAACAGTCGCGCGGGAGAGCGCTCGTGAAGATGGGCTATACGTTTGGCCCGAAAATTACACATACGACCACGAGTAAAGTGGTTCTATTAAAAATCATTTTTGACTGTACGCGGGTGTTGTCAACACATCAGAACAAAATCGATAGAGCCGGCTTGAACTAGGAAGCAAGTCGCATAGTAGTGATGGGTGTTTGACCTGCGCTATGTCAGTACGTGAGTTGCATAAATAACAGGCACGTGACATTTCAGCTACCAACAGCTGAATACTAAAGTGTTACTATAAGCGCAAACAATTATTTTCATTAATTCTTAAATAATAATAAACATTACATTGCTGCTCTTATAGTTAATTGTAATCTGTTGACAATTATTTTATTTTATTATTTACTTTTTTAACACCGTCAGGTATTAAGTACATTTTATACATTTTCACATTTTCATAGTTGCCCACACTTTCAAATATTATATTACATACACTATTTATTTATTTATTACCTAATTTTTCGTGGAAAAAATTACTTCATGTTCAATCAACAGATTAAGATAAATAAGAGAAATTCAGTATCTATCACAGTTTCACAGCAACACAACATCTAAAACATTAAGGGCCCCATTATCCAGTTAAATAATATAAAATGTTTAATTGTTGGGCAATAATGGTAGCCAGGATAAGCGAATAAATATAAAGTAGATAAATCTAGACAATACATGACGAATCTCAAGTGTTCCGTACATCCCAAAGAAAATACAAATACATTCAAATATTGGTCTTCTAAAATGTGTTAAAATTTTGATTTTTTTATTTAATGAATATTCGCCCAAACAACGGATATATAGCTGCAAAACCAAATCTTCCAAACTCTATGCTATCTACTGACATTGAAAACATTACGGGTGTTAAGTACCTATATCATGTGGAACACGGGACCGTTACTAAGTATGTATACACCCTTGTATGTATGAGATATGAACTTTCCCTGAAGGTCGATTCAATTTAATAAAGCTACAGTCACTTCGTAAATTCCATTGAGCGGGGCGAGCATCGGTCTAGCAAATATTCAGACATTGCTGAAAACAATTTCCTAAGTGAAACTTTCATAACGACTATCTCTTGGGAATTTCAGCTGATACTCGTATGTACATGCTAATATCATACCTGCGTACTGTAATGAAGATTTACCGTTTGTTTGAATATTCATATTCCTATTTTTTGTTGTATTGTTAGCTTCCCAAATATTTAATATGCTGATACCCCTTGGGTTTCATGCCATTTTCGCCGCACAAAACGTAAACCGAGACGTAAACTCACATATTTCGTAAAGTAATGAAGTCAGATCAATGACGTATATGGGCTCTTGCTTGCTTGCTTGACAGCTAATGAAGCTCCCAACAAAACGGTATTACAACAAGTGATGTAGTGTAGTGAGGATTCACTTATTTAGAAACAGACGAATTTTTGTAACTCCAGGTAAAGCTAAACAAGCCTTTCGAACTTTCTAACCTAAATTTCGAATTTTTCTAACCTAAAATTAAAGTTCAAAGTTCAATAACTGCCGAATAACCCCTTACGAATCATATATCGATGTCTAGATCATGAATTCAACTATTCAAATAACGCATTTATAACATTAGACTACCTAGAAGCGAGTTTACCATCATGCCAAAAATGACTGGTAGGTATAAAAAAAATTTACAGACTCAAAATAATTGTTTTCTCAAGACCTAGGAATGTTTTTAAAGTGTGTTCTATAGGAAAGGCAAATATTTTTATCCGTACAGTCCAGCATTATCACTCGTACTAAAAAGAAAAAAAAACAGTTTTAAAAAAGCATTGAACCGACTTCAAACCCTAAAAAGTATTAAATAATATTTTGATCTTGAGTTGAAGGCGGTACAAAAGCACAAAAGGGTACACCTATAAATTTTCAGGTGTGCTTTTGTACCGCCTTCTTCTCAAGATCAAAATATTATTTAATACTTTTTAGGGTTTGAAGTCGGTTCAATGTTTTTTTAAAACTGTTTTTTTATTTCACTCTTTTTAGTAATATCACATAATATTAAATGCCTTAGTGTGAAAGTGCTAATCTCTTAATTTCCCACCCTTAGGGGTGGTATTCTTTCATAAATTTATGAAAGAACCACCCCTGAAATGTACCCCTACTCATGAAAAATAGAATCATTAAAATCGGTTGAGAACTGGCGGAGAAAAGTAGACACACACACAAAAAAAATACTGACGAATTGAGAACCTCCTCCTTTTTGGAAGTCGGTTGAAAATTAATATAAAACCCAATTGGCGATATTTTTCGATTTTTTTTCAAAGGATGTAAGCGGTTTGGTGTCCGGCCGGCCCTTCCTGAAGCCAAGAGGAAATGAGCATTTTTTTCACTTTGAAATGTTCAAACTTTTTGAATTTTCTGTAATTTGTGTGGGGTTGGTAAGGAATTATTACACTACGCAATATCATATTTATTTATTATAGTAATTAAGTTACTGTAATTTTTAATAAGATACGCTTACTAAAAAATGACGAAAATCATTAATATGCCGCAGCGTAGGTTTTACTTTCCGTAATTGAGTATCCTAACTCCGCATTTGGTCCTCAAAAACTTTACTTCTTTACTTAGCCGTAAAAGTTGCATGGTATCATATACCTATAGCTTCAGATCATGCTAGAAGACCTTTATACAGCGTCAATGAAGGCGGGTCTGAAGATCAACCGGGACAAAGCCAAGGTTATGGCGAATATCTCGGTAAAATTCTGGGGCTTGGTAGACAAATTCAACTGGGTTGGGCTGCCTTCGGAAAGTTAAAATTCGCCCTGAGGTGTGACCTTCCGCAAAATTTAAAGACCCATACAATGACCAGTGTGTTCTCCCGGCCTCCCGGTATGACGGACGGGTGTGAAAGTGGACTCTGACGGTCGGTGTTGTCCAAAGGTTGAAAGCTGCCCAGCGAGCAATGGAGCGGGCCACGCTGGGAATATCGCTAAGTTATATGGTGCGTAACGAGGCAATCCGCCGACGTACCAAAGTAGTCGATATTTGACAACGGATGGCTAAGCTCAAGTGGCAGTGGGCTGGGCACGTTAGCCGAAGAGACGACGATCGTTGGAGTAACCGTGTCCTACACTGGCGGCCGTGGACAGGAAAACAGAGTGTGGGAAGACCATCCGCTAGGTAGGACGACGACATCAAGTACGTCGGCGGAAAGCAGTGGTTCCGTACCGCTGAAGGCTGGGAGGACTGGAGGAAAATTGGAGAGGCGTATGTCCAGCAGTGAAGGCTTATACGCTGACTGACGGACTGACATATACCTATCACCGTCTCATCTCGTTAGTCCGAAAATATTTCGAAAAAATAGTTGAAATATGTGCATACTAGCATATTGTATTAAGTTCAATAGTTGAAGTCACAGAACACCTAAACTTCTATGATCTGTGGTTGAAGTGCTCAATGTTATTCAGTATTATTTCAGATAGTCTGTTAGGTTAGAGGACTGAGAAGAGTACCTACACTATGAATGTGATAAACTAGATGGGGGGGGGAGTCCTAATCAAGTAGTATTATTGAGATTTCCGGAATAAAATTATAGTGTGCTGCTTTAAGAAGGGGCTCCTAAATATAGTTCAAAGAGAATGACGAAATTGTCCTGATTTCTATTTTTAGACACGTGTGTGGGTAGCAACACAATACTATGTGTACCTACTTTCCTGTTTTTCTTCCGTTTGGAAACGTACGACATAGACCACCTAACCTAACCGAACCGAGTTAGGTGGTCTGTGAAACACAACGTCATTTTTAGGTTCCGTACTTATAAGAAGTGAAAACGGAACCTAATGGGTCCGTCCGTCTGTCTGTCTGTTACAGAGCCATAACTTCTAAACAGGTCGAATGTATCACTGAAATAATAAAAATATTTGTTTATATGGTGACGTATCATTGGAACAGGGTCCTAAAAATATTAATTTAAAATAAAAGAAACTAAGTTACTAATGGCGACGCCGAAGACGGATATCCGTATAGGTAAACCATATACTTTCTCAAAGAAAGGAACTAAGGGCGAGAGGCCGAAGGCGGAGCTGCGTTCAGGTAAATGATAATCCTTCTCTAATATAGTAAGTTAAGGCCCTGCCGAATGCCGAGCTGCGTTCGCGTAAACAATATTATATTCTATCTAAGATAGCAATAGTCATTAAAGGTTAGGACCAAGGGCGGGAGAAGGTTTATCGTTTACCTAAACGCAGCTCGGCCTTCGGCCTCACCCTTATTTATTTAATTTCATCGAGATAATATCGTTAACTTGAACGAATCTCGGCTTTCGGCCTCGCCCTTAGGTACGTACTTTCGTCGAGAAGAATACCGTTAACCTGAACGAAGATCGGCCTTCGGCCTCGCCCTTAGTTTTTTCTTAAAATCACATCATAGTTGCTTACTTTCATCGAGACAGAATAAAGTTTACCTGAACCTCGGCCTCGCCATTAGTTACTTACTTTATTCGAGAAGGTTTATCGTTTACCTGAGCGCACCTGCATCGTAGATCCCGTAATGTCGGATCGCAGCAATATACATATCATTATCAACCAATCAATACTAATAATAAATCTGTAAGAGACCATCCCCGAGGCCGAAGGCCAAGCTTTGTTCAGGTAAACAATAAACATTCTCGATGAAATCGCTCTTCGCCGTCGCCATTAGTTACTTAGTTTCTTCGAGAGGAATAGAGTTTACCTGAACGGGGCTCGACCTTCGGAGTTGCCTTTAGTTAAATAATATCGATTACCTGAACGGAGCTCGGCCTTCGGCCTTGTCCTTAGTTACTGACTTTCATCGAGAAGAATATCGCAAACTTGAACAAAGCTCGGCCTTCGGCCTCGCCCTTAGTTATTTATTTTATCGAGAGAATTTATTTATTTTATCAGCCAGAGTTATGGAGGAACAAACATACATACATACAAAAACGATTTAAAAAAATCGTCAATTTAGTTTTAGTATTATACATAGAGTCTACAAACGCAGTACCTATCTCATAAAACAAAGTAACTTACCCCGTGACCATCCCTTACAGATTTATTATACGTTCGCATTATTAAGAGCAAATATGAATTAAACATAGAATTAAATCTACCAAATTATCTGATTATTAGAGCAAACTCTGTGATTCAATATAAGGATATACCTTAAACCGACGAGTAAGAAGAAAACATGCTGGAATAATAACTAATAGGTGAATTTGTATACAAATAAACGAGAAAGTTAACTAACACACGTAAGTACCTGAGGTACATAAGTACGAACGAATCTCAATGTACCTATTTCATGATTAAATTTAGAACTTTGAGTGTCGACTCCGCAATACATTAAACTTGATGACGTCTGGTGTAATCAAACGCGAGTACAGAACAATTAATTGTTTAATTAGGCACTTGGCACGGAGCTCGGAGACGTGTAAGTAGGCAGTTTCAATCGGCGAGAGTCGTGATGCCGGATTCTGAACAATCTCTCGATGTTTGTCATCAAGCTTTATTTTAAATCTGGGCTTGTCAAAACGGGTGACTTGCGAGATAAACTGACATAACGACGTCGTTATTGAGAGGGATTAGGTACCGTGCCCGGAGTTACGGGCTGAGATAGTGACGCTTTTATACTATCAATATATACAGATACAGTCATATTGTCTTGACTACATACTACATCTAGCCGGACAACCGGGTTCAATGTGGTCAATAAGATGGAATTATGGAATAGATGACTATGTATATGCATAAGTGGCATAAATACGTCCTCTGTTCCCGAATGCAGTCCCGCAGGACCGTGAAGAAGAAATAGGTTGGAAATATCAGGCGTTAGAAGAATCGTTCATTTTTTTAAGTCTTCGTTGCAATAAGGAGAACATTTTTTCAGCAAATAGATAGGTACAATAATCTGGTACAATATACAATACAAGGTACAATATACAATACAACAATATGCAATAACAAGGCAAGTTCATCTTAAAGAGCAGCATATAATGATGTAGTCGGGCGTTTAAACTAATTAGAATGAACATAGAGCCCTTTACCGTTTCTTCTTCGTGGGTGTAATCGAACCGGATAGAACAAATTGTGACAAGTTCGAGGGCAGTCTAACTGCCATATGTATGAATGATCAATAAACAATACAATATTTTTTTATGTATGTTATATGTTAATCGTGTTTGGTTGTTTTCAAAAATACCTACGATTACGACACCCAAATAACCGATGTTTCTAAAAAAAATTATGTTTGTGGTCCGGATTAGCTATTTTCGTTATTTTGATAGATTAATATATAGATATTAATGCATATATAGATAGGCATACGGCAGGATGGAAGCGTGACCTATTTTCATAAAATCCGCAAAGTTCACTGACCATGGCCATGCCAACACTATAGGAGTAAATGTTTGTCCAGATTGCACGAAAGTTCCCTCAAAATCAAACATGGAACCAGTATCATTTCGAATGAATACCGACCCAAGCGAAACGAGACCAATAAAGAGAAAATTATCGGAAATTTTCCTTCCGAGAATTATCGCTAGTTCAGTGAATAATGTTATCGTAAAGAAAATCAAATTCTTCAATATTCATGAGAGGAGTCAGACGAGTGACGGCCTCGGCCCGCTCCGCCCCGGTGTCATAAAATCATAATTACTTTCTTTTTGAACCCCTATTGTAATTCAAACGTCTGTTGCGACCGATGTAAGATCAATACCTACCTGAGATTCAAAGACAGAGGAGTGTAGGTCCAGACATGTGAATTACATGAGCTCCATAATTTGGACGAGACTAGTTCTCATCTACAACTTTTGAAACTCTCATGAATCGTCAGTGCGAATTTCCGCGAATATAATAGGCCCTGTAGTGGGCAAAATAAATAAGGGCTAAATTCTTGTACGTAATCCGATATGGGTGGCTGAGTCAGAGGAGCCCAAGCACTTGCTTCGACCAGCTAATATCACCTCCGAGAAGTTAGGCACCATACCGGAGAATTTCCTTGGGATTGCTGGCTATACTTGACTCGTGGAGAACACAGCTGAAGCTGCTATGCGGCCATCTTGCATCCAGTATTGTGGTACCAAGCCAGTCGTCTACAATTCGAGCCTACCCCATAGTAAAGGGCAAGGGAAGGGACTTCAAGGGACCTACTTTTTAAAGCGGTTCCGAAAGGTGACGCAACAGGTGTAGATAGATATTAGATAGATAGATAGAAATACTTTATTGCTCCAAAAATACATTTTACATAAACAGACAATAAGTAATGTACATGAGGGGCAAAGGCGGACTTATCCCTTAACAGGGATTTCTCCCAGTCAACCTATGTTCTTGGTTGAGAGTCGTATGTTGTGAAATATAAAAAGGTAGTAGCAAAAGAATTGAGTGTGGGAATGTAAAATATAATATAAGGAAAGTAACTATGATAAACTATAATATACACAACATATAAGTACGTACTAGTAAATTAAACATATAAATTACTATTTATAAATTACATTAAATACATATGAATTACAAATTTATATAATACAATTACATTAATACATAATACCTAAATATATACATGCAAATTTTGTCCATTCAGAATTAAAGGATTTTTTAGCTTTTCACTTCACATTGACGGAGAGGTGTAGGTGCATATGCACGTAAATATTTTTTTCCAAAAAAAACATTTTTTTAATGTAAAATGTAAAAAAAAAAATTCTTAACCGTTTCAGTTTCATGCCAGGAACAAAAAAGTCTTGCAAAACATGATCTCTTTCTTTCAGAAATTGTGAAAAACCACAATTTTAGTTTTATTAGTATGGAGGAATAGAAAGAATTTAATTTTTTTTACCAACTTACACGTGTTTAATCATAATGGTAATGAAGATTTTTTTGTTATTGTTATGAAACTGACTCGATTAGGCTATAAAAATCAACCACCTATTTTTTTATTTCAATACATAAAAAATATTTTACATAAAAAAAAGCCCAAGGTCCAAAAAAAATTATATAGGTTTTACTCCCTATTATATGATACAGAACCCCCCCTTAGCGTACTATGAACTAATTTTGAAAGACCTTATATAAATGCTGTAAGCGAGAAGAATTAGATATTTAGCGGAGCCGTGGCCCCAACTATAATATTATTGCTCGGAGTATTATTAGGTAGCAACTTTACGAAACACCACACGTGATCGTTATAATGAAAAGAGGAGTTAGGAAATATTCCAGCTACATTAACGTCGTCGTTGCAGACAGCAAGAGCAGTGTATGAGTGCATTCTGCACAGCATCGCCCCTCCCCCGATCCTCTCTCACCCGCTCTCACCCTCACTCGCCCACACATTTGCATACATATCGGCGCATTCGCCGTTTTACGTCAATCTCACGTTACACTACGTCCACGCTACGTGGGCGAGCCCTAAAAGTATAGAGTCGATTCTGAATAGTAAATCACACATAATTGAAGCTCTTGCCCGCAGCCAATGTTCGCGGCATTGTTAGGTTTGGACGAAGATTCTGCGTGAGCTATGCTTAGGAATTAGAATATAGATTAAACTATATGACCTATATAGAGAGTAAACTAAATGCTATTTCTTCATTAATTACTCTCATACATCTGTATAAAAATATAGGCATTCTTCCAT
This sequence comes from Nematopogon swammerdamellus, assembly GCA_946902875.1. Lineage (NCBI taxonomy): Eukaryota > Metazoa > Arthropoda > Insecta > Lepidoptera > Adelidae > Nematopogon > Nematopogon swammerdamellus. The sequence goes on from OX336336.1 coordinate 21,290,928, forward strand.
CTATGATAGCGTTTTTTCCGCACTCCTTTTAAGGTTTTCTGCTTTCTTTATTTTTGAAGCTTTCTAGCTCAGCTTAACTTCTTAGATAAATATAGTAATGATGTTATCGGTCGGCGGATAATATTGCTGAAAGGGCTCACTTTGAGGATATCGAAAATGTTAAGTCAAACATTCTGAAAAATTAAGCATATAACCAGACTAGTCAACTATACAGGAAAATAATAGGGAAAGCAATATTATTATTAGTTTTTGAGATATGGTATTTTAAGAAAGATACGTTGTCCTTTTTAACATATAATGTCATTGGATATGGCGCAAAAACTTAACCGCTGTCTTAGAAAATTTGTTCACGCTGCGTAAGTTCGTACCTGTGTAGGAAGATTTTGGACAGAAAACTAATAAAGTAAAAGTATAATACACCGTGTTGGTGTAAATATATTTTCTATGCTTTTTAGGGTTCCGTATCCGTCGTACGGGACCCTATTACTAAGCCTACGCCGTCTGTATGTCTGTCTGTCTATCTGTCCGTCCGAGGGCTGTATATCTTGAACCGTAATAGGTAGCCCGTTGAAATGTTCACAAAATAATTTTTATTATGGCCGATATAACAACAAATAATAAAAAGTAAAAAATTCACGGGGTCCCCATCATCATCAATTTAATCATGAATTTAAACTAATATGAAGCATTTCATAAAACACGCCATAGATGGCGTGAGTGGCGCTGACCATGACATGGCGATACGGAACCCTCGGTGAGAGAAGTGAAGGGAAAAACCGGCCAAGAGGTTTTTTTATGGAACCTGACATCTGCCTCAACCGTGATAAATATTAGCCCATAACGCCTTGGTGAACTGGACGGAAAACACAAACTATTTATTGCCTCGACCGGATAAAAGGTTCATTCAGTGCGGTGGTATCAATCCGGGCGGGTTAAACCCTGCCACTGCCACCTAGTAAGTTAGGAAGTTAAGGGGCTGTTAGCGTAGGAGCTGTAATGTAAAGTAGGGCTATTAATGTAGGAAGTTAACGGACAACGAAATGATATTATAAGGGTTCCTTTTCTAACTGGCAAAAAGCGAAGGGGTGTTATAAGTTTAACGTGTGTGTGTGTGTGTGTGAGGGTGTGTGTGTGCGTATGTGTGTGTCTGTCTGTGGCATCGTAGCTCTCAAACGGATGGACCGATTTACATGCGTTTTTTTTTAAAAGCTTGAAATAAAAGGTAAATTACAAATTTAAAAAACCACGACCCTTAGAAAGTCAAAAATAATTTCCTTACTTAAATAAAAAGAATAATTGACTTACTTAAAGGAGTCGGGGGACCGCTAAGTAAATATAATATAAAACTCGGAGCTGCGCGGAAATTTACTTAGCGGTCCACCGACTCCTTTAATTAAGTCAACGGAAAATATTTTTGACTTTTTAAGGGTCGTGGTTTTTAAATTTGTAATTTAGCTTTTATTTCAAGCTTTTAAAAAAAAACCGCATGTAAATCGGTCCATCCGTTTGGGAGCTACGATGCCACAGACAGACACACACATACACACACACACACACACACACACACACACACGTTAAACTTATATATAACACCCCTTCGCTTTTTGCCAGTGAAAAAAGGAACCCTTATAATATCATTTCGTTGTCCGTTAACTTCCTACATTAACAGCCCTACTTTATATTACAGCTCCTACGTTAACAGCCCCTTAACTTCCTAACTTACTAGGTGGCAGGGTTTATACCCTAAAACTAAGTATCCCGAGGTACATTTTTAAAACTAAACATATGTGCTTTGGTATCTCAAGGGCTTCTCAACCACAAAAAAGCCGTACACTCAAGTCACATACGTGCAGAGAGACACTCGCTGGGTGCACCTGCCCTGCAATAGAAAGAGTAAGTATAGTTAAATATCTAGGGGTGACTCTCGATGATAGACTGTCCTGGGATTGTCACCTTAACATTCTCTCGCAGCGTGTCCGACGACTCATTTACGTATTCAAGTCCTTACGTAACGCGGCAAGTAAAACATTGCTTATAACCACTTACCATGCCCTGGTTAAGCCAATCCTAACATATGGCATAGCGTCGTGGGGTGGAGCCGCAAAGAAACACTTACTACCACTTGAACGGGCGCAAAGAGTTTTACTGAGAGTAGCCTTTCGCAAACCTTTCCGGTACCCAACCCACGATCTATACAGCGAACTCGAGCTACTCACAGTAAGACAACTTTTCATGTACTGTGTCGTGTACCGAGTTGGCACTGCACGTGCAGAGTCAAATCCCCTCTATCGCAGTCAAGGAAAAACGCGAACTGGCGACAAGATGCAGGTGCCCGCTATGAGGACAAGCTTTGGGCAAAGGTTCAGCTACTTTCTCGGCCCTTACATAATAAACAGGATGGATCCGTATGCAAACTATAAAAATATGACACGAAGACAGTTTCAGAGCACGATATTAAATTGGTTACTCAGGAAAAACTATGATGAAACTGAGCAGGTATTAAAAATACTCACATAACACGCCACACAACAATACTACACACACACGCACACACCCTAACACACACACAAACACACACACACACACACACACACACAAAGACACACCCTCACTCAAATACTGTTGTAAGTACTAACACTATACTATGTTTTAGGTAATTTTATTTGTTTTTGCTTTTGTTTGTTGTATTTGGTTTATTTGTATTGTTTTATGTTTTATTTAAAAAAAAAAAAAAAAAATCATCATAATAATTAAGATGTAAGCAGTATATTTTGATCCGACTGTACCCGCAACAAACTGTACATACTACCCGCTGTCCTCTGCAGCACAGTCTACGGACTAGTGCAGGGGACAGTACCTACATTGTGTTAATTACTATGGAATAAAGAAATTTTTTACTTTTACTTTTACTTTTTTACATCAGATTTAATTCGTTAAAAATGCATCTCAATCGGTTAATATCCGTTTACCGTACAGATTCCGTTGCATTTTTACCCGACTACGGCGAAGCAAAAAGGAGGGTTATGTGTTTGACCGGTATGTATGTATGTATGTATGTATGTATGTATGTAAGGCGATATAGTCCCAACCTAGTGAACCTGATCGCCGGACTGACTCCGCCAGTCCTCCCACCAAGAACTATGTATGTATGTATGTATGTATGTATGTATGTATGTTCATCTGTTCCCTCATAACTTCTAAACTACTTATCATAATTTGACAAATGAGGTATCGTTGAAAGCGTCTTGATGGTCCGCTGGTTATAGGTTATGTGACGTCACATAAAATTGACTATGGCGCCCTCTAGATCACAAAAAGTCATGATATAAAAAATAAAAAAAATTTAATGATGCCGTGTTGGGTATCAAATGAAAGGGCTTAATTAGCACATTTCAAAAATATATATATTGTTAGCTGTTGCTTTCGGATTTGCTTGCATGCACCCGATAATTGGGAATAATTTCTAAATAAAATAAAATCAGGCCTCACTCCAAACCTACCCAAAACACATCCTACTAATACTATAAACGCGAAAGTTTGTGAATGAGTTGCATTCAGGAAGACGATAAACCTACTCAAAGAAAGTAAGTAACTGAGGGCGAGGCCGAAGGCCGAGCTGCGTTCAGGAAGACGATAAACCTTCCCGAAGACAGTAAGTAACTATGGGCGAGGCCGAAGGCCGAGCTGCGTTCAGGAAGAGGATAAACCATCTTTAAGAAAGCAAGTAACAAAGGGCGAGGCCGAAGGCCGAGCTGCGTTCGGGAAGACTAAACCTTCTCGAAGAAACTAAGTAACAAAGGGCGAGGCCGAAGGCCGAGCTGCGTTCAGGAAGACGATAAACTTTCTCGAAGACAGTAAGTAACTATGGGCGAGGCCGAAGGCCGAGCTGCGTTCAGGAAGAGGATAAACCATCTGTAATAAAGTAAGTAACTGAGGGCGAGGCCGAAGGCCGAGCTGTGTTCGGGAAGACTATAAACCTTCTCGAAGAAAGTAAGTAACAAAGGGCGAGGCCGAAGGCCGAGCTGCGTTCAGGAAGACTATAAACCTTCCCGAAGAAAGTAAGTAACAAAGGGCGAGGCCGAAGGCCGAGCTTCGTTCAGGAAGACGATAAACTTTCTCGAAGACGATAAAGTTTATCGTCTTCCTGAACGCAGCTTGGCCTTCGGCCTCGCCCTTTGTTACTTACTTTCTTCGAGAAGGTTTATAGTCTTCCCGAACGCAGCTCGGCCTTCGGCCTCGCCCATAGTTACTTACTGTCTTCGAGAAAGTTTATCGTCTTCCTGAACGCAGCTCGGCCTTCGGCCTCGCCCTTTGTTACTTACTTTCTTCGAGAAGGTTTATAGTCTTCCCGAACGCAGCTCGGTCTTCGGCCTCGCCCTCAGTTACTTACTTTCTTAAAGATGGTTTATCCTCTTCCTGAACGCAGCTCGGCCTTCGGCCTCGCCCATAGTTACTTACTGTCTTCGAGAAAGTTTATCGTCTTCCTGAACGCAGCTCGGCCTTCGGCCTCGCCCTTTGTTACTTACTTTCTTCGAGAAGGTTCATAGTCTTCCCGAACGCAGCTCGGTCTTCGGCCTCGCCCTCAGTTACTTACTTTCTTAAAGATGGTTTATCCTCTTCCTGAACGCAGCTCGGCCTTCGGCCTCGCCCATAGTTACTTACTGTCTTCGAGAAAGTTTATCGTCTTCCTGAACGCAGCTCGGCCTTCGGCCTCGCCCTTTGTTACTTACTTTCTTCGAGAAGGTTTATAGTCTTCCCGAACGCAGCTCGGTCTTCGGCCTCGCCCTCAGTTACTTACTTTCTTAAAGATGGTTTATCCTCTTCCTGAACGCAGCTCGGCCTTCGGCCTCGCCCATAGTTACTTACTGTCTTCGAGAAAGTTTATCGTCTTCCTGAACGCAGCTCGGCCTTCGGCCTCGCCCTTTGTTACTTACTTTCTTCGAGAAGGTTCATAGTCTTCCCGAACGCAGCTCGGTCTTCGGCCTCGCCCTCAGTTACTTACTTTCTTAAAGATGGTTTATCCTCTTCCTGAACGCAGCTCGGCCTTCGGCCTCGCCCATAATTACTTACTGTCTTCGAGAAAGTTTATCGTCTTCCTGAACGCAGCTCGGCCTTCGGCCTCGCCCTTTGTTACTTACTTTCTTCGAGAAGGTTTATAGTCTTCCCGAACGCAGCTCGGCCTTCGGCCTCGCCCTCAGTTACTTACTTTCTTCGAGAAGGTTTATATTCTTCCCGAACGCAGCTCGGTCTTCGGCCTCGCCCTCAGTTACTTACTTTCTTAAAGATGGTTTATCCTCTTCCTGAACGCAGCTCGGCCTTCGGCCTCGCCCATAGTTACTTACTGTCTTCGAGAAAGTTTATCGTCTTCCTGAACGAAGCTCGGCCTTCGGCCTCGCCCTTTGTTACTTACTTTCTTCGAGAAGGTTTATAGTCTTCCCGAACGCAGCTCGGTCTTCGGCCTCGCCCTCAGTTACTTACTTTCTTAAAGATGGTTCATCCTCTTCCTGAACGCAGCTCGGCCTTCGGCCTCGCCCATAGTTACTTACTGTCTTCGAGAAAGTTTATCGTCTTCCTGAACGCAGCTCGGCCTTCGGCTTCGCCCTTTGTTACTTACTTTCTTCGAGAAGGTTCATAGTCTTCCCGAACGCAGCTCGGTCTTCGGCGTCGCCCTCAGTTACTTACTTTCTTAAAGATGGTTTATCCTCTTCCTGAACGCAGCCCGGCCTTCGGCCTCGCCCATAGTTACTTACTGTCTTCGAGAAAGTTTATCGTCTTCCTGAACGCAGCTCGGCCTTCGGCCTCGCCCTTTGTTACTTACTTTCTTCGAGAAGGTTCATAGTCTTCCCGAACGCAGCTCGGTCTTCGGCCTCGCCCTCAGTTACTTACTTTCTTAAAGATGGTTTATCCTCTTCCTGAACGCAGCTCGGCCTTCGGCCTCGCCCATAATTACTTACTGTCTTCGAGAAAGTTTATCGTCTTCCTGAACGCAGCTCGGCCTTCGGCCTCGCCCTTTGTTACTTACTTTCTTCGAGAAGGTTTATAGTCTTCCCGAACGCAGCTCGGCCTTCGGCCTCGCCCTCAGTTACTTACTTTCTTCGAGAAGGTTTATATTCTTCCCGAACGCAGCTCGGCCTTCGACCTCGCCTATAGTTACTTACTATCTTCAAGAAGGTTTATCTTCTTCCTGACCGCATCTCGGCCTTCGGCCTCGCCCTTAGTTATTTATTTACTTCAAGAAGTTTTATAATCTTCCTTAACGCAGCTCGGCCTTACTTACTTTCTCCAAGACGGTTTATCGTTTACCTGAACCCAGCTCGCCCTTATGGACTATGGTACACGTGTTAAAATTATATAAAATCTAAACAAACAAAACATGTAAAACGGCTCTGCAAATACTTTATCACGAAGTTATAACCCCAAAATAATTGAAATAAAAAATAAGTTCAAAAACTAAAACCCGACTACTGAAAAATCACCCTCTAAAAAGTATGAAACAAGAAAACATTCTCATCTGAAATTGTTATGTACAAACTATTCAATATTTTATCGTCTATTAAATAAACAACTTACACGTAATATATTTAAATGTATTTAATAAATATTCATAGTGTTGTTCAGAGGATAGCCGTGGTCGTATGCCACCTACCCTGGGCAAAGTGGCATACGACCACGGCTATCCTCTGAACAACACTATGAATATTTATTAAATACATTTAAATATATTACGTGTAAGTTGTTTATTTAATAGACGATAAAATATTGAATAGTTTGTACATAACAATTTCAGATGAGAATGTTTTCTTGTTTCATACTTTTTAGAGGGTGATTTTTCAGTAGTCGGGTTTTAGTTTTACAATTAGTAGAGAAGATAAAGATAGAGAAGGCATGAAAGTCACAGATATATATTCGGATTGAGACCATCACTGCGCGGGATTGTGTGCATTCATTGTGTGAAACTCGTAACAAACTATTGCGGGTGACAAGGTTCTATATGTTTATTTAATCTTTATCCCAACTGTACCTACTCGGAGAGCCTACGAATGACGCGTGTTCGTACATCCGCCTCCAGAAAATTGTTAGTAGAGGCATTGAATAAATAGTAGAGGCTAATATGGGCCGGGCTACTTTCATCTTGTCTTTAAATTTAATGGAAAAGAAAGGCCCTAGGGTCGTTAGGGATGCCCGTTCATTTTCATATTAACAATATATTTATTTATATTGCAATATTTTCAGTAATAACATGGATCATTTTTGTGGAAAGTTCAAAAAGATTTGGTCAATTAGTCTGGAATGCGATTCGGTTTAAACTCCTAGTGCCCCGACATTGTTTACTTTTTTTTTATTAACCGACTTCAAAAAAAGGAGGTTGTCAATTCGACACGTATGTATGTAATATTATTGAAACTGCAATATATTCACATATGATAATCTTTTAGGGCTTCCAAACAAATATACAAAATGTTATAGGTTCATGTATGTATGTTTGTATGTTATGAGGAGGAGGAAGCTCGGTGGAGCTGTTTAACGGGTTCCCGCCGTCCCCTTTCCACCTCCGCACCACACGCACTGGGCATGGACTTACCGCGGATGCGTACCAATCGATTCTGCAGATCTTTCCTCTACAGAACCGGTAAACTCTGGAACGCTCTCCCTGCTCATATTGAGTTGAAGGCGGTACAAAAGCACACCTGAAAATTGATAAATGAAGCCCATTTGTGGTTGTTTAAGTAGTGAGTAGTTTATTACTGTGCTTGTTTTTTTATGTATGTATGTTTCTCCGTAACTGTTAAACCAATCATCCGAATTCCATGAAACTTAGTACAAGCACATTGAACTATACGTGACACAGGATAGACTAAATAAAATTCCGTTACGGTTACGTTAAGATGTGGCTCTCATACAAACCGAATTGTTCCGCGCGCCCAAATAAAGGTACGGTAGAAGTAGGAGGCTTACTTCCTTTCTTCTTTTTAAATACGAATTTCACGCGAGCGAAGCCGCGGGCAAAAACTATTTAGAAATAAACACGTTTGATTTGATTTAAATAAGTACGAATACTCTATTTATAGAGTGAAACAGATCAGAATGGAAATTCTGTACGAGTAGTATGTAGTTGTAGTACACACACATAGCGTGAAAACAAAAAGAAAAAATACTGCTATAATTAAAATGTACGCAACGCAAGGCAGACTAACCTGACCGTGATTACGAAACAAGGGTTGAAATAACTCGGTACTAAGACAAGGTGCAACTGTAATAAAGTAACACAACAAACAAGTAGGACAAGGACAAGTAGGTATGTAAGTTAATTTATTTGTATATAGTATGTTCTATATATTTAGTAAAATATACCTATGTATTAACGCAATTATTTATTTAACTAGCATGTACTATTAATAATTATTTCCTTTATTTCACATTCTTAAAATTTTACATTAATTTTACATATATTATACAAAAAAGTAATAAAAATACACAAAATTAATATAAAAATTAAATAAAATAAATAATTATTATTATTACTTACATGTATTATTCTTATTAATATTTTATCTTCAATTCTCACGCTCAACTCTTTGCTACTACCTACTTACATTCCACTATATTAATAAAATCTCAAATATCCAAAGGTTGACTGTAAGAAATCTCTGTAAGGGATAAGTCCGCCGTTGCAACTTATGTAAATTTTCTAATGTACTATTACCTACTGTTATTATTGGAGCAATAAAGCATTTTATATCTATATATCTATAATAACTAGAGTTAAGTAATACATAGAAATATTTATTATCTGAAATTATTCAAGATGTGTAAGTTCTAAAATTGGCGACCGCTTTCGAGTGTGTGCCGTATGGTTGATGAGGCTCTGCCGCCGGCGATATGTTATCGAGCGATGGCTTGTTGTGCTCCTGTAGCCGCTCGCGATAACTGCCTTATGAACAAATTGTTATGTGATCTCCTAATCTATACGATAAGATTACAGCGCAAATATCTTCACACCCACACACACGCGCCGGCAAGAAGGAAAATCTGTGTGTGATTATTCTGGTCAGTGTAGCCGGTACGACCAAAGGGAAACACTGGCATGACACCTAGTTGCGACAGGAAAACGGTATGTAGCAAGAATGTGGCAGGAGTGCAAGCTAACTATGTATGATTCCATAAAAGCAACTAAGTACATACCCATGGAAACATAAGGAGTGTTTTGCACATATTTACATAGCACATACTTATATGTGCCTAGGTACTTACAGAGGTGTGTCATGCATGCATCGTTGTCACCACCGCTGCTGTGCCGTGCTCGTGCCGTGGTCGTGCCGTGATCCTTGCCGTGCCGCGCGCGAGCAGCCAAATGGCGGACAGGCGGCGCGGCGGGAAAGTGGGGGGGCACGTTCTAGTGACGTTAGCCAAGCCTATGTGAAACTAAACACAGTTTTTTGTAGATACCAAATTAATAATGATAATAACGGTTACAAAAAAAATACGAAAGTTCCAGTGTGAAGAGTCACCGTTGAGCCCCAGGTGCGATATCCTTCTCTTTGTCGCAACTAAAATACAACTTTTTCCAACATTCTAACATTTTGTTTCAAAGTCGTATTTCAGTGATGTGTGCGACTTTTGACTTTGAAGATTGTCTTTTGGCTTTGAAGTTGAAGCTGGGCGGATCGGAGAGAGCCGTAGCGCGGAGCCTCCCACCTCAGTAGGGCTATGCATATTTCGTCGATGGTAGGGTTAAATTAGTTAACGCCAAAAGCATTCAAATAGGCAATAATAACAAATATATACACAATAATATAAATAACAACAATAATACATATATGAGCTATTTTATGAGCAACTTAGGTAGGTTGTTCTTTGGGTAGCCTTAAGGTAAGAGGTAGGTTTTATTTAATTGTAATGTTTTTATGTTTTATTGAATGCAGATAATTACCTATACTTTTTTTATTAATGTTTTTCTGTGTTTATTATTGTATGTAGTAATTATTACATTAAAGCTAGTTTCCCAACAAGACATATAATTGCATTGCGAACCACCACAGAGAACCTTCTAATGTTGGAGTCGTCTGTGGAGCCGCCCGAAGTCCGAAGACCTTCGCCGCGCCGCCCTCCACGCCCGCCCGCCCATTCGCCACGTTGCGTTGCTTGGGCGGCGAACGGCGGGCAGTGAGGTCCGAGTAAAAATCACTATGTATTTTGAAAGCAAGATATTTCTAAGTATATTTGATATTTGAAAAAAATCACCAACCTACCTAAGGAAATGAATCATTGCCAAATGTTGAAATCACTACGGCAATCTTATCTATTATTAATTTTCGTTATTAATTCTGCATTATTATTTAAAATAACAATATATTTATTTAGGTTAAAAAAACACTTCTATCATTTAATGTGCAAGTAGAGATAGCTGCCCATAGCCCGGTTCAGACTCGCAGTAACCGGAACATCTAAAGGTGTGTATATTACTAATTATATGTCTTAATGCTTACAACATTGACTTATATACTCGTATATTGTATATCACTGGCTTACAATCGTTATTGCATGAGTTGTTGCCAAGTTGTTGCATGATATACTTACTGTCCAAACGCCACATGTAGGTACTTTATCAAATTAAGCAGTGAATTTCATTCCACCTTGAACTTTCCACGTGAATGTTGGATCGCCGCCGCCACCACCGCCGAGCGACACGGGGCGCCCGCGCCGTGTCCGAGCCTCGCGGTCGCGACGTGACGAGAAACGTTACGACAGGCGAGAAAATGAAAGTCTTCAAACCACCACCGGTTTAATTTGACCGACCAGCATAAACGCGTCCAACGTGACGCGAACGAATAATTGGAGGCCTCCAATCTGGCAACAAATTAACATTTTAATAGTAGTAGGTACTCGTGGAGCCTTTTTGGTGAGTTTCCACGTCGAGCGGGCGTGACGTGCCCCGCCGCCGCCGCTCGTTCAATCAGCCAAGTGACGCATGCATAATGGGTTATTCTCATTATTTGCTAGGGCGGCTGACGGATAGGTATTGAATACTCGCTACTATGGTGTTGCATGCGGGACACAAGAAATATGCACCTTTCCTCTGCATAAGTAATTAAAATCTTATAACTACAGATCACTCATACCTGTGCTTATAATATTATTACAATTAGGTAGTACCTACTTCTGAACAGATAGATATGTAACTTCTGAAGGAACCCCGAATTCTGACATGCACATCATTACCTATGAATATGTACTACATAGGTGCATACCTCTACCTACTTTTGCTCAACATGGAAACGGTTTCAGAAAAACAGTAAAAATTGATTTGGGTTTAAAAATATCTCGTGATGAAATCATCCAAATTAATTACGAAACAATGTGATGAACATGGACGTGAACAATCGACAGATGCACTGATACCGGTAATCCTCGCTAAAGACCCTAAAGCCCTACATTCACTAAACGAGCCCCGCGCCGAGCCTCGCGCCGAGCCCGGCCCCGCGCCGAGCCTCGCGCCGAGCCCCGCCCCGCGCTGCTACTAATAAATGCTGCCTCCACAGCATGCATGGTACGGGACGTAAGTGCAATTTATCTGTAAAAAATCGCAAGAGAACATAGAGAGTCAGTCGATTTATTTCTAATGAAATAATCTAAGCTTTCAAATAGAAATGAAATACTGCGCGGCGTCGAACGAAACACCGTCGCATTTGTCACCCACCCACCACCAATACTAAAGCATTTTTTAAAAGTATATATACCTATTACAAATCTGTCGCATATTTTCAGAAAGTAACGTAGACCGCACGTCAGCAAGTGCAATGATTATAGACAACACGCACTATCACGATCACTGAGCGTTATTGCTTCAATTAGTGCGCTCGTCCCGGGGCGATAAGCTAACGAAGTTATATCTACGAGTATTAGATCTCCGCCTTCAAATGGTCGGTTCCCGTCGCGTCGTATGTCATCGATAACCACATGGGGACTATTATATTATAGGCCCATACCACACCCACCCCAAAAGATACGTAAAAGAAACCAAGTCTGCCTGAGTTCCATTGGCCGGGTTGATAGGATATAATCATCCGGGAATATTTTTTGGGCAAAATTACGTAATAATATTACGTAATTTTGTCGTTCGGGTACTATTATTATAGTAAGTACCCGAACGAGAACGGTATCAGCAGTTGACCACTGGTCAACAGAGTAGGTAAACAAAATTAAGTTTGCCACTTCCCCCTTTGGCCGGAAGTGCTCGGCAGACGTTGTTGGAGGTGGTCTTTCAACACACCATTTTTTACATCATGTAGTACCTACCAGAATAGGATAAACGCCATGTTATAGCTTAGACATCCCAAGTCTCAAATACAAAAGTCTGCCACGCCGCAACTTGACTTGACCCTTGGAGGAAAACTGACCGGAACTGCCTGGCAGACTGCTTAAATAACAACATTTCCGTTTTTCACGCCTGTGTGTGTACGCATACCTATACCTGTTTTTGTGCCTATATATACAGGGTGTCCCAGAAACCGACGATAATCCATCGACAGCTGATAGGGCTGCTAATTGCCTCTCAGAATATCTAATTTTAGGCTTAGTAAAAATGGCTTAGTTTACGAAATGTCATTTTTTTTAAATCCAAAATTTTCTCCCTCAGCTCATTTTTTTAAATGCCTCAAGTACAAATGTAAGATTTTCTTAAATCTAGTTTTTGTCAAATATTCCTGAAAAGTAAGGTTTTCACACGGTATAATTTATTTTTTCATGTTTAATCCTGCTTAGCTGAAAAACGACTTAAGAGCCACATGTTAAATTTTTTTCAGCGTCATCCCTTGAATTTGGCCCTTCGCGGTGAAAAAATAATAACTATGTAGTTATTATTTTTTCACACTAAAATGGCATTAAGCAACAAAAATACGCCCATCTAATGTAGTTTTTAAAATGATACATTACTTACCGATTTGCCCAATAATTTATGAGTTATTATTTATTATTTAACTGCAAAAGGACCTCGGAATTTGATAACTGTTCTACGATGCTAGATGTTTGTTTTCATTGTGTGTGTTTTTTATTTTTAACTAATTTAACAATTTAAATGTACCTATTTCTTATTTTAATCGATTGACTAGGTAATTTAACAATTCTATGATGCTACCTATTTAAAATTTTTTATATTGACATAATTGAATATTTAACCTTTGACAATTCTATTGATGCGAAGTATTTTAATCTTCCTCTAGTTTTAATTGCCTTGCACAAAACTGTTTTTTTTTTTCTCTGTATTCTTATAATTTTTAGGTACCTATGTAATGTTATTGCTTAGGCTAAAATTATTAGTCCCTCGCCATGGCTAGACCCAGAAAGTTACAATTGTAATTTGTTTAACTAAAATGTGACGAACTCAAGTGTACCGATGGTACCTAAGATGGAAATGAATAAATGAAATGAAATGAAATGAAACCAACTACGAATTGGAATAAAATAAACACTTGAAGTAATTGGTCTTTATTAACGTGTTAAAGTAGATGTTCACATTGTTTACCACCTGCACGGATGCTAGCTCGACATCTTCTCACAAATGCCCGGTTGATGCGTCGAGCAAGTACTCGATGCAAGTGCAGATACGTCCACCTGAGCTACTGCCGTAATTTCTTTCTTTGAGCTCTATCAAGTTTTCCACCGGTGCCCCGTAAACGTTTTCATTTAAATAGCCCCAATGATAAAAATCTAAAGGATTTAAATCCGGTGATCTAGACGTCCGATCCATCTGTGGGGATATGCTTGGTCTAAAAAATTACGCACTTCTCTAGCGTAATGGGCTGGGTGGCTGGGTGGCCATCATTTTGCAACCACATCTCCCTCCGTATGGCCAATGGTACATCTTATAAAAGGCTCTGAAGCTCCTATTACAGAAACTCAAGATAATTTCGTCCGTTTTGAATCTCTACAATTCAACGGACGTCTTGTGGCCTCCTAGCCACTTGATGGATCGGACGTCTAGATCACCGGATTTAAATCCGTTAGATTTTTATTATTGGGGCTATAGTAGAAAAAGTTTACGGGTCCTGGTGGAAAACTTGGTAGGGCTCAAAGAAAGAATTACGGCAGTAGCTCAGGTGGACGTATCTGCACTTGCATCGAGTACTTGCTCTAGATAATGAGCTGAGGGAGAAAATTTTGGATTTTTACAAAAATGACAATATCTGAAAAACTAAGAAATTTTTACTTAACCCAAAATTAGAAATTCTGAGAGGTATTAGCAGCCCTATCAGCTGTCAAAGGATTATCGTTAGTTTATGGGACACCCTGTTATAGGTACCAAATGTTCGCTTTTATTATCATTATTTATGTCTCCCGTATTTATAATGCGCGGGACGGATCTCGGCGTGTCGTCGCCACGCGAATACACTATAAAAGTACGGTGCGGGTGCGAGGGAGAACACTGACGAACCGCTGCGACGGCGACACGCCGAGATCCGCCCCGCGCATTATACGTACCTAGGTATTACAAGTTCTGTTTAAATTCTGACCATAAGATTTACAAGACCAGGTTTAGTTTACACTGGATGCCCCGCCTTGGTTGTATGCATGCATAGTCTGTGGTTGTTTGTACGCAGCACGCACGTCTCGTGGTGAACTATAATCGCGGTTGGCAGTATGGTCAAATGATCTTTGCCTGCCTATTTATGGCGAAAACAATAACAACAACAATACAATCTCGGATGCTGACTGACAGTGACAGTTTGACAGCCTTGACATTTTAGTTGCGAGATTCGAAAAGCTGTTGTGTTGTGGTTGATGATCGCTCGCTATTCGTTTGAAAACAAACTAGTAAAGTGGAAATTATTTATGCATTAGTATTTTCTGAATATGAGTTCCACTTTTCTCAGAGCGGTGTTTATTGTGGTCCTCTCCGCGGTTATATACGGGTTCACGTTACAAGGCGACTTCGTTTTCGACGACTCTGAGGCCATTCTAAAAAATCCGGATGTGACTTCATCCGGGCCTCTGACTGAGCTATTTGAGCACGACTTCTGGGGCTCCAACATCACCAGCAACTATAGCCACAAGTCCTACAGACCTCTGACTATTCTGACTTACAGGTTTTGTTTTATTATAATCGTACATAGAGTGTCTTACCCGAAAGCTGTTTTTAGGGTTACGTTTCGATGTATGGAAGCCTATTACTAAGCCTACGCCGTCTGTCCGTCCGGGGGCTATATCTTTTGAACTGTAATAGGTAGCCCGTTGAAATTTTCACAGAATGTGTTATTATGGCGGTTACGCACGTACCTGGACCAGATCGGGCATATGTGCTAAAAAAGGGTCAAGTGTGTAGTACCTGTAATTGACGAGCATGGATGAAGAAAATTATGAGAGTGGAAGAGGCGGCAGATGTGTGTCAGGATCGTGGCACGGGGAAATCCATTGTCTCTGCCTACCCCACCGGAAAAAGGGGGTGACGCTATGTATGGCGGATATACCAACAAAAAAAAGGAAAAATTGAAAAGTGGGGGTTCCCATACAAGTATCATAACAATATGCGGCTGAGCGCTGAATGTTCAAACATTTTAACTATAAAGTATGAACGGTCACCGATAAGTGTCGTGGGGGATCCATCAGTGAATCAGTCACCATCTATTGGTGAACACATGTACTTAGGTTACCATCCTACTTGCTAGATACGAAGGACTCAATACCTATATCAATACAAAATAAGAAAATATGGCTACAGAACCCTCTTGTGTTTGAACAAAGTTCTCACTTAATAGGTTTTTATTATTATTTTAACCCTTTGCATTCCGTTACATATATTGTATATTTTATTACAGATTGAACTTCTACTTCAATGAAAACACTCTAGACGCCTTTCAATACAAGCTAACAAACTTGCTGTGTCACATAGTGGGCAGTTTGCTCGTGTGGCGAACATACTGCATGCTGGTACAGGACACGGGGCGTTGGAGCGACCGCGGGTTCCTAGCTGCGCTGCTGTTCGCTGCGCACCCGGTACACGTGGAGGCGGTGTCGGGGGCGGTGGGGCGGGCCGACCTACTCGCAGCCATATTTTATTTTCTAGCATTAATATCTTATGTAAGGGCAACAAGAGTGTGGAGGCCGGGAGCTAAGGGATATTGCTACATGATGCTGACTGTGATGTTAGCGGCACTGTCGATGCTCTCTAAAGAAATTGGGGTGACCGTGTTGGTACGTAAACTGTATTTACTCTATTTTGTACATTACTTTTAGTGTTATTTTATTAGTAATTCTCGTTATGTGCTCTTTATGTGTCTCTATTATGTTTCGGAGAACTCTTAAGCAGTATTTCCATTAGGCAAGTAACCTGTGTGCAAATAACTTATTATACACTTGCACGGATATTCCAAATCGTTAGGTAAGTAACCCGCGTGCAAGTGTGACATCACACTGCAGTGAGTTGTCAACAAGTACTAAATTTCCTTATGTTGCGTCTTTCCTCCAGCCAAGTAGGCTGCATGCAGGTACCTGTGGGGTGAAATGGTGCAGCGTACTATTAACGTGCAAGTTAAAATTAACTTGCATATATGTATGTGGAGGTTTCTACTATGCAAGCTACTTAATGCTATTTGCATAATGGAAACAATGTAATACATGTAATAGAGGTTTATGTACCGTGTGGGGCCGGTACTTTAAAAGAATAGCCCCACTGCATCTCTCCCCGTGCATGTCGTAAAAGGCGACTAAGAGATAAGGACAAGATGCCGTGCTAAAGGGCGACAGGCTTGCCACCTCTCACCTTGGCGTGGTCGGTGTTGTGCTGTAATTAACCAGAGTTCTTGCAGCACTACACCGATTACTCTGCTTACCCCGATTGTCGGGATTCAGCGTGTTTGATATGTATGTATGTAGAGGTTTAGGTATAATTTTTCGTAGTAAAACATGAAACTCGGTATGTTTTTTTTTTCTTGTTAATAATTTATTGTTGATCTTATTTGCAGGGTGTATGTCTATCTTATGAGATTACATACATCAGAAAATTAGATCTTATTCAACATTTTAAAACAATAATTTGCCACCAAAAGATAAACATGACGGAAAAGCCACCAAAAGTTCAACACATAGCTTGGCAAAAGGAGTCAAATGTGAGGATAGTTGCATTAGTGTTAGCGAGTGTGATGCTACTAATGCTCAGATGGGCCGTCATGGGAAACTCGAAACCCTATTTCCAGCCAACAGATAACCCGGCGGCTTTCAGCGATGACTTGATGACACGAGTAAGTATTATTACATTGGTTGACTGTTGATTGTGAAATTAGGCAAATCCAGATGTGGTCAGAACTTTGTGACCCTCCCTTCTTACCTTACTAGGTAGGGTTTAACCAACCGGATTGATAGCACCACACTGAATGAAGGTCAGTCGAAGCAGCTATGTAAATAGTTCATGTTTTCCATCCAGTTCAATGTAGCCGGCACGCCCAAAGGGAAGCGCTGACTTGGCACCTAGTTCACCAGGTGCGTGCTGACATTCCGGATGTAGCCAAACATGTCAATTGCATTAAAAAAATAAGTTGATTAATAAATTGCCATTGTTAATCCAAGAACAACAGCTCCACTGAGCAGACATCTCCGAGCCCCATCTCTGGACTTAAAAAAAAGCTGCGATGCCGTAACAGATACGATCACTATCCTAGAAAAAAACTACAAAAATGCTCTACTCTAATTTCGTACCAAATTTAAACTTGGTACCAACAACCGTGTAGAAGTTATGACCCTGTAACAGACGGACACACATACAAACAGATGCATGGGTCACCATTAGGTTCCATTTTCACTTATTTGAGGTACGGAACCTAAAAACAGTTTGGTTAAGTAAATGATATGAATGATAAAACTGCTGGAATCCTCAAAATGAAGCAGTAATAAATACTTAAAGATTCTGGTACTTTTAACTAAGGCGCCTATATTGTGTTTTGTATTTCGCTATCACTTGTAGTCATTGTGAATGTTTAATAAAAAAATAAGATACATAGATAAGTGAAAAATTAATTTAATTGAGGGTTGGATTACTTTAGTTTAGGTATAAACATTCTACTATATTATTTTAATTAAACAATTTTTACCTAAGTAATAAATTGTTCTTTGCTTTCTCATTTTATCATGCTCTGTTATTATAAGACTGATGTACTTACGCGTTATAATGTTGGTTTTCAGATACTGACGTACCAGTACATTTACTTCCTCAACATACTGCTGTTACTATGGCCTCGGTGGCTCTGTTTCGACTGGTCCATGGGCTGTGTGCCGCTGGTGGAGTCCCTCCTCGATCCAAGAGTGCTATGTGTCCTTGTACTATACCTGTACATTGTGTTCTCTTTGTACTTCCTGTACCGTCAGAGAGCTCCCTTCAAGAAAAAGAGGTGGATAGCTGGAAGCTTTGTATTTTCTCTGTATATTTGGCAATGCGACGTATTCTGTCTGTATATCCGCTTATAACTTTAAAACGACACAACAAGTTTACATACAGTTTTCACCTGTGCAATTGGATAGTTTTTTCCCATGCACAAACTCTTGTTTCTTGTTATGGGGTATTTGGTATTGGTATACAGGGTGTTCGGCACATCCACCGACAAATTTTTTTTGTAGGTAAGTGGGGTAATTTGCAACGTTTTTACCCATGTTACCTTTTGTCAGATGTCACGTGGTATCGAGATACAATTTTTTTTTCTTTATTTTTGCAAAATCAAGGCTTTAAACCCTTGTAACTTTTTTGTTTATGATTGTATCAGCAAGAAATAAAATTAATTGAATTTGGCGATGTATCCTTGTTCGAGAAAAAATATTATTTGATGAAGTTAATACCATGAAAAAGTCTTATGACCTCCCAAAGTCCCGAGAGCGAGTACAAATGTGACCGAATCTTAAATTCTTAATTTATTACAAAAAAAACTGACAGCAATTGATAGCTTCATTTTCTTTTAAAAAGTTCCCTAGTTTACGCCCTTTCCGACGGTATGCGACATGATATTCACTATGTGGTAAAAATTTGGGATAACTTGCAAGAGTCTAAACATTAACAATGGAGAATTGACCAAACCAAAGTGCCCGCGCGATCAGTACATGTTCTAAATTTGAAAATGCTCCCGAAAACGCTCTCAATACGGGAAGCAACCACCGATTTAGGGCCCGTGTTGTCGCTCTGTTCTGTCTCTGTCCCTAATTTTGACCACATATTGAATTATTTGTATGCCATGTGGTATACCGTTGGAAAGGGCGTAAACTAGCGAACTTTTTAAAAGAAAATGAAGCTATCAATTGCTGTCAGTCTTTTTTAAATGAATTAAGAAATTAACATTCTATCATATTTCTACTCGTTCTCGGGAATTTGGGAGGTCATATGACCATTCATGGTATTAACTTCATCAAATCATATTTTTTCTAGAACAAGGATACATCGTAAAATTCAATCAATTTTATTTCGTGCTGATACAATCATAAACAAAAAAGTTACAAGAATTTAAAGCTGGGATATTGGTAATTTTCAAAAATAAAGAAAAAAAATCCTATCTCGATTGTTTATTGTTTATTGTTTATTGTTTATTGTATAATTTCATCCATAGGTAGGTAACCTACGCTTGGACATGTCGAAAATTCCGCCAGTTCTAAATTCAATGCGAAGAAGAACTGACAAACAAACTTCGCAAGTCACAATGTTTTGTTAGTACCTTATAAGTATGATATTATAGTAACTTACAAATAATTAACCCATACTACCGCTCACAGGAGCATTAATATTTACAGCATAAACATGAATACTGAAGAATTTGACCACACTGCCTATTTAAATTACCTATATCTGGTGTATAGTGCCATCGTCAATTTTGATACTTCATATTATATCAAGTCAAAAAATAAATAAAAATTAGAAAGAATGAGAGATGTAATAAGTCATATAAAAAAAAATTTATGATACAAAGTGTATCCAAATGTCAAATTGTCAAAGTTAGTTAGTGGAAAAAACAGTAGTCAAACTCTTAGATAAAATTACGGTCAGTTAATGCATCCTTAATAGTGTAATAACTCTTTTCAATTAACATTAATTTAATCCGTCGTTTGAAATTATTATCATCTAATTATTGTTTTATGTTAGAAGACAGTTTATTATAAAATCTAACACTATTACAAATAAAGCTTTTTGAGGTTTTAGCTAATCTATGTCTTATTAGTTGTACATTATTCTTACACCGTGTATCATAGTTATGATTGTCGGAATTAAGAGAGGAATCATTAATGTATTTTCTGGCATAGCATATGTTCTGGTAAACATATGCACTTGGTAAAGTCATGATTCCTATCTCCCCGAACGCTGTCCTACAAGTATCTCTAGTTTTCATATTTAGGATGTACCGCAAGGTACATCCTAAATATGATGGTGCTCTGGTGCTCTATGGTGCTCTTCTGTAATAAAAATATTCTATTTGAGTCTGCTGCATTTCCCCAAAACATAAGGCCATATGACATGATGCTCTCAAAATAGGCATGATAAACTGTCTTTGCAGCATGAGTTCCGCATAGCTCTTTAATTTTTTTTATAGCATAACAAGCGGAACTCAACTTACCAGCTAAAGAGTTTATGTGGGCTTTCCAAGTAAAACTTTTATCAAATATTACCCCAAGAAAAGTTAGTTCATTAGCAAGGTTTAATGACAAGTTTTCGGCAGTTTTTAATATGGCATCAGTGTTATTACGTCTATGAGTACCTAGAGCAAAGTGCACAATGTTAGTTTTGTTAACATTTAGTAATAGATTGTTGCATTCGAACCATGATTTTAGAGATTCTAGTACATTTAAAAAGGATTCTCTTAGTTTACTTATATCATTGTTTTTCAGTACAACTGAGATATCGTCTGCAAACATTACCATCTCTATATCGTCTGTTATACAGCTCGAGATGTCGTTAACATATGTTAGAAACAATAATGGTCCCAGGATAGAACCCTGCGGCACACCCATTGTAATTGATTCTACATTAGATTTTAAGCCATTGACGTCACATATTTGAGCTCTATTTTCTAAATATGATTGGAATATACGCAATTCATTGTCTCTTATACCATAATGTTCTAGTTTCATTAGTAATATTTCATGATTTACACAGTCAAAGGCTTTGGACAGATCACAAAAGATGCCATACCGATACCACTTGACATCTGACAAAAGGTATCATGGCTCACAACGTTGCAAATGACCCCACTTATCTACAAAAAAAATTTGTCGGTTGATGTGCCGAAGACCCTGTATATACATATAGTCAGTCAGTCAGTCAGCGTGTATGCGTCCACTGCTGGACATACACCTCTCCAATTTTCCTCCAGTCCTCCCGGCCTTCAGCGGTACGGAACCACTGCTTTCCAGCGATGTAATTGTAGAGAGCTGTCCTTGTTGAAAAACGGTGTACTTATTGTAAAAAGTGTTATGGTTTCAGATTGCTGATAATGTCGTACGCAATGAGCACGGTACCGTTCCTGCCGGCCTCTAACATTTTCTTCACGGTCGGCTTTGTCATTGCGGAGAGACTGCTCTACATACCCTCCGCCGGATTCTGTCTTCTCATTGTACTTGGTCTCACTAAACTGGCCCAAAGAAATCGGGGTCGACATTCTCAGGTAAGTCTTTCATTGGAAACTATAACAGGTACATGCCATTTGGCAAGCCCAGCCACAGTCCAGTTAATATAAAAAAAAACAACATAATTTATATTAATGCTCTGTTGCAATTTATATAAAACTAGCTTTTGCCCGCGGCTTCGCTCGCGTGAAATTCCTATTTAAAAAGAAGAAAGTAAGTGATCCCGCTACCATACCTTTATTTCGATGCGCGGAACAATTCGTTTTGTATGAGAGCAATATCTGAGCGTAGCCGGAGCTGTATTTTATTTAGCCTATCCTGCGTCCGGTATAGTATAATGTACTTGTACTAAGTTTCATTGAATTCGGATCATCGGTTTAAGAGTTATGGATGAACATACATACATACGCACAGAAAATATTTCTAAAAATCGTCAATTTAGTTTTAGTATCATACATAGAGTCTACAAACTCAGAATCTCATAAAACAAGTAACTTACTCCATGACTATCCCTTACAGATTTATTATTAGTATATATATTGATTAGTATTGATTGATGTACCATTGTATGTATATCACATACAATGGTGTTTCACTTGATGATAATTTTATTGTTTTCGATTTTGATTTTGTACAATATTACTTTATTTATTTTTTTATTTAAAGCGCGACATGTGGCGCCGGGCCCCCATAATATGTCTAACGACTTGACAGGTGCCTATTCACACCCCTGACCCGAAACTGTACCTGGGAGGGAAATATATGGGCAGGGAGAGCGTTCCAGAGTTTACCGGTTCTGTAGAGGAAAGATGTGCAGGACCGGTATTTATTCATGAAAATTAGTCCCTCAGTCACCTCAGCTGATAATTAGATTCAGAATTAAACATTATAATGAAAACTGGGTCATTCCATAGAAATGCCACGTCATAATATTTTCACACAACCGAAGCGTGGCTTATTCATTGCAGCTATTCTACACGTTGTATTGTTTGCTCCTGGCTTCGTTCTCTCTGAAGAGTTGTGAGAGAGCTCGCGACTGGGAGACAGAGTACAACTTGTTTACCAGTGGCCTGCAGGTGTGTCCAGCGAATGCCAAAGTGCACTATAATGTTGCAAAGGCAGCAGACGCACGACACCAAACCGACAGAGCCATAGACGAGTATACGGAGGCCATTAGGTACGTTTGTTTCCTTCACCGACTATTACTTATAATTAAATCTATAAATTACCGTGTGGGGCCAGTACTTAGAATAGCCCCACTGCATCTCTCCCCGTGCATGTCATAAAAGGCGGCTGAGGCATAAGGACAAGATGCCGTGTTAAAGGGCGACAGGATAGCCACCTCTCAACTTGCCGCAGTACTTCGCAGTACTTCCACCGACTAATGCAGCTGGTGGGTCTTCATGCCTTACTTGCTGCTCGATAGTTAACTTGTCTAAAAATTTTGCGAAACGTGGTTATCGGTGCAGTACCGATTACTTTGCTTACCCCGATTGTCAGAATACAGCGTGCGGTATGTATTTATGTCTATAAAATAAACTTAACTGCATTCCCTATAAGAACCTCTGCAGAAGCTGCTGCCTCTGCCGCCGTACAATGCCTCAAGTTTAAGCTGTATTTTCTGATTGTTTTTCCAGGCTATATCCAAAGTACTACCAAGCAATGAACAATCTTGCGAATCTGCTGAAAGACCGATCAAAGTTCAGTGAGGCGGAATATTACCTGAGAGAAGCTATCAAGTACAAGTATGTTTGTTTATTCATCAATCTGTAGGTACTAATGAAGAAATATCTCAGTGGAATAATTTCCTCTCATACAACATTTACCTATCATGCTATTCACTTTGTGATTTGACATAAAACCAAAGTTTTTTTTTTATCGAAAGCTCGACATATGGCGCCGAGCTATCCATACGGTGTCTAACGACGTCCATGGACATTCGGTCGGATGCGGGGTTGCGAATGCCATGCCGGCCTGACAGGTGTCCATTCACCCCCTCTTGAAGGACCCGAGACTATACTTTTTTTTTTTTTATAAATATGTAAATATTTAATTTCAGAATCATACAAGTAGGTATTCAGGTACATTATAAGTAGGTATTATAAAGAAAAAAGAACAACCCGGGACCAATGATATGAATGAGATCTGTAAATCAAGTTGATAAATAAAAAATCTCATCCATACCGACCGATACTGTACTTGAGGGGAAATATATGAGCAGGGAGAGCGTTCCAGAGTTTACCGGTTCTGTAGAGGAAGGATCTGCAGAACCGATTGGTAGACATCCGCGGCAAGTCCAGCGTGTAGGCATGCAATCCCTGCTCAGTGCGCGTGGTGCGGAGGTGGAAAGGAATCTTAAGGAATTAAAGACTAGACTTCCCTAGGTACCTACTTGAAACACTACAACTGACACATCACAACTATTGCCGAATGTTGTTGAGAGCGACAGAACAGTAATGTTATGTAACTGATGTAAAAACAATAATAATCCTCTCCCCTCCCCACAAAACATAGGTAAAGTATATACTTTATGGTCATGGTCATGGCAGGCCAGACTTCCCCGCTGCATGGATGAACTTGGCCATCGTGCTGGCGAACACAAAGAGGCTCGGGGAGTCACACGATGCATATCTCACAGCGCTGACACATCGACACAACTATCCCGACTGCTACTTCAATCTGGGCAATTTGGTAAATTATTTTTACAGTTTGATTTTCATCCCACCTTTTCCACGGTATCTTTAGTGTAAGCTTCCATTACCAATAAACTGGCCCCATTACCTAGAATGCGAGACTTTAACCAGAACACTTGGTAATGCATTCAGATTCAACAGATAGGCGAAAGTTTGCCGCCACATATTGATACAGTCATTAAAAATGCACCCGGGAACCCCATTCACAACCTGCTTATGGTGCATTTTCTTTTGATTTTGTTGAAATATGTAATACATCGCTGGTATTTATTCTTCATTAGAATCTGTGTGTGTGTATGTCTGAACATCAGCAAAATCAGCCACCCAGAAGAATTGCAGTGTCGTGTACTTTTTTACTTTATTTTGTCATGCCATATTATGTTTATTTATTAACATTTGTTCCAGTATTTGGATATGAAATTAGAAGAGCGAGCAGAGGATTCATGGAGCAAGGCCATCTCGCTCAATCCCAGACATCAATTAGCGTGGAGCAACCTGCTCGCACTTCTCGACAACACTGGTAAACTGTCACATTCAACACTTGCACTAATAATTACGTCGGATAGTTGTTTCATTCTTAGGATTCCAATATTTGTTTTTTTATTAAACCATTCATGGGCGCATCACCTGCTACACCTTTGATGTCAACCCAGAACACCGTGTTCCCATCGAAACTGGATGCCATGTCATTGCTTCCCTTTGGTTGGTATTACCGGCTACACTGAGCTGCACGCATAACATGAACTAATTTCATAGCCGTTTCGACAAAACTTCATTATAAACTGATATTAAGGGGGGATAGTAGGCAAACATCACATCGTATTAGCCTAACCATAGCGATATTTCAATAATAATGTATATGCTTATAATTAGGTAAGGATTCAAAGTATAATGTGAATACATTATTGCAAGTAGTGTAATTTTCAAAATTGTTTGAAAGATAAGTGGGTGAAAAGTGGTAAAAACGTTCGAAAATGCCTTTGCTATTAAAATCTACATTTGTTACAAATACATCTAATACGATGCTCCGTTGAGCTTAGAGTCATTGAGATTAAGAATCATCTAAATAAATTCAAACTCTCACAGAGTAATTGGTTTTTCACTGAACTATATTTGAACTTTCTGAATTTTGTGCCGTTGCAGTGCGTGCGTGAGCGTTTCATGCAATTTTCTATGGCGGCGCGCGGCCGAACACTGCTTGCGCTGCTCCCGCGCATTTTCGAACGTTTTTACCACTTTTCACCCACTTATTTTTCAGATAATTTAGAAGATTACATTACAATAATGTATTCGCATTATACGTTGAATCTTTGCGTAACTACAAGCAATAAATTATAGTTTAAGCACTTTAAATATGGCTATGGTTAGGATAATACGATGTGATATTTGCCCGCCGTTTCCTTGTGGTCATACTAGTTTTTCATATCAATATGACTCCTAGTAACTACCCCCCTTAAAATCTATCGACAAACTGTTAACATAATTTGGTTTTTCTTTATAGTAGGTACAGCATGTGCATATTTAGGCAAGTCCATATTTATATTCTAAATTTGCTTTCAGGCCAAACGCAGAGAGCACTAGACTTGATACCGACGGCTCTTTCAGAACTTGCTGACTCGCACACAATTCACTTTATAGTAGGGAATATTTTGGGTAAAGTGGGACAATTGGACCAAGCCGAGAAGCATTTTATTAAAACAATTGAACTTGCGGGAACAAAAGTTCAAGCTATACATTATTCCAATCTTGGTAAGAACTTACATTTTATTTTTATTTCTCATTTGAATTTCTCAGTGCAGAACATTACTTATGCTCTAAAAGTGTTGGATGCACCTACAGATTACAGAACCTTGCCACATGTACATGTGACAAGATACATATAGGCTCGGAGGAAATTATATATGTAGGTATTTTTATTTATTTATTTATTTATTTATTTATTAATTAAAAAAACACAGAGTACATAGCATTGGCATCCTGCACTAGATAAATCTGTCTTGCAGGAGTGCATTCTTTAACAAATTATAATAATTATAAACATGCGCTCATTAAAATTTATCATGCAATTAGTTATTATACTAAAAAAAAAAAAAATAATGGAACACAAACAATTTATAAAATGAAAAGGTAATTAATGATTATTCCCATCTGATATAAACAAAAAAAAATATATATACATTTAAAAAAATTTATATAACTACGTAAATTACTTAAATTCTAAATTTAAAATCTAAAACATTGTGTAATCATTTCAAATATACAGTTATGTAGAATTATTAAGATTAAAATTAAAATAAAATATAATAATAAAAACAATCAATTTAAAATTTGATAAGAAATAAATAAAAAATGTCAAGAACAATTGTAATTTGATTATAAATTAATTCATTGCAGAAATATAAAATGAATAAATAATAATAATTTATTAATTGTATCACAGACAGTGTAAAATATTCTAAATAAGGCTTCATGCTTAGCAAGTCAGTATGTTGACGTTTTATTTTATTATAATTAATAGGTTTTCCGTTTTTGTGTAATCTAGGGTATTTAACCATGTTTTTAATATTTTTTTTCTTCTGACTTTTACTGTTTCTTTTGCAAAATCACACTCTTTTTTAGCTTTGTTAAGTAGATGTTGGGTAAGAAATAGTCTAGACCGCTGAGCGAATGCAGTTCTAAATTTAGGTGGTTGGTGGTTACCACAATGCCTTGTCCGTGGTCTGTCCATGATCATTTTCTGTGGGTTTTGCATATTGGCCGTGTTCAAAATAAGGCGACTTATGTATAATTGTCTGACGGAGAGAATTTGCTGTTCTGATAGTAGTGATAAAGTGCTATAACGATAGGGCTTTTTGAAGATCACTCTCAGGATAGCACGCTGAGCTCGCTCTAGCTCTATCAGGTATGTTTTTGCTGCGCCACCCCAGACAGTGATACAATACATGATAACAGACTCACTTAGAGCATAGTAGACGGTACGCAGGAGTTTGTTATCGGCGCAGTTTCTTATTGCCTTAAAGAAATAAATAAGTTTTCTTAACCTCGCTGCAAGTCCTTCTATATGTGGCTGCCAGCTCAGGTGGTTATCTAAGACAATTCCTAAATATTTTATTTTTGTCACATTTTCCAGTAGCTCACACGTGCATGTGGAGGTATTTGAGCATGTATGCAGTTTAATCACATTCATTTTATCATCAGGCATTCCTGCCGCAGTTATTGAGTGGCACGTGTATTTAATTTTTACTACATTTAATGTTAATAAGTTAAGATCCAACCATTTCTTTATAATACCTAAACCCAATTCAGCTCTCTTATATGTGTCTATCCACCTGTTGTCATAGAAAATCAGCACCGTGTCATCAGCATAGGTCACCACTCTTCCATTTTCTGGTTTTATGTTGCAGAGATCATTGATATAGATCAAAAATAGAATTGGGCCTAGGACACTCCCCTGTGGTACACCAAATTTAATGATCTCCTGTTTACTGGTTACATTGTCTAATCTTACTTGTTGGGTTCTGTCATTTAGATATGAAGAAAACCATTGTAAAGCTAAACCCCTAATCCCAAGTTTTTCAATTTTTTTTAGGAGGATTGGCAAATACACAGTGTCAAATGCCTTTGCTAGGTCAAGAAAGATAGCTAGGCAGCATTTTCCAGCATCCAGGCATTCTATAACATGATCTGTAACAGCTCCGACAGCGTCCTCAC
Organism: Nematopogon swammerdamellus; assembly: GCA_946902875.1. NCBI lineage: Eukaryota > Metazoa > Arthropoda > Insecta > Lepidoptera > Adelidae > Nematopogon > Nematopogon swammerdamellus. The sequence continues at coordinate 21,318,917 of OX336336.1, forward strand.
AAGATCTTTTAGGTCTAAACCCGTATTGATTTACCGAGAGCAAATTGTGACCTTCTAGATATTTTAAAAGTCTATTCTTCATTACTTTTTCTATTATTTTAGAAACGGATGATAACAAAGATATTGGGCGATAGTTCTTTATTTCGGTTTGATCTCCAGCTTTGTATATAGGGCAGATTATGGATTTTTTTAAAGCTGCTGGAAATACACCTGTCATTATGCTTAAATTACATATGTGGCTCAAGGGTATTAATATATACGATCGTATGTTCTTTAAAAATTTACATGATATCTGATCTCCTCCTGGCGCACTGTCTGTTTTTAACTCAGATATTATCTTTGATATCTCCTCTGCATCTGTGGGACTCATGAAGAACGATTTGTCAGAGCTTTCCAGGGATTTTGAGACAATTTCTATCAATTCTGCTTCAGTCTTATTGAGTTGACTCAGATGTTGTTGAGCGTAGGTCTGCCCAACTCCAATATAGTAACTATTTATTTCATTTGTACTTATTATTTTTTCCTGGCATGTAGCATTTGGAGATATAAGTAGAGTTGACCGTTTCTTGGACATATCTACGTCAGCGGCTTCTTTTAAAAGCTCCCACAGTTTTTTCGGGTTGTTTTGATTATAGGCTATTTTTTTCTCATAATAGATATTTTTGGCCGTCTTTGTGGCTTGATTACAAGTATTCCTATAACGTTTGTATTTATCTAGGTATGTAAATGGGTATAACCTAGAAAGCTTGTGCAGTTTGTCCCTTTTATCGATACATTTAAGAAGATTTATTGTTATCCAGGGCTTTCGGCTTTTATACTTGGCTTGTTTTGTATATATGGTGGTACACTTATTTGTAATATTCTGTAAGGTGTGTATGAATTTGTTTACAGCATGATCTGTGTCGGTTTCTGTGAGTACATGTGACCAACTCTCTTGATCCATTAACTTGTATACTGCATCATAATCTGTTTTAGTGACTATTATAGTCGATGCACGATCATTGTGCTTGGTTTTATGGATACTAGCTAGTACTGGCGAGTGGTCTGTAACTGGGAAATCACAGATGACCGTGGTTACTGTATGATTACTTCTAATCATTAGATGATCAAGACAGGTAGTTTCGCGAGTTGCCTGAGTTATTGCCGGACAGAGGCCCAGTTCAGCACACCAACATAGGTATTTTGGAGCTCTGTTATCTTTAGACATTTTCGTGATATCAATATTTATGTCACCAGTCATAGCAAAACACTTTACACTGTCATATTGTTTTATAGTATCGTGAATGGAGGCCAGAAATGAATCGATATTGTAGGTGGCAGGTGATCGGTATACTGCTAGGACCGCACAATCGTTGCCTATTCTCACTAGCAATCCATTTGCATCCGAAATATCAGGTTCATACACGCATACTTGGAGATTATTCCTAATGTAAACTATTACTCCATCATTTTGTAGTTTATGTTTAGTGGTATTATGTGATGTATATCCCACAATACCCTTGGGTTGATAGGAAATATTTTTTATGATTGTGTTATGTTCTGTGTGAAATTATCTCTTTGCTTTTTGAGTTGATGGTATCTACCCGCTCGGGTTTGGGGTGGCCGACTTTCAGGATTAAAATACATAAGGGGATATGGTTCCATTATACTTCTAAAAATGTCTTAAAAAGACGATTCCAATAAAATAAAAATTATTATTATTATTATTATTTATGTATAATTTTTGTATATTTTAGGTATAAGTAGTTGTATCTAAAATTATTGTAAATAGATGTGTAAATAAATGGATAAAATAATAATAAAGGTGAAGATATGCCCTACTTGATCTGATTCACTTTGGCGCTAGCCTAGATAAAAAAATTATGAATTTCTCAGTTGATTTCGAGACTTGGTGACGGACACCATTTTCGTGCGAACTCGACGCGTAAATGGCGTCCGTCACCAAGTCTCTAAAAATAGTTTTTGGTGTTTTTAGTCAATAGTTTGTTGTTTTTGGGTATAAATTTTAGAGAATACATCATTTATGAAGTGAAGAGTTATTGGAGGTTTTTATGAATTTGCGAGTGTATGAAATTGAAAAAAAAACTTACCTCAGTAATAGTGGAGTGGAGTGCAATGTTTGTGCAAGTTCAACTCACAATTTGGAATCAAAACAAAGGCCAGTGCACTGTAATGTATAATATTTGTAGGAAATGTTGTAACGATTACAACCATGCTAAATTTGCTATACGTAAATTTTTTTTTTGGAAAAAAATATTTTGTCTCTCCTTGCGTATGGAATCATGGCTGCGAATATTTGCGAAATTTTACGGAGATTAGCGCGCGCCGGCACCACAGCGTCGACACCTGAGGGGCTACTTACGACAGTAAATAATTTTTGCATCCTACATTCACAGACCGTACCAAACTAGATAGATGCGGTGCTCGATAGTATTTTCTCAGCAATCGTACTCCAAAATTCCAGCATCTCCTCTCCCTTGGCTGCAATACCGAAAATACTCGTAGAGGGAGAAAGACGACGAGAATCGCTTCCTCTTACCGCTTGCTATGCCAATCATATTCCTTTATAAGGTCATATAACATATTCCTTTTGGTGGAGCAAGCGCAGAGCTTTAGCACCGCATCTATCTGTTTAGTACGGTTTTGCCTACTTAAATCATTTTGATAAAATACTCATAGGATGTGATTATAAATCTGTTATTTTCCAACTTAGAAAAGTGTGTTGTCTGTCAAAGAAGATAGCGGCTGAGCGCTTGTGTTTGGCGCGCCGCTAATTAACATTACTTTTGCGTTTCTCGCGATTATAAGAAGAATTATTTTACAACGGACCAGAAAAATTACAACAGAAGAAGCTGTATGGTTGATAAATGATGACCTTTGCCTATCCCGAAAAGGGACAAATTTCACGTTTTCCATCCATTTACGATTTCATTATTTCAACAATTGGCGCTATATAAATAGTTTAAAGAATAACAACAGACAAGGCTGCATGGTATAATACCTTTGCCTATCCCAAAAAAGGGATAAAACAACCAAAAAAAAAAAAATTTACAAAAAATTATAATATTAATTATAAAAGTGTGACTAATTTTCGACAAAACGCCTATTTTCTCTAAAACAAGCAGACAACAGAAGATTTAAACAAATCAATTATAATAGTAGGTTTACTTCATTTCAGGAGTACTATATCATCGCTGGAAAAGGTACGTGATGGCAGAAACAATGTACTGGAAAGCTTTAGAAATAAATCCTACATTCAAGAGTGCCAAGGATAATATCCAGACAGTGAAGAAATTGATTATAAAACAAAATCAGAAAATAAAAAGTTAAAAACATATTGGTTTTCTCTTCAATGTCCTACCTTCAAAGTCAAGTCAACTTGACCAAAGGTGGTCAGTCACCTCACCACCTCACTTTGGGCAGGGCTACTCGCAGGTACGCCAAACATAGATTATTAACTAAAACTTGTAGGTTTGCCAAACAGAGATTATTAAATAAGAACTGGGAGTGTCCTATTTGATTTCCTGCGAATAGATCTACCAGGCGGGACAGTGCTATTCGCAGGTATGAGGTATTCGTAGGTACGAACTGCACTATGCGAGGTGGTTTAAAAAAAAAATAACCAGGGTTAAATTACAGAAGAACCCTAACCTAATGTTGAGGCGGCGCATGTCGTTTTTGTTACGTTTCGTTGAAAACTCCCATAGTGCAGTTTGCATACCTGCATGCAGGTTTACCTGCGAATAGACACTTCCCCTCACTTTTGGTCATTTCTGTCTGACCATGCCATAGGACATGCAATAATACTGCGCAGTGCGCTGTTAGATTTGACGAAATTTTTAATTTAAAATTTATGAGAAGTTAAAATTATAGCTTGATTGGCATAACTATTGCTTTTATTTTATTGACCACATCTTCAGTATTCACATAAAAATCAATTTTGTCATGAAATACCTACCTATTCAATTCAAGTTCTATTGCCTATGTATTTTTCTAAGTTATTTAGTTTTGTATTAGATATTTGAGTTTATATATATACCTATATATTAAATTTTATTATAATGTATGTTTCATGCTCAATTTGAATCAATTGTATGCGGGAGACTAACGTGAAGGTTGGCTTCACAGGACATGGCATCCAGAGCTTTATAGTTCTTATTAAAAAAAAAACCTTAATATGACAATCAAACCCAAAGAGCAAATGTCATTCATACATAAATCAGCGTTGCCAGATCTGGAGGTTTCCCTCCAAAACTGGAGGTTTTTTCGATGGTCTGAGGGTTTCTGGAGGGAAGGATATTTTTCGTAAAAAATTCTTGAAACTAGAGGTTTCTGGAGGGTTTCATTTTATAGCAAAAACATGTGAAGTGAACATGTTTTTCTAGCTGCACATAGACTGTCACCACAAGAGTTTAGTTTAGACAGTCAGTCAGTCAGCCAGTCAATCAGCTGTAGAGTCAATCAAATAGAGTTTGTCGATGATGAGGCCCTTAAGCCTTAATTAAAAATAAAAATAATTTTCTCAAATATATTCAGTGCTGCTTACTTTACATATCTTTATACCTTACATTCCTTTACCTATATCCTGATTAGTACCTTATCCTTTTTTTTAGAATTACCATTTTTTGTTACGGCAAGTATTTTATTTTCCACAGAAACTTATTTCAGTACCTGTGATACATAAAATAAATTATAAAAACAATCGAAGTTAGACCTTATTTTATCAAATGTTAGAGGTTTTTATTTTAGAAAACATGGGAAACTGGAGGTTTTAAGGGATTTGGTATAGTTGACCTGGCAACACTGACATAAATTACTGTAGGTAGTATTATATTCTTTGCTCACAGATTACCAATATATGTCTACTAAAGTGGTTGTATTCTCTTTGCTTACGATTTTTGGATAAATACAGACAGTGAAAAGAAATGAAATAGCTTCTGGAAAATTAGTTCAGCAGCATCATGGATTTCACACCAGAACTAGTTTCCTTCCAGGGCACAATAATGGCCGCTGACCACAAGTTTGTGTTTAGTCGCCTTACTAGTCGTGGAGGTAATTTACTTTTAACCTGTTGCTTTCCAAAGCTATAAACTGCTGATTGACGCTGACTTCCAGGCTTTTGTGGCGCGCCGCGGTATTGCGCGGCATTGAGCGCCGACCTTGACATAAACTCAAATATTTCGTAAATTCTTCTGACTGCATAATTAGTTAATACTTGACTAGGTACCATTTGTACCTCATTATTTATATTAACCCATATTGACAACTTGATACTTCAAGTATGATAATATTTTATTATATATAAACATAAATATATACCTACATATATATTTATATTTTTTGTTTTTGACAATTGTATTTTTTACAAACAATATTAACTCTTGACTAGGTACCATTAGTACCTCAACTTTATTGACCCATTGACAACTTGATACTTCAAGTATCTTAAATATTCATATATTTTTATTTTTGACAATACAATTATACTACATTGTAGTTTAATACACTAACATAATTATGTTGATACAAATTACGTATCAAAGTTTGACAAAGGCTCTTTACACCTGATTCACTTAATTAATAAGTCTTTGTAGTCAGAACTCTCCGCAAAATTGTTAATCTTGCTCTCAAGCTGTGTTTTAGATGGACTATGGGCGGTGTTATTATGTGGCTAGTCACTAAATACTTGTAAAAATATGTTTAAAAAAAAATACCCTGCGAAGTTTCTTGTCGGTTCTTCTTCGTGGGTGTAATCGAACCGGATAGAACAAATTGTGACAAGTTCGAGCGCAGTCTAACTTCCATAAGAATGATCAATAAACAATACAACAATACAATACAATACAATTTGCACATAAAGCCAATTATATTACCCACAAAACGATATGAAACAAGTGAAGATTCACTGTTCACTCAAGCAAGACGCACATGTTTTTTTTAACTCCAGGTAAAACAAGACACGCTCCACTTCCCTTCCAACCATACTCGGTGGTAGCCGGTAGGGTTCAACCCGCCCGGGTTGGTACCACCGCACTGAATGAAACTTCGGTCGAAACGGCTATGTAAATAGTTTGTATTTTCCGTCCAGTTCAGTGTAGCCGGCACGATCGAAGGGAAGCACTGACATGGCACCTAGTTCACCCGGTGTTATGGGCTAACATCACGGATGGTGATGTAGCAAAACGTCAGTTTCCATTAAAAAAAATCTTTTTTTTTTAACCTAAAATTGACAATTGCCCCATACAAATTATACATCAATGCGTAGGTAAAAAAAGAACACTGTCTCTAACCAGCCTAATGAAACTAATGAACGTAACTTAAATCAATCCACAAGTAAAAGAATAAAATAAGAGGAGGCAAAAATTACATCAGAATATTATGTTTTTTCTTTTGAGTGTGGAATAGGCTGCTGTTGCTGTTGCTTGGACTCGTTTTCCGCGCCTAAGCCCGCTTCCATGCAGGCCTTTTGCGCGTCCTACGGCCTTAATCCAACCAGCCGAGTTCTTCCAGGAGGCGGCACACTCTCCTTGGGTCTTGGCACGCCTCTTGAAGTGTAGTAGGGCCTCCCAGCTCCTTCGCTCTTATGTCTGCCAACTCCTCGCACTCCAACAGCACGTGGGCGGGTGTCTCGTCCGCCTGCAGGCATGCTCTGCACAGTGGACTGTCCGTTACTCCAATTACATAAAGGTGTCTGTTAAGTGTGCAGTGACCAGTAAGCATACCTATCACTATGCGTAATTTTGATCTATGGACACGGAGCAGTGTCTTGGCGAGCCGGAGATCCGGCTTCGCCATTGCCTCCCTCGCCTGTCTGCAGTCGCTGCCCGCTGCCCATCTGTCTGTGTGTAGTTGATACGTACGTTTGTGTAACCAACTTTTCAGTTGGTTGTGTGGTAGTGGTACTAGAGGTTCGGGTCCTTCAGGTTTGCTGCTGGATCCCCTCTTCGCGAGTTCATCAGCAGCATCGTTCCCCCGGGATCCGCTGTGTCCCTTTATCCACTGTAGCGTTACCTTGTTTCTTGTAGCAATGGCCTCCAGCGCGAGGTGACATTGACGGATTAGTCCTGAGCTCATTATACTGCCGTTCAGCGCCGCTAGTACTGAGGCGCTGTCCGACAGTATCTTGATGCTGTGTCCCTCCATGTTCCGCTGGGCCACTATTGTAGCTGCTTCAATGATCCCGACACATTCTGCCTGGAATATTGAGTTGTGTTGCCCAAGGTAGGTATACCTGTTAATGTTTAGGTCCAGGGAGTGCGCTGCGGCACCTGTGCCTGTCTTCGTCTTGGAGCCATCGGTATAAATGCGTAGCTCCTCTGATTGGTCTTTGGCCTCTCCGACCAGGTTGATGGTGTATGATCTCTCAAATACGTACAGTTTGGGTATGCGGTCACAGCAGGCCGCCAATAGCGGTATCTCCGCTGTTACCTTCTGAAGAAGCTTTGTGTGCGGCAGTGTGGCGTTAGTGTGCCAGAGTCCCAGAGTTCTGAGTCTCACTGCCGCTGACGCAGCCTCCTGTTGTACATACAGGTCTAGCGGTACTAAAGATAGTATTACCTCCATAGCTGTAGTCGGTGTTGTGCGCATGCATCCTGTTGTTGCCACACACGCCAGTCTTTGGAGTCGCTGTAGCTTCTCGACTCCTGTGCTCAGCTTTGTTCTGGGCCACCAGACTACTGCACCATATGTTACCGTGGGTCTGATGACTGCTGTGTATAACCAGAGAGATATCTTTGGCTGGAGACCCCATGATTTACCCATGAGCCTCTGGCATTGCCAGAAGGATATGCTCGCCTTCTTTAGCTTATGTTCCAGATGTTTCGACCAGTTGAGTTTGGAGTCTAGGATTACACCTAGATACTTTACTTCTGGCGATAAAGTCAGTTGTGTGTTGAAGAGTCTGGGCAGCTGCATATCGCCCAATCTCCTTTTGTTGGTGAAGAGGACCATCTCTGTTTTGCTGGGGTTAACATTAAGTGAATAGTCCTTACACCATTTTTCGACGATCCTGAGGGCGCCCTGAGTCATATTGCACAGGGTTCCCTCAAATAGTCCGTTTATTAGGATTGCCAGGTCGTCTGCGTATCCTATCGTGTAGTAGCCATTCTCGTTCAGTTGCCTAATGAGATCATCAACTACTAAGTTCCAGAGTAGGGGCGACAGTACGCCGCCCTGGGGGCAGCCCCTAGCTACCACCCCCCTCGTTGTGTCGTTAATAGTGAATTGGACGGCCCTAAGCTTGAGCATGTTATCGATCCAGTTTGTGATTGTTGGATCGACTTCAAATCTAGCTAGGGCTGCTCTGATACTGGTGAAGGTAGTTTTGTCAAAGGCATTTTAATACGTCGCCAGTGAGTTGCGTGACGAAAGCCACGCGCACCTAAATGGCGACGCCTAGTGTGGAATAGGATATCTTGAAATTATAATTGGTCGCCGTTGATTTAAAGATATCTCGATTGAATTTTTTTTTGCGTAAATATAAAATATGCATAATAATTATGTTACAGGTAATGAAGAAACAATACAAAAAATAGGAGAAAGTATACACAAGTATTTCTTAGAGAAAAAATATTACACAAGCGAGGGAATCGCAGAGAAGGGCAAGTCTGAAATGAGAAAACTCTGCTTTTATCTTGTTCTCAACTCGGACTTTCCGGCACTCGAGGAGATCGTAGAGCTTCCCAATGTCGGACACCTCGTGTGGACCACTCCTGCGATCACATGCTGCCTGTTCTGTGAATTAGTGTGGTCACTGCGCATGGACAGCTACGTCGGTGAGGCCATCTCCTACTGCTGTCCTAAGCTCAGCGTGCAAATCCTCAAGGCTCTAGTGAACGGCGTCCGGTACTGCAGTGCCCAGGACAGCATAGACAAGCTACGCGTGATGGCCGTCGCCTCCTACCGTTGTCTGTGCCGACTCAGCTTCTTCAACTATGATAACTCTCATATGTCCGCACTGCTCTCAGACATCTTCACTTGTTTCCTGCGTAGCATCACCCACTTCGTGTCCCCACCCAACAACGGCAAGTTCGAGGAGCTTCCGGACGACGACCGTCACCTTCATCTCGGCAAAGCTTTCCGAGCTCTGCTCGAATCCACGCTCACCTGCCTCTCCTTGTTCAAATCACCGCTCGAGTTCGCTTCGGACCGCTTCGACGACATCTACCTGACCACAGTCGATCCCGCATGTATAAAAACGAGGAGCCTACCAAAGAGTGTCGCCGAGAGCAGCGACGCAGCCGTGTTGGAGTACGTATGCAAGTGCAACGTGGCCGCACTGGACAAGTGCGTGGAGCTCGTTATGCGGGTGAGCGTCGACGTATTCTGTTGCTGGAGCGAGTACACGGAGGACGGGCGGAGCATGCAGCGCATCGTCGGAGAGCTCTGCCACCGCCTGCTCCACGGGCTACGAGACACGAGCGAACTCTCGCAGCACACTCTCATGTCGATGCTGCCCCAACTCTCCTGCAAGCCGGTCGATGTATTCGACGTCATCCGGGAGGCGAACGACGATGCTCTCATCGCAAACGCACAATCCGACGGCACCGAGAGAGAACATTGGTTGAATGCGATCGTGGAAAGAAGCAACCTGTATGAGAGTGAACCCTTGATGACTTGCCTTCTGAAACATTTGACTTTTATGAAGCCCGAGGCGTGTGAAACACTGTTCAAGAGGTCCATAGCTTACTTGCAACAGAATAATTACGAAAATGACAATGCCAAGCTATTAGCTGCGGATTCTTTCATCGGAGTGGAAACTGCGAAAAAGTCTGATTTGATTAGTGAGATATATTCCGATGGTGTGTACCATGACTCGTTGGAGACCCCTGGATTCGATAATAAATTGATTGAAACTTTCAACAAGCTAATCTCTACTTCGGATGCAGATCTCTCGGAAATATACGATGTGTTACTGCAGAATCCTTATGCTGTATATGAGAAAATATTGAACGTAGGTGTTGAGAATGTCAAGCAAGCAAATTTGATGGTGAGCGCGATCGTAATGTTAAAATCATTCTTGGAGCATCGTTGTGACGGTGAGAAGGAGCCCGCAATATTGAATGCGATCGAGGGATTGTGTGCGGTTACTTTAGAGACTGAAATTCAAGAGAATAGTTTTGTGCGTCTGTTGTCTGGACTGAGCAGGAGTATTGCGGCCCTGCAGAATCCGTTGCTCGTGCGGATAATAATGCCGTACGTTCACAAGTCAGTTGTGAATAAAGACTTTAGGACCCTTAGGCTGCACTTGAGGCTTCTGAGTGAGGGTTACGACGTAGGAGAGCTGGTGAGGTACAGGGCGCCGCTGCTGGCCATGCTGGCGCAAGTGCTGGAGACCGTGCGCTGGAACTTCACCTCGTACTCTGCAGAGGCACCCTCCACTCTTCAGGAGGCAATAGACTTGCAAAGTTCTTTGTTCAGTACATATGACTCAATCATACCAGGTATATAAATCTGTTTTCTGTTGATGTACCAAATATTTACATGCTCAAAACATATTCATTTGTGAAATTTCCAATTCAGTGAACGCTCGCGGAGAACTCAACGAGCGCTCACTGTGAACTCGGCAAACGACTCGAAAACTCGACTTGGCTTGTTAGACTCGATCCAAAGACGTGCAATTCGCAGTCTTTGAAGTGTCATGCAACTTGATCATTTGCATCTCCATGGAGACATTGATTCACTAAGTGTTTTCTATCGACTGTTCAACGGCGAATGATCTGAGGAGCTGTTCGAGGCGATTCTGTCCTCAGCATTTCACCATAGGTTCACGCGTAGGAGATAGGGAATCCATCAATTGTCCATCAACTGTAGAGCTGCCTAAAGTTCGCACTAAGCGCTCTAGTATTTATTTTATCTTCCGCACTGCGAAACTGGAATGCACTTCCTTCAGTGTGTGACTTAAGATCTTTTAAAAGAAGCGTAAAAAGGCACCTGTCATGCCGGCACGGCATTCGCAGCCCCCGTTCGAAACCGAATACTTTGGGTGTCGCCAGCTCAACAATCCACGCTGGCGGAGCTAAGAGTCTCGCGTATCCATAAAAAACCCCCTTGTGGAGAACTTGATAAACACTTCTTACTGAGTACTTTCCAGTTGCAACATTCTCTTGAAGGTCGAACATTCGCTTGAATACTGGCTAAATTGTGTTACTTCTTGAAGAGCTTATGTAAAACAGTAAATAAATAAATAAAAAATTAATATTGAAGAATAACTCTGAGATTGCAGCCTGGTGGCACTTGTCCAAACATCAGTTTTGGAAATATTTGTACTTTGGAGGCATAGTCATATAATTAATAGCTGAAAACACAGATAGGTCATTACTTGATAAAAAAATTAGTATATGAACCAGGGACTCAAAGGGTTAAATAACAATTTAAAGGAAATTGATAAGCGTTTGATTCATCCACTTCAATCAATAGAGCCATAAAAACATTGCTGATGATGGGTTTTATTTTTCCAGAAAAGGATGCAAATTGGTTGAAGATGAAGCTCAAAAAGTTAAAACCTCTGAATATGTATTACTTCAAGGAAGTTTGGAATCCTCCTGGACAAAACTTTCTTCAAGTGATAACTAACGCAGAAATTATTGAAGAACAGTACCCCATCTTACTGGCCAAGGTAATAATTACATTGTTTCTGTCTATGTACTTCTACATGCAGTGATTGTGTGTGATCTTATAAACAAAAATTCTTAATAAATATCCATCCAATTATGTATACAATCTGTACAGATCTTGAACTGCTGTACACAAAGGGAATGGCTTCTGCTATGGCAGAGCTTGGTAATGGATAGAGACGGTGCGTGTGCCCTGGAGCTGATGTACCAATCTCTCATCACGATGTCCTTGACTGAAACCAAACACCGCTCGGACAGTTCCCGTGCCTGCATACATTACTGCTATAGATGTTTCACTTCAGTTGTCAAGGTAAACACCGTTCCATTGAACTGGAATTGCATACTGTTACGAGCTCTGGTCTATAGACAAAACACACAGAGTAATAAACTTAATTCATTTTAACCTAACTAGATTAGACCCATCATGTTAGTACTCAAACTGATGTCTCGACGTGACGAGATCTACGCATCTGTCACATGAAAATTTTGAACAGTCACATTGAAATGTTTGGTCTTATATCGGACCAGCGGTTCTCGAGATATGACTTAAACTGTAATGTGACAGATGAGTAGATCTCATCGAGACGTCTATTAGTCTACAGTGTCTTCCCTCCAGGATTCGCACTGATACTGGATATTGGGAACCTTTGTCCGTGTACATATGTCTTCACCCTTAAAAAATACTTTAACACACATATTTTGATCAGTATTATTGTGTAGTGATACTGATCAGTAGGTAATTTCATGATCTACACATAGATATACCTATGCATAAGGTAATTCACCAATTTTGAGTTAGAATATATCGGAAAAAAAATTTGGTTGTGTTTTGTTTTTCCTCAAGTTCATACCGTTTTGTGGGGAACTTATTTTTTAGTTGTCAAGAGCCCAAAGAGGTTATTGTCTGACTTCATTCATTACTTAACGCGCTACCACTCGCACTCACACATATGCATACATGTCTTTTAACACAATCAAAGGCCTGGTGAATTACAAGAAATGTACCAAATGTCACAAAGTTAATAGTTTGCTGAGCTAAAGTTAAAAATAATATCATACACATTGACTTACATATTACTAACGTAACGTAAGGACATGCCCACATACAACCATAATAAATGTCCTCACGAAAGTGGGGATTAAATTAAACCATAGTAAGAACTCGTAAGATAACGAAAAACTATTTGGAAACTGAATACATATCCTTACCTATAATAAAATCCAACGTCTGCTTTCTGTCTGTCTGTCCGCTTATAACTCGAGAACCACTGAACCGATTTTAATAAAACAAAATTCTACGGATAGGTTGATTCTTCCCATCAACTATAGGCTACTTACTATCACGCTAAATAGCTTATGAGGTTAGCAGTGAAGTGAAATATGAGAGCGGGCGGAGCCGCGGGCACAGCTTGTAGTGTAATATAATTACATTTTGTTGTATTTCGATCATTTTTATTTAGTAAATTAGTTAATTTGAAACTTGTTTGAATGAATAATTTATAAGCATTATTTTGACCCCCACGTTAGTTGGAAGAAGGGAAGGTGTGGATCTAAGCTTGCGATGGCTTCACCGAACATATCCGGGCCCATCGGCAGTAGAGGAGGGTATTAATCGAGGCCGGGACTAGCGAGTGGCCACTCTAAATTTCCCGCGCATGCTTCACGTTTCGGCTCACTTCAAGCCCTCGTCAGCTAGTCTGCGTTGACTAGGACGCGGGGAAACCACCAGTCCCGCTCTCGACCTCCCTCTCTCTACCTATCCATATTCTGTAGGATGCTTCCAGTGACGTTTTCGAAGCTCTCTCCATATATGAGCTTAGCGTCGATTTTGGCAGCCCTAGATTCTTGAAGAGACTGTAGAGCGACTTCGCTGGTAGTCCTCTTGCTCCGACTTCCACAGCAAAGAGATCAGTCTTGAACCCGTTTCTCACAATCCGGTCTACTAAGTTGCGGTACTTGTTAAGTTTGATGTTGAGGTCCTTCGGTATGTTACTTTCCCATGGATTGAGTTTGTATTACTGTCGTATGGGCATGCCTTTATGTTAGTAATATATATTTAAGTCAATGATCATACCCCAGTCATTCACAATGTGGATTAAATGCATACAACTCGTATTTTTTTTTATTCTTCATTACCTACAACACCCGTGATACCAGCCCATAAGGCAGGTACCATGTCAGTGCTGCTACACTGAATTGATATTTATTTTATATATATATTTGCATTCTGAATTATTTATAAATTTTCAGGAACACTTCCTAACGGATCCATCAAATGAGGGCCAAGTGAAAAATGTCCTGAATAAGTTTGTAGGTCTCGCCAACATAACACGCGACGAGGACATTGAGGACATTGGAGCCATACTGTTGCCGCTACTCGCCGCTCTCACTGGAAAGAAACGGCCGGCTGAAGATGTTGCATATCTTGAAATAACTAACAAATTGAATCACGGCAAGTTTGCCAAGCTTGTAGAGGATGTTTTTGCGAATGCAACACTGTGAAGTGTGGTATTCTTTATGCATATTTTCTGCTGAATAAATTCCTCACGGGAATTATACCAAATACAACTCTTGGGCATTTTGTGCATAAGAGAATTATATACTCTCTTACGAAGGAGACTTTCCTTGTAATTATTTGATTGCTAAGGGAACGTCCCCATGCCACGTGACCCCACCACCTGCCCCCCTCCCCCCCTAGTTTTCAAGTGGTATTTCAAAACTTTTTGTGTCTCAGAAAGCCGCGCCGCTGTGCGCTGTGTCTTTTTAAAATATAAACCCCCCCCCCAAATTGGTCACATGGTATGGGAATGTTCCCTTCCCTAGAGAATTTTGTATAGCACATTTAATAATGGGAATTGTTTTCACAGTAAATTAAATAAATGTTTTGAATACAAATTCAAACGATTTTTTTGTCTTTAATATTATATTTCTTATAAAATATAAAATTTCATTTATCTTAATTCTAATAATTAGGATGCATTGCTAATAGAATTCATGCAATTCTTGAAATAAGCTACCAGATGCAAATTCAGTCAATAAATTTCTAAATATTTGATAAACACCTAAAAAGAGTACATCACCAAAAGTCTAAAAATAGATTAATAATAACATATTTATATGTTCTCTCCTTCTATTCTCACATTTAATATGTTTGATTCAGACGGCGAGAATGTGACTTTTTCAAAGATTTATAATCCTGTAGCAGATATTTATGTTCATCGCTGACATTGCCGCACTTGAGAAGAAATATTAAAATGTATTGATATGGAAAGACAGGAATGTTGTGGTTGGAGAAGAACATCAAGTCGCAGGTTTGAACACTCTTCATGTCCACGAAGCAGTGCGTCGCACCCAGACAGATGTCCGGCTCCCTGAGACAGAACAGACAAACAGTTTGCTTCACTTTGTGTTTTTTGCCATAAGAAAATGTTGCCACAAGTTGGGTCCTTTTTGCAATATACGTTGGTCCCCGATACCTCAGGCACACCGAGGTTTCCGTACTAACACGTAATTGGCCTGTTTTTATTATTTTACTTTAGAGTTTGCACTATAATCACACCAAGTTTGACGCTTGTGTGTATTTTTACGATAGAGCAATAACAAGAAAACATTGAAAAACATGTTTCTTGTATGGGTTTGGGTACCCCTTAATTTTCAACTTTTTCTTTTTTTTATTATTTATTACTATATCTGCATAATAATAGATATTCTGTAAAAAATTTAACCGGCTACCTATTACGGTTCAAAAGATCAAAAGATGTCCCTTTAAAGGTAGGACAGATGGACAGAGGGGCAGACAGAGTAGGCTTAGTAATAGGGTCCCCTGCAGATACAGAACCCTAAAAAACTAAACACGCAGAATGTTTATAAGTTATAAATTTACATTTAAAATAAAATAATTATAAAACTTTATGTAAGCAATATTTACCTCTGATCATAAAGAAAGACCTGCGCCTTTAGAGTCTTGAAAACTAATCTGTAGTACTTAGAGTACTTCCTCTCCATGATGAGTACGACCCGGGCTCCTTGGAATGGATATGTTTTTATTGGTCCCTGCAGCCGGAGCCTCCAGAATTCGCCTGCCTTAGCTGCTTCTACGCTAGTGCTGTTGAGGTTGGCTAGTTTTGGGTGGTTTGCCCACTCATGGTTGGCCTCCTGGAAGACAACATTCTCCAATCATTTTCAGATAGCTACCTAATAATAATTTATTTGAAATCTTAAAGCTTTGAATGCAAAACATTGAGTATATTGTTATAATTGAAATAATAGAGTAATATTAAATGTTCTTTACTTTCACTTTCCTTCTTTGATTTCACAGTATTTTGGTATACCTAGAAGGTCATTTAGCTCAAGGATTCATGAAAAAGAAACCACAAACTTTTTTCGCTTCACATTGGGCATCTCTGCCTTCAACCTCTTTATGTCATGCATGAGATAGATACTACCTTGAGTAGCTGCCCCCGGGCATAGCTGTCTGCGACGAAGGTATCGTGCAGCAGCCACTTGCCGGTAGCGAGCGCACACACCATCATCCCGCTGCAAGTGTCGCGCGGCAGGCAACACACGAAGTGAGTCGCGCGCATCTCCATGCCTGTGTTCGTGGCCACCTCTGCTCCCAGCTCCGTCAGCATTCGACTTGCGCTCTCTCGATCCTGAATGTGTAGAATAATGTTAGCTACTACTAACTAGATATTTGTCACCTAAAGAACATTATTATGATGCCTATGTGTGGGCCTACAAGCTGGATTACCGCCTTATCCTTGGTGATATTCTCTAAAACCTTGAGCTTGGCTAATTCATTCATTTCAGCAAAAACAAAATACATTGGAAATAAACAGAAGAAAAAACAGTTTTGCAATAAATTTTAAAATTATAAAATGTAGCTTGGACAACCAGATACAATCAGTTTTTTTTATCAAAGTTCAAACTGGTGTCATGTTTGTTAAGCATATGGGTATTGTATTGACTAATAAAGTAGGCCACATCATTTTAATAATCAAGTCTGTTTACACATACATAATGTCCCACTTTCTGAATTAGCTATACAGGATATTGCAGCAGTCACTACATTTTCAACAGGGTAATCCTAGTAATTTTGTAAGATATAAAAATTATGGATAGTATATTGTCGGTCCAATAGTAAATGCCAATCTGAAAATTAGCAACTTTGGGGAGGAGTTTCAATTTACAAAGCAATTTGGGAATTCAGGAATAAGTCAAGCTTTTTCTTAACTAAGTTGAAACCATCATATAAAACACCTTAAGTGCACGTTTTTCAATTGAAATGTTATTTATAAGCACAATTTTACTGTGAAATGAGGTATGGCAGATTGGTCACTTTACCATTGTGAATTTTCCCTCACTTACTAAACATATCGACCACTTATATTCGCCAAGGTGGCGGTATTTTTTTTTAATCAAGCTGAATTCAGAAAAATACGACAAAGTGTTCGTCACACTTTGTCGTTCCTATTGATCTGACCAATCTGCTGCCGAAGTGAAGTGACTGCTGTAACAGCCTGTGTAAGTACATTTATTATTATCGATCAACATGGGCACAATGTAATAGAGTGAAGTAATGTGTACCAACTGCCAAACCAACAAATTAGATCTGGAACCGTGTGAATTTACACACATGCTACTCTCGTCTTCGACTGATTTGATCTTCAGAACAATAATAACAGGCATCCCCAGAACGACAATTAAATCAGCATCTATATTTACTTGTCCCTATAATAAATTGATCAATAAACTTGCCTTTAGGAAATCTGAAAGCATAAACACTTTCTTCTTCTTCTCAATAACTGCATAGATGGGCTCTTCAGGCTGTGAATAATCCAGCGAAGCTTCACTTATCGTCGAGAAACTTTCATTTAAAGTATCTACAATAGAACAAAAACAAATTGTTAAGTTCATTGATACAGGCAGACTTAGCGACTGTATTGATGGACACCAGCCTGGATGCTTGAAGGCTGAAACGTCCCACCATCATGGAAATCATTATGAGGATTGATGATAGTTAGGGAGGCGAATAGGGGATTTGAGAGATACCTTAGACCTAATAGAACAACTTTGGAAAGTATTAGCTCTTTATCTAGTGATGCGCGCCTAGGATAGATGATCAGATTAGTAAAAAAAATTGATAGTCTAAAATACTCGAGGGCGTCAGATTAAGATATTGGGGGTTGATTTTAGTGTTTTATGACTAAATTTAACTAATCTAACGATAAGTCCTTGACGCCGCAAAGTTATAGGGTCACGAACTTGTAAAAAAAAAACTTTAATCCGGTATTCTCGAGCGCGATCAATTTTTTTTTTATTTAGAAGAGTATAATCTAAAACTTATAAAAAATACAAAATCTGCCGGTTTCCGCACGACCGGAAGTGTGGAGGAGCCATTTCGTCTTCCGAAAAACACGTTGCGGCATATAAATAGCAAACGATACATTTTACAAAAAAAGATTCAAATAAAAAAAAAAGGTAATTTTATTTTACACAAAAAAGGTCTCTTTATATTTTTGTCTAAAGTCAAAACTTTTGGACTTATAGCATCATAAAAACTCAAACTCCCGGTTTTTTTGAGTATATCTCGAAAACGGAGGGTGTTACAAAACAATTTATATGAAACAACGATGATTAAATTATTTGACTTTTATTATGTCTCAAACTTTTTTTTTCAAAAATTTTTGTAGACTCAAAAAAAGTTCCGCGTATCTGTATAAAAAATACAATTTTTACTACGATTCATCTACATTTACGTTGATTGTATCTATCGCTTTATTGTCATTACTAAATTCCCCGTTTTATCAGAAAAATAAAAAAAATAACTTTTTTTCGTCAGATTAAGAGAACCCACCAACATTTTTGTCAGATTAAGAAAATATGCTTTCAGGACACCGAGATAAACCCTCCCTATAAAAATCTGACGCTCTCGAGTATTTCAAAGGAACATTTTTTTTTACATTTTCAAAAATTTGTCGTAAGTTATCGTCACGCCGAAATCGTCAGTTTTTTTGAAGGGAGCTTCCTTGGGGCCTACATAACACCCCTTCTGAAAATCTGACGCTCTCGAGTACATTTTTTTTCGGATTTTTGGCTATCTTGTATGCCTACCCCCACCACGCAAACCGGCAGATTAGTATACTGTTGTTATCAGAGGCACTTGGGGCATACGTGGTATGAATATCTGACGTGCTCGAGAATGCCCAAGTAACTGTTTTTTTTTACATTTTTGAAAAACCGTACACGCCAAACCCACCGCAGAAACGGTGTTTACGATACTAGCTTTTCTTTTCGAAATTACTTCATCTTTCGATTTTAATAGGTCTCGGCGGTGCTCGAGAATGCCGCCATTTAGCGACCTCACCTCCCTAACTATGAATGACCCGTTGCAAGTCTGGCAGGATAATTGAAAAAAAAAAGTATTTCAAAACGAAATAATTTTCATTTTCTGTTTGATTTTATGTCACTTGCATAGTGGCGTCTTATTTTGTCTAAATAATAAAAACCTTTTGAGTTTTAACTGACTTTTAATCCTCATGAACATGACCCACACTCCACACCACCAAAACTATTACAGAACAGGCCTATTTCTTCCATGAAGGCGACAACCAAGGTGGATGCAGACCTAATTGGACAGATGATAAGAAAAGTTCGAAAAACCAACCTTTACTCTCGAATTTCACATCGTCTAGCTTGTTGAAGAGTTTTCTTTCTATGTTCTTTCTTGCGTAGACACTTCTGTGCTTTAACACTTTTTTCTTCATTTTTTTATTGTTTCGGCCAAAGCAGTGATAATTGGCCGTCTTCTCTCGTCCAGCCTGTATCAGCTTGCGAATACTCTCCTTGGCTGGACTACTTTGCTTGGGAAGACCTCTGTAAAAGGAGGTAGATCAATTTGTTAAATAACATCATAAATAATAAGTATATCCCAATCATCATAGCATAAGCAGCAAACCAAGCACTATATGTTTAGTAAATGGTTACAACACACACAGTTGATTCAAATAACAAAAACACATCATATGTTGCAAATATAAAAAAAAAAATATTTTTCATAGTCAGCACTTAAAAATGCATTATAAGCGGCAAGAGACCCACGAGTAGCTTTATAAAAAAAACGGTGCAGTCAGCGATCACATGAGAAGAAGCTCGTCCCATGCATCTGGTTCTGAACTCACTCCGTTCCGTTAAGGCCTAAGAAGGACTTCACCATGCGCGGAATCCTGGTCTCCTTATTATCGCGGGGTATAGGTCGATAGGTGTCCAATCCCTCGATGGACCATCCGATGTGATGCCGCCTTGGAGCCGAGCGAGAACATTTTTGCATTAGTTCGTCTTCGCGTGTCGGCGCGTCCACACAGTCGATGCTTTGGATGGCGTCAGTTTGAAAGTGTCTCTTGACGTGTTGGAGGTAGGACTTCATTGTGGTACAGAGGTCGTGGCACGCTGAGCACTCGTAGAATTGGATCTTTACGTTTGCCGTGCATTCCACCAGGTGTGACACGTAGTCGTCATATGCCATGTGGCGTTCATCGCACAGAAGGCACTTAATCTCTTTGTGGTTACTGACGTTCGCGAGAGATTCGCGGGGAGGACGCCTCACTTCGTCCGCGACTATGGTCTCATCGCTATCGCTAGTTTGTTTATCGATGGAGGATGTCGCACCACATTCGTGCGTATTCTCAACGTTGCACAGCACCTCCTGACAGTAGCTACACTTGGTGGTATTAGCGTCGCGCTCACTGTCAGATGTATGTTCATTCGACTCGGTGACAGGGTGAGTGTGTTCAGAGATATCTTTGTTAATGTTGTTGTCGACAATGTTCTCGTCGTAATCAGCTACCGAGCAGTCGAGTCGAGAGTGCACGTGCAAGTCCTGGTGCAGAATGCCACTGTAACTGGCTGGCAGAGTGCGGCCGCTATATTTCAGTTCTACGTGAGGAAATGAAGATCAGGTCAGAGTTTAGACACATTGCAGGCTCCTGTATCTTCAAGACTGTCAAATTATGGCTGATGCTTATTTTATATTATAAGGGTATACATTGAATGAATGATTAGTGAAATTTTGAAATATAATTAATTACATGAACAAAGATGGATAAGTTATATTGCGTAAATAACATTTATTTTTTTCAAAATTATAAAGTATTTATTTATTAACAGAACGATTATTTTTCCTAAAATGTATGAGTAATCATTATTTTAAGCATGTTAAATGGTTTGTATAGGTATGTAACAAATAACACAGGCCAAAGAAGATGTCAATGCCTATACTTGAAAATGACATGGTAAATATTAGTTCGTCATTGTTACCGGCAGGTGGATGTGTGCGGAGGTGGCGGTCGGAGCGACGGCACTGCCCGCGGAACACGTACGCGGCGCTCAGACTCTCCACGCACGCACCGCACACGTGCGTCGGCAACCCATCACCTTCCGCCACCTGAACCATAACGCTCATGTATGTACACTGTTCATATATTAATAATTGGGAAGGTTAATGGCCAGTTACACCACCTCTGGCTATAAAATAGTTGCCAGTTACCAACTGTCAAATGTATGAGAAAAGTCCCTATAACCGGCAAATAGGGCAAAGTGAACTGGTAATGGTGAAAACGGGGGTAAGTATTTATTACACTTTTCTGTAGTGAATCATAATCGCAGAAAGACATTTCTTCCATTCAAACTCATCTGTAGCACTGACTGACTTATTTCACAAAATCCAAGTTACGTGGCGTCTCCTAGAAAGTCGTATCCAACAAAACAACATAAATTGAGGGACAACTAACTTCGATATTTGCGATGGCCATCAGCATTTCGGAAAATTTCACGGTATCATCCTCCTCGAATATGGAACAGAAGCGGCCCAAGCGCAGGCATAGCCGACATTTATGCAGCGAGAAGCTCATAGTTGCAAATATTCCGCCCCCGCTCAAAATCAAAGCTCCAATAACTGCGCGTCCTTACTGTGTACTGCACTGCCCTATCAAGCGGATGCCCCCGCGCAACCAGCAGCGACCGCTACCGCCGCTGGGCGGGGGTGGCCGGTCCAACCGGTCAAGTTCAACAAACCCATGAAAAAGTTCATCAATGCTGCAGTCAGGTCAAATCGGTCGGTTGGAACTTTGGGTTGAAAATGTGACGTCTGCGTAAATTTCCCATCCAATTTGAATTTGACATATCCTTTTTTTTTTCTATTCTTTCGTCTTCTCCCGAAACAGGCAAAACTCATTAGAGTATACAGCCATTTCTGTTGTAGCTTTTAACGTCGTCTGTTGTATAAATTCGCGCACCGCGAGAACCACAAAAATATATATTTTTAAAAACAACGACGACGCGACGCGACAAACTCCCGCCGTCCGCCATGTTGATTCTTTTTTTTTTTGCTTTTTTATCCTTACGGAAAGGCGAGGATCGTTTGATCGTACAGCCACTTCTTTTTTTGTTCATTTGTTTCTTTAGTATACAATATCATCATTACTTGCGTTCCAATCCAATTGTAGAAAGAGTATATAAAGAAGCTCAGCGACGCATTCCAACTCTTGGTTCCAATCCGATCCAGAAAACCTTTATTATGCTCTGGGCAACATTTTATTTAACACTGGAAACGTGTAACATAGACATTCGAAGCAATTGGAAAATGTTTTGATACTTTTTATTTCTCATCCATAAATCTGTAGTTAGTAGTAAAGTATTAAAACTAAACAGACCTACTTGCCGGTCGGTTGACAGGTGGCAATTTGACCTTTAGAAATGAAAATAACTTTTTTTACATTATATTCTGGTAATGCCGGTCCTTCACATTCGCGCGAATACGCGAGCCCGCATGTGTAGGACGACACGACACTCGCGAAGTTTTTACCACATTCGTGCCTTTCCGAACTGTGTCGGTTTTTAAACGCACATCAAAGAGCGCGAGCCACGAACATTCGCGTAGTCTCCCACATTCGTGCATCGTCAGTTGCAAAGAATATGCGTGTCAGTTGCGCGCACGACTGCGAAGTTGGCGCACGTGTCGGCAGTTGGGAGTAAACAACAACAATATGGATTGGAGTAGCAACAACGTGTTGGAGTTAAATATATAAACACAGGTAAAACAGCCCAACCGCGTTAATAAACTCATCGTCCATGGCAGCGTCTCTGGTCGACTACAACACTGTGAATTTCGTTAAGCGCAAATGGGTTTGCAAATGCACGCGCGAATGTATTCGCGAGTGAGTATACGAACTTTTTGACGGCCCCTCACATGCGTGAAAACATTCGAACAAACTAATATTTTTTTTTTTTTTTTGTTTTATCCCTTTTTTTTGGGATTGGCAAAGGTATTAAACCATGCAGCCTTGTCTGTTGTTATTCTTTAAATTATTTATATATCGCTTGCTGATACGTCATTGTTGCTGAGGATTAATCTGTTCTATGTCCAATTTTTAGGTATTTTTAGCTGGCTATACCAGTCGAAAGAGTATATTTTTCTTCACTATCTCCATTCATTTATTTCACAGAGCATCAAATACCTACCGCCCGCGCCCCCTAGAGGCGCCCTAAGCGATGATATTTGAAACCCAATAACCGTACGCTGAGCTGCTAGCGCTTCGTATGTGTGTGTGTGTGCTAGTATCGACACTACACACAAAGAGGAGCAAGTTAGGCACACGCACAAAACAAATGCACACGCACAACACACATAATTATGTAAGTCATAGGCCACGCCCACAGGCTTCAACGGCATTGTAGAGAAATCGCGCTCACAACGCCTCTAGTATAGGGGCGGGCGCGCGCATTTCATGCTCTGTGATTTATTTCAACAAATTGTATTTTTAAACTAGTTTTTCCCAGTGTGAGGTGAACATTTAAACACAAAACCTTCGAATCAAGGTTTTAATCAACTAAAATCGTAGTAACATAATATTATAAGAAGGAAAATTATTGACAGACAATGATGACAATAGAAGATGACATTTTACATATTTAAAAATCACCACATTCTTCCATCCTCAAAATCCACATGAACTATTTATTTAGAAAAGTCTCTGAAGTGTGACGGAGGCTGTCGACTTCGCCCCGAGCGTCTAGGAGCATCAGCAGCAACTGGATGTGGTGGCGCTTCTGGAGAAGCAGGAGATAGCTGTGGCGACTCTACTGGTGAAGCAGGATCCGAGGGAGGGATATCGTCACGGGCTTGAGTATTGTCGAAATGTTCTCCTTTTCCCACTGCTGGATCGAGGTTAGATGTTCGGGTATTGACTTCAGATTCTAATATCTCTTCATCTTCTGGAATAATCTCACCGACATCACCAGGAGGAGCTAAGTGTCTGTTGGAGACGGTTACCTCCCTTCCGCTTTGCAAACGAACACGAGAGTAAAAGGGGTTGGACTCGATGAGCTCTACGTCTTCCACGAGTGGATCGTATTTGCTCGCTCTGACGTGCTTCTTCATAAGGACACGTCCTGGACTACTGAGCCACGTCGGAATTGATTGACCATTTGATGACCGTCGGGGATGCTTGAACATTCTCTCGTGCGGTGTAGCGTTAGTTGCAGTGCATAATAGAGATCGAACGCAATGCAAGGCTTGAGTGAGAACAGCTTCCCAGTTCTCTACAGCAAGATTTTGAGATTTCAGTGCCAACTTCACTGTTTGCCAAATGATTCCATTATATCTTTCGACTTGTCCATTGCATGGTGGATTATACGGTGTAGTTGCACTAGTAGCGATGCCTTTTTCATTTAGAAAATGCTTGAGTTCACCAGACAAAAATGATGTGCCTCTGTCGGAGTGTACGTAGGTTGGCATTCCAAACATAGAGAATATTTCTGTGAGGTGCCGTTTGACTGTATCAGTGCTGATGTCTTGGCAGGGGAATGCGAAGGGAAAACGTGAGTACTCATCGATTACTGTCAGAATATATCTGTTTTTGGTTTGAGATGGTATTGGGCCTTTAAAATCAATAGAGATTCTTTCCAAAGGAGCCATAGCTTTAATGAGTGTCCCGTGAGATGTATTAAATCGTGGTTTCACCTCGGCACATACAGGGCATGCTGCAGTTATACGTCTGATTTCTTCAATGGAGAATGGCAAGTTCTTGGTCTTTACCCAATGGGCCATCCTCGTCACGCCCGGGTGACATAAGGTACTGTGTAAATCCTTGAGTTTACTTTCTTCATCCTTTATGGCTGCGGCGAGACCGGACGATCTGGATAGAGCATCAGCTACAACATTTTGCCCTCCGGGCCTATATACTATTTCGTAAGTATAAAGGGATAGTTCCATGCGCCAGCGCTGTATCTTTTCATTCTTTATTTTACTGTTGTGGTTCTGATTGAACATAAATGACACTGATCTTTGATCGGTGATGAGTCTGAAAGGTTTACACATCAAGAAACATTTCCATTTTCGCAGTGACTCTACTACAGCATATGCTTCTTTTTCAATAGCAGAGTGATGACGTTCACTGTCAGAGAGAGATCGAGAGAAAAATGCTACTGGTCGACCTTGTTGCGAGAGAGAGGCAGCAATAGCGAAATCTGAAGCGTCTGTTTCAACAGTAAATAATTCATCATCACTGATGGCATGTACAGAGGACTTGGCTATCTCAGTCTTCAGGTTTTGGAAAGCTTCTTTTGCTTCTGGTGTTAAGGGGAATGTCTTCGCATGTATGAGAGGTTGAATTTTCTTAGAGAAATTTAATAACCACCTTGAGTAGTGGGCGAACATGCCCGTTGCTCTTCTGAGCGAAGCTGTATCGTGAGG
This sequence comes from Nematopogon swammerdamellus, assembly GCA_946902875.1. NCBI lineage: Eukaryota > Metazoa > Arthropoda > Insecta > Lepidoptera > Adelidae > Nematopogon > Nematopogon swammerdamellus. Next base: position 21,344,282 of record OX336336.1, read on the forward strand.
GAGCGGCAGGTCGAGCAGTGGTCGCAGGCGCTCCGGATCAGGTTTTATGGTTCCATTATATATATTATACCCGAGTATGTTTATTTCTTTAACTGAAAATTCACTCTTTTCTTTATTTATTGTTAGTGCATATTTTTCAGCGACTAGCATAAATGCACGAAGTTTCTCATCGTGGTCATTTTGGTCTATTCCACAAACGGTGATATCATCCAAATAAGGAAAAATGCCTTTTAAATTTTCTTTTCTGATGATATTGTCGATTGTTCTTTGATAGCAGGCGACCCCGTTCGTAACTCCAAACGGAATTCTTGTAAATTCATACAAGTTCCCATTAGCCTCAAAGGCTGTATACGATCTGTCTTTCTTCGTGATGGGTATTTGGTGGTAGGCACTTTTCAGGTCTATTTTGCTGAATACGTTGAACTGAGATACCTTTGATACGACTGTTTCTATTGAGGGAAGTGGATAGGCAACGAGCTGAGTGTATTTATTTATTGTTTGCGAGTAGTCTATCACCATACGTTTTTTATGGTTTTAATTTTTAGTCACTAGAACTTGTGCTCTCCATGGTGATATACTCTCCTGTATTATATTATCAGCAAGGAGGCTTTTGATTTCCTTATCTATAAATTCTAAATCTGAAGCAGAGTGTCGGCGTGATTTGATTGCAATAGGCTTGGAATTCATATTGACGTTAGGAAAGAGATGAACAGGATCGATTTTTGCGGCAGTCAGTGCACAGAGCTTGAGAGGAGGTAGTGGGCCACCAAAATGGAATTCCAGTACGGAATGGTTCTGTAGTATGTCTCGGCCGATTATAATGTCATTGCATAGATTTTGCATTACTGTCAGTTTGGCTTCGATTTTATTTCCCAATAGATCAATTTGAATGGAGCAGCAGGAATTTATAGTCATAACATATTCTGATGACGCTAGCGAGACGCGTGCATAACAGGGTTCTGTTTTAATATTGTACTTTTGTACTAATGTGTTATCAATATGACTAGATTTGCTGCCTGAATCTATCAACAAGGTCGACCAGTAGCATTTTTTTTTTTTTTTAATTTTCCTTCTTATAATATTATGTTACTACGATTTTAGTTGATTAAATTGAGGTGAACATTTAAACACAAAACCTTCGAATCAAGGTTTTAATCAACTAAAATCGTAGTAACATAATATTATAAGAAGGAAAATTATTGACAGACAATGATGACAATAGAAGATGACATTTTACATATTTAAAAATCACCACACAGTGCGATTTCATTCTATGTCCACACAAATCGAAAAAAGTAATTGCTTGTTTGTTCCATATCCGCTAGCCAATAGGAGCGTGAGTTTTGCTGGAGATCAAAGAGGATATAACCTGCTGGAGATAGAATGAACAAAAACTGAACGCAAGTATTCTTGCAGAATCGTTAATCTCATTCATTTTAAATTCTTCAAACTTTTCTGTGAGCAACAAAAAGTAAAATAAAATTGTGATTTTCGTTGGAAAAGCTTAGAGAAATTTATGAGTGTTTATGGAAACAGATCGATTTGAGCGATTGATCGCTCTCAACTCTGGTGAGTACAACGTAACATAATAAAGAATTTTTCAGCCTACGACCTAATTTGTTAGGTTATAAAATATGTTTTTAAATATTCGCCTTTGTCGGGCATGCAAAGGTCAGAGACCATACAGCCTAGGTTATGTTAGGTACTTTTTCTAGTTTTCTTGTTAAGGAACTATGGCATAATAAAACCATTCAGCAAGGCAGTCGTAATGTATTTATTTTGTCAAGTTTTTGGGCGCACATGCACGAACGCAATTTCATAGGCCATAAATCCATAGTCATATTTCTCTCTTGAGTCATAAATTCATAGTTTATGACTAAATTAATAAATTAACTAAGTTAATTCAAATTCATAGCTTCGCTCGACTTTGGGTTACGTCAGGCCCAAAACATTCTCACTTATTTTCCATGCAAAATAGGAACGTCAATATTGACCATTTTACACGTACCTACTTACTTGAATAGGAAATAGACTTTAGTAAGTACCTAGGTACCTTGTTTTGGATATTTTCTGTTGGATAGGTACCTAATGATTGAATTTTGCTGTATTAACAGGAGGATCAACCAATTAAATTGTGCTCTAGCGATGAAACAGAGTCAAGGATGAGTGAGGATTCTGTTGAATCTCAATATCAACTCGAAGGTCTAACTCCCCCAAGCCCTATTCTATTTGAGGAACTTGAATATTTACTTCCTTCGAGTCAAAGCGACGATGTTGAAGGTAGGTACAAAATTGCCTTGGTAAATATATTCTCAACTATGGCAATTTGTTACCACTGAAATAATTATAAGTAATGTGATTTTCAAATGTTTTGCTTTGTTGTGACAGGTGTGTAATTTGTGTGGTGCTTTAAAATATGTGAATTACTATTAGTCTTTCTACCTACATATTTTGTATGAGAAATATAATAAAGCAAGCTAAGTTAATACTACATAATTTTTTTTTGACAGTGACCGAAACAGACGAAGCTGATCCAAACGCTAGAAATAAGATGGATGACTTGGAAATAGAAAACTTAACACCTAACCCGATTTTATTTGAGGTTATCGAACAAGCACCACCAGATGAGAACACCACAACTGAAGGAGGACATTATCCCCAACTACTGATCTATTTCAAGAAACAGAAAATGATAATATTGAACGAGGACAATTATCCCCAACTACTGGTCTATTCAGACAAACGGATAATGACAATATTGAACGAGGACAATTATCCCCAACTACTGATCTATTTCAAGAAACAGAAAATGATATTGAACAAGGACAATTATCCCCAACTACTGGTCTATTCCGACAAGCTGATAATAACAATATCGAACGAGGACAATCCCCAACTACTGGTTTGTTGAATCAGTCTGAGCCAGCTGAGCCGACCGCAGAGATCATTGTACATAAAAGGTATTCAGAGTAAAATTTTGTTAATTTCCTATTTTCCTAAAATATTGGTTGATAATGTTTTTTTTTTCAGGACACTAAAACTATTAACACGGAAGAGACAACTCAAACCTGATGAATGGATAAGAAACGTAAGAAACCTAAAACGGCAACATGGCGAAGAATACCAGAGTGTTAGTGGAACAACTAAAAGGGCAAGGAAAATGGGTCCTCCCTGTCAATGCCGAAGAAAATGTTATGAATTAATTTCTCAAGAAGAACGACAAAAAATACATGATGACTTCTGGAAGCTTAGCGATAATGAGAAAGAACATTTTTATGGTAAACATGTTCAACGAATTCCAAAATCTCGCCAGAGAACCAATGCAGAGAAAAGCAAAAAAACCTTCTCTTATTTCTACCATCTTCAGGTTGAGGCCAATTTGATCAAGGTTTGTAAAGTGTATTTTTTAAATACCCTGGACGTAAGCCAGATGCGCATAAACTATTGCTTTTCAAACATAATACAGGCAAGTGGGGTTCCACGAGAATTGAAAAAGGGAAGACATAAGAAGAAAACAGTTCTACAGCAAAAGAAAGATGATATCAGGAAACATATTGAGTCGTTTCCCACTGTCGATTCGCATTATTGCCGTGAAAATTCAAGCAAGAAATACTTAGAGAGCGATCTGAATTTAAAAACCATGTATAAAATGTATTGTGAAACCACGGAGAATCCAGCCAAAATACATACTTACCGGACCATTTTCAACAATGAATACAATTATTCCTTTTTTAAACCCAAGAAGGATAGATGTGACACCTGCGAAAAATATAAACAGCTTTCCAAACCCTCTGATTCAGACATTGCGGATTATAATAGACACATTGAGCTCAAAATCGAAAGCCGAGAAGCGAGAAACAATGACAGAAAGCGCAGTGACAATACCGATACCGTTGTGGTTTGCTTTGACCTCGAAAACGTTTTCAGTTTGCCTCGGGCTAACGTTTCAAATTTTTTCTACAAAAGAAAATATGCGGTTTATAACTTAACAGCGCATTGTGCATCAAATAAAAAATGCTACAATGCACTTTGGCATGAAATGATATCAGGCAGGGCGGGTAACCATATCGCAAGTGCGCTGGTTAAAATCTTAAACTGTATTCTGATTGATTTACCACACACGAAAGAAATAATACTATGGTCGGATTCTTGTGTGCCTCAAAACAAAAACCAAATAATGACGATGGCATTAAAATATCTTCTCAAACATAACCCTAATGTTACACAAATAACTCAAAAGTATAGCGAACATGGACACGGTAACATCCAAGAGGTGGACGCAGTTCACAGTAAAATTGAAAGGTTTATTAAAGACTCTGAACTGTTCAGTCCTCTCAGTTTGTACAGAAAGCTAAACAAATTAGAGGAAAAGAATTCTGGAAAAATGAAAAATCTCCAAATGACTTCGGCTGACTTCATGGACTACCAGTACACTGCAAAAGTTTACAATTTTACTTCAGTCCCCTACACGCAAATAAAACAGAGTGTGATATATCGCGATCAACCATTCCACGTTTCCTACAAAAAAAGATTTAGTGATGATCTTCAAACCGTTTCTATTTTGCGTACTACCAGACAATGCGATGAACCAAAGGCGAGCCAAAAATTCCCAAAAGTGAGTTGCATAAAAACTGTTCCCAAAATATCAAAAGAAAAAAAACAAGATTTAGAATCGATGTACGATTTCATGCCTGAGCATGACAAACAATTTTATAAAGCCTTCATAAAGTAATCCCATTAACTATGCTAAGTTTAAATAATTAGCCTCGAGTTTTTATTTAGATTTTAAGTTTATCGTTACAGTGATGTTACTGTATTTTCAATGTTCTTAATTTTATTCTTTATAAGCACTTTAATTTTGAATGATTTATGTATGTAACTATATAACTACTCATATGATTGATTAATTTGTTGTTCGTAAAATTAAAGTAAATGATAAATAAAGATTATTTAGTAAGTACACACATTTTGTTTAATTTATCACCAATTTACACATAGGTTATACTTGCAAATATAACTATAAAAACGATTGATTAGGCCTACATTAAAATTTTTCTTGAATTGAAATTTACATGAATAAAATAAATAATAATAACTATGCAAATTTTTCAGATTTAATTATTCTATGTACAACGAAATTCTGGACATAGAATAGATAAGTACTCAAAAGGACATAGAATAATATGGTAATTACCAATCCTCACGAGAATGAACGAAACCAGTACAACACAACTTTAAAAAAAATATATATAAAAAAAATCAGAAAAAACTTTTAAGAAGTGATACTTATGAACGAATAAACGTTTTTTTATCTTATTTTTGGTAAAGTACAAGATATTCTAAATCTAAAGGGTTCATAGTAATCATTTTTCGAATATTCAAATGCATGTTTCTCGATTTGACGTTTGGTGGATATAGAACAGTCTAATCCTGAGCAAGCGATATCGCCAATTGTTGAATTAATGAAATCGTAAATGGATGGAAAACAGTCTGTGTTGGCAAGTTTGCGCGCATGTGTGGAAGAAGTGTAAGCCTTAAGTCACTTGTTTGATTTTGGGAATAATTCAATTATCATACCTGGCAACTCGATTTTCATCTTTGTGGTTTCTTTCTTTCTTGGTTTATATTCTTTGTTCTTTGCTTTGCTTGACTGACGCGACGCTTGACAGTAGACTGACGTGTTTATTTTGTGAATTTGTTGTGTGTTCATTTTTCCTTTTTTATCCATCTATTTGGTGATTTTGATCGGTTTATAATGTAATATTACCTGCGGAAAGAGTGGCAGCTGGCACAGAGGCAGGAAAAAAAACGGGAAGATGGAGACCACTCCGTTAATCATCCGACAAAAAAAGAAATCTTGGTGGCCAAGGTGATAGGACGAACTTTCTGTGCATTGTTTTATATCTAATCCAAGGAAAATAATGGATGTTATTGTTTTATATCTAATCCAAAGAAAATAATGGATTTTATGATATATGAAACTCCATGTACCTAGTCAAAGTTTACATTTCCTATTGAATTATTTATTGTGGTTATAGTAATATATTTTTCACAAACAAAAAATGCGAATAGTTCTGAATTGGTGTTACAGCTTTAAGGGCTTCAGTCTGCGCCGGCGTGACCTCTCCTCCCGTGTCATTTGCCTGGGGGAGTTGCCTGATGATAATTTCCCACCCAACTATGTTTGTAATCAGGTAAATATGACTTCAAAAACCTTATTTCACCCTGCCGGCTCCCAATTGCTTCGCGCGGAGCAGCTATTTCTAATGCTGTCACCACACTTGGCTGTATACACACAAATATTTGGCAAAATTTTCCGTTTCGTCTCCCTTTTATGGCTTGTTTATAGCGAGATAAAACTAAAATGTTTGCAACAATCACAAATACGCTAAGCCAAGTGAAGTGCCGGTTTTACATCGGCCGGCTCCCATCTGCTCCGTGCGTTTTTTCATCTAGTACTATTTCAGTGAATTTTTGTTATTAGAACGAGAGAGCACATTAGATAGATTATTAGAAACCTTTCCATTGCCATCAAACATACCTATAAATAATTACGCTCTCAAACAGAAAAAAATATATTCTGACGCCTTTTACTTTTAGTTTTTCCTTGTTTTTCTTTTTGAGATATTTCGTAAAGTAATGAAGTCAGATCAATAAACTTTATTGGCACTTGTAAGCCAATTCAATTCTCCATAAAATGATACACAACAAGTGAGGATTCACTTATTCAGAATCACAGACTTAAGTGAGGATTCACTTATTCAGAATCACAGACTTTAACTCTAGGAAATATAAACAAACACGCCCCACATTTTTTTTTTCAAATTTTTCCAAACTATAATTGCTGAATTACCCTGTGCGAATCATATATCGGCGTGTAGATTATGAATTTATGTTATCCGCTGTTTGATCCAAATTGTGTGGATATATTATGGGAGGTTAAAATATATCAATGTGCGACAATACAATGTTTATTCATTACAATTCTTTGCTTTAAACATAGTTTGAATTGTTACAGAAATACAGCATCCTAACATTCCTGCCGCTGGTGCTATTCCAGCAATTCCGATTCTTCCTCAACCTGTACTTTCTCGTGATGGCAGTGAGTCAGTTCATCCCCACAATAAGGATAGGATACCTGTACACATACTGGGGACCGCTGGGCTTCGTCATATCTGTGACACTGTTCCGAGAAGCCATCGACGACTTCCGACGATATCGGTAAGTGGTTACATCTCTGCACACCTATTATTAGCTGTCTTTGTTTTAAATGGAAGTGAGTCATTAATATGCGAGGGAAAAGATTGAACCGTGTTTAAATAGTTAAAACGATATACTTTCTCCAAAATAGTAAGTCACTGAGGGTGAGGCTGAAGGCCGAGCTACATTCACGCAACTCATACTCTGAAGATATATATAGAGTAACGTTGCAGGCGGGACAAGGAAGTAAACACGCAGCTGTACGAGCGGGTAATGCTGTGGGAGGGGGAAGGGGATGCAGGGGGGCGACGGCGCGCGTTCCACACGGAGCGCGTGGCAGCGGCGGCGCTGCGTGTGGGCGACATTGTAATGCTGCAGAAGGGCGAGCGGGTGCCAGCCGACATGATATTGCTGCGAACCAATGAGACCATGGGCACCGTCTACATCAGGACAGATCAGCTGGACGGGGAGATAGATTGGAAGTTACGGTGAGATCATTCGGTACTTCGTTTTCTGTGTGAAATTATTAGTTAATTTTATTTTACTTTTCGCATACTGAGTACAGTTTTCAAATTCTTTGAAAGATGGTGTCTCCTTGGCATCTCTTTATTGTTTATTGTATAATTTCATCCATAGGCAGGTAACCTACGCTTGGACATGTCGAAAATTCCTCCAGTTCAATTAAATGTGAAGAACAGCCTTTTCACAGCAATAAATGAAAATACCCCGTGAGTCTCTATTATGAAGGTGCATTCTGTTTTTATATATGTCATGTATCTGTAGTATTGTTACTATAGTCCTCATGTTGATTGGCACATTCGCTCTAGGCTTATCAGATCTGATGTTAGTCTTCTCGGGACATATACAGGGTGTCCCAGAAACCGACGATAATCCTTTAACAGGAGATAAGGCTGCTAATTACCTCTCAGAATATCTAATTTTAGGTTTAGTAAAAATGGCTTAGTTTTTGAGATATTGTCATTTTTGTAAAAATCCAAAATTTTCTCCCTCAGCTCATTTTTTTAAATGCCACAAGTACAAATTTAACATTTTCTTAAATCTAGTTTTTGTCAAATATTCCTGAAAAGTAAGGCTTTCACACGGTATAATTTATTTTTTGACGTTTAATCCTGTTTAGCTGAAAAACGACTTAAGAGCCACATGTTAAAATTTTTTTAGCCTCATCCCTTGCGTTTGGCCCTTCGCAGTGAAAAAAAATAGTACTACACTAAAGTGGCATTATGCAAAAAAAATACGCCCATCTAATGTAGTTTTTAAAATGGTACATCACTTACCGATTTGCCCAATAATTTATGAGCTATTCTTTTTTAACTGCAAAAAGACCTCGGAAGAAGGAAGGTGTGGATCTAAGCTTACGATGGCTTCACCGAACATATCCGGGCCCATCGGCAGTAGAGGAGGGTATTAATCGAGGCCGGGACTAGCGAGTGGCCACTCTAAATTTCCCGCGCATGCTTCACGTTTCGGCTCGCTTCAAGCCCTCGTCAGCTAGTCTGCGTTGACTAGGACGCGGGGAAACCACCAGTCCCGCTCTCGACCTCCCTCTCTCTACCTATCCATATTCTGTAGGATGCTTCCAGTGACGTTTTCGAAGCTCTCTCCATATATGAGCTTAGCGTCGATCTTGGGAGCCCTAGATTCTTGAAGAGACTGTAGAGCGACTTCGCTGGTAGTCCCCTTGCTCCGACTTCCACAGCGAAGAGATCAGTCTTGAATCCGTTTCTCACAATCCGGTCTACTAAGTTGCAGTACTTGTTAAGTTTGATGTTGTGGTCCTTCGGTATGTTACTTTCCCATGGAACTGTAAGTTCAACAAGTACTACATGCTTTGTCGCTTTTGAGAATATGAGTATATCCGGTCTTAATGCTGTGGTACAGATTTCCGAAGGCATTTGGTAATGCTTCTCATGTGTGTCCATCAACAATTCCCAATCCTTTGCTGCTCCCAAAATTGAAGAAGGTTTAGTCCTATCTTTGGGCAGCTTATTGGCTCCAGGTTTCACAAAGTTGACCTTCTGGAAGCCGCTACTGGTTTGCCCTTTCCTGGTCCGTGCAATTGACAGGTTGATGGCCTCTCTGATGATTGATGATAATAATTGACTGACTGATGACTGACTGACTGACTTGATGATAAAATGACTGACTGATGATAATTGTTCTACCAACTACGAATTGGAATAAAATAATCACTTGAAGTAATTGGTCTTTATTAACCTGTTAAAGTAGATGTTCAAATTGTTTACAACCTGCACAAATGCTAGCTCGACATCTTCTCACAAATGCCCGGTTGATGCGTCGAGCAAGTACTCGATGCAAGTGCAGATACGTCCACCTATGCTATGTAAATAGTTTGTGTTTTCCGTCCAGTTGACTATAGTCGGCACGACCGAAGGGAAGCACTGACGTGGCACCAAGTTCAATTGGTGTTATGGGCTGACATCACGGATGTTGTAGGTGATGTAGCCAACCATATCAGTTTACATAAAAAAAACCTGAGCTACTGCCGTAATTTATTCTTTGAGCTCTATCAAGTTTTCCACAGGTTTCCCGTAAACTTTTTCTTTTAAATAGCCTCAATAATAAAAATCTAACGGATTTAAATCCGGTGACCTAGACGTCCGATCCATCTGTGGGGATATGCTTGGTCTAAAAAATTACGCACTTCCCTAGCGTGATGGGCTGGGCAGCCATCATTTTACAACCACCCCCGTATGGCCAATGGTACATCTTCTAAAAGGCTCTGAAGCTCCTGTTGCAGAAACTCAAGATAATTCGCCCGTTTAAAGTCTACAATTCAACGGACGTCTTCTGGCCTCCTAGCCACTTGCATCCCCACAGATAGACCGGACGTCTAGATCACCGTATTTAAATCCGTTAGATTTTTATTATTGGGGCTATTTAAAAGAAAAAGTTTACGGGAAACCTGTGGAAAACTTGATAGAGCTCAAAGAAAGAATTACGGCAGTAGCTCAGGTTTTTTTTATGTAAACTGACATGGTTGGCTACATCACCTACAAAATCCGTGATGTCAGCCCATAACACCGGGTGAACTTGGTGCCACGTCAGTGCTTCCCTTCGGTCGTGCCGACTATTCGTGCCGACTATAGTCAACAAGACGGAAAACACAAAATTTTACATAGCATAGGTGGACGTATCTGCACTTGCATCGAGTACTTGCTCGACGCATCAACCGGGCATTTGTGAGAAGATGTCGAGCTAGCAATTGTGCAGGTGGTAAACAATTTGAACATCTACATTAACAGGTTAATAAAGACCAATTTACTTCAATAGTGTTTATTTTATTCCAATTCGTACTTTGTAGAACAGTTATCAAATTCAGAGGTCCTTTTGCAGTTAAATAACAATATCCCATAACTTATTGGGCAAATCGGTAAGTGATGTACCATTTTAAAAACTACATTAGATGGGCGTATTTTTGTTGCATAATGCCACTTTAGTGTAGTAATTTTTTTTTTCACCGCGAAGGGCCAAACTCAAGGGATGAGGCTGAAATTTTTTTAACATGTGGCTCTTAAGTCGTTTTTCAGCTAAACAGGATTAAACATGAAAAAATAAATTATACCGTGTGAAAGCCTTACTTTTCAGAAATATTCGACAAAAACTAGATTTAAGAAAATCTTACATTTGTACTTGTGGTATTTAAAAAAATGAGCTGAGGGAGAAAATTTTGGATTTTTACAAAAATGACAATATCTCAAAAACTAAGCCATTTTTACTAAACCTAAAATTAGATATTCTGAGAGGTAATTAGCAGCCCTATCTCCTGTTAAAGGATTATCGTCGGTTTCTGGGACACCCTGTATATATGCAGTCCTTCATAAATAAGGTGGAGAAATGAAAGACCAATATTTTTCTGTTATAATTTTTACTGCAATGCTACTTAGTGTTTTTAGGGTTCCGTACCTGAAAAGAGAAAAAAAAAACCTAACCCTTAGAGGATCACTCTCGTGTCTGTCTGTCTGTCCGTCTGTCTGTTACAGCTTATTTTCTCTGAAACAACTGCACGAAAAAAGTTTAAATTTGGTATAGCGCGGTTTTCTCAACCGTTCACTTCTAAAGAATGCGGCGCGCACCCTCCGCTCTCCGCCGCCATCGCAATTGCCCGTCAGTACGGTGGAGGCGGAGAGCGGAGGGTGCGCGCCGCATTCTTTCGAAGTGAACGCTTGAGAAAACCGCGCTATACATTATACAGAGTTTGAGGACCCAATAATTAAATAGGTAGAGTATAAATACCTAATGTTGGCGAGAAGACATAACATAGAGTGGGTAAAACCACCTCTTTCAGGAATTCCGGGATTTGGAAATATGAGGATTTCAAGTGATATCACTCAATTTTAGCATTGGAACTCCAAAATGATTACTTTTATTTCCTAATATAAATAATTAAAATTAATAAAAGACATGAATAAATTATGTACTTATGAAATGTTATTCCTTGAGTCTTTTTTGTCTCCTTGAATCATTCATTAGTCATTACTGCAGTTTAGCGCGACGCAAATAGTCATTTTAAATATTTTCTGTTGCAAGCATATTCGAACACATGAGTGAGGCAATCGCCAGCGGACTGACTGCTCTCGTAGCAGGTTGTGCGATGTGCTCACAGTTTGCGTGCCCCAAGGCACTGTGTTGTATGACACTTCATGATATTTATTTCGCTGGTTTTTTTTTATGAACACTGACACGGGTTGGCTACATCACCTACACCATCCGTGATGTCAGCTCATAACACCGGGTGAACTAGGTGCCATGTCAGTGCTTCCCTTCGGTCGTGCCGGCTACACTGAACTGGACGGAAAACACAAACTATTTATATAGCCGTTTCGACCGACGTTTCATTCAGTGCGGTGGTACCAACCCGGGTGGGTTGAACCCTACCACCTAGCAAGGTAAGAAGGGAAGGGACCTACAGTTTTACGTGGAATCCAAATCACGGTCAGCCTCCAACGGTCGAGCGGTTACCCATCCAAGTACTGACCGCGCCCAGCGTTGCTTTTTAACCATCAATAGCGACAGTCGACTGTCTGCAACACTGAGCTATCGACGCTACAAGTTGAAAGGTAGCTCCGTGACTCAGATCTCATTATGTTGCAGTTATAATCAATCACGTAATACATGACACTGTGTTAAGTGATAAACAAACTGATTCATTGTGAAATTGTTATGATTCGTTCCATTTCGTGCTTTGCAAATTAAAATCATAAATACAGAGTGCTCCCAATGAACGTACATTATATGTTTTCTTTTATTATTTTGTTTTTATTTATATTTTTTTTTTATGGAAACTGACATGGTTGGCTTCATCACCTACAACATCCGTGATGTCAGCCCATAACACCGGGTGAACTTGGTGCCACGTCAGCGCTTCCCTTCGGTCGTGCCGGCTACACTGAACTGGACGGAAAACACAAACTATTTACATAGCCGTTTCGACCGACCTTTCATTCAGTGCGGTGGTACCAACCCGGGCGGGTTAAACCCTACCACCTAGTAATATAAGAAGGGAGTCATATCCCTTAGTCGTCTTTTACGACATACACGGGGAGAGATGCAGTGGGGCTATTCTTTTAAAGTACCGGCCCCACACGGTACAATTAGTATTTAGAATTAGTACCATAAATTACTGTTATAAATTTTTTTTTGTATTTAATTGCAATCTCTCTCACAATTTTCATTCGTTTTTAAGATTTTATTTTATTGTCAGATGAAATGTAAGTTTTACTAAAATTAATAATAAATATTTTCAGTACTCCAGTATCGTCTACTCAGAAACTATCATCGGATGCGGGCCTATTGGATATCTACATGCATATATTCGTTGAGAAGCCGCAAAAAGACATTCATTCGTTCATCGGAACATGCACCCTCGTGGAAGAGGAAGAGATGGACTCTCTGGACATTGAGAACACTCTGTGGAGTGGGTGTGTGGTCGCTTCGGGGCAGGCTACCGGACTTGTCGTTTATACAGGTCATTATTCATTACATACATGCTCGCAATGTTCTTCAAGCCTCGCACACCGAGACTATGAGCTGTTAGTTCATTGTGCTTAGGGGATATCCATTAATCACGTGAGCAAAAAAAGGGGGGGAGGGGTCTGGCAAAATCTCACCAAATCTCACTAGGGGGAGAGGGGGGGGGGGGGGGGGGAAATCCAAAAAATTTGCTGACATTATTAATGGATGTCCCCTTACCCTGTGCTTTGTGTGATACCACTTTCTCATCCGATCCAATGTGTAATCTCATAATAAAATACAAAGTCATCAAAGCAGAGTTTCCGTTCCTGGTACTAAATCAACCCAATTAGGCTTACAACCCAATTAGCTAGTACCTATTTTTATTTTTTATTTTTTGAGGAATCGAAGAATCCCTTACTGTGTGGGGCCGGTACATAAAAAGTAGAGCCCCACAACATCTCTCCCAATGGATATTGTAAAGGGCGACTAAGGGATAAGGACAAGATATTATCCCATCAAGACGATGTTATGCCAAAAAGCAACAGGCTAGCCTGTCACCTTGGCACAGTCCTTCCACCGAGTCACGCAGCAGGTGGGTCTTCGTGCCTTACTTGCTGGGTGATAGTTATTTTGTCGGAATACTTGACAAGTGTTGTGCTGTAATTTACCAGCATCTTTGCAGTACAACACCGATTACTCTACTTACCCCAATTGGGATACAGCGTGCGGTGAGTATGTATGTATGTCAAACGATAACAAAGAAATAAAAAAACATAACATGTAAAGTACAATGATACAGGCGAAGACTCCACAATATAAACTCCATATACAAACGATTAGTTTCAACATTTGTTTTCGCCTTTGTCTGCAGGGAGTGAGACACGAAGTGTAATGAACAACGCGGTGGCGAGGTCCAAGGTGGGCCGGCTGGATCTGCAGGTGAACGACTTGACCAAGCTGCTGTTTGCGGCCGTGCTCGTACTGTCCTTCCTCATGATCATCCTGAAGGGCTTCAACGGGCCCTGGTACGGCTTCCTGTTTAGATTCGTACTACTCTTCTCCTACATCATTCCTATCAGGTGAGAATTGTGCTGTGCATATACTAAACCACATAAAAAAACTCAACATTTTTAAGATATACTGACGCGACCAAGTGGACCACTCACATGATGAGCTGTATAAATTATGAAAGTATTATAACAACAAAGAAAAACATTTAGTGTAATAAATTGATATTAATAAACATTAATAGGGGTAATCTTAATTATTTTATTAAGTTTCTTCGTGTCGGTCAGTTAGTGTTTATGGGTCCACTGCTGGACAAACGTCTCTCCAATCTTTCTCCAGTCCTCCCGGCCTTCAGCGATACGGAACCAATTATTGCGTCCAACATTCTTTATGTCGTCATCCCACCTGGTGGGTGGTCTTTCCACACTCCGGTTCCCTGTCCACGGCCGCATTCACAACAATTTTTGTTATGAGTGACAATTTAATAGTTCCTACATACTTCTATACCTACTAGCCAATTTGAAAATAAAAAATTCTAAACCTAGGTATGGGTGAAATTGAGAATGTCCTGTTTTGTGAGTCTGTTAAAAATTTAAACAATCCTCGTGTCGTCGTGTGGAAAGTTAAATGAGTAGTTTTTCGCAAATAAATTATATTTAAAATATTTATATCGTCTGTACCTATTATTAATTAAATCTAAGACCTCAACTGAAACAAACCGTGAACTATATTTCAGTCTAAGAGTAAACTTGGAGCTGGGTAAGACATTCTACTCATGGAACATCCAGCGCGACAAGAAGATCGAAGGTACCGTCATGCGCTCCACAACGATCCCGGAGGAGTTGGGTCGCATACAGTATCTGCTGGCGGACAAGACCGGCACCCTCACCAAGAACGAGATGGTCTTTCAGAAGCTGCATCTGGGGAATGCGCTCTTCAGCAGTTCCAACTTTCACGAAGTTAGTTGTGCTTTTGGCGCTCTTCAATAAGAAAAAAACAGATTCATTTGCATAAATCTTGACTACATATTATGCGAATAATGAACTTAACTTGCATTTACATTTTGCAAAATTGGCTGCAGCACATCAGCCTGAGAGGGTAGAAACATTTGTTGCTGAGTGGTTAGTTTGTCAATTTGATGAATACTATCCTCCTCTCTCTCACCCCGTCATCACTCAAAGGTTGTCTGGAAAGCGAAGCCAAAATTAAGAGACAAATTCATCCACGGCCAGCTTACAAAACTCTGTCATTAGCCGCCAACACGACACTGATAGGTATAAATGCTCTTTTGTGAGTTTTATTTCCTTTCTCTTTTTATTCCCAGGTAGAATCACTCCTAACCCAGCACATCACAAACGACAGTCCATCATTGCCGACGTCGCCTGTGTCGCCGCCCGCGGGCGCGGAACATCCGCTGTCGGCCACGCCGCGGCAGGTGTGGAACGCCGTGCTCGCCCTCGCGCTGTGTCACAACGTTACACCAGTGTACGAACAGAGAGATGTCACTGTGGAGTGCCATGAAGATCAGTCGGGTATGAAAGGAAAACATTTATTTCCTTGTTGCTACTAAATAATAAAAACATCATTTATGAGGATAATGTTTCTTCATCTTTTTTCTTTCCCAATTTCGACCTGTATGCTATTTTGCTCTGTGCTGTAACATGATGCTTTTTATTCATTATACTGTGGTATTACTTCCCAAATCGTGGAAATGTGAACTGACAGGATTGAAAGCCGGCTTCGTACAGTGCAGTGGTACACTGGAGGGCAGTGCTACCTAGTACATACAGTACAATGAAAAATTGCCATAACCTGTTTTTGGAAGTGTAAAAATTTATGCAACTGCCAAACTCTTAGAGTCAACTATAAGAAAAAGATGTACCTTCTGTCAGACATGGGGTCGTCGGTGATGTCGGAGAGCTGCGCGGGTGCGGTGCCACAGCAGCAGCTGTGCGACTACCAGGCCTCCAGCCCCGACGAGGTCGCACTCGTCAAGTGGACAGATATGGTGGGTAGTGTGATAGTGTGTCACGCACTGGTGGCTTGGTTCTGCGGGGCAACTGTTTGAGAAGTGTTGTGTCACGCACTGGTGGCTTGGTTCTGAAGGGCAACTGTTTGAGGAGTGATGTGTCATGCACAGATGACTTTGTTCTGGAGAGCAACTGTTCGAGGAGTGATGTGTCACGCACTGGCGGCTTGGTTCTGGAGGGCAACTATTTGAGGAGTGATGTGTCACACACTGTTGGCTTGGTTATGGAGGGAAACTGTTCAAGGAGTGATGTGTCACGCACTGGTGGCGTGGTTCTGGAGGGTAACTGTTTGAGGAGTGATGTGTTCCGCATTAGTGGCTTGGTTCTGGAGGGCAACTGTTTGAGGAGTGATGGGTCACGCACTGGTAGCTTGGTTCTGGAGGGTAACTGTTTGAGGAGTGATGTGTCGCGCATTAGTGGCTTGGTTCTGGTGGGCAACTGTTTGAGAAGTGTTGTGTCACACACTGGTGGCTTGGTTCTGAAGGGCAACTGTTTGAGGAGTGATGTGTCATGCACAGATGACTTTGTTCTGGAGAGCAACTGTTCGAGGAGTGATGTGTCACGCACTGGTGGCTTGGTTCTGGAGGGCAACTATTTGAGGAGTGATGTGTCACACATTGTTGGCTTGGTTATGGAGGGAAGCTGTTCAAGGAGTGATGTGTCACGCACTGGTGGCGTGGTTCTGGAGGGTAACTGTTTGAGGAGTGATGTGTCGCGCATTAGTGGCTTGGTTCTGGAGGGCAACTGTAAATAAGAGTGTGATCAAACAACTTGGCACGAAACAACATAAAATTTTGCATGCAGCATCGCTACCTTGCAGTGTGGTTTATCTCGCGAAATTTCGTGCAAATAATATTTTGGGGCACCATAGGGAGCCGCACCTCTCCACTGCAGTGTAGTTTCGCCTATTGCGGTCACACTCTTAAGTAAATGAAACAATTGTAACTATGTTGAAGCAGTGCTGAAGACTGAGGTTGGCTGACCATTTGAGTTGATATAAATTTATGTATCAAAATTTGAGACCCGATACACTTAATTATTAAGTCTTTGCAGTCAGAACTCTTAGTAAAATTTATTAATCTTGCTCCCAAGATTTATTTTCAAGAAACTGTAAGCGATGTTATTATATGGATTGTCACTAAAAGACTTCTAATAGTATTTATGACTTCTAATGGTTCTTATTTTGTGGGTGTAATGAACCGGATAGAACAAATTGTAAAAAAGTACAGTCTTACTGCCATAAAACTGTTCATTGTTTTGCTCGGTAACAGTGTTACATACATTACACATCAAGGTGAATAATTTTAAATATAATTTGAAAAAAAAAACAGGCACAGCTGTGACACTGGGCAGTTAATTGTAACCCCACCTTTACAATTTGAGGTAAAATCTAAATTTTCAATTTTAAATGAAAAGCAAAACAGTTTAATGCTGATTATATGTAATCAACAGCTACACTTGCATTTAATAAAATGACATTGTTTTACACGCATTTCACAGATGGGCATATCTTTGTTTAGAAGAGATCTGCACAACATATCGTTGAAGTTGAGAGCCGCAAATGAAATAATGCAGTTTGTGATACTACAAGTCTTCCCATTCACCAGCGAGAGCAAAATGATGGGGATTATTGTCCAGGTTGGTATTAGCGTAGATTCACTCTACAGTATTAGCCGATTAATCTATGTTTACTACAAACGGAGACAGCTATCAACATAAATTTCATTTGTTTGTAACATACGTTTTTAAAACTCTGATAGTTCCCACATCCTGTAGTAGTTCATAGAAGTCCGCTACTCCATTGACCAGAAAATATATTGTTGGAATGAGAGTGAGTAGCTCAACGTTGCTTATTGCAGGAGGAAGACTCTGGTGAGATAACGTACTACGTGAAGGGGGCGGACGTGGCGCTCAGTCGCCTGCTGAACTCCTCGTGGCTCGCCGCCGAGTGCTCCAAGCTCGCGGCCGACGGTCTGCGCACGCTCGTCGTCGCTAAGAAAACACTTACCAAGAACGAATACTTGGAGTTTGAGGTTGTTTGACCTGTTGAGATAGATGTATAGGTTCAGTTGGAGTGGTTTACTTCACTTACAAACTATTCAATCGTCTAATGCGGTTGCCGCATGCTGGGATCAGAGCAGACAGGCTGACAACATGTCATAGTGAAGGCTCAGTACTTGCGGCATCTTTAAAAACAATTTATTGTTTCACTCCAAACTCACAGATCCGCCCGTTCCGATCAGTTTAGCCATTGATGAACATTCTCGAGTATTTATTTCACTCGCACGCCGTCTCGGTCACCTCTCTGTCACCTCTGCTCAGAGCCCTTTGACATGACTGTTTGAAACGTTCTCCGCCCGGCTTGACACCGGGTCTTATAGATGAGGACGTCGCCAGAATGACAAGTAATAATTATTGTGTTATGTTTTAGTGTTTGAAGCCTACATAATTGTTGCAGTGTGAATACAAGGAGGCTAGACTGAGCGTTCAGAACCGCAGCGAGCGCACGGCGGCGGCTATCGGCAACCTGCAGCGAGGGCTGAGCCTGCTGGGGCTCACCGGCGTGGAGGACCGGCTCGCGGAGCACGTGCCGCAGACCCTCACCATGCTGCGCACCGCGGGCATTAAGGTGCGCCGAGCCGTTTTAAATTTCCTGCATCCAGTTTTACTTATATTGCTTCCAGTTGTCCCTGTTCTGTAGCAAGAACAGTGAGTGTTCTGTAACAAGAGTTGCGTTTTGCAACAAGGTGTCCCTATGTACATATACACAAACACATTCTACAACGGGCTAGATAAACATTTGAAAGCACAAAACTATAAAAATTTTACCAGTGAACACAAAAGCTGGCCGTAATAATGGAAACCTTGTCTTGACGCCAATACGTTTTCCTGAGCAAAAGCCGCCGCATGTGTGCACTTCCTATCGCTACTGCTGGTGCACTGCCCTATAGTATGTGCGCTCCAGTCTGACAATATCGGTCATTCACCCCTTCCTACCAATGTACTCGTATTTGCGGAAGCGATACTTCCCTATGTTCTGCGTATCGAGCGAAATTACTGTCGCTAGCTTATTGTGGTAGCCGGGCGGCCGCTGACCGTTCGTACTATGTTATGATACACACGCCTCTCTGCGCATGTGTGCGTGCTGAGAGGAAGGGGTCAATGATCGATATTCTCATACTGGAGCGCACCGAGTATACATGCATTCATACAATAACTACCGCTGTGGCCTTAGTGTGTGTGTGTGTAAGTATGCAGGTACTTGTTGAGGTGAATACCTCCAAGTCTGACTTTGTGTTTGTGGTTTATGTGGTGGCAGTACAAAAAGGAAAATTGTGTTGTTTGTGACACTAGAGTTGGTTAAAGTAATGCAACGATAGAAATTCAGCTGGAATATCAGTAGCAGCATTTATTAAGTATTAAGCAATTACGAGTATAGCCATATCCACATGCGAACGTGTTAACACAGATTCTGTTGTCATTCTCACCCAAAAGTGTTGCCACTATTAAAATATTTACAAGTTTGACACACACAGATTTTTTTTTTCAGATCTGGATGTTGACTGGCGACAAGCTGGAAACGGCACTGTGCATTGCTCGCTCGCTGCATCTGGGCGGCGGTGGGGCATGGAGCGTGGCGCAGGAGTGCAGCGGCCGCAGGCACGTACACGAGCTGCTGCAGACCCTGCGCCGCCAGCTCGAGCAAACGCACGAGATGGACCTCATCATCGAGGGCGAGAGTCTAGAGGTGAGCTACACCCGGGCGGCGACTGCGCGTGGAGCGTGGCGCAGGAGTGCAGCGGCCGCAGACACGTGCACGAGCTGCTCCAGACCCTGCGCCGCCAGCTCGAGCACACGCACGAGATGGACCTCATCATCGAGGGTGAGAGTCTAGAGGTGAGCTACATCCGGGCGGCGACTGCGCGTGGAGGGGGGGCGCAGGAGTGCAGCGGCCGCAGACACGTGCACGAGCTGCTCCAGACCCTGCGCCGCCAGCTCGATCACACGCACGAGATGGACCTCATCATCGAGGGCGAGAGTCTAGAGGTCAGCTACAACCGGGCGGCGACTGCGCGTGGAGGGGGGCGCAGGAGTGCAGCGGCCGCAGACACGTGCACGAGCTGCTCTAGACCCTGCGCCGCCAGCTCGAGCACACGCACGAGATGGACCTCATCATCGAGGGCGAGAGTCTAGAGGTGAGCTACAACTGGGCGGCGACTGCGCGTGGAGGGGGGCGCAGGAGTGCAGCGGCCGCAGACACGTGCACGAGCTGCCCCAGACCCTGCGCCGCCAGCTCGAGCACACGCACGAGATGGACCTCATCATCGAGGGCGAGAGTCTAGAGGTGAGCTGCACCAGGGCGGCGGCGGCGCGGGGAGGTGGGCGCAGGAGTGCAGCGGCCGCTGCAACTTACTTGAGTATGCAATTAGTATAAAAGCGTTGTCGCAGTACTACTTCAGTATTCCAGGTCTCAGTGTGGTTGTACAGTTGGTCCAGCTAATATCACACTTAGCAAAAGTTGGTAAACACTGTTAAGACACCCATCGGTGTGTGTAGGTGTGCCTGCAGGCGAGCGAGGACGAGATAGTGGAGACGCTCTGTGCGTGCGCGGGCGTGGTGGTGGCGCGCTGCTCGCCCACGCAGAAGGCGCGCGTGGTGCGGCTGCTGCGCGCGCGCGGCGCCTCCGTCGCGGCGGTCGGAGACGGAGGCAACGACGTCGCCATGATACAGGAGGCAGACATGGGTGAGCTCATCAAAGTCTAAAGGAAGAAAATCGAATAGGAACTTTTTTTTTTTATGGAAACTGACACGGTTGGCTACATCACCTACAACGTCCGTGATGTCAGCCCATAATACCGGGTGAACTAGGTGCCATGTCAGTGCTTCCCCCTTTGATCGTGCCGGCTACACTGAACTGGCCGGAAAACATAAACTATTTACATAGCCGTTTCGACCGACGTTTCATTCAGTGCGGTGGTACCAACCCGGGCGGGTTAAACCCTACCACCAAGTAAGATTAGGAGGGAAGGGACCTACAGTTTTACGAGGAATCCGAACCTCGGTCAGCCTCCAACGGTCAGCGGTCACCCATCCAAGTACTGACCGCACCCAGCGTTGCTTAACATTCAATAGCGACAGTTGACTGTCTGCACCACTGAGCTATCGAGGCTAACAAATAACAGGATCTCTAGTAATAATAGTAGTAGAAACTCTGAAATATATAATTTATAGGTCAAATAGTCAGTAATTAAAAAAAAATTAAACAAAAAGAAATACAAGAGTATCTTATCTCTATCACTATGAGTTATTTCTTCCAGTCGACGTTTGAAGGTAGATGAATAGACTAATATACTTATCCCTTGAAGAGATTTCTTCCAGTCACCCTTTACATTTTTGAGATGAAGTATTATAAAAGATTTAGCCATTAACAAATATACCTAGAGTGTGAGAACTTGATTATAGTATGATCACAGTGATGGGTGATTGCCAGATATTGTTGGCAATTTCGGCAACTTTGGATTGCTAGCTATACGGGACTAGAGAACACAGCCAATGCTGCTATGCGGCCATCTTACATCCAGTACGGTGGTATCAATCCAGTCGGCTACAATTTGGGCCTACCACATACTAAGGCCGGGAGGACTGGAGGAAAATTGGAAAGGCGTATGTCCAGCAGTGGACGCTTACACGCTGACTGACTGACATAATAAGGGGCAAGGGAAAGGAAGCTACAGTTTTACGAACTGAAGCAGCAGGCGTAGGTATGCATGTACATTTTTCCATCACAAAAAAACTCATTGGTGCATGTCAGCCGGGTTTAAACCTCGGGCCCTTAGATTTTTTTTATGTTATCCGATATGGGTGGCTGAGTCGGAGCCGACCGACTCAGCCAATATCACCTCCGAGAAGGTAGGTGCCATCAGTGGCGTGCACAGACATTCGAGACCGGGTAGGCAGGCATGAAGATTCAAACTAAGTACTTATGGGATTTAAAAACAAGTTCAATTGTATTTCTCTTACCCTTCCATTATCAGCGTGGTTTTTATCTGTCACATCATCATGTCCACTTGAAAATGTTCAACCAGATAATTTTTTTTTAATGCCAATCGATTACTGCATTGCGAACGAGCCAACCAAAAAAATTTACTGTAATAAAATAATGCTTGATGAAATGGCGGAGATTGGTACCTTTCTTTTGGGTGAGCTAAATTTCGGCTGTGGGCCTGCCGATTTATACTATTTTTCCTTGAAAAACATAAATGTATTAACTTTATCAAACATATCAGACCACACACTTGACATTCTAGACCCTCCATTCTACTTTTATGAGAAAAACACTATTAAACTCACTCACGGGTACTCACAAGTTATCGAGATCGAGTCTGCTAAAACACCGAAATACAAATTCAAAATTAAACCGTCAATTTGGCGAGCGACACATACAATTCTACACAATGCATGCATAGTACTTGTGTTCGTATGTGTGTCGTTCGGGTTAATTCGTGTTGTCAAGTGCACGCCCGAATCGCACGCGAGAACAATGCTAGACCAGCCAGCTACACCTACGTTACGAGGCATTGTTGTGGTGTTAGTGAAAGGCAGTCCTGCCCTGGCCTACTAAATCGCGCATCGAAACACGCATACAAACGCACAATTCCAGCGTATACTACGGATTACTACGCAGGATTTGAGTAATAGTGTGAGTGGACCACCAGGTAGTCGTGTTTTCTGCCTTCTCTGCGGGGCGGCGTTGCGTCCGCGCTGACCGCGACAGCGAGACACCTGAGTGCTGAGCGCGCGGCAAATTTTAAATTATTGGTTTTTTAGTGAAGTCGAGTAGTTCTATACGTTTTAATTAGATTGTTTGGGTGGATAGAATTCGGACTATACTCAGGGTAGGCAGTGCTTTTCTGCCTCTATGGGATGCACGCCCCTGGGTGCCATACCGGAGATTTCCCTGGATTGCTGGCTATACTGGACTAGAGGAGAACACAACCGAGGCTGCTATGCGGACATCTTACATCCAGGGCGGTGGTACCAACCCAGTCGGCTACAATTTGAGCCTACCACCTAGTAAGGGGAAGGGAAGGGACCTACAGTTTTACACCGGTTTCGAACGGTGAAGCAGCAGGTGTAGGTATGCACGTAAATTTCGTTAGAAAAAACTCATTGGTACACGCCGACCGGATTCGAACCTCGGACCTCTCGCGTGAGAAGCCGATGCCCAAACCACTCGGCCAGCCGCCGCTTAATCCAACATCAAGAGTCCAAGCCAAGACGGCAACATTTTATGTATACAAACGAATACATTGGATGTTGTTGGCTTGTGTGGAGCATGTGTGTTGTCAGCGTGTCTGTATGCTTACTGGTACTGGGTGTGTGTATGTGAGCAGGTGTCGGTATCGAGGGGGCGGAGGGGCGGGCGGCGTCGCTGGCGGGGGACGTGTCGGTGCGTCAGTTCTCGGCGCTGGCGCGACTGCTGCTCGTGCACGGCAGACGTTCCTTCATGCGCTCCGCGGCGCTCTGCCTCTTCATCATACACAGGGGTCTCATCGTCTCCACCATGCAGGTTACCTTGTTGTTTTTTTTTTCTAATTTCAGGTTTCGTTATCAACAATAGTAAAAAGAGACCATTACGGTAAAACTGAGTGTTCTGTCTGTCCATCCGTTGTCCTGTCACAAGAATTTAGTTAGATAGATAGATAGATAGAAAATTCTTTATTGCTCCAGTAAACATTAAACAGTAACAAATACATTAGAAAATTTACATAAGGTGCAAAGGCCGACGTATCCCTTACGGAGATTTCTTACAGTCAACCTTTGGATGTTTGAGATTCGATAATATTATTATAGTGGAATGTAAGTAGGTAGTAGCAAAAGAGTTGAGCGTGAGAATTGAAGATAAAATAATAATAATAATACTTATTAACAATACATAATGTTAGTTTCTAAGCAGGTAATAGTAGAACATTTCAAATGGGAATTTATGTTCTACATATTAAGATGAACAGTTCAAAATTCGATTTAAAAATAAAATTGGGTGCAGGGACGAGATTGAGTGAACATAAAAAATTGTTTGGTTTTTGAGAAATTTCTCACATGCGTTGATGAAATTACTGACACAACTATGTATTATGAACATGTTTAGTAAGCGGTTGGTGGTTGGTTGCAGGCGGTGTTCTCATGTGTGTTTTACTTCTCGTCTGTGTCTCTCTACCCCGGCTTCCTCATGGTGGGCTACGGCACCGTCTACACAATGCTACCAGTCCTCTCATTAGTGAGTCATTCAACTATACCATTTTAGCGACTTCTTTCTTTATTTAAACTCAAGTTTGTGTAATATGAGCTACCTGAACCTAATAGAATGAACATACCTCATTAAATCTAGAACATTCACTATGCTGTATTGTATTTTTGAGGGATTTGTATTTTATTATTATTTTAATTTTATTTTGAATTAGAATCATTTCTAGCAGCAGTATAACACAACTTCTGCTAAACCAGCTAAAATAATTTGGACCGTTATGTTATGTCAGTGACATGTTACAAAAAAATTTATGATCGGGGATTGAATAAGAACTGGTACCTGGTTCTCGACCGGCATGTTCACCGGCAAATCCAAAGGGAAGTCTCCGGTATGGCACCTGCCTTCTCAGAGGTGATATTAGCTGGTTATACACCCATACAGGATTACATAAAAAAAAATTATATTGCTTCTTCTCCTTTGTTGTTTCCTCACGACTGAGGGTCGACATACCGGGCAGAACTTTTTTGGCCGGCGTTCTTCGGGGCGACCGGTTTGCAGCTTGACATGTAGCTGTTTGCATGGTATTGCTACTTGATTGTTGAATGGCCTGTGAAAAATGTGTTCTTATAAATCGTGCCTTTTCAGGTATTAGACAAAGACATTCCAAGTACAATGGCTCTGGGCTACCCGCAGCTATACAAGCAGCTCACGAAGGGAAGGCAGCTGTCGTACAAAACATTCTTTATATGGACCGGCATCTCCATTTATCAAGGTATGTAAGTTACTGGACATCTCTGTAATGTCACATCTCAATGTCATTATCTCGGCACCGAGTTTAGCAGTACATACAGGTCAAACGGTTGCTTAGTAAGCGAAAGGTGTTGAGTTCGATTCCGGTCGGCGTGCACTTTCCCTTTCCAAGCTTGGTATATGCATGCGTTATGCATACACTACATTGACTAGAATAAAGTAGATGACATTTCTGTATTTAAGACATATTATTCTATATACATTAATACCTGTATAGCACTTTTGTCATATGTTCTTGTTACAGTGAAAATGTATAATTTCTCATGAGTTTTTCAAAACTTATTCAAAATCAATATGTATTGATTTTGAATAAGTTTATGTATATCGAAGTTTAGGCATATTACATGACCTGGTAAGGACTCACTGGCTCCCGAATGTTGCCTTTCTTATTTGTGGATGTCCTTTTTGAAAATGAACACGTTGTAGGTGGTGTGATAATGTACGGAGCGCTCGTGCTATTCGAGGACGAGCTGATCCATATAGTGGAGATCAGCTACACGGCGCTCATCCTCACGGAGCTCATCATGGTGGCGCTCACCGTCACCACCTGGCACCGGCTCATGATAGTCGCCGAGCTGGTCAGTCTGCTGCTGTACGCGGGCACACTCATCGTGTTCAGCGGCTATTTTGGTATGCCCATTACTCTGATTTGATTTATGTTAGACAGACATATTACTTATACTTATTATACATGCATACATACCTTCATTCTATATCCTGACAATCTGAGTAAGCAGTGAATTGTGGTTGTGCTTCAAGAAGGTGAATTACCGCACAACACACCGACCACCACCTTCAGTAAAGTTTTAGGGCAAAATGTTATGAAATGTTTATAGTTAATTAAATTAAATTATGCACTGCCACAGTAAACATTGAAACTATCTTAAACCTCTTTCAATATACATTTTGAGGAAAATTATTAACTGCATGCACAGTGAAGACAATTTTAAGTATGTAATAGTAAATTTACATACATACATATCACACACGCTGTATCCCGACCCGACAATCGGGGTAAGCAGGGTAATCGGTGTTGTGCTGCAAGGACTCTGGTAAATTACAGCACAACACCGACCACCACGTTTCGCAAAGTATTCGAACAAGTTTCAATCGATCAAACAGCAAGTACCGGCACGAACGAAGACCCACTTGCTGCATGACTCGGTGGAAGTACCGTACTAAGGTGAGAGGTGGCAAGCCAGCCGCCCTTTAGCACGGCATCCTGTCCTTATCCCTTAGTCGCCTTTTACGACATGCACGGGGAGAGATGCTGTGGGACTATTCTTTTTTAAGTACCGAACGTTTAAAATGATGATGGATGCAACTGTTGCCTGATTATATCATGTCAAACTTATAAAGTGGTCAAGAATAATAAAACAGTGACGTCGTTTCAGACTCTGACTTCCTAAAGCAGTGGGAGTTCTGGTGGAAGGTGACGGTGATCACGCTGGTGTCGTGTCTGCCGCTCTACATCGTAGGCTACACCCACCGCAAGTGGACCCGGCGCCAGTACAGGAACATCAGCAAATAGCCTCGCGACGTGCGTCTCCAACCACAAGTAAATGAACAGACATTGTACAACAACGTTGCAGCCTAAGGGCTTGCGGCTATAAATAATATCTGTGATTTCTATTGAATAATTTTAAGTCTAAAGTGAAAATATCAACGTTATATTCATTATGGGGAACCTGTTAATGTAAAGTTAGGACAAGTGGTACATTTTGACACTTCACCTCACAAAGCAGGTGGTAGAGAGCGTTTCAACTAAATCTTCCCTTCGCCGTTATGTTGGCTCCACTGTGTATCTGTCAAAACAGCGTTGAGGGTTGCTATGTGTACAGATTTGCCCGTAATTATCGGTATGCACCGTATTTGTTGTACGGTAAATACCGATTACATTATTAGGTAATAATATAATCTTCACAATCTGGCAACACGAATTTAAGCACTGACAGTGACACTAACAGTGGATCCAACATAACGGCGAAGGGAAGATTTAGTTGAAACACTCTCTAAGCTCGCTGTCAAGGTGTCACTAATGCCTGTGGACATTTCTTGATTTTGATGAATAATACAATAGTCCAATATCTAGGTACCCCCTTATGCATTTGCCAGATTTTGATACTTACATTTGGCAGATTGTAAGGCTCATGGGGCGACTCTATTCTCTCTGAGTGAGAAACCCATCCTAGTACAGAATACAGAGTACACAATAAAATACTGAATTGATGAATCTTATTATAATTTATTATATCCATAAGTGGTAAATGGCAGCTACTGTGTACAATTGTATGAAATAAGTTATAGAAAATTATTGAACCAGTAAAAATAGGACCAACCGCTGCTCTTGATTTTGTTTCCAATAATACTGTAGTTGTACGGGTGTATGTGGGCATGTGCTTTTATTAATGATTATTCAGTAAAAGTCATCTGATCCTGAAAACACTTTAATGGAAATTACCTCCAGGAGTTTGGAATGAACGAGACAAGACATTCCCAAAGTATGAAAATGGCAAGTAAGAATGTTATGGTTTTATTTGGAAATAATTAAAC
Organism: Nematopogon swammerdamellus; assembly: GCA_946902875.1. NCBI lineage: Eukaryota > Metazoa > Arthropoda > Insecta > Lepidoptera > Adelidae > Nematopogon > Nematopogon swammerdamellus. The sequence continues at coordinate 21,372,125 of OX336336.1, forward strand.
TCATATTACACATGTTTTATCTCACGAGCGCGGGTGAGCCATACTTGCGCTCCTGTGTGTGTAGTTTTAGCGCAGGTAGCGCTCCTGAGCTTACTCAGACAAAGACAGTGTGCATGTATAGTGCACACAAGCGTGGCTCACCCGCGCTCGTGAGATAAAACATCTGTACATTGTTTGCTACATACATATTACACTCCGTTCATCCTAGCACCTAATGCCGAGCGGTTTCTCTTTCTCTGTACTTCTCACTCTCGCAAAGGATGATTGATGTGACTGTGAACTGAGGTTATGAATATAGTTTAATTAAAAAAAAATATTGAATTATTGTTTATTTATTTGATGAATGAAAATTTTGCAATAAACCTGTTTATTTTTATTTTTTGCTTGGAATCAATATTTTCACTGTAAATTATTTAATATTAAAATTATATATTATTTAAACTTTGTGCCTAATCTACTTACTTCAGCTGTTCGTTCTATTGTAGGTGGATAAGTTAACCCACCAACACAAATAATATACAAAACTTCAAAATAACACGTGAAAAATATGCAAAACAATTAATACTTTATTATTATGACGCGCAGGAAAGGGTACTGATTGTAATGCGTTGACTGACCGGCCGACTGCACCTGGCTACCTGAAACCTCCTCGGAATAAAAACGCAAAACTAACTCCAGGAGCAGCGGCGCACGCGCCGTTATGGTTTTGAGATGACTTTCGCATACACCTATGACTCACAAACACAACCTTGTGTCCTGTGTAAAGAAGAGTAATAACCGTTGCGAGAGCGAGAAACCGCTCGGCATTAGTTCCTAGGATGAACGGGGTATACATGGCCTGCTTGGCACACATTTAGACGTCGCAGGCGACCGACAAGTAAGCCGTACGCGACTGTGTGTGTGCGCTTGGTCTGGTTGAAACTAGCATGTGCAGCACGAAACGTTTGCTCCAGTTTCTCTCTCTCTTTCTAGCTCTCCATGTTATTTCAATGTGGATACGACAAATTATCCTCATGCTATAATGCTATTACTTCTATTCTATTCTATATTCTATCTATCTATTTAATAAGATTTGAGCTGCAACCCACATTTTTTGTTTTTTGTTTTGTTTTTTTTTTTCAAACCAAACGCTTAACTGAATTATATGGGCATCTCGTCTTTTTTTGAAATAAAAACAATATAACTAGACGAACCAGAGAGGAACAAAAACGGACGCACGCAATAATAGTGCTAAAAATAATGCCGGTAGCATGCGAAAGAAACCACGCTAGTACATTCTCATACAAAACATTGAACCCCAGCGTGCTGCGTGTCAACCAGACCAACTCCTGATAATTAGTAAAATATTTAAAGGTGACATAAATGTATCATATTACACTGATGAACTGTCGTGACCAGTTCATTATGCTCTCTATACATTTTTGTGTACAAATTTGTCACCCAATTATTAACAATTCGAACTTTATTTACAGTTTCAAATGTTATTGCTTGGAGAAAAAAATTAATCGCAGTCTCATAAAATAATGGGCAAATTTGTCGTACAAAAGTGTTACCAGTTATATATAAAAGTATTGAGTATGACAAGTGTAACACTTTTGTGGGAGGATGGGGAAAAATGTAACCGACCAATAACGACCATAGTCGGAAAGCTCTTTTTCATGACTGTCATTTGTTGCTATGGCGGTCAGTCTCAAATCATTTTGGGATAAAATGTGTCCATTAAAAGAGCTTTCCAACGACATAACTATGTCCGGTCGTTATTGGTTGGTGAGGATGTTTTGTCGCAAACTCGTTTGATACCCTAACCCATATTTTAGAAGGTTATTGTATTATTAGCTGCTAACGTGGCCTCGCTTCACGGAAAAAATATAACCTATAACCATCCTGAGATGTGTCACAATATGTCAGTGAAACCCCATGTGAATCAATTGAGTAGTTCTCGAATTATAAGCGAACGTAGAATTGCGACGGCGCATAGGTAGGTAGGTTGTTACAGATTTTCCACTTTATTTATTAGAATATCTCTATATAATTCAAGCCCATACATAGTTACAGTGATCTCCAAAATCTGGTTAGGTGAGTACAATGAAACATTTACAATATTCTTATAAGCTATTCCAGGTTGAGGCATTTCATGGCCCGCAAACCTGGAAGTGGTGGAATGCACAGCAACCAAAGATAACTCTGGTAGCATCACCGTCACCCCATTGAGTCTAACATAGCATATTATGCATATTGTTACAGTACAGTTTGCATACATAGGGCACACTAAAAGTTTCCGGAATTGGCCACTTACATAAACAATATTTAAAAAGTAATTACAACATTTGAAAATGGAACTCTTTGGCTGTAGAATGCAGTTTGTTTCATCTGACTGTCAATTGTTTTTCCATTGTGGCGCCATTTTAAAAATTGCGTGTCTACATTAACATAAATTTAACCCGGGAAAATTTTCGTGGTATGATTTTCTACGATTTTAAGTGTAATTTTACAGCTCATCAGAGCCTCGCTCGGCTTCAATCTGCTTTTGGCGATGAAGCACCATGCAAGACGACTATTTATTGCTGGTTTGCAGAATTCAAGCGCGGTCGTGTCAATCTCAGTGACGAATCTCGGGATGGTCGCCCGTTCACCGCTGTGAACAACAAAAACATCGATGCTGTGCGCCGTATGATCGAAACAGACAGGCATGTGACCTACCATGAGATTCGGGCATCCTTAGACATAGGCATGAGTCAAATACAATCAATCCTACACAAACATTTGGGTGTGAGAAAGCTGTGCTCGCGGTGGATCCCACACACTTTGACCGAGGCTCAAAAAACGCACCGCGTCACTTGGTGCAATGCCATGCTTACCAGATTCAACAAAGGCGCCTCAAATTTGGTGTGGGACATAGTAACAGGTGACGGCACCTTGTGACTTTTTTCTGTTCCCAAAAATTAAGAACCAATTACGCGGTCAACGATTTTCATCACCAGAAGAGGCTGTCGAAGAATATGAAAAACACGTTTCTGAGGTCACCACGGAGGAGTGGCACAAAAGTTTTCAAAATTGGTTTAATCGTATGAAAAAGTGCATTTACGCAAAGGGAGAATATTTTGAGAAACAATAAATTCATTTTTGAGCTTTAATAGTATTTTATTCTTATTAATTCCGGAAACTTTCAGTGTGCCCCACGTAAAACTGGGAAGATTGAGATCTCTAGATTATTATCACGTGCCTCAAAGTTTATTTATAATATAGAACATACTGTTATTTATGGGGCGAGGGATGGTTTTCAGTTTGATTCCTCCTTAACCCCTCAGATGTTGTGGCACCGCCTGCAAACTGTTCTGCCTGAAATGTTGGAACATTGTTGTACAGTACCCGGCAGTAAATAATTAACATAGATCTTTAGAAAGAGAAAATCCAGTTGAATAACGTCGTCTCTGTCGCACGAACTCGCACGTCTCTGTGAGACACAGATAACTCTCTCGTCTCTTTCTAAAGCTCGATGTACAATATTTACTGGCGGGTACTGTATATTATGTTTATTGACCTTTCATAAGACATTGAAGATAGATTGAAGAAGCCATTTTTACCATCTCTTTAACTTGTCACGCGCGTCACTGGGTGCACGAAACACTGAATAGCCGTGCTGGGTCACAGCCGTGCTGCGTCACAGCTGCGCTGAGAGTATTTTGATGTGTGTGACACACCAACGTCTGAGGGGTTAACTAGAATTATATAACAGAATAATGAAGAGATGCCTGCTCCGTGTCACGCCCTATTAGAAAATAAAAATTGAGAAATAGATTACGATGCTTGTTATGAGAAATGTGGTGTTGTAAATAAATGCTACTAATGTGGGCTTCGTATATTATGTACCCCGCATAACATTCATAGATTTATTTATAAAGCTGAATATGATAGATATTATATTAACAATAAAATATACCTTACAATGAGATTGAGTTTTAATTTTGAAATATTAAATGGAACCAAGGTGTATAAACTGCAGTGTATAAACAGTAATTACTTTGGGCAATTGAAAATTTGTCTGCTACTATTATGTAGTTTAGACAAATGAAATCAAATGTTGTTTAGACACAACACAGACAAATAAAAAAAAAGGACGGGGTTGCAGTTTGGACATCATCTCAAAATCTCAAGTACTCGGTGTTTTTCCATAAAAAATAAATGTATATTTCTGTGTTTGGTTTAAAACTGCGTTATGGGGATGTGTAGATGGTAAATTATTAGCCTGCCTTTGGTCACTTGGTACTTTGTAGATAGTCCAATAAACATATAAAGTGACTGAGAAAGTAATTCTTATATAGCCGTTACTTTCTCTGTAGTGCTCTTTGCACTTTTCTCACGTGCTGACTCTTGGACTCTTGCAAGGCCTGCTCCAGTTTACTAGTCATATTTAAAAGATTTGGCAAATCACACTCCAACAGTACATGTTTTATAACATTTTCACATTCACTGGCAGTTCGTGCGTCGCGAATGCTGCGGTTCACTGTCAAATGACTTTGAGACTGTGTGGTGTCGGAGGGCGGAGTATCGAACCCAGAGTCTGTATTCTGAGAGTGTGCATCAAAATCTTTATCATCGCTCACGGATTTGGGAGTTTTCAAAACCAGGTCCATTGTGACCTTGGATTTTACCTCCTCGGATGATCTGGATGCAATCTGAAAGCATTATGTCTGTTCTAGAATTTCTTCTACTTTAAGGCCCAATTGCATGAAGGGTTATCTCTGATTGTCTATAGTTCCGCTAATCTAGGGATTGTCTCACGGATATAGAAGAGATTCTGCAATTAAATAATCTTAAGATTAATTTCTTCTTTTGTATATATAAGGTCTTTCAAAATTAGTAGTACGCTAAGGGGGGGTTCTGTATCGGAAATAGATCACTTTTGAAGAACAAAGAATTTTTTTTTTTTTATATAAAATGTAAAAAAAAAATTTTTCTTAATCGTTTCAGTTTCATGCCAGGAACAAAAAAGTCTTCCAATACTAAGATCTCTTTCTTTCAGAAATTGTGAAAAACCACAATTTTAGTTTTATTAGTATGGAATAGAACGAATTTGATTTTTTTTACCAACTTACACGTGTTACATCATAATGGTAATGAAGACTTTTTTGTTATTGTTATGAAACTGAATCGATTAGGCTATAAAAATCAACCACATATTTTTTTATTTAAATACATAAAAACAATATTTTACATAAAAAAAAGCCCAAGGTCCAAAAAAATTTATATAGGTTTTACTCCCTATATGATACAGAACCCCCCCCTTAGCGTAATATGAACTAATTTTGAAAGATCTTATATAATCAATCATAGACAATCAGAGGGTAATTCTGCTATGTGCAAGATGACCTTTGTGAACAAATTAACATTTATTTTAGCATGGATTAACATTACTGGGTAAATAATGCAGTTAAGAAGCTAAACAAAACCAAGTCTGCCATCGTTAGCATGTTGACTCTGGAAAGCAGCACTGGATAAGATTCAATCAGGTGAAAATTGTGGCCACTGAAAAACCACCCATTCCATGCATCATCCGTGAGTCCACCAAGATCTCGAAGCAGACCAACTTCATCAGAGAAGACTCCTACAGACAGTCACCGGTATGGAATCCTGTTCTCGCACTCCTGAAGAGGGGCAGGTCTGGTAGTGTGAACCAGCAGCTGCAGGAAGACACTGTCGGGTAATTCTGCCCCTCGGCGCAGGTGCCGGAAAGCAGACCAAGCCGATTTGCTGCCTACTCTCAGTTATTTCCATAACCTTCGCAGCCGTTAGCGCTTGGCAGTCAGTGTTCTGTCAACCATACCTACACAGTTGCCCAGAAAACAAACTAAACGCGCCGGTCGGCCAAAAAGACCGTGACTTGACCTTTATGAACAGTTGTGAATGTATCCTAAAGCGAAAATTTCGAGGTCATCCAAGTTCAGTGGTCTTACCGCCAGACATGCTGAACACTAAATGAAAAAGCTTGAGCATGTTCAAAGAAATTCACGTTGTTATGTCAAGTACTGACTGACGTGTTTGCCATCACCATGGACACCATGAGTAGTCGTGAATGTTTCTTTTGAAGGCAAGTTTAAGTATAAGGAGACCTGGTGAAAGCCAATCATGCTGAGCATAATATAGTAATCATTAATTATCATAATATTTCACTTATGAAATTGTCCATACCTGAACTTCAAACCTCCAATCTAGGTCCTGATATGTGGCTACTGGGTCCTGAAGTTTGTGTAGAGTTTCTGATAGATCAGTCTTTTTGCTGTTGTAGAACTTCATAAGTATATCCTGGTGCTCTGCGGAGAATCCAGCGATTGACAATGACATCCGAAAGTCGTTTTCTGACAACTGGGAACAAAAAACACAAATGACTAAATATTGAGTAGGTACCTCCATACTGTGCTTAAAATAGGTAAATTACTTATGTCGAAATACATAGAACATTTCGAAGATACTCATTGAAAACAATATAAAATTAGTTTGAACCAAAAATTTCTCGTAAACTAGAATAAGGTACTTTGGAAATACAAGTTTACAAATCACACACTAACATTGTATTTGCAGGCCTCAATTAGCAAGAAGGCGAGAGCGTGGACCACATTTTCAATAGCTGTTGTCTCCACTTGTAATTTTTCTGAAAGAAAACAATACATTTAATAAAAATAGATATGAGAGTAAGTACCCGTAACCAATGAGCATGTATGAAGAATATTATAAGAGTGGAAGAGGAGGCAGAGGTGTGTCAGGATCGTGGCAAGCGAAGAACCCCTGTATCTGCCTACCCCACTGGGAAACTGGTGTGATAATATTTATGTATGTTATGTAGATATGAGATATGGCAGAAATATTCAATTTGTTATTTCCAGTAGGTATATCAGACCACAATCCAACACGGATTCTAGTCAAGCTTGATTGCCATGTTAAGCGAAGAAACATTACCTAAATGCAGTAAGTGTATACATAAGCCGACGAACAACGAAGTGTATATGAAGGATGTAAGGTGGCTGCATAGCAGCCTCCTCTGTGTTCTCCTCTAGTCCTGTATAGCCATCAATCAAGCGACGGGTGGCCGAGTGGTTTGGGCAGCTTCTCATGCGAGAGATCCGCGGTTCGAATCCCGTCGGCGTGTACCAATGAGTTTTTTCTAACGAAAAAATTTACGTGCATACCTACACCTGCTGCTTCACCGTTCGGAACCGGTGTAAAAATGTAGGTCCCTTCCCTTACCCCTTACTAGGTGGTAGGCTCAAATTGTAGCCGACTGGGTTGGTACCACCGTACTGGATGTAAGATGGCCGCATTGCAGCCTCGGTTGTGTTCTCCTCTAGTCCAGTATAGCCAGCAATCCAGGGAAGTCTCCGGTATGGCACCTACCTTCTCGGAGGTGATATTGGCTGGTCGGAGCATGCGCTTTGGCCCCTCCAACTCAGCCACCTATGCCATCAAAAAAATAATCCAAAGGTACACTAATCCAATAATCCAGTATGACACCGTCTCGGATGTAATATTGGCTGGTCAGAGTATGTGCTCTGGCTCCCTCTAACTCGGCCACGCATAGATTACATAAAGATGCACATTCCCGCCTAATAAGGTTAAGTGTGTCAACAAGTTATAACTTTGTACATTTTTACTTTGTACACGCGCTTCTAGTGTGGACTCTCAAACCCTATAATAATAGCTTTTTTATTATTTAGTCAAGATGAACCTTATGAAAAGGATTATCATCTTTAAAAGTATAAATTAAAAAACCTTTATTTCTTTATGTCAGGGGTACAGCAACTTTTCTAATAGAGATATTCGCATGTCTGCACTAGGAAAATTCTCATAGGATTTTCTCAGCTGATGTTACAGAATTAGGTATGAGAATAAATTAAAAAAATGTGGTGGCGGTCACCACCACCTTTGCTCAAAGTCCCGGGCACCGCTCACCAACCGATCAGCCAACAGCCTCAGCAGTGGACTACCGGCCACACCGCCTCACCACTCTGCTGAGCCAGGGGAGGGACAAGTGATGCCGCGCGTCCCTGTCAACACCTCCTCGCGGTGTGGCCGGATCCAGTGACAAGACATGCCGCTCTTTCACAAACAGCGCACAAACTGTGTGCTGCTCAATCGCCCGCATCTGCCAATGAGGATGGTGAACCAGGGACGCGCCTGTCGCGTCGCACCGATGCTCATAGTAATGAACGAAATAAGACACCGGTTTGGTTTGGATGACGACACGAAAGCGACGGACAGTCGACTGTGCGACTAAACCGGTTTCTGACGGTTTCATAAGATGCACACACGCTCCTGCTTTTTCTAGTAAAAAGTTTTAAGATACAAGTTATTTTATTGATTGAAAATATCTCATTTTCCAGTCCATGTTTCTTAATATCGACAATGCGGTCGCAAATTCTTCACGTAAAAATTCATAGTTAACATAGCAATATTGTATAAGTATTTGTTTTTGACAATGAACTTTAGTCTTAATTTCGATGTAATAACAAATAATATTGCATTACTATGCTTATATCATTTAAAACATTGATACAAATATTTATGAAAACATCGAAAAGTGCAACGGCATTATGAACACGAATGCACTATACATTGCGCTCACGTACACACCACTACACACGCGATTCTCTCCTTAGACTAATCGAACCGTACATATATAATTAACAGCAATATAAATAAGTACCTAATATAAATAAGAAGAAAGTAAATAAATAACTAACTACAAGTCAGTTATTAGTAATCGCAACATACTTACGGGAAGCAATATTATATTTCTTAGAATTGGCACCATTCTGAAGAAAATCGAAAGAAAGTTTGCAGAAATCAACCAGTACTGAAAATAAGACATAATGTATAAACATTTCATTGCTCATTTTATAGTAAACAATTATAATAAATTTACGTCAAAATAGCCTAACTACCTGGTAGAGCAAGTGGGTGGAGGATGGAAAGGTGGTTTTTGTGCTCTTCACTTAGGAAAAGAATCATGATTTCTGGTTCTTATTAATTCACTTCATTCATGTGCACGTTTTCATATAGATTGTAATTTATAAATTCTCGATATTACATGTCCTACTTAACTTTTTCCATTTATTTTACTATTTAGTTTATCGTGTCCGTTCTATCGTGGTTCTATTCTTTGGTTCTGTCTTCTTCTTCTTCTTTTTTTAAATAGTGGCAACCAAACGAATAGGAAATTCGTTTACTACTGCCAGTATCCAGTGACGGAGGTTCTGTCACTTCTGTCTACGGGTGACAGACAACTGACAAATGGAGTGCGGTCCGCCACCTGACAGCTCTGGCGGCTCCTGCGGAAACTCCTTTCGGAAACACTCGGCTGGAAGGGGTGTGGTATGTGGTATCCGTAAGAGTGATGTTTGGTTTTGGGAAAAAATAACCAGGGTTAATATAGAGAAGATGCGTCGCGTAGCGCTAGGCGACGCATCTTCTCCATGTCGTTTTTGTTACGTTTGTATTTCCGAAAATAAAGCTTTCTTAGGTGGTTATAAAAAAAAAATAACCATAAAATTAACACCCTAACATTGCTTAAAAAAAAAACAAAACAAAACAAATTTTGACAAAAGGGACACGAACCCATGGTCGAGATCGAAAAAATAAAGACCGTACACTCTTATACCACTGAGCCACCAAATTACATAAACGACCAAACGAATATCGCATTCAGTTGGTTCGCTTTCGAGCCGAGTCAACCCGAGCCATTTCCGAAAGGAGCAAGGAGCTGGAGCGTAGGAGGCGCAGGATCCGCCAGAGCTGTCAGGTGTTAAACCCGTGGAGCGAGTGGTTATTATCTTTGGTATTTTATTTATTGGTTGGCTTCTTGCTTGATGGTGGTTGTCAGCCAGGCCAGTCAACCAGCCAGCAGCCGGCAGAAATAGCCAGTCCAGTCCAGTCGTCCAGTCAGTATCAAATCAAATGAAGGACACAAGCAGCAGATAGATGGTGGTAGTTTTCTGTGGTGTGGTATTGCAGATTGCTGGGTGTCCAATCCAATATTGGGCTTCCAGCGTTGCGTCGCATGACCTATCAAGCAGTTGTGTAGAGGAGAATGTTTTCTCAGTATTGAGTGCGTGCAAGTAAAGTCTAGGTGTAGTCGTGGCCGAAACGGCGAAACGACGCGGTCGCGATGGCACTCAAGAAGGTTAAGGGAAACTTCGAGCGGATGTTCGACAAGAATCTTACGGACCTGGTCCGTGGCATTCGAAACAACAAGGAGAATGAGGTAAGGGTAACATGTTACTCTATCCCAAAAATTATTCACAGAGGGACTCTTACATACTTGGGATTTTGTCTAAGTTTATCAGGGAGGTTAGTAAGGCTGGGTGTCCCCAAAAGCGACACCGGGCTAGCGACTAGCTAGTAGGCTGGCAGTGATTCCACCTAGACTTGTGTGTACGCAGGAATTCCCAACCTTTTACCCTACGCGCATCACCCAACTTTCTGCTAAAATACTACGCCCCCCTTGTTAAGTTAGATTTCTTCTGATACTTCAGAGAATTAAATTTTAATAAATAGGTACCTATAGAGTTTAAATCTGGAGCCGCCTGCCGTGTCCTCACTTGGACCACCCTACGCCTTCCAAGTGGGGCGTGCCCACTGGTTGGGAACCCATGCTATAGATAGAGCCTGTCCTGTGAGTGACCTGCTGCTAGCATCGTGAAGTCCCACAACGCAGGGGAGGCACATGCTCATTGTACATTGTGCTAATTTTTTTCTTATTCTGTTTTAATATTTTTTCCATCATCAAATATTATTCTTTCTTTTCCTTCCCCCCGCCCACTTCCACTACCCACCTACCCCCCTCTCCCTCTTCCGATGTCTGTATAGGAACCCATAATTTCCACTGTTGTGTATAACATCTAATTTATATTTTCAGGGGAAATATATTGCGCAGTGTATGGAGGAAATTAAGGTGGAATTGAGACAAGACAACATTGCGGTGAAGGCGAATGCCGTCGCCAAACTCACATACGTAAGCCTGCGTTCTACAGTCTGTGGTTCTACATAACTCTTTCAGACAGCTGATAATAAATTTTATACTTATGTAATTTTTTGTATATTTGTTTTTTTTATTGAAACTGATGCGGTTGGTTACATCACCTACAACACCCATGATGCCAGCCCATAACACCTTGGTGAACTAGGTGCCATGTCAATGCTTCCCTTTGGCCGTCACTGAACTGGATGTGTGTGCCACAAAATTTAGGCTGACACTTTGCATAAGCTTACCATTCCAGCGAACGGGCATAGATGGGCAAGCGGGCTGCTGCGGGTCTGTGGGCTGTGCGCTGACTTGATGTGTCATTTGAATGAAATGTACCTCTTGAAGTTATACTTCTTTAAGTGCGTTATTAAAATGGGGAGTAAACACAGAAAATACATCATTGTCATAGTCACCGCATGTATACATTATTTTATATGTAAGTATTGTGCGGTGCTGCCCCATAGATAAGCAGACAGAGGGAGTGAGAGAGGGGGGAGGTAGATGGGATGGGGGAGAGGGTCACGCCAAAGAAGTATAACTTCTAACGCACGTACATAAGTACACGCACCCATTGTTCTATTAAAAGTAGTTACCTACAAATGACGCGCGAGGTGCATGTCACACCGCAACTATGCCAATGGGCATTCGGCTTACTACCTAGGGTCCTGTCGCAAAATTGCAAAAAAAGTTGGGCTTACGGGATCACTCTGGTGCCTGGCTGTCTGCCTGTCACACACAGATATCGCGGGATCTGCTGAAGCGATTTCGATGAAACTGATATGTACAAAGAGAATTTTCGACTGACGACGTAATCATTGTTGCATAAATGTCCACAGCTCCAAATGCTCGGCTACGACATCTCATGGGCGGTATTCAACATAATTGAGGTGATGAGCTCCAACAAGTTCACGTACAAGCGGATCGGCTACCTCGCTGCGTCGCAGTCGTTCCACGCGGACTCGGAGCTCCTCATGCTGACCACAAACATGATACGCAAGGACCTCAACTCGCAGAACCAGTACGACGCGGGTCTGGCGCTCGGCGGACTCAGCTGCTTCATATCGCACGACCTGGCGCGCGACCTCGCCAACGATATCATGACCCTTGTAAGTCCTCTCCTCTCTCTTCTCCACATAGTGAATAATCTAATATCTGCATATTCTGCACATTTAGTTATGATTTGAAAACTATTCAACTAATTCAATGGGTCTTATGTATACTTTCGAATCTGTGAAAACGGCTCAAACATTTAATGATCCTTATGTATTCTATGTAATCTACGTACAATGAACCATCTAATGCATAGTAGGCCAACCTTTTCAGCAGCCTGGCCAAATTTTTGTAATAATGTTGCTTGTGGGGCCGCACAACTAAAACATTGCTTTTTTTTGGAAATCAAAACATTATAGCGTTTCAAATCTTAGTAGTCAAAGATTAAATCAACTTATTAAATAAACAGATGAGCTCTACGAAGCCCTACCTGCGGATGAAGGCGGTGCTGATGATGTACAAGGTGTTCCTGAGATTCCCCGAGGCCCTGCGGCCCGCCTTCCCCAAGCTCAAGGAGAAACTAGAAGACCCAGACCCAGGTTACTTTCATATTCTCTTATTTGTTAATTATTATTTTGTCTGTGAGTAATTGCTTGATTATTTATTATATTGTTAAATTAACCCTTGGTGTCCCAACTCGGCCGCGCGGCTGGCCCATCTCTTACACCCGTTGAGTTCCAAAAGAAAATATCGCTAATGGCGATTGCAATTAAGTAATGTTTATTAATAGATCGTGTTAGAATGACTGATTTATCTATAAAAATCCTTCCATTGCCTTCCCTATAGAACACGGTACAAATATTTTGGCAAAAAAATAATATTTTGAAGGCTGTCACTTATGTCACTCATGTATTTCAGCCAACCGTAACTTGGTTTCAAGTTCTACTATATTTCTTTTAAAATATTTGAAGAGATTGTTTCTTCATGTACACATTGATATGCATGGGGAATTGTAAATTTTAGGTTGGAAAAGTTTGGGGGAAATGTCGAGCGTATTTTGTTTTTTCTGGAGTTCTTCTAAATGAGTGAACCCACTTTTTTCACATTGTTTTATGGGTAATTTCATTGGCTTTATGTGCCAGAGAATTTATTGATCTAGCTTCATTATTTTACGAATTATTTGTGTTTATATGGCATGGGAGCCAAAGGTGTAAGCATTATTATACTGAATATAGGCCCAAGGGTTAACAGCCACAAATATGTAAATCTATCAAAAAAAACAAAACAAAATGAACCCACCCAATGGTGTCTCAACATACACGTTCATTAACAGATGATGGTATTGGCAGATAGTGCTCAAACATATTATATTCTCCAGTTATATATCAGTGCGTTTCAGATTAATAAATTGGATTAAATTACATCTCTGTTTTTAGTAAAAATATGGCACAAATATTGCGTTTGTATATTGTTCAAATGCATTGCTGACAACTTAACAAAATCATAATATCATTCAAATACATGTTACACAAATGAATTGTAATATCGGCACAGGCGTGCAGTCTGCCGCGGTGAATGTTGTGTGCGAACTGGCGCGCAAGAACCCCAAGAACTATCTCTCTCTGGCGCCCGTCTTCTTCAAGCTCATGACCACATCTACCAACAACTGGATGCTTATCAAGATTATTAAACTGGTGAGTTCGTACCGTGACACTACATCACTAGTAGTTACTGCTGGGAACAAATACGGGTATATCTAGAGAACACTGGTCCATAGCTCTGAAAAAATCTTTTGTAGGAATTGTAAACCTATTTTTCTATTTTTTACTATTTCATTTACAGTAGATCCTCGAATATCCGAGCTATTCTGGACCAGGCCAGGCCTACCTCGGATAATCTAAAGCTCGGATAATACGGACTTTGTTACACTATGTCACAGTTTGTGTCAGTATAAGTTACATTTTTCATTAACATATGCACAACAATTTTGTATATACTTTTCTGTGCTATTCACATTCCAAAAGCAGCTGACCAACTTAGCAATCCTTGGCTTCACCGAACACATTGAAATGCGGCCGCCATTGCAAGTAGTTAGGAGAAGGTTTCAATCGATCACGGGACCAGCGAGTGGCCACTCTTGTTCTCCTACAGCGGGATAGACGTTTCCGCTCGTCTCAGGCCCTCGTCAGCTAGTCTACGTTGAAGCCGATGCCTGATTTTATTGATTTTTTAAAAATCTTGTTCCTGCAAAACATTGAAATTTTGCATTTCTGTTAAGTTCGGTTAATCGCGACCTCGGTTAATGCGAGCTTGAGCTCCGGTTTCTACTGTACTTACTTTTTGTAATGGTGCCAAGTGTTTGTTTTTGAAACCAAAATAATGATGTGATTCTTGTGTACGCTTTCACAAAATAACTAACTGTTTTATGTTGGTCACAGGACAAAGTGGTACATACACTCTTATGAGTTAAACTAACATGTACATTGATCTAAATACAGTCTAATTCAGATAGCACGACTAATGTTGAGATCTCAAATGCAAATATTAACTATCTTTACTAACACTCATACATATGTAATTTTTTGTCAATCTCTAGTTAAAATAGATGGTTCTGAATTAGACAGTAATTAATAAAAGCCAGTATGTAGCAAATATGATATATTTAGAGTTAACTGTTTTGGTTCATCCTTCCACAGTTTGGTTTAATGACACAGTATGAACCACAAGTCGGCAGTAAAATTACCCAAAGCCTCATAGAGCTAATTTGCAGGTACTCTGTCACTGTAGCACTCGAGATATTTGCCTAACATCATCATAGCTATGTACAAATTGTGTTTTAGAACTGCTAGATGAGTTATTACACTACACAACCTTTCCCATCCTTCATATCCTTTCCGGTGCGAGAGTACGTCCTCACTCTTTTCACTTAAGCATTGACTGTCCTTCTCCAAAAGCAGATGTTTCTTATTTTAGTAACAATACTGTAGTTAATTCTATGATATGTACATATATTGAATAACAAATAAACTTTATTCGTCACATTCATGAGGAATAAAGTTTTTAAGTACTTTTAAGAGTGAGCAATGGAGAAGCGATCACATTACCTACATATATGATATGAATCATGCACTCAGACCACTAAGGGCCCCAGCACACGGATATTTCTTATCCAACTAAACTGTTTATTTGTAATAAAAAAACTTCCAAAATACATGCAAAATGCAGAGAGTGCGACGACAACTCAACAGTTTAGTTGGCACCTCTGCGCCACAACTCAAGTAAAAAGTTGTACAACTTCATAGTCTATGCCGAAAGTCGGCGGTTTAGTCAGACGCCAACCTTCGCTGCACATTGCAGACTGAATAATCACCTCAATGACTAAACAGTTGTGTTGGAGAGAAATCGGCTGTCATGGCCAACTCATCTAAACAGTTTAGTTGGTGATACATTCGGTTGTGTGCTGGGTACTGATAAAGTATGTTTTATGACTATGATAATTGGCAGTTCACCAATACTACAGCGTAAATAAGAACAGACACTAGCACTTCCTCAGTGTTTTATTAAAAGGTCAAATAAGCTATTTCATGAAATGGTATCTTGGACCTTTTAACAAAATATTAAATTGGAAGGGTTAACTGGGTAAATCCTTTGATGCCAACTGAGGATCAGACATGTGCATTAATGTTAGTCAGTCAGTCAGGCAGCGTGTAAGCGTGCAATGCTGGACATACGCCTCTCCAATTTTCCTCCAGTCCTCCCGGCCTTCAGCGATACGGAACCACTGCTTTCCGCCGACGTACTATATGTTGTCGTCCTACCTGGCGGAAATGTTAGTAATGATCTCTTATTTATGCTGTATCAAAATTGCTTTGCACCTTGTAAAGACAATGTGCTCAATCGTAACTCGATTTAATACAAATTTCACTCTCACTTGTTCGCTACATTTTTAATCAAATATTAGTAATTAATTCCTACCTATATGTTTATTTTGTTTTCCTTTTTATTGTTGTATTAATTTTATTATCACATAGGTATATATTTTTAACACTTTAATTTTACCATCACCTAAAAACGTTACCATCCTTGTCAGGTTCCTGTTTATTCAAGTCAGTTTCCTACATACTGCATACACATGTTGGCATGGTGTTAAACTTCTCACAACTAATAAGTTCACAAAGAATGAAACATGATATAATATGATAATGGAGGTGCATAACAATGTAAACTCTACAGTTGCCAGAGTCAAGCCAAGTATAGCCAATGAGAAAGTGTTTATGCTTATGCAATGAGATGCACAGCCAGCCGTGTGTGTGTGTGCAAGAAATCATCAAAGTAGAGCTAAATGGAGTTTTATTCCAATTAATATAACCAGCCTCTAACCGCTATACACCTAGGCTCACCCTTCATTTAATCAATATTGAGCTAAGGAAAGATTCTTGCATAGGCAAAATCTTACCGTAGTTAACTGTACTTCAGGCGATGGTATTAAGCCGACAAACACATTAAAATTCTATGCATCAACATTTTATAAACTTCTGCAAATAATGAGCTCCCCAGGAGGGATGCAAAAAAGCTTATATGCAACAATAACCTTCCATCAGTCCACTGGCATAGCACTTTCCTGAGAATAGTTTCGGGAGGCGAAATGCATTGATACACATTTGGTCCGTTGGCACAGCCACCCGTGTCAGTGTGCTCTTTATAAATCCAATAGTCCATTGAATGTTTAGATGGGTGGATCAACTTTTTCTTGTTTTTGGTATCTGTCTGAAAAAATGATATTATCTTGATAAATTCACCTTATTTTTAATAGTTACAACACTCTCAGATAAGTAATTGATCAATAAGAAAGAAGCTGCACAAAGAATTTTGAGTAATTTTTTTTAAATATTGGTTACCCTGAGACAACCTCTTTTTTCCATACAAAACTGGGGACAAAATTGTCCCCTGGGTCACCCCTAAAAATTTGGTTAATTTTTTTTTTAAATAGTACTCTACTTTTTTTTCAATTGCCTATAAACCTATAGAAAATCAATAAGTATTTTATACCTACTTATTGATTTTCAACTAAGTAATAAATTGCAATAAAATTTTTTTTTATTTGACTGCCGCTGGTTTTTACATTACAAGATAAAGTTGATCCACCCAGATAACAAACAACAAGTGCGAAACCACACTCAGCGAGGTGCCATTCCACCTTCAAGGAATAACCAAAAATATTCTGAAGTACAGTACTAGGCCCCGCCCGACGCCCCTCCGACACCTCAGGCTCCGCGTGTTATGTTTGTGTTGCTCCGCGCCGGGCTAGACTCAAGTAGTCGCCATTGTTGTGTCTGTTGCAGTTTGGTGCCTTAACCCCATTAGAGCCGCGACTCGGCAAGAAACTTATAGAACCGCTAACTAATTTAATTCATAGGTGAGTCTCAGTGTTGCCAGTGTCGTGACGTCTTCGTCGTCATTGCTCCCTTTCTCTGTGTGGTCAGATATATTTAGAGGCCTTTGCTCTCCCGTATATATTTTCTTGAGGTATTTTATCATATATCAACATGAAGATACAGTAATCTTCATATTAATTATTCAGTTTCTTTTTAATTAGAGCAATGGTAGTTAGTATTAAAGTAATGGCTAATAGTTTAAATAAAACCAGTCCCTTTAGTAACACATTTAGTAGCGAAATAATGAGTATATAATTTTTTTTACAAATGCCTATGACGGATTTATCCAAAATTACACCAGTTTAGTGTAAAGATTTCCATCGTGCTATTTTGCTTTTTCCTTTCATTTTTTAATTACAATAAATAAACAATCACAGCACTAGATCACAATGTAATGAGAGCTAACGTTCCGACGCTCACTAGGTGGCGCCACTGTGCATGGTAGCCGCCGATAACTCCATGGTAGAGGATTATTGTCGTTTTTTTTTTGTCTGAACATTTTCGACATTTCCAGCAAATTATTTCAGATTTAATAGGTTCTAAACATTCTCACGTAATGCCTCAGTGTTGTGCAGTGCCAATGTGTTTGGAAAAAAATTGTGGGCACAAGTTTCCAACTGATATGTTACGAAGATAGTTCATAGCTATCCGGTGAGATAAATTTGAGTCATCTAAAAATTCCAGAGCCTTATGATCATTTTAATTGCTGATTATGACCATTTTATGTTTTGTTTAACAGAAATACTGAAAATAATTCAATGTTCTTTCAATGCATATCTAACAAGACAGATACAGATACGACAATACACGCAGGAGAAAATTAACCACATGCATTGACCCGCCCATGCATGATTATAACTTCTGAAATAGGCTGAAATGTACAGATAACTGCGAGAAAACCTAACCCCAAAATCACACAAATTTGTATGGTCATTGACAGTTCTCTGGACCTCACGACACAGTGGCGCCAACTATGGCCAATAAACATGCATTAGCGATCATTGTTGAGTCACAGACGGTGTAGCCACACAAAACGCACTTGTACTTGCTATTAGAATTACATTAATTGTAGTATTTCATTTTAGAATACTGATCACTATTTGTATTTAGATAAAACACTTTCGAAGAATGTGAATAGAGTTTTTTTTCATTAGGTATGATTTTCCGTGCATTACCCAATTGTAAGACAATATTTTAGTACTTAAATCTGGTTCTCACGGCTAATAAGTTAGTTGAAAATGCTCAGATTTTAGCCTATGGAAGAATAAATAAAGTTTATCTGCTGATTGGTTCTGCAATGTTACAAAAAATTTAATTTATATTTGGAATATGTTGAAATTTTACTTTGAAAATTAAAAATAACTCCTTGCTAGACATTGTACGTTTTTTTGTTAATATTGGCTGGATACCGGACCCGGTATCCAAGCCTGCCAGCTCTCATATACATTCCAAGTTCGATTAGCAGTGTTAGCATGCAATAAAATCTTGCGGAGTGATGAATTTTTTTTTTCATTTTGGTTATATTATGATCTGTCTACAATTAATCAGTTGTTGAGTATTTGGAATAGGTTTTTATGGTATGGTAAATGTGCAATCCATTGAGCATGTTGTATGTAAGATGTAATTGTGTGTACATCAGCACATCGGCCATGTCACTGCTGTACGAATGCATCAACACGGTGATAGCGGTGCTGATCAGCATCAGCAGCGGGATGCCGGGGCACACGGCCTCCGTGCAGCTGTGCGTGCAGAAACTTAGGATACTCATCGAGGATACCGATCAGAACCGTGAGCAATCTTCCTTTAAAGATTAACCTTCCACGCAACTTTGACAAATCACTAATCTGAGATTGTAAAATTTTTATAATATTTGTCCGTTTTATATTATTAGTACCTGGCCGATAGAGATAGTACCTCGGCGTCAACACCAATCTGATATACTTGTAAAATAAAACGTATTTTGAATGTATATTAACAATTTATCAAATCTGTTAAATTGAGGTTGCAGTTATAACTTCATCAAGTTTCTTATTCTTGAACACACCATCCTGAATCCTTTATCCTGGGTGTCTTCAAGCGTCGTATTAACGGGCTAGACAGCCTAGCAACAGTCCGCAAATCTACTGGCATGGCACCTAACTGAGTGTGGTTTCGCGAGGAGAGGTGATTTTGGCTCTGTCGACTGCACCCAGTGGCGGCTGGTGACCTATGGGACTGGGTGTGCGCTAGCTACTTAGTACTATACCCAAACGTGAATCTAATGGATACCGCGGTCTTGACTTATTTGCAAAAATTATGTACCCACCCAGCGTCCTAATTGCTCGAAGAACCAAAGCGACACTTCACTGCGCGCGCAGTGGCCACGAGCGAGCCGCGCCTCGCGCGCACCCGCGCGCGAGTCGTGCCCGGCGCGGCGCGCGCGCCCGCGCCCGCCCGGCCAGACAGCGTGCGGTACTGATATTAATGTTTGTGTCGCGTCGGTGTCGCATCCTTGCCGCGCCGGGCAATGAAGAAAACTTCACAATGTATATGTTAACTGACGAAAAGTCGTTCAAACTGCTAAAAAACGGATTTGCAAAACATCCCGGCGCGGGGCGGCGCGGCGGCGGCGCGGCGATTGTCGGTCGACCGACGCGTCACGCGACGACGGGTCTCGCCCCGAACTGAGAAGGCGCGGCGCGCCAAACAACGCCTGCCTAGCTCTTTGGGTGATTTCATTTTTTGACTTTAACTAAAATAGCGAAATATTTTCGTAACGCATTAATGTTTGTCGTAACATTCGAATATTTTATAAATTACCATTCGAATATGTATCAAATCGATATTCGAATAATTCAAATATTCAATTGCAAACTCGATCTGTTATATATAAGAAACAACCCATATTCCAAAAATGGACTCGCCTGTCGAGTCGTGCAACAGCATACATACATGTAGGTGTAGGTACTTAGCGCTTGTGTGTATCTTCGACCCAGAGTTTGGATCGCCCCCGCCGCGCCCGCGCGCTTCCGCCCGCACGTGCCCGCGGTCGGGTTCACGATCTCGGCTTACTTAGGCTCATCGTCGGCTGGCTCGGTCGCGACGTGTCGCACGCACGTCTATCCACAATATACTGTCCTTCTTTTTCCGTCGTGTGTCACACGCAGAACGCAACCTTGTTCCACACATAATGAAGAGTGTTTTGTTTCACGCGGCGGGGCAGCGGCGTTAGATATTTTCTCATAGTATCAATACAAGAGACGTTCGAGGTGTTTTCTAATGCACTCGGCGGCGGCGAGCTCGGCGGCGATACGTAGTATGTAGTACGTATTACGTACAGCAAAATCGTGCCTTGTTGGCTAGGAAATAGGAACGAATTCAGTTTGATATTTTTACTTCGATCGGTGATATTCATGGAAATGTTTAATATTTTAATTTGTTTATTTCTTTCGGGTGAAGGCGCTGTTTTGTGGTAGTGCGGCGCACGAGTGCACTTAAGGGCCAGCCGCCACTGACTGCACCATTGGTCTCTCGGCACAGCCAACCATGCTGGTTTACATAAAAAAAAAAAATTGAAAATGGCATGGGTGTAGCAGACTTTCAAACTAAGTGAAGTAGACACATAATTGTAGCAAATTTAATTGTACTGTGATTTAATTTAATTTGCGAATTGGCCTACATATATGAAAGTGTATCGGTGTTGTGGTTTGTACAGTGAAGTACCTCGGGCTGTTGGCGATGTCGCGCATCCTGAAGTCACACCCCAAGTCGGTGCAGGCGCACAAGGACCTCGTGCTGGCCTGTCTCGACGACAAGGACGAGTCCATCAGGCTCCGAGCTCTCGGCCTCCTCTATGGCATGGTGAGCTGTTATGTCAGCACATTACAAATTGTTTCTGTAGGAACTATGCCAGTTGTACTTTCCTTATAGGTAACGTGCCTCATTTAGCCATGGTCATGCTGGCTACTATATTTATAAAAAAAACTGCAAGGTTTCTTGGCCACTCTTTTTCGTATATTGATGTGAACTGGAGTAATTGTGTTTAAACAGTTCTGCTATAATAACATCATAACATAAACAATATACAATATGAAATCCAAATCATGCAACAACTTGTGCTCTTGAAAAAGTGGTGTACATATTTTTAATATGTAATCCGATATAGGTGGCTGAGTCGGAGGGGCCAAAGCGCATGCTCTGACCAGCCAATATCACCTCCGAGAAGGTAGGTGCCATACCGGAGACTTCCCTGGATTGATGGCTATACTGGACTAGAGGAGAACACAACCGAGGCTGCTATGCGGCCATCTCGCATCCAGTACGGTGGTACTAACCCAGTTGGCTACAATTTGAGCCTATCACCAAGTTAGGGGCAAGGGACATAGTCGGTCTCAGGGGTTTGTGTTAGAAAATTTTTTTTTTCAATTATGTGCATGTCCAGCAGCGGACATATCATCACTGACTGACTATGTACAAATGATAATCAACAATAAAATTTTTATTATAATTTTTTTATAGTATTTCTCCAATTGATTTTTAAAACAGTTCACTGAGATAGCGCGTATCACTTCTAGGAGCAGTAGTTTAACTATAATATTTTGGTGCAGGTATCGAAGAAGAATCTGATGGAGATAGTGAAGAAGCTGATGGTGCACATGGAGGGGGCGGAGGGCACGCTGTACCGGGACGAGTTGCTGTCGCGCACGCTCGAGATCTGCTCCCAGAACAACTACCAGCACGTGCAGGACTTCCAGTGGTACATCACCGTGCTGAGCGACCTCACCGACATGGAGACTGCCACCAAACACGGTCACCACATCAACATCCACTTCCAAATCTAACTATACATAATAGACTATTTGTAAATTTTTTTTATTTCTCTGACTTTTTTTTTTTATCGAACTTGACACGCTCATCTACATCACCTACAACATCCGTGATGTCAGCCCATGACACCGGGTGAACTAGGTGCCATGTCAGTGGTTCCCTTCATTTCATGTCGGCTACACTGAACTTTACGGAAAACACAAACTATTTACATCGCCGTTTCGACCGACGTTTCATTCAGTGCGGTGGTATCACCCCGGGCGGGATAAAATCTACCACAGAATCAGGGGGGTTGTAGGTGATGTATCCAATCCAACCATGTTAGTATCCATAAAAAAGCAAGTGCAGCTGGTGTTCCACTACCACTTTGTAAGGTACTAAGAGGTATGAAACTTTTAACGGACGATGACGAACGTTATATGTTTTTATTTTTGTTTATTTCGATAAGGTAGAAATACTTTTACAATTTTTTACGTACCTACAGTAACATAAGGTGCAAAGGTGGGCTTAGTACTGAAGGAAAATTGTCCAATTCAATGCTCAAAAATGTTAAAAATAAACTAATGAACGGACACGAACAGGCTGCCTGCTGGCGGCGCAGCTGACGGAGGTGGGCGTGCGGGTGGCGTCGGTGCGCGGGTTCGCGGTGCGCGAGTGCGCGGCGATGGTGCGCGGCGCGGCCGCCTCCACGCCCGGCGTCGCCACGCGCGAGGTTCTCTACGCTGCCGCCTACGTCCTGGGAGAGTTCGCAGAGTCAGTCTCATCAAATAAAATTAATAAAAATCACTACTTTGACACCTCTACAACTGTCAACTTTTCAATTCATGCCACAAATTTACACAATGTACACTTTTTGCCAACATTGCAAAAGGCAGAACCTATTTTAATAGGCACAATGGGACTTTCATGGCCAAATGTTGACATAAGTATTTACATGCATACATGAGGTCACCCCTGTTTCCCAGTGGGGTAGGCCGAGACAACGGATCTCCACCACGGGAACCGCCACTGCTAGAATACCAACATGCTTGCTATTCTCGAGGAGTATTTTGTTTTGACACAATACGGAAAACTAGAAGAAGTGAAATATGAAGTGTTTGGCG
This sequence comes from Nematopogon swammerdamellus, assembly GCA_946902875.1. Lineage (NCBI taxonomy): Eukaryota > Metazoa > Arthropoda > Insecta > Lepidoptera > Adelidae > Nematopogon > Nematopogon swammerdamellus. The sequence continues at coordinate 21,395,476 of OX336336.1, forward strand.
GCTTGAAAGGAATAATTTAATTGGCCTTGGGGTAATCTTGGTGTCTTTGTGGTGGTTTTTTGCTTCCAAGCAAATCTTCATTAATTTTGCATTCAGGACGACCAAATTTAATTAAAAATATTTTTTCGGCATACTAGTCTCGTTTAAGTGGTAATGTAATAATATGTAATACGGTAATAAAACAGTGCAAGCTTGTTAAATAGGCTGCGGTTTTATTACACATTTACTGATCTTAAATTTAACATGGATAAATTTTAACTATGCCTTCAAGCCTTTATTTATGTCTTTTTTTTATACAAATCGCAACATATGATGCCGAGGCATCCATTAGGTGTCAAACGACACCCATGGACATTCGGTCTAATGCGGTCCTGACGATGTGCACTTTATATTTTCCTTGATTAGATTGATATAACTGAGTTGGTATGTTATTGCAGAGACGAGGTGGAGATGCGTTCGTGCGTGGTGCCGATGCTGGAGTGCGCGCGCATCGGCGGCGGGGCGCTGCGCGCGCGCGCCGTGTGCGCCCACAACGCACTCAAGCTGACGGCGCGACTCCTGCGCCGCTACGAGCTGCGAGCCGACAAGACATCTGCTATACAGGCGAGTACCTCACTCTTACAACTATACCAAATCTAACTGCCCTCCTGGCGTTGTCTTTGGCAGTATTTTATATTTTAAACATTAGTTTTTAGGAAAATTACATTTTAGTAAAATGTTTTATCCAAAAACTTATTTGTTCATTAAAAAAGTTCAAGCTACTGTGTTCTGACTCTCTTTTCGTATGGCCCACGGCGGTTTACTTTTCGTGGGGCCGATTGGGAGTGCCATTTACTATTCCATGTCTTTTTTTTCATAAGATGTAGGTGAAGTTTTTTTATCCTGTTTCAATCTGTCAAGAAAAGTACGTATATACCAATATTACACAGTGCACTTTTTACCAACACAGTGCTTTTTGCGAGGAGGGCAATAATGTTGCTGTATTCGTTATGTATGTTTGTAAATTGTAGTATAGGAAGAAAACTAAGTGTGATATAAGATAATGTAATGAACCTAGTAAGATAATATAATGAAGATGGCTGACTATATGTCAAAAACAAAAGAATGTTCTGTTGTCGTCACTCTTCGTTCTGCATTCCAAATTCGAACGTTTCAGTTTGAAGCCGTAACACATTCATTGAAAATGTAACGAAGAGTTCACAACGCCGATGGGCATTTGGTGACAAGTCTCGACTGTGCCGACAGCTGTGCGAGGAGGTGGAGTGTGCGTTGCGGCCGCTGCTGACGAGCGAGGACATGGAGGTGCAGGAGCGGGCGCACAACGCCGCCGCGCTCGTGCGGCTGCTGCTCGCGCGGCTCGACGGCCGCCCCCTCCCCCACAACCCGCTCCAGTCTGACCCCTTCACGGACCAACTGCCTACTGAGGGAGTGCTCGTTGATGGCGTGTGAGTTATTTTGCGTGCACGCGCAATTTATACTGCGCTCTATAGCATCAAGGCACTCGGCCAGGCCTCACGCACTATGTACTTGCCCGCGCTAACTACCTACCACCCGGCGGCCCGCCGGCGGTCTAATTCAGTGGAAATTTGTCAGCCGCGCTAAGCATACCTACACGCTCGCCCACGCAACTGCGCGCAGCTGCAAAGCAATAGTCACTTTACACTCGATCGTTTAGATACATTTTCGCACGCAGCGATTGGCGACGTGAAACAGTAGGCTATTAAAGCCGAAGGTATGGAACTTTTTCTATGGAGTGATTTATCTGTTACGAAGTAACTATTAAGTAATCTGTGACTCGACTCACTGCAACAAACTGCTTTTGTTTTTTAATAATTGGTTCATACTACTGGACTGGCACATCCTCGGGGTGAAATTGGCTGTGCCTGAGACTCCGACCTCGAGCTCAGCCATCCAGGACGGTTACAATACAAAGAAAAGCAAATAATTGGCAATAATTGTCATCCATTGTCACTAACTTATAAAATCTGCCGAAGGTTTCTTTCCGATTGTAGATAGCGACCGCACAATAATTAAAATTATAACTGAATGAAGAATGATGTCTCACAATCAGGTCTGAGAACGGCGAGCAAGAGAGCTCTGAAGAGACCCCGAAAGTCGAGAGCTTCAGCGACGGCATGATCGAGGACCTGGTCGAGCTGTTCGATGGGGAACTGAAACCGGTCGCCCCCAAGGCACAAAAGAAGGTCCCCATGCCGCCCACGTATGTAAAGTTTTGTACAAAAATTAAATATTTGAGAGTATTGTGAATGCTGGTGAATTTTACAACAAAACAGAAGAATGTTCATATTATCTACAGCAAATCCTTAAGCGAAACAGCCCTAACCCATGTACAGTACCCGGAAGTAAATAATGTACATCTAGCTTTAGAAAGAGACAATCCGGTTGTAGAGCGTCCTCTGTGTTGCAAAGAGATGTGCGACAAACATTACGCTCTACGACTGGATTGTCCTTTTCTAAAGCTCGATGTACACTATTTACTGCCGGTTGGTTACTGTACACACAACGATGCACTATACAACGATACTACTTTGAGCATTCATTGTACACTTTTTGGTCCACATATTTTTTTTTTCTAGTACAGCTCATATTGCTTCCCTAAATGAAGCTGACGGATGGTTTTCTGGCAATATAAAGGTACCTCAATAAATTAAAATCAAGATCTCATGGCAATAACTCTGATGTTATGTGGCTAATCTAGGGTCTACAAAGGTGCAAATATTTTTTTCTGTATCTCAGAGCACTAAAAATGTATTATGGTTATTTCTTTATGGCCAGTGAAAATACTCATATGCCCCCTCGCCCTCTCAGGTGGTGGGGACTATACCATCGACTACCTTCCCCCTTCCTTCCTCACCTAGATATATCACTTATTACATGGTCCTCTCCACCAGCATTTCTGCAGGGGGGGACCCCCCCTTGAGTTCTTCTTGAGCACTTTAGAGTTGATTATGAGAAAGAGTACCTACATATTTTATTGCTGTAATGGTGCCAGACTGGACCTGTCGTACTGGCTGGAGCGCAAGGAGTGGGCGTCGTCGGACAGTTCGTCGGAGGAGGAGGGCGGGGAGGGGGACGGCGGCAGGGGCGGCGCGGAGGGCGGGAGGGGCGGCGCGGCGCTGTTCGCGCTCGGCTCCGTAGACGCGAAGCCTGTGCTCGCTCAGCTGACTCCGGAGGAGGTAGAGATGGTGAGTCATGTTATAGGTAATCGACGACTCTGGAATGTTTTTGGTACACTGAGTACGATTGCATTGAGGATTTGTGAGGAAAATATGAAAATGAGCTAAATCTCTACCTGCGTTCACTTTCGTTCGTTCTAGGTTTTTCTAAGAAATTTAAAGTTTACGTGTATTTGTTTAATTTATATTCATGCTATATAAAATAAATTATTATATTAAAATATTTCTATATAAAATTGATTTATTTTAAAGTTTTTTTTAACTTTAAAATTTATTTTATATATAAATTTTTGTATGAAAATTTAATATATTTTAAAAATAATTTAATTTTATTAAGCACTATAGAGAAACTCTGTGGACATTCCTTAAAATTAAACTGAAACAGTTCCAATTCCAACCCAAAAAGGTACTTTCTAACTAACCGAGTAGTGGACTCCAGAGTCACCCATGACTATTGACCAGTTATCTCCTGTCATGTGAATAGGTACCCTGGATGTCATAAAGTAGTTTGCATTGTTCTCAAGAGGGGTTGCCTTACTTTTTTGCTCTTACTTAATTAGCCCAGAAATCTATGTAGTATTAACCATGTGTCTTGTAACACCCTCTTTAAATGCTGCTATGCAAAATTATTTTGTTTAAAAGTAATCAGTAATCACTAATCACAAATTTATACCGTGCAGCGCCTTCACTGGATACTGGCAGTAATAAACGAATTTCCTATTCGTTTGGTTGCCACTATTTAAAAAAAAGAAGAAGAAGAAATGCTGCCATGTGCTGGCAACAATGAAGTGTTTTCTGACTCTCGGTGTTTAGCCTGTAACTCAAATTGTTGACTGATTGGCAGTTGCGCGAGGCGCGACGGCTGGAGCACGCCAACAACCCGCACTACTTGAAGGACGACTCGCCGCGTGGCGCCCAGCCGGACTCGGCGGCGGACATACCCGTCGCGGAGATCGCTCTCGAGACACCGCTGCAGCTGCACTCGAAGCGCTCCGACAAGTACCTCGCCTCCAGCGAGCAGCGCGCGCCGCAAAACAACAAGCGCAAGGAGAAACGCAACAAGAAGCGAAGCAAGAAAGAGAGACATTCCACTTCCGAGAGTGATGGTAAGTCGTCACATTTTATTAATCATATATTGCATATTCAACTGTGTGGCCACTGCAGCTCTAAGTTGAGAGTTTCTTTAGTAGCATTCCAGAACATTGCAGTGGCAGTAGCACTGTCCACATGGTACATTGAAAGCTCTCGACGTATGGTTAACCAACGCTGGACCAGTCAGTACTTGGATGGGTGACCGCTGGACTGTTGGAGGCTGACCGTGGTTCGGATTCCACGTAAAACTGTAGGTCCCTTCCCTTCTTACCTTACTAGGTGGTAGGGTTCAACCCGCCCGGATTGGTACCAACGCACTGAATGAAACGACGGTCGAAACGGCTATGTAAATAGTTTGTGTTTTCCGTCCAGTTCAGTGTAGCCGGCACGACTGAGGGGAAGCACTGACATGGCACCTAGTTCACCCGGTGTTATGGGCTGACATCACGGATGTTGTAGGTGATGTTGCCAACCGTGTCAATTTTCATAAAAAAAAATGTGGGGTGTACAGGTGAGGCAGGGCGGACGGGGGTGGTGTGCGTGGAAGGGGAGCTGCCCGAGGGGGCGGCGCCGTCGGACGAGGAGCCGCCCGCCGCGCCCGACGACCCTCACCGCGCCCTCGACATCGACCTCGACATGTGTGTACACACACATCGCATCACTTTGTACTCATTATTTTGCCATAAAGAACACACCGATATGTATCTCTCTATTATCTACCTATTATAAAGTGCAACATCTTTTAACCGCTCAGGCATCAGGCGCCGGGACGAAAGCGTCCCGGCGCAAAAGATGCCCGAATTGTCGCCAGGACAAAATCGCCCCTGCTTTCGACATCCGGTGCCAGCCTAGAGCAAAAAACTGACGGATTTCGCAGTTGATTTCAAGACTTGGTGATGGATGCCATTTTCGCGCGGAAACTTGGCGCCCCTACGCTTCTAATAAAAATTATTTTTGGCGTTTTATTCAGTCGTTTGTTGTGTTTGTGTTGTATAAATTCGAAAGAATATAAAATTTCTGAAGGGAATGTGTTATTATTGGAGGTTTTTATCCATTCGCGAGTAAGTAAAATCGAAAAAAAAAAACTTAACCTCACAATATTTACAATGTGCAATTTTCAACTAACAATTTGCAATCAAAATATAGGTCAGTTCACTGTAAGGTATACATATATTTGTAGGAAATTTTGTAACGATTATAACCATGCTAAATTTCCTATAGGTGTTCATATGATTTTTTTTTCGAAAAAATGATTTTTTCTCTCCTTGCGTAACAAATCTTACAGAGATTAGCGCGCGCTGGTGCCGACACCTGAGCGGTTAAGTTAAGCAAGCCATTAGGCGTAAGGCGTAAGCTATACCATTGGCAAACAATTTTAAAGTGCCATAAATATATTTGGATTTTCATCTGTCTGTAAAATGAACTTACAGGTTAACTCAAAATCAACTGGACCGATTCACGTTGATTTTCACTTTTGGAATGGCAGCTGCCTCAGCTGCGCCGTAGTCCCCCGATGAGAGCTGCAGTATTAGTTTTGAGGCAGCCCACTATTCTATTACTAATGTTACATGTGCACAGGCCGCTGCGTGAAGACGAACTGCTGCCGGTGCGAACACACCGCCGCGTCGCCTCCGCGGCCGCGCCCTCCGACCGCTCCAAAAAGCACAAGCCCAGCAAAAGCAAGTCCAATGGCGACGCACCCTCCACTCCCGCCACCGACAAACATGACATTAAACGAAAAGCGAAAAAGGAGAAACGCAACCGCGAAGTCCCAGTAGAACTAATGGTAGATCCAGGAACGGAACCAAACAACCTAGCAGATCCAATTATAGATAATGCGGGCGCGACGAAGAAGGAGAAACATTCGAGTCGCGACCACGTCGCTGGCGACGCACCAACTAAACCGTCTAAGCCCAAGACTGACAAGAGCAAGAAGTCAAAGAAGGATGATAAGGAAAAAGATAACAAACGAAGAGAAAAATCATCCAAGAAAGGTAACAATAACTTTCATTGCTTTTTTACTAAAAACTATAGAAGTCATGACAAAACAAACAATACAAAATGCAACTCATGAATAGCATCTCAAAAACAATTTTTGTTTTGATAAACTTCACACGGAGAATCCTAATTGTATCTAGGACAATAAAACAGCAACAGTAGCAATATTCATTTTCATTCATATTGGTTTTCAGGCAAACGAGAGTCCAAGTTAGGTTACGAGGAAGCGGTCGGCATCTCCACTCCGAGCAAGGAAGTTCTTTAGTTGTAGTGCGAGAGACGAGTGAAGTGTCACGTCCCCCGCCCCCGCTTCACACGCCAACGTGCAACGCGGGCGCATTATCTGTTGATTTAAGCAATGCAATATATTTAATTCGTATACAACCTCACGTGGTAAATATTTATGTATAAAATAACTATGCTACGACATTTCAAAGCTATATGAGAAGCAAATTTAATTTTGTTAAAAGGCAAGGCATAAATGTATATTGTATGTCTGTACAATTTTATTAAAAAAAATTTCTTACACACATGCTTACTTATTTCGTGCCTCACAACACTTTATTATAAAATTAAATATCTCATTTATGAAATAACTATATGTCAGTATAATATGAAAAATTCACATTTAATAATATTTTATAAATGTCTCAAAATTGTCACAATCTTGTTTCAAGTTGTTGGTGTTTGAGAACAGTAGCCGCTAGTGTCACTTGCAGCACGGTATAGAGCCCGCCTGCGCCACAGGCTTGTGTTTGAATGTCACCTGCAGACAACAATCAGGTTATGGCGACATGGGCGAAATTAACTACATTTACAGCAGGTACACAAAGACGAATGAGGGATTCAGTTCTATTAGCACACCCAGCCCATTTGACTTGGGTGTGCTTAGTTAGAGCATCAGTAACTATTTTTCAAGATCAGTAACAAAGAAAACTTAGGTCAATGCTTCAAGTAAGCATTTTTGTCATTCTGAATGGTCAGACAGACCATTATTTTGTCAGTAATAACTGATTTCTTTTATCACTGATATAGTAAATGCAAACATGGAATAATGAGTACTGTCAGTAATGTTTAGTCTGCTAGACGTTGCTACAGGCTTTTTACAAGCAAATGAGGAAGTTGTTGCTACAACATACTATATTTACTGATGCAATGTCCAATGTATGTACAGACAAAGGTTTAGGACTAATTAATAGACAAACATAGCAGATCCAAATTACGAGTTTTATTCATAAACTATAACCACATAAGCGTACAATGCAAACTTTGTGTATATTCAAACTTGACTGTATATTGTACATTGTTACAAACTATAATTTGCTAGAACATACATATATAAAATATAATGTCATAATAAACACATAGCAATTAATATTGTAAAACAGGCTTATATACAAAGAAAAGTACATACACTCAATATGTGAATTAGAATAATTATAATACAAGTTTATTGCACTGATACACGTCTGGGTCCGGACTCATGTCCATTCACCTTATTTAAAAAAAAATATACACTGAAATATAATACAATTGCCAGCTTACACTGGGTATAGTTTACATAAACATTTCTTCTACATCATTTATTTTAACAAATAAACTGATATTTTACAGAGACGTGCTATGTAACAACGTCGACGTCCATCCGTCAGCAACGAACCCCGTCTGTAACGAACTTGTCGCGAACCGATCACGGTTCAATGAATAATACAATAATACTCTTATAACTACAGGCAATAAATAAATAATATTCTAGATTAATTATTTTACTAACTACATTATTATAACATGTGAACGCTTAAAGTTAACGTCTGAAGGGAGATGCAACATTTAACATTAAAACACTTGATATTTATGAATGTAAATGTGTTTTTACAAAAGAGGCAATTAAATACGAGTAGTGGCGAATATACTTCAAAACATCTACAATAATGACTGGCAAATTATACTAAAGACGCATTATACTCACATGTTAAATCTACACTCAATACAAAACAACCATTTTACAAGCGACTAATGTGCGAGGAACCATAACTAGTGCTGTTACATTTTTAATTGAAACTGACAGTGTGTTGGCTACATTAAATTGTACTTTGGGCATGAAATTAAACATTGCCTCATGCTATACCTCTTCAAACAATGCCAATGTTTCAATGCAAAGAATTGATTGACCGGGAGATGCTGGCACTACACAGACGACCAACCTCCGGCACGCGTGCACGGGCTCGAGCTGATCCGAGATCGGAACGGAGCGGCGGCAGTAAGCCAACATCAATCAAGGAGTTTGACCGAGTTCGTCAACTCGCACGAACTGGCTCTACACATCAAAGAGCGGCTATTGCTTCAATGGCTGCCATGACCACGATTATGAGAGGATAGGAATTGGCCCTCAATGTGTGAAGACCCGGTTTGTGGATCGGTTGAGTTTGCGTAGGTTCGGACCAACATTGGAGTTGGATAGTTGGACTATATTGTAGTGCCAGCAAAAAAGTCATTGGCTCTGGTCGACAGTTTCTCTCAAAATGTTTGTTTTGTGACATCCATGGTTTTTTTCCCTGTCGTCTTTGTCATTCTATGTAGCAAAAGGTGCTGTAATGTCAAAGCAATGTCAAGTCTTCTAATTCGACAACACTTTTGATCTTGCCCTTGCCTTCGTGTTTACTTTCGGTTTCAAGTGTACGCATCTGACAAGTTGAACGGGTGCCAAATTTCTGCTGCTACACGTCTCAAATGCTCTGGATGTTTCGACTCGACTTGTGTGCTTAATTATGTAGTTGATAGTAATTTTAATTTGTTTTCATTGTATTGTTGAATTTTGTCCCCACATCTCACCCCATTTATATTAACTGCCTAATATTTTTTTTTAGATATTAAAGATTTACAAAAGTTTCTCAATAGATTTTCCACAGAAATTTCTACTGCTTGAATTTGAAAAGGTGTACTTTGTGCTTGTTAAATAATTTTACGAATTCATTTTTAACCACATTTTGCCTTTTCTATAAATTTTCAACTAGAATTTTCGACTTTAGACACTAGGTGAAAGGAACTTTTTTGGCGAAGTTACGAGAAGCTCCTATTATTACTGCACTTTGACTATGAAAGTTAGCCTGGGACTTGCATTGTGAAGAAGTATTTCGAATTAACACTAACTTGATGTCTTTCTGCCTTCTCAATAGCTTGAGATTCGTCGCTACTGGATCAGCTCATGCCCTTGCTTCGCTTACGATCGACTCGCTCGATTTCAAAATTCGATATTTCAATAAATCAACCGCACGCCATATTACACAAGTGTCCGTCTAGTTTGAGCGTAATAAAAGTCGCATTTAAGGTGCAATTTGGATCATGCGACGACGATTTGAAGCACAAATTAGAAGACCCACTTATCATCATGTCTATTTCTTATTGTAAGACAGAAACAGACCAATGCACTCAAAAAAGTTGCTAGGGGCCTGGCTTAGCCAGCGTTGGCTAACCCAAAAAAATATTAGAAAAAACAAATGCACTCAAAACAGTTATCGTAGCGCTTATGCAATAGGGCGTTGTGGTTGAGGTGTGGGTGACCGATGTTGAGGGAGTTACGCCTCAATCATGTATCTGGGGATGTCAAACTTGACCTCCACGCCCGCCTTCTTGGCGAGGTCGATGATCTCTGAGAGCTGCACGGCGAGCCGCGCTGCCTCATCCAGGTCGTCGCGCGGCACAATGCGCAACCCCGACTCCGCTACCAGCTTCTTCGCCTCGTTCACTTTCGTGCCCTGTGTGCAAGTCATTAATAATAATAAAGCCACCATTATATATATATATATATATTTTTTTTTTTTATGGAACCTGACACGGTTGGCTACATCACCTACAACGTCCGTGATGTCAGCCCATAACACCGGGTGAAATAGGTGCCATGTCAGTGCTTCCCCCTTTGATCGTGCCGGCTACACTGAACTGGTCGGAAAACACAAACTATTTACATAGCCGTTTGGACCGACGTTTCATTCAGTGCGGTGGTACCAACCCGGGCGGGTTAAACCCTACCACCAAGCAATACATGTAGTCGTGAAGTTTCACGACACAAGTTTCCACAAATGCTTTATAATGTGATGTAATAGAGTTTGGCTATTGCAGTGGTTCTCAAACTTTTTTAGCTGACGGCGCCCTTAACCCGTTCAAGAAATTGTGCGGCACACCGCTTCAATATTCGGTTGGTGTCTTTCATAGGCATCATATCTGAACTGTGATAAACGAAGCATGCAAATATGTAAATCAAGTAATATTTTCGAAAGGAATAAAAACACAATTTTGCGATGCGTAAAAGTTACGCATCGAAATGTAAATGTTTCATTATTATTTCGATTAAGTATGTAGGTAGGTACATTACTTTTATACTTATTTTGAATTTAATTATTTACTACTAGTGAGTGGCTCTGTGAGCTGTAGACCTCGCGAGTCTGTTTTTGCATAGCTTAAAACTGAATAAATGTCCACCGGCGCACCTCAACCCCCATGGCTCAGCGATTTTGAAAAATTACCAAAAACTTCTTGAGAAACAGCCGGACATCCGGACATACGTACGCATTTTTGCCCAAGCTGAAACGGAGACGCTTCGCTTGCGCTTCGCGCTCGCTCGGTCAAATAATGTCCACTTTTTCGCGGCACCCCTGGCGTAGGTTCGCGGCACCCCGGGGTGCCGCGGCACCCAGTTTGCGAATCACTGGGCTATTGAGTGATTCATTAAACCCCTCATACAAATGCTATGGCAATGTTGATAGTAGCTCCCTATCTAGTCTAGCCTGTGCAGAGTAGTAAGAAGCATTGGTACCATTTATACCATTTAGAAGATAATACCAGTCTTATTTCAAGCTACCCCATTGTGCGAGCTTAAGCTGGGAATACATATGGTGTATCACGCTCCGTAACAGAGCTTGCAACAACTGTGGACGCTTTGCGCGCTCGCATTGAGCTACTGACTGCACTCCGATGACTGCGTTCCCGTTTATTAATCGTTGAACATCGAAACAACATTAACAGTTCGTTGGCGATCAATTCGGAGCGTGATCTGCGCATGCTGAAAAAGACGTCCACAGGCGAAATGGGATCATTTTGAATGTTCGCTCGTGGTCCCACTTTGGTGAGTTGTCATGTCATAGAATGATCATGATGAATGGCTTGTATCATATAGAAGGAACTGTATAAAGAATGAAACAGTGGTCACCTGAAGCCTGCAGATGATGGGTATCTGGATGTTGAGGTTCTTGGCTGCGTTGATAATACCCTCGGCAATGACGTCGCAGCGCATGATGCCTCCAAAGATGTTCACCATGATCGCCTGCACCTTCGGGTCCGATAGGATGATCTTGAAAGCTTCCTGCAATCAACAGTTCATAATATTGTAAATTGTTTTTTTAAGCTGGTGCTGAACATGCCATGCAGCCATGCAGCCAGCCTAGCAGGTTGTTGTGTACAAGGGTGGGCAAAAAAAAAAACATAGGGGCGCTTAACCTTTAATCCCAAAAACGGCCTTTTGGTGCCACGCGAAAAAACGACCGGGTCCTCCGACGGCACTTAAGTGCCAAGCCTAATATTGACAACCGGAGTTGGTTTTTTATTTTTAATTCTTTATGCTTTGACCTTAGAGCTATTTCTTTTCCTCTAATCATTAGTTGAATAGTGACAGAAGGTGACAAAAAATGCTCGCATAGAATGCGAGCTGTGGACTGACCGTAAAAAAATTGTTTACAAACATGTAAACAATTGCGCTTCAAAAATCACGGCGGCGCGACTCTTCGACAATAAATTCGTGTTTCTGTAAGCATAATTCTAATTTTTCATCGAGTGTGTGGTATTGGTGTAATCGCAGTGAAATTTACTATTTACTAGACGTGTTTGTGTGCAATGGTAAGTTGTTTTGAATTAAATATACCTGTCCAAAGTTGAGCAAGTGATTTTGTGTTCCAATTGTATCGTGTCGGTGTGGCTAAAAGCGTGATTATTATCAACGTTTCGATAATATATCAGATTTCATTGTATGTATGGACTAGACAAAACTATATCACATATGAATTGATATGTCACATGATGATCACACGAGTGTTCATGCCCAAATATATAAAAAACTCTCAAAAGCTGAACGGCCGGCAACATTTGATGGGGTGTAAAACCGTTATGACGTAGTGTCTGTGTAATCGTCTGGTTTTTTGCTCGTGACGTAGCTGCCTGCCGACCGCGCCAATCTTATACAGGCGGATACCCACAAACTGACATGTAATTACTATTTTGATGAAATTTGAAATTTATTTTTGTGATATTTTCAAAAAACTGTTTTTGTATATGGCAAGTGATACATCGCTGGAACCTGATCGACTTGTAGATTCTAAAAATATTTGAAAAAAAAAATGGCACGCGCGCGCCATCTGGTAGTTTACGGAATGTCCTATGTTGAACATCAGATTTCGCCGATTTCTGTAAAGAAAACGTATATTATACTTTACTATTTCTAAAAGTATGTTTCTTTACGAGTATTCTGATATAGATATTGTAAAGGTATGTTTTGAATTTATATTAGATGAATTTTTCAATTTTTTTTTTTGGGATTTTTTTTTTTAACTAAATTATCTGGTACTTCTAAACAAGGTAAGCCTCACTGTTTCACATGGATTTTAGGAAATTTTCTAGGCTTTCTAGGCCACAAGAGTTTATAGATCTGACTTTATTAGTTTCCGAAATATCTGCGTTTATGTCGAGGTCGGCGCGCAAGGTCGCGCGCGCCGTACCACGGGCCACGCCCATGCGGGAGCTAGACCCGCTGTGGGCATATTATAACGCGGGAGCTGACAGGTTAAAAAGTAAAAAAAAAATGATCTCATATTTTTTTTTTAATTGTAAGCTCGACATATGGCGCCGAGTGGTTCTAGATCGCGGGACACTTCGGGGTTACCCATTAGTCGCACGGCTCGACGCTGGATCGAGTCCAGAGGCGCAAGCTGGTATTTGGCGGAGCCATCCCACAGGTTCGAGCAGTACTCCAAGCAAGACCTTTACGCGGCAGGTGGCCGAGTGGTTTGAGCATCGGCTTCTCATGCGAGAGGTCCGAGGTTCGAATCCGGTCGGCGTGTACCAATGAGTTTTTTCTGACGAAAAAATTTACGTGCATACCTACACCTGCTGCTTCACCGTTCGGAACCGGTGTAAAACTGTAGGTCCCTTCCCTTGCCCCTTACTAGGTGGTAGGCTCAAATTGTAGCCGACTTGGTTGGTACCACCGTACTGGATGTAAGATGGCCGCATAGCAACCTCGGTTGTGTTCTCCTCTAGTCCAGTATAGCCAACAATCCAGGGAAGTCTCCGGTATGGCACCTACCTTCTCGGAGATGATATTGGCTAGTCAGAACATGTGCTTTCGCCCCTCTGACTCAGCCACCCATATCGGATTACATAAATAAAAAAATAAAAAAAACCTGATCTGCGATTTATACAGGAGCAGCTTTTGGTCCGCCCTGAAGTACCGTCGCACCTTATTGAGTACGCCCAGCTTTTTAGAAGCAAGCTTGGCCTTCCCCTCGATGTGGGGACGAAAGTTCAAGTCGTGCGACAGTTCGACTCCGAGGACCCCGAGGTGATCGCTTAATTTGAGTGACGTGCCTTGGAATGAAGGAGCCGGTGTGAACGTCGCTCTCTTCGCACTGAACGTGCAAACTTGTGTCTTGGAAGCGTTGAACCCGACCAAATTACTACGGCCCCATTCGGAAATAGAGCCGAGTGTATGTTCGAGCTCAGACACAAGTCTTCGTCTCTTCTCATCCACAACATCCCGACTGGATGAAGGGTGACTGGTGTAGGATCCGTGTGCCGTACTGTCATCTGCATAAAAATGTATGTTGCCCAGAGACAGCATATCATTGATGTGCAGAAGAAACTGCGTGCGTGACAACACAGATCCTTGTGGTACGCCGGCGTTCACTGACATGGCGTCCGACGAGCAACCGTCCACTAGGACCTGAATGCTACGCCCATGTAGGAAGTCGGCGACCCAGTCACAGAGGCCAGAAGGTAGTCCGTAAGCCGGCAATTTGCCCAAGAGCGACTTGTGCCAAACCCGGTCAAATGCCTTGGCAATATCCAGGCCAATTGGCAAGGATTCACCATGACCTTCAAGCGATTCCCCCCAAAGGTGGGTGACGTACGCTAGGAGATCACCAACAGATCGTCAACTTCAACGTAGCTAAGACGCAAGCTTGTGCCTTCTCTACTAAGGCTGATCCGTTTCCCCTCCAAGCCACTTTCCAGGGCAGCCAAGTCCCCAATGATGGTAGTCTGGGCGTCCTGGGTATGGAGGTGTCCAGGGACGTTGGATTTCGATCGTTCATAGAGTCCAAGGCGAAACTAGCATCTTGGATTCTATTCAACGACGAGCCATTCGCCTCATTGGCGATTCTGTACTCACAAAGGACCTTCAACCTCTAAAGCACAGACGGATCGTTGGATCATTTAGCCTGTTTTATCGGTACTACTATGGCCGCTGCTTTGACGAAATTGCTTCCCTTATCCCTCCTCCTCCTGTTCGCCTTCGCCAAACCCGCCATACTCTCGCGGAACATCCCTTTGTAGTGGACAAAAGAGTACTTCAAACTGCACGATTCTCTAAATCGTTCTTGAGCCGCAAGATGTGGAACATGCTTCCGGGGAATATCTTTCCCCACTCCTACAATCCACGGATCTTCAAATCGCGGGTAAATAGCCTTTCCCCAGCGACATTACTCCACCTCCAAGCCGGACGTACACCTCCTTGGGGGTGATATTGGCTGCGCCTGAGGATTCGACCTCGGGCACAGCCTAGCCTAGTTCGGAAACAATAAAAAATTCAAAAACCGCTCAAATGATTTCGATGAAACTCAAATATGTTGTTACACTCGACGAGACGCTTCCGACAAGGTATGACACATCTCGCTAGGACTGCGCAGTCCAAAGTTGTCAAACTAACCAATCCTAACCCAACCTTTTGAGTAGGGGAGGGGGCTGGGGGGTCAAACTCTGGAAAACGTTTGGGACCATTATTATAGACTCCTACACCAAGTTTCGACTCGATCCGACCTAAAATGCAATCGCTATAGAGCGACAAACATTTTGGAGCCCACATTTCAAACGCCAATAATTCAAAACCGCTCAAATGATTTCGTTGAAACTCAAATATGTTGTTACACTCGACGATACGCTTCCGGCGATGTATCACACACCTCGCTAGGACTGCGCAATCCAAAGTTGTCAAACTAACCAATCCTAACCTAACCTAACCCAACCTTTTTCGTAGGGGAGGGGGCTGGAGGAGTCAAACTCTAAAAAACGTTCGGGACCATTATTATAGACTCCTACACCAAGTTTAGAATCGATCGGACCTAAAATGCTATCGCTATAGAGATACAAACATTTTGACGCCCACATTTCTAACGCCAATAATTCAAAAACCGCTCAAATGATTTCGATGAAACTCAAATATGTTGTTACACTCGACGATACGCTTCCGGCGATGTATCACACATCTCGCTAGGACTGCGCAATCCAAAGTTGTCAAACTAACCAATCCTAACCTAACCTAACCCAACCTTTTTCGTAAGGGAGGGGGCTGGAGAAGTCAAACTCTAAAACACGTTGAAGACCATTATTATAGACTCCTACACCAAGTTTAGACTCGATCGGACCTAAAATGCTATCGCTATAGAGATACAAACATTTTGACGCCCACATTTCAAACGCCAATAATTCAAAAACCGCTCAAATGATTTCGATGAAACTCAAATATGTTGTTACACTTGATGAGACGCTTCCGACGAGGCATCACACATCACGCTAGGACTGCGCAATCCAAAGTTGTCAAACTAACCAATCCTAACCTAACCTAACCCAACCTTTTTCGTAGGGGAGGGGGCTGGAGGGGTCAAACTCTAGAAAACATTCGGGACCATTATTATAGACTCCTACACCAAGTTTTAACTCGATCGGACCTAAAATGCGATCGCTATAGAGCTACAAACATTTTGACGCCCACATTTCAAACGCCAATAATTCAAAAACCGCTCAAATGATTTCGATGAAACTCAAATATGTTGTTACACTCGATGAGACGCTTCCGACGAGGCATCAGACATCTCCCTAGGACTGCTCAATCCAAAGTTACATTTCGGATCGAAGATCTGAAAATAGTGTAGTGAATTAAACATCAAGTTGCTCACACAATTTAGTCGATTTTCAAATTACGAAAACTTACTTTCGAAATAGACTAGGTAGAGAGGTATAACTATATATTCGGATAGATATCGGGGAGAACAAAAATCCCCCCCCCCCCCCCCCCCCACTCCCAAATTCCCCCTCCACCAAAATTTCATCAATTTTACTTCCATTTAAACTGTCAAATGTCAAAATCTCACAATCTCAACTTGTGACAGAGATCGAACTGTCAAACTTTGTAGTACATGACAACTGTCAAATCTGTCAATCTGTAAAAGTTATCAACCAAAAATCTGTCAAGGAGTGTCAAATGTCAAAATCTGACAGTGTCAACTTGTGCCCTATACCCAAATCTCAAACTTTGTTTTTCATGACAACTGTCAAATCGGTCAAACTATCAAGCTGGAACCCAAAATGTACATTTGACAACCCCGTTTACGCTTATAACTCGGACCCCTTACTAGTTAGACCCAATAAACTATCTCCCCAAATCCCCCCCCCCCCCCCCCCCCAGATGTCATCAATTCACTCCGATTTACACTGTCAAATGTCAAAATCTGACAATGTCAACTTTTGACAGAGATCAAACTGTCCAACTTTGTCATACATGACAACTGTCAAATCTGTCAAACTGTCAGACTATCAAACAAAACAACCACCCCCCCCACCCCCGCTACGTTACGTTACAGTTACAGTGAAAGGTTAGGTTGGGCGACGAAGCCTTATACTAACCTAGTATTTTTGTATGGAAACTGACACGGTTGGCTACACCACCTACAAAATTTATTTATAATTTTTTTTTTATGGGAACTGAAACGGTTGGCTACATCACTTACAACATCCGTGATGTCAGCCCATAACACCGGGTGATCTTGGTGCTACGTCAGTGCTGCCCTTCGGTCGTGCCGGCTACACTGAACTGGACGGAAAACACAAATATGGTGGTAGCAACCCGGGCGGGTTAAACCCTACCACCTAGTAATATAAGAAGGGAGTCATATCCCTTTGTCGCCTTTTACGACATACACGGGGAGAGATGCAGTGGGGCTATTTTTTTAAAGTACCCGCCCCACACGGTTCATTCGTGATGTCAGCCCATAACACCGGGTGATCTTGGTGCTACGTCAGTGCTGCCCTTCGGTCGTGCCGGCTACACTGAACTGCACGGAAAACACAAATGTGGTGGTAGCAACCCGGGCGGGTTAAACCCTACTACCTAGTAATATAAGAAGGGAGTCATATCCCTTTGCCGCCTTTTACGACATACACGGGGAGAGATGCAGTGGGGCTATTCTTTTAAAGTACCGGCCCCACACGGTACATTCGTGATGTCAGCCCATAGCACCGGGTGAACTTGGTGCCACGTCAGTGCTTCACTTCGGTCGTGCCGGCTACATTGAACTGGACGGAAAACACAAACTATTTACATAGCCGTTTCGACCGACCTTTCATTCAGTGCGGTGGTACCAACCCGGGCGGAATAACCTACCATCTAGTAATATAAGAAGGGAGTCTTATCCCTTAGTCGCCTTTTACGACACACACGGGGAGAGATGCAGTGGGACTATTCTTTTAAAGTACACACTTGACCAATAGCATTTGTGTTTTACAGCTATTCCTAATTTGTTCACACTTGCTTGACCAACCGTTGCTAAATATAAATATTTTTCGTTATCTGTATATTGCAAACACCCTCTATGTATCTTTCGAGAACAGGTCGTCGACTTACTAATACTAGCGCACGGCTGCCGGCTGACGTCATTGTGTGCATGTGTGCGTGAGCCACTTCAGTTTTTTGTTTGATTTCAATAGGCCAGTGTTATTATAATATGTTCAGTGAGTGCTCATATGACATTGACATATTGATAAACATGTCATAGACTAATTTATTAGTGGGATATAACCTTTACGAAGTGTTGTATTATAGCCAAAACATCGCTCCAACGGGAAGTAGTTTTCTCACGCACTAGAAAGGGATTGCGTTGGTTTTTTATTTTTCAAAAAAAATCTAATACGTAAAATGTTATGATTTCTTCTATTCAATATGGAGGACACTTGGGGGCAGACGACAATGGCCATACTTTTTGTATTTATTGCTCATTTTCGATAATAACAGCACTTTTTTGTACCATTCAAAATTCTGCCGCCGGTACAAATTACGCGCCGGTTGGCTCATGGTTGGAGGGCTCTGGTGAAATATTTATCAAGAAGATATTTACTAAATTTGATGTAGGTTTATTGCAAATGTATTTTAGTTCTATTTTAAAACAAAAAAAACATATGTTATCGATTTACTTTTTGAGGAATCTTCATTCTTTCCTTCCGACTCCCGTAAATCATTCATTTCTAACTTTGCCTATTTTTCTATGCATTACAATTGCGAACCAATTAGCTCAAACCTATCTCATATGAAAGATAATTTCATCTAGATTACAATGACGTGCAAATTTATATAGGGTTCTGAAGGAAATTTCATAGTTATGATTTTTTAATGGAGAAAGCGCGGAAAATGTTTCGCGCGCGGAATTGTGTGTTTACCCGGAACGTTACGTGGAAATTCGCGCTGGCGAGGAGCTAAGGGTTAAAAACCTGACCCACTTGGTTGACCACAGATTTACTATCCAGAGGCATTCTATTTAACCATCAAGTGACAAGTGGCCGTGCATCACGATTCCTATGAAAGCTAACAAGGAGTACAGAGTGTACAATGCATTATAGACAGAGTTATGAGTACTAGAACAGAGAAGAGAGTTGAGTAAGAGTACGTACGGCGACGGCCTGTGCGGTGGCACCACCGCCGACGTCCAGGAAGTTGGCGGGCGAGCCGCCGTGCAGCTTGATTATGTCCATGGTGGCCATCGCGAGACCCGCTCCGTTCACCATGCACCCAATATTGCCTGTCATCACACATTTCTTTTTGACATAGATTTTATAACATCTTACGTTACATGATATGAAAATGGCTTAGTTATTTATTATTAGTTGTTGAAATACGGCCCATAGTATTTCAACAACAGATATTGTGTGGGAGAATGAGTCATGTAGGGAACATTAATACTGACACTGAGGGGAATTTGAAATGCCAGAAAACGCTCAGAAGCAACGTTCCATCCCACTGTATGAGTTCTGAGCCAGTATGGTAGGAAATCCTCTAAAATATTTGTGTTATCTGATCAAAAACCTGGGGTTGCCGTAACCAACAATAAAATAATTTTACAGAGTTGGAAAAGTATAAAAATGGATAGAAAAATGTATTGTTACTATTCGCTAAGGTGATCTAGTGCATAATTATGATTTAAAGTGTGAGAGTTAGGGCCCCTGAGCCCTGTTGTCACTGCAACCTAGGAGGATCTATTGTGATCTCTCAAAAGTATAGTCACCCCCAAGTTCGATTTCCGCTATGAACCGAGTTATATCCTCTAATTCTGAATGGACAAGTATGTATGTATATATTTAGGTATTATGTATTATATAAATTTTAATTCATATGTATTTAATGTAATTTATAAATAGTAATTTATATATTTAATTTACTAGTACGTACTTATATGTAGTGTATATTATAGTTTATCATAGTTATTTTCCTTATATTATATTATACATTCCCACACTCAAGTCTTTTGCTACTACCTACTTATATCTCACAACATACGACTCTCAAACATCCAAAGGTTGACTGGGAGAAATCCCTGTTAAGGGATAAGTCCGCCTTTGCCCCTCATGTACATTACTTATTGTCTGTTTGTGTAAAATGTTTACTGGAGCAATAAAGTATTTTCTATCTATCTTATATTCTTGGGGTTGAGTGCCTGCCTGAATACTGCTTCTACTGTGAATGAGCTGAGCACTTCACATTCGCAAAGGATTTGTATGGGCGTTTCATCCTCTTTTATAAAGAACCTGCACACCGGTGTGTCGCTAAGACCCATTCGGTGTAGGTGTTTGTTTATACTAGTGCCCTGTTAAGGTCCTTATTAGGATTCTTATGTCGTTCAGTTTTAGGTTCGGAAGTGAATTTACGCCCAGAAAGTAGTGCCTTCGCGTGCTTCTGCCCGGGCAGTTGGAACCAGTGCTGCTTGCTTTGGTTGTGTGCCTAAGCATCTAGATCTAAATTGGTTGTGTGCCCCAATGCATCTAGTGCATACATAATTCTTAAAAAAATTAGGAATGTAGTTTGTTCTTTGTAAATACAGCTCTTATTATGGAAACTAACACGGTTGGCTAAATCACCTACTACATCCGTGATGTCAGCCCATAACATCTTGATGAACTAGGTGCCATATCAGTGCTTCCCTTCGGTCGTGCCGGCTACACTGAACTGGACGGAAAACACGAACTATTTATTATAACCAACCTTTCATTCAGTAGTGTAGTTCCAACCTGAGCGAGTTAAACCGCCCTAGTTAACCTAGTAAGGTGTACTGCTTGATGTTGTACAATAGAATTGTGAAGCGCTCAAGCACCGCGTTCCAGGATCTGAAACGGCACCGCAAGGTGACCGGAACGTCCCATTCTACAAGGTGGGACGGTAACGTGGCCAGCTTTCAGCATTACAATACACACTCTTTCAATGTGGGGATACTTGTGTTGTGTGTGAGCAGTACTGCTAGTGTGTTTTACATTATTTCAACCTGAAGTGGTATCGAGCGATATGCTCATTTATTTCTTCCATTACAGTGGGGACGCATGTAGCAAATTTAGTATGGACATAGACGAGTATGACATTTTGGTACCTTTGCAGTATTTCTATATTGGAGTTACTGGAGGTACCCCACAATTCTATTCCGTAAGTTCATACCAGCTTTAGAACAGCTTTATATAGTGTTTTCATGGCGCGCCGCGCTCCACTTATTGCGCGCCGCTAGTTTTAATTCATTATAAAATTCTACCAATTTTCTACCAAAACACTGAATACTGGTATTATTTCTTGGTTAAATTTACTAGTCAATATTCTCAGACACGACTGGGCAACACAATCACCTTCACACAGAAAATAAATATTGAAGTTGATAGATAATAAAATGTCACTTTTGGCAGCTGACATTTCCACTGACACTGGAATAGACAACGATTGTACCCGTAAACGTAGTTCGGTATTCGATAGTTCGTTTCATTGCGCTTATTTCGGTTTGCGACATATAGGGCGAAATTATACAGTTTTGGTCAGAAAAAATCGAAAAAAAAATTCGAGTGTGTTTTGTTTTGCCTGGAGTTCAAAAAATCGGTCTGTGCTTCTAAATAAGTGAATCCTGAAGTGTTTGGTATCACTGAATGCGTAATTTCAGTACAAACAAGACTGAATAACGAGTATTGATGGATCGATCGATTGAGACGGGATATTCGAATTTGTGCGGGAGCGCGCGCGCCAAAATTTCGCGTTTTTGAGCGCCGCTAAAAGGGCCTGGGAGCCAAGGGGAGTAGTACTATTTTAACGTTTGAGACTAAAGGGTTTATCTTGAAGGTAAAGAAAAAAAAATCAACATGGATGTTTATTTATTGCTAGACTTTGGGCATGGCCTGTCCTCGAAATGAAAACTGCAATACAACATTAATAAAATGCTATTATGTAGGTGGTGCCTCACTAAAATTCATTGGCCAGAGCCGCCACTGGTGCAATGTTCAACTCACAATTTGGAATCAAAACAAAGGTCAGTGTACTGTAAATAACAGATAACATTGTAGGAAATTTTGTTAAGATTAAGTACTTTGTTGTCAGTGTTAATGCATGTTTTTCAAAAAACAATTAGTTTTCGTAGCTTTTACGCATGCGAACCCTATGACGTCCAAACCCTTGGCTTGAGTGGTTAAATTGATACATTTTTAACTACTGTTTTCAAGTGTTGTGTTGTGCCAAACTTTCATGTTTGGAATGATACCTTGCTGAGCACTGACAACAATGGTGATGGATTAGAGCAGCGGTCGGCAACCCGCGGCCCGCGGGCCGCATGCGGCCCGCGAGCGTCCTTCTTGCGGCCCGCGAATCTAACCAACGGGAAAAATAATTCCGTTGGCCAGACTAGTCTGACCATCAGTCTGACCACTGGCAAAAACTCCGATTTTTTTGTAAATAAAGGTCTTATCATTCGGGATTAAATATTTTAAAAGTCACCATGGTGCTGACATATCCGAATACGGCTAACACTCTAAACTTAAATAAAGATAATTTTTTTTTTATTTCGCGTAAAATGAAATCTGTGACATTTACGAACGCGTTCGCTTACAAAAAATAAGCATTGTTCCTGATTAACTGATGCACGTCATTTAGATGCAATACTGCGCGTTTCTACGTCTAAGATGCAAGCAGATATTCCAAAACTTACAAGTTAAATGCAGCCGCAAAAATCGCATATTAAGATTTTGACAGTTTTTTATATTAATATTTCATTGAAATATATGTAATAATATTAATAAATAATAAATAATAATATGATTAAAAATGCACCAATGCGTTTTATTAACCGACTTCAAAAAAGGAGGAGGTTCTCAATTCGACTGTATTTTATTTATTTATTTTTTTATGTTTGTTACCTCAGAACTTTCGACTGGGTGAACCGATTTTGATGATTCTTTTCTTATTTGAAAGCTGGTGCTTCCCGTCTAGTTTCCCGTTTCAGTTTGGTCAAGATCGGATTGGAAAGCGAGGCGGATTCCGCCGAGTACATTAATAGCAAAAAATTACAAAAAAAAAGTCTGAAATAAAAAACTATTTAAAAAAATTTAAAAACCGAAGGATATCATCCACTCATGTTTTCTTTCATGCATCATTTTTGCTTGCTTTAGCACCGCCTTCAACTCTAGGGTTCGATTTTTTTATTTCATACATTTTTGAAGGCGGTTTTTATATTTTTTTAACAGTTTTTTTTTATTCAAAATTTTATGTACTTATGAAGATGAGATGCGGCCCGCACTGATCCTCTGGTAACAATTATGGCCCTCCTATAGTAAAACGTTGCCGACCCCTCGATTAGAGCATCGTTTCCCAAACAATGGGTCGCGAACCGGTAACGGGCCACAAAAAAAAATACCGGGTCGCGGCGGAGGCGGCGGCGTCTCGCATTTTCTGTCCACCATAGTGCAACCATAGTACCACGGTCGATTTAGGGCACGTTTAATACGGCGACTGACGAGTTTACATAATCTCTGCCAGCCAAAATAAAATTACAGAATAGGTACTTTATTTCTATCCAGGTGGCATTATAGTAAACATTTCCTATTGTTTTCAACACTGGTGTTCCCCAAAAATAAATATAGAAACCGATTGGAAGTCGAACCGGACCTGAGAATAAAATTAACATCTTTTCCTGCAAACTTGAAATTTTTAGTTAATAACAAAAAACAGCTCCACACTTCTCATTAGTATATTTTTGGTTTTTATTTTATTTTTTCATTTCATTACGTTTTTGTACAATTATAATAAATTATAAATACCTACGTTTTCAATAAATAAATATTAAAACTAGCAGGCATTCAAATATGTTTCATTTTACCTATGTACACACACACCAGAATAGGTACCTACTGAACTTTTTAGGTTGTTGGTGGGTCACGAAATAGAATGCATAAAATGACCGGGTCGCAGGAAAAAATGTTTGAGAAAGTCTGGATTAGAGGATGTCTCACCATCGAGAGCGATATAGTTGAGTCCAAACTTGGCTGCCTCAATCTCCTTGGGATCCTCCTGAGTGATGTCCTTCAGTTGGAACAGCTCCTTCTGCCTGAAGTCAGCGTTGTCGTCGAACCGGAACTTAGCATCCAGGCAGAAATCTGCACAACACAAACATATTATCTAAACAAAAAACCTTTAAAAGTTTATGAGTGAAATATTTAGAAAGAATATTAGGATCGCCTTAGGACAGGTGTCAGTCTAATTTAAAAAAAGTTGATGTTATCTCTCTAAGAATCTATAATCTATAACCCTATCTAATCAAGCGGAAAATCTTTAACGATGCACCGACGCGCACTCCGTCATCGATTCCATGTTCGCTTATAAGTAGAGAAGTACTCAGCCAATTCACATACGGTTTTCACTGACATATCTAAAGCTGCATATCTACTAGAGGCAGACTAGGGGCGAGGCAGCCGCTCGACCCGAGGCCGCATAAGTGGAGACGCTGCCTCAACCTGAGGCACACCGCGCCATGAGGCAAATTCGTCGCCTCGGGCCGAGCCATATTTTGTCGGTTTTTTGCCGCGCTCAAAGGAGCCTCAGTCCGAGGCGTGCACTTGGTCCACGCCTCACCTTGATCTGCAACGTGCCTCTTGACTTGCCTCAGAGTGAGCAGCCTCAGTTTGCTTCAAGTCGAGGCTGCTCGGCCTGAGGCTGCTCTAATGGGTACGCAGCTTAAGGATGGTTACAGGATATTTTGCCCTTGGAAGCGGCTTCTCTTCCCGCATCTTTGAGCGGCTAGTGGCCAAGGGACAAAGACCTTGCTTAGTTTGCGGCAGGTCGTGGGTTCAATCACCATTAGTGTGCATCACTTCTGTATCTTTCTAACTTTACAACTGCATTTCTTTTATGGAAACGAGTCGCTTCATGGTTCAGGCTCTATATACAAGGTGCGGCGCGGAAACTTGCTGATTTAAAAAGTCAATAAAAAAAAAGTAGTAGAGATATCACTGTAATTTATTTTTATTGTAACATACATCATCTAATTTTTTTTATTAAATAGTTTTGAAGATGATATCGGTCAAATGACGGCCCTCATTGTCGATGCACTGAGTTACCCGATTTCTGAAGTTTCGTTCTACTCTTCTAAGCATATCGACGGGTATGTTGGCGTACATTGTTTTTCAGATGAGGTAGGCTCCTTGGACGGTCATTGTAAATAATTGATTTCAGATAACCCCATAAAAAAAAGTCACAAGGAGACAAATGGGGGGAGAGGGCCGGCCAAACAAGGTCGCCTCTCAAAGAGATGAGGCGCTGGAACGGCCAGTAAAAAAGTACGCCTCGACAGCAAACGCGCACTGCTCGTTGGTCCAATTCATGGCGCGAACTGACTATGCGTATAACAAAACTTCATGATTTCGTATTTCGAACGAGTCGGTTCCCGCCCTTTCCCGACCCCACCTCGCCGCTTGGCGTGAAATACAAATCAGCAAGTTTTCGCGCCGCACCCTGTATATTTAGAATTGTAGGTCCCTTCCCCGTACCTTACTAGGTGGAGGATAAACCTGCCCAGATTGATACCACCTCATTCCATGAAGGCATGTCAAATCGGCTACGAAAATAGTCATGTGTTATCCGGCCAGTTCAGTGTAAATTAGTTATAATTTTTTAACTCAGAACTCCATGGCTTCACAGAACACATCCGGACGCGCTGCAAGTAGGAGGTTTCAACTGAAACAGTAGAGCGAAGTACTTACAGTCGCCGGTGAGTGCGTCCTCCGCATATGGGTTGATTTCGATGAGTAGTGCGTCCTTCTTGACGAACAATTCGTACATGCGCTTCATCATCGCACTCGCTTTCTCAGCGTTACCCTGCAGTCCAATCTGTCACCACACACACACACACACAACATTTATTGTTTCTTTTTTTTTGAGTAACATTTGTTCATGCACATTATTTTCAATTTATTTACGAAGAGTACACATTTAAACATAAATGACAGCTGTCAGAATATCGCATACCTTCTCAACGACACGGGCGACGGTGGCGTCGGTGAGGCCCTCCACGATGTCGATGGGTTCGTAAATGATGGCGTCGGGGTTCTCGGCAGCCACATCCTCGATGTTCACGCCGCCCTGAGATGACGCTATTATCACCGGCCCCTGAGTTGACAAGGAACATTTAAACATTTTGTAACAATTTTTTTTTTCAACAAACAATTACAACCTTGATTTACATGCTTGATGCGTTATGTTCTCCTATTCGATCAGGAAAAGGCTCACAACTTCAAGAAAAATGGAGAAAGAACAAAAATTTTCCAAAGAAGATATTATACACGTAGCGTGTATAAGCCTAAAGAACCATCAGGAAGTAAGTAGCGCCACCTAGCATGAGTATCGTCATTGCTCATATTGTGATCCTAACGGTCAGACACTGACGACCTCAATAAGCCACTTCCGGCTGCCGTAAAATAATATTTGCCATCCATTTGTGATATATTGTGATTTGAAAAATAGGTACTCTCAACTGCACCTAGAAACAAACCCAATCAGATAATAATGTCTCCTTGCAAATTATTCAATTGGCCAACTTACTACATTCCATTCCAATTAAAACCTATATTGGCAGTAATCACTCATATTGTTCTTTTTGTGTGCAATAAATGGTTTCTTTGTCAATCAAAGTTGTTCTACCGACAATGCTTCAGAACTCACGTTGTAGGAACGTTCCATCATGACGGCGACGTAGAACTCCTTGCGCGGGAACTTGCGTTCGGCCACCATCACCATGTTGCAGATGCGTCCGCCCTCGCCCGTCTGCTTCGTCACGAGCAGCTGTCCGAGCATGCGGCCAGCGATCTCGCCCGCCGTGTGCGGGCTGCATCACATGCGCTATTTTTAATCTTCATCATTGCCATATAAGTGTTCAGTCCCAGCATTTCAGCAGGAGATCATTATGCGATCCCCATTACATTACACATTATTTTGAAAATAAAAAAAATATTTTGAGATTGATTTGCAAGAAACATAGATACATAGATAAAAAAACCACTGTAACACCGTAGCAGTGTTATTAATGGCAAGAAAACTATTTCTTTTCAAAATTAAAATTTCAAGGAGGAAAATTTCTCTATAGTCATGTTGTTTAGACTGAATTAAGTAACACAACCTTTAATGTGTTATTTATTACTGGAGTGAGTTCGACTCAAACACACAGCTACCCCTATATAGTCGAATTTTCTTGAGAGCACTAGATAGCACAATAACACCTGGAGTCAAATAAAAACATGTATGAATTATATGAATAATTGGATGGCAAAATAGAAAACAAAATATGTTTTCAAAATAAAAAGTCGCAAAGCAAAAGTTATTCTGTTACACACATACACAATCACCCTTTCAATATTCCTTATCATACTGCGGACAATACACGCATAATATAAACACATAACTCATTACACTAGTAATAATAGAGTGTTATTGTGTACAGCATTGTATTCAAGATTTACTGTCTAGGTTGCAAATTCCAAATGATACAGAGTGCAAATTCCGGGGTCACAGATCTGTACATTGCAACCTTCTTATCTCACACATCCCGTTCCCTGCGAGCTTATTTATCTTTCGCACCTTATCATGACGTGACAGCTCAATTATCGAACATGGAACTCTCGCTCAGTTGAGTTTATTTTGGTCTCGACTGACTTGGCCCAAGTTCACAACACACACAAAGGAAGGCAAATCCAAAAGATATGTTATCTTCCAATATTTATTTCCGTGTAATCCAATAAATAAGTAAATGTATCCATAATAAATAATAAAATGTGTGATGAAATCATGTCTTATATATAAAATACATATCATATTCTATTAAAATAGAACCGAAATGTCCAATAACCAGTTTGAACTACATATATGATTAGTGGAATGTCTATCGCTAGTCAATAATTTAAATTGATGAAAGGAAGACAGTCTCCGACGACGTCAAAACATACTCGTATCTACTATTTCTGACAATGTCAATTTATACCTGAATGTTATCAATGGAAGAACATTGGAACAGTGGAAAGAGATATTATATATGGTTTACCTCTTGGCTACCGGAAGGGCTGGTCGGCTCTCAAACAACATACATCCGTCGAATTAAGGAAGGGCCCGTCGGTCAAAAAAAAAACCAGTTGCACTCCGGGAGTGCCGGCAGAAGTGAAAACTTTTTGTATTTCCGAAAATAATTCTTAGGTGGTTATAAAAAAAACTAAACACCCTAAAAAAATTTTAACACCGTAACATTGCTAAAAGAAAAAAAAACAAAAAAATTTTGAGGGATTCGAACCCATGGTCAAAAAATGCAAATCCTACACTCTTACCATTGAGCCACGAAATCACATAAACGACCAAACGAATATCGGATTCCCTTGATTCGCTTTCGGCTTTAGTGTCACTGAGAGACGAACAGAATTGATCCCGAGCCACTCGTAACTTAACCCTTAATGCAATGACTTAAGGTTACATTTTAAATAATAAAAATAAATCTGACGCTTTTCGAGATCTGACGCTGACGCTTTTCGAGATCTGACGCGAGTTTAGCATTTTTTACCTACCTAAAAAAGTGCCAAGCGCCGCTAAAGAAATTTTCACTTCAAAAAAAAATTTATGACAGCAAAATATTGCTAATTGCGATTTTTATGATTCTTTATTATTAGAACCAGTGAGAATGCTGGACAGTACGGATAAAAGCCTTTATCTTTCCTATAGGCAGAAAACAGAACAAAAGCAGGAGAAAACAATTATTTTGACAGCTGTAAAAAAAATTTTATACCTAGGTACGTAATTTCTGGCTGGCTGGTAAACTGGTTTTTAATCCAACATTATTTCAAATGTCTTATATGAATAGTTAAATTCATGATCTACACACTATAAGATTCAAATAGGATAATTCGACAATTTTAGTTTAGAAAAATTCGGAAACAATTGTGGGGCGTGTTTTGTTTTTCCTGGAGTTAAAAAAATCCATCTGTGCTCCTAAATAAATGAATCCTCACTTCATTAGCTGTCAAGAGCCCATACAGGTTATTAATCTGACTTAAATACTTTACGAAATATTTCAGTTTATGTGCGCGGGCGCCCCAAATTTCGAAAATTGTCGCACGGAGAAAATGGCATGGAAGCCTACAATATAATATATAGAATTTAAATATTTGGGAAGCCAAGAGGTCAATGAAGCAGTCAGAACGTCAAGACATTACTTATCATAAATAATGAGAGTAGGGGTAACATTAATCAGCAGATAGTAGGATAGGTTAGTTAAAGAGGTTTGGCTTACTTTTCGACCATACGGACACCACCTTTGAGTCCATTCTTGAAGGTTCCCCTGCCGCGACCTCCCGCGAGTACCTGAAGGATTAATTGCTGGTAAAGTCTCCCATCGTACCCCTACTGCATGCTACACAAATGATCACATCGTCCCAATTTATTGTTGCCATTTAACAATTAGTTGAACCAATTTAAACCAGCGCAATAATATTCCTATTGTACAAATAACCCTAGTTTCTGAAGAAAGTTTCCCCTTCCGTTTATAGGTTTAGCCCGTCTGGATTTATACCATCGTACCGAATTAATATTGGTTCAAACGGTAAGTCAGTCAGTCAGTCAGCGTTTATTGGTCGACTGTTGGATATATTCCTCTCCTATTTTTCTCTATTCCTCCTTAGGCCATCAGTGCCACAGAACCAGATTGTCTATGACGTACTTAACATCTTCCAACCTGGCGGGTGGTCTGCCCACACTTCGTTTCCCAGTCTACGGCAGACAGGGTAGGCTCAAATTCTAGCCGACTGAGTTGGTACCACTGTACTGGATGTAAGGGTACGTCCTGGGTGCAGCGTTGCGTGCAGCGTTTTGCGGAGCGGAGCGTGCAGCGGGCAATTCAAACATGCGCGCGCGCTACTAGTGTCCTGAGTGCGCAGCGTTGTGAGCGGAGCAGGGAGCGGGCGCTCGAGCGGGCAGCGGAGCGTGCGCGTGCAACTCAAACCAGTTTGTCTTTTCGAGCGTTCTATGGAGCGTTCAGTGCGGTCATGTCAGCGTGCAACCATGTCGTTTCAAGATTTAAACGTAAAACGCTACCTTGCCCGCTGCACGCTTGCAGTGCACTGAGGCCAGCCAAAGAACGCAGCGTTGACCGCTGGAGCGGACGCGCACGCCCCGTCCGACGCTCCGCGCACCCAGGACGTACACTAAGATGGCCGCATAGCAGCTTCGGTTGTGTTCTCCTCTAGTCCAGTATAGCCAGCAATCCAGGGAAGTCTCCGGTATGCCACCTACCTTCTCGGAGGTGATATTGGCTGGTCGGAGCATGTGCTTTGGCCCCTCCGACTCAGCAACCCATACATAAAAAAAAAGGACCCGATTACTCCAACGGCTGTCGTCTCGTCGGCTGACGTCTCACAGTCCACTGCCATTTGAGATTAACCACCCCGCGTTCAATAACAACTACTTTAGTGCGCCAGCGGCTGAAACGGCAATGAAGGAAAAGGACACGTAACAGACCTGAGCCTTGAGCACGATATCCTTGGTGTTGAGGTCGGTGGCGAACTTGATGGCCTCTTCCTTTGTCTTGGCCACGTTGAACTTGGGCACCGGGATCTCGTTGTCCCGGAGCAGAGTGTAGCTGATGTATTCGTGCACGTTGAGTCTTCGCACCGGTTGCTTCTGCGCGCGGTGAGCGGACGACGCCGCCAGCACCTGCACCGTTGTAAACCGTATAATTTGCCAGATGCACAGACAAAATTAAAACTGCTCATTAGCCTAAGAAATGGGGAGATTCGTTGTATGAAGACCCCAACATTAAATCCTCAGTCGATTTTTTCTTTGGTAGGTTGTAGTATATTAAGAGCCAAAGCTTATATAAAAAAATCAAAAAAAAATACCAAGCCGAAGTTAGGTATTTATACCTAAAAGTACAAATGGCTTAATATATTGGACTGAGAAATTCCTCAGTTCAAAATTATTTTACAAAATGATTTATTTGCATCAGTATGTGATACATTATGAAAATCTAAAATTTTGTTCAAATGGAACTGTTACTTTTAGAGATATTTCCTTTTTTTGCCCGTCATATCTATCGGAAAATTGCTCAGTCGAGTTTTTATTCTCGCATGTCCTTAGAATGTAATTTGGCGTAACGGGTAAGAAAATCCAAAAAAAAATCCATACCAATAGCTGGTTATTGAAAATGTATAAAAACGCAGTAGGGAAAATTCCTCAGTCGGATTTCTTTTTTTCATTATGTTAAGTAGTCACATTTACACTCAAAACCAAAATATCCAAAAAAATAATCAAGCAGAACACCGAATTTTGAAAATCTATCATAAATTTATTTCATGATTACGCGATAATGTACCGTCTTTCCTTACAAGTTGGGTCCGGTTTAGAATGCGCGAGCTAAGTGAGACGAGCGAGATACGATACTCGTACATATGCATATCTACCTACTACGTTGCTAGCTTTCGTAGAATACTTACACAGCCAGCACTAGCACATACAGCACTAGCGTAAATATACCGACGAAATGAAGCGAGGGTCACGTGCAAGCTAATATAAGTAGAACGACCCGCACATAACGCTCAATTTGCGGTGACAGTATCAGAACAAATCAGTATCTGATTTGTTCATCGGTGCGTAGGGTTGACAACAATAATTAGAAAAAAACACATTGAAAAAAAAACACGGATCCTGTATGGTACCGTGTGGGGCCGGTACTTTAAAAGAATAGCCCCACTGCATCTCTCCCCGTGTATGTCGTAAAAGCCGACTAAGGGATATGACTCCCTTCTTATAATACTAGGTGGTAGGGTTTAACCCGCCCGGGTTGGTACCACCGCACTGAATGAAAGGTCGGTCGAAACGGCTATGTAAATAGTTTGTGTTTTCCCTCCAGTTCAGTGTAGCCGGCACGACCGAAGGGAAGCACTGACGTGGCACCAAGTTCACCCGGTGTTATGGGCTCACATCACGGATGTTGTGGGTGATGTGGCCAACCGTGTCAGTTTCAATAAAAAAAAAAAATGGTAACTTCATTTTTTACGTTTTCTATGTTTTATTATTTGTTGTTATATCCGCCATAATAACACATATTCTGTGAAAATTTCAACGGGCTACCTATTACGGTTCTAGAGATACAGCCCTCGGACAGACACGCGGACGGACGGACAGACAGACGGTGTAGGCTTAGTAATAGGCTTCCGTACGGGATACGGAAACCTAAAAAATGGGTATAAAATGTAATATCATATTAGCCCATCACAGACGAAGCTATAATATATATTAATATAAATCATAGCAAGGCCATCGACTTATACTATATATTACTAGCTATCACTGAGCAAGGCATATTAAGATATATTTTCTATAGTAATCTTCGAGTGACCACAGACGCAGCTATAAGATAGGTATATTTTTATTACTTTCATCCTCGTACAGCACACAGTGACATACTCCGTGGTCGGCATCCTTCCTTCCGTTCCCGCACTTACACATCTCGATTCAGTTCGTCCCGGAAGTAGCCGTGCCCCGTGAGGAGCTGGAACGTTATGTGGTCTGGGTGTACCCAGTGGCTTCTCAATCCCTCCCCGACACTGATAAAGAACCTGTGGAGGTGTCTGCCAGTGGTGGATGTGTCCCACCCCACCGCACCTGCCAAAGTGACAAGCCCTCTCGCCTGATGGCGTGCCTCATCCTATGGAACATCTCCCGATGCGCAAAGTCCAAAGCGCAATATCCAAATGTACTTGAAATAAAGAAGAATTCGAGGAAGGAATACAACAGCCTCTCTCGATCCGGCAAGAGGTCTATTGCCAGGGCCAAATTTGAATACATCGGCAGAATCGGCGATAGACTGAACCAGCATCCAACTGGGAGTCGTGAGTTTTGGTCTCTTGCCAAATCTGTCGAGTCGAGTTTCTGCCGCTCCTCCCTTCCACCTGTGCAGGCTGAAGGCTCACTTGCTTACTCGAAAAGGAAAACGCCGACTTACTGGTATCTATCTTTACGGGGAACCCCAACCTGGACGATGGGGTGCCACTCCCCCATCCATACCTAGGTGTGAGAACTCCATGCCGGTAGTGCAGTTCCGACAACGGACTGTACGGGCGGAGCTTCACTCCCTAGACGGTAGGAAAGCGAATGGACCGGATAGGATTCCTGCATTGGTAATAAAAAAAGCGCGGCCTGTGCGCCTTCCCCCCGCACAGCAATCGTCCTAATATGCGCGAGATTATCGCGCCCGCTCTGTGGTCATATTGCCCCTCCATCGCACAACGCTCGCCAGTGTTCGCCCTCGCACCCGCACCGTATTTTTTTATTGACAGCGCGACATATGGCGCCGAGTCACCCGTAAGGTGTCAAACGACGCCCATGGACATTGGGTCATATGCGGGGGTTTCGAATGCCATACCGGCCTGACAGGTTCCCATTCACCCACCTCTTGAAGGAACCGAGACCGTACTTGGGGCGAAATATATGGGCAGGGAGAGCGTTACAGAGTTTACCGGTTCTGTAGAGGAAAGATCTGCAGAATCAATTGGTACGCATCCGCGGTAAGTCCAGCGTGTAGGGATGCAATCCCTGCCCAGTGCGCGTGGTGCGTAGTTGGAAAGGGGGCGGCGGGATCGCATTAAACAGTTCCTCCGAGCACTCCCCATGGAATAAGCGATAGAACACACTTAGGGAGCCGACATCCCTACGGTGTTGCAGTGGTTCTAGATCGCAGGACACTTCGGTGTCACCCACTAGTCGCACGGTTCGACGCTGGATTGAGACCAGGCGCAAGCTGGTATTTGGCAGAGCCATCCCACAGGTGCGAGCATTACTCCAAGTAGGACCTGATCTGCGATTTATACAGAAGTAGCTTTTGGTCCGGTGCGTAGTACCGTCGCACCTTATTGAGTACGCCCAGCTTTTTAGAAGCCAGCTTAGCCTTCCCCTCGATATGGCGACGAAAGTTCAGGTCGTGCGACAGTTCGACTCCGAGGACTCCGAGGTGTTCGCTTAATATAAGCGACGTGCCTTGGAATGAAGGAGCCGGTGTAAAGGCCGCTCTCTTCGCACTGACCGCGCAAACTTGTGTCTTGGAAGCGTTGAACTCGACCAAATTACTACGGCCCCATTCAGAAATATAGCCGAGTATGTGTTCGAGCTCAGTCACAAGTCTTCGCCTCTTCTCATCCACAACATCCCGACTGGCAACATCCTCTCTTCCACCTGTGCAGTGTCCTGGAGGCTCACTTGCCCACTCCGCAAAGGAGAAAGCCGACTTACTGGTATCTCTTTTTGCGGGGAACTCCAACCTGGACGATGGGGGTGCCACTCCCATCCATACGTAGGTGTGAGAACTCCATGCCGGAAGTGCAGTTTCGACAACGGACTGTACGGGCGGAGCTTCTCTCCCTAGACGTCAGGAAAGCGAGTGGGCCGGCTCCAGTGCTGACGCGCCTATTCCGTCTCTACTATTCAAATGGCCGTGTGCCGGCGGCCTGGAAATCTGCGTTTGTGCAAGCGGTCCCCAAAAAGGGTGACCGCTCAAACCCGGCAAACTACCGACCTATAGCGATTACCTCCCTTCTCTGTAAGGTGATGGAGTACGTTATCAATGCGCAGCTCATGAAGTACCTGGAGACGAATGACCTCATCAGCGATCGGCAATACGGCTTCCGGCCAAAACGATCTGCTGGTGATCTCCTAGCGTACGTCACTCACCTTTGGGGGGAATCGCTTGAAGGTCATGGTGAATCCTTGGCAATTGGCCTTGATATTGCCAAGGCATTTGACCGGGTTTGGCACAAGTCGCTCTTGGGCAAATTGCCGGCTTACGGACTTCCTTCTGGCCTCTGTGACTGGGTCGCCGACTTCCTACATGGGCGTAGCATTCAGGTCCTAGTGGACGGTTGCTCGTCGGACGCAATGTCAGTGAACGCCGGCGTACCACAAGAATCTGTGTTGTCTGTTTCTTCTGCATATCAATGATATGCTGTCTCTGGGCAACATACATTGTTATGCAGATGACAGTACGGCACACGGATCCTACACCAGTCACCCTTCAGCCAGTCGGGATGTTGTGGATGAGAAGAGGCGAAGACTTGTGTTCGAGCTCGAACACACACTCTGCTCTATTTCCGAATGGGGCCGTAGTAATTTGGTCGAGTTCAACGCTTCCAAGACACAAGTTTGCGCGTTCAGTGCGAAGAGAATGGCGTTTACACCGGCTCCTTCATTCCAAGGCACGTCGCTTAAATTAAGCGATCTCTTCGGGGTCCTCGGAGTCGAACTGTCGCACGACCTGAACTTTCGTCGCCATATCGAGGGGAAGGCCAAGCTGGCTTCTAAAAAGCTGGGCGTACTCTATAAGGTGCGACAGTACTTCACGCCGGACCAAAAGCTGCTTCTGTATAAATCGCAGATCAGGTCCTGCTTGGAGTACTGCTCGCACCTGTGGGATGGCTCTGCCAAATACCAGCTTGCGCCTCTGGACTCAATCCAGCGTCGAGCCGTGCGACTAGTGGGTGACCCCGAAGTGTCCTGCGATCTAGAACCACTGCAACACCGTAGGGATGTCGGCTCCCTAAGTGTGTTCTATCGCTTATTGCATGGGGAGTGCTCGGAGGAGCTGTTTAATGCGATCCCGCCGTCCCCTTTCCACCTCCGCACCACGCGCACTGGGCAGGGATTGCATCCCTACACGCTGGACTCACTGCGGGTGCGTACCAACCGATTCTGCAGATCTTTCCTCTACAGAACCGGTAAACTCTGGAACGCTCTCCCTGCCCATATATTTCCCCCCAAGTATAGTCTCAGGTCCTTCAAGAGGGGCGTGAATGGGCACCTTCAGGCCGGCATGGCATTCGCAACCCCCGCATACGACCGAATGTCCATGGGCGTCGTTAGACACCTTATGGGTGGCTCGGCCCATACGACGAGCTGTCAATAAAAAAAAAACCGTGTGGTGCCGGTACTTTAAAATAATAGCCCCACTCCATCTCTCCCCGTGTATGTCGTAAAAGGCGACTAAGGGATATGACTCCCTTCTTATATTACTAGGTGGTAGGGTTTAGCCCGCCCGGGTTGGTACCACCGCACTGAATGAAAGGTCGGTCGAAACGGCTATGTAAATAGTTTGTGTTTTCCATCCAGTTCAGTGTAGCCGGCACGACCGAAGGAAAGCATTGACGTGGCACCAACTTCACCCGGGGTTATGGGCTGACATCACGGATGTTGTAGGTGTTATAGCCATCCGTGTCAGTTTCCATAAAAAAAAATAAAGAAGTTCAATGTATTTCATAACTCGCGTAAAAACGGTGTTGCAACCCTAACCGTAAAACCCGAAAGTACGTACCTGTACGTGAAATAGAACAACTTTTGTTCTACCGACTTTTTTATTTGAAGAAAAAAAATTATGTTTACTCCATACATTTTGAGAATAGGTAATTAAAATTTGTATGGACAGAAGCGAAGCACTGACGTGGCACCAAGTTCACCCGGTGTTATGGGCTGACATCACGGATGTTGTAGGTGATGTAGCCGACCGTGTCAGTATCCATAAAAAAAAGAGCGTGAAGGGTGGCTGTGGTGAATGGTGATTCACGGGCAAAGCGTGAACTCTAGCTTCATCGCTTGCTGCTCAGGTTAGCGGTGCGCCGAAACGGAAGACGGAAGGGCCCCGGTACCTGTAAGGTACCCGGCAGTCGTCGTCTCTATCGCACGAACTCGCACGTCTATGTGCGCGACGACGCTCTACAACTGGATTGTTTCTTTCTAAAGCTCGATGTTCATTATTTACTGCCGGGTACTGTACCTACTTCTTAAATAGGTGCAACACTACACACGAAAACTACATAGAAATGTTGTTCATCCATCCATTAAACATTTATTTTACACATTCATTTAAATACGAGTGCGCTGCGCTGCGATATAGACACAACACACCACATTCGTTCGACACACACACAAACTATCATTGTATTGTGCAGATAGATACACGCGCCGAACGCGAGTGATACCTACAGTTACCTCAGAACTTTAATGCAGCTCGAACTACCAGCGCAGTCAACTAATTTTAGGTCATAATTCGTAGAACATAGGGTAGACTTTAATGTCGCTCGCTTCTTTGGTTTGCGCATGTGCAGTGAAGCAATTATCTACCCTATGATCTACGAGTGATGACCTAAAATTGGTTGACTGCGCAGGTAGGTCGAGCGCCATTTCAGTTTTGAGGGAATTGTACGACGACGATAGAAAATGCCACGTGCGGCGGCGCGAGCCCCCCACACCCCCGCAGCCCGCTTGAACCGCGCGCGTTCTGAATTGCAAAACATTCAAAATCTTTCTTTGTGAAATGTTTATAACTTATATTGCCCGTGATATTTTTTTTGGATTTTTTCGTAGTCGAAAGAATAGAAAATTTTGTAATTATTTCAATAAAAAAAATGGACTGAGGAATTTTCCACTGCGAGTAAAAAGGTAATTTCTGAAAAAAATATAGTTAGATGGTATATTTTTTGGATTTTCATGTTGTAAGTATAAAACGACCATAAAACGGCATTCCAGTGAAAAAATTTGACTGAGAAATTTTCCGGTGGAAATTATATTAAAAAAACTTATTTTATCAAAATTTCGCTGTTTCTACTAGGAATATTTTTTGGATATTTCACATATAGTTTTCATGATTTACCTGAATATTTCTGGTGAAGAAAGTTTAGACTGAGGATTTTTCCGAACAAAGATATCAACGATATAAGATTTTAGGTAAAAATACCTAACTTCTGTTATGAATATTTTTTGGATTTTTATAAAATAGGTTTAATTCATGATACTTCATCGTACTGTAAAGTCAAATTTGACTGAGGAATTTATGCGGGGGTCCACCCTCTTCGTTTCCCACACTACATAGGAAAGCCTGAGCGCCATGTAGGCAAGATATAAGAAAAAAATTAATGTTTGTATTTTTTATAAAGCAACAGTGTGTAATATTATGAATATAACACATGCCATTAAATCACTAAAATGTGTAAGTAGCTTAAAAAACAATACATAAAATAAATCCCAAAAAAGAAGTAGGTGCCTAGAAGATGCACGTACATGAATTTAAGATTTCCCATGGATCGGATGGTGACACTGGCAACACGCTGGTGGCGTGCTAGACATAAAAATTCAAATTCTGTTTTCAATTCATTCATCTTTATTTTTTAATTTGGTATTGTGAGGCTCATTTAAATTACTCTATTAATTAATAATTGTGTTTTAATCAGTCAATCAATGTACATAATTATATCAACACTTACGGAATTTAAAGCACATAAACAAAAACCAAAATTAAAAATAAAAGAATGTAATTACTTGACACTTTCGCATGCATGTAAACATTTGTATCTATGGCCGCGCGTGCTACTGATATTTATGAATGTGAAAGGTCAGAGTGCTAGCAAGTTATACAGCACAGTGGCAGTAATAGTTGTTTATGTTATGTATGGAACACAACTAACTGCGTATAATGTATAATAATCTATAATAATAATTTGCATTTCCTGATAAAAGGTTATTGACGGAGGAATATTTAAATATGTTTAAAAAAAGTATAATTCGAGATTTAATAATGTATATCAAAACAAAACATATTTGGAAATTTAGAATCCACACTGTGTTATATTGGCATTAAACTATAAGCTAAAGTATGCATATTAATAAACAATGTTTTAAGGAATTTAAGAAAAATAATATCAAATAATTGCAGAACCTGAACAATTTTATTACTTTTTTTACATTTATTTTATTACATTTTCTAACTGATCATATCCACTCATAACTTAATGTCATCAAGTTGGTGAATTTGTAATAAGGGAGCGTTCATAAACCATGTTATGGTTTGGGGGGGGGGGGGGGGTTCGTAGAAGGGAGCGTAGTTAAGAATTGCACATGATACGAAAATTTTCACAATAATCAAATTGTTGAAGTGAGACAAATTGCGCAAATTAACGGAAATTTTATTTAAAGCATACCAGAAGATAATATTTCATTAATCTGTCGACTTTTGTCACTTCAGGTCACTAGGGAGGGGAGGGGTTCCAAAATTTGCCTAAAATCCGTCACATGGTTTATGAACGCTCCCTAATCTATAGTTTGGTAAATTATTACCTATTTATAATCCTATGGGAAGGTTTCAGGTACATTTTGGTTTAGAATAAACCAATGGTTAGGGGGTGGTTTAATATTGCGGAGCAGCAGTAGTGGGGAGGGGTGCAGGGAGAGTCGGGTGCGAGGGCGGGTATTGATTTACACCACCCCATCTGCCGGAGTGGTGAGGGGAAGGGAAGGGTGTTTTTTTATTGTATAAAAAAACTAATTTTGAACGGAAAATATTTTTTGCATTTCTTTTAATATTATAATGGGGGTGGCTAAGAAGAGGGGAGCAGAGGGTGTGGGGGAGGGTGCCGGCTAGGTGAATGTTTTGGTGGTTAAAAAAAATTACCAGGCCTAACCTAACCTAATGTTGAGGCTTCCCATGTTGTTTTTGCACACATTTATATTCAATATCAATATCTTAATGCGTCTTAATAAGTTTTAATTTTGTATGAAACATTAATTTTGTATGGAAAATCTGTTTTTTTATTTTAAAAAAAATCTCCGAAACTACGCGTCTCCGACAAAAAATGATTTCGCTAAAATTCGTCTTTTAACTCAGCCTACACATTATGCTTAACCAGCAATTTGCGACCTCGGCTTCCTAGTAGAAAGCCACACCCCAGAATAATTAATTAGAAATGTGAGGATGTTTTACGAACTGAAAATAATGTTTTATCAAGTTCAGAGAACGTGAAATTTAATTTCGATTTAGCTCACGAACACGATGACGTAAGGACT
This sequence comes from Nematopogon swammerdamellus, assembly GCA_946902875.1. Taxonomy (NCBI): domain Eukaryota; kingdom Metazoa; phylum Arthropoda; class Insecta; order Lepidoptera; family Adelidae; genus Nematopogon; species Nematopogon swammerdamellus. The sequence continues at coordinate 21,435,487 of OX336336.1, forward strand.
GTGTCTAGGTTACTGGCGGCGAAGGTCAAATTCGTAAATAAAACTCGCTTCATACCAGAGGTCGGGAAGTTTTCAAAGACACTGGCTGGCCACATTCGATAATTTGAAGAGTGGCACAAACACTGGTAGGTAGTGGTTTAACAAAAATGATTAATTTCTGAATGGTCGTGGTTCGTCTGAATTAGGTGGGTCGGACCGAAATTACCTTGCTACCGTTAAGGACGAGGTTCTCAGCAAGGCCGAGGGAGCGCTGCATTATAGACGCCATTTCAGAATATGATAAATTTTCGAATAAAATGAATACTTAGCAAAAGTTATACACACTACACTACAGACAGACGGTTCATGTACCTGTGGGTGGACGGACGGACAGTTTGCATGCAGTTTGCTACGGACGGACGCAGCGTTGCCAGATTAAGGTTTCAAAAATTCGTATAGGTAATTGGAAAATTCGTATGTGTGGTATGTGTGGTATGAGTGGGTATGAGTGATGTTTTGGTGGTTTAAAAAAAAATAACCAGGGTTAATCTATAACCCTAACCTAATGTTGGCATTGGTCGACAACAAGCGCGCAAACAGCTGATCTTCCTTAGTTCTTTCATGTGCCGCTTTAGATGTAATCTGTGGTGGTAGACAGACTGACTGGACTGACTGGCCTGACCAAACGAGACGTTATTCGTACAGCGAAGGCCGGCTCATCATCCCTGTCAACGAGAAACGAAACGTAACAAAAACGCCATGCGTCCGGCTCAACATTAGGTTAGGGTTAATTTTTTTTAAACCACCAAAACATTCACCCATACCACAGAATATTTAATAGGTACTATCGTACCAGAAGCGACACTCTACAAAGACACATTAAAGGAATAGCTACTCTTGCTAAGACGCAATAAAGTGCAATTCAGCTCGCACAGAGCTTCATACCTAACTCGATTATTAGCCTACATCACGCTTCTCTTTCTATCGCGTAACTCTATCTCTTTTGAAGCGACACGTGCAGTGTTATCTTGTGACGAATAAATTACTCTGAATACTAATAAACTCAGTGGCTTCTCGTAAGTATGATGACATGTTAATTTTATTGATTCACTAGCTTTTACCTGCGGCTTCGCTCGCTTTAAACTCGGTTTAATAGCAAATCCAATTTAAACACAAAAATGATAAATAGACGATTAGCTCTCTTGTATTATTTCTCCCTGAACCATCTATCCCTCCCTCGCTTTAGCTCCTCTCTCTTCTCCGTCTCCCTTTCCCCTTCTTCTTAACCTCGTTATCTGCTAAATACCTCTCTTCCTACTACCCTCCTTCCCCTCTCTCTTCTCCCTCGCCCCCTTACTCCTCCTCTTTCCCCCATCCCCACTCCCTCCCCCATCGCTCCCTTCCTCTTCCCCTCCCACATTTTCCCTACCTTCCACTATTCTCCCTCCTTCCTCTCCCCTCCCCTCTCCCTCCTCCCCCCTCTCCCTCCCCCTCCCTCCTCCCTCGCCTTCCTCGCTCCTCCCTTCCTCTCTCCCTCTCCTCCAATCTACGTCTCCCTTCGCTCCCCCTCCCTCTCACCGCCACTTATATCGCTCCCTCCCTCAGCCCTCGTTCATTCATCTCTCCCCCGCCGCTTCCCCCTCCCTCCCTCCCCCTCCCTCTCGTTCATCGCCCTCTCCTCACCTCCTCCTCCCTCTCTCATCAATTTTACACTCCTCCCTCGCCTCCCCTACCTCCCCCTACACTAAATCCATTCGACATCCTCTACCTCCCTACATTAGTCCCCTCTCTTCCTGCCCCTCCTACCGTCCTACCTACCACCCCTTCCCTCCCTCCCTTCCCACCCTCCTTCCGTCCTTCCTACCTCTCTACCTCACCTGCCTTAATCGCCCCTCTCCCTCCATGCTCACTCCTCTCCCTCATAAATTTCAATAAATTCCTAGTTCAATAAATTTGATTTGATTTAAGTTAAGTACCCTATTATTATTATCATTCATTAGCGTAATATCCGCCAATATTGCTCCACGAAACAATAATAATTAATGAAAATAACTTTACCCTTCTCCGACGGAGCGGCCGATATCGGCCGCTTTATACATTATAATTATACCTTCTCCTACGGAGCGGCCGATATCGGCCGCTTCCTTTTTTTCTTTGTTTTGTTGGGTGGCCCCAACAAAATTATTTTATTCTTTTATCTCACTTAGCCGTGTGTATTTGAAAGTGACGAATTCAAATAGTAGAATAAATTTCCCTTTAGGCGAAAACCATCCCCCCATAGAGAAATGTCAGATTTACCGCGCTGTCAGTGTCATCAATACAGCGGTTATAATAGGAGGGCGTTGTACGTTGCTCTTTTGTTTTCGGGTTTGCTGAGTGTTTTTTTGTGCAGATGAACCCATAAGTGATGTTTTTTCTCTTTTTCATTATATTACGGATGTATTGAGTGCATTTGTTTGTGCTGAGTTGATCTGAATTTTTCGTAAAAATACTAAGAAAATGCCTCCTTTTCGGTACCAATTTCGGCTGTTTTTAGAGGCTTGTTTCTCGATATAAATCCGTTTTCTGGATAAAGTGAGGTGATAGAAGTGTTATTTAGTTCATGTAGTTGAAATAATATATGCCGTTTAGTGTTTGCATACAGTACATTTACGAGAAATAAGCAATTTTTGTGACCTAGTTTTCTACATACAAATTTGATCAGCCGTTCGGGTTTACTCAGGTGAATTTTATTGTGAACGACACGGGGGGCTGCTGATACACAAGAAAGGTATGATTAGGTCCGTTATTTATTAGTGTTTATAATAAAAATACTATGTGACCGATTGGCGGTCTAATAAATTTATAAAAAAAAAAACCTGAGAGAGGTCGCGATTTTCACATAGAAGAACTTTACAAAATAATTTTGTCACCTAGAATACGTAATATATATAAAAAATGCCATTTATAGCTAGAATATTTATCTGTAAATACAATCCATATGTTAGTTCATGAAGTTTTATGGAAAAATCTTCCAAAATGATTTTTTGTCGAGAGTAATGCACCGGCGCCGATCGCGGCCCGCCACCTGGTGTAGCAGGATTGTTTTGGTTAATGCTTCTGTAGCAGAAGGGTCTACGATTCCTAGTAAAGCCTGACCAGGAATATATATAGAACAAAAAATAATTACCTAATTGTACATTACGGCGGCCAATTCATGACAATCTCACTACAATGATATAACGTTTTACCTAAATGTCAGTTCAGAAGCAATTTTGACATTGACAACAGATTATCAAGCATCAAACATCATTGTGGCCAGTGTAAGAAATTAGTTCCAACGAAATTCCGCAATATGGCGGCCCCTCATATATTCCTGGTCAGGCTTTAATTCCATTATTATAACGAAGAATAGGCAGTGTTGCCATGTTAGGAGATTTTCTCCTAGATTCAGGAGAATTTCAGCAGTGTTAGGAGAAGTTTTTGCCTGTCAGGAGAGTAGGAGAAAATCTAGGAGAAAGAAAATCATTACAGGAGAAGATTTAGGAGTGAGAAACTATTCTTTTTTACAAGTAACTAAATTTACTAATAACAAACAAATATGTCGGTATGTACGGTGACAACACAATGAATGAACTGTATGTGAATAAACCAACCATCTTCTCAAGTCATACAATATACGATAGGATTTGTCTTTTGATAAGAGCAAGGTTCCCTTCTTGCTCTTTAGACAGGATAATGTGACACGCTGTGAGTGTGTCCGTGCATTGATCGACCAACAAGCCGACTACTTGGCGGGCCTAACCGAACGAACACTTTGTTGTCAATCAATGTTATTTACATGTGTTCTTTGTAATAATCAGTCTGTTCGTCAGTCCGCACCACTTTAACGGCTGTATCTTTTGTACCGTAATAGGATGCTGGTTGTGATTTTCACAGATCATGTGTTATTATTATTGGCGAACATCCTATCAAATAATTTTTTATTTTTTTATTTTATTTATCTCTTTATTTCAGCCAACTAGGGCCATATTGAAAATACATATTAAATGTCTTAACCTAAGAACTAAAATTACTTTTTCTCCACTTGTGGCTGTACGGGTCCCAATAGAGACCCGTATGCGTCATATTAGTCTGCTGACGCGGTGGATCAGGTGCGCGTAGAGTGGGCGCAGATTGCGTCCGCGGCACGGGCGTCGGCAGCGGCGCGGGCGTCCTCGGCGGCGGCGCGGGTTGCGTATCCTGAATGTGCAGGACGGCAGTTGTAGACAGCTCCGGCGCGGGCTCAGCATACTTATGGCGCGCGACCTCACGATGAAGGTCGCGATTGTAACGCCGGAACACCACACCGGAGGGCCAAAACTCACTGCGAAGGAATGTCTTCACCTTCTCGGCAGGAATGCACAGCTTGAAAGCGCAAAAGTTCGTGTCAGCCCAGTGAGAAGGAAGAGCCTCGACACTCTCAACTCGCTCACCCTTATCCTGGACGTGGCGGATGAGGTCCTCGATCTTCATGTCCTTTCGCAGGCGAGACACGTAGATGAGAGCCGTGCGGGGAGCTGCCTTCAAACAGCTCTCTTCAGGGGGCGCAGATCCGCGCTTATTGCACCTCTTCCTTCTCTTCTTCCTGCTCTCGACGAGTACGAACCCGTCTTTGTCACGTGCAGCCTCCTGCCGACAGTCGGGACGCGGTTCCAAGCGCGGGGATACCATTGTTGTTTTCTCCACCGTTTTACTGATGCGCTTCGTCATAGATCGGCGTCGCCTTTTCGGACGAGTGGCAACGGGGCGGGTGGGCGGAGGAGCGGGAGGGGTGCGCAGCAGTGGCGGTTATCCAGGTGAAGCAAGTGAAGCACCGCCTCACTTAATTATCTTGAAGGTAAAGAAAAAAAAAATTCAAAATACCATGAAAGAAAATTTAAAAAAAGTCCATCCAAACTAATCAGAGAACATTATAGACCAAAAAAGCGAACGGCGCACGGCGGCGCGGAGGCGAGCCGGCGGTGCGGCGCGGGGAGGTGGTGCGAGAGGGGTCCTTAGAGGCGACGAACGAAATACTTCAGCTCTGCGCCAAAGATGTGTTAGTGCATACAATACACATGTACTTGTCCACGCGCGTGTGTTGGCGCAAATGCCGACAGCACCATACAGCACAGCGCATAATTTGAAAAAGTACCAGGGACACAGCCATGACAAGGAGCCGCACGCGCGGGAAAAAACATTGCATGACATTGTGCACAGTTGGTGAGACGCCGGACACATCCGGCTCATATCGCTTCACCTCGTAGAGACCAAAGTTTGACCTTGAATTCGTTGCATTTACCTAGCAATTGAGGCGCTGATAAATCCTGCTGCATGAACGATTACGTCGCGTCGTCGCTGCGCTCGCCTAGACGGGCGGCGAGCGCTCTGTGTTCCCTTGAAGTACCAGGGTATAATCGGTAGATAAGAGTCTCAGTAAATAACATAACATGTCATACAGCACAGCGCATAATTTGAAAAAGTACCAGGGACACAGCTATGACAAGGAGCCGCACGCGCGGGAAAAAACATTGCATGAAATTGTGCACAGTTGGTGAGACGCCGGCCGGACACATCCGGCTCATATCGCTTTGAATTCGTGGCATGTACCTAGCAATTGAGGCGCTAATAAATCCTGCTGCATAAGAACGATTACGTCGTCGCTGCGCTCGCCTAGACGAGCGGCGAGCGCTCATGAAGCTCATGAAGTACCAGGGTACAATCGGTAGATAAGAGTCTCAGTCATGACATGTCATACAATATTTTTCCCGCGCACAGCTCCCCACCACGGCCAACCCTACCAAAAAGGTAACGATTTTGTGGTCCGATTGATGTTGAAGTACCAGGGTAGAATCGGTAGATACGTAAGAGTCTCTGTAAATAACATAACATGTCACATAATATTTCTTCCCGCGCACACAGCTCCCACGGCCTCTCTCGGCTGATCTCCTGGCACCTTTTCAAATTATGTGCAAAATTCTATCATAGGAATATCAAAGATACGCTGCGCTCCTTTATTATATAATAATAATAAGTAATAACCCTATGGGCACACCAGCACCAGTACGAGAACGAATGAAGTCCGCTGCGGGGTGTAGTGCGGGCAGGGGAGCGCGCGCTCGGCAAAGTTCGGCTGCAACTGGGCGCGCGCGAACTGCGAACGTGTTGGTACTCAAACTTCAGGTCTCGGTGAGATCTATCCATCTGTAACGTGAACTTTTGTTTTGGTCATAACTCGAGAACCACTGGTGCTAGACCCATCGTGTCGGTACTCAAACTTCAGGTCACGGTGAGATCTATCTATCTGTCACATGAACGTTTGTTTTGGTCATAACTCGAGAACCACTGGTGCTAGACCCATCGTGTTGGTACTCAAACTTCAGGTCTCGGTGAGATCTATCCATCTGTCACATGAACGTTTGTTTTGGTCATAACTCGAAAACCACTGGTGCTAGACCCATCGTGTTGGTACTCAAACTTCAGGTCTCGGTGAGATCTATCCATCTTTCACATGAACTTTTGTTTTGGTCATAACTCGAGAACCACTGGTGCTAGACCCATCGTGTTGGTACTCAAACTTCAGGTCTCGGTGAGATCTATCCATCTGTCACATGAACTTTTGTTTTGGTCATAACTCGAGAACCACTGGTGCTAGATCCATCGTGTTGGTACTCAAACTTCAGGTCTAAGCTATGTAGGTGGATTTTTAGTCGCCTCACTAAAATTTATTGGTCAAAGCCGCCACTGGTGCGCAGTGTAGAAGTCGAGGCATCAACAGCACCGTCAGCGCTTACGTAGCATACCGGCGTCGATGTGCAATCGCTGGGTGACGACACTTGAGCACCTCGCCTGCGCATATTGATGTTACGCACACTCAGCGTTTCGTTCGGTGTCCCCACTTGCGGAATGCGATCAGGCTGCAGAGACGGGGTTATCGGCCGGAGTGACTCGGAACATGACAATTTCTCAACTGCCTGTTTCAGCTGTTGAACTTCCGCGACGAGAGATGTTGGCCCCTGCGCCGCTGTCGCTCCACAGTTTCCCTTCAGTTGAGCTATGTCCGCTTTTATGATCACCAAATCTTTCAGGAAGGCCGTAACGTCGACGTGGTCGAAGGATACAGGCGGCAACTTATTGAGGTCGTACGCCACGAACCTTGGCACGTCGTCGGGGTCTGTCTCCTTTAAGATGGTGATGATGTCCTGGATAGTCTTCTTCTTCCGATTTCCTCCTTTGCGAGTCGGCCTTCTTGACGGAATGCACGCACAAAGCACAACTCTCGCGGTCTCAACGTCATCTTCGGTGAAGGCGGACTCACAGATCCGGATGATGCTGACTTCATCCAATACGTCCGCTTTATGGTTTATGAAGGCTAGTACTTCGTTCACAACCACATTGCATTTATCGCACGCCATTTTCGCTTACTTCGCAGGTGCGTCTAGAGTGCATCGTGTGCGCGTCCGTCGCCGACCGATGCGAGCTCAGTACAGAATAATAATACAAACAGCATAATAAGAAAAAAAAAATAAAAATTAAGGGCTTCCCCATACAAGAAACGTGTTTAAAAAAAAATTGTTTTCTTGGTTTTGCTCTAACGTAAAAACGGTAATACGTACAAGTGTTAAACTTGGTGTGGTTAAAAACTAAAAAAAATAATAATTAAAACAGACGAATTACGTGGTGGTTAGAATGGCAATCTGGGCGTCGTGGGTATGGAGGTGTCCAGGGACGTTGGATTTCGATCGTTCATAGAGTCCAAGGCGAAACCAGCGTCTCGAAAATTAGGGATCCTTTACCGATGTCGGCGATTTTTCACGCGCCGGTCCAACTGCTTACACTCTACAAAGCACAAGTAAGACCGGTGATGGAATATTGCAGTCATCTTTGGGAGGGTTCCCCTGAGTACCTTCTTTCAGCCTTGGATTCTATTCAGCGACGAGCCATTCGCCTCATTGGTGACTCTGTATTCACAAAGGACCTTCAACCTCTAAAGCACAGACGTATCGTTGGGTCATTGAGCCTGTTTTATCGGTACTACTATGGCCGCTGCTCTGACGAACTTGCTTCCCTTATCCCTCCTCCTCCTGTTCGCCTTCGCCAAACCCGCCATACTCTCGCGGAACACCCCTTTGTAGTCGACAGAAGAGTTCTTCAAACTGCACGATTCTCTAAATCGTTCTTGTGCCGCACTGCAAAGTGTGGAACGGGCTCCCAGGGAATATCTTCCCCCACTCCTACAATCCACGGATCTTCAAATCGCGGGTTAATAGCCTTTCCCCAGCAACATTAGTCCACCTCAGCCGGACTGGCACCTCCTCGGGGGTGAAATTGGCTGCGCCTGAGGTTGCGACCTCTGACAGAACCACCCAGTTCGGTAGCAATAAAAAAAAATCGTGGTTATGGTTATGACGGGAGGAAAAATCATTATTGGCGGAGAAGTGATGGAACAGATTGAAGGAAGAGTATGTACGTATATCTCGGTTAAATCCTGCTTGGCAGACAAGGTCTCCTTAAGGAGGTCGAGGGAGGAATTCAACTGAGTAGGGCTGCCTCACGAATTTAAAATTCGCCCCGAGGTCTAACCTGTATATATTATGACCAGTGCGTCCTACCGTTTATGACGCACGGGTGTGAAACGTGAGCTTTGACTATAGTTGTTTTCCAAAGTTGCCCAACGAGCGATGGAACTATCCATGCTGGGCTGGCCTGGGAGTACAGCTAAGCGAAATGGTGCGTAATGACTAATGAATGAGGCAATCCGCCGACGCATTAAAGTAATCGATATAGGAAACCAGGTGGATAAGCTAAAAAGGCAGTGGGCTGGGCACGTTAGCCGAAGAGACGAGGACCGTTGGAGTAACCATGTCCTACACTGGCGGCCGTGGACAGGAAAACGGAGTGTGGAAAGACCACCCGCCAGGTGGGCCGCCGACATGAAGTATGTCGGCGGAAAGCAGTGGTCCGTACCGCTGAAGGCCGAAAGACTGGAGGAAAATTGAAGGCGTATGTCCAGCAGTAGACAATTACACGTTGACTGACTGACTGACAGAGAACCCTCGGTGCGCGAGTTCGACTCGCACTTGACCGGTTTTTAGGGTGCAAAAGATACAGATCTTTACAGGTAAGACAGACAGACGGACGCACAGACGGCCTAGGCTTAGCAATATGGTCCCGTACGTATAAGGAACTCCAAAAATGTGGTGAAATTTTTATAATTTGAATAACAGGAGAATTTTTAGGAGGACGAAAATTTTCTAGGAGATTTTTAGGAGATTTTCGAAGTCAATCTAGGAGAATTTCTAAATTTGAGTTGGCAACACTGAGAATAGGCATTGAAGTTCGTTCTTTCCATCCAGGCGATCGACTAACTGTCGCGTCGTGTACGTAAGTACCTACGTATTCGTGCGCTCGCAAGCGCGCTGGCTGGACTGTTTTGTACGCTCAGAATATCGCGCGCTGTAGGTGATTAACGCGGTAGGTATGAAGGGGTGTCTGAGCACGATGTAGGGAAGGACTGTGAAGAATCTCTATGCGATTTGTTAGCGACAGACTGAAGCCAAAAAAAACGACACTTACATAAGACGAGTAGTCATGCACAAGTCATGTCAGTCAGGGTTGGATGCGAGCTCACTAAAAATCATCATACGCGAAGTCGAAAATGATGGTATTTGGGGCAAAATTATCGGACGCTGAACAAAATGATAAAATTGATTAAGGCGGGAATAGGGGTCAAATTGAGAAATAGGTCAACTTTAAAAAAATTTTTACAACTATTGGAAAACATAAAAAATCTATAAAAAAATATATCTTATGCATTGGTCTTTAACTAACAAAGTCTACGTTTCAAAACACAATTTTACTATTTTGGAAAATGTGTTAAATAAATTTAAAAAAAAATCAATTTATCATCCTTTCAAATTCAACGTTCTGGAAAATTAGACATAGTTTCAATACGAGACTTGCACAAAAATGTACATATATTTTTTCTCAACAATTCTGCCGAATTATTTTTGTATTTTCAAGTTTTATAACGCGTCATGATGAATAAATACCCCAATTTTTCGTAAAGCGGCAGATTTTGCCGCGCGGTCCGTGCGATCCTCGCCTCCCGCCAGTCTCGCGCGGGTCGTTGTGCTTGTCGGACGTATGTCGGTTCGCTCCGTGATCGCGATAGCGCTAAATCTTTGACGCACAATCTCCAGCAAGAGATACGAAAATTGGCCCCAGTAGTAAAGTGGCGTGTAGCTCAGCGGGAACGGGCGTGCTTACGACCCGATAGGTCGTCGGTTCAAATCTTGAACTTTATAACTTTTTTTTTATATATCATGGGCAAATGTATATATCATGGGGAAGTGGTCAAGTTCGAGTCGAGCTCGCGTAAAGAGGGTTCCGTACCAACCCGTTTTCTGTGAGAACTAGAAGGCTTAGGATTTTTTGACGAAACTTCGTCATGAACTTTTGTTTTGGTCGTAACTCGAGAACCACTGGTGCCAAACTCATCGTGTTGGTACTCAAACTTCAGGTCTCGAGTTATGACCAAAACAAAAGTTCATGTGACAGATGGATAGATCTCACCGAGACCTGAAGTTTGAGTTCCAACACGATGGGTCTAGCACCCATCGTGTTGGACCATCGAGTTATGACCAAAACAAAAGTTCATGACGAAGTTTCTAGTTCTCGCAGCAAACGGGATGGTACGGACAGCATGTAGTTCTGGTACCCATCCTGATCCCATGCTTTTCATCCAAGTGTACCGCTTAATATCCACATATTCCCTTGTAAAGCCTCCACGTGGCAGTAACGTATCTGGTGGAGAGCTTTTGGAAACAATCTTGGAGATGAAAGATGTTTTGGAAGAGGAAAATCAAGGCAGAAAAATGGAGCTGGAACAAAAAATTTACAATATTTTAGATAACACCGGAATTGAAGTCAAGATTTAGTTCTGGACGATCATGATTACCTAGGGCAAACTATTGACGAGTTTGCTCTCCTAGTTTTAGCTGCATATGTATCGAGGAAGATGAGGAAACTTATGCCAGCCAAACAGTGCCATAAGTGTTCCAAATGTGTTTGTGTGCCAGAAGATCAGCCTACACTTGACAGGGAGAGCCTGCTAAATTTGAAGTCAAGTGGTGAACTGCTTAGATGTTCTAATGAACTCTATGAACTCCTGTTGAAGGTAATAGGACACTGAAAAAATATAAATATTACAGCGATACAGTTAGATGCATGCAACTAATATTAATTTACTTCACATAATTTCCACTTACATTTTATATAACAATTTACAAATTCCTTTGCAGATAGACAGTACATACTGTGGAAACTATGTCAAAAACAGAAGCTCTGCACAAAAATTTGCTATTTCTTATCTTGGATGAAATGCTGAAATCCACGCACATTAAAATGATTGTGGTTGTGATGAACAGAGTCACAAAAAAACGTTGACAATATCAGTAATCACATTGTACCTCACTATTCAGATGCATTTCATCTGCAGCGAAGCTAACCAAGCAGCGCAAGAGAAGAAGAGGCAGAAGAGAAATATGGCTAAACTAGCCAAATTGTGATGTAATTGTTTTTTTTTATGGAAACTGACACGGTTGGCTACATCACCTACAACATCCGTGATGTCAGCCCATAACACCGGATGAACTTGGTGCCACGTCATTGCTTCCCTTCGGTCGTGCCGGCTACACTGAACTTGACGGAAAACACAAACTATTTACATAGCCGTTTCAACCAACCTTTCATTCAGTGCGGTGGTACCAACCCAGGCGGGTTAAACCCTACTGCCTAGTAATTTAAGATGGGAGTCATATCCCTTAGTCGCCTTTATTATACACGGTTTTGCAGTTGCCCCCGTAAAATTTTTAACTGACATAAGGGGGTTATTCTATATGTGAAACTAAACAACTTCTGTGGAGAAAAAAAAAATTCTAACAAAAAAAAATTTTTTTTTCCATAAAATTTTGAAATGCCTATTCTCAAAATGTTTGGAGAAAAAAAAAATTTTTCTTCAAATTAAAAAGTTGTAGAACAAAAGTTGTTCTATTTCACACACAGAATCACCCCCTTTCGGGTTTTACGGTTTTGGGGTTGCAACACCGTGTTTAAAATATTTTTAGCTCCTAAGAGAGGATTTGGGTTTTTAAAAGAAATTTACAAGGACCTGATATCGATTTATCACAACTTTCAATAATGAAAATTCACAAAAGAACATAAAATCTATTAGTTAGAAACTTCAATTGATACAGCGAAAAGAGAATTAAAGAACAACAAGAAATTATAAGAATGCTTCAAGAAATTATTATAAGCAGTAGCAAAACACATCCGCACGCCTAGAAACCTCAGAGCAAGAAGAACGCGGCGCTTGAGTAGTTCCTTAAAGAGCCGTCCGGTCGGTTGCGTCGCTGCCGGACACCGCCTCCGCTTACACGGCCTCTCCTGACATCCTGGCGCCCTCGCCAGGTTCTTCGAGCGCGTCAGGCGAGAACAAGAGGGATCTGGAGGATGGACCAGGCTGGTTCGTTATATCGTCGTCCGGTCTTGAGGAGGCCCCCGATTGGTTATCATCTAAGGCGCTGCCGTCATCATCAGTCATATCTGAGAACATATTATGGGTGTTACATCACGGCAGTTACCAATCGTTTACCCACGTTAGTTTGTTAGATTATTAGGATCAGGTAGCTTACAGAAACCAACCACCAAAAAAAAAATAGAACACCAATAGAATGACTCGGCATCTAGTCATTTATGATTCTTATGAACCCAACACATGCAACATATATCGGTAGTATACACTCTGTGGCAAGGTCCCCGTATTCGCGTATCACAGGGGCGACCGGCAGAGGCATCCCAGTCGCATACCGCGCGGACTTCGGCATAGGCATCCCAGTCGCATACCGCGTAGACTTCGGCATAGGCATCCCAGTCGCATACCGCGCAGACTTCGGCATAGGCATCCCAGTCGCATACCGCGTAAACTTCGGCATAGGCATCCCAGTCGCATACCGCGTAGACTTCGGCATAGGCATCCCAGTCGCATACCGCGTAGACTTCGGCATAGGCATCCCAGTCGCATACCGCGTAGACTTCGGCATAGGCATCCCAGTCGCATACCGCGTAGACTTCGGCATAGGCATCCCAGTCGCATACCGCGTAGACTTCGGCATAGGCATCCCAGTCGCATACCGCGTAGACTTCGGCATAGGCATCCCAGTCGCATACCGAGTAGACTTCGGCATAGGCATCCCAGTCGCATACCGCGTAGACTTCGGCATAGGCATTCCAGTCGCATACCGAGTAGACTTCGGCATAGGCATCCCAGTCGCATACCGCGTAGACTTCGGCATAGGCATCCCAGTCGCATACCGCGTAGACTTCGGCATAGGCATCCCAGTCGCATACCGCGTAGACTTCGGCATAGGCATCCCAGTCGCATACCGAGTAGACTTCGGCATAGGCATCCCAGTCGCATACCGCGTAGACTTCGGCATAGGCATCCCAGTCGCATACCGAGTAGACTTACTCTCAAAGAAAGCAGCACAAGTCTCAGGGGTGCACTCTCCTCTCCAGGGCACCATGAACTGGGCAGCGGCGTATGTCGTCTTGCCATACGCCCCGGCCACAAGTCTCAGCTCGTAGCGGCCGTTGCTCAGTGCCCTGATGACTCGGTACGGCCCACGCATTCCAGGGTCCAGCTTCCCCTGGGATTGGGCGTACTTGACGAAGACCATATCATCCACCTGGAACACACGAGGAGGACTTCTGTCCTCATTAACAGTGGCATCCTGCTGTGCCTGATTTCTTAACAACCGTTCGGCCGTCCTTTGCCTGACCATTTCTCTCCTGGACTCTCTGTTAGATGCAGAACAAGTGTCCGTACACCACCCCACCAGCCGTTACACCGCACCATCTCCGTCCACCGAGGTGGGTTAGGGTCTTTGTGACTTGCGGCTAATAAGCATAGTGGTTGCACATCGACCACACACACAATTTAGCTTCGTCTTCATTTCTCTCTATTCAACGGGAGCGCCGTCACTGGCACATCCTTACACTGAACCTGCATCATTGCTTTCACAGCTTAACTCAATGGGAACAGTACACTCAGGCATTTACCCGGTACGACTGAAATTGATCAATGGTTACTACAGACAGGATTTGAACCGCACTGTGTGCGTTTGCCTTGTCAATACCTAACAAGGTGACTATTGCCGTATCGCTCGCTTCCCAGTATAGTTTTTGTTAAATACCCTCATTTTAAGAACAGAGCACTCAACTAGTAAATCGTAACAAAATGGAAGGTGTTCACCAGATTGATTCACCTACCCTCTTAAGTTGGCGACTAATGTTTTTCTTTTGGCAGAAAAAGTGTTTCACTACCGATGATGAAATGAGCGAGACATCTATAGCACCGCTATCTATCAAAATGTCAACAGGTATTCCCTCAATCACACCCACCACAATGTTGTTGCGTTTTTTTTCAGGGTGGAAGAACAGAAATTTACTTTACTTTTGTTCCGTTGGTCAGAGCGTTGTTTTGCGAAACAATTACTGATGTTATGAGTTATGACCCACCTTCTTACAGTAAGCGCATGTAAGGGATTGGTCATACTTGCCGGCAGGCACAGTAGGTACCCGTACTGAGCCACACGTGCCAGTGCATATTGACCTCTTACGGCAATTTACCTGCCTATGCCCCGGCTCGCCACAAGAAAAACATTTGTTTGGGACGAATTGCTTGAATAGTCGTTTATTACCTTGTATCCTATTCGGCATCGTCGGTGGGTATGCCGTACGTGCATTTGCGACGGCATCTTTCACGGGCTTAGAAAATGTCGAAAGATATTTTACCAAGTCATTTGGGTTGAGATTGGCATTCGTAGCAGTAGCTTTTACCTGCGGGTCTTTGATTCCTCGTAAAACTATTGCTGTAATGAGATCGTCACTGAGGCCTCTGACAATACGTAAGCGTAGCAGCGTCTTGCGTGCATAGTCAGCATAAGTATGGAAATTGTCCGAACTGGTGGACATCGCGTCATACAAAATATTAGCCACTTCTATCCTTTTAACGCACAGAGACAGAGATCGTTTTTGAAATTACTCCACGAGCGGTCACTTGTGAGTTGTGACCCACTCGTCCAACCACGACTTAGCGTCACCTTTCAGACAACTTCCCACTCTAGCCAAGCACTCACGGTCATCCCAACGATTTGCGAGCTTGGCACCAAGCACCCACTTCGTGAATACTACTTAGGGTCAAAATTAGAGACCTAATAACTGCGGTTGCTTACTTACTTTAGGGACTGGATAGCCTCCACTATCTGTTCCGTGCCTTGCCCAACAGTGGGCCCGGCCGATCCCAGCGGCTGCGAGCGCGTCTCCAACGCATTCAGGCGCGACACGATGGTGCGCCACGACTCGCGGCTTCGGCCGCGGCGGCTCCGGTGGCTCCGACGGCTCCGGTGGCTCCGACGGCTCCGACGGCCGTGGCGTTCTTGGAGACGACTGCAATCACGGCGCGAGCGACTGCCACCACTGCGGTCGTCCCGGCTAGAGGTCCGACCAGAAGTGGTGCGGTTATGGTGCTCACGCGACCTCCGCGACAAGCTGCGAGAGCGCCGGCCTCGCGAGCGTCTGCCGCATGAACGCCGCCCGCGCGGACTTCGTGAGCGTCGCCCACGAGATCGGGAACGAGACAATCTATCCATTTTGTACAATCACACAAGCAGAACACACAGTTAAATAGGCAATAGGTAGGTAAGGTGCGAGAATGCAACCCGAAAAAATTCTCGCTTTGAGGTTAAGTCGACACGTGTTATGCGGAAAATTTGGAGAAAAAAAATTACTTTGATGGCCAAAAATGTAACGGAGATCTTAATGGAAATGAATTTCTTTATCCCACTTCTGATTTTAGCTCCTAAGAGAGGATTTGGGTTTTTAAAAGAAATTTACAAGGACCTGATATCGATTTATCACAACTTTCAATAATGAAAATTCACAAAAGAACATAAAATCTATTAGTTAGAAACTTCAATTGATACAGCGAAAAGAGGATTAATATGCGTTAATATGCAAAGGGTTAATTAAATAATGCTTCCATAGCCTTAGGGAAAGAACAACAAGAAATTATAAGAATGTTTCAAGAAATTATTAGCAAATTAGAATTATTAGCAATAGCAAAACACATCCGCACGCCTAGAAACCTCAGAGCAAGAAGAACGCGGCGCTTGAGTAGTTCCTTAAAGAGCCGTCCGGTCGGTTGCGTCGCTGCCGGACACCGCTATAGATGTGAAGGCGGTTGTTATCATTATTGTCGGGCCGATAACAACGGCTTTTTTCGCGAATTATCGTTGTCAACCAAAAACGACGGCTGGCTACGTATAAAAACGTGTAATTATGTTTTATTCAACCCGTTTTATATCCTACTTTTATTTGTTGTTGTTGATAGCTGTTGTTATCCGACAATTATCCAAAATAGCCGGTAACATGTTTATTAAGTACATAATAACAAGAATAAATGTTGCATTCATTACAAAAAGGTGCACATACGTTAAATATACATGTTCATTTATTATATGGGATGACATTGCACAATAAATTATATTGAATAATTTTAATTTTTACACCTTGCCAGAGTAGGTAATTAGTTAAGTAAACTACTTATTTCTATTTATCAGACCGTAAATCAAAACAATTTCCGCTCAGAAATTGTTAAAAATTATACAACCTTTTGGCATTAAGTCTGATAAAGGACCGGTTGTCAACCGCTGCTTAAACGTTTTTAGCGGCTGCTTTGGATAATTATCCGATAACAACTGCTGTTTTACAACTGTAGACACCGCCTCCGCTTACAATATTGTTATAATCTTTATGACATGATATATTATTATATAAGAACCTTTTGTTTAAAATATACTACTGTGCAAAATCAAAGAGAAAACAATAATTATGTCCTTAGGTACCCGAGGGACAAGTGCGCCTCTCGCAATGAAACTCACAATCGTGACTAATTGATACGTTATGTAAAACATGTGTTCTGTGATTTATTTACTTACATCCCCTGGATTACATACAGTACAGAATTTGGAAGCATTACGAACTTACATCATACGATCGTTATAATTATCGTACAAGTACGATAATAATCGTACGAATTCCAAGCCTGGTCGGAAACAGGCGATTGCAGCGCGCCCGTGCTAGCTGCTGTAACTAAAAGGTGCCGTCAGTTCTTGCTTCACTTTTTCTGTTATCCCACCATCCTTCCCTACATCGTGGTCTGATGAGCCCATACTGTTTGAGGGATGATGAGGCCGGCCTTCGCTGTACGAATAACGACTCGTCTAACCAAGGACTGACTGAACTAAAATATCAAAGAGAATATAAACGCCATCTCAAGTGTTGCCATCTCAAATTTTGAATTTCTCCTAGATTACGCGGCGGGTGGCCGAGTGGTTTGGACATCGGCTTCTCATGCGAGAGGTCCGTGGTTCGAATCCGGTCGGCGTGTACCAATGAGTTTTTTCTGACGAAAAAATTTACGTGCATACCTACACCTGCTGCTTCACCGTTCGGAACCGGTGTAAAACTGTAGGCCCGTTCCCTAAATCCTTACGAGCCGTTTTTACAAATGTGTGGGGCCGTTACTTAAAAAGAATATCCTCACTGCATCTCTCCCCATGCATGTCGTAAAAGGCGACTAAGGGATAAGGACAAGATGCCGTGCTAAAGGGCGACAGGCTCGCCACCTCTCACCTTGGCACGGTACTTCCACCGAGTCATGCAGCAGGTGGGTCTTCGTGCCTTACTTGCTGCTTGATCGATTTAATCTTGTTCGTATACTTTGCGAAACGTGGTGGTCGGTGTTGTGCTGTAATTGACCAGAGTACTTGCAGCACAACACCGATTACTCTGCTTACCCCGATTATCGGGATTCAGCGTGTGTGATATGTATGTATGTATGTACCTATAAAAAAAGAAAATTCCGAATTGGTTGTATTGTAACTATGGTCAAATGATCTTTGCCTGCCTATCTATGGCGAAAAAATTTAAAGAAAGATGGCGGACGGCGGGAGTTGTCGCGTCGTCGTTGTAATTAGAAAAATATTGTGGTTCTCGCGGTGCGAGAACTTATACATCAGACGTTAAAAGCTACGACAGAATTGGCTGTATACTCTAATGAGTTTTGCCTGTTTCGGGAGGAGACGAATTAATCTAAAAAAAAAAAATATCTATGGCGAAAACCATAACAACAACAACATGTCACTGACATGATGGCAGGGAATCTGATTGGTTTTGGGGTTATTGTTGCTCACTTGTAAAATAAATGTAAAAATGTAAATAAGTAAAACCCTTTGATCATGTTTCTCCTAATATCAAGACTATCAAAATGTTTAGTTCGACAGCGAGAAGCAGCTAATAAAATATATTGCACCAGCGCCAGTCATATAAATACAGTGGACAGTTTGCAGCGTTTCTTGGACATATCCAAGTTTAGAGCGGAGTACATCATCTGCAAACATCCTGCTGTGTGCCAATTCGACAGAAACCACCTGCGGCAGGTCGTCGACACAATCCAAGAGTTAGGAATCGACAAACAAGATTTGGCCGAACGACCTGTAATGTTTACTTCTTTACCCATAACTCTAAAATATCGTTACAAGGTATTAAAGGAATGTGGTTTCCAAAAGATAACAGCAGACACACTATCTAAATATTTGAACTTAGTTAGGAAACGATCAATCGCAGAACTGAAGGATGCAGGTCTGATTCTATCGTCCACTGCAGTCAGAACTAGACTTGCTGATATTTTGACACAGTGGCCGACGTCGCGCTCATCTCACGCACTGGGCATTGATGAAACGAAATGTTCTCTCCAAGATATTCGAATGAAAGTCCTACAGAGATACTTAGAACTAGTTATCGACTTATCTGAAAATGAATTTGAGAAATATACGAAGAGGTACGTGCGAATAAGGCATAGACCTTTTGAATGTATCAATGAAACCCTAATGCTACTGTTGAACGATATTCTAATGCCAAATGAAAAAATTAAAGCCAACTTTTTTGTGATTCACGCCGATCCAGAAAATATTAAGCAACTTTTGTATGAGTTGAGAGAAATTGGAGGTGTTAGTATTAAAGAAATTATGAAAATGCGACCAAAACTGTGCACTACCAACTACCAGAGCATCGTGGCAATTCAGAAAATACTCAATGAGCACGGCGTGAAGAAAGAAGCGCATGTTCGGTGCTTGGAGATTTTTACTTTGAGTCCTGAAACAGTGAGAGAGAGGTTAGAGAGAATTAAAAGTATTCCAGAATTTGAAGCATTAAAAGATCATCCCAGACTGCTTAGGATCATTCACTGTGAAAAGAAAGCCCTGAAACGGTTGGAGACGTTGCACCAAATGAACAAGCAATGCTTCAGCTTGAACATTCTATCCGGGAGTACCGGCCACTACAAGGTTTACGAGAAGGCGCCTGGAGACAGAACCAATGGGATGGATTTACTTCACGGCATCGCTAAGGAGCTGGGGCCCACCTATACCCACTCCAAAGTTCGAGAATGCATAAAACGAAATCCCTTTTGGTTAAATGTACCATTGAAGCATGCAAAATTTGTATGCAAAAAATTGTATCTACATTTTTCGCCTGATGAAATCTTCGAAAACTGTCCTATAGTCTTGTATCCGTGGAGTAAAATTAAACTGTTGATAGAAATATTTTTGGAAAATAAAAAATTCAATCAAACTAGTGATCTGTCAGAGTTAACTACATTCTTAGAACACATAGATCAAACAAAACTGACAAAATCTCAAGTTCTTAGTTTAATATTGTATTTCATGGAAAAAGAACATTATTTTTCTGGGAATGGCGTATGGATTGAAGATAACTTAAGCCAAATCAATAATTCTGACAAAGAAGAACACAGAAAGCCCAGTCGTCAGCCACATCATCATTCATAATCATAATTCATTGTACATATGAGTGGTTTGTCTTTTTGATCGACCAGCAAATTCCTGAGACATAGATATTTAAAATTTTACTGAGGAAGTAATTTTCCTGATTTCTAGAATTATCATAATAAATTTTTTTTATAACTAGTAATAGAAGTTGTATAAGAAGAGTGGAAGGACAGGCGAGCTGTTATATATTGTTTATAATATTTGTAGATGCATAGGTAGTATTTAATAAACAGTTGAACAAAACAACATATTTTTCATGAACTTTATATTTCCATTTACTTTTATTTTTAGACTGCTTCGGAACACTATACTTCACTGAACGTAATAGATTCACACTTAATACTATTTATCTTTTCAAATATTGTAAAACTATCCGGCACAGTATTTTCAGAATAAAGTGCCATTTTTGCAGCCTCAAAGCCAACGGCCATACATTTTTCTTCATTGAGTCCAGAGAGCATGGCACATATAAAACCACTTACAAGACAGTCCCCTGCTCCTGATACATTTTTAATGTTTTGTAAAGGTGTAACTGGATATAAATCTGCAGTTAATTTATTTCTTTGTTTTTCATATCCTTGAGCCCAGAAACGATGGTGGACTGAGCTGCTAGTACTTGGGTCATATTGTTTCACCACTAAAACTCCGCTTTCTCCTAAAGTCACCATTAGATACTTCACATGCTCCATAACAGAAGGAGCAAGCGCAAGGGCTTCCGAGATTTGTTCATTGTAATTATTTGAATGATCAGTTTTCATCTGTTTGTGACCTAATGCTTGCGCCATGGCTCGAAGCTCGTTGATGTTCGGAGAAGCAAATGTAACATGATGATTGTTCAAAAATGGTTTTACCGCTTTCCTCAAATCGGTGGGTTCAAAGAAGACTGAAACAAAACAAAACAAAAATTACTGGAAAGAGCACTTTAGTTAGGTATTCGTAAACATCAACCTACATGGTTTTTTAAAAATATGTTTATACCTATGAATAAAAATATATTTATTTTCTCCAATAATTTTTATTCGTAGGTAGGTCTAAACATGATTTATTAAAGTATGTTAATGTAGTAGCAGGGGTTGGCTCTAAGCCTGCAAAGTGCAAACTAGCCCCTATTGGTCGGGGACGTTCGTGAAAAACCCCTTGAACTTCAGCCACCCAGCAGCCAGTCTATGTCCTTCGTGAACCATAAGAAGACCGGGGCGGCTGCAAACCATTTGTTTATTTCGCACCACCCAGGAGGCACGTGTGACGTGCGTGAGGATCTTCAGCCGTTACCCCCCCTGATTAAAGTATGACTTAGTCACGTGACAACATGTTAGGTATTTGGCTGTCTCTGTTCGCCACGCGCACTCCCCACCAACGCAAGAGGGACAGCTGCACGCTCTCAGCTAATATACCTACCTACAAATTGCGTCAAAATTTTCTTTCAGGGCTATGTTTTCTTGACCCCTAAACCTTAACCGATTTTTTTTTACAATTGCTTTTTGTTGTAATCATGACAGTCCATTCTACGTAGGTACCTATCTATATAAATTTTTTTTTATATTCAAAAAACCTAATGAACTTCGTGACATCTACAAATTACAAATTATTATTTTTCATTCAAAAAACAAATTTTTAACTTTGGCGTCGTATATTTAGGGCCCTCGCAAACTGCAGACTTTCTAAACAATTATAATAATATTTATTTTGATTCATATTCGGATTCTTGAGTTCAAGGCAATACAAAAGCACAAAAGGGGACCCCTCTATCTCTATCACTTTTGAGGTGTGATTTTATACCGCCTTCAACTCAAGGGTCCGAATATGAATCAGTGTTCTATATAGGTAGTTGTTTTTTGAAGTCGGTTCAATGTTTTTTAAAACAGTTTTTTATTTCACTCTTTTTAGATACCTATCACATAACAAGTTCTGCGTAGAATTGGGCGTTAAAACGACGACGTGTTTTTCCAGTGATTGGTACACACTAACAGTCCATATCTTGAAAACTACTGAACCGATTTTGAAGAAATTTGCACTGTTCCCTGAGTTTCCACGTTTTTTTATTTAGCTGAATTAAATAACATCCTTTAAAAATTCTCTAGGTATCTACTTTCCTTATTTATTATAATAGACTAGATGTGCCCGCGGCTCCGCCCGCTCTCATATTTGACTTCTCTGCTAACCTCATAAGCCATTTAGCGTGATAATAAGTAGTCTATAGTTGATGGGAACAATCAAGCTATCCATAGATTTTTTTTATTAATATCGGTTCAGTGGTTCTCGAGTTATAAGCGGACAGACAGACATACATACATACAGACAGAAAGCAGACGTTGGATTTCCTAGAATTTTTTTTTATTCAAATCGGTTCAGTGGTACTCGAGTTATAAGCGGACAGACAGATATACATATGTACATACAGACAGAAAACAGACGTTGGATTTTATTAAATGTAAGGAAGGATAAGGAAAGGAAGGAAGGAAGGAAAGGATACCTACTTCACATACTCAAGCCCTTCCTTAAAATATTTTATTCCAGTCATAGATTTTTAAACTCGTACAATATATTACTACAAATTCAACAATACATTTTATTATATTTTATTTTGTTTAATTTTTTTTTTAATTTATCTGAATAGATAAGATACATAAGATATTTATGTTATTTATGATACTTTACATTACACATGACATTTATGAATTTATGAAACAATTAAATAATTCAGTGCTGAAAATATATTTGTATAGGTCATAGAGAAATAATATACTATGGTATAGGTACATTTAATCCCACCAACATATATATAAGTAATATACAAAGATGCCAAGTCTCGCACGCAACCTTTCCACCGTAAAAAGCAAAGAGATTTGTAAAAAGTCGTAAGTTCCCATGCAGAATCAAGTCTTTTCATATCATTTAACATCTTTCATTTCTATAAAAAAACACCTTGACTTGGCAATCGGACAGCACAAACAGATCGCTTCGGAAATATTCCTTTTCAGTTTACTGTTTACAACAAAGTTAACATAGCATGCAGCAGGTGGGTCTTCGTACCTTACTTGCTGCTTGATGGATTGAATTTTGTTCGAATAGGTACTTTGCGAAACGTGGTAGTCGGTGTTGTGGTGTAATTTACCAGAGTTCTTGCAGCACAACACCGATTATTCTGCTTACCCCGATTGTCGGGATTCAGCGTGTTTGATAGTATATGTATGTAACAAACTGGTATTAAGTTCGTTCATATTATTGTTATAATATTTTAGCTCTCCGATTGCCAAGTCAAGGTGTTTTTTTATAGAAATGAAGATGTTAAATGATATGAAAAGACTTGGCACTGCATGGGATCTTACGACTTATTACGGTGGAAAGGTTGCGTGCGAGACTTGGCATCTTTTTATATTATACTAGCTTTTGCCGGCGGCTTCGCTCGTGTGAAAACAAAAGTTCATGTGACAGATGGATAGATCTCACCGAGACCTTAAGTTTGAGTACCAACACGATGGGTCTAGCACCAGTGGTTCTCGAGTTATGACCAAAACAAAAGTTCATGTGACAGATGGATATGTGTTTGACTTATTTTTGCACTGAAATACCGTGATCGTATCCCACAGTGAAGATATTATGGTTACCCTACTTCATAACCATAATAATTATCTTCAGTTCAGCTCAGCTGTTCATGGGGCTGCCACTGTAAAAAAATATATTTTATAAAGATAATGCGTATATACACTCTTTTATGAACATTAGGCGGATAAAAACGCTTTGATTAACTTTATATGCGTGAATTAAAGTTAAATTATATTATTTCAATAAAAAAACTCACTTAAATCCAGCCTTATGGCTGAAATAATAATTAAATTAAATTCAAATTGAAATAATAATAACCTATATTTTTAAACTAATATTGTATTTTTTTCGTGTGGCAAGTGTTAGACAGGGACACAATACACCGTGGCAGCTATCTCACTCTGGTACATTTCCCCTCTCTAAATTTGAAGACAGAAATTGATCTCTAATGCCAAGTGCTAAGGTCTATTTTGCTATTGAGAAATTTCTGTAGTACTCAATCCTTTTGATTCCTAAGTCCATGGCCGTCCGTCGTGCGTGCACCCTAGTAGTATTATATTATTTGGTCGTGCATAGATAGATAGATGGAGTAACTTATTGGTCGTATCTATCACGCCCTACCGCATATTTCCAAAGTCCACTAGGCGAAGTGCTCTGATTGGTCGTTCTCAGTTTTGCGGGAAAATTTAAATTTCGTAAGTATTTCGAACATAAAGTTTTTTTAGGTCATTATAAAAAAATTACCTTAACCTAATTTTAACACCCTAACATAACTTAACAAAAAAAAGGAAGAAATTAAAATTTCGGAAGTATTTTCGAAAATATTTTCGAAATAATTTTTTTTAGGTGGTTATAAAAAAAATAACCTTAACCTAATTTTAACACCCTAACATTGCTTAAAAAAAAATATATTGTGGGATTCGAACCCATGGTCATAAAATTGCAGTCCCTACACCATACCACTGGGCCACCATATCACATAAACAACCTAACGAATATCAGATTCACTAGGTTCGCTGGGAGTGCCGGAGGCGGAACCAGACGAAATTCAAATTTTCCGCCAAACTGGCATCGACCAATAAGCATCATTCGCCTAGTGGAATATGGATATAATATGCCGCCCTCCTACCCTAGTAGTATTATATTCTTTGGTCGTATCGTAAATAGTCGTGGGGAATATATTATACAGCAGGCAACATATTATATTATAAAACAGCATTTATAACGTTAGAAATATTCCACCACATCTGCTGTTTGCTGTAATGCTGTTTTGCTATTTATCTCGTACGTACCGCCATCTAGTTGATATAATAAAAATTATTTGTTTTAGCCTGTAGGTATTTGAAGCTCTCGCTCGATAGAGGGCAGTGTTTATAGTATTTTGTAACTTAACCCTTAATGCAATGACTTAAGGTTACATTTTAAATAATTAAATAAAACAGCAGACTCGCACGTTGGAAATATATCATAGACAAGACTGCTGTTTGTTAGAAACAGCAACCATAAACAGCAGACTGGCACGTTAGAAATATATTATAATTCTGCCTGCTGTATTTCCGTGTTATAATATTTATCTCTTATTTCAATTATGCTAGTTATTCCAACAGCGTTAGGTTCAAATTCCAACACCAACAAAAACAGCATTCTAACGATACAGCACTTTAAAACAGCTGCGATATAAAAACAGCAGAGCATTATAACGTGCATTATAAATAACTCAAGAACAACTACGAGTTTGTGGCCTTTGCTGTAGAGACACTTGGGGCCAAGGATATTGGAAGGGGTCTGGATGCGGCATACAAGCGCATCGGGTGGTCCGCTTAAAAGGCCACCTTGGTCGTCTTTACTGTTAGTCGACGTACGACCTCGGTCCGTAGTGGTCGCGCTCGGGTCGTGCACGTGGTGCCTCGCAACAAATCTTCTCGCCTAGATACGTATCAAATTGCCATCTAACTGTCCTACTCTGTCTCCGTTCTCAGAGACGAAAGCGCTCGATATCGCACTATCCCTTTTGCGTTCACGGCGTTTGCGTCTGCATATCTTGTTCTAACATATTTACATCGTTGTCTCGCTTATACGTATCAAATTGCCATCTAACTGTCTTACTCTGTCTCCATTCTCAGAACTAAACGTACATTGATCTATGAAGCGCTCGATCACTTACGCTGTTTAGATATTGGCAATACGTAGAAGAACTACTATCGCACTATTCCTTTTGCGTTCACGGCGTTTGCATCTGCACATCTTGTTCTAACACATTTTACGTGTGTGTGTGTAAAATTTTAGCTAGTGTGCATCTGTGAAAGAAGGCCTATTTCTACAGAAGGAAATATATGACGAGGGCCTGTCCATGAAAGTAACAAGTCGCTGCTTGGGGCATGGAGCCCGGACGCGATCAGTTTTTCCAAGAAATTGGGAAAACTACTCATTGACGCGTCTGGTGACCGCCGTGCTCGGGCGTATTTCAACCAGCGGATCAGCCTGGCGATCCAGAGGGGGAACGCCGCTTCCGTCATGGGGACCATGCCTATGGTCCCTATGGACGACAATTTTTATTTATAGTTAGATTTATTTTTATAGTTAATTTAGTTATTTTTAGGTCTAGATTTAATTATTTTTGTTAATGTTGTGTGTTCAATAAAGATACTCACATTTGTGATCTAAAAATTGTATTATATATAACGTGCTGTTGAAAAACAGCCGTTGTCCCCCTCTCTAATCGTAATCGTAGTATCCCACTAGTATCCCTATCTATTTAGTCTGTGGGGCGGAGACGCGTAGTATTATATTCTTTGGTCTGTGTCATGTCATCTCATATCGTAAGGGCGTGGTGTGTATGGGTCGTTGTTATTGTTTTTGAGTGCTAGTTTTCGTAAAAAGGGGTAATAATAAGTAAATACATAATGGGGAAATCGAAAACAGGACTATTCGCGCTCGGCTTCTTCAGTGTAGCAACGTTATTCATATTTTTGGCTTTTGTAAGTCCTTACTGGCTGGTAGCGGATGGCACAAAACGCAATCCCAAATTTGTACGTCTGGGTGAGTTGGAACTTTTTATTGAAGATTTCTAACACTTACATCTTCCCCCGTCTCATGTGCAATCTGTACCATTCGTTAGGCGCCGGAGAAAGTTGAAGAATTTGTGTCGATTTGTTTATTGGTATGTGTGTAATTCCAGAAATTAGTGCCTGATCAGAGGATTTATCTTTTGTCTGAAAACATTGCAATCAATAAGACTGTATGTACACTATATAATGAAGGAACGTATCCTCATAGGTCTGTGGCAGGTGTGCTTCGACGGCTTCCAGGATCCCCGACACTTGTATGACACAGTGTTCAAAGGTTGTTGGTGGATATTCGAGGAGGAATACTACATCATCCACGACATACTCCTGCCCGGCTTCTTCATCGCAACTCAGTTCTTCTTTACCATCACCATGTGCTGCATTCTGCTGGCTGTATTTATGGCAATCCTCTACGTCAGGAAGGACAGAGACGATGACAGATATCTGACACTTCTAGTTACTTTGGGGACGGTGCTGGTGCTTGGAGGTAATATTACTAGTAAATTGTACATTTTAGTTTTAGTTAGTATTTAACCCTTTGCATCGCACACAATTAAATGTTACCCTTACTGTTAGCGACGAAATGAAAACCTGACTTTTCCTTTCGAATTTTATTACAAGAGTGCCAAAGAATATAACATTTTATGAAAATAAAACATCCTTTACATACTGAAAAGGTCAGTTATGAATTTGTTTATTAAAATTGTACAATTGTCTACAGTGCTGGTTCTGCTGATAACAAACTATAAACTCTCTTTACTAACTTAACTTACTAACTATAAACTATAGACTTTAACAACAGTGGGTACTTAATTTATTGAATGTGAAAGTGGTTATGGACGTACTGATTGCAGCGTTTTCGGGCATGATATCTGTGGTGACGTTCGGAGCGCGCGGGGACGGTCGCGACTGGATGCCGGACTGGGACCACAACGACCTGGGCTGGGCGTACGCGTTGGGCGTCGTCGGAGTGAACCTCCTGTTCCCCGCCGGCATACTGTTTCTCATCGAAGCTCGAGTGCACAAGTACAAGCGGCTCAACTCCCTGCAGAGCCGGGACCCCTCCGCCTACACCATGCAGGAGAGGAAGATATCTTACGTCGGAGGCCATACTGATATTTAAAATATTTCTCTCTCTATTCCCACGACGCACATCTCAGCGCCAATGAAATATTTCTCCGCTGTAAGCATCGAGACATATACCATGTCAAGCAGACATGCAAAATGTTGCTCTCCCAATGTTCTTCAGGTGAACCAGAAAAGCAGTAAATTTTTCGCAGTAAATAATCTATTAAAATCAAACCATGATCGATCAGGATCATGCGACCGTGATCAATTGATCATAGATTAACCACAACACTGGCAGTGCATTCCGTTCTTTCATTGGCGAAAGAAGTCATAACAGCCGTATCATAATGACTTGGCGGCGCATTTTTACATGACTCACGTCACCCACTGCAAACAACGACAACACCTCACAGCTTGAGCAGTGTTTGCGCTCTGTTGGCACTGTCATTTAGCATTCGCAGGAATTGTCTGTATGCATATTAATCACGGTGATCCCAGAGCCATTAAATAAGCTATGTTAACAAGCTGATGCGTATATAGTCTAAGTCGTGAAACTTTCTACGAAATATTTAGATTAGGAAACTTTCTAAGAAATATTTAGGTTAGGTTTCAGTTTAAACATTTACGACTTCACCACCGCCCAAGGGTCGACCATTCGTTCACGAAGGGGGGGGGGGGGGGGGGGGGGGGGGGTGTCAAAAAGTGGCCACGTGGTTTATGAACGCGTTAGTTAATACAGGCAAAACTTTATACATTTAATCATTTTTTATATTAATGAAAGGCTTTGATTACAAACCCTAAATTGGCATGCACAACTTGCAACTGACTGATCTTACGTTAAATAATATGTTATGTCCTATAAAATCAAGCACAACTGGTAGCGCTCTCTATGGAAAAAGTAAGCCTACATAAGGGCAATGTTGTGAGCATCTAGCCAGAGTGAAGCGAAGTGGACTTTTTTATTATTAAATTGATGCTAGGATAATTTATTTGTAATTAATAATTTAATTAAACAAGCATTAATATTTTCATAAGTTGCAACCTGGCAATTTCTACATTAGGGGACATCCATTAATCACGTGAGCAAAAAATTGGGGGGGGGGGGGGGGGGGGTCTGGCGAAATCTCACCAAATCTCACTAGGGGGAGAGGGGGGTCTACAACAATCTCACGTCATTATTTATTTTTTTTTAAACACTAAGCTTGAGCTGGACCTAGAGACACTATTGCTTCAATGGATATGGACATCTTGTATCCTATCATAACGATTGAAGAGGCTAATGAATGCCCATGCCGTGAATAATAGTATTTTAAGTGCACCTGAAATGCTGATGCTGCGTCATTTTCTTGCCACTTCCATTCTCTCAGATCATTCAGTGTACATTCAGTTGATATTTAAATACTTGAATTTTGCATTTTAAAGTCTGTATACACTTTAAATATGCAGATTTTGACGAAACTTACACATAGAGGAAATCTCACGTGAGATTTGGGTAGGGGGGAGGGGGTCCCTATAAATCTCACGAAATCTCACTAAGGAGGAGGGGGGGGGGGGGGGGGGATGTTAAAAAAATCCAAAAAATTTGCTCACGTGATTAATGGGTGTCCCCTTATAGAATCTCAACAGATTTTTATGTTTAATTTATATTGCTATTAGTATCGTAAATACACTTAAATGCACATGTAAAGAACTGTATGACTGTAAAAAAGTATGTGGAATTGTTTACTGTACCACCAACATAAGTATGCTTAAAATGTTGGTTTATATGCTCACAATAATTCATATTTTTCTTGCTTATCATGTGCAGCTGTATAAAATTGTGAATGTGTCCATCCTTTTTATTTAAATTTAGAAAGTTGAGTCAAATAATTATGATATATATTCAATTTATAGAATAGTAATGTTTTTTTTAATTTTAGTTGATGTGTGTAGATATTTTGATTATGAATCTGTGCAGCTGAGGTGACATGTTCAAGCGGACAGTTTTATACCTACATATTTGTTCATATTAATTCTGCATTTAATATGAACATAACTCAAGGTTTTATCGTTTCCCAAAGTTGAAGGGTTAAAGTACATAAAGGTGTATAAATGTGGGACTGTACATTTTGGGTACATTCACATTAGAAATCTTTTCGTTCAACTTGGTACTTTCGGTATGAAGTGCGGGGTGCGGGGTTTGTGAATTTTTTGTGTGGAAGTTGTGCTGGAATCTATACTCACTCTAAAATGTTTTGCTTGGATTCCGCCTTCTCCGCACCCCGCACCCACTTTATGCCGAAAGTGTACAGTTGAACGAAAAAAAAGTCTACCATCCTTCAATTACCTACCGGGTTTCTATTCCACTTATTAATAATAATTAATAAGTGGAATAGAAACCCTTCACATGCATATCCACTTCTAAGATTCTTATGAATGAACTGACCGAATGTGCCTAAATATGTGAAATTATTGTTTTAAGCGCAAGAGTAAAATGTTTTTCATTGTCCGTCCACTTACTATTAATAAGACTTATTTAATATTTTTAATAAATATGTTTATTAACAATAATTTATTTTAATTTTTTTTTATGTAAACTAGCATGGTTGGCTGTGCCGAGGGACCAATGGTGCAGTCGACAGAGCCAAAATCACCTCTCCTCGCGAAACCACGCTCAGTTAGGTGCCATGCCAGCAGATTTGCGGACTGTTGCTAGGCTGTCTAGCCCGTTAATACAACGCTTGAAGACACCCAGGTTAATGGATTCAGGAAATACACTCGCTGGAAGACAGTTCCACACTCTAGCGGTGCGACAAAGAAACGATTTAGAGAACCGATGGGTTCTCAAAAGCCCAATGTCAACAACAAAAGGGTGTTGACTCTCTGCGACGAGTCATGCGGAGATAGGACGGGTGGCAGGGAATAAATAATTATCTTTTCAGTAATAATTCAACTTTTTTTTAAATACAAGTATAGTATTGCCACTATTCTAAAAGGCTACCAAAATGTCGCGCTGTACATACCACAGAGAAATTATTTCTCCGCAAGCAGCGGCGGCGGTGTTCTCACTGTTACTTCTGTAAGATTACAGACCTACTCTGGTCTAAGAATGGCGGTTGACGAAATATGATCGAAACAAACTTCCATATATCCCAAAGGTTCACTAGAAGAAATCATTTAGCGATAAGCTCGGTTTTTCCATTCTGTTCTGTCCCAAAAGTTGACTGGAAGAAATTACTGTAGGGATTGTTCGCCTTTTTCATTACCCACATTTTCAAAGGTTGCTGGAAGAAACCCCTTGTAATATTTTCAATGTCAAGTGATTCACTGTGCATGGACATTTTATTATTGGGACACTCTTTGAACTTGACTTGGGAATTTTTGTTTTGACCATTCAGCCCCTTCAAACTGCCACAGGGGCAGATGGGAATATTTTTTTCCAAAGACCCAATTTTTTTTTTCAAGGAGACGCATAGACGTTTCAAGAGGGTGGATGGGAATAATCCATAAAAAGGCCAAGTGCGAGTTCGACTCGCGCACAGAGGTTTACGCATCACCACATAATTTCTGGTTTAGATTTGTTGTTATAGGTACGATAAAGTTTGTAGTTACTATAATCAAATCTCACAGCAAGTTTGATGCTTGTATGTATGTATTTTTTTTAAATTTTATTTACCATTTTTACGATAGAGTAAAAACAAACACACAACTACCTATAATGTGCCTATAATAAATTAACTAATTTCGGTCTATTTTTCCATTGCTTGTGCTGAGTGGAACCTTGCTTCTTGCCCATACATACATAATTGATAATACGGAAATTCTCTTTGATACGGAATATAATATATTATACAAATGGCGAAGTTATAATTTTTAGGGTTCCGTATCAGGTACGGGACCCTATTACTAAGCCTACGCCGTCTGTCTGTCTGTCTGTCTGTCCGTCCGTCCGTCCGTCCGTCTATTAAAAATAAGAAAACGTGAAAAATTCACGGGGGTTCCCATAGAAGAAACCAAGAAGAGTATGCGCGCGCGCCATCTACCGAATAGATTATGAAGCATGACATTAACTAATATGAAGCTTTTCATAACACGCTATCTAGATGGCGTGAGTAGCGCTAGCCGTGACATGGCGATACGGGCCCCTCGGTGCGCGAGTTCGACTCGCACTTGGCCGGTTTTTTTATTTGGCAAGAGCTTTCAAATGTTTGGCAACTCTGCCTGCTCAAACACCGGTGCGCCACCTGAAAGACATTCCCGGCTCCTTTTGTGCACACTTCGGCAGACGATTCCTTCATCGCAGGAGAGCTTTGACGCAGCTGCTGTGGTAGCAGCCAAACTGCACTATGGGGGTTTAATAAAAACGACATGCACCGCCTCAACATTAGGTTAGGGTTTAATTTAACCCTGGTTATTTTTTTTTAAACCACCAATACAGGTTAATAATCTCTGTTTGGGGAGAAAACTCGCCTAGTGACGTCCGTCGAAGCTGCAGCAAAACTCTCCTACAGACCTACCAAGTTATCTGTGAAGTGGTCAGATCAGTAACTACAGGTCTGTCTCTCTCTCTCTCATATGTGTCAAAGCGTGTCAAATTCGAGTTCTCAGTCTCTCTGACAACCATGCAACGATGGCAGCGCAGCACCACTCAGTTCACAGATAACTTGGTCGGTCTGTACCTGCGATGAAGACTCGTCTTCGGCAGTGGGAGTGAAGTTTGGTGGTTAAAAAAAAGCCAGGCGTAGTAAGCGGCACATGAAAGAACATAGGAAGATCAGCTGTTTTCGCGCGCACCCATATGTACGAAACGAAACGTAACAAAAACGACATGCACCGCCTCAACATTAGGTTAGGGTTAATATAGAGAAGATGCGTCGCCGCGACGCATCTTCTTTATATTAGCCCTGGTTTTTTTTTAATGGTTATTTTTTGGTTATGTTTACAATCAGCTGATCTATAGCGCAAGAGTCGATCCTATTCCTTTGTTTTCTCATGTGCCGGACCCCTTAAAGTACCTACTGACAGCTCTGGCTACTTTTGGCTCACGATAAGAAATGGCAGAAGGACCTGGCATCCAAGCCAAAAATTAATAAAAAAAAAACAACAGACAAGGCTGCATGGTATAATACCTTTGCCTATCCCAAAAAGAGGGATAAAACAACAAAAAAAAAAAAAAAAAAAAAGAAACCAAGAAACGGAATGGCAGACAGCAGTCAGTCAGTTCGGTGGCACGCACGTCAGTCAGTTCACTGCACACTGCCATGCCATGCCATCATGCCAACGACTGCCGAGACCGATTAGCAGGCTGTAGCGTCAGAGTGGATATAATATATCTAAATAAAATTTATCAACGTCCGTGTCCGTGTGATGTGAGTGCACAAAGTGAGGCTTGCGTTGCGTGGTGTTAGCATTTCTGAGACTACTAGTGATGTGCTACAACAGGCGCATATGAGTGAGCAACAAAACAAACGCAACACCTACTACCTAACGAGGGCGTGACCAAGAAATATTGAAGTGAATAGTGTTTATTTCGTCTGGCGCGAAGTGTTTGGATGAAAAACATAGATTGCTAAACCTCAACACACGACAGTATTTTGGACAGTTGACAGCTTGCTTGGTGGGTGTCGTTTCCACATTATATTTTATTTCGCAATTTTAGTTATTTGATACTTCAATGGGCTATGCAATCGGTGCTGTGTGACCTGTTTACCTTCAGTCTTTCGAAGACAACGCCTTTGTTGGTGTTATTTGATTTTAGCTACAAACTGCTTGCTAGTGATCTATACATTTAGTACCTAATAAAAAAAGGATTAAAAACTAATTCTGAATAGAAAGATTCCATCAGTTCTTTACCATAACAATAAATATAATGCTCGGGTGGGAGTTTGTTTTGTATAGCGCGGCAAGGGGGGAGGGGGGAGAGGGAGGGATCGTTTGGGGGTGGTCCCCCCGCGGAGGAGGAGGGGGGCATGTGGGGAAAGCAAAAACGAAATCGTGATCAATGGACCTTGTCACACTCACCCGCATCCTGCACACACATACTGTAGCACACCTACTACTTAGAGCGACATGGTTGCACCCAACACTTACATTTACATTTTGTAAAATACAGTTGATTAAACAAGGGGGGTGGTGTGGGTGAATGTTTTGGTGGTTTAAAAAAATAACCAGGATTAACCTCCCGCTCGGTCCATTTTGTTTCTGTAATATACACTTGATTACTCAATTTTTTTGTTTGGCAACCCAAACACGACCCCTACTCTTTAACGAAATACGCAAAATTCGAAAATATTACGTAATTTTTTCAATTTTCAAAATAAAATTTCTCCTAAAGTACAAAGTCTCCATAGAAACATTTTTTTTTTTTGCTAATAGCTTCTTAGACTCTCGCCTACCAGTCCCAGCTGCCAGAAAGGGTGCGCTGTAGTATAAGGCAGGTTTGGTTGAAGATTGTCGGTAGCTGGGACTGATAGGTGAGGGTCTAAGGAACTACTATCAAAAAGATTTAGGGCGCGGAGACTTGTACTTTCGGAGAAAAAAAAAAACAAAAAAAACTTTTCATACAAAATTAATTTTCGATTTTTTATTTTATTTTTTTAAATGCACCAAAACATTTATTTTGAATAGGAATTTATGCAAAAATGACATGGGCCGCCTCAACATTAGGTTAGGGTTAATTTATAGAGCGACGCATCTTCTATAAATTAACCCTGGTTATTTTTTTTTAAACCACCAAAACATTCACCCATACCACTTCCCTTGTTTTTACATACATTTATATTCAAAACCAATGTTATTGAGCCTTAAAAAAAATTTTTTTTTATTTTGTATGAAACATTTTTTCAAAATTTTTTTTCTCCGAAAGTACAAGTCTCCGCACCCTAAATCTTTTTGGGGACACGGCAGTGCCCCGCCTAGTCGAGCAAAGTCGGCCGTACCGTCCTTTTCTCGAATTCAGAGTTTACCGCTTATAGTTAACTGATATAGAAAATTTTTTTTTGCAAAACGGAATAAAGTTATGTTTAACTCACATTAGAGGGTTGCACGCTACACACAACTAGTAATTGCAGTTGATTAAAATACTATCAAGTTTTACCGATTGAATATTCTTTAGTTTTAGTTATAATGCGACTTAAACACCGACGTACTTAACCCATTGAATGCCGACTAATTTCAAAATGGCAAGTTCGGGAGCCACCATACAAACGTGTTCCTATGTAGTATTACGTAGTGGTTAAATAAATTCGAGTTTACAGCATTTCATTGGATAAAATTATCGATAGCTATATGAATATTTAAAATTTGTCGGAAACTGGCAGCACTTCAAATGTTTCCTCCGTCTTCCAAATAACAGACTTTAGAACTATCCCGGAATATGTCAGATTCCATAGTTAGTCAAACTGCAGACATGTGATTCGGTTCAGCCATTTTCGAGTTACATACATACCAGACAGATGTGACTTGCGTTTATAATACACTGGAGTGTGAAACATTCAATCCACTTTAAAGTATTGCATTTTATTGTTATATTATCTCGCTATCATGAAATTGAATAAGTAGGTAGCTCAGTTTAAAGCTATTAAATTTGCATTCTAAAAGTCCAAGAATATGGTGTGGTTGGAATTGTTTGCACCCAAGTGTGATGTAGCGCAATCTCAATGTTGCGACCTTTACCTGGTTTGAGCATATTTTCGTAAAAAAGTAAGGCATTGAGTCCACTAACGTCACTCGCCTTGGAGAAGCAAACTGCAAATTAATAAACTAACATACCTAAGCGTATTGTGAGCAGCCTGAGAACAGCCTCCATTGTATTTACTAAGAGAATGTTATGTCAGCCGTGAGGTACTTCATTCATGCAATGGGCTGACAATTGTGAAATGTTCACAGTACTTAGTATTCCTCACACGATGCGAGCCTTGCATTCACTCACTTTGACCAAATTTGTCTAGCGTTTAAAATGAGCTTGCAACATTGACACTAAATATAAAAAGATTTATGCATGATTTATAGAGATATTG
Organism: Nematopogon swammerdamellus; assembly: GCA_946902875.1. Taxonomy (NCBI): domain Eukaryota; kingdom Metazoa; phylum Arthropoda; class Insecta; order Lepidoptera; family Adelidae; genus Nematopogon; species Nematopogon swammerdamellus. The sequence continues at coordinate 21,471,112 of OX336336.1, forward strand.
GGAGAATAAAATTATGTACGATAGGTTGAACAAATTTTCAATGCACTGGAAAATTTGAGTTACACGATTTGTCACATTAATGTGAAATTTTTTAAGAATACCAGATTTTTTTTATATATCTTAATTTAAAATTTACTTATTCCCCTGAATGCTTTTATCCCTTTTACCTTTTTCATGAGCAATGTTACGATTGCTCTTAAATATGTCTTTAGGTCAATATATTATATTATGCAATACAATGGTGTGCAATTTAGATATACCTATTTTAGTTGCTATTTCTGCTGATTTTAAGGTTATTTTATAGCCCGTTTACGGTGTATGTCAAAAATCTCTCCCCTGCCCTGCAAACTTACTACTACCACAAACGTACTTCTCTAAATTGCATAGGTAATTGACTAGTAATTTGTCTCGCTGAATCATGCAGATCTTGAGTCACTTTTAAGTGTTTGAAATTCGGAAGCAGAAATGAAGTAATATTGTGGTTGATCCTCAAGTGTGAGTCTTACTAGACTTGACAGCTGACTTGACTTGACTTGATATTAATTGAGGAGAACTTAAAAATGAAGTTTTTAATTAATTTTTATCCCTAAACAATACAACAGTAAAAAACTGAAAAAGGTAAGTGAGCTTATTTTTCTAGATCAGTTTTTTACTGTACTACCGAAATATTATCGTTTCAGAAACTAAGTATTCTTCCTTGATGGATACTTTTTCTGTTGGACTTTATAGTGGACGACTTTTTGAACTAGACAAAATTTTGAGTATTTATAACAACTATATATTTTTTTTTATTTACCCCAAAAATTCTCACAACCAGTTTATATTCAAGGAACTAATCATTGACCCTGTGAATTACCAAGGTGTGGTCTCTATTGCGGAGATGCGTTCTCTACCGACTAGTGTCATGAGGTCAATCTACATTGCGAGCTAGTTCTCAGGGCCTTGAGAGAGTGATGCATTAATTTAACAGTTGAAGTCGCTACAGTTTTGGAGCATTCGTACGTGACTGAAGCCTAATTTGCATTTAATTTGTCTTGTTTTGAATATACTGTCTGAGTACCTACATGAGTAATAATATTAACTAGTTAGTTAGTACCTAGTAGAATACATTCTGATTATGCTCGTTTGCCAAAGGGATTGTCAGTAAATCTTTCATCATGCCATACTGCTAAAAGTATTTGAGAATATTGTGATGCAGATTTTTCTCTTTTGATTAAATTATAGGGTGCAACTACTGAATACAAAAAAATATAATTGCAGATTTGCGAAACCCAAAATGGTTTTCTGATTGTTTTTTCAGATTGAATACAAAGATGAAGAACCGCAGTTTAGCGGGCAACTGCGGCATCGGCGTGTTTGTAATAGCGCTCGTGACTGTGGCAATCGCGTTTGGAACACCCAGCTGGCTCGTCAGCGACTACCGTATCACCGGGGCTCGTCTTGACAGGTACGCACAGCACAATATGTATAAAGACATGGTCGAGCACGTTGTGTGCGAAACCGATGAGCATATATTGAAAAATTTAACAAGTGTCATAACTACATAAGTTTTGTACCGTGTGGGTCCGGTACTTTAAAAGAATAGCTCCACTGCATCTCTTCCCGTGTATGTCGTAAAAGGCGACTAAGGAATATGACTCCCTTCTTACCTTACTAGGTGGTAGGGTTTAACCCGCCAGGGTTGGTACCACCGCCCTGAATGAAAATAGTAAATAGTTATAACTATATAAATATAGTTAGTTAGTAATAGTTATAGCTATGTAAATAGTTTGTGTTTTCCGTCCAGTTCAGTGTAGCCGGCACGACCGAAGGGAAGCACTGACGTGGCACCAACCAAGATCACCCAGTGTTATGGGCTGACATCACGGATGTTGTAGGTGATATAGCCAACCGTGTCAGTTTCCATAAAAAAAAAATATCAGTGTGTATCTATTATATTTAACTGGATTGAAGACTTATACTACTTTACATGGTAATTTCAACAGTTTTATTTAGAGCCATTACGCACTGTCGACTGGTGCCACAACGGACTTTCTATTGTTTAAATTTGTGTTTACGCGCGTGGTCGCCGGTCGTCCGAACGTCTCGGCACCTGTCGCGTAGTGGCGACGAACAAGCGGCTGGCCGGTCGCAGTGCCTATCAACAATCGATTCTCTAAATCGTTTCTTTGTCGCACCGCTAGAGTGTGGAACTGTCTTCCGGCGAGTGTATTTCCTGAATCCTTTAACCTGGGTGTCTTCAAGCGTCGTATTAACGGGCTAGACAGCCTAGCAACAGTCCGCAAATCTGCTGGCATGGCACCTAACTGAGCGTGGTTTCGCGAGGACAGGTAATTTTGGCTCTGTCGACTGCACCATTGGTCTCTCGGCACAGCCACCCATGCTGGCTTACATAAAAAAAAATGTAATCCCTTACATGTACATATATTCCCACATACCCATACCATGTGACCAATTTTAGGGTACTTTTGTACCCCCATTCCCCTGTGACCATGTGTGGTATCTTGACTAACCCCTTCCCCCTTCCAGTTTTCACGTGGTATTTCACAACTTGCTGTTTTTCAATGTTTTTATGTGGATTAAGTATCAACGCTTGTATTTTCAGTTTTGAATGTAATCAGGTGAATACTTTTTTGGTGTAATTGAACATTGCCTGTCGAGTTCTTAGGACTAACCTTGCCAGTCCACGCCACGAGAGCGATTCTTTTTGTGCGTCTCAGACCGCCACACAATTTTGGTCTTTTTAAACTATATTTTGAAATACCACATGATAATCCCCTTTCCGCCCCCAGCGTAGTATTAATTTGATAAATTCCGACCTCGCCCCAAAACAGTCACGTGGTATGGATACGTTCCCTAAGCCTACATTAAAACTTAGAGTAATCTTATCTACAGCCGCGCTATTCTGACCTAACTCAAAATAATATGTCTCCTGGGAGCTCGCTATTTGGAACGGACTATAGATAGTACCTTTTTGGTAATTGAATATATTATTTTAAAATGTTTGTACTAAATGTAATGTTTTATAAATTTTTTAATAAACTGTAACATGCTAATTGTCTTGTTGTCTGTGACAAAACATCTTGAATGGTTGTTTAGCACCTGTTGTTGTTTGTTGTTTGCTGCCCAGCCTCTTGGGAAGACGGGTGGGCCATTCTCCGCACTGAGACCTCAAGACGGTCCGTTGTACGTTGACCTATTGAAAACTATCAAGTTTCAGTGTTAAACCTACACCTCTGCATTAGTCTGGCGCGTGCCAGACTAGCGCAGAGGTGTGTCCGACGGCGCCCACAGCCATTCGTATATTTACAGTTTAAAAAAATATTTTTAATGAACGGTGTTTGCAGACTCGGACTGTGGAGCCACTGCTTCCGATCGCTGCCCGACCCTCTCGACGCCTATCAGAGGAGATTTTTCGTCGGTTGCCGATGGGTCTACGATCCGTTCACAACCGGTTATGACCGGATACGAGGATACCTTCTGCCCGGTGAGTCTATTAGGATCGCTACGACCAGCCAAAACTTGAGTCTGCACAGCGGGGTAGCAACAAATAAGACTACTCTATTACTTTCTAAATGGTAGAAATGTCATTAGAGAGGAGTGACTTACAGCATTTGTCAGCTTTGATAGCTCAGTGGTGCAGACAGTCGACTGTCGTTATTGATTGTTAAGCAACGCTGGGCTGGTCAGTATTTGGATGGGTGACCGCTGACCGTTAGAGGCTGACCGTGGTTCGGATTCCACGTAAAACTTTAGGTCCCTTCCCTTCTTACCTTATTAGGTGTTAGGGATTAACCCACCCGGGTTGGTACCACCGCACTGAATGAAACGTTGGTCGAAACGGCTACCTATGTAAATAGTTTGTGTTTTACGTCCAGTTTAGTGTAGCCGGCACGACCGAAGGGAAGCACTGACATGGCACCTAGTTCACCCGGTGTTATGGGCTAACATCACGGATGTTGTAGGTGATGTAGCCAACCGCGTCAAGTTCCATAAAAAAAAAAAGTGACTACCCTCCTAAACATTGTCATGGCATTTCATAAAACAAAAATCTACAGGATATATATTTATCTTTTTGAGAATAATAGAAAAGTAATAAAAATAAAATATGTTTTTTACATATTTATTAGGGATGTAACGATACCGATACCGATATATCGGCCGATATATCGGTATCGCCGATACATACAAGCCGATATCAAACTATTCGAAAAGCCACGAAACGACGCGCACGCGACATTTCCGCTCCGTCGCAGACGTTAAGCAGACTATTTCATGTGGAAGCTTGTACCAGACATTTATAACTCTTATTTGTGAAAAAAAAACTCTTTGTCATTTGTTTTTAATAGTACTATTTGTAATGAATAATGATACTTAATTACTTTCTTAATTAACACTTTGATTGCTTGATAATAATTCGTTCATAATTATTATAAATATTTTCTTAGAATTTTGATTGACATTTTTATTTACTTTATTTTTTACACTTTCCATCCCAAGGTTAAGTCTCTGTTAAATATAGGTAAGTATTATGCATAATAAAGACATACAGACGCTCGAGGTATATCCTTCATTATTTATTTCATTATTTTATTTATTATCTACTAAACCATCAATATCGGTATCGGCATCGCCGATTATTTACTACAAAAATCGGTATCGGTATCGTATTGGCAAATTCATGTATCGTTACATCCCTAATATTTATGTTTTTGTCACTACTGTAATTGCGTTTTTTGAGTTTCAATGGTTTACAACTATATCCTTTTGAATGATGTGCGTGCGCAGCGTTCATGGTGACGACACAGTTCTTCTTCACGCTGTGCCTGATGGGGGCGCTGGTGTCTGCGGTGATGGTTCTGTTCTTCTTCCTGTGCTGCGGACCTGATCAGGATCGGTTCGTTCTTCTCATCAAGTGCATCGGTTACATATTGCTAGGCTCTGGTGAGAATATTGAATTATATTCACTTTCACTGTGATCTTGTGAATACCTGCAGCTTGAGTGATTTTGTATCTCAAGTTAACATTGCGAAAAACTTGAGACAAAATTCTAAAATATATTACCATCCCTTACATCTAGAGTTTTTTTTATTTTGCCTCAGTTGTCCATTTTAGTTAAGAATAACTTCCTGAAAGCGCAACAGGTCTTAATAAAATGGCCAGTCAGTACATAATATGTAGGTATATGTCGCGTGCGCTATTGCACGCTGGGTGATGATTTCGATTTTTCCTTTATACTGGCTACGGTGGAATGAACCATCTCACTCCTTTCCCATTTGAACCATCTGACTTTTGCTTTGTCATTGATTTTCGTTGGTCATACTTGTAATTTTATAAATTAAGAAGTATGGTAACTGTGGAGATCCGTTGTCTCTGAGCTACCGTATTATTGGGAAATGAGTGACCTAACCGGACACTATGTGTTATTATGATTTATGAACAATTTTATTATTAATAGTTTATCTACATACTTTTCCTTTTACTATATTATTATGGTATGTAAAAAAAATTAAACAAGATACATTTATGTTTACTTGTCTTTTTAGGTATATGCGGTGCATTGGCGGTGATAGTATTCGCTTGCTTCGGTAACACGGACGGTTGGATGCCCGATCATCCCAACAACTATTTAGGTAAGGTTTTGAGAATGTAACAAACACTGCATGTTGTTGTTGTTTGCTACCCAGCCTCTTGGGGATGGGTGGTCCATTCTCAGCAATGAGACCTCAAGATGATCCGTAAACACACAATACACTGTGTAGTATTTTATTTTGACATATTAAATGTGTGTAATGGTGTGGTTGGAGCACTTAGATTTCTCGGGGGCTTGCTTACTTATAACCAGACATCGGAATCCGCGGGGCACGAATACGACCTTGTTAGGGATTGACTACGGCGATCAATAAACAATCGACACTGTTATCGATACTCATATTTATTTGTTTATTGTATTTTATTCATGTCATATTTCAGACCTGAATACTTATATACCTACAGTACTTATATAAACATGTATACTTTATGTTAAGGATTAAGTAAATATAATACATATTTATATAAGGTCTTTCAAAATTAGTTCATAGTACGCTAAGGGGGGGTTCTGTATCATATATGTAAAACCTATATAAAAATTTTTGGACCTTGGGCTTTTTTTAAGTAAAAAATTTTTTTATGTAGGTATTTAAATAAAAAAATAGGTGGTTGATTTTTATAACCTAATCGATTCAGTTTCATAATAGTAACAAAAAGTCTTCATGACCATTATGGTCTAACACGTGTAAGTTGTTAAAAAAAATAATTTTTTTTCTATTCCATACTAATAAAACTAAAATTGTGGTTTTTCACAATTTCTGAAAGAAAGAGATATACGTGTCGGAACACTTTTTTGTTCCTGGCATGAAACCGAAACGATTAAGAAAAATTTTTTTTTTACATTTAAAATAAAAAAAAAAATTTTGTAAAAAAAAAATTCTTTGTTCTTCAAAAGTGATCTATTTCCCATACAGAACCCCCCCTTAGCGTACTATGAACTAATTTTGTAAGACCAATTTTTTTGGACCTTGGCCTTTTTTTTATATAAAATATTTTTTTATGTGTTTAAATAAAAAAATAGGTGGTTGATTTTTATAGCCTAATCGATTCAGTTTCATAACAGTAACAAAAAAGTCTTCAATATCATTATGATGTAACACGTGTAACAGTTGGTAAAAAAAATCTAATTCTTTCTATTCCATACTAATAAAACTAATATTGTGGTTTGAACAGATTTGTATTGTACCTACAAAGTAAATACAACATTTGTTTATTATATTTTATTGTCTATAGAAATACTCTTAGTTTTAATAATCGACATTATTCCATATTATTCTAAAATAACGATCGATTTTCGATATTTGTGGATACATTGTCCCATCACTAAACAACCTTGAATCATTCGTGCCCCGCGGATTCCGATGTATGCTTATAACACACTTGTAGTTATTTTGTATTCTTTACCAATGTTGTACAATTAGAATGTTGTTTATTACTCTTCACTTAAGCTTCAAACATTTAATATAGGCGTCAGTATAACTATCATTATTCAATATTGATAGTGTGCATAGTAGGTGTATTGATGGGCTGATTACACACAGCCGTGAGCCTTCAATATTATTGTCATTAATACTGGTGGTAAAATATTGATCATTTGAAGCCCTTTTTAAACATAAACATTGTTCCCATTTAGCAAATATGTTTAAAATGTCACACAATCTAAAAATAAATATGACAAACATTGCGCACAGGCTGGTCGTTTGGTCTGGGCGTTGTGGGCTCGGTCGCGTGCATCATCGCCTCCGCACTCTTCCTCGCCGAGGCCAACATCCAGAAGAAGAAGCGTAGGAGGATAAAGGAGTCGCAGGCACGCTTTGAGATGGAGCAGGAGTCGAAGGCATAGTGCCGATGAGCACGTGATGAGCACGAGTGCAGCACACAATCAGTACTGCGCCACCACCTTTGTCCTCAATTTACCGGTGAAAGTATTCCGAACTTCACAGTGAGCATTTAACCGCTTGACGCCGTCGGGCCGCACTGTGGCCCGGCACCAAAAAGTGACCGAAACGTGTGTGGCCCGGTGAAGTGGCGGACTTATAATTCTAAAAAGAAGGTGTAGATATGCCCTACTTGATCTGATCCACTTTGTCGCCAACTTAGAACAAAAAATTTACAAACTCTCAGTTATTTTCAAGACTTGGTGACGCCACCGCAAATAAAAAAATTTTTTATGTTTTAATTCATTTGTTTGTTGTGTTTGTTTATAAATTCGAAAAAAGTACATTTCCGAAGTGAATGTGTTGTTGTTGCCCAGCCTCTTAGCATTGGGGGGGGGGGGCATTAACTATATTTGTGAAGTGCAATGTTCGTGCAACTGCAATGTTCAACTTAGTCAGTAAGGTATAGATAACTTTGTAGGAAATTTTGTAACGATTAAAACCATGATTATGATTTAATTAAACTGTCAAAGTTAAGGGCCCCTGAGCCCTGTTGTCACTGTGACCTAGGAAGATCTATTGTGATCTCACAAAGGTTTATAGGTAGCTCACCCCCAAGTCCGATTTCCGCTATGAACCGAGTTATATCCTTGGGGTAATATAATAACCCTCAGGAATACGGCTTCTACGACCATGCTAAATTTGCTATAGGTCTTCATAATTTTTTTTTCTGAAAAAATATTTTTTTATTGCGCCCGAGAAAAAATCACCACGTTTTACGGAGTCGGTTGTCGCGCATGCTCCAATGCGTGAGCGGTTAATGCGCAGCTCATACAAATATATCTGAGATTGTGTGTTGTAGAAAAGGGGCGAGTCACTCTAGAGTAAATTCTGAAAAATTCAAATATTTTCACCTTTTTAATTTTATTGTTTATTTTTAAGTGAGTTACCGAGACTACTACTACGAGTATACTCGTGGAGATGCAGTACTCGTCTAATACTCTGCGATACTCACTTGTTACATATTACTCAATGGAATATATTCCCGCATATATTTCAAACTCCTATTTTAAGTTAAATTTTGATACTCAAGACTGACTCGCCCCTCGGTTGTACGTACATGATAGGCATGCAGCTCTGTAATACCCTTTACGAGTAAGGATAATAATCGATTTATTAACATTTTATAAAAATTTTATAAAATAAGTTATTTCATAAGTCTTTATTATATGATTTCTCAATATTCTTATTTTCACTTTAACTAATATCTAATTATGTACTGTATTTGGGGTTTTTTTGTAAAATATTTAACAAATTCATGACATTAACATGATCTGATATTGAAAAACAGTTATAATGTTATTTTCGTAAGTCTAATTAATGATTCATATTATATAACTTAAATAAAAAAAGTGTACCTTGGTTATATTTGGAATATGTTTCTATATTTATTTATCAGTATTTATATTTTGTGAACACAAACACATCACATTCCATCATATAATAAGTGCCTTAGTATTATACTTACTGACTTGTAATTACTTAATGGTATTTTTAAAACCTTTGTTCTTATTCTGCAGTGTTTCAATATGAGTACATTTATTCCTTGAAGCAGGATCAGCAGATAACTTCAAACTGAAGTCACAAATATAAAGGAACAATGCTTCTGTGTCAGTAAGTAAAATCGAGTATTTTAGAATAAGCATATTATGCTTTAATTATTACTTGTCAAGCCAATGATTAAGGAAGTTTTTAACAAAGAATCTCTTTATACCTATGTAAAATACACATCACTAAAATCCGTCCTTACTAGGTGGTAGGTAATTGTTTTTATTTTAGGTTGTAATCAGTGTAACTGCCGTCCGCATATGTTTTTACATTTATAGCAAGTATGTAGGATAATAATTAGCTATATCACAACTAATTATAAACAATAAGGGGGCGCGGCATCTGTAAATATCAAAATGTTCGCCAAATTATTTCACTGGTGTTTTACATAAAAATAAAAATAAAGTATGTATATATAAAATTGTTTTGAACAAGATGCAAACTTGAATGAGACAAATGAATAGGCTAATCGCTGTACAGACGGACATGTTTTACTAGGCACCGGTCGATGGCGCTAGCTGCGGGTCCGGGGTTGTCAATCTCGCTCACTCACTGAAGTTAAATTGAGAGGAGAAGTGACATTTAAAGATGGCGCGTTTAGTTACGTTTACATCATGGGGACCATGCCATTGATCCCTATGGTGGATGAATATTTTTGTTTATAGGTACATAATTGGTTAATTTACTTTACATAATTTTATTTACAGTGTTTCTCTGTAAAATTGTTTCTTTATCTTGCTTGTATCTAGGTGCATATTCAAATGTAATAAATTGATTTATGTTACAGTTTTGGCCGAATGTGCCTGTGAAGCATGTCACTCTGTACTCATAATCGCACAAGATTCTGTATCCTAATAAATAAAGCGAAGTTTTTACGGGCAATCGCGTAACGTATGTCAATATATATATATATATATATTATATCCTTATAACTCGAGAACCACTTTATCGATTTACACACGGTTTTTACTGACGTTCTGTCACTTCTCGAGATGATTTATTTTTATTTATTAGAATATAAATCATAATGCTACGTCATTAGCGGCCTAAGCTGCGAGCGAAAAAGTCCGCCATCCGTCAAAAGCTAGTACAAAATAATTAATATATCCTATACAAAAAGCGGATACTATCTCTGCCCTTATAAACTCGTGCTGTTGGGGTTTGGTACGGAGAAAGAGGCATATTGTCTTGTAATAATTTGAGATTTGTCAATGAAGTCTGAATGAACAACAAATGGTCAACCGTAATGTGAAGTTTTAGACTTTAGCTATTAATGACAATCTAGGAGTATTTTATACTAATATTTTATCATGTTTGTTGTGTCAAATTTATATTGCAAAACAAGTTTAATTCGTTTAAACACGATTATGATGTTGTAAGCGAACAGGTTAAATAACACACCGCCATAATTGAATACTGGCAGTAAAAGGAAAGTTCGTTCGTTTGGTCGCCAAACGAAAGAAGCTCAGCAGTTAGAATAGAATAGAAACTCTTTATTGCACGCAATTAAAGAAGAAAAGTACCTACACGAAAAGAAGCAAGAAATACAGGAGTAAAGGAAAGGTAGATTCTTATCACCTCAAGTGATTTCTTTCTGCAAACCTTTGCAGTTCTGCAAAAAAAAACTTAAGATTGTTTGAAGTATAAAGATGTCTAGCTAGCTAGCGCCCCACCGCAGTCAAGTTATATTGAGTAGGTTTACTGGGATTATTGTCCCCAAAAAAAATGTGCCGTTTCTTTAGAGCTATTAGGAGTAAGTACCTTCACACTGCACATTATTTTTAAGTAAATCTGACTATGCGTAGATTTTCCATTTGTCTTTAAAGAAATAAAAATAAAATTTTTATGGAATGCTGTTTATTATTGCTTGAGTTTTACCATGTCGCTAGCTGAAAGCAATGGTGGGTTATCTGCCCAAAAATTGATTTTGAGTTAAGTATACAGAAATATCGAGTAAATCGAGCTCCATCCAAGACAAAAGTGGATTTCCAGAAAAAAAATGTTTTTATCCCCCTTATAACGATAACTCCATGTTGAATTTTAGGTTTTCAAAATTTTGGGTTAATGGTAAATAAAAAAAAATAATAAAAAAAAAAAAATAAAGCAACACTGAGTTATTTATACAATTTCAAACACAACACCATAGCGAATTACAAGAAATTGCTAAAAGTTAAAAGCAACACTGAGTTATTTATGCAATTTCAAACTTAACCCACAGTTGCTCACAACCCACTGTTGCATTAGAAAAATAACGGTTACGCCCATTCCTACGTCAAACTGTCAAGGCTGGTTGCAGTGCAACAGTGGGTTATTTCCCGATTTTTTCAGATTTTCATAAAATTAACTACTTATAAAAATGAAGATTTATATTTTTCCAAACAATTAAATCAAGAAAATAAGCGTTTTATCTATTAAACAATCGTGATTATAATTTAAAATAAAAATATATAATAAAGTTAGAACTTAAGACAACTAAAAATGTGTTTATCTCAAAACTACCTTTTTTAAGATAAACCACTATCGCTTTCAGCTAGCGATGTACCTTGTTGATTTTACCCACAGAATTTACCCCACCGTATCGTACCGTGTGGGGTCTGAACTTAAAAAGACTAGCCCCATATGAATATGAATTGTTATGCCCCAGCCCCATATGAAAACGTACCCTCCGTAGCTCAGTGTTGCAATGAATTGACCGCTGTTTTGTTTATGATCTTAAACACCTGGGCGCGGTCAGAACTTGGATTGAAGACCGTTCGACCGTTGAGACTGACTGTGATTCTGATTTCACGTAAAACTGTAGGTTCCTTCCCTTCTTACCTTGCTAGGTGGTAGGTTTTAACCCGCCCAGATTGTTGGACTGAGAAAGATCGATCGAAGTGGTTATCAGAAGCGGAAGTCAAAAAATGTTTTTTGTTCAGAACGAATCAGAACGGATGCGTACCAATCGATTCTGCAGATCATTTCTCTACACAACCGGTAAACTCTGGAACGCTCTCCCTGCCCATATATTTCCCCCCAAGTACAGTCTCGGGTCCTTCAAGAGGGGCGTGAATGGGCACCTGTCAGGCCGGCATGGCATTCGCAACCCCCGCATACGGCCGAATGTCCATGGGCGTCGTTAGACACCTTATGGGTGGCTCAGCGCAATATGTCGCGCTGTCAACAAAAAAAATAAAATAAAAAATATTATTGAAGTCCCTCTTTTGTTTGCTATTCGGTAAATAGATGCTTGAGATACACCTAGATAGAACAAAAAAATATTACCCAATTACGGCGGCCAATTCATGACAATCTCACTACAATCATAGAGTAACATAAATTTATGTATGACTACAATGACCAAAGAATATAATACTACTAGGGCGTAGAAGAAGCACAACCTCATACAAAATTTGTTTGCCTATGTTGAAACACCTTGGTGGCGCCAAATGTGCCCAGACGGCGAATTTCAGAACTAGCACTTGGCGGGAATTTCGAATTTAATTTATTTTTAGTAGGTAGGTACATTGATGTATATTTAGAGATATGCCCATCCCATACATTACTCCCGAAAAAATTTGTTCTCGACGACTGCATAAATTGCAGATTTCACGGACAGCCGCTTCATACGGCGTGTGCAGCGCGTGTTGAGCGTAAGTCTTACTGTACCGAGTCTGTGGCGCAAAAGTGCGTGTGTTCAGCATGCCCGGTTGCTGTTACAAGTATTGTAACAGCTCAGATCGAAATTACGTAAAGAATGGCGTCTCCTTCCATCAGTAAGTATTTATTTTGCTGGTTTTTTTTCTCAAATTTTATGTTAAACAGATTTTTGTATACGTAATTTAATATAAAGAGCGAACGAGAAAGAGTAAAGCTGTGTTTTATGCAAGAGTAACAGTGACAAACGTTGTTGTTTGTTTCGCCTGAGCATGTTATGACGTCTTAAGAAGCCATGCTGACTTGTGTGACGTAGCTATCGCGTTCTCGTTCCCACTTGCCTACTGATCATAAGAGTGAGCGGAAATACGACAATCGCGCCGATGGGCGAGCGATGACAACTTTCTCGCTCACTCTTATCATCTGTAGGCAAGTGAGAACGCGACAGTAACGTCGTAGGGATCGCGTCACGTGACAGCATGGCGGTGTGTGAAATGCAAACACGAAAGTATCTCGTGGCAGGAGGCGCGGCGCGCTCCGATGCCCGCCGTTTACGGACATGAAACGACTATATGATGTAAGTGTGTGCTTGTGTGAGTATCACAATACTGTGTGTGAATGCACGCACACTTGTTAAGACGAAACGTAGTACAGGTTAAATCGCGCGACGTTCGATCTATAAAATTAGACATCAATGGGTAGGTACTGCACATTTAGCCAAACTGTGACCATTTCACACTGATATTCCTAAAATTGTCAGCCCACTCTAACTGAGCAGACAGGACTGACAATAAAATTTTTAGAACTATCAATGTGAGATGGTCACAGTTTAGCTAAATGTGCCAAATAAATAACATCATGAGTACACAGCAAATGCTCTTTTATTACGAAATGAAGTGTTTGTACAAGTAAACTATTACACAAGTAAATAAGCAATTTCATCCAAATAATTGGCACAAACCGTACAACATAGGAAACTGTACATAATAAGTTTGTTTTATGATCTTTTTTTGTTTGTTTTTCTCTTAAAAAATTGTTATATGGTGAAGTTCGCCTATAAGAACTTGGCTTATAACAAGTATGTACATAATAACTTATATATAATGAATATCCTCATATTACCACATACTTAAAAAATTACCCTTACATATAATTACAAATGCACAATTTCCTCGAACATTTCATTTTGAGCTGGGGCGCTTTACAAATGAAGTTTTCTAAATTATTTATTAAATGTGACTGACCTTGTAAGATACAGTTTGAACTACGACTGTGCGCTACTATGTCACTAATCATCACAGTTTTTAATCCAGCAAGAATTGCTGGACTGTGGGATTGCTGTTATTTCCACAACTTGATCTTACGCCCCCAAACATGTTTTCTAAATTGTCTTGATTTAGACAGTTCGTTGAGACTAAATAAAAGTCTAGACTCTAGACGTTGTAACATTTTAAACAAACACTTGAGTGATTCTATTGTAGCAATCCACTCACTTTGGGAAGGTGGAATGGCCCTCGCTCCTAACCACTTCCAATGTTTAATGGCTTGCTTGTGTTGTGCCCAAAGAGCTGGTCCACATCTTCTACGAGGTTCGCCGTTGTCACTGCTTGCAGGGGCAGCTCACCTGTAACATATTAGGAGTAATGAGCATGTATGTATATAATACTAGCATTTACCCGTGACTGCGTGCGCATTTGTATTAACTGTTCAGTCTGCTGACGGCATGCCGAGCCGTAGAAGTAAATTGATTAATTGGATTCAGATTGATTGATTGATTTGTTTTCAGTGGTAAGTCCTACAACCTTGTAAGGATGGAAAGGATTTCCTTGCACTGTTTTCCTTCACTCACCGGAGCGACGACGAGCAACCAGCACAAATTGTAAAGATTTTTACAAGGACTGGGATTTGAACCCACGACCTCGCGCTTGAGAGGCCATTAAAGCCCCAGATACTGAGTGACTCATCAATCACTTATGCTGTCAATTTCACTCACATCTTTTCTTTACCGTTCTGATTGACTCCCATAAGTATTGTATACCATTGGTCTTACCTTTCAAAATTGTTCAAGTTATGTGAAGGAAATCTGCGATATGATCGTGCTGCTTCAACCGCGTGTTTTGCAGAAGACGCCCCACATTTTACGGACTTCCATGGTGTTATCTGGGAAACAACACACCAAGATTTTATTTATAAGATTATTAGTACCTACATACTTTGATTTGTGGTCGGCCGTTGTAGACAGGAACCTAAATTTGTTTGCTACTGCGGGAGTTGAGTCAGAGGGCAGTCATAAATATAGTTTAAGGCTGCAGACCCTATTTTACATTTATCGGATAGGACTGAGTGGAGAACACCGCCACTCAATAAAAACCTTACTTAATTAACCAGCAGCATTGTATTTTTTCTCATTGTGGATCTCTCGTAGTAGAGAACTAGAGACGTATTTCAATTTCCTGTACAAAAAGGCGTACGGCATCCATAATGATTAATGGATGATACTGCACGCTTTGAGGTTATGTTTGACAATTTTCACTACAACCCAAGTAATAACTTACTCTGTACTACAGACAAAGGCAACATCCAATAAAAACATGCTCTAACATTATGTTATTTGAAAAATATAGGCGATATCGTGAAAAAATATGAAATATCGACAAGTAGTATCAAAAGCACTTTTCTTACCTCCGTGAAGCTGTACACTGCACTTCAGCCAACCAAATACTGTTAACTGTTTGCTGCAAGCTTGGTGCATTCGTTTTCGAACAAAAAATGCTAGTAAAAGGCTTATCTCGAGTTTTTAGGTGGATGATTCTTTTATTTGGGTAAAATTTCGTAATGGAACCGTAATGTTGCCAGGTAAAAAATGAAAAAATGCTCACTTAAATTTGAATTTAATAGAAAAACCTTCTTACCGCTGTCTGAAATTAGATTAAGCAAATTATGTGGAGAAAATAATATTTCCATTGTTCCGTATATTTTTTATAGATGTATAACGGTTAAAATCGTGCTTACTTCGTGTAATTAGATTTAATAAATTCCCCCATAAAACCCTGGACCTGGCAATTCGGTAATAGCGGGGAAGTGCAGTGTTGTCTCTTTCATTTTGTATGAATTTTCTGTAGAGCTATTCCTCTCTAAATGTGCCCAAGACCTTGAAAACCAAAGAATATAATTAAAAACTTAGGCCACGACAGTCGGACAGCAGGTCTATTCTTATAAATTCTGACAGCGGAATCAGCGCTGTTGTGGCGCTGAGAGCCGCTTACCAAAGTAGCTCTCAGCGCCACATCAGCGCTGATTCCGCTGTCAGAATTTACAAGAATAGACCTGCTGGACTTGGCTCCCCGTGGGCGTACAATGACATAGGTAAGTACAGTCAGCGCGTACGTTCGTGGCCACCGGCAGGAAAGCGAGAATGGAATGTATGTTGTGAATCAATCTCTGAAAGTAACGACATTTACGAAACCTCTTTTTTATTTATGGCATTAAATTATTTATCTAAAAAGGTTTTATTGCGTGGTTGAAGTACGAAGATAAAACAGGGATAGATCTATCGGCCTCCGCCCGCAGAGGCCACGAACGTGCGCGCTAACAGTAGATAACGTCAAGCAGTGTTGCCGGATCCCCCTTTTTATTTTGCCCGCATAGAACCTTAACATTACCCGATTTTGGCACAAAATACCCGCCAACAATCGAAAAAAAAATATCCGCACCATTATTAGAGCAAAAACATATGAAAATAGTAAAAATAGGTAAGTAGAAAATGTAATTTTTTTTTAATAAAGTTTATTTAGACTTAGTTAAATACAAAGGGAATAATTTAGTTCTAATCACAGAGCATCAAATACCTACCGCCCGCGAGCGGGCGCGCGCATTTCATGCTCTGTGGTTCTAATGCACCGGATGTTTAGTGAAAGAAGTGAAGCAGCTAAATTGTGAAAGTAGTAAATGATGTTTACTACAGTCGAACTTCGTGCCATTTATCCTTAATGAATGATTGACGATCACAGTCACACGCAACCATCACAAACAATAACAAGGGCTTGGCATCCAAGCCAATAATTAATTACAACCACGGTACAAACAAACAAACGGTACAAAACAAACCCAAATAGGGCAAAAATTTATTTAAAAAAAATAACAAAGGTCCCGGCAGCATATATCCAAAGTCCACTAGGCGAATTATGCTGATTGGTCGATGCCAGTTTGGCGGAAAATTTAAATTTCGTCTGGCTCCGCCTCCGGCACTCCTAGCGAACCTACTGAACCCGATATTCGTTAGGTCGTTTATATGATTTCGTGGCTCAGTGGTACGGTGTAGGGTTTGTATTTTTTGACCATGGGTTCGAGTGCCACAAAATTTTTTTTGGTTTTTTTTTAAGCAATGGTACGGTGTTCAAATTAGGTTAAGGTTATTTTTTTATACCCACCTAAAATAACTTTATTTTCGAAAATATTTTGGAAAATACTTCCGAAATTTATATTTCTTCCTTTTTTTTGTTAAGTTAAGTTAGGGTGTTAAAATTTGGCTAAGGTAATTTTTTTATAACCACCTAAAAACACTTTATTTTCGAAAAGCAAAACTGAGAACGATCAATCAGAGCAATTCGCCTAGTGGACTTCGGAAATATGCTGCCGGGTCGCATACACGAAAATAAATTCTTTTCGTGAAGTTTAATTTTTTTTATTTTTGGCCCCAGTTTTGATTTCCGCAGGCTAAGTCATTTCTAATAGCAGTGTTTTGTGGTTGTTGTGGCTATACGGTCACACTATCTTTGCCTTTCCGTAGAAAAAAAAGGTAACGTTCCTACAAAGAGACACTCGTTGTAAACTGAGTACGGGTTTGATACCTGACAGCTCTGGCTGATCCTGCACCTCCTCCTAAGCCCCTTTCGGAAACACTCGGGTTGACTCGGCTCTAAAGCGAACCAACTGAATCCGATATTCGTTTGGTCGTTTATGTGATTTGGTGGCTCAGTGGTATAAGAGTGTAGGATTTTTATTTTTTCGATCTCGACCATGGGTTCGTGTCCCTTTTGTCAAAATTTGTTTTGTTTTGTTTTTTTTTTAGCAATTTTAGGGTGTTAAAATTAGGTTATGGTAATTTTTTTTATAAGCACCTAAGAAAGCTTTATTTTTGGAAATACAAACGTAACAAAAACGACATGCGCCGCCTCAACATTAGTTTATTTTTAAACCACCAAAAACATCACTAATACAATACCACACTACATCACTCATATAATGCGCGGGACGGATCTCGGCGTGTCGTCGCCGCAGCGGGCGACCCGCCACGCGCATACACAATACAAGTACGGTGCGGGTGCGAGGGAGAACACTGATGAGCCGCTGCGTCGGCGACACGCCGAGATCCGCCTCGCGCATTATTGACACACACATTCCTCCTTCGAGCCGAATTTTGCCGAAAGGAGCTAAAGGAGCGGTTGTACGAGCCAGTAGCTCTTTCAGGTGGCTTACCGCGTGCTGGCTGGCTGCGTGCCGTACGACACCTGAAAGCCTTTGTCGTGCCTGCTGTTCCTTCACTCCTACTCCTTCGCCCGGAGCGAACCAATAGAAGCCGATATTCGTTTGGTTGGTCAGTTAAGTAACTTGTTAGCTCAGTGGTAAGCGTGTAGGGTTTGCATTTTTTGGACCATGGGTTCGAATCCCACAAAATCTTTTTCTTTTTTTCTTTTTTAAGCAATGTTAGGGCGTTTAAATTTTTTTAGGGTGTTTAGTTTTTTTATAACCACCTAAAAGCTTTATTTTCGGAAATACAAACGCAACAAAAACGACAAGCATGCACTGCCTCAAAATTAGGTTAGGGTTAATATTATATAGAAGATGCGTCGCCTAGCGTATATAATTATTTTTATTTGAATTTATAATTATTATTAAATTTTTATTATGGTTATTTTTTTTAATAATTTTTTTTTGAAACCACCAAAACATCATTTATTTATCACTTCAAGGAGTGGTTCCGCAGGATCGCAAGAACAGCAGGCAAGACAATGGCTTTCAGGTGGCGCACCGGGCTGCGTGAGCGTGCGTGTGTCTGTGCGTGTGTGTTCGTTCATGTGTGTTTGCGTTTGCGGGTGTTGGTTGTGCGGATTTGTTTTGTTTTAGTTATTGTTTGAAAAAAATCTCAAAGGATCTAGATTTGGATCTAGTTTATTTTTTATGTAAATAAATACGAGGAGAGGGACACGCTTGGTCAGCAGAATGGTGGCCGCCGATAACGAGTACCCGAAGGCGTCCAGTAAGTACAGTTTCGTCGCGGTTTAACGTTCCTTCGTAGCAGGGCGTGCCCATGCCATCAAAGTCGGTCACGCTGTCTACGTGAGCCTATCCCATCGCAACTAATTTCTTTAGGAGTCATAGTGATTTAGAGTCGCTTTTTGATTTGTAATTAATACTTTCCGTCATCGTCATCAGCCTGTATCGGTCCACTGCTGGACATAGGCCTCCGTATGTAGGTTGAACGTTATGCCCTAAAACTTCACCGACGTGAAAGAATTTGAAGTTCTCTATAAAAGAAAAGGTACGACCCTTAGGCTCTTGTCGCAGGAAGGGGGTAGAAATTCCAAGCTGAACGACATAAGGGAGGGTGGAGCCCGCTAGCCTCGACCCCAGTTCTTCTTCCGGCTCTGTTTATACTAGCGTTGTAACGAGTCGAGTGATAATACTCGTGTGACTCGAGTCAAGCCTAAAACTCGTCAACTCGAGTAGGATTCGGAGCGAAACCGAGTTGGACTCGTATTCGTACGGACAAGCAGTCAGTCTGCCCACTCGCTTCGTTCGACTCGAGTGCACGCACGCACTCGGACGACTGAATACGAATGCGAGTTGACGAACGAATACAAAATACTCGACTCGCGGCCTTGAGAGACTGACTGACGGCGGCGCCACGCCGGCCGACCGACCATACTCGAGTAGACCGACTCGAGTCGCAGTCTCTCAAGGCCGCGAGTCGCCGAGTATTTTGTATTCGTTCGTCAACTCGCATTCGCATCGCATTCAGTCATCCGAGTGCACTCGAGTCGAGCGAGTGGGTGACGCGGTCTGCTGCTGCGAGTCAGTTGAATAGATTTGATTGAACTGGTGACGCGCTGTACGAGATTAGTGACTTCTTAAGTCTTAAAATTATTTAAGGAGCTATTATTTAAGAATTAAATAATGGTTCCGAGACTAATAAATAGAAAATCTATAGCGAGTGTTTTTGTATTCGAGTCGCAACTCGATTTATAGATGTTTTCAACTCGAGTCACTCGAGTCGTCCATGTATTCAACTCGTAACAAGACTAGTTTATACACACTCGTACATAATAACAGTCTAGGTGGAATCGGGGCGGTGTATCTCAACTGTTATCTTGAATAATTAATTTTTGGTATGAAGGAATAATCCTTGAATATTTTTTTTAGTATGAAGATTACCGCAATCCAAAAATACATACATGTCTATTTTTGCATTGCAGAAATCACTTCCTAAAAAGGTGAGCTATTATACCAGCCTGTAGCAAATAGTTCCTCCAGGAACGTTGTTGATATACTCGTCTTCACGAAGCTAATTACCAATATAATGTTGTAGTTACCATATTATATCATTGTTTGATTTTAGATGCGACACTTGTGGGTGCGATCCTGAGCTACGTCGCGGGAATATTCCTGCTGCTGTCGTTCGCAAGTCCATACTGGATCGAATCATATCCAGAGATGTTCTCGTCCTTCAAACACATGGGGCTGTGGGAGTACTGCTTCGACCGCTTCCGCTACCCGCAGTATCAGTTCGACAAGCTCTTCCACGGCTGCCATTACATATTTAGCCACGTGAGTTTGTATTTCAGTACTTTTATTCGAGCTAGATGCTTCGAGAATGTGTGTCATCGCGAAAGAGCCAAGGGCATAACAGATTAATGTGTCTCATGGTATTTTTTCTTAATTTCATTATTTTATGGTACCTAGGTATTTAAATTGCATAGTTTTTTGGTTTTTCAGTTATAAAGTTTTTATTCACTTGGTAACTTTTTATGCGCCAGCAAAAGGCTTGTATGCCCCAAGTGTCAATAATGGCACCTGCACTGGACCTGGCGCCTGAACAAGCAGTTGTGAATATTGTGCCAAAAGTATTGAGAAAAGTGATGAAAACTGAAAACTTACTCTCGGCAGATCACTTTTTGTGGACATCTGCCGAAACAAGTTCAATTTAGTTCATTTTCACTTCGCCCACCCACACTTGGACCCATTTGGCTCCTCTCAGAATTGTCCGATTGTAGTGATTTTTGCTTTAATAAAACAACCCCTCGACCTCTCGACCCCTCTCCTCATCTCCCCCCTCGATGGCAGCACCGCACACGCGCCTAAACAAGTAACATTTATTTCATTTTCGCTCCGTGCACTCATACTTGACCCCGTTTGGTTCCTTTCAGAATTGTTTGATTCTCATGATTTTTTGAATTAAACGATAGCAACGAACCCTCTGTTTATGACTAACGTTTCACATTCTTAGATTTATCTTGTGCGAAGTCGCACCATATTCCCGAACTAAAATTTGAACGTCCACAGCTCAAACAATTATGATCGGAAACAAACTACTAACATTTCGGTCGATAGTACAATTCATCACCTATAAGATGGTATTTTTGTTATTTCAATATGTTTTAATCTCTGAGATTTTAAACATTTCTAAACCAACTCACTGCCGAAATCCGTAAAAATTTCGAAACTTTGATCACATCTTATACTATAAATAATATTTTAATTTAACCCACATCCATTACTCACAAAATCCTTCTATAGCTATTTCAAACATACTCCATACTCTATACTCTCCGAGATATTGCAATCCTCCCACGTTAAGCGTTCGTTACGCTCAAGTTTCAGTGAATATCTCGCCACTATTTAACGTGTGGGTAATATGTGTCATTTGATTCCATGTCAAAATGCAAAAAGGGGTGAAATATGCATCAATGACACCATCTTCAGTACCTAATGGAACAAATTTCTATGGTGTAAATAAAAATAATCCATACTAATATTATAAATTCGAATGTAACTCTGTTGTCTGTCTGTCTGTTACCTTTTCACGCCTAAACCGCTGAACAGATTTCGATAAAATATTGCACGGAGATGAATTGCATCCTGAGGACGGACATAGGCTACTTTTGGTCTCAAAAACAACCCTTAAGGGGGTGAAATAGGGGATGAAAGTTTGTATGGGGAACTCAGCATTTCTTAAGTTAGGGATATGACATTTCAAATTTTTTGGTATGACAGGCTTTTGGTATGAAATAAAGAATTACGTGTTTCAGCGTTTTTGCTAAATCAACCCTTAAAGGGGTGAAATAGGGGATGAAATGAATATTAAAATAGGGGATGATTTCAAAATTTGATTTTAGGATTTTATAAAATTTTGTACGGAGATGAATTGCATCCTGAGGAAGGACATAGGCTACCTTTTGTCTCAAAAACAACCCTTAAGGGGGTGAAATAGGGGATGAAAGTTTGTATGGGGAACCCATCACTACTCAAATTAGGGATATGACAATTCATATTTAGGCTTTTGGTATGAAATAAAGAATTACGTGTTTCAGCGTTTTTTGTTAAATCAACCCTTAAATTAAAATAGGGGATGATTTCAAAAGAGTAGTTCTTCAGGCTCACTATAGGTTATATACCATAAAGGTAAATAGCCTGAGGAGTGAGCAGTATCAAAGAAAGTATAGTATAACGGAATTTAGTGTCGAATGATCGTAATAGATGGCGTTAGCAGTTCTGTTGCGTTGCGTTGGTGTAGGTATATGCTTTTGGTAGAAGAGACGACTAGAATAAAGAGTAGATATCTATACATATAAAATTGTTGGTCCTGACTGACTGATCTATCTACGCACAGTCAAAACTACTAAGTCTAGAAAGCTGAAATTTGGAAGATAGGTTTATTTCATAACGTAAGAATCGGTTAAGGATTTTTGGAAATTTCAACTTTAAAAGGGAGGGAAATGCGGACGACAAATTTGTATGAAAGTCTTTGTTATTTGAAGTTAGAAACATGAAAATTTTAATTACAGCTGCTGAGAATAAAGACGTGTTTCAGGGTTTATGGTTTCCCAATTTTAAGAAGCCAGTGGGGGTGCCAGTGGCCTCGCCCTTAGGTACTTACTTTCTTCGAGAAGGTTTATTGTATTCCAGTATGCAGCTTAGCCTGAAGCCTCGCCGTTAGCTACTTAATTTATTTAAGAAGGTTTATCGTTTACCTAAACGCAGCTCGGCCTTCGGCCTCGCCCATAGTTACTTACTTTGATCGAGAAGGTTTATCCTCTTCCTGAACGCAAATCGGCCTTCGGCCTCACCCATAGTTTATACTTACTTTCACCGAGAAGGTTTATAGTCTTTCTGAAACCCAACTCGGCCTTCGGCCTCGCCCTCAGTTACTTACTTTGTTCGAGAAGGTTTATAGTCTTCTGAGCGCAGCTCGGCCTTCGGCCTCACCCTCAGTTACTTACTTTCTTCGAGAAACCTCTTCCTCAACGCAAGTCTGCCTTCGGCCTCGCCCATAGTTACTTACTGTCTTCGAGAATGTTTATCGTATTCCTGAACTCGCTCGGCCTTCGGCCTCGCCCTTAGTTACTTACTTTCTTCGAGAAGGTCTATGGTCTTCCTGAACGTAGCTCGGCCTTCGGCCTCGCCCATTGTTACTTACTTTCTTTGAGAAGGCTTATAGTCTTTCTGAACGCAATTCGGCCTTCGGCCTTGCCCTTAGTTATTTACTTTCTTCGAGAAGGTTTATGGCCTTCCTGAACGTAGCTCGGCCTTCGGCCCCGCCCTTAATTACTTACTTTCTTAGATAAGGTTTATCGTCTTCCTGAACGTAGCTCGGCCTTCGGCCTCGCCCTTAGTTACTTACTTTCTTTGAGGAGGTTTATAGTCTTCCTGAATGTAGCTCGGCCTTCGGCCTCGCCCTCAGTTACTTACTTTCTTCGATAAGGTTTATGTCTTCTTGAACGCAACTCGGCCTTCGGCCTGGCCCTCAGTTGCTTACTTTCTTCGAGAAGGTTTATGGTCTTTCTGAATGTAGCTCGGCCTTCGGCCTCGCCCTTAATTACTTACTTTCTTAGATAAGGTTTATCGTCTTCCTGAACACAGCTCGGCCTTCGGCCTCGCCCTTTGTTACTTACTTTCTTCGAGAAGGTTTATAGTCTTCCTGAACGCAGCTCGGCCTTCGCCTCGCCCTCAGTTACTTACTGTCTTCGAGAAGGTTTATAGCCTTTCTGAACGCAGGTCGGCATTCTGTCTCGCCCTCAGTTACTTACTTTTTCGAAAAGCATTATCCTCTTCCTGAACGCAGCTCGGCCTTCGGCCTCGCCATCAGTTACTTACTTTCTTCAAGAAGGTTTATGGTCTTCCAGGACGCAGCTCGCCCTTCGGCCTCGCCCTTAATTACTTACTTTCTTAAAGAAGGCTTATAATCTTCCTGAACGTAGCTCGGCCTTCAGCCTCGCCCTCAGTTACTTACTTTCTTCGAGAAGGTTTATTTTCTTTCTAGAATATAGCTCAGCCTCGCCGTTAGTTACTTACTTTATTTGAGAAGGTTTATTGTTTACCATAACGAAGCGTGCCTTCGGCCTCGCCCTTAATTACTTACTTTCTTAGAGATGGTTTATCTACTTCCTGAACGCAGCTCGGCCTTCGGCCTCGCCCATAGTTACTTACTGTCTTCTTTGAAATACGAATTTCACGCGAGCGGAGCCGCGGGCTCAGCTAGTTAAAAATAAAATCACAATTAATATAGAAAAAAAGATATAGCTCTATGTATGACAAAATGGATGATTACGTTTGCGCCACCTAGTATTGTTTGCGAGCAGGAGTTCCACGTGATCCGCGAGTGGCTGCTGCCGGGCTGGCTGATGGCGGTGCAGGCGTTTGTGACGCTGGCGCTCATGCTGTCGTTCCTGGCGCAGACCGTGCTGGCGGCGGTGCTCGTGCGCTTCCCGCTGCGCGTCGTCTTGCGCTACGAGTGGATGTTCACTACATTCGCATGCGCTTGCACCGTACTCACGAGTACGTGCTTCCATTATATATTATTCTTGACTGAATTATATTTTATTATTGAACTAGCTAGCCACCGTGACAGGCCACACTTTGACGCGACCATTCCAGTTATGTTCAGTAACTGACTTCATGCCTTACTTGTCGTGCTACTTGTTAGTTATCTTGCCCCAATACTTTGCTGAAGAAGCCGGTCGGTGCTATGCAGTGATTCATCCGAGTTCTTGCAGCACAACACTGATTACCCTGCTTACCCCATCGTCGGGATATAGTGTGGTGGTATGTAAGTATGTATGTATTTTACTAGATTTTTTAAGTTAGGTTGAAAAAAAGCTGATTCTCCAAGTTGGCACGGCAGCTCTGTGCAAAACTTCAGGTTAATAGGGGAAGTACTTGGCTCTGATTTACCGACAACTGAACCAACACCATTTCGATTTTATAATAGTAGTGAGGTGATGTAGGACTTTTGATGAACAAGCAGCAGAAGTTAACAACAATAATCTGAGAATAAAATGTTTGGGCAGACAAGAGATGGCCTTGCTCATGATTAAAACATGGAATGGTTTATTGACAAAGATGCTTGTGTAGGTGTGTTCCTGTTCCTGGCGGTGGCGGTGTTCGGTGGTAACTGCTACCGTCGCGACTGGCTCTTGTATCCCTCATTCAACGTGCTGTCGTGGTCGTATGTGTTCGCCGTCATCGCTATGCTCATTTTTGGTAAGATTTATGAATTTTTTTATGATGGACACATTTTATCCAAAGGCAGATGACATGCAGTCGTTGTGCCTGGACCATTCCAAGCAATAAAAATCTTAACAAGTTTGATAATTTTTAACGACCTTTTTGTCCCCTTAGTTGGCATGCCATCTCGCTGAGCTGAGTCTCCCTATAAGTGTTTCCTTTTTCCATTTTAGTACGGAACCCTAAAGCAGTGACACGACTGCTGCTCGACTTTACCCTTTTCACATTTATTAACCACATGCAATACATTCACTATTACACGTGCCACGATCCTGACACACCTCTGGCGCCTCTTCAACTCTCATAATGCTCTTCATACATGGTCATCGGTTACGGGTACGCACCAACTACGCACTTAACCCTTTTTGAGCACATGTCCGATGTGGCCCAACTACTTGCGTCTAGGGCGGCCCTTCCCAACTCTTCCACTCACAATCGCTCCATAAATTTATATCTATTCTTCCAACATTGCCGAACCACGGAAGCATTCTTTTTTGTCAATCCTTGTCATGAAATCTTGCTAGAACCATTAAATACGTAAATATTTTACACAAAACAATTCAAAAGAATGGAACTCTTTTACGTTAAAATGCAATGTATTTCGTCAGGTCACGACGGGTCCTTGCCGCGACTGGAGCCATCCCACTGCCAGTATTGTAATACAATTCTGTCGATGGCCTCAGTAGTATAGTAGTAGTATAGATATTTCATCTAATGACGTTAACGACGGGAAGCAGTGTTACGCTGCTGCACAACGCGACATTGTATCTCGAAATCAATAGAGGGCGACCTGAAAACCAGCGCTGCCGCCCTCACGTGGGGACTGCGGTAAAGCTGAGGTGGCTGATCTTTACTCTCCTGCACAGTTGTCCGTTCTTCATGAGCATTATTGTGAGATTGGAGAATAATACTAATAATTTCTTTCTAATCCATGTGCGTGTGTCGTGCAGGTGCGGCGTCGTTCCTGCTGTACGCAGAGACGCGCAAACTGTACGAGCTGCGGCAGGAGGCCAAGAACCTGGTGGCGCAGATGTACGTGGAGCGGGAGCCCTCGCACCACCTGCACCAGCTGCATCACCAGCTGCATCACCAGCTGCAGCAGCAGCGCAGCGGCTACATATAGACACCTGCACCGCTACCCCGCAGACCCGAGAGCAACTTCCCACCTCTATACTTTCACTAAACGACACTTGCTGCACTGATCTATCATTCCAGGGATTGCATTTTGTAATGACAAAATTTTTATGTGCGTTTGAATGCGACCAAATTTCTTTTGAATGTATGGTTATATCCGACATCAATAAAGTGGCATTTCTCAATTTAATGTGTAAACATGAAATTCTGATATTTTAATGTGTTTTGATAAATTAAGTAGAAACTGACGTAGTTACTTGACGATTGATCTATTTATTAGTATTTATGAGTTTATACAAATTCATCACACCCACGAAAACATTGTCCCTCTAAAAGAAAGTCACTGGACTATAATTTAAGATCAGAACAAGTGGAAGGTACTTCAGGGGCTGTCTATTAGGGGACATTATAGCCTTAACATGGACCTGGTCACTGGACTGAGCCCTATCCTAAAATTATATTTACTTTACATGTCTATAATATAATATCAGATGGTTCAATAGTACGGAGTGTACTTTTATATTGCTTTATGACCGGGTAAGCTGTAGTGTAACCTCTGGACCAGCACGAATGTGTGCGTAAACACAGTAGTTTATGTTGAACGTTGGAGGGCAGCGTACTCTCGATGCTGGAACAGCCAGCTGTAGTATGTCTTTTATCTTTGTATTAGGATTTATGTATATTATTATTAACATTTTATATTTCATAGAAATTAGAAGTGTGGACTATCTCTCAAGAATGAATTACTTAGAATGAATCTCTTATCAAAATAAAAATTAGTGTGTAGTTCATAATGAAACGAATTAATATCAAAAGACACTTCATTCAACTAGTTGGTATGTGCCTTTTGAAAATTTTATAGTTGGGACCAAATTATTGTTTCATAACTATTTTATTAATTTGCTGACTGTGTATTGAAAGGAATTTTGTAAATTTTTATTTCGTACTACAACGTGAGTAATGAGTATATAAAATGAGCAACCATTTCATGTAACCATTATATAAAAGTAACCATTTCGACATTTCAAATATCGGGTGCAGAACAATATTTTTCGAACATTGCCTTACATTGAAATAGTTCATGATTTAAGTTAATTTATTTTGTAAGCTCAACATAGTGTAATAATTATTTATGCCGTCCACAAGACTTGTTTGTTTTAATTTTTATAGGTTATAAATTTGATTGTTTTATTAACAGACATAAAATTTTTTGTTTCAATTACGTCCATGCTTGCTTAGTAATTAATTATAATTAACTTATAAATTGTGTTTGCACAAACAACATAGGAAAGCATTTTATTTTTAATTTTAATTCATCTCATTCAACAGATGAATAAACTTTTAAGACTATTGCTATTTCATTTCTGCTGATGTTCTTCTTGAATTTAATTCTTTAATTACTATTCACTTAATATATACTGTACTATTATACTTAGATATTTGATTCACATCTCATTCTTATTAGATGTACATGTTAATGTATATTGTACTGGACAATATAGCAACATTTCTTAACGTACTGTTAGTGTAGTTACTTAGTGTATGTAGATGTGCAATGAATGTTTTAGTTATATTGACAAAATGAGCCGTCCAAATGTATAAAGCAGTAAGTACTGTAGTTAATTATATATTTACATGCACTATTCGATGTAATATTTTTTTCACATAGGTTTCTATGTTTTTTTATAATAAAATTATACTCATTACTTGTGTTATTGTTTCGATTCACAAAAAAAATCTCTTTGAATCTCGTAATACCTCTATTCCGTATCTTCTCTAACATGCCTTCCTTGAGAAACATTAATAAATCATTCTGTTTATTGAATTTGTGCTTGATTATCAAGCAAATTATGAAATAAGAGTTAGAAATTAAGGCTTTCGCCTCCGCAGCAAGGAAACTTGTTTTTGGTGAACATACAGTTGGCCATGAAAAAGAGACATTTTTCTCGCAAGTGTTTGCGAGAAAAATTCTGTTTTGACGCTCGTTCGTTAAGATGCGTATCTATAGCCAGCGTACAAGTGTATCTCTCATTACTCATTAGAGAACAAATTAATTGCAACGACAGGAAAATCGGGAATAAAAATGGTATGTTTTTTATGTATGAGTTATATTTATTGGAATGCATCGTTACTACCAACTCTTGGTACGAAAATACAGGAGGAAAAAAATATAGTAAATTTTAATCCTATTAGTAGTAAAGGGTAATCAATACTATAAATCTGTAAGGGATGATCATGGAGTAAGTTACTTTGTTTTATGAGATACTGTGTCTGTAGAGTATGTATGATATTAACTAAATTTTTAGAAATCTTTTCTGTATGTATGTATGTATGTATGTTCTTCCATAACTCTTAAACCGATCATCCGAATTTGATGAAACTTAGTACAAGCACATTTGATTCTACGGGACACAGGATAGGGTAAATAAAATCAGTTCCGGTTACGCTAAGATGTGGCTCTCGTACAAACCGAATTGTTCCGCCCGCCGAAATAAAGGTAGGTAGCGGGCTTACTTTCTTCTTTTAAATACGAATTTCACGCGAGTGAAGTCGCGGGCAAAAGCCA
This sequence comes from Nematopogon swammerdamellus, assembly GCA_946902875.1. Lineage (NCBI taxonomy): Eukaryota > Metazoa > Arthropoda > Insecta > Lepidoptera > Adelidae > Nematopogon > Nematopogon swammerdamellus. The sequence continues at coordinate 21,500,308 of OX336336.1, forward strand.
GTTTTGTATTTTGCTTTTATGGAAACTGACACGCTTGGCTACATCACCTACAACATCCGTGATGTCAGCCCATAACAGCGGGTGAACTTGGTGCCACGTCAGTGCTTCCCTTCGGTCGTGCCGGCTACACTGAACTGGACGGAAAACACAAACTATTTAAATAGCCGTTTCGACCGACCTTTCATTCAGTGCGGTGGTACCAACCCGGGCGGGTTAAACCCTACCACCTACCTAATATAAGAAGGGAGTAATATCCCTTAGTCGCCTTTTACGACATACACGGGCAGAGATGCAGTGGGGCTATTCTTTTAAAGTACCGGCCCCACACGGTTTCTAATAAAGAAGGAAGGCTAGGTAGATACTCACCAGGTTTGTGGAGCTCGGCGGCCAGCGTGAGTACGTAGTCCACAGTTGGTTGCGGCAGGTTGCCGTCCAGCACTAGCAGCGGTGCCTCCCTCACCAGCCCCATGTTCCGCTCTACCTGCACATGGTTGCTTCATTGCATTTATGGTTGGTTGACCTATTGTTACATTTTGTTTACCAAGGGTTATATCGGATTAGAATGTAGAGTGATTCTAGAGCAGTGTTTTTCAATCTTTTTGAATACGCGACCCCTTTACAGCTTGAAAAATTCTCGCGACCCTCTTGGGCCATAGACAGAAAAAAGTTAGTAATTTAAAACATTACGTTTATGATTTTCTCTATTTTGGTACCTATATTCATTATTGCTATGCGAAGTGACGTTCTCTTCAATTCAACATTAAAACTAAAAAGAGAAATAGACTTCTATTAGAAAATGATTTGATTGTTAACATTTCAAGATCATTTAAATTTTTGAAAAATAAACAGGCCCATCCTTCTCACTGAAATTGTGTAAATTGTGTTTTATTGTAGTGTAAAACCTTGCCTTTTTCCTTTTGCCGGCGCGGCGACCCCCCGAGTAAGGCTTCGCGACCCCCCTAGGGGTCGCGACCCACAGATTGAAAAACACTGTTCTAGAGTAACGACCGAAGAGAAGATATAACTAGATTTACTGTTATCTTTACTGTAATATATATATATTTTTTTATGGAACTGACACGGTTGGCTACATCACCTACAACGTCCGTGACGTCAGCCCATAACACCGGGTGAACTAGGTGCCATGTCAGTGCTTCCCCCCTTTGACCGTGCCGGCTACACTGAACTGGTCGGAAAACACAAACTATTTACATAGCCGTTTCGACCGACGTTTCATTCAGTGCGGTGGTACCAACCCGGGCGGGTTAAACCCTACCAACAAGTAAGATTAGGAGGGAAGGGACCTATAGTTTTACGAGGAATCCGAACCTCGGTCAGCCTCCAACAACGGTCAGCGGTCACCCATCCAAAAACAGACCGCACCCAGCGTTGCTTAACATTCAATAGCGACAGTTGACTGTCTGCACCACTGAGCTATCGAGGCTGACAAAATACCTATTAGCTATCTAAATACTTATTATCGCGTCCCGCCGTGTACCCCTTTCGGCGTGTAAGTATGTCGTGTATATTTAGGCAGAGTGTACGTAATTGAGTTGATAAGGGAAGTTTATTGAGGCATAACAGAATATTGTTTGTTCTGCCAGCTCTGGTCTCCTTTTAGGTAATCTTGTCAGGGTTTCCAATTTATCTTAGCAAACAAGCACAATGCTTTGAGCTAGGCAATGTCAATATCAAGTTCCAGTTACGATCTAGTCGCTATCTAGGTATAGTAGAAATCCTCGAAATCCAGCCATAAGCCATAAAAGCATTACCTAACTCTTTGTTATAAGTAAGATTAGCCATGTGATGTGTGTCTACTGCCGTAAAGTTCAGTATAGCATAATTAAAAAATACTCCCTGCAAATTAACATTAAATAATAGATTATACTCTTTGGCTGGATTTCAATGATTTCTACAGGAATTCTACACTGAATTTCTATAAATTCTACACTAAATTTAACCTAGCAGCACTTACAAGCGCATATATATTGAACTACACAACGATGGTTAGCTCCTAATGCCCAAAAGGGCCCATCCACGACAACCTCCTAATGGCTATTTAACTCTAACCTGTTAGCAAGAAACTATTCAACGCGCAGCCCAAATGTACATACTAACAATCATTTAGTCTCAAACAGGTAGTCTCAGACCTGTTAAACTGAGTTGCGTCCGATCAGCGATCGAGGAAGGTTCTACGTACAGTAGAAACCAAACTTAAATGCGGCTGTGAGATGCGCCCGTGTGTCTGCGCAAAAGACGATTATTAGGGCAGAGGGGGGGAGAACGGGAGGTGTGCAAAGGGGGTATCGGCGCACCCTACCGCGCTCCCCCGCGTTGCTAGGATACGACCGCGCGCCGTCGCCGCCCGCGCCCTGTCGCCCGCGCACGCCCCCCTCTCATCTGTGCGTGCGCCATTGTACAGTCACTCACTATTTATTTGTTTCTTCCGTAGTGTCGCGGTAGATTTTCTACTAATGGTGGTTTCACACATGTTTATTCGTATTCGTGATTGTTGCAAACATTTTAGTTTTATCTCACTCTAACCAAGCCATTAAAAGGAGACGAAACGGAAATGTTTACCAAATAGTTGTGTACATACAGCTATGTGTGGTGCTAGCATGATAAATGCTTATTGGCGAAGTGCGTTTACCGGGGTCGCCCAAACAACACCAACACGTCGTAATTTCAAACCGGTTTTAACCATGATCAATACATCGGTGTGCACAAACATAATATATTACAATAATATATCAAAATAATATAAAGCAAGACTCTCTTTTTTTATCTACAAATGATAATGTAATAATTTTATAAATTTTCTGGCAAAATATTCGATTAAATATTTTATTTGACTATACATGCGCAGTCAAGCGGCCGAACTTCAGGCCAATACGCATTTAAGTTTGGTTTCCACTGTACAGTGTTTTGAAGATCCCCAGGTTATAGGTGGTAGGGAACACACTCACCAGAAGACCGTTCCATATTTTCGCCGTACGACACAGGAAAGATTTCGAAAAACTATTTGGAGTCTAATATTACCTTTCCCTGTATATCTTATTTGTATGTATGTTTACATATAATATGTATTAACTATATATTTATATTTGTCTATTTGTATTTATGTTTTATTATCTGTTTAAAAAATTTATCTACATCTCTTTATTGGTCCTCTGCCACTCCACACTCTTTCATAATAATCCAGAGGTTGGCTGGAGGAGAACGCCTACGGCGGCGTTAAGCTTTTGCAAACATTTTTTCAAGATTTTGATTTGATTTGATACATCCAATCCATACCTTTTTACTTTACCGTAGTACCTACAGGCCTATTATCATAGGCTCCATTTCCATTTCACGAACCTTCAAAAGTATATAGGTACCAAAATACATTGAAATGAAATGAAATGAAATGTATTTATTTATCTCGTCCAATACAATACACACACAATAGATATGAAAAAAAACACAATACGTACAAGACAAATTGGACCTGAGTGACACAGCCTTTGTCCGTCACCACAGAGTCCGGGAGCCAGTGAGAGGGACGCTGATTTTAAGTCAGGCCCAAGTACACAACACAATTAATAATATTCTAAGCATAAACCCTAACATATACATATACACAACAACCAGAGAAAAAGGAGAAAAAGAAGTTTAACAGTTACAACCACACATAACAAATCCGTACATCCGTCTGTCGGTCCGTACGCCACAACTATAAATTTTGGCGGCATAAGGCCTTAATTTCATAGGAATTAAATTTTTAACTGTTGGGCAAATATACATTTCCTCAATTTACATTTGAATGTACTACATCTCTCTGGGTCGTTCCAACACCGAGATGCCGATATTAGAAGGAACCTTCAAATGCACTTTATAATATGCTTATAACATTAACAGCACCAATAGTCTCGAACTTGAGTGATCAGGAGGTTGTCGTGGCTAATTGTCAGAACCTTTAGGGCCTTGGACTTTTTAGTAACAAATAGTGTTTGGAATTTACGAAGTGGTAAGTGAAATGCTATTATATAACCCATTTATGACAAATTAGCAAGTTCTAGGACATCTCACCTAAGAAACTGCTACATACTTGAAAAAAAACCCGCGTAAGTACTTCTTTACTTTTCTGCTTTTACAGATTTCTTGTTTCGATCTGTTATGTCAGCCTCTATCTGTTAGAAGGTATTAAAATTTGCAGTTGCTCTGTTCTGCATGCGCTTACACACACAACTGCACAGCGCGATATAAGAAACCCGCAATGACGTGCAACCTCGATCAATCCTCAACCCACAGCCCGAGCCATTGTGCTGTGACGAGCGCAAAGACTCTTGGAGCGAGTCCAACTCGGAATCACTCTACATTCTTACGCGCTCTCGATACTGTTACAATGTCTCTGATTATTCACTCTACGCTGCGGAGAAAGCCCTCATGCCAACGATTGTGTTGGCTTTGCTCACTTTTTATGACGAACGGGTTGTGGGCTTGGCGTTGTAATATATATTTATTATAATACTATCTCTGAGCTCCGCTCGCCTGGTTTTTTTTAATGCCAGTTTGTTCTGAAACTTTGAGTCGGCGATCACTTCCGTGCCTTTTGCGTGTCTCCTAGCTATTTTTTTGTAAAAATAGTTAATGTACAGACACGGTAAGTCCACGATTTTATTATATGTATAGATGGCTTGATGAGGGTGGACTATGTCTAACAGTGGGATAATAATAAAATAGTCAGATTATGAATTAAATAACCGATGGAAAATTGTGCCATTTATTTTATGAAAATGTGATCACTTTCGACCATACTTCTCATCCCCTGTAAGAGGTTATGTTTCCAATTACTAAATAAATTATACCTAATAAAAAATGAAATGCAAAACATCACAGATCATATTGCACGAAATCGTATTGGATACCGAAATGGATACCGAAGTTATGATTTTTCTCAGACTACGTTCACTTCCGACCCCACTATTTAGGGAAAGCTCATTTCAAATTTAGTTCAGCAGTTTTACGTGATGTGCGCAGAAACAAACATACAAACAGACAATAATTAAAAAAATGATAACAATGCATACTATTACTCATCCTTCGTCCCCCCAATAATTTGTTTACAGACACGCTATGTCATTTTACAAATTCATTGCAGAATACAGTTTTTCTGTGGTTTTTCCGATCAACTTTGCACACTAATATTTTGGCATTGCACAGGGTACAGGTGGATTCCCCACTATATAGGAGTGAAAATGTGTGAGTGGCGGGACTCACGAATGATGTATCACTCGCGAGCGTTACGTCTGTGATGCGTTACGCGAAGTCGCAATTCACTCCAGCCCTGGTGGTCCCGTTAAGATGTATACATAAAAAATCAAATAAAAAAAAGGGGTACGGTGATGATGACTTACGATATCTGGAGTGAGTGCTTCGTGAATGGCCATGTCTCCCAAGCCCAGGCGACATTCACCCCTCGAGTCCAGCACCGCGGTGTAGTTGGCCGTGCGGGCCCCCGGAATAACACAACCTGTGTTATGAAGAAGATATCATGTTTTGTTATGAAACTTGACCGTTATGGTGTAAGAAAAAAAACCAATTGCTAAACAAAATGAAGGAAACAAGGAAAGATCAGTAGAAAATGCTGTAGTCGGGCTATCTGTCTATTCGAATCCAACTACACGCCCGACTACAGCATTTTCTACTGATATTTCCTTGTTTGATTAATTTTTGTAGCTGTCGGGTTTTATAAATTTTTTATAAAATTTTTTTTAATCGCCTTTTCGAGCTTTTGGCTAAGACTCCACTCGATGGGGTTTGAAGAAAAACTATTTTCAAAGTTTGGCATAATTCCTGACGGCCGCCATTTTGAATTTAACATTTTTTATAGTCCACAATAAAAGAAATAGACTACACTGCACGTATATATATACTATAACCACGTAAAATGTAGGTCCCTTCCCTTCACCTTACCAGGGTTTAACCGGCCCGAGTTGTACCACCGCACTACATGAAAGGTCGGTCGATAGTTAGTTTTTTCCGTTCAGTTCAGTGTAGCCAGCACGACCGAAAGGAAGAACTCACATGGCACCTAGTTTACCAAGGTGCTATGGGCTGACATCACGGATGTTGTGCCAAGCGTAAGAATTTCATAAAAAAATATAAGTGGAGGCATGGTTCCTTCCCGCCTTCAGCTTGACTTAGTTTTAAACTTAACACTTAGCGAGACACTTAAGTGAATGTTTACAAAACAGAAACGAAGGCTGATGTCGACTCTATGGGTATAGTGCTCGTGTAATACGTCAGATGTCACATGTGGCGTCTCTTCCGCATTATTTTGTTCATGCATGCTCGTCAATTATTCACGTTAATTTCATTTGACTTATTTTAGAGCACATTCCCGATCTATGCCCAAAAACCAAAGACTCAATAATATGTCACATTAGAATTCTAATGAACTATAATTAATGCCCATAGGCGTCGCCGTTAGGCACCTTCTATAGGCGCTTTTTAACCCCCGACGAAAAAGGAGGGGTGTTATAAGTGTAACGTGTGTAAGGGTGTGTGTATGTGTGTAAGGGTGTGTATGCTGTGGCATAGTAGCTCCCTAACGGATGGACCGAGTTGGATGCGGTTTTTTATTAGAAAGCGGGTTTAATCGGGATGGTTGTTAGCTATGTTTGTAATCAAGTAATAAAGTACCTAATTAAGGAATAAAAATATTAATTATGTTAAAAAGAGGACCGATTTGCATGCGGTTGAAATAAAATAAAAGTAAAATTACAAATTAAAAAAACCTTAAAGGAGTCGGTGGACCGCTAAGTAAATAAAATATAAAAACTCAGAGCTGCGCGGGCATTTACTTAGTGGTCCCCCAACTCCTTTCAGTAAGTAAAATAAAATTATTTTGTACTTTTTAAGAGTCGGGGTTTTTTTTAGTTTGTAATTTTATATTATAGACGCGACACGTCGCTAGGCGCCACATGTCGCGCCTTCTATAAAAAAAGAGATGAACCTATGTAGACCTAGTTTCTGGTTGGCGCACTATGCCCAGTGCACGCACGTCATTTATATCTACTAATATTTTTGGGAGAAAATATATATAAACGTGTCACTTGTCCACAACTAGGCCACAAAATGGCCGACGTGTTGGAAATTCATAGACATAGCCGTTTCCGCAGCTTTACGACTAATTCTCGAATTTGACCTTTGCCTTCGGCCAATAGAACCTAGTCTACATCACAAATTGTAATGTCAAGGTTCAATAAGACACTATCCGCCGTAAAATACGCCAGGCCAAGGTTAATGGGCTGGCCAATGGCTGACATTATATTATGTACCTATATTGTGTACAAGCTGTGCGCGCGGCTCCGCCCGCTCCTCATATTTGACTTCTCTGCTAACCTCATAAGCCATTTAGCGTGATAGTAAGTAGCCTATAGTTGATGGGAAGAATCAAGCTATCCGTAGATTTTTTTTTATTGAAATCGGTTCAGTGGTTCCCGAGTTATAAGCGGACAGACAGACACTCAGACACTCAGACAGAAAGCAGACGTTGGATTTTATTATAGGTAAGGATAAGGAAGGAAGGAAGGAAGGATAAGGAAGGAAGGATAAGGATTTTTATCGTGGTTGACATATAAAATAATATTTAATTATATATTTTTTATTTATTTAACTTACATAGGTATCTACTTAGACAGAGAAGTTGACACGACACACAACTTTTCTACCACATTTTAATAACAGCCAACTCTCCAAAAAGACAACATGTTAATTGCTAACAAAAAACAACAACATTGACAATAAATTAAATTTAAGATCTAGCTAACTCAGTACTAATTAGAAGTGATAAAATACGAATAAGGAAATTTTGAACTCGTTGTACGTAATTATTACGTTTTTCCGTTACGTGTTACGGGAATACTTAGTAATAATATTAGGTATATTACTGTAATACCTATACCTAATACAATAATGTGTAGGTATGTTGTTATTATTCCAATACTATATAGTTTTGTTTTGTATTGTAGGTACACAGTCATGCAGTCAGTCAGCGTGTATGCTTCCACTGCTGGACATACGCCTCTTCAATTTTTCTCCAGTCCTTCCGGCCTTCAGCGGTACGGAACCACTGCTTTCCGCCGACGTACTTGATGTCGTCGTCCCACCTGGCGGGTGGTCTTCCCTTCCCACGCTCCGTTTTCCTGTCCACGGCCGCCAGTGTAGGACATGCTTACTCCAACGGTCGTTGTCTCTTCGGCTAACGTGCCCAGCCCACTGCCACATGAGCCAACCGTATATTTCTGTATTCCTGTCCGAGTTCAGTACCGTGTTGCTTTTAAGTTATTTCTTGTCGAGCTACTTTCAACCGAATAGAACTATACTTACATACAAAGCTAATCAATATTTTTGCAAAGCTGCTTCAGCCGTTTGTGGTTGATTCAGTGCATTGATTTTATAACCATGTCGGGACGAATCAATGATTCAGTCCAGGTCAGTCCAAAATCAATGATTCAGTGCAATGGTGGTTCCATTAGGTTCTAATTATGAAGAAGGAATTCGAGCCCTGTCTAATGGTATAATTTGAGCAGCTCTGCAGGCATTTTAGGGTCAGAATGATCAAGGATCCGGAGCGTCAGATAAAATAAATCCTCATTTGTCGCCTCTGACATACATAGGCTGCTATTTATGAATCCGGAACTGGCCACTTACATGAACGATATTTAAAAAGTAATTACAACATTTGAAAATGGAACTCTTTGGCTGTAGAATACAGTTTGTTTCATCTAATTGTCAATTGTTTTTACATTGTGGCGTCATTTTAAAAATTGCCTGTCTTATCATCACCATGGATTTAACTCATAAAAATTTTCGTGCGATGATTTATTATGATTTTCGGCGTGGGTTAACTCAAAAACAGTGCATAGACACAGCAATATGCTGTGGCATAGATCAACTCACTTCGCCTTTTGGGGATAAAGCACCATCGAAAGCCACTGTGTATCACTGGTTTAGTGAGTTTAATCATGGGCGTCGTATGCTCACGGACGAATTTAAAGAAGGTCGTCCTAAATCTGTTGTTGTACCAAAAAATGTCGATGCTGCGTGTCGTGCGCGAACTAATAATGAAAGATCATCATGTTACATATCGCGAGATAGAGGCGTCCCTGGGCATAAGTATGACGAGCACACATAAGATTTTACACGAACATTTGGCTGTAAAAAAAAAATTTTCGCGTTGGATCCCGCACAACTTGAGAATTAAAAAAAAAACAGGCTTGCGTCGATTGGTGTAAAAAAATGTTAAAAAAATACAATGGTGGTGCGTCAAAAGCTGTTTATAATATCTACACAGGTGATACATCTTGGATCTATGCGTATGACCCCGAAAATAAACAACAGTCAGCGGTGTAGGTGTTCCAAAATGATCCAAACCCAACAAAAGTTGGTCGTGCAAAAAGCACTTTGAAACAAATGGTCGCCTGTTTTTTTGGTATAAATGGACATGTGGCTACAGTGCCACTAGAGAATCGTAAAACGGTTAATTCGGAATGGTACACGACCATTTGTTTGCCAGAATTCTTTGAACCGACAACGCAGAATCATTCTTCATCATGACAGTGCTAGCTGTCACACGTCGGCCGAATCAGTATTTGGAAGGTCAAAAGATCGAATTGACGGGTCATCCGCCGTACAGCCCCGATTTGGCACTCAACGACTTCTATTTTTTTTTTTTATGTAAACTGACACTGTTGGCTACATCACCTACAACATCCGTCATGTCAGCCCATAACACCGGGCGAACTTGGTGCCACGTCAGTGCCTCCCTTAGGTCCTGCCGGCTACACTGAACTGGACGGAAAACACAAACTATTTACGTTTCGACCGACCTTTCATTCAGTGCGGTGGTATCAACCCGGACGGGTTAAACCCTTCCACCTAGTAATGTAAGAAGGGAGACATATCCCTTAGTCGCCTTTTACGACATACACGGGGAGAGATGCAGTGGGGCTATTCTTTTAAAGTACCGGCCCCACACTGTACTTCGTGATGATTACCTTCCCCCAGTAGTTCGGGCACGGTTGAGGCGAGGAGCCTTCCGTCGTGGTCGTCTCCGATGGGCGCCAGGAGCCGCGGTCTCGCGCCGAGCTTGCGGAGTGCGTCCGCGATGTTGCGAGCGACGCCGCCCCCGCAGTACGCCGCGCGGCACGGGTGCGTACTCCCATCCAACTGCACGATGCAGAGAAACATTGTTTAGTCCAGAGGTTTCCAACCTTTTTTTAGACTACGACTTCCCTGAATATGTTTTAACTTCTTCGTACTTCGATTTTACTAAACGTAAAAAAATATATACATACATACATACATAACTCACGCTTTTGTATCCCGACAATCAGGGTAAGCAGAGTAATCGGTGTTGTGCTATATGTTCATACATACATACACATACATAACGTCACGCCTGCCTACCTCCCAGTGGGGCAAGCAAAGACAACGGACCCAACCCACGCAAACAACCCAACCCCCACGCGCCACGATCCTGACACGCTTTTGCCGCCTCTTCCACTCTCATAATGTTCTTCATACATGCTCGTCGGTTACGGGTACTACGCAACGCACCTGACCCTTTTCGAGCACATGCCCGATCTGGTCCAGGTACGTGCGTCTAGGGCGACCCTTCCCGACTCTTCCACTAACATTCGCTCCATAGATTTCTTTCATTAGTCTCCTATCATCCATTCTACAGACACACATACTCCTCCTATTCCACACATACTCCTCTCAACGCGCGCATTTCGACATCATTTATCCTGTTCTCATGCTTCGCCTGCCATACCCAACTTTCACTCCCATAAGTACTCTGGTAAATTAAAGCACAACACCGACCACCACGTTTAGCACAGTATACGGATAAGATAACTATGAAGCAGCAAGTGAGGCACAAAGACCCACCTGCTGCATGACAGGTGGAAGGACCGCGCCAAGGTGAGAGGTGGCTAGCCTTTCGCCCTTTAGCGCGACATCTTGTCCTTATCCCTTAGTCGCCTTTTACGACATGCACGGGGAGATATGCAGTGGGGCAATTTTTTTTAAGTACCGGCCCCACACGGTACAAAAAAATTATGTACCTTTTTAAGAATATAATATAAAAGTTATAAGGTTCAGCAGAAGTGAGTTTCCTAACATCGACGAATGAACCAGCAAAACGAGGAACGGGCGGTGTGCGTCATATTTACTGTCGCGGATTATTACATAGTCCCTGGACGTCTGAGCTTCGCTATCTAGATAAACTTGGAAAAATAACATTATATAAATACACAATTTCACCCAAATCGTTAGAGCCGTTTCCGAGAAACCAAGTTTAGGTCACTTAAAGTACCTACTCGTAATAGGATTTCGGATAGAGAAGCGTCCAATTAAGAAACCGACAGGACAGGTTCTAATGCCTTACATTTAATAATTTAACTGTACATAATAAATATTAATTTGTCCAAGTTTTACATTTATCTCGGTCAGCACAGTTTGGCTAAGTTTTACATTTCTAAACAAACATCATCCATCAGCGGACACGACACGTCAGCCGCCCCCGGCCGCGGTCCTGCTCGCCTACACAATGATTCGAGCCGTTTAGCACTTACAAGTGCGAAGTGATTAATTACATTGATGTTCTAACATAATATTTGAATGCCCTCATTACTATATTACACTCAGTGTAATTAATACAGGAGAGACATGTGTTTTGTGACTCATTAACTGTCTGTCAGAACATTATGTATGTACTGTGCTAAATTTGAAAATATCTGTCGTCTGATTTGCATGTGGCGTACTTGCATATAAAGCTGTCTGACTAATATTAACTTGTAAATCTTGTACTACCTACTTGCCCTGTTGTACCTACTTTATTTGTTTTCTGGTTCTGTATTTCTATGACCGGCGGCGTACGATAGCACAGCATATATATACGATAGCGTTTTTTTGTTTTGTTTAATAGAAACTTAAATGGTTGGCTACATCACCTACTGACGTCAGCTTATCGGACTGTGGCCAGGTCGGGCACGATCGCACCGCGTGTAAGACCCCGGAGACAGAGCGCAAATGCGCAACCTGCACGAAGATGGGGAAAGGTGGAGCTAGTTCCCACAGAACGTTCGCCACCTCGTGCCCGGCCAGGCAGTTTGCTGAACGGCGCATGGCGGAGCAAACAAACTACCATGGATAGTTGTATCCCGTACGACAACGAGGGCGGCAGAGGTCTGCGCATAGGACAGCTTAACTTGCAGGGATCCTCCGCGGCTACGGCCGAGATTAGGAGAGTGTGTGAGGAACACAAACTGGACGTGATGCTCGTCCAGGAGCAGTACGGAAGAACCGAAGACATCAACCTGGTTCAAACGGGATGTGGCTCCTCGGCGGGCATCTACGTCCATACAAGCAGCACGCGCTGCGTATTTCTCCCCGGGCTGAGCTCTGACTACCTCGCCGTAGCCCACGTCGACCTGCCGGGAGGAGGGCTCCACTTGGTGAGTGCGTATTTTAAGTACAGCCACGAGGTCGACCCCCATTTACACGGTGTCGAAAATGCTCTAAACGCGCTGAGCGGCCGACAAATTATCATGGGGGCTGACTTGAATACGCACTCGCCAATGTGGCATTCCCATCCTCGCCACTGTGAGGGGAGAGGAAGCGAAGCCACGGTCCGCAGACAAAAAGTGGAGGATTTTATAAACGCCCACGACCTTGCAGTGGCGAACGAGGTGGGTATGCCGGAGACCTTCTCAGGCCCCAACGGAGCGTCGAACATAGACGTGACCCTGTATCGGGTGGGGCTGGGTGTGGCTGACTGGACGGTCCATGTTGGAGCGTCCATCAGCGACCACCAGCTCATCACCTATACGGTGGGGGGCGGCGGCCGAGCGGACTACGTAGCGGAGGACCCCAGTCCCAGGAGGTTCAGAGAGATCGTGACAGACTGGGCCCCTTTCCAGCACGCACTACTCCACAGAGCGGGAAGATTGGATGTCAAGATGAATGCAGGGACGTATGCTAGAAAGCTGGGAGAAATAATTGTAAATGCAGGCCATGAACATCTAGGGCTTAAGACAGATAGGAAGAAAGGTACACAGGAGTGGTGGAATGAAAAGCTGAACAAGAAGAGAATGGTTGTAAGGAGAGCAAGAAGAAGAATGCATGGTGCGAGGAAAGAATGTGAGCACGATGAGGTGACTAATCTGGAACTGATGGCTGACTACAGACTGGTGAAATTGGAATACAAGCGGATGATTGAAGAGGAAAAAACAAGAATGCTGAGGGACAAGGCCACCATTCTGGGAAACGAGGATCCGTGGGGTCAGCCGTACAAAACAGCCAAGGGCAAGCGGCCTACGACTTCAAATGTCATAACTGCGGTCAATAGGTTGGGAGGTCAAGCACGCACTATAGAGTGCGCAATGGCTGACATCACGGCTTCTCTATGCCCAGACGACGACCCCTCAAGGGACACGAGGCAGCACGCCTGCATAAGAATACTCGCGCTCATCCCCCCCAGTGTCTCGGCCACCCCGACATACCCGGTGGGGCAGGTAGAGCTCAGCAAACTGCTGAAGGACCTTCCGAACACAGCTCCGGGTATTGATGGAATAACGGCCCCGATGCTGAGACGGGCCCACCCCCCAATGGAATGGGAAATGCTCACTTGCCTAAACAAGTGTCTGACCGAGGGAGTGTTCCCTGACTGTTGGAAGGCGGGCAGGCTGATTGTCCTGCCGAAGGGGAACGGCAAGGATCGGAGTGATCCAAAGGCCTACCGGCCACTCACGCTGCTGCCAATACTCGGCAAAATATTGGAACGAGTGATAGTGAGTCGGCTCGCGAACGTACGAGGTAAACTGTCAGAATTCCAATTCGGATTCACTCCGGGCCGGGCCACCACCGACGCCATTAATAGCCTGTTGAGGCGAGTTGGGGAGTCGAAGTATAAATATGTCCAGGCGGTCTTCCTGGACATATCGGGGGCCTTCGACAACGCTTGGTGGCCAATGATACTGGTTAAATTGAAGAATCTGGGCTGTCCACCGGACCTATACAAATTGCTTAGCTCCTACTTCCAAAACAGGAAGGTGGGGTTATTCTGCGGCAACCGGGTGACGTGGAAGGTCTCCACCATGGGGTGTCCCCAGGGATCGGTCCTCGGACCATTCCTGTGGAACGTTCTCATGGACGACATGCTCCGACTACCTATGCCGGGGGGGGTGCCACACTGCTGCATACGCAGATGACGTGGTCCTCACTGTGGAGGCTAACTCTAGGGCACAACTAGAGTCAAGCGCCGCAGAGGCGCTGCGGCTGCTGGAAGACTGGGGAGCAAGGAACCGGCTGGACTTTGCTCCAGCAAAGTCCTGTACGATGACGGTCCGCGGAAGGTTCACGAACCGTCCGCCGACGGTCAGAATGGGGGGAGTGTCCATAAAGTCGGTAAAGGAGACACGGTTTCTGGTGGTGCAGCTCGACGAGAGCCTGAGCTTCGCACGGCATGCTCGGGTGATTGGTGAACGCGCAAATGGAAGTTATGGGAAGATGTCGAGAATCACGGGGAGCTCTTGGGGTCTCCGTTACCCGGCTCTTCTCACAATATACAGGGGGGTTTGGGTGGCAACCGTCACCTACGCGGCGCCTTGCTGGGTCAGGCGCGTCGGGCTGCACGCAATCAGAAGCCAGCTCCTCCGGGCGCAAAGGCAGGCTCTGACGCTCCTCACCAAGGCGTACAGGACGGCCAGCACCGCAGCCCTCCCGGTCCTTGCGGGCGTGCTGCCGGCAGATCTCGAGGTGGTGGCTGCCGCGGGTATGCTCAGGGCCAGAAAGGAGTGCTCCACCAAGGAGGAATCCGCCACAGAAGCGGCACGGGTCAGCGCAGACACAAAGAGCCAATGGCAAAGCAGATGGGACATGGCAGAGACGGGGAGGCACCTTTACAAGTTCTTCCCCAGCGTAACGGAGAGGCTCCGAAGAAAATGGGTCGCTCCCGACTATTTAACATCGCAGCTCCTGACTGGCCATGGAAATTTCCGCGGCAGACTACACGATCTGGGACTGGCTGAGGACGGTGGCTGTACGTGTGGGGAGGAAAGGGAGGACGCTGAGCACATTCTGTGGGAATGCAGCGAGTACGATACTGAGAGAACGCAGATGATGAATGAAATACGTGAGCTGGTGGGGGGTCCGGTCTTCTACGACGATCTGACAGCAACGGCGCAGACCTTTGCGGCTTTTCGGAGGTTCTGCGGGAGGTGGCACGCGGCCAAAATGGAGCAGGAGTCGTGGCACAGTGGCGCCCCCACGTCGGGGTCTTCTTCGCCTGACAGGTCGCACAGCGTGCACTAAGGGTGCACAAGATGCCTGGGCACACATAGCATCACGATGCATGGGTATGTAGAAAGGGAAGGGGGAAAAGAGGAAGGAAAGGATAAAAGAAAAAAAAAAAATTAAGACACGAGAAGGACTGGGCTGACAGTTGACAGGCGCAGGACGGACTGACAAAATGACGCTCAAAACGCCGAAAAGATGCCTAGGTGGTCAATAAAAGATGCCCAGAGCCCAAGGCCAATAAAAGATGCCACCTAGGGCCAATAAAAGAAGCGGAGCCCGACGACGATGACAGACGGACGCAACAAGTAGATTCACAGCTTGGGGGTAAGGTGAGGTATTAGGTTAGAGGACAACGGGGAGACAAGTCGCCGTACTGTGACGTACTATAGGGCCAATAGGGTCTAACGACATACTGACGGACAGATGGGGACACCTTCCGGAGCCGGTGCGCTCTAAGGGGGGGACCCAGAACGCCTCGCTGGGTTCCCTCGAGTGGGATTGGACCGCTGTATTTGCGCGTCTTCGGTCGTGCCGCTGTCATGGCGGCCGACAGAATGCAATCCCTGTGCGTGCATCGGACTCGGATGATAACTTGCTTTGACGAGCGATGACAACACGATGCGAGTGCTATATCCGCAAGGATGGTGCGCTCGGGAGGCGGTGGGTTTGAAGGTGACGTCAGCTTATAACACCGGGTGAACTAGGTACCGTGTCAGTGCTTCAATTCATTTCGCGCCGGCTGCACTGAACTGGACGGAAACACGAACTATTCACATCGCCGACGTTTCGCTCAGTGCGGTGGTATCAACCCGGCCGGGATAAACCTTACCACCTAGTAAGGTAAGAAGGGAAGGGACCTACAGTTTAACGTGGAATCCGAACCACGGTCAGCCTACAACGGTCGAGCGGTCACCCATCCTAGTACTGACCGCGCTCTGCGTTGCTTAACAACAGTCGACCGACCGCACCACTGAGCTACCGAGGCTGACAAAACGTGCCCGCTATACGCTGAACTGGACGGAACTGTACTTTCTGTTATATTCTTGTCACGCGGTTCTAATATTAACTTTCAGTCCGACTATAACTCTGTGTGCCATTTATCAATGAATTAGCAATTAATTCATACTCACGGACATATCCGATAGTTGGCAACGTTGGACGAGTCCGGCTTCGGACTGCCAGATGGCAATTTACGTTTGATCACAAATTCAGGTCATTATCAAAATGTATATCGCGCTTTTGGCAATCTTTACTTGGCAGGGCGCATTGGCTCAATTTGACACAAAAATATATGTAGCTTATCTAAATTTATGCAAATGATTTTGCTCATGACATTCATTCAAAGCGATCGAGCGCGCTTTAGATGGTACCATATACTATATTTACCGCAAGTACAGTCTCGGGTCAAAATTAAATCAAATCACCATACGATCATACCAACCACAGCTTACGACCGTAGGCCCATGGGCATCGTTAGACAACTAATGTATGTATTGTATTGTATTGTTTATTGATCATTCATATGGCAGTTAGACTGCACTCGAACTTGTCACAATTTGTTCTATCCGGTTAAATTACACCCACGAAGAAGAACCGACAAGAAACCTCGCAGGGTATTTTTCTATAGATAATATTATTACAAGTATTTTACTGACTAGCCACATAATAACATCGCTTACACAGATTGAGAGCAAGATTAATAATTTAATAAGGGTGTCATGTCACTCTTTCTATATAAAAAAAATAATTGTTTTGAGATAAGTAGCTAAACACGACCGACGGAAACGGTGTACTTTTTTACCGATTAGAAAAAAAGGAAGAGGTTCTCAATTTGTCGGATCTATTTTTTTTTTATTTTTTTTTATTGGAACTGAGACGGTTGGCTACATCACCTACAACATCCGTGATGTCAGCCCATAACACCGAGTGAACTTGGTGCCACGTCAGTGCTTCCCTTCGGTCGTGCCGGCTACACTGAACTGGACGTATGTAATACGTATTTAATGTATGTCAGTCGTAATTCTTTATCACGTGGACCGATTTCGATTATTCTTTTTTTATTAGAAAGGGAGTACCTTAGCGGTGGTCCCATATAGACCGGTCGCTACAATACACCCAGAGAATTCTAAATAATAGAATTGTTATTGAGAAATGCACAAAATTTGCATCAGACGCTCGTAAAATGTGCGATGATAAGGTTACGCTAGTACAAAATAAGTGAGACAGAGACTAAATTCTTTTAGTGTTACCTCACCATCTCATGCTCGCTCGACTGTGATAGTGTGAGACCTATCCCTTTGAATTCATGAAAAAAAAAATACATAGATGCCATCCCTGATAAAAGCCTTTTTCACAAAAATTTATATATGTATATATAAATGTCATGTAGTGCCATCTGTTGTAAGCCGAGCGAAGCTCGTTCGCCCAGGTACTATTATTCAAATGAAATAGGGAAAAACTGTTATTCCTAAATCATTTATTCTTGGGAGTACATATAAACGCTTGTTAATTGTTATGCTGGATAATTTGCGAGTTTGTTCTCTAGAAATATGTATACTCGAAGTTTATTTAAATGTGTATGAATGCGGCAATTTGCAGCAGTAAATTGCAGGTGCACGCGGCCCCGTGCCGACACGTACCGTTAGGCTTTCCAGATTAGGAGTTCCGAAGAGTTCCTACAATGAATCGTGGCATCCCATAAATAAACAATGCATGTTTATTATTGGGAAACCCAACAAAGAGTAGAAGTACAGTGTAACGCTTCCTTTTTTCGGTGGTGGTAGACACAATGAAAAGAGGAAGTAATAGTGTGTAGTTTTTTAAATTAGAAGGCTAATTCCTGGGTTCGGGCGCTGCGCAGAATACCCGATGGAGGCCCCACGTTGGGCGCCAGATCTAATTGATACCTGTGATGCGGTCGCTGTTGTCTAAAACAGCACGCCTCGCCTGTATTTTCCTTTTGTCCAGTATAGTCAGCAATCCAAAGAGAAGTCTCCGATATGGCACCTACCTGGTCGGAGCATGTGGTTTGGACCCTCTGACTCAGCCACCCATACCGGATTATATAAAAAGTTACCCATCGAGAAATGAAATGAGCCATGCTGCTGGGAATATCGCTACGCGATATGGTGTATAGTGTAATGAGGCAAATCGTCGACGCACCAATAAGTAGTCGATATAGGACACTGAGTGGATAAGCTCATGTGGCAGTGGGCTGGGCATTACAGTCGACCTAGCGACAACCGATAGATTAATTGTGTCCTACACTGGCGGCCGTGGATAGAAAAATATAGTGTGGGAAGACCGCCCCCCAGATGGGACGACGACATCAAGTACGTCGACGGAAAGGAGCGGTTCCGTACCGCTGAAGGTCGGGAGGACTGGAAGGAAAATTGGAGAGGCGTACGTCCAGCAGTGGGCGCATACACACTGACTGACTGACGGTTTCGTTTTTCACTTGAATATTTATAAGTAGTATCTATGATTTTCATATTCATTATATTCTATTGAAAACTACTTTCTGGCAAATAATTAATTAATACATAAATGTAGGTACTAAGCCAGGTTGAGAAATATACTTAAACACTGCAAACAGACAGATAGAAAGAAAGAAAAAACGTTTATTAAACTAAAACTATAAAATAACATAAGTAATAAAAATAAAATACAGTTAATTTTGAAACAGTAGAAAAATATTGTTATCATTGTAATGTGATAATGAGGAGGCATTCCAAGATGTGATGTAGTGTGACTTATGACCTGGTGAGGTTATTGCCGCAGTTGAGCGTAGGTCGACGACCCAATAGGCCCGCACGCCACCGTGCGCCGAGCGACCACCGTTTCTACCCCCGCACATCTAACATAACCTAACCACACAACAGCGAATCGTGTAAGCTCTAGCAGAAGTGGCTAAATGAGCTGTCAAACTGTGATATTTGATAGAAGCCGACTTTTGCTAAGTTTGGCAATGTTACGTCCAAAGAGATGCATTGCTATATTAATATAACTCTAAATAATTAGCCATGTCACTAATTCGCCCACAGTCGCAGGTGGTAGTAAGTTGTCAGGTACTTATGTGTCTTATTTGACATTTATTTATTTATCTTAGGTACTTAGAGAGAGAAGTTGACACGACACACGACGTTTCTACCACATTTCAAAATCAGTCAACTCCAAAATTTAAAGTACACAATATCTTAATTGCTAACAAAAAACAACAATATTGACAATAAATATTCTAAAAATAAAATAAAACCAAACCTACTACTAATAAATACGAAAAATACGAAAAAAAACAAACAAGAAATTAAATTTAGCTAGACTAACTCCAAATTTAGACAAATATCATTACCTAATAGACATTGTAAGAAAACTTAAACAGGGTCAGGTAGCTAAGACTTTCTTTCACGCTGTTGTTGAAACTAGTTACAGAGTAACGATATATATCAAGATCCGCGTCTTTATCCCTAATGATTTCGTATGTACGACAAATGCGAAGAATAGGACTAAATTAAGCCATTTTATTTTTACATGCAGACAAGGAAAACAAATATTTCCCGGATAAATTTCTTTGTGGACATTAAGAGAATAATATTTTTCACTGTCTAATAATAATTTCTAGCTAACATTAAAACTTAGCTTTGATTGATTGCAGAAAATTGTAATGTTTTCCAAAATACACCCAAAACGTGATTCCAGTATGGACTAAGAAAACATTGATTACCTACACAAAACTAATTAAAATAATGTACAAAAATTTATAAAAAATATGCTACATTAAAAGCAAAGATTAAAAGTAAGTTATTTCTCCAACGTAGTGTACTAAATATTTTTTTAGTTGCGTGGTCTGTGGAAGCGCGGTCTCCCGCCCAGAGCGCCGCTAGCGATGGGCGGGCGGCGCGGCTCGGCGGTCGCTTGTTGATGAATAGCGACTGAGATTAGGAAGATAATGGAAATTTAAATACCGAATTTATTGTGTGGATTACGTAGTTAGTACGATTTATAGTAGGCGCAGCAGGTACGAGTAAATTTGTTGGGAAAACAATAGCGAGCATTATTTCAGTATCTGCCGTAGCATTCCAGTATTATTAAAGGTACCGATATATTTCTGTTTACGCAATTACCTTATAGAATAAAACAATTATTATAGTTCAGAAGCTCCGTATGAAGTGGTTCGTGGTAACGGGGATCGAGTTCACGATTCACGTTCACGTGCTTCCGCTTCACTTACTAAGCAACCCCCACGTTGTCCACGACATGCTTAACCATACATATTAATTTTCTCGTTAAATCGTTTTCTGAATAATAATCGAAATTATAGTAATTATCTCTGGCCAACATGCACACGCTTCCCCGCTTGATGCAATGCATCAATAATGTTGCATTGCATTTTCAAGTAGCTACCTAGGAAAGTACCTACACTCCGAGCACGTGACGAACCATCGTCGAGCCATCATGCACGCCCCGAACGGGGCGGTCTCTATTCGGCAGTAGGTTTTATTGATGTATTGTTCGAAACCTGCCAGAGCGTTTAGCTTCGTGAATAGCTTATCCCCATGGAAGTAAATATCCAGAAGATTCCCCAGTCGAACAGCGGTTTGTCGGTTATAGTGACACTTATATTACTCTTATTTTTGACAGGAGTTATCTTCAGCTAGAGTTATCTGCACATTGCAGAGGTAGATGGTGAAAACGAACATTAGACATAAATTGTATCCTGATCCCAACATTGATCGACATGCTCTGTAAACAGAAAATAGGTGAGTAATTAATGTTATAGTCTTATTACATCGTTTTGAAATAATTATTATAATAAGATTATAATATAAAGAAAGAAAAGCGAAGAAATGAGAAAGAGAAATAATTTTCGTCACTTTTATTTCTCGTCAACAAGTTGATAATCTTTCTAGGTTTTTCGTTTCCGTGGCTATTCCGCTTACTGGTCGCCTCTGCCGGCATTTCACCTCTACATGTCCGGCAAAGCGGCATGCAGCAGCTAAAAATAAAAACAGAAAAAAAATGGCGACGTAATAATATTAATGGGTCGGTCTACAGCGGGGGCGGCTCGTTTGCATATGCAAATACAGCTGATAAGTCCCAGTCGAAATGAATGTCGACGTCGCAATTTGATTTACAAAATGCACGCTCGGCGAAGTGTCGCCCACACGCCACGTGTAGCCACGTGTCACCGCCACTTGGCTCTATTACTAGGCGGACTGTCCATCGTCCAGAGAACAGACAATCGCGCGTGCGTTGAGAAACCTTCTGACTCTTTCTCTATTTTTAATGAGTTTTCCGGCGAGTGTGTTTCCCGAATCCTATAACTTGGGTTTAATTCAATCGTCCTATTATCAGGTTGGACAGCCCCGCAACAGTCCGCAAAACTGCTGTCAAACTCGGAAAGAGAAATAATTAAAGGGATCGTGTTCACGTCGTCGTTCCGCATACTAAGCAACCCCTTGCACACGATAAGCTCATCCCTTTCAAAGCCATTTCCTTGAATTTTTTTTTACTGAATAAAACTTACGTCTCAGCACTTACGTACTTACTTGTATCTACGAGTATGTATTCACTAGACGTATTTATTGAAAGGCGTCGCCTGTTAGTGGGGGCCGTAATTTAGGATGCAAACAGTATAAATCCGCGTCGCGCGGCGGCGAGCACGCGCGCTTTGTGTGCCGCGTGGAGGCTTCGGCGGCGTACTGAGACTGCCCCGGGAGCCTCCGGGGAGCGCCTTATCTCTGCGAGCACTCGGCCTGCACTTCTCCCTGGGAGAGAGTTTATTGATGATCTGTCGCACGTACGAGCTGAGTACACTGATTACTGCATGTAAACTATTACCATGTGGGGTCGTCGGTACTTAAAAAAGATGCTGTGCTAGTAATTAAAAGTGCACTCAAAATTACACAACAATTTGTATTGTTTTTTATTAGCAATAAGACATTTTTACTTATATCACAACTTATACTACACAAAATGGACTAAGTAATTAATTACATATCGTATCTCGAACACAGATCAGTAAATGTAGATACCGGTGTTATACTTCAGTATTATTTCACAAGTTTTGCGTTGCAGTGTTAATTTTGTAAATAAAAAAATAATAATAGGAGTTTCCTTGGCAGATTTCATCGCTGGCTCACCCCACACAAAATAAACACAGTTTTGCACGAGACTGTATATAGTTCTCGCACGATGTCTCTCTCCCGCGATGCGGTGAGAAAGGTTTTAGCGCTAAACCCGCTGGAAATGGGCTGGAGTGTGATCACATTATCTTGTCGTCGAGTTTCTCCAACATTCTTATAGGCACTTACTTAACTTACGTAGCTGGTCGTATGGTTAACTGTTTCCAGACTGATGCGATATCATCTATAACTTGTTGTTTCACACGAAGTCACGAATACAAGTATGAATAAACTTTTGCTCAGAAATTATAATTATTTACATTAAAAGTAACTTCCGGTCATTTATTTTCATAAAATATAAAAAAGCAATACTAATAACTAAAGAATTAAAACCTACCTAACAAACAATAAAATAACTATCAAAAGAGGCAATTTCAAATGTTCCGAGAACACTTGCGGCATTACCTCGCTGCTGGATTACTACATTACATTACTATTACATTACTTACCCTAGTTCGGACATGCCAAAACTTCTCTTTGATCATGCCGGCTACACTGACTTAACCTGGCTACGGCTTTGGTTAGCTATGTCACCTATATGATCCAACAGCGTGTGGTGTTAACGTTTATTGTATTTATGATAGAATTTTAAGCTTATTATACAAACGTTGTGCGTTAATTCGCGTAGAACTTGGAATAGAGCTAACAGGGCAGGGGTGTGGCAAGGTATATGTAAGTAGGCATGGCGGGACGACATGTCACCCGACGACAACGGAACAAGGAAGGGAGACGCCACCTTGCCGAGACATGACACGGCACGGCGCACAATACATACATCTGAGTGCTCTGTAAAAACGTACTAGTCGAGTTTTGTAAAATGTTTGTTTTTCATAACATTATATTCAGTGAACGAAATTCGTTTTTTATTCTATACAAAATTCCATATCAATAGATTTACTCCCAAAATAGAACCCTTCATTTTCCCTTCGCTGTAGTTGGGGATAGTATATACATGAGAAAGATTCATTTTGCACAATGATACAACCTACAACTTTTTTTTTTTTTTTTATGGAAACTGACACGGTTGGCTACATCACCTACAACGTCCGTGATGTCAGCCCATAACACCGGGTGAACTAGGTGCCATGTCAGTGCTTCCCCCTTTGATCGTGCCGGCTACACTGAACTGGTCGGAAAACACAAACTATTTACATAGCCGTTTTTGACCGACGTTTCATTCAGTGCGGTGGTACCAACACGGGCGGGTTAAACCCTACCACCAAGTAAGATTAGGAGGGAAGGGACCTACAGTTTTACGAGGAATCCGAACCTCGGTCAGCCTCCAACGGTCAGCGGTCACCCATCCAAGTACTGACCGCACCCAGCGTTGCTTAACATTCAATAGCGACAGTTGACTGTCTGCACCACTGAGCTATCGAGGCTGACAAAACTATTAACTACCTACTATTCTTTTTTTTATACATGTCATCATACTTATGCTAAAATTTGGTCTTTCTTTTCAAAATTGCATTTTCAATTATGAAAATGTCGGTATTATTTTCGTTCAATATCTGTTAAATCAATGAAAAGATACACATACAAATGTGCTCAATAATAGAACTGCGCTGCTTGCGATACATAATTTTTTTTTCCACTGTGAATTAAAACAATAAATTCTAAATACAATTTGAACGTACTTGGTCATTTATCACCATAACTGTTTTTTATTTCTCGTAAAAATGGAATCTATACTAGTTTGATTATATATAGTAAATCAATCTTTATACTCGTATAGTGTAGTATTAAACATACTAAATTAAAATTGACACTATAGTCGTATAACGTACGTAAATAACTCTTTTGCCGTAGTTATTGGATTTCATATCACAGAAGAATTGATGAAAACTTTAAACGGCTCTCCAATAAAATATACCTTTTCGAGTTGTATCAGTTTTCACAAGGCGTACAGATATATCCGCTCGCGTATAACTTATTTATAGCCTGATGGAGTGTAAACTGCTGATAAGTTTAAGGTCGATTTCGTAAAGGGTAGGTAACACAAACACAACGGTAGGGTTAGCACCGTTGTTGTTGGTTAACTAGCATAAACGATTCTTTAAGACATACCAACCTAAAGCCGATAAATTGCTCTGAAAGCTTTTAAAAGGTTGCTGTAACTGAAATATTGAACAGAGGTATTAAGATGCCTGAGATGAAATATTTTTCTCTCTAAATTGATCGACTCTAAATAAAAAAAAAAAAATGCTAGTACGGACTAGCATCGAACAAAACTCGACACTTTATTAATGAAAACTTCATCAAAATGATTATAAAAAGATATACAGTAAAAGTAGAAGTAATAAGATATCAACATTTCCAGTTGCTATTATGTATATCCAAGTTTTTTTTTTATATGGAAACTGACACGGTTGGCTACATCACCTGAAACATCCGTGATGTCAGCCCATAACACCGCGTGAACTAGGTGCCATGTCAGTGCTTCCCTTCATTTCATGTCGGCCACACTGAACTGGACGGAAAACACGAACTATTTACATATAGTCGTTTCGACCGACGTTTCCCTCAGTGCGGTGGTACCAACCCGGCCGGGATAAACCCTACCACCTAGTAAGGTAAGAAGAATACTAGGGATCGCCACGTGCCACGGTCCAGACACACACTAGACACAGACAGTCTCTAGATATAAAAATCACTACATACATTTGTAACTTCTGTCCAAACTAATGAGATGCAGTAAACGCTCACTGCCTTATTCAGAGTCACGCGGTTAAACGAGGACTAGATCGGTATAACTTAACACTTGTATTTGATATAAAACGAACATAACATTCTTATCTATTCAGAGTGCCACATCAACCGCGAACTAAACTAACACTCGAATTTAGTTTTCGTGTGGCAACACAGCATAAAATAACCATTGTCTACGACACAAAATGGGGTTTGTTCATAATGACAGTTTGCGCTCGTATCGTGCTATCTCATTATCTGACATATGTTAGAATAAGACAACACTACTGTTTAATTAGTTAGGTTAATTTGGGTATTCTGTGACAAAGTAGGCACTTTAGGCTCATGTTTAGTGCTAGCTATATATTAAAAATATCAAGCAATTGTATGTTGTACGTACGTATGTAGCTTACTTGTGTGTTGTATTGTACATAAGTGGCAAAACCACTTAGGCATGCCAAAATCTTCAGAACACACAACACTTCTCGTACTCGTGAATTTCCGCGAGTTCTTCCATTACAACACTAAAACGAATCAATAACACTTGTGATCACCACAATTCACAAATTCACCAACTCGAAATCACGCTTCGAAAAATCAACACAAGCACAACAGCTGTCTAACAAGTATGGCCGCCGCCATTGTAATTATATGACCGCCGCTCGCTAGATAGGGTTTAAACCCGCCTCTACCTGCTTTAAACAATGAATGGAGCTAACTCGCTGCAAATATGCCGAATAAAGATAAAACTGCTCTCTGAATAGCTTTTTTGTTAACACGGTCTAAATAGCCGATATAACTCTGTGTTAACTTTAACCTGGGAACTCTGAATAAGGCAGTCAAAGTATGGATTCAAAAGAATGTACTTGCCGAGCAGATGTTTTTTTTTAATTATTGATGAAAGTAAATGTCTATATCTCCGCTTATGACGTACGGGTACGAGTGTGAAACGTGGACTCAGACGGTCGCTGTTGTCACAAAGGTTGAAAGTTGTCCAGCGAGCAATGGAGGGAGCCATGCTGGGAATATCGCTACGTGTCATGGTGCGTAACGAGGCAATACGCCGACGCACCAAACTAGTCGATATTGGACACCGGGTGGCTAAGCTGTGGCAGTGGCCAGTGGCCTGGGCATATCTTAGCCACCCGTATATTAGCGTATATATAACAGATATGTGTGTCAAATTGTATTAGTAATAAAATATCTTGAGCATTTTTCAAGCTTTATGTGAACATGTAGGTACATACATACAGATTGAAATGCATTTTGTAATGTGTAGGGACATTGTGGACGAAGCAAGTTGAATGCAATGTAG
This sequence comes from Nematopogon swammerdamellus, assembly GCA_946902875.1. Classification (NCBI taxonomy): domain Eukaryota; kingdom Metazoa; phylum Arthropoda; class Insecta; order Lepidoptera; family Adelidae; genus Nematopogon; species Nematopogon swammerdamellus. Next base: position 21,526,843 of record OX336336.1, read on the forward strand.
GACAGCAACATCTTATTTTGGAATACTTTACCATCGGAATAAAAAGCCAAGCGCTAGAACAGTAAAATAATTATTGTATGTGTATGAATGGGGTCGGTTGCTGTGTACTGTGGACGGTAGCCGTGTACTGTGGACGGCGTCAGTTGTGTACTACGGACGGTAACTGCGTACTGCGGACGGTAGCTGTGTACTGCGGACGGTAGCTGTGTACTGCGGACGGCAGCTGTGTATTGCGGACGGTAGCTGTGTACTGCGGACGACAGCTGTGTATTGTGGACGGTTACTGCGTACTGTGGATGGTAGCTGTGTATTGTGGACGGTTACTGCGTACTGTGGATGGTAGCTGTGTACTGTGGACGGTTACTGCGTACTGTGGACTGTAGCTGTGATTGTGGACGGTTACTGCGTACTGTGGACGGTAGCTTTGTACTGTGGACGGTTACTGCGTACTGTGGATGGTAGCTGTTTACTGTGGACGGTTACTGCGTACTGTAGACGGTAGCTGTGTACTGTGGACGGTTACTGCGTACTGTGGACGGTAGCTGTGTACTGTGGACGGTTACTGCGTACTGTGGACGGTAGCTGTGTACTGTGGACGGTTACTGCGTACTGTGGACTGTAGCTGTGTACTGTGGACGGTAGTTGTGTACTGCGGACGGTACCTGTGTACTGCCGACGGTAGGTCTGTATTGCGGACGAGCAACGACGGAGTGCTTTGATTCTTTTTTATATAGTTTTTTCTAATGTGTTTTGTGGAGTTGGACATAGAGGGGTGCTACGGTGGTGTCGCGATATCGATCTAGGACGTCGTCGCGTAGATATCTACTGTCGCAAATGCGGCCGGTTACATGTCAGTCTTCTAAATGTGGTCCAAATATAATACGTTTTTTTTTATGGATACTGACACGGTTGGCTACATCACCTACAGTTGTGTAGAACTGCGGTTTCCAGAATATAATATTTTGATTGGCTAAAAACAATAAAATAGGATTTAGTATACAAGATAGAACAAAGGTACTTATCCCGCAACGAGTCCCGCAATTTTAGGTTTATAATCTCTGACCACACAGTCAAGGCGCCAATGAACTATCACAACATAAAAGTGACCTTAAATGTATCTTCACGCACAACTTCATACACTGCTGAAGCGAAGGCTGTCAAACAGACAAACGTGTAACTGTGAAACGTCACGAGACCAAGAGTCCAAGCCAAGACCGCGCCGACCACCCGCCGCTTCAATTTGTAAAAGATGGAAAGCATAAAAGACTGACATTTAAACAAGTGTAAATTTGGTTGTCTTTGCCATTGCAAAGACAACCAAATTTACCCCATTGGGTAGCCATTGGGAAACTAGTGTGACGGTATGTATATGTTTGGAAAAATAAATACTTTGCGGACCAAGTACCTATAGTAATAGTATGTATATTGAACGTTCTGCTAACTAAGCAAAACAACAAAAATATTAAACAAAAATAATTAAAATAAACAACTAAGACAAAAAAACGAGTAAGAATGAGAAAGCAGTTTGGTATTAGTCTCGGTATTAGTTGATATTTTCAGAAACATCTCCAAGTTTGAAAGCTCATAAGGAGAGATTTAAGCCTAAAATATTGATAACTTCGTTCTACCGTCTAGTAAGACCCCTAAAAGGGCAACGGACGAAAAAATTCCAGGATTAAGCTAATGCCATCCGCATAGACTATTCGATAAAGTTACGATACGATTTCGAAACCCGTGGATCGTTGGAAAATTTACTATAAGGGATCGTCGTTTACCTCCCCCACCCCCTGCGTCTCTCCCTAATTCCGCCAATGCCTTTTAGAAAACGTTCAGAACTAAGCCAGCACCATCGTAAATTCCTGAGTGAGAGATCTTGGTTCAAACTGTACGAAAGGGAAAATATCTGCTTGGCACCAGGCAGGGTAATAGGGAATTTAGCCGATCGGCTTATGCCAATGTAGTTCAAACCTGAGGGAACACTTTTGACATGAATGAAAATGAAATGACATATCTTACCCGCAAGTTAAATAGTGGCGAGGTTATTCATTGGAACTTTAACGTAGAAAAAACGTGTTCCGGGAAAATAGCTATATCTCAGAAAGTATAATAGCGAGGAGTATTTTGAAATACCTTACTATAGAAGAAGGATGCGTAAGTATTTAAGTGTGTGTTAAATTAAAGTGTTAAAGTGTGTGGAAGAGGCGGCAGAGGTGTGTCAGGATCGTGGCACGTGGAGATCCGTTGTCTCTGCCTACCCCACCGGGAAACAGGCGTGACGCTATGTATGTAAATTATAGTTTAAGATGATTGAGATTCTTGATGTTTAAGGTTGTTTAATTTGTGATGACTGATGGATGAGTCATCAAAGTTTCGAATTTTTTTCACATTTCGGCAATAAGTTGGCTTTGAAATAACAAAAATACCATCTCATACTGTGATCTTATAGATCTTGTTAAAAATTTTTTTGGCGATAACTGTAATATTGAAAGACAACATGCTATTTGCAAATGTTAAAATTAATAAAAAAATTGATTTTTTTTAAATATACAGGGTGTTTGATGACTATAGGTCATAAAGCAAACCAGGTACACCTGAGCCTATTTGGAGCAAAACAGTTAGATGACATTTTGTTCTACGGTGAACTTTTTTTTCCCATACAAAACTAAATAAAATACCTATAGTCATCAAACGCCCTGTATAACTAAGTAGCGAAATTGAATGATAAGATAAATTACGTTAGAGGTACCTACAGAGAATGGTGCTCTGTATTCCTACTTACTGTCTCGTACAACCGTCGCGTCGTATAACTGTGAACGAAATCGTGACTGCAAACAAAAGTCGCAAAAGGAAAGAGTACCTACTAACTAGTTACTTTGTACAGGAAGTACATTGTACTAGTCTAGTAGGCAGTAGGGTAGAAGGTAACCTTCCGAGGGAAATGCCAATTGACGTAAAATTACGTAGCCCCATATAACAATTGAATGACAAGCCTCCGTAGGCTGAAGGACAAATAGTTCAAAAGAATGAAACTGTTGTTGTTCTTCATTGCATACAATTTCGTTAGACCCTACGTAAACTATGTAACATGCGTATTGATAAGCAAGGGTGAATCCACTAGTCTGACAGAGTTAGTTTAGAAATCAGATAGTTTGTACACCATTCATGAATAACTTTTCGTCAGCTCGATGACTTCATGCGTTTCTATAATTTTGAATCCTTTGCTAGAGGGCAAAGCTCATTCATTATTGATAGTACAAAGCTATATATAGGTAGATGTATAGAGGTGGGCAGGCAGTCACTTTACAACGCTACTATCTATTGGAAACAAGACATCAATTAATTGTTGTACTATCATAATTCCACTGACGTCTGGAGCCGACTTCTATTATTCTTGAACGAGTAAATAGGCCACAAGTATTTTACAAGGAGGTAGGTATGTAGTTGAATAAAAATTTTACGCGCAATTTTCGAAATTAAACTTAAGCATACGCTAAACTTAATTTAATTCATTTCTTTCCCAACAAGATTAACAAAGAAACAGGGCATTCTTTACACTAGGACATTAATTTGAAAAAGGGTTAATTTAATTGACAATAATTTGTTCAACATTGTGTGTGTATTTGTTGAATTTACTTTTTAGTTTTGTTTTCGATAAACTTAATTGCATCGACACAGGCGAAAGCCCAGTGGTGCACTCGGGACATTTATGAAATGTGGTTTTGATTTCTGTGTCTACTCTTCTCCTCTTTCTTTCTTTTCTTAACCTTTTATGATACAAACCTTTCTAAACATTACTGACTTTCTTACCTTCTACAAAAACAGTTTGGAATTTGAATTTGGAATTTTATGAAAACTTTCATGGGTTGCCGAAGGACCAATCTTGTACGACGATCAAATTCACCTGTCATGCCCACAGTTTGATGGACTGTTACCACAGCATATATATGGCTAAAGCAGTATGGAAACTAGGCCTATTTGTTAAAATAAGTACCTACGCTCCATTGGAGCGTTAGGGATGTCAATCAAATTTTTTTGAAAAATTGTAAAATTATTATTTATTAAAACATTTATTTAGGTTCTTTAATGTAATGATCAAATAATCAATATAATCAATCATCAATAATAAGTTCAAAACGTGGTTGCTATAAATATGAATTGATATAACTTTTCTCGACTTTTGTCAACTTTTATTAACTTTTGTAAATTGTTTACAACTTTTGTCATCTCTTGTCAACCATTGTAAATGTTTGTCAACTTTTCTCATCTTTTGCCAATTTCAGTCATCTTTTGTCAACTTTCATCGACTGTTGTCAAGTCTTGTCAATGTTTGTCAACCTTGGTAAACTTTTGTCAGCTTTCGTCAACATTTGTCAACTTTTGTCATCTTTTGTCAACTTTCATGGACTGTTGTCAACTCTTGTCAATGTTTGTCAACCTTGGTCAACTTTTGTCAACTTTCGTCAACATTTTGCATCTTTTGTCATCTTTTGTCAACTTTTATCGACTGTTGTCAACTCTTGTCAATCTTTGTCAACCTTGGTCAGCTTTTGTCAACTTTCGTCAACATTTGTCGACTTTTGTCATCTTTTGTCAACGTTTGTCCACTTTTTTCTCGATTTTTGTGAAATTATAGCCACTTTCGTCATCTTTTATCAACTTTTCTCATCTTTTGCCAACTTCTGTCACCTTTTGTCAACTTTTATCGACTGTTGTCAACTCTTGTCAAGTTTTGTAAACTTTTGAGAACTTTTATCAACTCTCGGTAACTTATGTCAACTCTTGTCAACTTTTGTCAACATTTGTCAACTTTTGTCAACTTTCGTCAACTTTTGTCAACTTTTGTCAACTTCTGTCACTTTTATGAACTTAGGCCAGCTTCCGTCAACTTTTGTCAACTTTCATCATCTTTTGTCAACTTTTACTAACTTCTGTCAACTTTTAACCAATATTGTCAACTTTTGCCAAGTACTGTCACTTTTATGAACTTTTGTCAGCTTTCGTGAACTTTTGTCAACTCTTGTCAACGTTTGTCAACTTTCGTCAACTATTGTTAATTAATGTCAACTAAGTCATGTCAACTTTTTTCATATTTTGTCAACGTTTGTCAACTTATGTCAGCTGTTTGTCAACTTTCGTCAACTTTTCCCATCTTTTGTCTAGTTTGTCAACTTTCGTTAACTCTTGTCAACTTTAGTCAACTCCTTGTTAACGAAAGCTGACAAAAGTTCATAAAAGTGACAAAAGTTGACAACAGTGGTTAAAATATGATAAAAGCTGACAAAAGCGGAGAGAAGTTGGCAAAAGTTGACAAAAGATGACGAAAGTGGCTATAAGTTCACAAAAGTCGAGAAAAGTATACAAAAGTTGACAAACGTTGACAAAAGATGACAAAATGTTGACGAAAGTTGAATAAGGTTGACAAACAACCACAAGAGTTGACAACAGTCGATAAAAGTTGACAAAGATGACAAATGTTGACGAAAGTTGACAAAAGTTGACCAAGGTTAGGTTGACATTGACACGAGTTGACAACAATCGATAAAAGTTGACACAGGTCGATAAAAGTTGACACAGGTCGATAAAAGTTGACAAAAGATGACAAAAGTAGACAAAAGCCGACAAAGGTTAACAAACATTGAGAAGAGTTGACAACAGTCGATAAAAGTTAACAGAAGATGACAAAAGTTGAGAAATGTTGACGAAAGTTGACAAAAGTTGACCAAGGTTGACAAAAATTGACAGGAGTTGACAACAGTCGATAAAAGTTGACAAAAGATGACGAAAGTTGACAAATATTGACGAAAGTTGACAAAAGTTGACCAAGGTTGACAAACATTGACAAGAGTTGACAACAGTCGATAAAAGTTGACAAAAGATGACAAATATTGACGAAAGTTGACAACAGTTGACCGAGGTTGACAAACATTGACAAGAGTTGACAACAGTCGATAAAAGTTGACAAAAGGTGACAGAAGTTGGCAAAAGATAAGAAAAGTTGACACAAGTTGACAAGAGTTGACATAAGTTACCGACAGTTGACAAAAGTTCTCAAAAGTTTACAAACTTGACAAGAGTTGACAACAGTCGATAAAAGTTGACAAAAGGTGACAGAAGTTGGCAAAAGATAAGAAAAGTTGACAAGAGTTGACATAAGTTACCGAGAGTTGACAAAAGTTCTCAAAAGTTTACAAAACTTGACAAGAGTTGACAACAGTCGATAAAAGTTGACAAAAGGTGACAGAAGTTGGCAAAAGATGAGAAAAGTTGACAAAAGTTGACAAGAGTTGACATAAGTTACCGAGAGTTGACAAAAGTTCTCAAAAGTTTACAAAACTTGACAAGAGTTGACAACAGTCGATAAAAGTTGACAAAAGATGACAGAAGTTGGCAAAAGATAAGAAAAGTTGACAAGAGTTGACAACAGTCGATAAAAGTTGACAACATGTGACAGACGTTGGCAAAAGATTAGAAAAGTTGACAAAAGTTGTCAACATTGGTCAAAAGTTAAAATAAAGTGACAACAGACTGTCCGTGGCGCATGCAACAAAAACAAACACGACCACTCGGACGCGGCACCCGCGACTGATTGTTTGCGACATTCGCTTCGGGGCCTTGTTGAGGCGTGCGTGTGTGTGAGTGCGTCGTTTCGATCGTTTTGTACGTAGTTTCCATACTGCTTTAGCCATATATATGCTGTGCTGTTACGGATGTACGTGCTATGAAGGAACGTATGGAAGTAGCAGCAGTAGGTATGGAGGAAGAAATATCCTCGCGGAGTGCGCTGTCGTCCTCGTCTCGTTGTTGGCCTTCACTTCACTTCTCGACGATTTATTCTTATATTTTTATCTCCCTTCCATTTTACTCTCCTTGCTCCCCCCGTCGCTCAATCTCGCATCCTCTAAATAGTGTTAGAGATGTGAACATTCGTGAAGGAACATTCTGGAAGAGTTCACAGCTGTTCTGCAATGACTTGAGTAGCATACGCGAGAACTGTGAAGGGAAACTCAGCTACATTGAGTTACTTTCCCCACACCGCAGATTGGGGAATAATTACCCGACACTAAATTTTAATATCTATTTCCATTAGGAAATATTATATTGGTCCTCTTATGTAAGTACGGTTTCCACTGTGAGACAAAGTCAATATTTTAATATCATAATTAGGAGACACTTATTTCAGTGACTATACAAAACGAGAGCTTTCTGGAAAATTATTTAATTCAGTAGTTTCATGAGTTTCTATAATTTAGAATTTTGAGTCCACAGCATAAGTAAATAATGTTTTGATTTAAAGCGTTCTACGTCTACAAATACCGATCGGTAAGTTGAGAACAAAAACTGAGTTATATTTTATATATTTCACGATATATTATTTATGACCGCAGCTTCACCTGGTTGAAATGTTGGTCTATGACTTAAGGCTGGAAATGTGCTCCTCCGAGATAGTCGGTAAACAAATACACAGAATCGTGTACCCATGTGGGTGGATTATATGATTACATGAGAATTAATACTGAGTAGAGAATGTACAATTAAGAACGTAAAATCTTGTTCATCGTACGATAAATCTGAAGTATCGAGCCGGCGCGGCGCGGCGGCGGCGGCGCGCTCCTCCCGACTCGGGCGCCCCGCCGCCGCCCGTCGCGCCGCCCTCCCAGCGCACGCGGGAGGCGCCCGGCGCCCGCCTAGAAGCCCTACCGCTCAGTCATCCCACACCCGCGACGGAGAGCGCCGCTACCCTCTCGTGCCCGCTGAGCTGCCGCGCCGCCGCCGCCGCGCCGCCGAGCTGTGTCCCTGCGTCGCACACACCCTGTGCTTATATGTGCTTTTAAAAGTCATACCACAAAGTGTATGTAACATGTAACTTGAAAAAGTGAATTAAAAAAAAAAATTTGGTCAGTAAGGGATTACAGCACATTTGGTGAAGGAAACGTAAGTTTACGATGTTCCTAGGTGTAGTTGTTTGTGATGCTAAACTGCAGTGTTGTACTAACCCGTGCTAACCTAACTGGATGTTCACAATATAATATTTTGCTTAGTGTTCGACTCCAGCATGTCTTTGGGTGAGTTTGTCATTTTATTAATTACATAAACATAATTTTGTATTAGATTAGATAAAAATAACAATTCTTGTTCATGATTGCTCATTTTTCCAAACATTATATATTTTTTTCAGTTACTCGCAATAATAATTACATTCACACAAAAAATATCTCGAACCTACATACGTAAATATATGAAAATTTGGTATTATACAATGTCGCATTATTTCATATTGAAAAAAAAAAACAATAATAGGGTATTTGTTAATAACTAATTGAGCTCGTAGCTCCGCTAGCGTTGTTTTCTTGTTTGACAACGTCAGTTTAAAGAGTAAAAAAATAAAATATAAAATTTGCCTTAAATTCTAAAACGTAAATTTAATAAAATTAAATCAATGCATATAATTATATTTTAATTTCTACGACTACGTTCACTTCCTATCTATAGCCACTACAAATTAACGGAAACATTTTTCTGAAAACCCTCATCCAGCTTGCGTCAGTAATTTTACGTGATGCGTGACCCAACCCAGCTAACAAACCGACAAACATACAAAACATCCAACTTGTTCTTCGTCCACCCAGTTAATTTTTTTGTAAATATTTTAAATGTACAGATTATATAGTATGTATGTGTGCACACACGTAAAGCTTACAGTTCTATTGTGTGTACGTAACCTACGAACGAAATTATAATCAAACCTAGATATATATAACATTACGATTTTATGTTTCACAAACCTTTTACCTACTTGAGAACGGAGCTTTTTGCAGGAGCTTTTCCTAATAAATATATTTCAATACAAATTGTTTACTGAAAACCACACACCGCGTTTACACAAAAAACCTGACTACGAAAAACGAAGGAAATAACAAGGAAAGTTGATCTTAAAAAAACAATAGAAAATGCTGCAGTCGGGCATTTTTGCCCTTCTGGCTTCGCCGTAATCGAGTAAACATAGGTAGACAAAATCAGCCATAATGTCTGTGATAATATGTTTACATCGACCATCAATATAACTTAGAGTAAGTCAGATAATGTTTTGTTTAGAGTGCTTCAGTTAAATATAAGAATAATAAACCGAAACTAAATCTGTTTTATAATAGAGTGCTCTAGGCACAATGTGAAGGAATCGTTAATATTTGTCTAAACGTGTGTCTCAGCTGGAGCACACAATATTTGTCCCAGACTTCACGACCTTCTGACTGTTGGCTATGATATAATAATTAATTACTTTTTTCATTGACGTGACCGAATTATAGCGACAGAGTGACGAGGGTCTGTGCTGTGCCAAAAGTATGAACATTTGATTCGGTTATGGCCATCATTAGTATCAGACATTTAGAACCCATGTTGTTAAAATTGTCATCAGGGCGTGGAACTATTGGCTAGTGATAGGAAAGTGGAGAATGATATTTAGCAGATATTCAAGAATTAGCTCTATGGGTTCTATAATATAAAAACCGGCCAAGTGCGAGTCGAACTCGCGCACCGAGGGTTCCGTATCGCCATGTCATGGTCAGCGCCATTCACACCATCTATGTATTAGTTAAAATGCTTCATACTCTTTTAAGTAGATGGCGCGCATACACTTTTTAGTTTCTTCTATGGGGACCCCGTGAATTTTTACTTTTTTTCTTATTTTTATTATTTGTTGTTATATCGGCCATAATAACACATATTCTGTGACAAATTCAACGGGCTACCTATTACGGTTGAAGAGATACAGCTCTCGGATAGACGGACAGACAGACAGTAAGATGGCGTAGGCTTAGTAATAGGGTCCCGTACGACGGATACGAAACCCTAAAAATGTCTTTAAAAAAATCTTCCCTAAAAAAATCTAAGCAGCTCACTTCTATTTTTTTTTATAGAAAGTACGACATATGGCGCCGGGCCACCCATATAAGGTGTTTAACGACGCCCATTCGGTCGTACGCAGGGGTTGCGAATGCCATGCTGGCATGACAGTTGCCTATTCACGATTATGAATATGTGCGAAAAGGAGTGAATATTCTTCGCGTTGTTATATCTTGTTGTACTCAGCTTGAAAGGTAATTGTATTAGTAGCCAACAATGTCAAGTGCCATACCTTAACTACTAACAAAATAGGTTTAACTTGAAAATTTTTTTTTATAACTCTACATGGTTATGTCAAATTTTTTGAGAAAAGAAGAGAGATTTGGTGTTTTGACCAAATGATTATGTCTTATAACTAGGTAAATAGGAACCGCACCGACGTATTAACAAACTTTGCAATAGGTTTTGTAGTTGTATAGGGTAAACAGGATTTTTTTATCCGATTGCGCCAAGCAAAAGGAGGTTAATGTTTTTCGAGTGCATGTCTATTTCTAAGGCACGCTCTGTAGTTTAAACGGCTTGGTGGATTTTAACATATGAGGTGTCGCTGGATTCGTCTTAATTGTGGGAGTGACATCATCAATACTAATAATACATCTGTAAGGGATGGTCATGGAGTAAATTACTTTGTTTTATGAGATACTACGTTTGTAGACTGTATGTATGATACTAAAACTAAATTTACGATTTTTTGAAATATTTTCTGTATGTACGTATGTATATATGTTCCTCCATAACTCTTAAACTGATCATCCGAATTTGACGAAACTTAGTACAAGCACATTGTGCTATACGGGACACAGGACTGGCTAAATAAAATTAATTTTCGATTACGCTAAGATGTGGCTCTCATACAAATAAAGGTACGTTAGCGGGCTTACTTACTTTCTTCTTTTTAAATACGAATTTCACGCGAGCGAAGCCGCGGGCAAAGGCTAGTAGTCTATACAAATTTGAAAAATTAGAAATTGCCGGACGTCAAACTGCTTACATTAAAAAAAATTAAAATTTTCAAAACCTTTCGAGTGGAGTATCGAATTAAGAGAAATGGAAAGGCGAATCCAAATCCAAAAATATATGTTTATACATTTTCGTATGTTATAAAACTTAAGTGCATCAAGTTTGAACACCCTAGCACCTAGAGCCCAAACGGATAGATGATTGAGGTGTCAGTCGATTCGTAAGAATATCAGAAGTAGCACTCGGTAAGCGTATTGATCCATACATGATAGATAAGTTAGATAATAATAAAACTCCTTTCACAACTAAAAAGTCTAAAATAAAACAAATTAATAAAAATAAAACAAAAACCCGACTGCGTAAAAAATCTTACTTAAAAGAAGAAAAACCAGCTAGTAAATTATAGTTTATGAAACCCTTATAATTTCAAATACTTATTTCTGTGACTTCCGCATCCTATCGAGATTTTTCAACTTTTCAGAACCAACTCACTATCGAATTAAAAAAAAAATTGGAAACTTTGATTACTCATCCATCACATCTTAAACTATAAAATAATACTTTAATTTAACACATGTCCATTACTTACAAAATACTTCGTCTATAGTATTTCTAACATACTTCTCGCTATTACAATTTTCGAAATATAACGCCGCCGTTTTCTTTACGCTCAAGTTTAACACAATATTTCATTTCATTCTATGACAAAAAGATAGATAGATAGATAGAAATACTTTTTTGCTCCAAAACATTTTACAGTAATAAACGACAAATAATGTACATGAGGGGCAAAGGCGGACTTATCCCTTACAGGGATTTCTCCCAGTCAAGCTTTGGATGTTTGAGAGTCGTATGTTGTGAGATATAAATAGGTAGTTAAGTTTTCGAATGGAAATCAAACCGAAATAATAGTTTTTAGGTTTCCGTATCCCGTACGGAAGCCTATTACTAAGCCTACTCCGTCTGTCCGTCCGTCCGTCTGTCCGTCTGTCCGAGGGCTGTATCTCTTGAATCATAATAGGTAGCCAGTAGAATTTTTCACAGAATATGTGTTATTATGGCCGAGATAACAACAAATAATAAAAATAAGAAAAAAAGTAAAAATTCACGGGGTCCCCTAGAAGAAACTTCGCAGAATATGCGTTACAACAAATAATAAAAAAAAGAAAATGTTAAAAATTAAGGGGGGCCCCCATACAACAAACGTAAAATAAAGTCGATTAGTCACACTACTGAATAATAGATGGCGCCACAGGCTTTTATACATTGCAATGTTGAAAGACAAAAGATAGGCGGATAACAGCGGATAGATATTCTGGAATATTTACTTTTTCGAAATTTGAAAAGCCAATTTCATTGATTTTCAAATGACATCTTTGTTTATGTTGCATTTGTGGACATAATTGTTACCACGGCTCTGATTGTTTCCAAGGTTACGGTTACTTCCTTGGTTACCGTTGTTATTTCCTTTGTTACGATTTTTGTACCAACAATCTATATACGGATAGATACGGAAACCTCCGTGCGCGAGTAAAACTCGCGCTTAACAGACTTTTTTATGTGGTCACTTGCCTAACTTTTTAAGAAGTTTCATCTTAAATTGTATTTCTTTTGAAATTTTAAAATCCATCCTAAGCTGAAGATATTCAGTGTTAAGTTGATTTGCATCATGGTTGACGGAGCGCAATTTATGCTATAGACTTGCACAAACGACATTCATCAATCAATCCTATCATGTTACTTCATTTCTCGTCCAAATTCAGAAAGCGCTGACGCAGAATTATTTCTGCGACAACTCCTCCGGCCTCGCTAGGCTCCGGCTGGCCATCCACTAGCGGCTCAAAGGTCTCAAAAACATTTCAAAAGGGTAGAGGGGTCATCAGCTCGACGAGCAGGTGAAGTCATTATAAATGGTGTGTACAGAGAGGAAATGTCATAATTGGTAATATCTGTAGTGTCCCCGCCAAGTTCGAACGCCGATTTGCGCGCGCGGGGTTGTCTACCGCACTATCCTTTATTGCAGTTTTTTTATGTAATCCGGTATGGGTGGCTGAGTCGGAGGGGCCAAAGCACATGCTCCGATCAGCCAATATCACCTGATAGAGAAGGTGGGTGGCATACCGGAGACTTCCCTAGATTGCTGGCTATATTGGACTAGAGGAGAACAGAACCGAGGCTGCTATGCGGCCATCTTACATACAGCAGTACTCTGGTCTACTTCTATTTCCTTCGTGCTTCAGATTTTTTTTTAAAACTCGCATTGCGATTCGCCCAATGAAAATTGTGCGCATTTGTAGGTTATACTGCGGAATAAGTTGTATTGTTTGTATATTATTTGACAACGGTAATTTAAAAACCCATACACGACTGAGTTACATGTAAGCAATGTATGTATAATCAAATTTCCATACTTTTGAGTTTTTCGGTCACGAGAAAAAAACTCCATTGATGTCTGGAGATAGTCGGACAAGCCACTTAGCTCGGCCTCGACTAACGACAATAATTAATGGTACTGTGTTTGCGAACAATACGAGAAAGTCAAGCTACCAAAATAATAATTTTCCCCCATTTATGTAATGGCCTCTTCTTTCGCTAGGCGCCGCTTGGCGGAGGGGTATGCGTGTATTTGAGGACGGGAGTGGTTAAGTGAAGGTTGAGGACCAACTAACAATGTAATGAACGGATGAGGGAATTGTTTGAATGAATTGAGATATGAAAATTCATGCCCAGTTTTATTTTTTAGGAGCTTCACGGTTTATTCTGCATACCTACCATTTCATTAATAATCAACAAAGTAAGAACAATGTGAATTTATCTCGATATTGGCTGATAGGAACAACGGTCGTTAGCTATATTATCACGATGCGCAGCATTGAACCGGGAACATGCATGAAATTAAATATAACTTGCTAAATTAAAACGGTCACTTATAGTATATGATTAGGTACTAAAATTTGTTTGTACTACCTGGTTATTTAAAGAAAGGGATTGAAAATGGCGGCGTTCCTATTTGCTTGTTGCTCACACAGTATTGCCGTCTAAAGAAAATAAAGCAATTGTTCGATGAAAAAAAATTTAAAATAAAAAATATACGATGCAAAAAAAAACATAATATAACCAGGTTATACATACATATTTGTACATGTGCATTTTATTTCGCTTATAATATTTGCATAGGTACTATCCACCCATGGCCGAATCATAAGCTGGCAACGTTTTATGTTCTTTTAAAAATTATTCCAATGATTGAATCTTGTACAGGAGTAGATTTTTTTTAAACATGATATTGTTGACTGCCTTCTAACATAGCCTGCTGGACTTTCAAAATTAAGTGCCATATGATTGCCGATAGAGGGGCTTAAATATAAGGGGTAATTGTTTTGTGCCGGTTACACTGAGACGGAAAATATTATAATGAATAATGTTTTCCGTCTTGTTCCGTTCCGTTATCCGAAATAAATGCAATGAATGGAAGTAATTCCTTGGTGCAATGTCAGTACCTACCTCGTATGTATTCGTGCCGACTACACTGAAACGAAAAATACATTGAACTGAAGCCTTGTCATGTCAAAAGTCATGTCGAGCTGAGTAGAGAGAAATTTTGTGCCACGGATCAGAATTTTATTAACGCAGCCAATCATACTCCTACTATCCAGTAAAATACCGACAAATAAAAATAACATAATATTTCGTAAATGGAACTCTGCATTCATTAATTGTTTTTAACTGACAGAGCGCTCCGGCTGTGTAGTGTAGGAAAGGAAGCTGACGGAACCCCACAGAAATACCTCAGACAGACTACACTTTACAGTATGATAAAGTCTCATGAATATACATATTTTATAATTATCTAAAAAAATCATAACACAAGTAAGGTATGTTTACCTAAACTCTTATATAATAAACTCTTATAAACTTAGGCATGTTTTTTTTATCTTTTTATATAAGTTTTGGCTCAACATCCAGTTTCATCGATAAATTTATTGCAGGGATCTTCATACAGCTTTCTTTCCTACACTAATGGGCGTCATTCGTTTTGTCGACATTTGTCACTCAAATGATAAGGTATGTAAGTACTTTACCTACTAACGTACAGTGTACAGTGGACTCACTGGCAAAAGTAACACTTTAGTTGGCCGGATAACCTGTTCACTTCCTCGCATATTCGACCACAAAGCTTACTTCAAACGCTCCTCTCTCCTGCCGCCACCGACCAGTAAGCGTACCGCTTTCCCAATTTCCGGGAGGGGCTTTGCGAAATGTATACTATTATTCTATTATAAAATGCAAATCGTGTCGGTCTGTTTGCACCTCGCCTTGGCTACTCTATTGCTTTAAAATATTACCTCATTACGGTGTCAACTTAGGGAAGGGCAAAATTGTTTTTCAAATGGTATTGAAGGGGAGGGAAGCAGTGCGTAAAAGCAATCTACGACTCAACATTGTATTAAACGCAAAACCTATGTCTGTCTGTGATTATTTTCTTATAGATAGCGCGACATGTGGCGCCGAGCCACCCGTAAGATGTCTAATGACGACCACGGACATTGAGGAACAAAAAGTTATAAATGTCTATATAACTTGAGAACGTCTAAACCTATATACAAGGATTTCATCGATTAAATGGCGATGTTATAGCGATCTTGTCGTCACACTGTTACAAACGTTAACCCAGCACAATATAAGGTCAGAAGCGATCAAGCGACCGAAATCATAGAAAATGACCTTACTGCCCATTAAATTTTTTACGCGAGCGGATTGATCGGCAAACGCAAGTTCTAAATAAATTTACAGTCAGGTCTGAAAGATTGAACGTAATTATGACGAAACGCGGCGGGGAGGCGAGCTTACAGTCCGCTTTTCTGTACCTATTGGTTTAGGATTCGTGTACCTACTCCCGTATAATGGAGCCATTGTTTATGGTAATTTCATCTCGTGCCTTCTCCGCGGCTTGTTATTTTGTTATAGTAAATATTAAATATTTAGGTACGCAGATGATAACTAACCGGTGTCCGTATTTTGGACGCCCGGGGGTCTCATTCGAACGCAACATCCTGCTATTATAATGTGAAAAGTAGAATTAATTAAATCGACAGACTGTTAATGTCATTAATTGCGCCACAATACGGCATTTACATCTCTTGTCGACTAATTATGAAATACAACGTCGGGTAAACTCGAAAACGGGTCGAACAACGTTCAAAAGATACATCCTCTGACGGACGGACAGATAGATGACAGACGGCTCGAACTTGACCCGATTTGAAGTATACTAACAATATAGACAAAGGGGGTGGTGGTGGGGTGGGGAGCATGGCACCACAATACTCACTGGCAACATCAGTCATATCGAAGCTTGGAATCACTACATCGCATATCAGAAGTCAGATTACGCCACTCAAATTTTGCATACGAAACTTCACTGGGATTCCGGTCTAAATGGAAGAGTAGCATTAGTTCTACAAAATTGTCCTCTAATATGTAGCAACAATCATAGTTCAGAAATATTCGCACCAATCCAACTATGCCATCACTCGTAGGTAGTTAGGTACCTACATGTTCATTATATCCGCCACACATCCAAACAAATGAGCCAGTTGCGCTCAAACTCTGTATGTACTGAGCTCTAGTTAATGAGCTGAACACAAGCTAATAATTATCCGGTTCGCTCGTGTTGTAGTAGGGCTTCTACGCAAAATTGTGTATTAATACAGAATTATGCAAAAAATAAGCTGATTTGTACGACCTTTAAGGGATTTCCTACGAAATTACTTCTTCTTGGTTTGATTGAAGTATGTGATCTGTCTCTTAGGGTATAATTTTACACTGGAATATAGTCCAGTGTAAAATTATCCACTAAAGTTTGTATGTATCAATATCATCAATCAATACTAATAATAGATCATAGAGTAAGTTACTTTGTTTTATGAAATATTGCGTTTGTGGACTCTATGTATGATACTAAAACTAAATTACCGATTTTTAGAAATATTTTCTGTATGTATGTATGTCCCTCCATAACTCTTAAATCGATCATCAGAATTCGGTGAAACTTAGTATAGCACATTTGACTATACGGGACACAGGATAGGCTAAAGAAAATTCAGTTCTAGTTACGCTAAGATGTGGCTCTCATACAAACCGAATCGTTCTGCGCGCTGAAATAAAGGTATACGGTAGCGGGCTTACTTACTCTCTTTTTTTAAAATATGAATTTCACGCGAGCGAAGCCGCGGACCAAAGCTAGTATATTATAAATTAATGCAAACTTCGGTCTGTTAACGTTTTTAATATATAAGTGTGATGCAAGCTCACACCGTTTGCCGTTATTTAATGAGCATGAAAATTCAAAAGGAAGCAAGTAGGTACACCGACTCGTGTACAGTCATTCAGTCAGCGTGTAAGCGTCCACTGCTGGACATATGCCTCTAAAATTTTCCTCTAGTCCTCCCGGCCTTCAACGGTACGGAACCACTGCTTTCCGCCTACGTACTTGATGTCGTCGTGCCATCTGGCAGGTGGTCTTCCCACACTTCGTTTTCCTGTCAGCGGCCGCCAATGTAGGACATGGTTAATTCAACGGCCGTCGTATCTTCTGTGGTGTCCGTGTCCCGGTGTCCAATATCGACTATTTTGGTGGGTCGGCGGATTACCTCGTTACGCACCATCTATGTGTGTACACAGAGACGCAATTACAAATACATGCAACTATTTATGCTTCACACTTACCAACACGTTTTCTATGAACCGTCTCATTACAAATTGTGTGCATTTATAGATTATGTGTGAGAAGAAGTGATTTTTACGCAATTTACGAAAATTATAGCAGTTGCATTACTTTCAATTATTTGTTCACAAGCGATAACGTGGCCAGTAGGTACTTATCTATTAGATATTTGCATTTTCCATGTAATGATTTGTAATCGATAGTCGATACATTTAAATATTGTATGCCGTATACAGAATTCGATATAATTGTGGACTAGCAACCGAGACGCTTACTTATGTACGAGGACGTATAAGAAGTGGAAGAAATTATTTTTAGAAGTAAGTAAGCAGCTGTACGTACTCGTAGCCGTAGGTATAACGGCGGCACGTGCTCGCAAGGCCGACGGCGGCGGTGAATTGTTTCGTTTCCAGAAAATCTAGAATAAAATTACCTGACTAAGAAGTTCGAGTTAAAATTAATTCCAAGTCTGCATTCAGTTACGAATCGTAATGTGAGTTCTACATGGATAGACAAGTATGTATGTACATTTATTCGTATATTATCTCTATCTCTAAATCTCAGCATATGGCGCCGAGCCACCCAAGGTGTCTAACGACGCCCATGGACATTCGGTCGTATGCGGTCGTTGAGAACGCCATGCCGGCCTAACAGATAGGTGCATATTCACGCCGCTCTTGAAGGACCCGAGACTGTACTTGGGTGGAAATATATGGGCATATATTTTATTCTATGCATTGTCTTGTGCATTATATAGCGCATTATGTTAATTGGGTAGGTACTTAATTGAGTTGATTAAAAGTGAATATGTAAGGATGTTGTTGGGAGCCGACATTACCGGATCTACGATATGAAGATGCGCTCAGGTAAACGATAAACTTTCGAATAAAGTAAGGAACTAATGGCGAGACCGAAGGCCGACCTCCGGTCAGGTAAACTCTATTCTGTCTCGATGAAAGTAAGTACCTAAGGGCGAGGCCGAAGGCCGAGCTACGTTCACGAAAACCATAAAGCTTCTCGAAGAAAGTAAGTAACTAAGGGCGAGGCCGAAAGTCGAGCTTCGTTCAAGTTACCGATATTCTTCTCGATGAATGTAAGGAAATAAGGGCGAGGCCGAAGGCCGAGCTGCGTCGGGCCTAACCTTTAATGATTTGCTATCTTAGATAGAATATAATATCGTTTACGCGAACGCAGCTCGGCGTAATTAAAAAGAATCTGCTAGCACCTGGCTGTGCTCAGTCAGCACACAGCTGGCTTCTCATCCGATACGGGCCTGGCACAGAGCTGGCTCCAGGCTCTGCTCAGGCTGGCTAAGGCATCAATCAGGCTGCAGTAGGAGTTTATTGATTGGCGCGTGGGACGCGGAGTCACGACCTCCTACCCTCCTGCTAACGGGCGCCACACACCTCACACACCGCTCAACGCAGAGGGCTTCGATCTACAACGATTGACACTTTTCACTTGCCAATGGTACCTATTAGGGCACTTCGCAACGGCAAACTGGTGTTGCCGATATCTCCGTCCTACTTTTGTACCGTGTGGGGCCGTTACTTTAAAAGAATAGCCCCACTGCATCTCTCCCCGTGTATGTCGTAAAAGGCGACTAAGGGATATGACTCCCTTCATATATTACTCTAGGTGGTAGGGTTTTACCCGCCCAGGTTGGTACCACCGCACTGAATGAAAGGTCGGTCAAAATGGCTATATGTAAATAGTTTGTGTTTTCTGTCAAGTTCAGTGTAGCCGGCACGACCGAAGGGAAGCACTGACGTGGCACCAAGTTCACCCGGTGTTATGGGCTGACATCACGGATGTTGTAGGTGATGTAGCCAACCGTGCCAGTTTCCATAAAAAAAAACTACTACTACTAATACAGCTCTGCTGCTGCTCTGACAAACTCGCGTCCAACTTCTGCCATTCCGTACCCGCGAAACCGCCACACAGTACAATCATGCGGCATGCATGCCACAGCCACAGATCGCATACAATTGAAACACAATGTATGAGCGAATATGCCAGTGTAGGCGCACGTAGGTAGACCGCCTCGAAATGATTACTCTTGGTCCGTATGTTGCTCCAGTACATTTCTAGACAGGCGGGTATTTAACGTCTCGTTGGCGGCGCGCAATAAGCCCCTACTTGTGAGACCTCGTAGGGCTTACATTATTATAACGTAAACAGCGCTCAAGGATAAGATGAGAGTAATTTTCCTGCCGAAAATTGAAATCAAGCCTAAAGAATTTCAAGTTTCCAACTTGGGTTCGGCTCGAGGCGGTTTAGACGAGATTTAGTTTATATCTATATTTATACTTTAAGTGCTTTATTCTAAACAGTTTAAAGTTCGGGATTTAGATAACCACAACCTACATTACATAACGTATGAGGTAAAATTTATTCGTAGGTATATACTCGTTTATTGTATTCCTTCTCGAAGGTAAAGCTCCCGAGTTGGCTCCAGTGCTGACGCGCCTATTCCGTCTCTCCTACTCTAATGGTCGTGTGCCGGCGGCCTGGAAATCTGCGTTTGTGCAAGCGGTCCCCAAAAAGGGTGACCGCTCAAACCCGTCAAACTACCGACCTATAGCGATTACCTCTCTTCTCTGTAAGGTGATGGAGCGCATCATCAATGCGCAGCTCATGAAGTACCTAGAGACAAATGACCTCATCAGCGATCGGCAATACGGCTTCCGGCCAAAACGATCTGCTGGTGATCTCCTAACGTACGTCACTCACCTTTGGGGGGAATCGCTTGAAGGTCATGGCGAATCCTTGGCAATTGGCCTTGATATTGCCAAGGCATTTGACCGGGTTTGGCACAAGTCGCTCTTGGGCAAATTGCCGGCTTACGGACTTCCTTCTGGCCTCTGTGACTGGGTCGCCGACTTCCTACATGGGCGTAGCATTCAGGTCCTAGTGGACGGTTGCTCGTCGGACGCCATGTCAGTGAACGCCGGCGTACCACAAGGATCTGTGTTGTCACCCACGCTGTTTCTTCTGCACATCAATGATATGCTGTCTCTGGGCAACATACATTGTTATGCAGATGACAGTACGGCACACGGATCCTACACCAGTCACCCTTCAGCCAGTCGGGATGTTGTGGATGAGAAGAGACGAAGACTTGTGTCTGAGCTCGAACATACACTCGGTTCTATTTCCGAATGGGGCCGTAGTAATTTGGTCGAGTTCAACGCTTCCAAGACACAAGTTTGCGCGTTCAGTGCGAAGAGAGTGGCGTTCACACCGGCTCCTTCATTCCAAGGCACGTCGCTCAAATTAAGCGAACACCTCGGGGTCCTCGGAGTCGAACTGTCGCACGACTTGAACTTTCGTCGCCACATCGAGGGGAAGGCCAAGCTGGCTTCTAAAAAGCTGGGCGTACTCAATAAGGTGCGACGGTACTTCACGGCGGACCAAAAGCTGCTGCTGTATAAATCGCAGATCAGGTCTTGCTTGGAGTACTGCTCGCACCTGTGGGATGGCTCTGCCAAATACCAGCTTGCGCCTCTGGACTCGATCCAGCGTCGAGCCGTGCGACTAGTGGGTGACCCCGAAGTGTCCCGTGATCTGGAACCACTGCAACACCGTAGGGATGTCGGCTCCCTAAGTGTGTTCTATCGCTTATTCCATGGGGAGTGCTCGGAGGAGCTGTTTAACGCGATCCCGCCGTCCCCTTTCCACCTCCGCACCACGCGCACTGGGCAGGGATTGCATCCATATACGCTGGACTTACCGCGCATGCGTACCAATCGATTCTGCAGATCTTTCCTGTACAGAACCGGTAAACTCTGGAACGCTCTCCCTGCTCATATATTTCCCCCCAAGTACAGTCTCGGGTCCTTCAAGAGGGGCGTGAATGGGCACCTGTCAGGCCGGCATGGCATTCGCAACCCCCGAATACGACCGAATGTCCATGGGCGCCGTTAGACACCTTATGGGTGCCTCGGCGCCATATGTCGAGCTAACAATAAAAAAAAAAAAAATGGAGTTTAGTTTAAATAGTAAGCTGTCGATGGGGTCTCAGATGCACTGGAAAAGAGTTCTACGCTCTTGCTACTACTACGCTCTGAGAAACCGGGCGAAAGAACTTTTGGCGGAATACTTTCAACTATGGACTCTTGATAAGTTTATTTTCAGTACATCATCGGAGAGTTCAACTTCATATAGGTAGACTTAATTAAAGAGTAAATCCTACAGAGTCCAACGAACGAACCGGTTTGATTGCTGTGGAATAATTAGAACGCGAGATATGAGCGTTTGAGAAAACAAATGAATCCAAGATGGCGGCGGAAAGGGCAATTTGAGCAACGCCAAAATTCAGAATTAAGGTCACCGTCGAAGACCCTTTCGAATAAGCAACAATATAAAAATTTTAGGTCAGTTACTAATGTATCTATAACATGAAAAATCTTTCTTAATTAGGTGGTACATTCCAAATCGGGCTATTCTCCATCTCAAACTGAATCTACAACTTTTTTATTTTGGGTTCAAAAAGGTTCAATTCGAACAATAACAAAATGTAATCTACTTACATGTCTAGTTCGACTTTTGGCCTTGCCCTGCTAAACTTTCCTACTTATTACTATCATTTAGTTGAATTTCAACCACAGCTAGTACCTATTATATGTATAAGGTCTTTCAAAATTAGTTCAGAGTACGCTAAGGGGGGGTTCTGTATTGGAAATAGATCACTTTTGAAGAACAAAGAATTTTTTTTTACAAAAAATTTTTTTTTAAAGTAAAATGTAAAAAAAAATATTTTAGTAATCGTTTCAGTTTCATGCCAGGAACAAAAAAGTCTTCCAACACATAGATCTCTTTCCTTCAGAAATTGTGAAAAACCACAATTTTAGTTTTATTAGTATGGAATAGAAAGAATTAGATTTTTTTTACCAACTTACACGTATTAGATCATAATGGTGATCAAGACTTTTTTGTTAGTGTTATGAAACTGAATCGACTAGGCTATAAAACTCAACCACCTATTTTTTAAATTTAAATACATAAAAAAATATTTTACGAAAAAAAAAGCCCAAGGTCCAAAAAAATTTATATAGATTTTACTCCCTATATGATACAGAACCCCCCCTTAGCGTACTCTGAACTAATTTTGAAAGACCTTAAATAGTATCGGGCGAAAGTGAGGAATAAAAACAGCGTCTCAAGTTTTATTGGACGCCATTTTTCTTTTTAATTAAGTTCGGCGTCTCCTCACTCATTCAAGTTTATTGCTGCTAACCTTGCTATTAAGAAGAGGTTGAGTGAGACGGAGGCGTTTTATTTCCAAGTGCTCTACATAACAAGACCTAGGAGCAAATAATTGAAAAGGACTAAACTGTTATTTTCATTCATTGCATCCTAGTTAGCCTAAAAACTAAATGTATATGGGTGTATTATAAATTAAATGTTCATTCAATTATAAAATTACAATGGATTTAAATTTATTTATTTATTCTGAAAGTCAATTGGAAATTTTTATTATAGGTACCTAACATTAAAAATAAATATACAACAAAAGAAGAAAATTAAATAGTATAATGGAATTATGTGTCTATATTCAAGATATAAACAAGACTGTCATATTAATACCTTGATAAATTAAATTATAAACCAAGATAAATATAAATTAATATGTACACTTATATTATTAAGTAGCTATATTTTTTTCAGTTAATTTCGCACTACCCATAAATCGCCCTTTTCATTGTGCAACATATTTTCATTTAATTTCATACAATTACGTCGTCCCCAATATATTATTCACAAATGCACACTAACTGTGCACTTAGTAATATAAAGATACCTGAGTTCACAAGTGTGAGAGAGATAGTAATCGATTAGTAATTCGTCTTTGAGTACTGTCAGAAGTTATACAGTTCAAAAGAATAGTAACATTCAAAATAATTCAACTCGTCAAGACGAGATTTGCGTGATTAACATTTCAGATATAAATTAATAATATTTTTGCCCCGGAAAGTAACTAAGCTTCCAACTAAGTCCGAGACTAAGTCAAGTTAATTAAAAAGGTTCTCTTTGTTGCCAGTAACAGAGGAGGTACAAAAGATCGTCACGTATCGGCATCGGAGCTCAAGTGAGGCGAACCGAATAAACAAGTCTGTAGGTAGATTTTGAACATTTTTTATTTAAACATTTATTTTTTTCTCTCACTAATTAAACGTTAGAACGCAGCTCGGCCTTCGGCCTCGCCCTCTTTTACTTACTTTCTTCGAAAAGGTTATCGTCTATCTGAACGCAGCTCGGCCTTCGGCCTCGCCCTCAGTTACTTACTTTCATTGAGAAGGTTTAGTCTTCCTGAACGCAGCTCGGCCTTCGGCCTCGCCCTCAGTTACTTACTTTCATTGAGAAGGTTTAGTCTTCCTGAACGCAGCTCGGCCTTCCGCCTCGCCCTTAGTTACTTACTTTGTTCAAGAAGGTTTATGGTCTTCATCAACGCAGCTCGGCTTCGGCCTCGCCCTCTGTTACTTACTTTCTACGAAAAGGGTATCGTCTTCCTGACCGCAGCTCGGCCTTCGGCCTCGCCCTCAGTCACTTACTTTCATCAAGAAGGTTTATAGTCTTCCTGAACGCAGCTCGGCCTTCGGCCTCGCCCCCAATTACTTAATTTCGTCGAGAAGTTTTATAGTCTTGCTGCACGCAGCTCGGCCTTCGGCCTCGCCCTTAGTTACTTACTTTGTTCGAGAAGGTTTATGGTCTTCCTGAACTCAGCTCGGCCTTCGACCTCGACCTCTGTTACTTACTTTCTTCGAAAAGGTTATCGTCTTCCTGAACGCAGCTCGGCCTTCAGCCTCGCCCTCAGTTACATACTTTCTTCGAGAACGTTTATGGTCTTCCAGAATGCACCTAAACGCAGATCGGCCTTAGTTACTTACTTTCTTCCTTTGAAATACGAATTTCACGCGAGCGAAGCCGCGGGCAAAAGCTAGTAATATATATTTTTGCACTCATTAGCGCTGCGGTAATATATCGTAATATATCGTGCTATATCTGTCCACATATTTTGATGATGTAATAAAAACATATTATGTTTTAGCTGCGTCTGTGGTCATTCGAACATTACTATAGAAAATATATCTTAAATGTCTTGCTATGATTTATAATTATGTATATTACAGCACCGTCTTTGATGGGCTTTAACCCAGCTTTAAACCTAACCCAACCTAACATTGAACAAAGCTATGACCAGCAGCTAGAACGATAAAAAAGGTATGGACCCCGAACCCTATCCTCGCCAGCGTAACACAATATAAGTAAAAGCATACGTACCTGTGTCATTGGACGGTCGCGCGCTGGCCCGTCAGTCTGTCATCGGCTGCGTTCGCAAAAACCTGTTTAAAATGCCCGCATGCTCTGTTTTTACGTGTAAAAACACTACAGCCAAGTTTAGTGTGCACAATAGTGGAATATCTTATCATCGGTAAGTACACTCCGCTCCCGCCCGCAACTCGGCGACGCTAGTTCTCATTCAAGCATTTGACAGTCCGGCGTCCTAAACTTTTTTATCGTTCTAGACCAGCAGTATGAGTCGTCTCTAATTCGCCGCATAGATGCGGTTACTGTCCAGCGGCCTACATTCTTCGCGGTGGCGGGCTTCCTTAGCTTGGAGGGTTCAAACGGAGCGCTTACAGTTTCAGCCCCTCCGGTTATCGCGTGCCTCAACTCCTAAAGCCGTCCTGCCCACATAAATAGACATTGGACGTGAAGGTCGGCTGGTGGGCTCGAAAATACCCTAAAGACGAAATTACATTTATGAAAATACCCTTGAGAAAACAAATACAGGGTGTCCCAAAACTCAACGTCAAGCGGGAACCAGGGAGTAGGCCAGTTTATGACTACCCAGGAAAAAATAAGAAAAAAATCGGAGTCATTTGTTTTTTATGATATAAGCATTTTTTTTTAAATATTACTTAATATTTTTTTGTGATAAAACTATGGGCTTTTCGGTTTTATTTGGGATACTGATCAATAGCAGAGTTATTTAGGCTACCAATAAAAATATTAACAATTATATTTGCAAATTTGTAGTCGTAGTACCTACCTAAAAATGTTGTATGAAACATTTTTCAAAAAATGCTCATATCATGAAAAACAAATGACTCCGATTTATTTTTCTTATTTTTCCCTGGGTAGTCATAAACTGGCCTACTCCCTGGTTCTCGCTTGACGTTGAGTTTTGGGACTCGTTGTAGGTGCGTACTAACCGACCGTGTCAGTTTTGCCGGGAAAAATAATGCGATACCCTGCCCCCATGAGTTGCCGCGCTGGCCGCATCCTCTTCTTATCAACGAAAGTTACGTGACTAACTTGTGGTAGCGACTATATAATATTATTTTGATATATGTACGATGTTTTGTCGATGAAGAATTCAAAATCAAGAGTGAAGCGACCATCTTTCCCTTCATGAAAGAAAAAGAAAAAAAAAACCGGCCAAGTACGAGTCGGTCTCGCGCACCGAGGTTTCCGCACCACAAAAAAGTAAATTGAAAAAAAAACACGCTTCTTGTATCGGAAGCCCTTAATTTTTTACTTTTTGTATTTTTTATTATTTGTCGTTATATCCGCCATAATATTCTGTGAAAATTTCAACGGGCTACCTATTACGGTTCAAGAGATACAGCCCTCGGACAGACAAACAGACAGACGGCGTAGGCTTAGTAATAGGTTTCCGTACGGGATACGGAAACCTAAAAAGATGTTGCCACGCGACGATATAATGCGACTAATTTTCATAATAAAATGTAATTTGGACTTGAGGACCGGAGAACCGCTTAGTGCCCATGAAGGTATACGATTTCAGTGTAGCTATCTAAAGCTGAGGACGCGAGGTCGAGAATGAATTTATTACACCTGTAACTCGACCTCGGATTAAGGTTAGAAGTTTAGACTAGAAGATGGTTTCTTATGTTTTAGGTGCCTAGGTTTCTTATGCCTCGGGTTGCCCGAGTGGTTTGGGCATCGGCCTCTCATGCGAGAGGTCCGAGGTTTGAATCCGGTCGGCGTGCACGAATGAGTTTTTTTCTGACGAAAAAATTTACGTGCATACCTACACCTGCTGCTTCACCGTTCGGAACCGGAGTAAAACTGTAGGTCCCTTCCCTTGCTCCTTACTAGGTGGTAGGCTCAAATTGTAGCCGACTGGGTTTGTACCACCGTACTGGATGTTAGATGGCCGCATAGCAACCTCGGTTGTGTCCTCCTCTAGTCCAGTATAGCCAGCAATCCAGGGAAGTTTCCGGTATGGCACCTAACTTTTCGGAGGTGATATTGGCTGGTCGGAGCATGTGCTTTGGCCCCTCCGACTCAGCCACTCATACCGGATTACATATATAAAAAAAAGGTGCCTACATAGTTATCTGCCGTTCAAAATATCGTAAGTAACTTACGTAGGAATAATAGGTGTTAACATATCACTTGTATACTCGTAGATCTGACCTGTATTATATGACCAGTGTGTCCTCCCTCCCGGTTATGACATACGGGTGTGAAACGTGGACTCTGACGGTCGCTGTTGTCCAAAGATTGACAGTTTTCCAGCGAGCAATGGAGTGAGCCATGCTGGGAATATCGCTACGTGATATGGTGCGTAACGAGACAATCCGCCGACGCACAAAAGTAGTCGATATTGGATACCGGGTGGCTAAGCTCAAGTGGCAGTGGCCTGGGCCCGTTAGCCGAAGAGACGACGGCGGCCGTTGGAGTAACCTTGTACTATACTGGGAGGACTGAAGGAAAATTGGAGAGGCGTATGTCTAGCAGTGGACGCACACACGCTAACTAACTGACTGACTAACTGACTAGTATATCACTGCCTCTGCTGGAACTTATTATGTATTCTTGTTTATAATGCTAGACAAGCCATGTGTTTTTTTTTATGTAATCCGGTATGGGTTGCTGAATCGAAGGTGCCAAAGCGCATGCTCCGACCAGCCAATGTCACCTCCGAGAAGGTAGGTGCCATACCGGAGACTTCCCTGGATTGCTGGCTATACTGGACTAGAGGAGAACACAACCGAGGCTGCTATGCGGCCATCTTACATCCAGTACGGTGGTACCAACCCAGTCGGCTACAATTTGAGCCTACCACCTAGTGACACATCCTTGGAATGCTACTGTATACTATAGAGAATAATAATTGAAAAAGTATAAAATGTAGAGAGCGGAAGCGCGCGGGCGCGGCCGAGCAGAAGTTTGATCCAGTTTAATTCCTCAAAGTGTATTTCTTCACAGTCCACTGGCAGCGAAGAGAAGACGAGTGCAGCTGCGATCTTAACAATCCATTCAAAAGCATGGAACGGCCTCAACTCGTAGATCAGGCAGAAGATCATTACTTCATTAGAAATGGTGTGCACAAACACGAAATTACAAAATAAGTCACACTTGTACAGCCACGTATCCTTTCTCAAGGCGCGTGTTACGAGTAGTCTAACGCTAATTGTGTGCAATGGCATTTGTAGATTATGTTAGTTGGGTAATTTGTTAATAGCAATTCTATCCTTTTGATTGTTGTTTGTAGGCAACCAAGTCTGCATAGTTCCGTGATGAATGAGTTTTGTTTCTGCCGTCTTTCTTTTATAAAGCTTTTAATGTTCCTAGACAATACTGTCTAGCATTGATAGATATAATGTGTTGCTCCAAACATTTTACAGAAATTTAGGAATGGTGTGCACAAACACGAAATTACAAAATAAGTCACACTTGTACAGCCACCTATCCTTTCTCAAGGCGCGTGTTACGAGCAGTCTGACGCTAATTATGTGCAATGGCATTTGTAGATTATGTTAGTTGGGCAATTGTTAATAGCCATTCTATCCTTTTGATTGTTGTTTATCTAGGCAACCAAGTCTGCATAGTTCCGTGATGAATGAGTTTTGGTTCTACCGTCTTTCTTAAAGCTTTTAATGTTCCTAGACAATATTGTATAGCATAGATATATATGATTGAAATTTTACAGAAATAAACACAACATAATTATGGACGACATCAAATGAACATGGACATGATACATGATACATGATACATCATCACGGATGTAGTAGGTGATGTAGCCAACCGTGTCAGTTTCCATAAAAATAAAAGGTACCGGACGTGTTTTCACGTTTTCAAAATATATTCTTTTACGCAACTTTTATATGTTTTAGAGTTGCAGGGAGCGGAATGTAAGCAGGTAACAAAATTCAATACATCAGTAATTTATTTAAATTAATTATACATGAATTACATATTCATACATATTTTTATTCTTTTACACACATAATTTGATTAATAACATGCAAGACTTCCTTCCTTCCTTCCTTCATGTACTATAGAATCGATATATCGATTTATGTAATACGCATAGCTATGCCCTGTATTTATGTTCGATAACAACTATGTACGCGGGGCATGATTAATCCGTTATGTAAATGAAGTGATATCGACATAAAGGTATAAATGGAAGATGAAATTTGAACTAGTTTTACATAGATATAAGGTCGATATTGTAAGTGAAAAATAATATATTGGGCATCACTATCGACTGTGGCGGGGCGGCGCGGCGGGGGCGGCGGCAGCGGCACGGCGGCCGCGGCAGGAACCCAGAGTGCATAATATAAGGAGCATAGTCGGGTGCGCTGTCTCATTTACATCAGACGTCTTTCTGTGTTAACTTTGTATTTCTCATTAGGCTTCTTTTGTTCGTGTTTTGTGTAATTAAGTAATAAAGTTAAATTATAAATTTAAAAAACCCTTAAAAAGTAAAAAATAATTTTCATTTATTTACTTAAAGGAGTCGGAGGACCGCTGATTAAATACCCGCGCAGCTCCTAGTTTTCATATTTTCTTATATTTATTAACTTAACGGTCCCCCGACTCCTTTAAATAAGTAAACAGAAATTATTTTTGCCATTTTAGGAGTCCGGGGCTTTTTAAATTTGTAATCTAATTTTTATTACCAGCTTAAAAAAAAAAACCGCTTGCAAATCGGTCCACTTTTTAGGATAATTAATTGTTAGACTACTTGATTACAAACATAGCTAAGAACCATCCCGATTAAACCAGCTTACTAATAAAAAAACCGCATCCAAATCGGTCCATCCGTTTGGGAGCTATGATGCTACAGACAGACACGGGTGTGCATATACACACACACGTTAAACTTATAACTCCCCTCTTTTCGCGCCGGGGGTTAAAAATAATTTCAACTTTCTAAAATGCTCTTTTTAAAAACATTACGAATCCACTCCTGTTACCTAAAAATATATAAGTAGACAGTAACTGTAGCCCTTCGGCCGTTTTCGAAACCATTTTTCGAAACCGGTTGCCAATTAAGAATGATATTTCTTTTTTCGCAACTGGTTTCCAAAAAAGAAAAACTGTAGTACCCGGATTATTTACGTCGTCGCCGCGTCCGCGTCGTGTGAGTTAGCGAGCGAGACATATAACGTGAAAAACATATAGGCAGGTTACAGATTCAGTATTTTAGTTATCTAAGAGTACATTACCATTGAACAAGTAATTTTTTTTTTTTTTTTTTTTTTATGGAAACTTGACACGGTTGGCTACATCACCTACAACATCCGTGATGTCAGCCCATAACACCGGGTGAACTAGGTGCCATGTCAGTGCTTCCCTTCATTTCGCACCGGCTACACTGAACTGGACGGAAAACACGAACTATTTACATAGCCTTTTCGACCGACGTTTCGCTCAGTGCGGTGGTACCAACCCGGCCGGGATAGACCCTACCACCTAGTAAGGTAAGAAGGGAAGGGACCTACAGTTTAACGTGGAATCCGAACCACGGTCAGCCTCCAACAGTCGGGCGGTCATCCATATTTTATCCATCCATTTGATTATTTCGGCGAAAAATAACCGTAAATAATCCTCACCTTATTACTTACAACTATACAAAAAGTGGCGTGTACTTCACGGCCCAACCAGATAGCGGCGGAATACCTAGTTTCATAGCCTCGATAGCTTAGTGGTGCAGACAGTCAACTGTCGCTATTGAATGTTAAACAACGCTGGGTGCGGTCAGTACTTGGATGGGTGACCGCTGTCCGTTGGAGGCTGACCGAGGTTCGGATTCCTCGTAAAACTGTAGGTCCCTTCCCTCCTAATCTTACTTGGTGGTAGGGTTTAACCCGCCCGGGTTGGTACCACCGCACTGAATGAAACGTCGTCGGTCGAAACGGCTATGTAAATAATTTGTGTTTTCCGACCAGTTCCGTGTAGCAGGCACGATCAAAGGGGGAAGCACTGACATGGCACCTAGTTCACCCGGTGTTATGGGCTGACATCACGGTCGTTGTAGGTGATGTAGCCAACCGTGTTAGTTTCCATAAAAAAAATATCTTCCGAAGTTTATCGATAATATAGCTTTCTGTGAGGCTTTTAAAGAATAAATCGTATTTGAACCGGCTCGATGTTGCGCTCTCACATTACAAATTGTTTGTGCAGACAACATTGAAGCCGAGTCGACTGCCTTAGCAGCGTCCATTTATATTGTTCAACAATTTAGATAGATAGAAATTGAGAGAAATCTTCTATTGCTCAACAAAACGTCAATAGTACCTATTAAGTATTCAAAACTATTACGTATATTAACTACTAGCTGAGCCCGCGGCTCCGCTCGCGAGAAATTCGTATTCCAAAGAAGAATGTAAGTAACTAAGGGCGAGGCCGAAGGCCGAGCTGCGTTCAGGTAATCGATAAACCTTCTGAAAGAAAGTAACTAACTAAGGGCGAGTCCGAAGGCCGAGCTGCTTTCAGGTAAACGATAAACCTTTCTCAAATAAAGGAAGTAAGTAAGGGCGAGGCCGAAGGCCGAGCTGCGTTCAGGAAGACGATAAACCTTCTGGAAGAAAGGAAGGAACTAAGTGCGAGGCCGAAGGCCGAGCTGCGTTCACGTAAACCAAAAACCCTCTTCCGCCTTCGGGCCTCGCCCTTAAAGACTTCCTTTCTTCGATAGAATATAATATCGTTTACTCAATCTATTTATTTCATAAAAATAAAAAAGAAATATTAATAACTAAAGAATTAAACCTACCTAACAAACATTAAAATAACTATCAAAACGGGCATTTTCAAATGTTCTTAGAGCACTTGCGGCATTACCCCGCTGGATGGCCAGGCTTACCCTTTGAATGAAGTACATAAGCCCTTGATGAAGGGACACCAGTTGCGTCAACCAGCAGAGGCTCAAGCCTCTTTTGGCTTCACTGCTCCACGGACCGAGGGTTTCAAACGCAAACGCAACAAATTCGAAATCTTGAATTATATTTCTATATTTGCTGCGTTTGAGGCTCTCCGCCCCAGCCTCGGCCGCGCCAGCCGCTCTTGAAGATGTCCTAACGTGACTTGGAGCCAATGTGAGAACAAAAGTGGCGTCCCACATCAAAGAACTACCCTTAGTCCATGGCACTAAGGTGATAGCATCGGGCCTCTTGCCATCCAGCCGGGAATAACCGCGAGGTTCTAGGATGCACGGTATATTTGCCGTTAGAAGCGTGGACTTTATAATAAAATTTTAATTAAATTAACTCAATCTTAATATTAATTAACTTCATTCGAGATGGTTTAGCTTCTTCCTGAACGCAGCTCGGCCTTCGGCCTCGCCCTTAGTTACTTGCTTTCTTCGAGATGGTTTATCATTTGTCAGAACGTAGCTCGGCCTTCGGCCTCGCCTTAGTTACTTACTTTCTTCAAAAATGTTTACCTTCTTCCTGTACGAAGCTCGGCCTACGGCCTCGCCCTTAGTTACTTGCTTTCTTCGAGATGGTTTATGGTCTTCCCGAATAGAGCACGGCCTTCGGCCTCGCCCTTAGATACTTACTTTCTTCAAGATGGTTTAGCTTCTTCCTGAACGCAGCTCGGCCTTCGGCCTCGCCCTTAGTTACTTGCTTTCTTCGAGATGGTTTTTCAATTATCAGAACGTAGCTCGGCCTTCGGCCTCGCCTTAGTTACTTACTTTCTTCAAGATGGTTTAGCTTCTTCCTGAACGCAGCTCGGCCTTCGGCCTCGCCCTTAGTTACTTGCTTTCTTCGACATGGTTTTCAATTATAAGAACGTTTCTCGGCCGTCGGCCTCGCCTTAGTTACTTACTTTCTTCAAGATGGTTTAGCTTCGTCCTGAACGCAGCTCGGCCTGCGGCCTCGCCCATAGTTACTTACTTTCTTCGAGAAGGTTTATGGTCTTCCAGAATAGAGCTCGGCCTTCGGCCTCGCCCTTAGTTACTTACTTTCTTCAAGAATGTTTTTCTTTTTCCTGAACTCAGCTCCGCCTTCCGCCTCGCCCTTAGTTACTTTCATCGAGAAAGAATATCGTTTACGTGAGCGCAGATCCGCCTTCGGGCCCGCCTTTAGTTACTTACTTTCTTTTTTTTAAATACGAATTTCACGCGAGCGAAGCCGCGGGCAACAGATATATAAATTTTATTGCACCAATGACAGCGACATAACTTCGACTTTCAATTATTATTTTTATTTATCAAACAATTTGTCACCGGCCAGCTCAAGTCGAGATGACAGTTCTCCGTTGTCAACATGACATTTAAAATTGTTTTTTACCTTTACTTTGGATTACGTGATTTTTATTATATTTTTTAATTATTATGTTCATCCGGGATATACACTGTCACTATAAAAAGTTTCGTCAAATTCCGTTCAGTGGTTTTTGCGAGATGCGCGTACAAATAGACATTTTTGCATTTACGATTTTATGATATGTATAGAAAGAATAGATATGTATAGACTATTGTGTTCAAGTTATAAAAAAGAAGAACTGTCATTTTCGTTGTATCTACTTATTTTTAAATTTCGAATGAATATTTTATTCAAATTGTATTTGCTGCCAGTTCTCAAGATATAAATTATGTACTTTGGACTACGTGATTTTAAACGCGCAATAATGTTTATAATTGTTAATTATTTTTTATTTTTGTTATTTTTTTTTACGTATTATGTTAACCCGGCATATAAACTGCCACTATACAAAGTTTCGTCTAATTCCGTTCAGTGGTGTTTGCGTGATGCGCGTACAGACAAACAAACAAACAAACAAACAAACAAACAAACAAACAAACAAACAAAAATTTTAAAAACTGTTCTAACATGTTCAGTATCTCATTTTAAGCCACCCTGGTTAGTTTTTTTCCGAATACATTGAATGTACAGACTTTCTTACCTCTACGATTTTATTATATGTATAGAATGTATAGATTAAGTATTGTATTTTAATTGACTGCGTTCCTTTCAGGGGGTTGTTCTGTATCCTAGTAACTTTTTATCTACAGCTTTTGGAAATTGGAAAAAAAAATCACTTTCTCACAAATACAATAATACATTTAAGGGCAGACCTAACCTCCAAATGTATGGGGAAAGTGAATTTTTTTTTTGGAAATTTCAAAAGTTGTATACTTAACAAAAGTGGCTCAGTTTAAGATACAGAACAACCCCCTAAAAGGAACGCAGTCAATTAAAATACAACCTGTATACATATACATATATATATTTTTATAATATTACGCGGGGACTAAAAAGTTTCCACAACATATTAAGTGAAGTACGATAGTACCTACATATTATTTCATTCTCTCGCACATGCGGTCGGTAGGCTAACGTAAGAGTTTGCACCCCAATAACTTAATAGCCGGCCAAAATAAAAAGGGACGGCACTCTGTGGGCTCTGAGAACGGGCTGGAACTGAAATTCAGCGGCAAATAGAATTCAAGCAGCTATTCTTGCCAATAAGACATAAAAAACGAGAGCCGGCCGCGCGGAACCCTAATAAAAATGTGTAACTGGTAACTGGCTTCATTCTCGAGTGCGGCGAGCAGTGACGTCACTGCCCCCTCCCTCCGCCGCCTCCCGAGAACTGACACAAGTGTCGACCCCAATCTCGCCAGCTGCCCGATCGAACGAAACTTACGGACGTACGGCTCGGCTCTAGGCAGGCGAACTATACACGTTGGAACCTAACTAATAAATTTCACATCGCAAACCAACTCGGCTAATAAGAGTTTGACAATTTGCACGATTCTAAGGGTGCCGGATTGCTACCACCGTACGGAATGAGGGTCGGTGTTACAAAGTCCAACATTGACATCCATGTTGACGTCGAAGCTGGTGTGTACGGAGACAGCTTTTAGCCATCACAAACAGCTATGGTTTAGATATAGATTTTAATGAAATCAAACATGTCGCTCTATGTGTTCATAAATTATGATAGTCACTTGTTAATGAAATATCACGACCGGTACGGAACCTGGGTGCGCGAGTCCGACTCGCACTAGACCACTTTTTCTCTTACGAACGAAACATTTTCCTGAAAAAAATTGATCAAGATAAATTACTGTTTTGCTTCTTTTTTTATGGACTTACGCAGCTACAATGAGTGAAGAAACTTTTGTTGATAGACATAGTCTTCGGTTTTTCCCACTTCCGCTATTTTATTGATCATGTTTTCAAACTTTTTATTTTGCGACAATGAGCGTCGTTAAATTTATCAGCTTCGTGGAACCGAGTATTGTAATTCTACTACTTTTCGTACATAGTAGAAAAACCAATTTTTTTAGTCTTTAACTTTAAAGTATCAATTAGCCTTCAGACCACCGAGGGGCGTGTCCGACCGTGGCCTTGAACAGTAAAGCCTCGAGAGCAAGTCACCTTGTGGCTCGTCCTAAGCAGCTGTTGGTTGTCCTTCAAGCTGGGAAGCTTCCCCACCCACGCCCCCTCCCGCCGCGCCGCCCAGTCCCGCCCCGCTCTCATCTCATTTGGATAATAACGAATAAACCACAGAGCATCAAATACCTACCGCCCGCGCCCCCTACTAGAGGCGCCCTAAGCGATGATATTTGAAACCCAATAACCGTACGCTGAGCTGCTAGCGCTTCGTATGTGTGTGTGTGTGTGCTAGTATCGACACTACACACAAAGAGGAGCAAGTTAGGCACACGCACAAAACAAATGCACACGCACAACACACATATGTAAGTCATAGGCCACGCCCACAGGCTTCAATGGCGTTGTAGAGAAATCGCGCTCACGGCGCCTCTATTTTCTATTGCGCGGCGGGCGCGCGCATTTCATGCTCTGTGGAATAAACAATCTTGACTAGACGACACCCTATTCCGGTTAGTCGTCCGTAATGTGTATGTACTCTTGACTGGCATAGGGTAGCAACTACTACATACAACACAGCTACACCATCAAGCTACAAAATTGTGATGAAATGAAATGAAAATATACTTTCGTGCACAAAAAAAAGATAATAATTGTAGATGAGGTTTTATTTAATACTAAAATGAATTTTTATTTTTTTAACCCCGACGCAAAAAGAGGGGTGTTATATATAAGTTTAACGTGTGTATCTGTGGCATCGTAGCTCCTAAACGGATGGACCAATTTGGATGCGGTTTTTTTTATTAGAAAGATGGGTTAACCGGGATGGTTCTTAGCTAAGTTACTAATCAATTAACAAAGTAAGTAAGAGTAATAAAAAAATTACGTCTTACGGATGGATAGGATGGATGGATAGGTATAAATCTGTGGTTTGCTCCGTAAATTTCTGAGCATTGGCCTTAAAAATTTCGTGACAGATTAATAAAGAAATTTGTTTGGTTTAATCATTTGGATGAGGTTTTTTTAAGAAGCTTCAAATAAAAGTTTAATTACAAATTAAAAAAAAAAACCATCAAAAAGTCAAAAATAATTTTCGTTTACTTACTTAAAGGAGTCCGGGGACCGCTAAGTAAATAAAATATAATATAATATATAAAATAATATACTGCTTGTCATGTTAAATGTTTCTTTCGTATTCTCGCATTATCGCCGGGCGGTTTATTCCATTTTGCAAATACTCTTAGAGCCGTTTGCGCCAACAGAGACTTAATTATATTTAAAGAGCCGTTAACTAAAGCTCTGGCAGCATTCTACAAATAGGCAATGAGCAATTATTTAGTGTCATCTCTATCTTACAACGTTATAAGAAGACAGAGGTGGCACCATGTTTTTTGTTTAATAAAGCCATAATAGTCCCTAAAACAAACTGTTTAACAGACAGCTGGCGCTATTCTTAGCTCTGCATGGCATATGACAATTTGACTTTTCTCAAGTGCCTGTTAGAAAATTAATTAGCCACTCACCTAGACTTAACTCTAAGTCAGTTTAGGATTCTAATGAGAGCATTTCGCTTTTTTGTGCAACTGACTTTTATCGTAAGTGTCTTTAAGATGAGCATTATGTGTCGGTGTTGTGCGCATACGGCCCTTAGCGACTATCCACTTAACCACTGTCTAACATCAATACGAGTATTGTAAACGTACTCTTATGATACTACTAGGCCACTAGAGCCTAATGGTACATTTTCAGTTATTATTGTTTAGCTATGTAGATCTTAGGTTAATTGTTATTTCATCTTCATCAATCCTGCTGTGTTCATTATTCAACGTTCCGGTTGTAGGTAGCTACGTGTAGCGGACGTGGAATGCTGAGCACTGTTTAGCGGCTTGTGATGATGGATGGTTGTTGATGTAGATTTTCTGCAAGGATTGTTCTTGTATTTAGGAAATATTATTAAAAAATCGAGCAAGGCCTGCTGCTTCCGACCTGCATACGACTAGCGTGACAAAAATTATAATTGTATTGTTATAAATTTCGGTGATTAAAAAAAATTAAAAGATCTAATATACCTACGTACGTGATGTCATGCCATAGCCCCTTGGTGAACTAGTTGCCATATCAGTGCTTCCTTTTTCCTTTTTTTAAGGTATGGAAAGGGACCTGCATCTCTACGTGAAATTCGAACCACGGTCAGCCTGAACAGTCGAGTGGTCACTCGTCCAAGTTCAAATGCAAACTGGTATCTGTGGCGCCGCGCTATCAATTATTTAGTAGTCGATTATTAGCACGTTTGTTGTATGGGGACCCCTTATTTTTTACTTTTTGTTTTTTTTTTTATTTTTGTTGGTATATTCGCCATAATAACATATATTCTGTGAAAATTTCAACCTGTTACGGTTCAACAGATACAGCACTCGGACGGATGGACAGACAGACAGACGACGTAGGCGTAATAATGGGTATGGATTAAAAAACCGGCTAATTATGTGGTGGTACGGAACCCTCGGTGCGCGAGTTCGACTCGCACTTGGGCGGTTTTTAGTTGTAGTACCTGCGCGACCGAGCTTCGCTCGGCGTCTACACCTATCTAGATAAATAAAAAAAAATAACATTATCTAAACACCAAATTTCATCCAAATCGTTACATCCGTTTCCGAGAAACCAATTATATATACTGGACGATGGCGCCACTGACCTGCTGGACTGATGTCTGCGGCAGCAGCACCGCATCCGATTGCTCCTGGGATTTTGAGTTGGAGAGTTGCGTGGCGGATAAAAGTTTATAAACTTCACGTGAAACTGCACTCGCGCGCGAGAGGTACCTCTGGTAACTGATTAGCGTTGCGGGTGGCTATATGTTCGAAGATATATTCAGTTCTTCAGGTTTAGAGCGCGGCGGAGCGGCGGTGGAATTCTTGCCTTTTTTTGCGGTGCGGTGACAACAACTATATTTTTCTTGTTATGCGTTTTGACATTTAGTGGCGCCAGTGAAAATGGAATGAAAATGAAGAAAGATTATAAACAAAAACGCGAAAAACTAAAAAGCGGCGCAACCATCCCCCCGGCCTTGGAGTGTTTCTCCAAAAGAAACAATTAAAATTAATTATATTCTTGCGTAACTATGCGTAAGCGCAGACAACAAAGTATAAGAAAGGTAAATTACATTATATTCAAGCGAAGACAATAACAAAATTCAAATAAGTAAGAGAATTGAAAATAAAATTATTATTGATTAGGCAGCGGACAGATTCGTACTACTGGGCGTCGGTAGCTGCCGGTTTTTGTTCTAACTTGAACGACTCGTATTATTCTGTCCTTACCAGGGAACACATCTTCGATGACTCCTAGTGGCCAATGCAGTGGCGGAACATTGTCTTCCTTAAGGATTACAACCATTCCCTTTT
The DNA here is from genome assembly GCA_946902875.1 of Nematopogon swammerdamellus. Lineage (NCBI taxonomy): Eukaryota > Metazoa > Arthropoda > Insecta > Lepidoptera > Adelidae > Nematopogon > Nematopogon swammerdamellus. The sequence continues at coordinate 21,565,452 of OX336336.1, forward strand.
CTATTGGTTTACTTGGCGTGTTCCACTTTTCTCTCGTTTGGAGGGAAGTTAAATATTCCTGTCTCCAGCGTTTCCAATAAGATTGGAGAAGGTGATCAAGAAGAGCGAACCTATTGACGGGAGAAGGCTGAGTGGGTGCGACAAATTCCTTAGAGGGAAGAGACTGCAGTGGACTTACGGTAAGGAAGTGCGCTGGTGTCAGCGCCATTGGCTCTCGCGGATCAGAGCTGAGAGCGCACAATGGTCTACTGTTTAGAAGAGCCTCAATCTGTACTAAAACAGTTGAGAGTTCTTCATAAGTGAGGATTTGCATCCCTATCACTTTGTAAAGATGCGTTTTTACACTTTTTATATTAGATTCCCAAATTCCACCCATATGAGGGGCAAGTGGAGGATTTATTTTGTATTCGATTCTTTTGTTAGACAACTCTTGACTGAGTGTGTCAATGTATTGTTCACTGTTTAACAGCGTGTAAAGTTCATTTAAGTACCTCTTGGCACCGATAAAGTTTGAACCTCCGTCCGAATAAATTACGGATACGGGACCCCGTCTACATATAAAGCGTTTAAACGCAGCGAGAAACATTTCTGTAGTTAAATTGGAGACAAGCTCCAGGTGTACCGCTTTTGTCACCAAACATATGAAAAGACACATGTACGCTTTCTGACTTTTAACACCGCGATGTCGGGATAGTGTGACGTAAAAAGGGCCTGCATAATCCACACCTGTATGACAGAAGCATTTAGCTTCATTTACTCGGCATGGAGGCAAGTTACCCATTAACGGAAACGTTGGTTTAGGTCGAGTGCGAAAACAAACATTACAATTTTGGACTAATTTTCGCACAATATTTCTAGCAGCGAGTATCCAGAAGTTTTGACGAAGAAGTGATAACAACAAGTGAGGACCTGTATGAAAGTTTGTTACGTGGTAGTGAATAATTATCAATTCCACTATTCTATTTTTAGCAGGCAAAACAACAGGGTGCTTTTGCTTGAACTCTAAAGAAGAATTATCCAAGCGTCCTCCCACTCTGATTAGGTCTTCAGAAATGAATGGATTGAGTTTGATTAGCGATGAAGATTTGCCTACTCTAATGGAACTTATATCATGCGAAAAGTGCCTCATTTGAACGCAGCGCAATAATTTGTGTTCAGCGGCTTCTAAGTCACGTACGAAAATTCTGCCGCAAGACAACAGTCTGCGTGAAAAACGCAAAATGTAAACAGTAATGCGGAGTAGCCTTGTCCAGGTGGATACGCGATCAGCGAGGGAGTGTAGCGGACATACTTCGGGTTCCGTGGGTACTGGCAGTGCAATAATTTTTGCTTCAGGTACATCTGATAAGGTTTCCGGACTAAATGGTTTTATGGGCCACTGGGAAAGCGGAAGGTTGGCCCATACTGGGCCACTAAACCAGGTCTCATTATTTAGTTTGTTTGGAGTTGTTGGCCGTGATAGAATGTCACAGGGGTTTTGAGTTCCAGGGATATGGAACCAATGTGAAGCGGGTAGCACTTCATGGATTGAAGCGGTTCGGTTGGCCACGAAAGTCTGCCACCGATGTGGAGAGGAATGTATCCAGGAAAGAGTTACGCTAGCATCAGAGAAGGCGAAAATTCGTTGGATCGTACAACAATCACCGATGGCGTCTAGTACCGCCTTCACTAACTTGCTCAGTAAATGTGCGGCACATAATTCGAGTCTCGCGAGTGAAACTTTTTTGAGTGGGGCTATCCTAGACTTAGCACACAGCAGCGCGGTGTGACCTGTGGCATTAGAATCAGACGCTGTCCGAACATATACACTAGCACCGTAACATTTCTCACTTGCATCGGCGAAACATAAGAGTGCGATATAGGACCCTTCGACTATACCTATATGTCTGGGTATTTTTATTTTTGCGAGTGAATTAATTTCCTCTTTAAACTGATTCCACATTTTAGAAATATGATCAGGCACCTCCTGGTCCCAATCTAGATTAAATTTCCAACATTCCTGTACTAGGAGTTTGATGAAGGCAGTGACATGAGCAACGATACCTATAGGATCGTATAGACGGGCAGCGGTCGATAAAATGTGTCTCTTAGTACACTGGCTGTCATCAGGGCGTACTTGGAAAAAGAAATAATCCTCAGCGGGTTTCCATTGTATGCCGACGACCTTGGCATCTGAGCTATCGTCGAAGTGCACGACGTCAGAGATTCGATGCGTTGCGGGAACATACGCCATGACTTCAGGCGAGTTAGAGATCCATTTGACCAGTTCGAATCCTCCGGCCTTGAACATATCTACTAGCTGAGAGTGAAGTTGTTGAGCTTCAGCTACAGATTTGACACTAACAACTAGGTCATCCATGTACAGACTGCCCGAAGACACAGCCTTAGCGGCGAGAGGGAAGCTATTCCTCTCATGTTCAGCAAGTTGCCTCAACACTCTAAGTGCCAGAAAAGGCGCACATTTTAGACCGAAAGGCAAGCGAGAGAACTGGTATGTATCTATAGGGGTACTAGGATCAAATCTGAACAAAATTCGTTGAAAGGGACGGTCCTCTGGGCGAATTACAATCTGGAAATACATCTTCTGTATGTCGGCAGATAGCGCGATAGGAAATAATCTTAATTGTATTAATAGATCGAAAATATTCGTCTGCAGGTTAAGACCTGTGTGTAATATGTCATTTAGCGAAGTCCCAGAACTGGTCTTGCAGCTCGCATCCAAAACTATTCTTATCTTGGACGTTGTCTTATTAGGATTGTAAATTGCGTGATGCGGGATAACATAGCTGCGTTTTTCTGATGTGCGCGGACAATCTACTTTTGACAAGTATCCCTTGTCGATGTAGTCTTGTATAGTAGCGTTGTACCCCAATCTTAATTCACTGTTAGCGTTTAATTTATGTTCTAGTCTAACAAAGCGTTTCATTGCGATAGTATTCGAATTTCCTAATTCGGAAGTGTCGTTACAAAATGGCAGCGCCACCGTGTAGCGGCCGCTTGCGTCGCGTGAGACATTTTCAATAAAGCTGCGTTCACATGCCGTTTGTTCGGGACTCAAGTGAATTTTGTTTTCGACATTTTCTATTTCCCAGAACTTGTGTAAAAGGGATTCTAGACTAGGTTCAATTGTGGTACAAAAGGACCTGTCTGGAATTTCGAGACCAGACGAGCATTTAACCTTACCCATGAAAACATAGCCCAAGGTGGTTTCTTGAGCGATCGCGTTTGTGGAAAGACTGGTTATTTTGTTGGAGCCAAGAATATCGGCGAAAACCTCCACACCTAACAGGCCGTCTACATCTGAAGGAATGTTGAAGTTTACATCAGCCATTGGTAACTTAATAAATTGTTGCAAATCTTGCGAACTTACAACAGCGTTAGGTAACTTGCCTGTTATTTTGTCAATTACGAGAGCGCGAATCGTGTAGGTATTTTGAACGTCTAGTCGGGAAGAAAATGTAAAATTTGTATAGCCTTTTATTGGCCGCACGGAGAGGCCTATTCCCCGCACAGAAGATGGCGAGCGCGAAACCTTGAGCCCAAGCTGCTTGCAGCATGATTCTGTTATGAAGTTGGACATCGATCCACTATCAATAAGTAGACGAATGTGGACTCGTTCACCTTGAACATTATTGACAATTACTGAAGCCGTTGGCAGCAGCATTGTTGAAGATTGCAAAGCGGTTGAGGCGATCAAGCTAAGATCTTCATCTGACTCGCGCACATGTAAGCCCGCGTTAATTGATTTTACATTGCCTGGACAGGCTGAAGCGGTAGCGGGTGCGGACTGGGGCTGTAATGTGTGCGAGTTCAGAACAGATTGCGTTTGCGTGTTGATCACATTATCAAGGTGAAGCAGCGTATGATGTCTGCGATGACATCTAGAACATGTATGTTTCGATTTGCAAAATTTTGTGTGATGTAAATTAGATGTACAGTTTTTGCACAGATTGTTTTTGTTGGCGATTTCGAATCTCTCTTGAGGAGACAACTTTAAGAATTTTTCACACTTATACAGCGGGTGCGTCTCCTCAGAGTTACAAATTGTACAACCTGTGCTGTTATCGCTCTCGTTCACTACAAGAGAGTGCGGCTTAGGATTTGTTGAAGAGGGCCCTGCTTTGGACGTGAAACTAGTTTGAGTCCTTTGGAGGATTTTGGACTGCTCCTTGATGAACTCCTCAAGCGTAGCGAAAGTAGGCATAGACACACCTCTGACTGTCTGTTCAAACGAAATAACAGTTTCCTTGTCCAGCTTGGAAAGCGCGAGGTGAGTCACGATGAAGTCCGTCAGGTTGTCCAGTTTCAATTCTTTCAAAGCAGCGTAAGAAGGGCAAACCGTTTCTGTGAACGTGTCGAGAGCTGCGGGACTAGCGGCACTAATAGCCTTGAAGTTTATAATCTGCTTCAGATATTGTGTTGCGAGATTTCTTTTGTCAGTATATTTCGACTGAAGCGCGTTCCAAATTATTGAATAGTTAATACCGATAGGCGGAATGCCAGCGCATACAGAGAGCGCGCGACCTGATAGTTTCCCTACCAGATAGTGAACCTTTTCGGTGTCTGACAAATCATTGTTGTCATGGATGACCGCCTTAAAGGTTTCGAAGAAGACAGGCCATTGGCTATAGGAGCCATCGAATTTCGGAAGTTCCAGTTGTGGCAATTTGGGTTTGCGAATGGATATTTTTGAATCCGACGTGTTAGAAGACGCGAGTCGTTCAAGTGAATTAAGCTTGCGCTCCACTGCGCGTATGTTGCAGTATAGCTCGTCGAGCGCTTCTACCGCTTGGAACTCCGGTGTGAATTGACCTCCCTCACTGGTGGTTAACATCAAAATATTATAGTCATCGTTGACTTGAATAAATTCAGCGCGTGTCTTTTCTAGCGATTCTAGACGAGTTAAGAACTGCTGTTTGCTGTGTGTATCGCCTACCTTAAGACTCAACTTATAAGTTTTGTTTACATTTTCAAACAAACTTTCTCTTTTTGCTTTCAGCAACAAAATATTTGCGTTTGAGATTGACATTTTCAGTAATCAATTTTGACAGAAATTCGAATTTCAAAAAAGAGAATAAAGAAATTTCTATAACCAGTTATAAGTTTAGAAAAATAATGTAATATAATATTTTATGTTCATAAAATTCGAAATTTGACATTTATGTTCGAAACAAATATTTGAAATAATTTAAATGACAAGACTATCAACAAAATGCAAAATATAAAATATTTTATTCTAAAATGCGAAGAAGCGAAAAAATATATATTTTCCATAAATGGAAAGACTTGCGGGACGGTTGCATGCGCGTATTCACGGATATATACGTGATGAAATGCAGAATTTAGTAAAATTTAGTTATGAGCGAAATTTGAATGTAAAATTCCAGAAACTGCGTTGCGAACCAGGTTTGGTATCCGACGGTGAAGGACCACATGGACGATGGCGCCACTGACCTGCTGGACTGATGTCTGCGGCAGCAGCACCGCATCCGATTGCTCCTGGGATTTTGAGTTGGAGAGTTGCGTGGCGGATAAAAGTTTATAAACTTCACGTGAAACTGCACTCGCGCGCGAGAGGTACCTCTGGTAACTGATTAGCGTTGCGGGTGGCTATATGTTCGAAGATATATTCAGTTCTTCAGGTTTAGAGCGCGGCGGAGCGGCGGTGGAATTCTTGCCTTTTTTTGCGGTGCGGTGACAACAACTATATTTTTCTTGTTATGCGTTTTGACATTTAGTGGCGCCAGTGAAAATGGAATGAAAATGAAGAAAGATTATAAACAAAAACGCGAAAAACTAAAAAGCGGCGCAACCATATACTACAATTATGTATATACAAGTTTAGCTCACTTAAAATAATAGGATTTCTTTTTACTTCCTCGGTTTCCAACTTTGCGAATTAGCCTTACCAAGGACACTTGCGTAGGAGTACACATTTTAAAAGAAGAAACAAACTTAGTTAAAGTTTCCGGTAAATATTAAACCGGCAGATATGCTTCTGTGGTTTGGAAGAGGTTTTATACCCGAAAAGTTCATGCTTGATAATATAAAAGTTACTTCATTGAGTAGCATCCTTTCCTTACATTTATAAAATGCAAAGCTGCCGTCTCTATATTGTGTTTTAGCTTGAAACTGTAGAATGGCTCCATCGACTTATTTTCATAATGTAATCTGACATATCTCCGAACGCTTATAGATTTCATCGCGTTGTTCGTCATCATAAGGCAAGCAGAGCTTGCGGGCACAAAAATATTACTTATTAACAAATGCAATCATTTACTTGTCATTAGCGTTCAAAGGCGGCTCTAGTCTGGGCGATCTCCACTAATTGCACGTCTATGTTGTTGAGCAATTAGTGCTAATGTAATAGCCATTAGCGCAGGCCACACTAGACTATCTATATAGAGGCGGAAAGTGGCGTGCCTGCAGTGTGGCCACTGTAAGCATCGGCTGCTGTTCGCCACAACAAAGCGCAGAGTGCAGGCGGCCGCATCATTACTGAGTCCGGGGAATAAAGAGTTCTTTCAGTCTTTTTCGGAAGGACTCAGTTGGCAGTTGGCGCTCACGCCCTAATGCGCTTAGAGCCGGGGCCGGAAGAGCTTAAAAATTCGGAGAAATAGCACGTAGAACTATCTATATAGCGGAGTACTCGATTGCAAGAGTATATCGAATTACGAAACTGTATTTTGTGTTCGTGCGGAAATATAGAATTAGCTAATGTGGTTTTAGCGGTTGAAGGGTTCAAATGTTGCAGTTAATTCACAATAATGGATATGACAGGTAATTTTACGGAGACGTGGAGACAATATGTTGAACGAATGAGAATGCGAAGAATACGATTTTGAGAGTGAAGGAGAATAATAGACAGATACGAAATAATGTATATGTCGCAGTATTTTCATAAGATTAGTAAAATTATAATTTTACTAGTAAAATCATAATGCTTCGTATTATTGTGAATCAAAGCGAAAATTCACAATCTTACTGATTTAAGTTAGCATTATTATAATTTTACTAGACTACCTTAGAAAGATTGTAAAATGCTATGATTTCTTAAAATGTTACTGCTTCATCTCTTAGATATCTAGTAAAATTATAATTTTACTAATTGTGGTTAGTAAGATTGTATTTCTGAGGAGCGCGCTGGGCGGGCGCGAGATTACGCTTGCAACGAGCGTCTCGGGGCAATATGCATCATTGGCGTTCACTGAAGATTGTTAGTTGAAATATAGGCACATGCACATCTGTGATGTAGGTTGCACCGCCTCAACATTAGATTAGGGTTAATTTATAGAAGATGCGTCGCCGCGACGCATCTTCTATAAATTAACCCTAACCTAATGTTGAGGTGGCGCATGTCGTTTTTGTTACGTTTCGTTTCGAGCCATGGCAGTGAACGCCAATGATGCATATTGCCCCGAGACGCTCGTGTCCTACTAAGCTCCAGATATGCACAATATTTAAATCAATCAGCGTACGCTATACGTCTTCATACAATTTTACTAGCTATGTTTAGTAAAATTATAATTTTACTAAAAATCTGCCCGATCAATCAGTAAAATTATGATAAAATATCGTTTTTATAATCTTTCTAAGGTAGTCTAGTAAAATTATAATAATGCTAACTTTAACCAGTAAGATTGTGAATTTTTGCTTTGACTCACAATAATCCGAAGCATTATGATTTTACTAGTAAAATTATAAATTTACTAATCTTATGATAATACTGCGACATATATACATAGAACATGCAATTTTCAAATAGTAAGAAATTATCCTTGATTTTGACATTAAAAATGTCTTTTAGATCGCATCGCTTTAATGCTGCATTCTTCCGCTGCTGGATGGAGATGCACGTTGGCGGAGAAACGAAACGGCCTCTGTCTATCCTCCGAGAGCAATTTGCCTAAACGACGACGGGCGGCCACGCATCGTCACTCCATACGCCGCGCCGCCGCCGCCGTGGGTTCCTTCCTTGATTTGAAATCGGTTAAACAATATTTTATAGATATTTTCAGAGTAGCAGTACATTTTCGCAACAGAAATGACTATCTCAAATCAATTTTCAGAATCCACACGAACAAACAGGCTCAAACCAATCTAGGATATTTAGGTGCCAGCAATTCTTGGAGCATTGTTATTTTATTTAATTTGATTTTAATTTAATTTGATTTTAATTTAATTTGATTTTAATTTAATTTGATTTAGCTTAATTTAATTTGATCTGATTTGCATTGTTATCTAATTTAATTTAACTTGATTTCATTTGATTTGTCTTAATGTAATATAATTTTCATTCGATTTAATTTAATTTGATTCCGATTTGATTTAATTTAATTATGTTAAAACGTGAAAAACGTTGCTGGGTCTTTACATAGTCAACGTTATTTTCTATCACCATGTTGTTCTAGACGTAAATGCCTGTTTGTTTTTCCAAACTCGAAAATAAAATAAAATAAAATAAAAATAAAAAACAAGGGCGTTAATATACCGTTAAAACACTAAATCGACGCCGTACTGGCGCAAAGCCTACTCGCCGTCACGACTACTCAGCGCAAAGCCGGTTCATCGCGGGGACTTTCTGTTGGAACCTTTACGTAGCGAGATTACATTAGTTTGCAAGGCCAGCCCGATTAACGTGAACTAAGAAATTAAAATATTGTTATTTGTGTTCGTTCCAAATTTTTATTCTTTCAACACTCTGCAGCACTGCGTACAGTGGAAACCAAACTTAAATGCGTATTGGCTTGAAGTTCGGCCGCTTGACTGCGCATGTATAGTCAAATAAAATATACAATCGAATATTTTGCCAGAAAATTTATAAAATTATTTTACATTATCATTTGTAGGTAAAAAAGAGAGTCTTGCTTTATATTATTTTTATATATTACTGTATTATGTTATGTTTTTGCACACCGATGTATCGGTCATAGTTAAAACCGGTTTGAACTGACGACGTGTTGGTGTCGCTCGGGCGACCCCGGTAAACGCACTTCGTCAATAAACACTCATCATGCTAGCACCACACATAGCTGTATGTACACAAATATTTGATAAACATTTCCGTTTCGTCTCCTTTTAATGGCTTGGTTAGAGTGAGATAAAACTAAAATGTTTGCAACAATCACGAATACGAATAACCATGTGTGAAACCACCATTAGTAGAAAATCTACCGCAAAACTACGGAAGAAACAAATAAATAGTGAGTGACTGTACAATGGCGCACGCACAGATGAGAGGGGGGCGTGCGCGGGCGACAGGACGCGGGCGGGGACGGCGCGCGGTCGTATCCTAGCAACGCGGGGGAGCGCGGTATGGTGCGCCGATACCCCCCTTTGCACACCTTCCGCCCTCCCCCCCTCTGCCCTAATAATCGTCTTTTGCGCAGACACACGGGCGCATCTCACAGCGGCATTTAAGTTTGGTTTCTACTGTACTTAGCGGCAGAAAAAAAAACAGAAATTACACACCTAGAATTTGTATTCGATACTGCTACTCACCACATCACAATTAACAACATAATATAGACAGCACAACATATTTATCGATTTAGTGAGTTAAGTCAAAGAGGATGGAACGGATTTTGAGGAGCCCTTGTCAATCATACCGTGCAAAACGCCTTTACTTCGAACCATTCGAATTCAACATTCCGTGTCCGTTCCACAGCGCCGAACCGACTCGACGCGACGACGACGATGAACCGATTGTTAAAATCATCGTAGTGCCTATAGCTAGTCGACTAATAAACATAATTAACGGAGTTTAGTAAGAAAGTCACCCCAAAACTATATTAATGTCACGTGTATATTCCTGATGAGCGTTTATGACTCCACAAGCCCGTTATAGCTATTGGCTAGTTAACCCAGTTGGGCTTGCAGCGCAGCCGGGCTTATGGCCTATAAAGTCGTCGTGTCGTTAGTATTTATTGTCTATGTACAGGTTAATATTAACTTGGATAGTAGATGCGAACTAGAATTCAGTTAGGATTAAAATACATACGTTTTATACTGATTTGGCATGTGACGTCCAGATATCTTTCTCTGTTGAAAATACAAATTTATAATCAAACTAATAAAGTGCCGATTTAAATATACTATAATTAAAAATATTAGTGCTTCTGTTCAATCAATGTCAAAACTGAAAGCATCTATAGAAACTTAAAAAAAGAAAGAAACAATGTTACAAATTAATTTGGGATTAGAAATATGCGCGGACTATATCGACAAATTACTTTCAGCTTCAAATAATTTCAGGATAGATCTCATCGGATTTAGTTCGTAACAATAGCTCCGTAATAGCCCATGCGGCACAGTTGCGAATGCCTCACACTATAAGCTCACAAGTAAACCCCGGGGATCCATCATCGGCAATTTCTCGCTGCTATAACAATAAAACTTCACACATCACTGGTACACTACGCGTACTTTGGGATTTTATTATTGTTCCGTTATCAAGCATGATAGAACGAACCCTCATAATATATAGTGAGTCCCTTCAGTGGAGCCTCCCTTGTACGTACTCGTATGCACGTGAGCCTTTCTGCCACTCATAATAATTATTGTGATTTGAAATTAACTTCCAATCGTTCGTTAAATTGAAATGTTAATTTATTTTATTATACAACTTAAAAATAAGTTATTAAAAAGGCCACGTCTTCAAAAAGGCGTACGAGAAGATTGAAGATTGATCAAGAATAAATCTGATATAAAATTTGGATAAAGACAATTCGTGTAAAATCTGTTTGCCCTTCTCAAGAGTTATGTATCAATCAATATAAATGTCGTTGAAATGAGCCAATTTGAACTGTTTATGAGATTAATAAACCAACTTCATGTTTAACTTCATCATCAATCTTCTGCATATAATGAGTAATATTTTTTTGTTAAATTTATATTTTCTGGTTTTCTGTCAAGACGATTTTCTTCACGCAGTTTTGTAGTTTCCACACGAACTAAGACTCCGGCGCGGTTGGGCGGTGGGTCACCACGCGCTGTGTAACGTCGGGGAAACTCATCGGATCTCACTCCCTTACAGCCGATTTATTTCGGTTTCAAAGGCTATTGCTGTTTTTTTTTTCAATACTTAATAGATGTTATTGTAGTATTGTAGTGTGTCGGTCTAAACGGCTATGTAAATAGTTTGTGTTTTCCGACCAGTTCAGTGTAGCCGGCACGATCAAAGGGGGAAGCACTGACATGGCACCCAGTTCACCTGGTGTTATGGGCTGACATCACGGACGTTCTAGGTGATGTAGCCAACCGTGTCAGTTTCCATAAAAAAAAGTGTTACGAGATACAATATTCTGTACGCAGAAATATACATTTAATAAATCGTGTTATTGCGAAATTTACCAATATTAAATACCATAATATTATTATGCAACGTATCAGAGTGTCTAGGGATGCGGCTAGGATATTTGTTCGAGTAAAATACAAATAATTTGAGGAAGCTATAGGAGCGTCATAGCTCGATGAAAACAGTTTTTTTTTTCAAGTTTGAATTAGAAATGCTTCATCTTGAATGTTCACGTGACTTATAATTTTGACATTTGTGATATCAATAATCCCTCATTGAAACTTAAAAATATGGGTACTTTTTATTTTACTTCAAAAAATGTGTCATATCCCTGTACACTTTTAAAGTGTACACATTATTTTTTGCGCCACTAATTCGAACTTTCAACCATTCGCAAGACAGTGCGGTACTCGGTAATGAAATAAAATAAATTATGTAAATATTAATAAATTAAATATTTGTGAATCAAGAATGTAACCTGAATGCAGAAACCCTGACGGGGCATTGCCATTATTGCATACTTTTTACCAACTTTTTTACCTTGTTATCATCATTTGGTCAGGATACATTATAATCGCTACATATAAATGATATATGTGTACAGACGGCTGACGGCGGCGCCAAGTGTCTCGCGTATCCATAAAAAAAGACAGGAGTGACAGAGACAGACATGCATTCGTTAGTTCGCCCTTGTGCACTTTCTTTCGCCACCTCGACGAGTTTTGCCGATCTTTTGAATTCTGCCAACAACCGAGAGTGCTCGTAAATATACGTCGTCCTCTCCATGCGGACGTGCGCGGAATACATTTCAATATTGGATAAGCGACGACATGAAACTTCTATTTCGTTTAATATTACTTCGAAAATTGTTTAAATCTCGTGACGTCATAATAAGCTTTTTTAAGTTTTTTTCTAAGCTAACTCCAGATACACATCCCTCCTCTCTCTCTCTCTCTCTCTCTCTCTCTCTCTCTCTCTCTCTCTCTCTCTCTCTCTCTCTCTCTCTCTCTCTCTCTCTCTCTCTCTCACTCTCTCCAAATCGGAAGAAGTTAGTTAGAGGTTAGTAAGAAAATATTGATGAATTTACGTGCATAATATAACTCCGGTGAAGGAAAATCTCAAAAGGGCGTAGTGAGATGACGAGGACATTCCACACAACGTTAATTTGTTTACCATTGTGAGGAAACTTGTACAAGCTAATTCTTTGTTGTTTGCAAGATTGACCCAAATTAATTTCATTCTGCAGAATGAAATTAATTTGTGTGCATTGTGCAAAGCAGGAAAAGTAAACTACGTAATACATTTATATCAATGATAAATATCACAATTTCAATATAACAAATAACCAAAGTTAGCATCTCTCTCTACTTATAGGCAAATATTAAGTCACAAAGTTACAGTAAAATGTAAAAATTACTTTATCAATCCGTCTTCTGCTGTCGACATCACTCCCTCTCCGACGGGTAATGAAGAGAGGGAGAGAGAGAGAGAGAGAGAGAGCCCCCGTGCTATTCGGTGTTGGCTCGCCAGCTTCTTCTAGTACTGCATCTAGTGGGTAGTTCAATTAAAAAAGAAATTATGTCCTCATAAAACATTATGCACATATTATGTACTAGCTTTTGCCCGCGGCTTCGCTCGCGTGAAATTCGTATTTAAAAAGAAGATAGTAAGTAAGCCCGCTACCGTGCCTTTATTTCGGCACGCGGAACAATCCGGTTTGTATGAGAGCCACATCTTTGCGTAACCGGAAGTAAATTTCATGTAGCCTATCCTGTGTCTCGAATAGTTAAATGTTTTTGTACTAAATTTCATCGAATTCGGATGATCCCTTTAAGAGTTATGGAGGAACATACATACATACAGAAACTTTTTCTAAAAATCGTCTATTTAGTTTTAGTATCTTATAGAGTGGATGGATGAGAAGAGCGGAAGACCGCGTGTGGTGGCGTGCCTTGGGAGAGGCCTATGTCCAGCAGTGGACCGATACAGGCTGATGATGATGATGATGATGATAGAGTCTACAAACGCAGTATCTCATAAAACAAAATAACTTACTCCATGACCGTCCCTTACAGATTTATTATTACGAAATATAATATAATATAATAATAATATTGATGTAGACTGAGCCTCATCATAAGTCATACATAACTCATGAGTGTACGCTGCTTAGGCATGCTAATGCTCTGTTAAAACGTCGCTCGATGAGTTTTTTTCTTAATAAATGGAATACCTATACTTATTTTAATGAGTAAGTAATTTTACCTATGATATGAACATTGCGTTGAGTTTGAAAAAAAAAAATCTTTTGTTTGTTCTTTTGCATGGTCACATGGTGGATTTTCGTTACTATGTTGGGAAAACCGACATGGCTGGTAAAGAATGCCTTTAGCATTAAGTGCCTTCTTTGTCATCTTTTTATGCTTTGCAATATAGTATATTTTAATTTAATTTCATTCAAAACCTATTACAAAAAAATACTGAGGTAGAATCATTATATAAAAATATTATTATTACATATAGTTGGGATATCGCAATCGTTCAAATAGCTACGTCATTAACCTTGACCTTGAATTGACCTTTCTGCTGGTTGTGATGCTATCCGCCCGCCCAGTTGACAACAGCAGTTTCCGCGCCGCTCTTCTTAGTCACGAACCGCGAGATCAAAGAAAGCTCAAGTGATACAATTATTATGAAGCGTAGCCAACTTCGCCTAATCTGAACAAGAGCTTTATTCTTTGCATATAATTAAGGCCCGGATATGAGCAAGATAATATTAGTTGTAAAAGGACGTATTCAAAAAAATAAATAAATTTATTAAAAACAACGCAAAATTTATATTTAAAATAATGCATTACATTTATAATCTGATCGTCTACCTGTATTTTAAAGTATCACTGTACACCTACTAAGAAAAATGTTATGATGGTGATTACCAAACTTTAGTTAGAGACAACCAAACCGTAGCTTAGTAAAATTTCATATACATTTATATAAACATATATCTCAGTGTATGCTATTTTACAATACCAATATTTTTTAAATGTTTAATTTTAGACATATTTGTACCCTGAAATGCCATAAGCTGAGAGTCACCACCTTCAAACACAGCTAGGTAATTTTTTCAGTATGGTTTTTTTTTATTTAAAATTTTACACACTCTTCTAGAACTCAGACTAAGCTCAGACCCATAATTGCCGTTAACACATGCGTTAACGGCTGGCTATGATACCATGTTTATTTTCGTTTCCCTTTTGAAAGGTTCGAGCTTGATCCCTCCTCGGTCGTCCTGTACCATTTTCTTTTTCTTTTTCCAAGTTTATTTCATGAGGATGATGGATGAGTACGTTGTTATAATATGAGTTATTTCAGCGTTGAGAGCCTGTCTAGAATTATATGTTTATACAACTTTACTGAGTGGTATGTAGGATACTCAGTTATTCGATTTTACTTGCTTAATTGAAACTACTTGAATGTTTATTTAATTCTATTTTTATTTCTGCATAATATTTTTTTCTGAAATCTCGGTCGATGAGGTAGCAATTTCTATTTTTTTTTCTTAATAATGTTGATTAGTATTATAAAGGTGAGCTAACGAAATCCCTTAAAATTAATGAACCTTCCAAATATTTCAAAAAATGCATGTTTTGCTAGTATTTATCCTTAAAAACTATATTCCAAACATTTTCAACTCTATAAAATTAAAATTTCTACAAGCGTTATTATTACGTAAATGAGATAACAAGGTGCTCTAATGAGAGCAAGCTGGCAGCGCGCAGCCACAACACTTGACAGATGCGTCAGCCGCCGCGCCGCGAGGCACAAACAACATTAAGATGTAAATTGTAGCGGTGAGATGTGCTAAGGGCGTTTTAGCTTTAAACACAGCTTACATTTACGATAATTGCGTCGTGCAAGTGTCTGCCCTTGCACAGAATGTTCGTTGTTCGGACACATCTGTTAAAAATATGGCAACGACGACGATACTGACTTTAAAACCATCATCGTATTCTACATTTAAAGAAATCACAACAAACAAACGACGCGTGCATGTATGCATGGTAGTGACAGGCTGACGAGTAGATATTTTCATGGCAACATTAAGTTAACGAAATCCTCGTTGCGATGATGACTCATAAAAAAATGTTGCCAAAGTGCGAATCGTACGTAAAAAGCAAAGTTGTGTACCTAAATTGTACCTATGTTCCTACTTTCGGCTGTATAATGTGTATATTTTGGTAATAAATAAATTTTGAATTTGAATTTGAATTTGAAAGTCGCGACGACGTTTTTGTGTAAATGTAATGTCAGCTTTAATGACAGCCGCAAGCGACGGCGAAGACGAGAGTTAACGAAGCGTGGCTGACGCATCTTAGCCGCTAGAGCAGCTTTTATTCGCGGTTCCGCACCCTCCTAAATAAGTGCCTAATTTCAGATTCTCCCTCCACAGATTTTTCTTACTCTCGACTTTTTATGTGATTAAGGCATTTCTAAGTAAGAATACATGTTGGTTAAGTGAGAAGTATTCGGGAATATTTGTAGTTGTGGGATAATTATGTACATACAAAATATGTACATTCATATTAATGAGATAGAGAGTTGTTGTGTTCTTAGCTTATCTTCTTACCAGTGAGCAAGTAACCTAGATATGGTGTAGGTATACCTTATACCTGCAATTTATGATAGGATATATACTGAGACTATTCTGATCTGCAAATTACATATAGGCAGTTATTCTTTCTTGTAGCTTGATCACAAAACCATTTTTGAAATTTCTTCGAACTTTTCTTTTTCGATCGAGACCAATAGTTTGTAAAATGTGATTAAACGATTGATCAGGTACGAATTTAAATCTAAAACTTTAGGAAATCTAACTGAACTTCCGTTTTTCATTTCTGAAAACAAGAAAATAAATTCACCTTTCAACGAAGAGAAAATATATTTTAGCGCATTGTGATGTGTCAGTTAGGGGATTTGGTTCTAGTAAATTCTTTATAACTCGTGAATTTAAATTATTTGAATGACTATTCTGTGTAATACTTTTTTTAAAATTAATTTTTTTACAATAATCATGGCACATAATAATAATACAAAATTATTCAGTTTCAAAGGTAATATTTTACTAATTTAAAGTTATGCTAATAACTATGAACAGCCGAAGTTTTGCTACATATCTATATACATATATAAATCAATTGCCGTGCGTTAGTTTAGCAAAAACTCGAAAATGGCTCGACCGATTTGGATAATTTTTTTTGTTTTGTTCGCCACAATACAGTCTAAGAAAAAAGAAAATTAGGAACAAAAAGCACGTGAGCGGAGCCGCGGGCTCAGCTAGGAAGTAATAAAAATGAAGTGGTATGTTACTTACCACATACCACATAATCTATCATGGTAGGTACTTACCGTAAGTACCTACAATGATAAATTATATGCTTGTATATTAAGTTCTCATAACTTAATAGTTTATAAGTAAAAATATGTTTTATTAAAATTCTATATACGCCAAGTTAAAAAACTTACCTATACACAATTGAGAAGGAAAATAAATAAGTGAAATTCAAAACATAGAACTTAAGTCGAATACAGTCCAATACTTTGAATCCAGTAACCAAACTAATTATCGGCCGCAGTTATTTGGCTCAGACGGGCGCAAATCCAATAAGCGAAGTTACGGCGGGAGGAGGGGGGAGGATGAGGGGTAGAAGGGAGAGGGGAGGGGGTGATAGGAGCGTCGGCGGCGACGGCGGCGGCGGCGGGCCACGCGGCGAATGAGGGACTCCATCAAATCAAATTACAAGTTCGGCGGCTCCGAGCATACTTTCACGTGACTGATCGTGCACCCAACGCCGCCAGACTAGAGAGTATTTCGGTTAGATGCCTCCTACGCCCACGACTTGGAGGATCGACTCGACACAGAGTGCGGCACAGTGGTGCAAACTTATGACCACTACTAGTTCAAAGTTTAACGGCTTTGGGGATAATTGCATTTCATAGCCTAAGCTGCCACGAGTTATGATTTTGGTGGGATAATTAATTTAACAAATAATGTTAGTTACCGTACAGCGTGAGTGACACATAATATAAATAAATACAGCACACAATTTACTTAATATACGTAGAAGCTACAGCTCACGTCTCGCAGATTGCTTCAAACTGAAACATGTGCGCCCCGATGTTCGCATTAAAGCATTCAAAGCTACTCGCGCCGGCAAAAGAGGCATCGCTGTGAACCGCATTTAAACTCCGCTAATAAATTCAGGGCTGCGTGAAATCCCCATCATTACGCGGCACGAACGTTGAGACAGGCGGAGGGGCGGGAGTGGAGGGGGAGGGCCGGAGGGGCGCGGGACGTCGAGGTGCTCGAAGATTCCGCGATAGGGGAAATTGATAGCACCTGAATTGGGTCGAGACGCCCGCAGATAAAACTGCGCCCGGCGAGCGGCAAAAAAATGTCCTCGCGAGATAACGCGCAAGTTACGCATCTGTATAATATAACGAACGAGAACCTCTCGCCGCGTACCGCCGCGTCAGCTGCCCCGCACTTCAACTCTAAGACCCGGTCGCGGTAGTCGTCGGCCTCCCTGTACGAGGGTTAATACGTGTTTCGATAACTTTTGACTGTGATTTCGATGGCGGCGTCCCTATCGTAGGCATGTATAATTTCATGTGAGCAGACGGTCGTGCGGAGGGGGGACGCGCCAGGGCGGGGGCGGCGGGGCGGCGACAGAGGTCACGTAACGTTATATTATCCGAGCCACGTGAGATGAAGCCGCGCGTTTTCATCGGAATACGTTCCATCGTGTAAATTATTAGGCCTTCCCTCTCTCCTCTCTCGTTACACTAGAGGACTCCTTCTCGGAGGAGACTCTTATTAAGCTTCTGGGAACATTCGTTGGATTCACAGGAGGGACCTTCGCCTTATTTTGCTAATACCGAGGATTTGCTCTTGTAATTTAACCGAGCGAAATTTGAATAATATTTTGATCAGTGCTAAGCCAAACATAAGTGAAGTGTATCGTTAGCTCGATAGGAGTGTATGTTGTAAGAATGGGCTAAAGATGCGGGAGCCACTGCTATAAATACATAAGCGTCGAAATTACATAATGTTCATAATTATGCGTTCGCAACTCTACAAATTCCATAAAATAAAAATTTTGAACATCTGTCAGCCTCGGTAGCTCAGTGGTGCGGTCGGTCGACTGTTGTTAAGCACACCTGAGCGCAGTCAGTAGTTGGATGGGTGACCGCTCGACCGTTGGAGACTGAGCGTGGTTCGGATTCCACGTAAAACTGTAGGTCCCTTCCCTTCTTACCTTACTACGTGGTAAGGTTTATCCCGCCCGGGTTGGTACCACCGTACTGAATGAAACGTCGGAACGTCGTCTAAACGGCTATGTAAATAGTTCGTGTTTTCCATCCAGTTCAGTGTAGCCGACATGAAATGAAGGCAAGCACTGACATGGCACCTAGTTCACCCGGTGTTATGGGCTGACATCACGGATGTTGTAGGTGATGTAGCCGACCGTGTCAGTGTCCATAAAAAAAAAACATTATCTTAGTTAAAATTTCGCACACGAGTTGTAATCGAGATTTTCACAAGTTGTGCTTTAGTAGTTGTAAGCTCATTTATGTATTTTGTCCTCTGCTCCGAAAGTTACTTCCAACAGAATTATGTGAATTCCCACTGCGCGTAGCATTAAGCGTAGCAGCAGCTCCGAGAATGATTTCCATTGAGCGTAGCAGCAGCTCCGAGAATGATTTCCATTGAGCGTAGCAGTCGCTAGGAGAATGATTTCCATTGAGCGTAGCAGTCGCTAGGAGAATGATTTCCATTGAGCGTAGCAGTCGCTAGGAGAATGATTTCCATTGAGCGTAGCAGTCGCTAGGAGAATGATTTCCATTGAGCGTAGCAGTCGCTAGGAGAATGATTTCCATTGAGCGTAGCAGTCGCTAGGAGAATGATTTCCATTGAGCGTAGCAGTCGCTAGGAGAATGATTTCCATTGAGCGTAGCAGTCGCTAGGAGAATGATTTCCATTGAGCGTAGCAGTCGCTAGGAGAATGATTTCCATTGAGCGTAGCAGTCGCTAGGAGAATGATTTCCATTGAGCGTAGCAGTCGCTAGGAGAATGATTTCCATTGAGCGTAGCAGTCGCTAGGAGAATGATTTCCATTGAGCGTAGCAGTCGCTAGGAGAATGATTTCCATTGAGCGTAGCAGTCGCTAGGAGAATGATTTCCATTGAGCGTAGCAGTCGCTAGGAGAATGATTTCCATTGAGCGTAGCAGCCGCTACGAGAATGATTTCCATTGAGCGGAGCAGTCGCTAGGAGAATGATTTCCATTGAGCGTAGCAGTCGCTAGGAGAATGATTTCCATTGAGCGTAGCAGTCGCTAGGAGAATGATTTCCATTGAGCGTAGCAGTCGCTAGGAGAATGATTTCCATTGAGCGTAGCAGCCGCTACGAGAATGATTTCCATTGAGCGTAGCAGTCGCTAGGAGAATGATTTCCATTGAGCGTAGCAGTCGCTAGGAGAATGATTTCCATTGAGCGTAGCAGTCGCTAGGAGAATGATTTCCATTGAGCGTAGCAGTCGCTACGAGAATGATTTCCATTAAGCGTAGCAGTCGCTAGGAGAATGATTTCCATTGAGCGTAGCAGTCGCTAGGAGAATGATTTCCATTGAGCGTAGCAGTCGCTAGGAGAATGATTTCCATTGAGCGTAGCAGTCGCTAGGAGAATGATTTCCATTGAGCGTAGCAGTCGCTAGGAGAATGATTTCCATTGAGCGTAGCAGCCGCTACGAGAATGATTTCCATTGAGCGGAGCAGTCGCTAGGAGAATGATTTCCATTGAGCGTAGCAGCCGCTACGAGAATGACTTCCATTGAGCGGAGCAGTCGCTAGGAGAATGATTTCCATTGAGCGTAGCAGTCGCTAGGAGAATGATTTCCATTGAGCGTAGCAGTCGCTACGAGAATGATTTCCATTGAGCGTAGCAGTCGCTAGGAGAATGATTTCCATTGAGCGTAGCAGTCGCTAGGAGAATGATTTCCATTGAGCGTAGCAGTCGCTAGGAGAATGATTTCCATTGAGCGTAGCAGTCGCTAGGAGAATGATTTCCATTGAGCGTAGCAGTCGCTAGGAGAATGATTTCCATTGAGCGTAGCAGTCGCTACGAGAATGATTTCCATTAAGCGTAGCAGTCGCTAGGAGAATGATTTCCATTGAGCGTAGCAGTCGCTAGGAGAATGATTTCCATTGAGCGTAGCAGTCGCTAGGAGAATGATTTCCATTGAGCGTAGCAGTCGCTAGGAGAATGATTTCCATTGAGCGTAGCAGTCGCTAGGAGAATGATTTCCATTGAGCGTAGCAGCCGCTACGAGAATGATTTCCATTGAGCGGAGCAGTCGCTAGGAGAATGATTTCCATTGAGCGTAGCAGCCAGCAGCCGCTACGAGAATGATTTCCATTGAGCGGACCAGTCGCTAGGAGAATGATTTCCATTGAGCGTAGCAGTCGCTAGGAGAATGATTTCCATTGAGCGTAGCAGTCGCTAGGAGAATGATTTCCATTGAGCGTAGCAGCCGCTACGAGAATGATTTCCATTGAGCGGAGCAGTCGCTAGGAGAATGATTTCCATTGAGCGTAGCAGCCAGCAGCCGCTACGAGAATGATTTCCATTGAGCGGACCAGTCGCTAGGAGAATGATTTCCATTGAGCGTAGCAGTCGCTAGGAGAATGATTTCCATTGAGCGTAGCAGTCGCTAGAAGAATGATTTCCATTGAGCGTAGCAGCCGCTACGAGAATGATTTCCATTGAGCGGAGCAGTCGCTAGGAGAATGATTTCCATTGAGCGTAGCAGCCGCTAGGAGAATGATTTACATTGAGCGTAGCAGTCGCTAGGAGAATGATTTCCATTGAGCGTAGCAGTCGCTAGGAGAATGATTTCCATTGAGCGTAGCAGTCGCTAGGAGAATGATTTCCATTGAGCGTAGCAGTCGCTAGGAGAATGATTTCCATTGAGCGTAGCAGCCGCTACGAGAATGATTTCCATTGAGCGGAGCAGTCGCTAGGAGAATGATTTCCATTGAGCGTAGCAGCCGCTACGAGAATGACTTCCATTGAGCGGAGCAGTCGCTAGGAGAATGATTTCCATTGAGCGTAGCAGTCGCTAGGAGAATGATTTCCATTGAGCGTAGCAGTCGCTACGAGAATGATTTCCATTGAGCGTAGCAGTCGCTAGGAGAATGATTTCCATTGAGCGTAGCAGTCGCTAGGAGAATGATTTCCATTGAGCGTAGCAGTCGCTAGGAGAATGATTTCCATTGAGCGTAGCAGTCGCTAGGAGAATGATTTCCATTGAGCGTAGCAGTCGCTAGGAGAATGATTTCCATTGAGCGTAGCAGTCGCTACGAGAATGATTTCCATTAAGCGTAGCAGTCGCTAGGAGAATGATTTCCATTGAGCGTAGCAGTCGCTAGGAGAATGATTTCCATTGAGCGTAGCAGTCGCTAGGAGAATGATTTCCATTGAGCGTAGCAGTCGCTAGGAGAATGATTTCCATTGAGCGTAGCAGTCGCTAGGAGAATGATTTCCATTGAGCGTAGCAGCCGCTACGAGAATGATTTCCATTGAGCGGAGCAGTCGCTAGGAGAATGATTTCCATTGAGCGTAGCAGCCAGCAGCCGCTACGAGAATGATTTCCATTGAGCGGACCAGTCGCTAGGAGAATGATTTCCATTGAGCGTAGCAGTCGCTAGGAGAATGATTTCCATTGAGCGTAGCAGTCGCTAGGAGAATGATTTCCATTGAGCGTAGCAGCCGCTACGAGAATGATTTCCATTGAGCGGAGCAGTCGCTAGGAGAATGATTTCCATTGAGCGTAGCAGCCAGCAGCCGCTACGAGAATGATTTCCATTGAGCGGACCAGTCGCTAGGAGAATGATTTCCATTGAGCGTAGCAGTCGCTAGGAGAATGATTTCCATTGAGCGTAGCAGTCGCTAGAAGAATGATTTCCATTGAGCGTAGCAGCCGCTACGAGAATGATTTCCATTGAGCGGAGCAGTCGCTAGGAGAATGATTTCCATTGAGCGTAGCAGCCGCTAGGAGAATGATTTACATTGAGCGTAGCAGTCGCTAGGAGAATGATTTCCATTGAGCGTAGCAGTCGCTAGGAGAATGATTTCCATTGAGCGTAGCAGTCGCTAGGAGAATGATTTCCATTGAGCGTAGCAGTCGCTAGGAGAATGATTTCCATTGAGCGTAGCAGTCGCTACGAGAATGATTTCCATTAAGCGTAGCAGTCGCTAGGAGAATGATTTACATTGAGCGTAGCAGTCGCTAGGAGAATGATTTCCATTGAGCGTAGCAGTCGCTACGAGAATGATTTCCATTGAGCGTAGCAGTCGCTAGGAGAATGATTTCCATTGAGCGTAGCAGTCGCTAGGAGAATGATTTCCATTGAGCGTAGCAGTCGCTAGGAGAATGATTTCCATTGAGCGTAGCAGTCGCTAGGAGAATGATTTCCATTGAGCGTAGCAGTCGCTAGGAGAATGATTTCCATTGAGCGTAGCAGTCGCTAAGAGAATGATTTCCATTGAGCGTAGCAGTCGCTACGAGAATGATTTCCATTGAGCGTAGCAGTCGCTAGGAGAATGATTTCCATTGAGCGTAGCAGTCGCTAGGAGAATGATTTCCATTGAGCGTAGCAGTCGCTACGAGAATGATTTCCATTGAGCGTAGCAGTCGCTAGGAGAATGATTTCCATTGAGCGTAGCAGTCGCTAGGAGAATGATTTCCATTGAGCGTAGCAGTCGCTAGGAGAATGATTTCCATTGAGCGTAGCAGTCGCTACGAGAATGATTTCCATTAAGCGTAGCAGTCGCTAGGAGAATGATTTCCATTGAGCGTAGCAGTCGCTACGAGAATGATTTCCATTGAGCGTAGCAGCCGCTAGGAGAATGATTTCCATTGAGCGTAGCAGTCGCTAGGAGAATGATTTCCATTGAGCGTAGCAGTCGCTAGGAGAATGATTTCCATTGAGCGTAGCAGTCGCTACGAAAATGATTTCCATTAAGCGTAGCAGCCGCTAGGAGAATGATTTCCATTGAGCGTAGCAGTCGCTAGGAGAATGATTTCCATTGAGCGTAGCAGTCGCTAGGAGAATGATTTCCATTGAGCGTAGCAGTCGCTACGAAAATGATTTCCATTAAGCGTAGCAGCCGCTAGGAGAATGATTTCCATTGAGCGTAGCAGTCGCTAGGAGAATGATTTCCATTGAGCGTAGCAGTCGCTAGGAGAATGATTTCCATTGAGCGTAGCAGTCGCTAGGAGAATGATTTCCATTGAGCGTAGCAGTCGCTAGGAGAATGATTTCCATTGAGCGTAGCAGTCGCTAGGAGAATGATTTCCATTGAGCGTAGCAGTCGCTAGGAGAATGATTTCCATTGAGCGTAGCAGTCGCTAGGAGAATGATTTCCATTGAGCGTAGCAGTCGCTAGGAGAATGATTTCCATTGAGCGTAGCAGTCGCTAGGAGAATGATTTCCATTGAGCGTAGCAGTCGCTAGGAGAATGATTTCCATTGAGCGTAGCAGTCGCTACGAAAATGATTTCCATTAAGCGTAGCAGCCGCTAGGAGAATGATTTCCATTGAGCGTAGCAGTCGCTAGGAGAATGATTTCCATTGAGCGTAGCAGTCGCTAGGAGAATGATTTCCATTGAGCGTAGCAGTCGCTAGGAGAATGATTTCCATTGAGCGTAGCAGTCGCTAGGAGAATGATTTCCATTGAGCGTAGCAGTCGCTAGGAGAATGATTTCCATTGAGCGTAGCAGTCGCTAGGAGAATGATTTCCATTGAGCGTAGCAGTCGCTAGGAGAATGATTTCCATTGAGCGTAGCAGTCGCTAGGAGAATGATTTCCATTGAGCGTAGCAGTCGCTAGGAGAATGATTTCCATTGAGCGTAGCAGTCGCTAGGAGAATGATTTCCATTGAGCGTAGCAGTCGCTACGAAAATGATTTCCATTAAGCGTAGCAGCCGCTAGGAGAATGATTTCCATTGAGCGTAGCAGTCGCTAGGAGAATGATTTCCATTGAGCGTAGCAGTCGCTAGGAGAATGATTTCCATTGAGCGTAGCAGTCGCTAGGAGAATGATTTCCATTGAGCGTAGCAGTCGCTAGGAGAATGATTTCCATTGAGCGTAGCAGTCGCTAGGAGAATGATTTCCATTGAGCGTAGCAGTCGCTAGGAGAATGATTTCCATTGAGCGTAGCAGTCGCTAGGAGAATGATTTCCATTGAGCGTAGCAGTCGCTAGGAGAATGATTTCCATTGAGCGTAGCAGTCGCTAGGAGAATGATTTCCATTGAGCGTAGCAGTCGCTAGGAGAATGATTTCCATTGAGCGTAGCAGCCGCTACGAAAATGATTTCCATTAAGCGTAGCAGTCGCTAGGAGAATGATTTCCATTGAGCGTAGCAGCCGCTACGAGAATGATTTCCATTGAGCGTAGCAGTCGCTAGGAGAATGATTTCCATTGAGCGTAGCAGTCGCTAGGAGAATGATTTCCATTGAGCGTAGCAGCCGCTACGAGAATGATTTCCATTAAGCGTAGCAGTCGCTAGGAGAATGATTTCCATTGAGCGTAGCAGCCGCTACGAGAATGATTTCCATTGAGCGTAGCAGTCGCTAGGAGAATGATTTCCATTGAGCGTAGCAGCCGCTACGAGAATGATTTCCATTGAGCGGAGCAGTCGCTACGAGAATCATTTCCATTGAGCGTAGCAGGCGCTACGAGAATCATTTCCATTGAGCGTAGCAGCCGCTACGAAAATGATTTCCATTAAGCGTAGCAGTCGCTAGGAGAATGATTTCCATTGAGCGTAGCAGCCGCTACGAGAATGATTTCCATTGAGCGTAGCAGTCGCTAGGAGAATGATTTCCATTGAGCGTAGCAGTCGCTAGGAGAATGATTTCCATTGAGCGTAGCAGCCGCTACGAAAATGATTTCCATTGAGCGTAGCAGCCGCTACGAGAATGATTTCCATTGAGCGTAGCAGCCGCTACGAGAATGATTTCCATTAAGCGTAGCAGTCGCTAGGAGAATGATTTCCATTGAGCGTAGCAGCCGCTACGAGAATGATTTCCATTGAGCGTAGCAGTCGCTAGGAGAATGATTTCCATTGAGCGTAGCAGCCGCTACGAGAATGATTTCCATTGAGCGGAGCAGTCGCTACGAGAATCATTTCCATTGAGCGTAGCAGGCGCTACGAGAATCATTTCCATTGAGCGTAGCAGGCGCTACGAGAATCATTTCCATTGAGCGGAGCAGTCGCTAGGAGAATGATTTCCATTGAGCGTAGCAGTCGCTAGGAGAATGATTTCCATTGAGCGTAGCAGTCGCTAGGAGAATGATTTCCATTGAGCGTAGCAGTCGCTAGGAGAATGATTTCCATTGAGCGTAGCAGCCGCTACGAGAATGATTTCCATTGAGCGGAGCAGTCGCTACGAGAATCATTTCCATTGAGCGTAGCAGGCGCTACGAGAATCATTTCCATTGAGCGTAGCAGGCGCTACGAGAATCATTTCCATTGAGCGGAGCAGTCGCTAGGAGAATGATTTCCATTGAGCGTAGCAGCCGCTACGAGAATGATTTCCATTGAGCGGAGCAGTCGCTACGAGAATCATTTCCATTGAGCGTAGCAGGCGCTACGAGAATCATTTCCATTGAGCGTAGCAGGCGCTACGAGAATCATTTCCATTGAGCGTAGCAGGCGCTACGAGAATCATTTCCATTGAGCGTAGCAGCCGCTACGAGAATGATTTCCATTGAGCGGAGCAGTCGCTACGAGAATCATTTCCATTGAGCGTAGCAGGCGCTACGAGAATCATTTCCATTGAGCGTAGCAGGCGCTACGAGAATCATTTCCATTGAGCGGAGCAGGCGCTACGAGAATCATTTCCATTGAGCGTAGCAGGCGCTACGAGAATCATTTCCATTGAGCGTAGCAGCCGCTACGAAAAAGATTTCCATTGAGCGTAGCAGGCGCGACGAGAATCATTTCCATTGAGCGTAGCAGACGCTACGAGAATCATTTCCATTGAGCGTAGCAGACGCTACGAGAATCATTTCCATTGAGCGTAGCAGACGCTACGAGAATCATTTCCATTGAGCGTAGCAGACGCTACGAGAATCATTTCCATTGAGCGTAGCAGACGCTACGAGAATCATTTCCATTGAGCGTAGCAGACGCTACGAGAATCATTTCCATTGAAAGTAGCAGGCGCTACGAGAATCATTTCCATTGAGCGTAGCAGACGCTACGAGAATCATTTCCATTGAAAGTAGCAGTCGCTACGAGAATCATTTCCATTGAAAGTAGCAGTCGCTACGAGAATCATTTCCATTGAAAGTAGCAGGCGCTACGAGAATCATTTCCATTGAGCGTAGCAGACGCTACGAGAATCATTTCCATTGAAAGTAGCAGTCGCTACGAGAATCATTTCCATTGAAAGTAGCAGTCGCTACGAGAATCATTTCCATTGAAAGTAGCAGGCGCTACGAGAATCATTTCCATTGAGCGTAGCAGACGCTACGAGAATCATTTCCATTGAAAGTAGCAGGCGCTACGAGAATCATTTCCATTGAGCGTAGCAGACGCTACGAGAATCATTTCCATTGAGCGTAGCAGACGCTACGAGAATCATTTCCATTGAAAGTAGCAGGCGCTACGAGAATCATTTCCATTGAGCGTAGCAGACGCTACGAGAATCATTTCCATTGAAAGTAGCAGGCGCTACGAGAATCATTTCCATTGAGCGTAGCAGCCGCTACGAGAATCATTTCCATTGAACGTAGCAGCCGCTACGAGAATCATTTCCATTGACAAACTAAAACAAACAACGGTGTATGTGCCACACGCTGTATCCCGAGCAGATTAATCGGTGTTGTGCTGCAAGCACACTTGTAAATTACAGCACAAGACCGACCACCATGTCAAGATAATTATCGAGCAGCAAGTAAGGCAGGGAACCACCTGCAGCTGCATGACTTGTTGGAAGGACCGTGCCAAAGTGAGATGAGGCTATCCTGTCGCCCTTTAGCACGGTGCCTTGTCCTTATCTCTTAGTCGCCTTATTTCCATTGAGTGTAAACGATAACCGGCGTTTACGTATACGACATACATTCTCAAAGAAAGTAAGTAACCAAAGTTATTTTTCACCACCTATCTAGCATTATAATGGTATCAATATTGTTTGAATCTGTTATAGTCTTTAATATTGTACAAGTTTATACTACTTAATTGATGGAAACTGTAAAGATGTTGATTCTATAATAAATAAATAAATAAATAAATGCGAGGCCGCGGCCGCGAACGCCTAAACGTAGTTCGACCTTCGCGCTAGTTTTTACTCACTCAAGGTTAAGCGACCGGTGACCGAGTGGTTTCGGCATAGGCTTCTCATGCGAGAGGTCCGAGGTTCGAATCCGGTCGGCGTGTACCAATGAGTTTTTTCTGACGAAAAAATTTACGTGCATACCTACACCGCTGCTGCTTCACCGTTCGGAACCGGTGTAAAACTGTAGGTCGCTTCCCTTGCCCCTTACTAGGTGGTAGGCTCAAATTGAAGCCGACTGGGTTGATACCACCGTACTGGATGTAAGATGGCCGCATAGCAGCCTCGGTTGTGTCCAGTATAGCCAGCAATCCAGGGAAGTCTCCGGTATGGCACCTACCCTCTCGGAGGTAATATTGGCTGTTCGGAGCATGTGCTTGGCCCCAATGTGTTTTCGAGAAAGTATATTGTTTACCTGAACATAGCTCGACCGTGTCGGCCTTGTTGTTATTGTCTTACTTTCTTCGAAAAAGAAGGTATATCGTTAGCTAGTGAACGCAACTATGCAATCAGCCTCGCTCTTAGTGACTTGCTTTCTTCGAAAGAGTATATCGTTTACGTGAAATAAACGTAACATTCTTTAAGTATGCACGTACCTCGGCCTTCGGCTTCGCGACTTGTTTTGAGTACCTGGCTTATCTACGTGCGTACAGCTCGGTCTTAGGTCGCGCCCTTAGTGACTTACTTTCTTTTGGAAGCATGTCGTTTACGTGAACACAACTCGGCCTTCGGCCGCGCTCTTAGTGACTTACTTTGTTACTTATTTACTTCAGAAAGCAGTATAGATTTTCAACGAGCAAAATTAGAATTTCAAGCTATTTACGTTATCTCATTTTGACAGCTCCTAGTGCTCACAGGAGCGTCTCATTTTGTAAAGAGTTTCATTAAAACTGCTTTCCGTATTCAATAATAAGGCGAAGGAGCAGTCCTCAACTCCTCAGTCACGAAGCGGTGGGGGTGGATGCGGGATGCGCGGTGCGGGGTGCGGGTGGTGGCGGGAGCAGCACAAAGGACTCGCTTGTTTGACCTCGCCGACACATACGCCGTTCGCAAATTCCGACGAAGAGATTATGACTTATTTGGGATTTAATTTCGTTCATCCGGCGAGGGAGTGCCAGTATGGTGGATGAAGGTCCTGAAGTTTTATTTATATTTATGTAGTAAAAATAAGATAAACTTATTTAAATATTTTTGTACTAAATAATTTATATTTCCTACAAATTATCAACTGTTCCTGCTACTCTGCACTCGTTTAAGTCATTCATTTTTATTAATGGTATATTTTCACTGTCTCATAATAGTGTTTCTAATATTTTTAAAGTTTTAAATATATTTTGTTTTGTTTTAATGTTTTAAAAAGTGTTTATTTTCGTAAGAAATAAAAAAATGATTTTTTATTTTCGAAAAGAGCTTAAAAATATATTCCTATTTTTTTAAATTCTTATTGATTTTAATATCTTTTTATGCGTTTATGTTTTTAAATTAAATGCGTTATAAAATATTGCTGTAATATTTATGTCGTTTTATTTTAGTTTTCAGTGATATTTTAATCTTTTAAATTGTGTTTTTCAACGTTTTTAAATATGTTTGTTTTTTTAATTTAATTTTTACTTTCGTAACACTTGTATTATTAAATAAGATTTATTAATTATAAAAGCGGGAGCCGCTGAAGACCAGCTCGTAGTCTATTTACGTCTCAGCTGCTGAACGGTTTCCGTTTCACCGTCCTCCTGGGTGATAGTGTAAAATTATTGTATTTCATGATCAACAGATGGTGAATCAATTACTTTATTTCTTTTTTTCTTAAATTCGGGCTAACAGCAAATCTGATTATAATTTATTTCCGAGAGCGTTCACTTCACTTCGATTTCACTGCACAGTGGTATGGTTTTTAACCCCCGTCGCAAAAAGAGGGGTGTTACGTTATGAGTTTAACGAGTGTGTGTGTATATGTGTGTATTGGTGTAAGGGTGTGTCTATCTGTGGCATCGTAGCTCCCAAACGGATGGACGCGGTTTGGATGCGGTTTTTTTAATAGAAAGCTGGTTTAATAGGGATAGTTCTTAGCTATGTTTGTAATGAAGTAATGAAGTAATTATGTAATAAAAAAATTTATTATCTTAAAAAGTGGACCGATCTGCATGCGGTTTTTTTTTAAAACTGCTTGAATTAAAAGTTAAATTACAAATAAAAAAAAACTCCGACCCTTAAAATGACAAAAATTATTCCCGTTTACTTACTTAAAGGAGTCGGGGGACCGCTAAGTTAATAAAATAAAAACTTAGAGCTGCGCGGGTATTTACTTAGCGGTCCCCCGACTCCTTTAAGTAAGTAAACGGAAATTATTTTTGTCTTTTTAAGGGTCGGGGGTTTTTAAAATTTGTAATTTATATATATTCTACAACGTTCCGGAGACAGCTTGTAGAAATAATGTATAAAGTCATAATAAATCTCTAATTATAACCTTAGTGAGTAATAAAGCACGCAATAATCCAGCGTAAAATCTCTACTTATTATGTCTCGAGTAACTCTTTGAGATTTCCTCCGTCCTCGCTTCCGAGTTCCGCCCCCGCCCGTCCCGTCACCTCCACCCCACTCTACACCCTCGCCGCCGCCACCCAGACGCCAGCAGTCGCCGCGGCGGCGGGGGCGAGGCGTCGAGCACGTCCCAGAGCTCCCTTCAAATTCTACCGCACCCACTGAATTACTCTGAATGAATTCGCGGCTCATTCTATCAATGACATTCTACTGAATACTCAAAGGTTTTATCGTGACCGTTGGCAACTAATCCTAGCGGTCTTCTTGCTTTTAGAAACTGGGCGTCGAGAATGCCATTCTACAGTAAAACGCCGTTAGTTGACTCTACATTTCATTGAATGTTACAAATTCCATGTTTTCTTTGCTGGGCTGAGCTCGCAATAAATTGGGCATAATCATCATGTTTACCAGTTGAAATATTGATTCAATAACGAATAATAAGAATTAATATAAAATAAAATAAAACCTTAAAACATATTTCAGGCAGCCATTACGAATAATTATTTCATTTGTTAAATTAAGAGTTAACTTTTATTCTTAATTTACAGCTATTTATAATTTTAGTAACCTAACTTTACCCTCATTTATTTTTTATTAATCATTCGTATGATACACTACAATTGAATTTGTCATGTTTTGTTCTTAAAATTTTTCAGTTTTACAGTAATTTAGCATTAAAAGGTTCAATCGTTGTTCTACCACGCGAAGATAATACATGTTACACTCATTGAAAGTATTCCCCTGCAATAAATATAGCAAAAATAGCCGCAACGTCCAATAACGGACGAACTGAGGGCATAGAAAGAACACAATTCCACCTAGTACGCCTCGCTCGGCTATGTAATTGAAATCTCGTTCGACAACGGATTCTGTCGAGTCGCTTGTTAGAGCCGCCGCCGCTCACTTTTCACTTCCAATTTCAAATTCCATTTCCACTATTCTGTTTGCGTTCCGTCAGTTCCGTGTATATGTACGTACACGTAGGGGCCTTCGGAGCTTACATAGCTAGCGCTTGGTACTGACTTTCGCGGAGAGCTTTCGCTCACAGAAGTGGCAGAGACACAAGATCTCTATCGAATCACCACAGCTGAAGTTAAACTTTTGCCAGTGCGCTATTGGCCGCTATCTAGCAGCTCGCAATCAAAGATATGGAATACATTGATGGATAGAGATGACACTTAATAATTGCTCATTACCTATTACAGAATGCTGCCGCAGCGTTAGTTAACGGGTCTTTAGAGATATTTAAGTCTGTGTTGGCGCATAAGGCTCTAAGAGTATATTTGCAAAATGGAATAAACCGCCTGGCGAAGTTTCTTGCCTGGTCTTCTCCGCAGCTGTAATCGAACAGAATACGAAAGAAACATTTATGACAAGTTCAACAGTAAAATATTGTACAATTTAGATATTGCAATATGAAAGCTAAAATAAACTAATAAGGACGAGCTCTCTAGTTATAGAAGTATATATGAGAAATTAAAAAAACCTCCGACCCTTAAAAAGTCAAAAATAATTTCCTTGTCGGGGGACCGCTACGTAAAAACCTGTGCAGCTCTGAGTTTTTATGTTTTATTTACTTAGCGATCCTCCAACTCCTTTAATTAACTTAACGGAAATTATTTTAGACTTTTTAAGGGTTGAGGTTTTTCTAAAATTGTAGTTTAACTTTTATTTCAAGCTTTTTTAGAAAAACCTCATTCAAATCAGTCCATCCGTGAGACGTAATTTTTTTTTAACCATCCCGGTTAAACCAGCTTTCTAATAAATAACCGCATCTAAATCGGTCCATCCGTTTAGGAGCTACGATGTCACAGACAGACACACAGATCACACACTTTAAACTTATATAACCTCTCTTTTTGGGTCGGTGTTAAAAATATAATTGCATGAGTACTAGAACTAATTAAAATAATCTTGCAATGCAGTTTGACAATCATAACAGACTTTCAATAATAATGTCATGCAAACAACTTCTTCTGGAGTTGGATCGCTCATTCATGCTGCCCGCAGCTACATTTAGGGATTTCCCCACTTATCGTCCTAATGCTGATCTCAAATTATTGTCCCTTCGCCTCCGACTCTCGTTACGTCGCGAGAGGGCACATGTATCAATATGTGGGTGTAATAATATATAACTAGTGCCCAGTGGCGACATCGAATATAATATATATTACATATATATACTTGGTGGTGTAGTGAGAACGGGCGGCGGCGGCGGGGCGGCAGTCACGTCGCGCCGATATTAAGCGTGTGCCGACAGCTGAGCGGTGGAGCGGTGGGGCGGCGGGGGTCCTGTACGTGCCTCGTCTGCGTTGCACGGAAGTTTGTTTGTCCGGCTAGTCCATGTTAACTGAACGTTTAAGAACGTTCAGTTAACATACAACATGTTTGATTAAATATTTTTTTCGTATGGCACAATTTTAAATTCGCGGTAATATTTATATTTTTAGCTTGGAGTTTAGAAGCAAAATCATGCGAGCTAGCTTATGCTTGCGGCTTCGTCAATGTCAATTTCCAGGTCATCAAGTAGCCACAAATAGGTGACAATGTGAGACGTACGCCTCGCCTGAGAATCACAACAGAGAGACGTACGCCGCGTCTGAGTATCACAACAGAGAGACGTACGCCGCGTCTGAGTATCACAACAGAGAGACGTACGCCGCGTCTGAGTATCACAACGGAGAGACGTACGCCGCGTCTGAGTATCACAACGGAGAGACGTACGCCGCGTCTGAGTATCACAACAGAGAGACGTACGCCGCGTCTGAGTATCACAACGGAGAGACGTACGCCGCGTCTGAGTATCACAACGGAGAGACGTACGCCGCGTCTGAGTATCACAACAGAGAGACGTACGCCGCGTCTGAGTATCACAACAGAGAGACGTACGCCGCATCTGAGTATCACAACAGACAGATGTACGCCGCGTCTGAGTATCACAAGAGAGAGACGTATGCCGCGTCTGAGTATCACAATAGATAGTAGAGAATAAGAGATAACGTTGTGGCTATCACAACAGTCCAGTGAAATGTGTGAAGCTTACAGAAGGTACGGAACGATTAGAGGCTGTCTGCAACAAAGTTTTCGAGAATATTAAAAATACATAACTCCTGGAAAATAGTGTTACATAATTTTCGATTAGACTTAGATAAAATTTCTCCAATAACGAGAAGGGGCTAGGCGGTCGACATGAAACCGTGAAGCCTATGAGTGAAGGCACGGTAAACAGGAAGCGGAGACATCTTGGGTGAAAGCGGCGCGCGGCTTCCGCCGACAAAAATGAATGCTTCCGGCGCTCGCTTTATGAATAATGCCGACTAATCCGAATACATTACAAGCTCGTTCTCGTGCACGCCCCTTGTTCATTAATTGCTTAATAACCGACTGGTCCGGTGGAAGCCTAAACCTGGTCGATGCAATAGGCATTCGCTCATAAGCGGCTCCATATGCGTTAATAATTTCGATGGCGTAAAGTTTACGAGTAAGTATGAATAGCTACTTGAAACAGTCGATTGCAGTCTCGGAACGCAGTGACTACAACTTCGTATTTGCTGCCGACCTCAATGCCACCTATACTCAAATCAAAACAAACGTGCAGTTCGCATAATAAAGTTTTATGGCTTGGCAAAGGGAATCTCCGTTCACTAAGCCATAAAATTTTGTTGTGCGAGCTGCACGTTTGTTTTGATAATGTATAGTCAGCTAGAAATACATACACTAAAATGCTGGTACGAATTTTATTCAATTTAGTTGAAGGAGGATCGAGGATTACCTAACGAAATTGTTGTCCCGCCGACTGAGAGCCAGGATTATTTAATCTGTCGCTCGGCGGGAAGGCGGCGGCGGCGGGGCGGTGGCGGCGGGGTCGCTTGCCAAAATTATATCGACTGCTAGTCTGGTTTTCAGCGCGGCTCGGAAAAAAATTGCGGGATAATTTGTCCCATTAGATGTAACAGAGAAGACAAGCCTGCTGAGGGTTAATTTTATGCGGCAGTCTCTCTGTGAACATTTTCTTCAAGTCAAAAGTGAAATTGATCATAATCGATCGTTCATTTATTTCGTTTTCCACTCGTTTCGTTCAATTTATTTCTAATCTTCATTAACATCGACCAAGGCTGCGGTGGTCGATCGATGCTCATTAATGACTAAATAATTATTTCAACATAAATAATTAAATATTAGTTATAATTAATTTGTCAGCCTCGATAGCTGAGTGGTGCAGACAGTCGACTGTTGCTATTGATTGTTAAGCAACGCTGGGTGCGGCCAGTACTTGGATGGGTGACCGCTCGGCCGTTGGAGGCTGACCGTGGTTCGGATTCCACGTAAAACTGTAGGTCCGTTCCCTTCCTACCTTACTCGGTGGTAGGGTTCAACCCGCCCGGGTTGATACCACCACACTGAATGAAGCGTCGGTCGAAACGGCTATGTAAATAGTTTGTGTTTTCCGTTCAGTTTAGTGTAGCCGGCACGATTGAAGGGAAGCACTGACATGGCACCTAGTTCACCCGGTGTTATGGGCTGACATCACGGATGTTGTAGGTGATGTAGCCAACCGTGTCAGTTTCCATAAAAAAAAATACTTATTATGTTGTACATTATGTTCAGCAGACAAGAATGTCAGCTTTCAACTAACGATCTCATTCAGTCTCCAACTAACGACATAAATTGCTTTTGAAAACTGTGAGCGGATGAACTTGTAAACAGAGGATAGGGTAGTTTCTTGCTAATTTTTTAAGGACTTATGTTGTTATGTTTGCTAGGACTGATATTTAAAAAGAAAAAAATCATGATGAACAATGTACTGTGTGGGGCCAGTACTTAAAAAGAATAGCCCCACTGCATCCCTAACCGTGCATTTCGTAAAATGCGACTAGGAGATAAGGACAAGATGTCGTGCTAAAGGGCGACAGCCTAGCCAACTCTCACCTTGGCGCGGTCCTTCCACCGAGTCATGCAGCAGGTGGGTCTTCGTGCTTTACTTGCTGCTTGATAGTTATCTTGACCTAATACATTGCTAAATGTGGTTGTAGGCGTTGTGCTGTAATTTACAAGAGTAACTTGCAGCACAACACCGATTACTCTGCTTACGGGATACAGCGTGTGATGTGTGAACAAACAATAGCGAGTGTGCGGTATTTTTGTAAAAAAATAAAATACTGTTTAGTGATTTTCGATTTATTTGTACCCACGAATCCATCGCCACGGTTTATAAAATTCACGGTTTATAACGATTTATAAACTTTCTCAGTTTTCTCAGTTTTTCTAGGCTAAACTCTGCGTTACTACTAAAACCGCACCATCAACCCCACCACCTTCGTCCAATAACCCACAGCCGCAGCCCCACTCAGTGGATTTTGGAGTAATTCGTCACTCAATCCAAGTTAGTGAGCAGTGCAATGTAAATTGAGTGTTAGTTCAGATGACGATGGGTCTAGCATCACCCGATGATTATATATTGTTAGAAAATATGAAAGAAACCTTTATCACGATTCCAAACACACAAGCAACATTATAATGGAATTTATGGTAGCTTATTATACTTTCCTACGTCAGAGATCATTAAAACAAACGAGAAATTTTAAATATGGCGTGTTTACTTCGAGAAAATGTCTAGTGAGCTTCGCAACGGCCTCGTAAAGCTCGCTATAGACCGTTACATCCACAACTTTCTCCATATTTATAGCGCGAATTCTACGTAAATTACGCAATACATTGTCCTAGGCGAGCTGGTTATTTGAGCGCCTCACCGTGCTCCAATAATACATACCATGAAAATCTGTACCTAGACGGGGCATCAACTTGTCGACGAGGCGGGGGAAAAATATGTCAAGACGTAATTACGAACAAAGTCAAAGTCAAAAGTATTTTATTTCAGCGAGCATTTTATGTGGAAAATCCATCGTGCTATAGAAATCGTCAACAATTTTCACTAGATTCCATACAAATAATAAACAATTCGGTAGTCCTTAATAATTGCATACAAGCTCAATAGAAAAAAAAATTAAAAAATAAAACAGTCAATAAAATAAATAGTAATTTAACAATTGTAATTAATTGAAAAGTAAACAAGATGCGATACACAACGTAAAAAATCTAAAAATGTTAAAAATATAGCAATACCGTTAGGTAATTGTCGTTTCTAGGTATTCCATTAGTGAATACATAACATTATTTGTCAAGTACGATTTCATTCTGCTTTTATACAAAGCTGGTGCCATGGACCTGATCGTTTGTGGTACATGGTTATATAGTTTTACTTTTGTTAGGTCTCCATGCCTTAGTCAATCTATTATAAGGTTATATATTTTTCAACTCTGTCTTTGCTTATTTACGCATCGTCTGTCTGCAAATGAAGTGCACGTGAACGAATTGATGATAATAAAATAAAATGTATGACAATCATGTTTCAGGGTATACTGAAACATGATGTGGCATGGCAACACCAGCCAGTTGTCAAGTTTGAATTTATATTAGTGCTAAGTTTTTAATAATTTTACATATTTAGTCGAGATAAATAGTATTAAAGTGTTAAATTTAGATAGAGTGACTTGCGTATTAAATGTACGAGTGTTATTAGGTGTGACGAGCGAGTTATTCTACATAAAATCGTTCTTGACAAAAGTGACAGTTACGACCACGCCGTTCGAACGTCTTTTCGCGAAGGAAAATCGAATTATTGACCGTTGGCGATATAACAGTGAGCTCGCGACACCTTGCAACCTGGACCGGACATCATCGCACGATTGACCTGTTGAACAAGCCTCATCAACTCGCCGCGTTCGCTACATAGTCCAGGAAACGAGGAAATTCCTTGTATGGGCTCTTCGGACTAATTCCTCTGTCGCTGAAACTTTGCAGTGTGATAGAGTAGGGTTTAAAATATACGTTTGACAAATTATCTAGGATATTTGATGTTTGGAAGTTAGGTATTAAAATGAATGAATGCCTAAAAATGAAAATCGCTTATAACTGCTGATGAAAAATTGCTCCGTCCGAAATTCCTTCGGTATATGATATTATATATTAATAAGAGTATATATTAACATTATCTAGGAAAATTTCGATTTCGAATAGGCAGAAATTTAAAAATATCTATTTTGTATCACAACTTCTTCAGAAAAATTGCTCTGTCAATTTTAATTTTTTTATATGTCTTAATTTATTTAAATATATCGGTTTTGACAATTATCTAGGAAATTTTCCATATCGATCACACCTTTACAGATTTTCGGCAATAATTCGCTGTGAAAAATTGCTCCGTCCGAAATTCTTTCGGAATATGATATTATATATTAATAAGAGTATACATACAACATTATCTAGGAAAATTTCGATTTCGAATAGGCAGAAATTGAAAATACCTATTTTGTATCACAAATTCTTCAGAAAAATTGACCATATAAATGCCAAAAGGCACCAACCCACAAATTGGTTAAAAATGAGTTAAATATACCAATCGAGAGCTAATCACCCCTCTATTTTTTGCAGAAAAGACCCAGGCAGGCTACTTGGTATGATACTAATAGGTTTCTACACATTCGTCTAAGAACCATCCTCCAAATTGAGGTATATCGCAACACCAGAAAAGACTCATGCTACTTGATACTAGCTAACTGGTCAGATTTTTTTTGCGTAAAAGATCCAAGCGAGATGGACTTTTTTGTTTTTAATGAAGTACGCTAAAAGTATTTATCAAAACAGAGCCAAGATATCTGGTTCTTTTTGGCATTATATAATAAAAACAAACTGTATATCGCAAAGTGGAACCAATTTATGTGGTTCTTTTTGGCATTTATAATAAAAACAAACGGTATATTGCAAAAATGGAATCAATTTATGTGGTTGGTTTGCCTTTGGGGACCTATAGTGAGTCTTATTTCATTGGAAATAAGAGTTCTTTTTCTAAAAATAAAATCAAACATGTCTACGTTCTATGAAACAGAACGCCTAATAATAAATAAGTTCAGTTCAGTTCACTACCGCGACGAATGTGTCAGTTCACGACCGCGAAGTAAAGTAAATTGCTGTTTTCGACGTGGTTCAATGTACCTACTACGTAGTGATCGCGACATATCGTCAGAGTGTAGTTCGACGTCGTCGTCCAAGCAGGTGCCTACGCCGCGCCGCCTAACGTAACCATTGAAGATAGAATAGAATAGAATAGAATATTTATTTGTATAACATATACAAGTCACAAACTAACATTCACACATTTTAAAATGTTTCTATTTAGAATAGAAAATAATATGAAACATAATAAATGAATTCTATTAAAATTAAAATTATTAATAATAGAAATCCAATATAAAAGTCACACGTGCCTCCTCGGTGGTGCCAAATGAACAGCAATCAGCGTGTGGGAGATCTTCGGATCGGCTGGGTTCGCCACCACACCCCGGGAGAAACAATTACACCGGCATAACAGTTCGCTGTGTTCCGGTGTACTTCCCGGGGACCCAGTAGCAGGTGGGGTTGGCTGTGGTGAGGAGTAGGCCAGTGATCCCGACGCGGATTCGCTGTTCAGAGGTGACGCATCGACACGGTTGACAGGGAGACCCGGTTAAACGGTTATTCCGCTGGCCGCCCGCCGGGTAGTACAGGAGCCCAATCGCGTCTAACCAACGCGAGAGGCTGCCCCGGTCAACCGGCGCATAATCCCGGAGTGGTCCGTCGTGCCGGTTGGTGACCGGAGTAGGGGTTCCGGCGGCCACTTCCGGGGGGGACCGGGAGCCTTTCCGTCTTCCGTGTCGGCGCAACACTAACCTGAGTAGTAAGCGATGAAGCTAGGGTCCACGCTTTGCCCGTGAATCACCACAGCCACCCTTTCATGCTCTTTCCCTCCCTCTTACAAAAATCATGGCAGCGAAAAAAAGGTTCAATCAGCGGTGCACACCCTTACACCACTATTTAGCGTTGACTCGACCAACGTGCGGGGGTTGCATACCAATTTGAATGCCGTCCATCACCACCTGGAGACGAAGAAGCCGGCCTTGCTTTTCCTGACGGAATCACAAATATATCGACCTGCACTACCCCGACTATACCCTGGAAGAAGCCTTCCGGTCGCGAGCCGGGGTTTGCTTGTTTGTCAGGGCAGATATTTGCTGTCGTCGCCTGCGCTGCCTTGAGGACTCCGAGCTATCAGTACTTTGGGTCCACGAGGATCTGGGAACGGTCTCGCGGGTGTACGCCTGTCTGTACAGGTCGCACTCTGGTGATGCAGAGACAGCTCGGTTATTTGAGTACCTGAGTGGAGCGGCAGACAAAGTCCAAGAGCGGTTCCCTACCGCGGATTTGGTTCTTCTTGGAGACTTCAATGCCCATCACGAGGCATGGCTGGGTGTACTGAACAAGGTGCGACGGTACTTCACGCCGCCGGGCCAAAAACTGACGTTGTACAAAACACAGGTTAGGTCCTGCTTGGAGTACTGCTCGCACTTGTGGGATGGCTCAGCTAAATACCAGCTTGCGCCGCTAGACTCAATCCAGCGTCGTGCCGTGCGACTGGTGGGTGACCCCGTGGTGTCCCGCGACTTAGAACCACTGCAACTCCGTAGGGACGTCGGCTCCCTGAGTGTGTTCTATCGTTTATTTCATGGGGAGTGTTCGGAGGAGCTGTTTAACGCGATTCCGTCGTCCCCATTCCACCTCCGCACTACGCGTACTGGGCAGGGGATGCACCCCTATTCAATCGACCTACCACGCATGCGCACCAACAGGTTCTGTAGGTCTTTTATTCACAGAACCGGGAAAATGTGGAACGCACTCCCTGCCCATCTATTTCCTCCCAAGTACAGCCTAGGGTTTTTCAAAAGGGGCGTGAAAAGGCTCCTGTCAGGCCGGCATGACATTCGCAATCCCCGTGCATCACAGAATGTCCATGGGCATAGTTAGACACCTACTTGTAGGTGTAACGATGCCACAAGTCGCGCTATCGATAATAAAAAAATGTCTAGGCTCCAGGAGAACTGACTTTGCGGGGAGAGCCGCCTACGACTTCGCTCTGACGCATGACCTGTCTCATCTGGTAGACCAGCCCACCAGGCTGCCAGAGATAGACGGTCATGAACCCTCTCTGCTGGATCTTCTGCTGACAACGAACCCCACTGGATATAAGGTCGCAGTAAGAGCCCCGCTGGGTTCCTCTGATCATTGTTTAGTGGGATCCACGGTGCCATCTTCGCCTCCTCAGTCCCGTAATGGAGGAACGCGTCGAATTTTGCACTACGCGTCAGCAGATTGGGATGGGATGCGAGAACACTTCGCATCCTACCCTTGGAGAGAGATCTGCTTCAGTTCGGGCGATCTCTCTTTGCGGGGAACTCCAACCTGGACGATGGGGGTGCCACTCCCCCATCCATACCTAGGTGCGAGAACTCCATGCCGGAAGTGCAGTTTCGACAACGGACTGTACGGGCGGAGCTTCTTTCCCTAGACGTCAGGAAGGCGAGTGGGCCGGATAGGATTCCTGCATTAGTGTTGAAAAGGTGTGCTCCCGAGCTGGTCCCAGTGCTGACGCGCCTATTCCGTCTCTCCTACTCCAATGGCCGTGCGCCGGCGGCCTGGAAATCTGCGTTTGTGCAAGCGGTCCCTAAAAAGGGTGACCGCTCAAACCCGTCAAACTACCGACCTATAGCGATTACCTCCCTTCTCTGTAAGGTGATGGAGCGCATTATCAATACGCAGCTCATGAAGTACCTGGAGACGAATGACCTCATCAGCGATCGGCAATACGGCTTCCGGCCAAAACGATTTTTTTTTATGGAAACTGACACGATTGGCTACATCACCCACAACGTCCGTGATGTCAGCCCATAACACCGGGTGAACTAGGTGCCATGTCAGTGCTTCCCCCTTTGATCGTGCCGGCTACACTGAACTGGTCGGAAAACACAAACTATTTACATAGCCGTTTTGACCGACGTTTCATTCAG
Organism: Nematopogon swammerdamellus; assembly: GCA_946902875.1. Lineage (NCBI taxonomy): Eukaryota > Metazoa > Arthropoda > Insecta > Lepidoptera > Adelidae > Nematopogon > Nematopogon swammerdamellus. The sequence goes on from OX336336.1 coordinate 21,606,625, forward strand.
TGCGGTGGTACCAACCCGGGCGGGTTAAACCTTACCACCAAGTAAGATTAGGAGGAAAGGGACCTACAGTTTTACGAGGAATCCGAACCTCGGTCAGCCTCCTACGGTCAGCGGTCACCCATCCAAGTACTGACCGCGCCCAGCGTTGCTTAACATTCAATAGCGAATCTGCTGGTGATCTCCTAGCGTACGTCACTCACCTTTGGGGGGAATCGCTTGAAGGTCATGGTGAATCCTTGGCAATTGGCCTTGATATTGCCAAGGCATTTGATCGGGTTTGGCACAAGTCGCTCTTGGGCAAATTGCCGGCTTACGGACTTCCTTCTGGCCTCTGTGACTGGGTCGCCGACTTCCTACATGGGCGTAGCATTCAGGTCCTAGTGGACGGTTGCTCGTCGGACGCCATGTCAGTGAACGCCGGCGTACCACAAGGATCTGTGTTGTCACCCACGCTGTTTCTTCTACATATCAATGATATGCTGTCTCTGGGCAACATACATTGTTATGCGGATGACAGTACGGCACACGGATCCTACACCAGTCACCCTTCAGCCAGTCGGGATATTGTGGATGAGAAGAGGCGAAGACTTGTGTCTGAGCTCGAACACACACTCGGCTCTATTTCCGAATGGGGCCGTAGTAATTTGGTCGAGTTCAACGCTTCCAAGACACAAGTTTGCGCGTTCAGTGTGAAGAGAGCGGCGTTCACACCGGCTCCTTCATTCCAAGGCACGTCGCTTAAATTAAGCGAACACCTCGGGGTCCTCGGAGTCGAACTGTCGCACGACTTGAACTTTCGTCGCCATATCGAGGGGAAGGCCAAGCTGGCTTCTAAAAAGCTGGGCGTACTCAATAAGGTGCGACGGTACTTCACGCCGGACCAAAGGCTGCTTTTGTATAAATCGTAGATCAGGTCCTGCTTGGAGTACTGCTCGCACCTGTGGGATGGCTCTGCCAAATACCAGCTTGCGCCTCTGGACTCGATCCAGCGTCGAGCCGTGCGACTAGTGGGTGACCCCGAAGTGTCCCGCGATCTAGAACCACTGCAACACCGTAGGGATGTCGGCTCCCTAAGTGTGTTCTATCGCTTATTCCATGGGGAGTACTCGGAGGAGCTGTTTAACGCAATCCCGCCGTCCCCTTTCCATCTCCGCACCACACGCACTGGGCAGGGATTGCATCCCTATACGCTGGACTTACCGCGAATGCGTACTAATCGATTCTGCAGATCATTCCTCTACAGAACCGGTAAACTCTGGAAAGCTCTCCCTGCTCATATATTTCCCCCCAAGTACAGTCTCGGGTCCTTCAAGAGGGGCGTGAATGGGCACCTGTCAGGCCGGCATGGCATTCGCAACCCCCGCATACGACCGAATGTCCATGGGCGTCGTGAGACACCTTATGGGTGGCTCGGCGCCATATGTCGCGCTTTCAATAAAAAAAAAACGTGCCTCCATTCTCTTCGCCTCAAGACTCTACCTGCAGCGGTCTTCATGCAAGAAGCATACAGCGCCTCCTGGCGGAAAGGAGAAGAGTCCGGTTGCCTAGGCGACGGGCTGTTGTGATCTGACACGTCCGAAAATACAAGCGGGAGCGGGCGGTTTTGTTCAAACATTTTGCTCTGGAAAAGATAAAATCCACCCTGATCGAGCGCGGCGCGGGTTCTGAGGGCTTGTTGCGACCTAATACGGTATAAGTATAGTGAGTGTAGTTCCCGAAGTGTGTGCGTAGCTGGGCCCAGCAGATCCTCGGACAACGGGACGTTTCCGTGCCGATCGACGACCACCACCTGAAGGACTGAGCTATCGAAGGTGCGGCTGCGGGCGGTGACATCAACATCCAGGTAGGAGGCACCACACCACCACACACTTTGCGCTACACCTCGAAGCTAGTCCGACGAATCCCGACGCTGCTCAGAAGGAGTCCGACACTGCCCTGCGTTCTCCCTGACGCCACCCAGACGCAGTCCGACATCTAAGCGAGCTCCGAAACCAGTCCGACGAATCCCGACGCTGCTCAGAAGGAGTCCGACACTGCCCTGCGTTCACCCGACGCCATCCAGACGCGGTCTGACATCTAAGCGAGCCTCGAAGCCAGTCCGACGAATCCCGACGCAGCTCGGAAGGAGCCCGACACTGCCCTACGTCCCCCGACGCCATCCTGACAGAGCCCGATACTGCCCTGCGTTCCCCGACGCCATCCAGACGGAGCCCGACACCTAAGCGAATTTCCGAAGTCAGCCAGACGGATCCAGACGCTACGCCAAACTAATCCTATCACGAAGCGCAAAATAAGAACTGAACTGACTGATAGATAACAGTAGAGAACACCCGTCGCCGCCGCGTAAATCAGCCTCGGGGAAACTTGTAAAAGTCCCAATCGTCTCTTATTTACCCTATTTCACCCCTTATGAAACTATCAAACCCAGAATATAAGTACCGCTGCGGTGACGGCGTGATATTGCACATGCACAGTCGCACCCCCACCCAACTACAGTCCACCCACTAACACCACGGGGTGAGAACGACTGTCGCGTACAGCGGCCGCATTTTGAGTTTGTTTGAGATCAGACACAAGTCTTCGCCTCTTCATCCACAACATCCCGTCTGACTGAAGGGTCACTGGTATAGGATCCATGTGCTGTACTGTCATCCGTATAACAATTTAAGTTGCCGAGTGGCAGCATGTCATTGATATGCAGAAGAAACAGTGTTGGTGACAAGACAACACAGATCCTTGCGGTACGCCGGCATTCACTGACATGGCGTCCGACGAGCAACCGTCCACTAGGACCTGAATGCTACGCCCATGTAGGAAGTCGGCGACCCAGTCGCAGAGGCCAGAAGGAAGTCCGTACGACGGAAGCTTGCCCAGAAACGATTTGTGCCAAACCCTGTCGAATGCCTTGGCAATATCGAGACCAATTACCAAGAATTCACCATGTCCTTCAAGCGATTCCTCCCAAAGGTGAGTGACGTACGCTAGGAGATCACCTGCGGATCATTTTGGCCGGAAGCCATATTGCCGATCGCTGATGTTATTTGTCTCTAGGGTACGCCATGAGCTGGGCATTGATAATGCGCTCCATCACCTTGCAGAGTACGGAGGTAATCGCTATAGGTCGGTAGTTCGAACGGTTTGAGCGGTCAACCTTTTTGGGGACCGCTTGGACAAATGCAGATTTCCAGGCAGCCGGCAGACGGTAAGTGAAATTAGAGAGGCGGAAAAGGCGCGTTAGCACTGGAGCTAGCTCGGGAGCACACCGTTTCAGCACCAATGCAGGAATCCTATCCGGCCCATCGCCTTCCTGGTGTCTAGGGAGATAAGCTCAGCCCGCACAGTTCGTTGTCGGAACTGTACTTCCGGCATGGAGTTCTCACACCTAGTTATGGATGGGGGGATGGCACCCCCATCGTCTAGGTTGGAGTTCTCTGCAAAGAGAGACACCAATAAGTCGGCTTTCTCCTTTGCGGAGTGGGCAAGTGAGCCCCCAGGACACTGTAGAGGTGGAAGGGAGGAGCGGTAGAAATTCGATACGACAGATTTGGCGAGAGACCAAAACTCACGGCTCCCAGTTGGGTGCTGGTTCAGCCTATCACCAACTCTGCCGATATGCTCGAATTTGGCCCTGGCGATAGCCCTCTTGCAGGATCTGGAGAGGCGGTTGTATTATTTCTTCAGTTCGGATACATTAGGATCGCGTCTGTCACGAGCGCACGACCATGCACGATAAGCTGCGCCATTAGCTGCGACAGCTTCAGCACAGTCGCGGCTGTACCAGGCCTGGCTTTTACCACCGAGGCGCACGAGGGCGCTGGGAATGAACATCTCCATTCCCCCCCAGAACCACCTCGGCTACGGCATTGGCGCATTCCGGCGGATCATCCGAACTGAAGCATAGCTCTCTCCATGGGTAGGATGTGATGTATTCTCGCATCCCGTCCCAATCCGCTGACACGTAGTGCCAAATTGGACGCATTCCTCCAGTACGAGACTGAGGAGGCAAAAATGGCACCGTGGACCCCACTAAACAGTGGTCAGAAAAGCCAAGAGGAGTGCTCATTGTGACTTTGTATCCAGCAGGGTTCGTTGTCAGCAGAAGATCCAGCACAGAGGGTGCATGACCGTCCATGTCTGGCACTTTGGTAGGTTGGTCTACCAGTTGAGGCAGTTCATTCGTCAGGGCGAAGTCGTAGGCGGCTCTACCCTCGAAGTCAGTTCTCCCGGAGCCCAGCCACTTCTCGTGATGGGCATTAAAATCCCCAAGCAGAACCATATCCGCGGATATATATATATATAGGGAAACTACATGCACTTCATCTGCCGCTCTACTCAAGTGCTCGAATAATCGAGCTGTCCCCGCGTCGCACAGTGGTCTGGGAATCGAGCTCCATAGACATAGAACCTTAATGTCAGGAATAAAAATGAAAACAAATTTAATGTCTCTGGTATACCTCCCTTTATTTCATATTATAGTATGAAGGGTATAAGTAGCTCCACGAGTGAGAAAAAAAAAGTTTTGTTTTTTTTGTATGGATGAAAACACTTAAAGTAATTTTTTTTTTAACTGAATGAAACTGAAGGGTTGGTGCTCACATCTTCTATTGCACCTTACACGGCGATCAAGATGACATACAATTCCTTCACCTTTGGGTGCCTATTTGCGCGTAGCAAACGTTTGAAATTTGGAATTTTCGATAAATTATTTTTCAAACCTTAGTCGTAATTTAATGAAGTTGCCTATCGCTTTGAATATGAAAATACTTTCATGTTCTTATTGTACTGAGTAGTACTGACAGTACAGTAATTAACCATATTTTATAGTAAACACAGCGTAGCACTGTTAAAATAATAACAATAACATACAACACACACAAGCGAGCGACAACTAATTAACGAGTTAGCGAAAACCGGTTTTTTCCACTCGCAGCGCGTACTAATCCTCAACACATAACCAGTCCCATGCCTTCTTAGTTTCAGCGATATTCTTTCAGTAGCTTTTAGCACTTGTGCGCGCTAACAACTATACTTATTACGTTCTATTTGTTTTCGTGCTATGATGGAAGGTTTTGATACCAATTTGGACATTTTCGTGTTTGTGGCAAACAACAGTTGTTTCCCACAGCCCAGTGCGTTGTTTGAAGTTTTTAGGAGTGCCCCTGATCTGTCAGAAAGTGAAAAGAAAGAACTGAAACAATTCTGTCAGACTTATGTGTGTTCGTTGAGGAACAAATGGATCTCGTGTAATCGCACGAGACATGCATTCACGAAGAAGTACGAGACGTGGCTACAAGAAAACATAAAATGGCCTGAGTTCATGAGGGAAAAGATGACACCTTCTTTAGTGTCAGTAGAGCGGCAACCATGTTCCAGTGACTTCGATGTAAATGAGGGTGCATCAACGTCCTCAAAACCAGAGACGTGCACTGTTGGAATATCACCAAGAGTTGTGAGTGAAAGGAAACCGTTCTCGGAACTAAGCCCTAAACAGAAGAGAAGGAGAGTGGAAGAGCTCCTAACGCATAGCACTGAAAGCCTCGCTCATGCAACTGTTTTAAGTGTGAACAACAAGGATGTGGCAGAAATAATAAAATTGGTCACAGAGCATCCCGAAGAGGCTACAAAGATAAAACAATTGTTGAAGCCCAAGAAAGCTGTGCCCGTATATTCCGTTGATAAAGCTTTAGGTATTTTGACGCAGAGACGTAGAGGCACAAAGGAGCACATAAAAATACTGGAATCATCTTTGTCCGCCATACTTTGCTTGTACAAACTTTGCCCTGAAGCACCATCAAAGCCCCACTTGGATATTAGTTTTAGTTCTTTGCCATCCAGCGAACATCCCAAACGTAGGAACTTTCCTAGCCTAGCAACAGTTTTGTCCAAAATTGCTTGAAGCTTTACTCTTACCGATCTTTCCGTGATTTCTATTGTATCTTTTGGTGGGTAACACTCCTTCTTTGCCTCTAAGATGGCAGTATACGAAGGATAGAGTTGTACTCCTTCTTGTTTTGCACAAGCTCTTAATGTTGTATACTGCCACTTCGAAAGCTTCAACGACGTCAAAATACCTAAAGCTTTATCAACGGAATATACGGACACAGCTTTCTTGGGCTTCAACAATTGTTTTATCTTTGTAGCCTCTTCGGGATGCTCTGTGACCAATTTTATAATTTCTGCCACATCCTTGTTGTTCACACTTAAAACAGTTGCATGAGCGAGGCTTTCAGTGCTATGCGTTAGGAGCTCTTCCACTCCCCTTATCTTCTGTTTAGGGCTTAGTTCCGAGAACGGTTTCCTTTCACTCACAACTCTTGGTGATATTCCAACAGTGCACGTCTCTGGTTTTGAGGACGTTGAGGCTCATTTACACCGAAGTCACTGGAACATGGTTGCCGCTCTACTGACACTAAAGAAGGTGTCATCTTTTCCCTCATGAACTCAGGCCATTTTATGTTTTCTTGCAGCCACGTCTCGTACTTCTTCGTGAATGCATGTCTCGTGCGATTACACGAGATCCATTTGTTCCTCAAGGAACACACATAAGTCTGACAGAATTGTTTCAGTTCTTTCTTTCCACTTTCTGACAGATCAAGGGCACTTCTAAAAACTTCAAACAACGCCCTGGGCTGTGAGAAACAACTATTATTTGCCACAAACACGAAAATTTCCAAATTAGTACCAAAACCTTCCATCATAGCACGAAAACAAATAGAACGTAATAAGTATAGTTGTTAGCGCACAAGTGCTAAAAGCTACTGAAAGAATTTCGCTGAAACTAAGAAGGCATGGGACTGGTTATTTGTTGGGGATTAGTACGCGATGCGAGTGGAAAAAACCGGTTTTCACTAACTCGTTAATTAGTTGTCGCTCGCTTGTGTGTGTTGTATGTTATTCTTATAATTTTAACAGTGCTACGCTGTGTTTACTATAAAATATGGTTAGTTACTGTACTGTCAGTACTACTCAGTACAAAAACAACATGAGAAAAGTATTTTCATATTCAAAGCGATAGGCAACTTCATTAAATTACGATTAAGGTTTAAAAAATAATTTATCGAAAATTCCAAATTTCAAACGTTTGCTACGCGCAAATAGGCACCCAAAGGTGAAGGAATTGTATGTCATCTTGATCGCTGTGTAAGGTGCAATAGAAGATGTGAGCACCAGCCCTTCAGTTTCATTCAGTTAAAAAAAAAATTACTTTAAGTGTTTTCTTCCATACAAAAAAAAACTAAACTTTTTTTTTCTCACTCGTGGAGCTACTTATACCCTTCACACTATAATATGAAATAAAGGGAGGTATACCAGAGACATTAAATTTGTTTTCATTTTTATTCCTGACATTAAGGTTCTATGTCTATGGAGCTCGATTCCCAGACCACTGTGCGTCGCCTGAGTGCGACCTGTAGATACTTACAGGCGGACACACGCGACTCCGTCCCCAAGTGAACCGATTTTGATGATTCTTTTTTTATTTGAAAGCTGGTGCTTCCCGTGTGGTCCCATTTCAATTTCGTCAAGATCGGATTGAAAAGCGAGGCGGAATCGCGAGGCCAAAGGCCGAGCGATTCCGCCGAGTACATTAATAGCAAAAAATTACTAAAAAAACTGAAATAAAAAAATATTAAAAAAAATATAAAAACCGCCTTCAAAAATGTATGAAATAAAAAAAATCGAACCCTAGAGTTGAAGGCGGTGCTAAAGCAAGCAAAAATAACCGACCGCCTTCAACTCTAGGGCTCGATTTTTTTTATTTCATACATTTTTGAAGGCGGTTTTTAATTTTTAAATAGTTTTTTTACAAAAATGTATACACTTTATTTACATACAGACTGTACGTGTATGAAATATGTTTAATAAGTTGTTTCGACATACTGTCATACAAATTAAATTACAGAACGAAAGTTAAATTTTAAAAGTTCCTAATACTATATATATAGGCCCTACATTTTCGTTCCATAGGCGGCAGGACGGCGCGGCGGAACGGCGTTGTAGTGGGACGACAGAGGTGGCGGGCGGAATAGCGAGCCGCGAGCATCGACGACGCTCGCGTGTCGTCTCGTCGGTCGCGGTGCGGGACGATGAGCTGCTGGCGCGCGGGCGGGCGCGCTTATTCTTCCCCACTCCCCGCAGCCCCCCGCACCTTGCGTTCAGTGTAATGCGAGCGCGCGCTTTTTAAACGTTGTTTTATTATATTGCGATACTCGAAACTACTCGAAAGTTTATGTTTAAGGGAGAAATTTTATTGGATAATATACAATTATATTATATTTTGATGTTCTGTGTCTAATAAGTTAATAAAAACAGACGAAGCAATTTTTCACAGTGCTTGGTTTATTGCCAAAAATATGTAAAGGTGTGATCGATAAGGAAAATTTCCTAGATAATTGTGAAAAGCGATATATTTAAAGAAATTAGGAGATACAAAAAAAAAAAATATTGACAGAGTAATTTTTATAGGTATTTTCAAATTTCTGCCTGTTCGAAATCGAAATTTTCCTAGATAATGTTATATATATACTCTTATTAATACATAATATCATATTCCGAAGGAATTTTGGACGGAGCAATTTTTCACAGCGAATTATTGCCGAAAATCTGTAAAGGTGTGATCGATAAGGAAAATTTCCTAGATAATTGTCAAAAGCGATATATTTAAATAAATTAAGACATATAATAAAATAAAAATTGACAGAGCAATTTTTCTGAAGAAGTTGTGATACAAAATAGGTATTTTCAAATTTCTGCCTATTCTAAATCGAAATTTTCATAGATAATGTTATATATATAATCTTATTAATATATAATATCATATACCGAAGAAATTTCGGGCGGAGCAATTTTTCACCAGCAGTTATAAGCGATTTTCATGTTTAGGTATAAATACCTAACTTCCAAATATAAAAAATCCTAGATAATTTGTCAAACGTGTATTTTAAACCCTACGTTATCACACTGCAAAGTTTCAGCGACAGAGGAATTACGTCGAGTGGAAATGCTTCATTGATTGGAGTAACACTACGCTGACGCGCCCGACTATCGACGTGTGCACGCGCGCGACGCGACCCCGCGCCGCGCCGTGACGCCGCCGTCGCAGTCGTGAGGCCATCTCGTCTCGTCGCATCAAGTCGCTGAGGCCGTTCTACGACTTCAATTAACTCAACGCATCTAATACGAGATAAGTGCAACTTTTAGAAAAACATAACATTCATTCCCTAGTAATACGGAACCACAGGCATAATATAATCTGTAATTGTTAACAAACGGCTTGTACGTTATTGACCTAACTTAAATATTTTTTTAATATTACTAAATACATAGACTGGGAAGTGTCTAATTTAGTGCAACGTCATTCCGTCTCTGTCTTATCGTGATTAATATCACTGCATGACGATCAGAGGACGGAGCGACAAATACCTGCTGCATTCCGATTTACATCTCCATAATTTTTCAAGTTACCAGACGTGAAAAGTGAATGGATGATAAAGTGGAATCGAACAATTTAGACATCAAACGGACTATGATTACAATATGTATTCTTACGGTGGCCCTTAACTTACTTTAATACATACTTACTTGAAGTATTTTAAACAGATCTTTTTCAATATAATATATTATAAATATTAGATACATACCTATATATATCAGGTAACTATATGCAAATAAGTAATTCATCAAATTTTTTCCTCCATTAATACTATATATAGGTACATATATGCATTAGTCAATAACAGGGCTGTTCAGAAATCAAAGAGCAACACTAATTGATTTGTCGTTCTCCATTTCAGGAAAATGCGGACAAGAAGCCAAAGCAGCAGCGTGAGTGATGCGGAGAAAACAATAAATAGTGACGCCCACGTTAGTTTAAAATCATTGCGAGTGGACTTAAATAATTCACAAAGATTAAATAAGACGCTTCTGGAGGAACAAGAGGTGAACGAAGAGAGCATGCGAGACCTATGGAAAAAGATTGCGGACTTGAAAGCGGAGCTCGCCGAGTACGACATCATGCTGAATGATGTGACAGCGGAGCGCGACCTGCTGCGCACCGAGGTGGAGCGGCTAGCCGGCGACCGCGAGGAGTACGAGCGCGTGCTGGAAGCAAACCAGGACCTGGAAGAGCAGCTGCAGGCCGCGCTCGACACGCAGCGCACCCAGGCCCCGGCCGACGACTCGTGCGCCTCCGACCTGCGCTCCGGCATCCCCACCGATAAGGAGCTGCAGCTGCAGCAGGAAGTCATCGTACTGCTGCAGAGCGTGCACGAGAAAGACGTCAGGATAAAGGAGCTCGAGTCGCGACAATACCGTGCGCCGCAGGAACCTGCTGCATACTTCTCCCCCACTGATGTTACGGTAGCTTCCCAAACACTACCCTCGTCATCACTGACATTGACAACTACCGTTACATCAAAGTCACCGGCAAAAATAAATAAAAAAAATAAGAATAAAGTTAAGAACAAGAATAAGAATAATAAAAAATGTAACAAAATTAATATGGCTAATGCAAAGGTGACGATAAGCGAACCGGCGAACCCACACGTGCACAACACCACATTGCCCAAGAAAAGAGTAATGGCACCGGCGCCGCTGAGTGTGTACTTAGATTGCCCAGTTAGCCGAAAAATGTTAATATTATGTGACAAGCAAGGAAGGGACTTGGCAGCGACGATGAAGGAGTGCTCGTCTGGCTACGATGACGTGTCAGCGATATGCAAGCCGGGCGCCCCGCTGCAGGCACTCATACAAGATGTATCCGGACTCACCAAGGACATGAAGGAGGGAGATGCGCTTGTTGTCCTGGCAACTGACACAGTAACGAACTCTGATTTAAATAAACACATCCGTAGCATTAAGTTTCTGACGCGGCACTGCTGCCAAAAAAATATAAAACTATTTATAAGCTCAATAATGTACAATTATAGATGTACTGATAGTTCTAGACTTAATAATATAGCGCACCAGATAAATACTCAAATGTACAACGTTAGCTTAAAATCACTAGATATGCATTATATAGATTTAAATTCTTTTGACACACAGTGCTATAATAGCGTAGGCAACATTAATTCTAAAGGACTGAACAATATATGCATGGGAATAATCAGTAAAAATGGTGTACACAAACATTATAACCCGAACTTGTGTTATTTGACTGGTCCGTATATTTCTAAATGTAATAATAGTGTAAATAACACAGAGGACGACGAAAATTCTATGTTCTATTCTTTTTGTCAACCAATGACAGACCTACCTCATCAGTAGTAATAACATCTAGTCAGTACATAAGCCCGGCTGTTGCAAACACTATAAGTCAAGATAATGTAAATAACGTGCAGGTAGGCATAGAATCGTTCTTTAAAATATTTCATCAAAATGTACGTAGCCTCCGCAATAAGATAAATTTAATTCAAGTAGACGTTCATAATGACCAACCCGAGGTAATTGTTTGTTCAGAATCCTGGCTTCATTGTAATGAAGTTCCGAATATAACGCTTCACGGATATAAAGTATCAAATAGTTTTTCCCGCCAAAAGAATATTCATGGCGGAGTAATAATATTTACTCGTAATGATGTAAAATTTAAGAAAAGGTCGGAAGTTCATGAAATGACCCAGGAATTCCATCTAGATTGCACGGCCATAGAAATTCCAAAATTAAATTAAATTATTATTGGTTTATATAGAACTGACAATGGTGACTTTAGAATTTTCCTTAAATCAATTGACACTATATTAAATCATTTTGCAAACGACAATAAGAACATAATTTTGGCTGGCGACTGGAACATTGATTTTTTGACAATTAATTCAAAATGTAGCAAAATAACCGACTTGTTAAAAACATATAACATGTACAATTTGGTGACTTTCCCGACTCGAACTTGTGATGGGTCAGAATCGTCTATTGATGCCATAGCCTCTAACTTGTCTCCAAGATCGATCGCAGTGTCCGCACGTGTCACTGCAATCAGTGATCACGACGGCCAGCTCGCCTGTCTTAGGGAGAGCTCTCTGCAGGCCGGTCGCGTACCTCCTGCCTCTGTACAGCGGAGGCTTCGTACACCCGGCAGAGTGAGCCAGTATTGCGAAGCGATCGAATTATATGACTGGAGTAAAATAGTATGTAACAGTAATTATTCAATTGAAGTTAAGTTTGAAAAGTTTATAAATGTATTAACCTATTATATAAATATGTATTTTCCCATGAAAATGTCAAAAAGTAGAAATAAGAAAAACGAATACTGGATGAATGACGACATATTATCACTAAAGGCAAAACTCTGTCACACATTTGAAATGAAAAAACAATTCCCTGATAGCGACGTTTTAAAAAAATGTATTGAGAAGTACAAGACAGCTATAGATATAATGTCTTGGCAAAGTCGTAGAGATTGCATCGAGTCAAGGATTATGAATAGTAATAATCCTAAAAAAGAGATATGGCGAGTGATTAAAGATGAAACCAACAGAGGGCAGTGCAGGGAAGATGGTATTCATAAGCTTATAACCTCAGATGGAGATGATGTTCCTATTGAAAACATTCCTGAATGTATGAACATGCACTTCCTGAATATCGGAAGTAAGCTAACAGCCCTGAATCCAGCTTCTCCAAGCAAAGCATTGTCCCTAATGGTAGACATTCCCAGTCTTGATGCCGACCAAACCTTTTGCCTACCCTATGTCACACCTGAAAAAATTTCAAAATTAATACGTGACAAATTATCTAAAAAAAGCAGTCTTGATATTTTTGAGTTGTCGGGAGAGTTGATTGCCAAATGTTCAAATAGTTTGTCGCCATACATATCAGTATTGGTTAACCAAATGTTTGAAGAGGGTACCTATCCTAATGTACTAAAACAGACCCGTGTATGTCCCATTTATAAAGGAGCCGGCGAAAGAGCTGACTCAAATAACTATAGACCTATAAGTTTAGTGCCAGCACTATCTAAAATCATAGAATCTGTTATATCTGACTCTGTAATTAAGCATCTTGAGGATAATAAACTTCTTTCTCCCAACCAATACGCATACCGTAAAGATCACTCCACAAAATCAGCTGGCATGAAGCTGGTAGGAGAGATAATAAAAGGTATAGACAAGAGGAACAAGGTTGCAGGTATATTCTGCGACTTGTCGAAAGCATTCGATGTCGTAGACCACAACCTCCTCTTGCACAAATTGGAAAAATATGGTGTAAGTGATAAACCACATGAATTGCTAAAGTCATTTTTAACAGATCGAAGACAGGTCACTGAGGTCACTTTAAAAGGAAACAAAAAAAGTTCCGAGCCAGGTAAAATTAAAATGGGTATTCCACAGGGTTCTGCATTAGGTAATACATTATTTTTAGTATTTATTAATGACTTAGCCTTGATTAAAATAGATGGTGTTTTAATACTTTTTGCCGATGACACTAGTATAATAGTCTTTGCTGAATCCATGCATGAACTGGAAATAAAATTAAATATAGTAGTAGGAAAAATATCGGAATGGTTTGCTGCGAACGGACTGATACTAAATACATCGAAGACCAACTATATGGTATTTTCCGGACGAAACTGTGGTCCCCGTGAGCTCTCTATTTCGAATTCATCCGGCTCTATTGGCTCCCAGTCATGTATACGATTTTTAGGGTTCTATATTGACCCAACTCTAAGTTGGAAAAGTCACATAGACAAACTATGTGACAAGATGGCTAGAGGTATTTACGCACTAAGAGAGTTACGCCGCTTGATCAGTCCGGAGGCTTTGAGACAGTCTTACTATGCGTACGTACACTCATTACTGTCGTATGGTGTAATCCTGTGGGGTAACTCAACCGATGCTGAAAGAGTGCTAATACTGCAAAAACGAGCGATAAGGGTATTAGCCAGTGTACCGCGAACAACATCTTGTAGAGACTTTTTCAAATCCTTTGGTATATTAACGGTGTGCTCTCTATATATATATGAAGTAGTGGTATATGTACGCAAAAACATGAATTCTTTTGAGTCAAATGGCGCAAGTCATAATTATAACACACGTAACTCAGAGCGTTTAAAATCTGTTGCGCATAAATCGGCGATGGCTGAAAAAGACCCTGACGTGATTGGACCCAAATTGTACGAAAATGTTCCTGATACAATAAAATCAATAAATAGTGACAATGTGTTCCAGAGTCAGCTGAAAATATTTCTCTTAGACAATCCATTTTATAAGTTAAGTGAATTTTTTTCATACTGTAAATAAAAATTCTGCTGACTTTGATAATTCAAATTGTTTATATGCATAAACACAAATTTTATTAATAACTTGACTGAACCCTATGTTCTTTGTTTTGTATTTTATTATCTTTTTTAATGAGTATATTTTTGACTTAGTATTTTTAATTTTTTGCTTAGATATAGTATGTTATATTTAACATAATGAAAACTTAGTATGTAAGCTATATTTAAAAAAAAGCTCTGTAAGGTTTCTTACCCGATTCTTCCTTATAGATTGCACTACTGAACGGGACATCATAAAAAATGATGACGAACCATACTGAATATGCATATGTCTCAATGTAATATTGTTATTGTTGTGTGTTCTTTATGGCGAAATAAATATCTGAATCTGAATCTGAATCTATATAAATCGATGAGGTTTGGAATTAGTGCCCGTTAAAGCTCTATAAATTATTTTCCTCTGGCCTGCTTTGTAAATATGATTTTTTGGAAGTACCTAAATACATAAACTGTTCGGAATAACAACTACCGGGACAGTCGGCGGAATGCCGCGGACGTGTTCGTTGAAGCATTATTGCCATCGCTGTGGAAGAACATAGCCTTCGTCCTGGAGACATGTTTTGGAGCTCAACGGCTCCAAAGTAATATTCATATCATATTGTACGATAAACGTTAAAACCCATTTTATGGTTTAGAGTTTAGTGAGATGCAACATGCACATTAGAAACCGTAATATCTATAACACCCAACTAAATATAGTTAGGTTTCCGTATCCCGTACGGAAGCCTATTACTAAGCCTACGCCGTCTGTCTGTCTGTCCGTCCGTCCGTCTGTCTGTCTGTCCTTCCGTCCGTCTGTCTGTCCGAGGGCTGTATCTCTTGAACCGTAATAGGTAGCCAGTTGAAATTTTCACAAAATATGTGTTATTATGGCCGATATAACTAACTACAAATAATAACAAAAATAAGGAAAAGTAAAAAATTCACGGGGATTCCCATAGAAGAAACCAAAAAGTGTATGCGCGCGCGCCATGTACCGAATAGATTATGAAGCATTTTAACTAATCATGACATTTAACTAATATGAAGCATTTCATAACACGCCATCTAGATGGCGTGAGTGGCGGTAGCCATGACATGGCGATACGGAAACCTCGATGCGCGAGTTCGACTCGCACTTGGCCGGTATTTTTAAATATAAGATTCAAAAGCACTATAAAACATGTGACCTGTCGTAAACAAGATCTCGGAAGGTGTATCACATTGATTGTCATCATGAATGCTCTAACGCACACACGTATTTGCGGACATATGGCGATAAAGTGAGGCATAACATAAAGTATCAGTCATTGCGATGCCTAAAATGCAGATTTGGTCAGTAACATGCATCGCAATGACTTACACCAAATACTGCACGATCTGTGTTATATTTCCATTTTAGACAATAAATAAATGTAATGCTGAAAAGTCATCTTTGACAAGTGTCATTATACTTTTTCTCTAATGGCTACCACAGTCCTCCCTCTAGATCTTACATCTCAGGACCTGATCGATGTGCCGTCGGTGTATGAAACCATCATCGGTCTCTACTTCGTAATGTAGTACACCTAGTCTCTGTTTAACTGTACCGAATATCCATTTTTGGTTCTTTGTAGTTGAATAATTTTTGACTTGTACCCTCTCCCGTATATGTGCTGATTACAAGGTTACCTTAAATCAAAATATTAGGGATGTGAATCATCCTATACCAAGAATAGAAGATATTTTTGTCTAAAATGGAAATATAATATTATCACTATATATTCGTATGATTAATTCAAAAACATAACAATGGCGACGAGTACAAACGAAGAACGCGTTCTAAAAAAGACAAGATCAACATTAAGGAGGCAACTGACAATATTACGAGGTAAAATCGACTCTCTTACAAGTGCTACCTCAATCGAAGAAATCCAACTAAGATCATGATACGTCATTGACTAAGATTGGATTCAGTAACGAGCTTACATGTGAAAATCATGACAAATCAAGATGAAATTGAACTTAATACAAATGAAGAAAATCTTCCAGAAGAGTGGATAAACAGGGAACAGTATGATGAAGAAATCTTGCAACTAAAGTTAAAATTAAAACAACTCGAAAAACTACTACAAAAACAATGTTCAAGTGAACCTACAGCAGATATACAATCATCAATTAGTCAAATTCACGGAAAGTTTAGTATGACTCCGTTTCAACAAGAAGAAAAATTCGAAAATTTCATAAAACGATTACAAATATACATATTATTACAAGGCATTAAAGAAGATGAAAAGACTAAAATTTACATCTTGCTAAATTCACTACCTCCAGAAATTCACCAAATACTGCACGATCTGTGTTATATTTCCATTTTAGACAATAAATAAATGTAATGCTGAAAAGTCATCATTGACAAGTGTCATTATACTTTTTCTCTAATGGCTACCACAACTAGCACATATGATTTTTTTTATGGATACTGACGCGGTTGGCTTCATCACCTACAGCAACATCCATGATGTCAGCCCATAACACCGGGTGAACTAGGTGCCATGTAAGTGCTTCCCTTCGATCGTGGCGGCTACACTGAACTGGACGGAAAACACAAACTATTTACATAGCCGTTTCGACCGACGTTTCATTCAGTGCGGTGGTACCAACCCGGGCGGGTTGAACCCTACCACCGAGTAAGGTAAGAAGGGAAGGGACCTACAGTTTTACGTGGAATTCGAACCACAGTCAGCCTCCAACGGTCGAGCGGTCACTCATCTAAGTACTGACCGCGCCCAGCGTTGCTTAACATTCAATAGCGACAGTCGACTGTCTGCACCACCGAGCCATCGAGGCTGACAAAATGTATGAGAGTGGAAGAGGCTGTGAGAATCCATGCACGCGGAGATCCGTTGTATCTGCCTACCACATTAGGAAGCAGCGAAGTTAATATACGAACGGTATTTGTATGTACAGGTATTACGTAGAGGTGTGAGACTCAGCTCATCAGGCTGTAAACGACGTCGTTTCGCTTCTATATCCTAGCCTTAGAATATACTGAACTAGAAACCGGATTGTCTGAGGGCATATATGGCTTCATAATGTTTGTATCGCTCTCTTTTTTGTGTAATGAAAATTCTTCATATTTTATCGCAAGGAGCACATATTATTTTTGTATTTTTTTGAATGATATTAGCAATCTATCTTGGCTATTTAAAACATTCTTTTATATAGATTTTCTGTACGTTCTTCACTATTCGTGAAGAGAGCTGAGATGCGACTAACATGCCGGCAGACGGTTTTTTTTTTATGTAAACCAGCATGGGTGGCTGGGTCGAGGGACCAAAGGTGCAGTCGACAGAGCCAAATTCACCTCTCCTCGCGAAAACACGTTCAGTGAGATGCCCCATGTCGGCAGATTTGCGGACTGTTGCTGGGATATCTAGCCTGTTAATACGATATTTGGAGAGATTAAAGGATTCGGGAAACAAACTCGCCGGAAGACAGTTCCACACCCAGAGGATGTTGAGTATTACGAATGAACGATTTTGAGTATTATTTATTTTAATAACTCCTCTCAAACCACGCTCAGTGAGGCGCTTGCCAGCTATAAAGCGGACAAAAAAGGTCGTCAGATAATTTTGTCGCACGCCTTTTGAAGAAAAGGTTGTAGGGTCAGGAATCACGCTTCCCGGAAGATCGTTTCATGTTTTCGCGGTACGACACAGAAACCAATTTGCGAAGCGGCACGTTCGGAGTAGATGTGTGTAAACTACATACTCGTATGATGTATGTTCCGAGGCTGTCCGGCGAGTGTGACGGATATGTATGTATGGGGGCAGGAAGGATGAGGGAAGCCAATTCGTCAGAGCATCGGCCATGATAATACTTGTAAACCGATTGCTCGCCTGTGACGCAGTGACTCAAGCCTATTCGTGAGATTGGGCTCAGCAGTTAGGCGGCGTTGAATAGAGTTCAAGGATGTCAACAAGTAATTGGATCATCCTCTCCGCAAATGACTGCAGTAAGCTGAGATTTTTTTTTATAGAAAACCGGAATTGGTGGCTGAACCTGGCGATATTACACGGTTCAACCAAATTGATTGAATGCGGTTGAAAGGAGCAGAAGTGAAAGCTATTGCTGTTTACACGTATCTTAGAAGTGAACTGAAAAGTGAACAATTCAATGCACATTGCTCAAGAAGATGTCTTCGCAGGAGGTAGTACACAATATCTACACGTCTCTCTCTCACCGCAGCGATCAAGATTGAACAGCGAGTGAACCGTTCAATGCTTGTGTTTACACGTTCAACTCTCATTCAATCGCATTGAACGTTGAACGGCAAAAATGAAAATATTGAGCAATCTCAATCCTTTCAATGCGGTTGAACGTGGTTGCCCGTGATTGAACATTGACATTGAATGGTTCTCTTTTAAATTTACACTATTCAATTTGGTTGCTTCAACAAAATTTAAAAGCAGAAGTGAACCGTGTAATATCACCATGTCAGTCGTAAAAAAGTCAGACACAGTCGAAATAATACGAAACCACTTAGTGATGCTTTTATGATTACGATTTGAGAAATACTTAGTCATAGTTAGATAAAACTAAAATGTTTGCCATACCTTGCCAACGCATACATGTGACAATGTGCTAGAAGCTGAACGCTTATTATAATGTTTCATCATATTCTCCTTCAGAATATTGAAATGGCCTAATTCAACCGGCCTCACTGAGTGTAGCGGTGCTAGCCGCCAAGGCACCAGAGACTAGATTAATGTATAGGAGCCAGAGTCCGGCCAAGTGTACACGTGAGATAAACCACAGCGGTAGATTGCTCTGAGACTTAGGCCACGTCTGGCGAGCACGTAGCCTCACAACATCACTAAGCTGATGAAATGAAATGGCACTTAGCTTTACTTCCTACTTCCCTTCCACATGGCGATTTCTAGCTTGACGATCTAACCAAACGCACTTAGCTAATCAGCCTTAGTTTCGTTTTTATCATTCCGTTGTTTTAATTGTACTAGTATTTATAAAATGTAAATACATGGGCTCATAAAAACTAATGCGGTTAAAATAACCAAAAATGTACGAAAGGAGAATTTAGTACTTATAATAAACTCAAAATGATCTTTACTTCTTTTAAACTTTACCTTTGATTGATTTTAATTTTCTTTACAACCTACATTACAGTACGCAGCAGTACATAATGCAAATCGGGCTTTAGAAAGAGACAATCCGGATGTAGAGCGTTTTTTCTGTCGCACGATATCGCACGCCTCTGCGCGTGATGTGTGATCATCTGACCGCTCAGGCTGACTGTAGTTCGGGTTCCTGGTAAGCCTGTATGCCCCTTTCCTTCTTACCTTTGTTTCTAGGTGGTACTGGTAGGGTTTCTTGGTACAATAGCACTTAATGAAAGGTCGGTCTAAAGTCCAGTTCAGTGTAGCCGGCACGACTGAAGGGAACACTGATATGATACCTAGTTCAGCAAGGCGTTATGGACTGACATCAAGGACACATCAGTTTTTCCCACAACGTATATGAGTGCAATCGTTCGTTTTCGTCGCAATTTCCTTGACGAGGGCGGATCAGCGGCAACTGGACCGGACAAAGAGTAGGTAATTCCATTTTGTCCGCGCGAGCTCCGTTAGGCGTTCGCCTGCCGCGTCGTCCGCTTGGCGGTGAGCGGATGATGGCACAAACGACGACGAGGGAATTGCACTGGAAAGAAGAATTCAAAAGAACAGAACTACCATTGTAGTGTCATAGAACTTACTTGGTGTCGAATTTACGAATGAACATAATTTGTATCAGACGGCCGGCGTAACAGTTCATTGTATAGACAACACGCACGAATTGTATACATAACACCTACGAGCACTATCGACACGAACAATGTGTAATTAGTTGACGTCACTTCAGCGTCCAGAAGGATGAACTCTGACGTGACGTCAACTCATTCCACCTCTGCACTACTTACACGTACTGGACAGCCTGGTATTTTTCAAAAGGGGTTTGACAATGCTCCTTACAATCCGGCATGGCATTCGCAATCCCCTTGCATCACAGAGCCTCCATGGCATGGGCATCGTTAGACACACACTCGTGATGCAACATGTCGCGCGTTCCAGGAAAAAAAGGCACCTGTTCTAATTTGGAATTTCGTTGCTGCACACACTAATTATTATAATTACTTTGCACCCTTCAATCCTTTTGAAATCTTCTGCATTTCCTCGTTTTGCAAAATATCTGAAAAGCGCGTGGAAGCGTTGCACGACCAACTGACGCGAATTCTCAAATTACAGAACAGGACGAGTTGCGACGAACACCGCGAGCTAGAAAGCGTGTAATGCTCCAATTAATCGTACTCCGATTAAATATTGAATAGGCCTGATCACTCAAATTACAATTATGTGAGGAATTGAAATGAATACTAAAATGTGTTACAGGCTGAATTTGAATGACACCTTTGGTTCTGCAATTTCAAATGAAATGTAATTGTTTTCTGAAGAAACTAAAATTCATATGTCAAAAAAAAAGGTTTTTTAAAGTGAATGGCTTTTTATCACAAAGCATAGGTCATATATATAGCTTTGTTTACTGTTGTTACGAACATTGGGTCCCTTTACTCATAGCCATTATACAAATAGCATCGCCGTAGGGCCCTTTGAAGCAATATTACTTAATTATCCGTATTGGGCTCATTCACAACTCGGTGTAGGTTACGACCAACCTTACAACCCCATTAATAGGTTCTATCTAATCAACTGATGGCGGTTTGTAGACCGCACTATAACACCACTCTATATTTACGGTTTAGGATGGGTGTGCGTAGGCATGCAAAAATACATACATACTTATAAGTGCCATCGACTCGTCGAGGAGGTGAAAGAAAAGTACACAAAGACGGTACAAACCACAGAGCATCGAATACCGCGCGCGCCCCCTCCTAGAGACGCCCTGAGCGCGATTTCCCTACAACGCCGTTGAAGCCTGTGGGCGTGGCCTATGACATATGTGTGTTGTGAGGCGCGCTCGGTATTCGATGCTCTGTGGTACAAACACATTTATATATTTGTTATACCTGTTCACACACTTATTCTTCTGTCTTGTCAATGGAGTGCACGCTGACCAAATACTGGGAAAAATTTAAAGTGTATGTAATGTGACAATACCGTGTCTGGGTATTTATATCGATGGCTGGAGGTGAGGTTAAGGTGTAAATTCGTAAATGTTTAGGGTGCGACGCGGCTTACATACACATAGTCTCTTAACTCATGAGGTCATCTTATTAAATTATGTGGGTAATTATTATGTGGACAGCAATTACTTCTTATTAAAGGTTGACTGTAACAAATCTCTGTAAGGTATAAGTCCTTTGCACCTTATGTACATTTTCTAATGTGCTTGTTACTGCTGAATGTTCCTTGGAGCAATAAAGGATTTTCTATTCTATTCTACCTCCTTAAGAGCATTAGGTATAACAATTTGTTTGTTCTCGTCGTTAGTGAAAACTCCACGCGAAAAACCTAACTAACCACGAAAAATAAATAAACATCTAACCACGACGGGTATCAGAGTGCAGCATAGGTCGTTATAAACTACTGTGATTGTAACCACCATCTTATTAGAAATTCCTTAATAGAGCATTCTTATGGCAGTAAAACTGCACTCGATCTTGTTAAAAATTAGTACTATATGTCGGCCGTGCAGAAACATTTTCTTTGTATACATTTTTCTTAATATAACTTCTTGTACGTTTATAGAAAGTTTATTTTTATACAAATGCAAATTTGTTACCTCTCGTGAATATATAAACGTTGCAAGTTTCAAGAAGATAGCTTGAACCGTTTAAGAGATACATACTGTGACAGACAGACAGTCAGGCATTCGGACAGAGGAACTGCAGACGCCTGACCGATTTTAAAAGACTTCCGACCACCGTCGCTGCCTGCAGAATCCTAAAAATCGAGATTTAAAATAATTTGTTTACCAATCGATCCATACAACAAAGTAGTAACAGTAACGTAAATATCCGCCACTCGTAATCGTTGTTGTTTAGAACATTTTAAGGTTACACGAAAATAAATCACCTAATCATTTGAAATGTATTGCTGCCGAAGTAGACGAAAACGTTAACCCTAGATCTTAGCTTACTATCTGTTAAAATGTATGCATTTTATGCTACATTTAAATCGCTGGTGAGTTTGGGCTCTACAATAGCAAGTTCGGGACTTGTGTGCTTATAGGATTTCCTCTCCTTCACAGAATATCCCTCTTTCGCATAAGAGCTTTGGGTCAAGGGGATACATATGCTGAAAGAGCATTATCAAACATTGCGTTCATTGACTTGTTACCAAAGTTTTGTCGGCATGGATGGACTCCATCCGTCCATCACTCCATTGAAGATACGTTGGTAAGCAAGTTTGAGAGAGATAAACATATATTTGAAATTTCATATCAGTTTTTCTCTTCTGCAACTTGATCTCCCGTCTAGGTATTTATTTCGACAGCTTTGCGAAAAAGCGTTTTAGGCTGTTCATAATTGTATTCCCTACTCTGTGTATCCCGGGGCCTCCAAGGCCGGCGCCTCGAGTGAGTCGGACAAAGTGGCGCATTGATGAGCACATAAACTTCTTTACAGCTTCATGATTGAGAGGAGGGGGGCAGAAACTGCCGGCAGCGGCGGAGGCCTCGCGTCTTTGTGATTTAAATTTCTCGTGAAATACCCTTTATGCCCGGTATTCGTAAATGTGAGTCGTAAAGTCGAGTTATTGTTGGATGACAATAATTATGTGGGTAACTCATTAGATCGCGTGCTCCTTGCGGCAGAAAGTTATTAACTGTTTTAACATTATTTACAATCATTTGTTATACCTTCGGTTATACCTATACCTGTAGGGGTGTTTTTGACACTATATTATGTTTTAAAAATATTATCGATAGTTATTTTATTTCTTTGCTCTCATACATAAAAAGCGTCACGCCCCTGTTTCCCAGTGGGGTAGGCACTTGCAACGATCATGACAATAATGTTCTTAATACATGCTCGTCGGTTACGGGTTCAGGTACGTGCGTCTAGGGCGATCTTATTAGCTACCTATTTAAATATAAACGCTCTCGACAATGTTTCTGATGAACTCAGACCGTAAAAGCCTTCCTTGCCTATTAAAATCTTCATTCAAATAATCTCGCCCATTGCGGCGCCGATAAACAGATGGCCATCTATGAGTACTGCGAGGGTCGCCGCGCGTTTACAAGGCGCGTTGGCAAGTAGTGGGTGCCACCACTTTAGTGAGAAAATGTTGCCTATAAACTTTTGAGTAATCACGTAATTACCTACCTATATATTGCATTTATTTCTGAACCGGAAATAACATTCACACAACCTTCTCTCCCTCAATGTTTATAATTATAGAGAACTATATTTTGTACAAAAAAGGTTTAACATAATTATAAAATAATTAACTAATCTAAAAATTATATAAACTAACTTAGGAAATAAACTAACTTCGAAACTCAATGTTCGAGTTTCGACAGATGAATAAAACAAACAGCTTCATTAGAACTCTGCGATTCCGTCTGAATGCTCCCCACGTCGCCTACTAACAACGCAACGTCGCGTCGCTTCCTGCTTGTCGATTCCAACTTGTGACTGTGGTACAAAAATACCGAATGCTCGTTAGTAACCATGAAGGTACAGGCAGGCGACTACAGGCGAGGCTGCTGCAAGCAAGTTAAATTAAGTAACATGAACAGTAAAAAATAATCACAGAAGCAGTATCAATGTGCCGTATGCAATGTATTAGGTATATGTTTAAAAGGGGGAGATATGTTGACTACACGACATTCGGTGTTTACAAATGGCACATGACCTT
The DNA here is from genome assembly GCA_946902875.1 of Nematopogon swammerdamellus. Classification (NCBI taxonomy): domain Eukaryota; kingdom Metazoa; phylum Arthropoda; class Insecta; order Lepidoptera; family Adelidae; genus Nematopogon; species Nematopogon swammerdamellus. Next base: position 21,630,730 of record OX336336.1, read on the forward strand.
GATCGAATGAACCACAATGTCACGAGATAATTTTAATGTCACAATATTACAAGAGGAAGTAGGACGGCACGTCTGTTGTTGAGACCAAAAGTATATATTGCTCAGCATCATGTCCGAACATGTCTGGGCACGTGTGCCGTTGGTGCGAGACTGACTTCAGGCAAATATGTTATCTGTGCCTCAGGTACGACAAGTGTCCTGATTTTAAAGTGCCACTTGCGGAGCTCGGATAACACATATTCTACCTATTTTTAACATATAATGTAATTGGCCGTATATAATACATCATGCCTGACGAGAGGGCATGTGCGCGCGATGTCAAGCGTGTACGCGCGGTCAACGTAAGCTGTACTCGTTGTAGCACAGATTTCACCTGACTCGAACTACGTAGCGTGGTTTTAGCGACGTTTATGTGAGAGACGTTTATGTGGGCTGGGCACGTCAGCCGAAGAGACGACGACCGTTGGAGTAACCGTGTCCGGCGGCACTGGCGTCTGTGCAAAACGAAGTGTAGAAGGACCACCTACTAGGTGGGACGACGATAGCAATTACGTCGGCGGAAAGCAATGTTCCGTACGAAAGTTCACCAATTAAGGCCGGGAGGACTGGAGGAAAATTGGAAAGGCTATGTCTACCAGTGGACGCATACGCGCTGACTGACTGACGACTTATGTGATGTTATCATTGCTGACATCTATATCGCCCTTGCACATATACATATGTATATACACAAAGTTCACGTATTCTAATTTGTGTAGTAGCCGCAAGCTATAGTTGGAATAGGGTTTATGACGTAGTTACGACAGCGACAGCCTCCCTAGTCGACACGGCCCGTGGATCACGTGTATTCTGAGCTGGATTATAAATAGAACAAATATAACTTTGATTCCCTCTTGGTTTTAATAATAGAATAAATTCAACTTTGGATTACCAGTCGTAATATTTATAGAAAACATTGAACTTATGATGACGCACATAGATCAAATTTAACTTTTTATTCTCAGTAGGTATATTAATAGAACTATAATACTATTGTTATAAGCGGAAGTTCAATCGAAAGTTTGATGTGAAGTATTTTCAGTTATTACGCTGTGCTGTGGAAATATGAAATCCAGGAAGTCCATGTTAATAATAATTTTGTATTTTGTGGTTTGTACATTTTCTGTATTAGATAGACGATGATGGTTTCAACAAAAATGTTCCATCAAAGGTAACGTTAGTAGATAGATTTGAAAGACCGTCTACCGAAAAGTTATACATAATTATGTAGGTATTTTGAAGTTTAAGATATCTTAACCGCTCACCTCCTAACGTTTGTGCTAACATCATAGTTTGCACCGAATAGTCTGGCACACTCCAGGCGATCCTCCATCGAGGCAAGAGTCTCTGCAAACTATCCCGTTTACACCAAACTGTCGTTTCAATTCCGACTTCGCTCCGGTCCCGGCAACTTCTGTTTGCATTTAATTGAATTATGCTTTCCGCATGGCCCTCTCGGCCCGGTGCGGCGGCGTGCTTACAAGCTAAATGGAATATTGCCCAAATCTCAGGCTGAACATCGACGGTGAAAATCTTGTGAAGTTCACCTTCATGCCCATAACACGGCGATAACACCTTTTTCACATTGGCAGTGACATACTTCAATCATCGTTAGGCAAATTGGGAAGGGCAATTAATATAGATTGCTTCAGCAGATAGAGCTATTTTAAAAATGTCTTTCCATATTTGAGAAACCATAAAAAAATATTTTTATTCCCATAATACCTCTTATCTTCCAGATTTCCGATGTAATTGCGCTCGCTGCTGAAACACATTAATTATTTAATTTATAATACATACATATTCTTCAGATGATCTACCCACCTTGAGTAAATGCAAGTCTTAATAGTTTTGGCATTGTTGATCATTCAAAGGTGTGCAAATGTCTTTACGAGTCTCAGTATTTTACATGTCTACGTAAGAGTATAAAGCCAAATCTCACGCCACATAAAATAAGAATGGCGACTTGTTTGGAATGTGTTAATAACTGTTCATTGCGGTTAGGAATGTAGACAAAATGTCGCTACGAGCGCAATTAAAACATGCTGACTTTGAGAAAGGTTGACTAGGCAGAAGCGGTAGGAGAAAGTTCCTCTCATATTATCTTGTAAGCTAGTTATTTCTTCAAATTTTCCTTTGGATTCTCTTACGTGTTCATGCAGTCTGTGGAATTTAGAAGCTCTCCTAGAAACTATTACTGTCATTAACTAGGGTTTAATGTCATTATTTTGGCGATCTTTTTCATAATATGTATAATAACCATATAAATAAACAAGTAATTCGGTCTAAATATTAGTATTCTTGTAGAGTAAAAGTTTGATAATGAAAGCTATCTCTATTGTTTTCAGAAACACGCTCGCCACACCGGACAAGTTCCACCACGAGATGGAGTTCACATACACTGATCTGTTCAAGAGTTCCCCATTGAAAGGTAATTCTACAACCGATGCGACCGCCGACTGCGTCGTTGCCTGTTTCCGCTTCTCCCGTCAGACGTCGGGCACCGGCGACGGAGCGGAGCCGGAATCAAAGATGGCGTCCAACCAGCGCGACCTGTTTGACAGCGACCGTCGTCGTGGCAGTTCGCCCGTTGCAATAAACGTCAAAATAAACTGGCAGCATTGATGGGTGTGCTTGCAAAGCCAGAGAAAAGTGAATTGAAATTTTTCTTGGGAAATACGCGGAAAAGTTGAAGGTATTTCTTTCTATAAGGCTGTTTTGTTGTAGTTTTGGAGAGTTATAACAAAGGCTTGGCACAGTTGCACAAAGTAACCACCGACTTAACACCTACGAACCTATCTACCTAATAACACCTAGCTACTAAAAACACTAACTGCAGCAATTGCACTAAATAATTGAATTAATGAATGGAATACGTTTGCATATACCTCCTAATTGTCTATTTCATATCCACATTTCAAGCACGTGCGATCATTGTAGTGTTATTTACTGTGGACGTGTATCTTATTGTAAGGGTTAAGTACATTGGTACGCACGAAAGTAAGAGAAGCTCGTAGGTCGTAGAAAACAAACATCCCCTTTGTTGCACAGCAACATTATTAGTTGTTACGGTGAATTTGTTCAGACGGCCACATTCTCCCGCCAGTCTCGCGGTCGACCGACACTGAATAATGAAGCTCGCCTGCTACACGATTCCAACTTACGTTCGCACCTGCGCTATGTAGTCGTCGAAGTAAACATAAGTGCACGCACTCAACTACACGCACGCAACGCGAGGGCGTGCGTGTGTGTGACAAGAGGACTTGCGCACGCTACATTTGTGTGCTGACGCACGGTTGCTCTACGTACGGATTTAGACCCACTGGATTGAGTGATGTTACATTTTTTAGCGTGATTATGTGATGTCAGCGTTGCATACTTGTGGTTGTATAAGTCACAGTTCAATTTTAGCCGTTATTTTGCTAAAATGGCGAATGAATGCTGTGATATAGATATGAAATTTGGCACAATGGTTTACTAGTACTTTTAACAATGAACCGTTAACGTAGGTAGATATGTATTCACTTTGTGTAGCATGCTGTACAGTGTTTGTGTACTACTTGGAATAGAGGTTAGCTTCAGCCGGCTGGCTGTCAGAACGCAAGCTGTCTCGTCGTATCGCGTCGTCGGTCGCAGCGGCGTGGGATCGCATCACCTGTCCACATGGCTATTTATATTTAGCGGTTCACCCCTCTATCTCGCTCACCTCATCGATTCCTTCTATTACTTATATTCTGTGTTAATACACGGTAATTTACATGAACCTTCTCGGAGGCAAGCAGTGGTTCCGTACCACCACAGGTCGGAAAGATTGAAAACAAAAATTGTGATTCAGTAAGTATTTGAAGCTGTAGGTATATATATCACACATTTTCATTTGGAAGTAGGTATCATTTATTAATAATGTCCAAACATTATGTATAGTTTGAAGATCGCAATCGTTTTTCTATTTCAATTAGTGAATCACTCGAAATTCATAGGTACTGGTTAAAAATGTGTATCTTCTCCAGTTTCTAGTACACTAAATGTATGCAATTCTACACATTGTATGTATGTTTATGCTGTTTGTATTTTATGTATTGTAATAATATGTATATATGTTATATTTAGGTATATTCATAAAAATAAAACACGTATTCCTCCTCCCTTTTCCCTCTCCACACTTCTTTCTCTGTATTTTATTCCTCATCAGTCATCCATCACCCAAATGTTGACTGCAAGAAATCACTGCAGTGATAAGTCCGCCTTTACGCACTCCTATAATTCTTGTTTCTTGTGGACTTGTTACTGTCCTCCTTTCAATTGTGTGCAATAAAGAGTTTCTATTCTATTTTATTCTACACAGAGAGTTATTATGAGAAACGGTAATTATGTTCATACGTTATACGTTCGGCTAAATTAATCATTACTGTCACATACGCCTATATCTAGTAACTATATCTAGCAAAACTCCTAATTTGTAAATAATTGTACAAATTTGGGTACTTACCATATTACAAAGTATATTTCACAAATTTTCAGATTAGAATTGTACAATATTATAAAACTCATTTGCACAAAACCGCACCTGTCTCCTGTCCACCGTCCTACCCGTGCGATCCTCTTTCGCGCGGATAACTTGTATACATTATGTAAATCTCAACATTAACCGTATCCCATATTCAATGAGGCCCTCGCCGTCTGACCGACCTTTAAAGGGTTTATATGTGATTGCCACGCATAAGGATTTCCATGATTTTAATTTATTTTAAAAATTATAGAAGTAATTCTCAAAAGTAAAGGAACTTCTTTAACAGCAAGTTATATTATTTTTATTATGTTAAATGTAATATGATCCTAGGTACATCTTTCGAATGGCGTCGATATTTTTGTCGAAAATCAAAAATAACTTACACCTAATCACCTCACTTCCTTAAACTGAATGATAACTAATAATAAGTTTATAAACGAAAACCATGCATAGTATGTAACCGAATTAATGAATAATGATTGTGTTTTTAAGTAGTCTGTACAATAATATATCAACAGAAAAAGCCATATTTTTTTTAGACTGTCGACTTTTAAATGTAATACTCTATGTATATATACCACAGAGCATCAAATACCTACCGCCCGCGCCCCCTATTAGAGGCGCCCTAAGCGATGATATTTGAAACCCAATAACCGTACGCTGAGCTGCTAGCGCTTCGTATGTGTGTGTGTGTGCTAGTATCGACACTACACACAAAGAGGAGCAAGTTAGGCACACGCACAAAACAAATGCACACCGGCACAACACACATAAGTAAGTCATAGGCCACGCCCACAGGCTTCAACGCCGTTGTAGAGAAATCGCGCTCACGGCGCCTCTAGTAGGGGCGGGCGCGCGCATTTCATGCTCTGTGATATATACCAACAGAAAAAGCTATATTTTTTTAGACTGTCTACTTTTTAATTCATACTTTTGCGTACATGAACTTATGATTTTGATTTATACACTAATTTGTGTTAAAAGCAATAGTTTTATATTTTTTTGAACGTCACGCAAATTACTGAAGACATAGGTAGGTCCTTACCAATTCATCCATTTTGTAAACATCTCATAGTTTTTGGGCGGACAATTTTTGCTGCAAAAGATACACGAGTTTTTATGTTTTTGCCTAAAATTTACCTCCACTTTTTTTAGATTTTCTTTCAATTGTCATCAGGATCTACATACATCTACTTACATAAAGTGAAAGATTTCGTGGACGGGCCAATTTTAAGGCTTGGGTTAGCCCAATATTTTGCCTTCATTCAATGGATTAACCCCTTTAAATGTCAGATCACTCGTGGAATATGATTGATATTGCTGTACTCCAACTGGACCCGTTTGGATCCCCGGCGCGGCTCAGCTCGCTGGAAGGGGCTTAGTTCCGGCTCATTGCAGCGCTGGAGGTCGCCAGTGTCAGAGAATAGAAGCAGATTGACAGATACGTATATCTTTTTTTTATGGAAACAGACACGGTTGGCTACATCACCTACAACATCCGTGATGTCACCTCATAACACCGGGTGAACTTGGTGCCACGTCAGCGTTTCCCTTCGGTCGTGCCGGCTACACTGAACTGGACGGAAAACACAAACTATTTACATAGCCGTTTCGACCGACCTGTCATTCAGTGCGGTGGTATCAACCCGGGCGGGTTAAACCCTACCACATAGTAAGAAAGGAGTCTTATCCCTTAGTCGCCTTTTACGACATACACGAGGAGAGATGCAGTGGGGCTATTCTTTTAAAGTACCGGCCCCACACGGTACATCTGTCGGCATATCTGTCCTGTCTATGATTTTAGTAGTAAAATATAAGTCGATGGATTTTAGGCCGTTAATCTTATATTTAATTTAGCCCAGTCAACTTAACAAGTTAACATAACAAATGTCAGTGGGCTGGGTGCGCCAGCTGACGAGATGACGCCCGTTGAAGTAACGGGTCCAACACTAGCTGCAACGGAGTATGGGAAGACCACCGCCAGGTGCGACGACGACATTAAGTACTTTCGTGTCGGGGGCAATCAGTGGTTCCGTACCGCTTAAGGCCGTGAGGACTGGAGAAAATTGGAGATGTGTACTATGTCAGTAGTGGACACATAAAGCTGACTGACTGACGGACTGTTGTAGCCTAGTTGTGTCCAAACTTACTTTGATTTATATCTGACTTAAACCATTACCGACTCTCTTGATCACATAGTAATGTTACATTATGTCTAACATGAAACGATCATCATACAGACAGAGATAAATAGATTGCACGCACAGGCAGGTTCGGCTGCATAGAAAGGAAGGAATATGCCGTAAGCAAACGTACGCACAATGTTATTGGGAAGTTGTGTAGGTGTCAGATTAACAGGAAGAAATTAGATTTAGCAATAACTCCGCCTCTGTACTACAGAGGACAGGTGGACACAATACAATACAAGAGCATCGATCATACCATGAAGCTACGAAGCCACGCGCGCCCGCGTGGCGCGGGCGCGCATGGCTTTGGTACCTCCATGGATCATACCTTTGTTTGCCCCATGTTCCAAGTGAACATTCGGCAGAGCAGACGCGCCGCGCCGCCCCGCGCCACCCCGCCGCCCCGCGCCACCCCGCCGCCCCGCGCCGCCGCGCGCCCCCGGTCAGCGGGATTGCACGCATGTTCATTATCGGACTGTATCCGCATTAGCGCGTTCCGATGATGGTCTGATTAATTATTGGCGGCTAATGGAGCGGATTCTATCCGATAGAATCTCGCGAGAACACGCTAATCCACTTATAATAACATGGACCTAGAAAGTGTACGTATTCCTAGCTAGACCCGTGTATAATAATCACCCTTGCTTGATATCTATAGAGCCATATTAATAAATCAACAATCTGAATTAATAAATTATTTCAAAATAAAATTTGTAATTGGAATATGTATTAAGTACTATTTTATTATAAAGCGTTCATGGACAATTTTGCCCTAATGAAATTTTTTCATAGTAATACGAAGGTGCCTTTCGTGGCACCTGCCTGCCTTGTATATAGGCATTGTTTTTGTTGAATGCTTGCGAAGGTGAAGGGCGAGGTGAAGGGTCATTTCTGTTGTGTGGAAGAACTACTAGTTCACGCTACGCTAGTACGCTACTTAGTTCAATTAACCTTGTATACAACAACACTTTAGTGCCTATTGTTAGCATAGAGCTTTCATCTATAGATCTTTGCATTCATAGAAGATGTAAACATGGGCATCAAATGCAAATAGAATTCATCAAAAGCCCGTAAAAAATCGACGGCGCAGGCGTCTATTTTGAACTTCCGGCCGTGCGAATCGTAGTTTTGTGCAATAACCACTATAATAAAGTTAAACCATCCTGAGCCTTCAAGCCATAAATCATTCCGACCAGTTCCCATTAAAGACAATGGGTCTAAGCTATACAACTATGTGTGTGTTGTAGTGATGTTTATTGCGGCAAGGGCCAGGAAGAAATAAGTTTACTTATCTATACCACTAGACTATAGTCACCGCTGTACAGTAAGGCAATGTGCACACGAGCGACTAAACGGTCGACTACCTCTAGACTTTTCGCAATTAGGTACCAGGTAAATACCAGGTAAACAGGTAGGGAATTTGGTAAGTTATGTGGGTTATAATAACATGCAATGCAGAGTCAAATCTCTATCTGTACTCTCTATCTCTACTTCTTATAAAAGGGAAAGTCTGTCTGTATGTATGTATGTATGTTTGAAGTAATCTATGGAACCACTGAACGGATTTTGATGTGGGGATTTGTAGATAAGCTTCCTCGTCGTAATCCCGAACGGATTAATAATTCTCTTCGCAAGAAAAACTTGCAGGTATCTATTAAAACAACTTCCGACTTCGAAGAAAGTTCCATTGAAAATTTTATCATTCCAAGCTGTTTTTCAACTAATATAATTCTGATAACTCTGTAAACACGTTCAAGGAACTTTTATTCTTCCTTTGAAGATTTCCACAAGGGGAGGGAATATTGATTTTTGTTTTATAGACAGCCGGCGCGGCGCGGGTGTCTTTGTCCAATACTTCAACGGAAGATCAGACACAGCCAATAACACCATTCCTCGCGAAACCACACTCAGGGAGGCGCCATACCGGCTATGAGGCGGACAAAAAGGTCGTCGTCTAATTTATTGACACCACTTTTGAAGATTCCCAGGTTATAGGTGGTAGGTAACACACTCACCAGGAGACCGTTCCATATTTCCGCCGTACGACACAGGAAAGATTTCGAAAAACGATGTGTTCTTAGAAGTTGTGTGTCTACAACATTGGATGTTCCGAGCGAGTCCGGCAGGTGTGGCGGAGACGGATTGGGGCAGGAGGGATGAAGGAAACCAATTCATCAGAGCACCGTTCATGGCAGTTCCTATAAAACAGGCTAAGAGAACCGATTGTTCTTCGACCTGTGGCGCAATGATTCGAGTCCCTCCGTGAGCTTATGGGATCACCAATTAGACGGATAGCGCTGCGCTGGATAGAGTCCAAGGACGCCAATAAGTAAAGAGGGCATCCATCCCACAGATGACAGCAGTACTCCATTACCGGATTTATATACGATTTTTTTTTCGCACTTGCTAATTATATCAAACACATCAATACAAGAAATACGCCTCTTTGTTGCTGATACACACACGCACTACATACAGGTATCTACTACGTCAACCAGGTAGTACTTCGAAATATACTACAGATTCCTTCTAACACCCAATGTCACTATTCTAATAATAATCAAAGAGTTTGTATTACGTAATACAAACTCTTTGATAATAATAAAGCAGTTGTGTTTCCCTTGCGGGTGCGAGGTAGGTTTGAGTGAGTAGGTATTGCAAGGTTATAGAAGGTTTATCTGCACTTAGTATCAATGTAGCAGCTGTAGCCAACTAGGGTTTTGCGGCTTCGCTCGAGTTAAGTTCCATTTGAAAAACTTATTTGCCTATTCGCCTAGTCGGCATGCCAGCTATCCTATGCAAAATGTCAGCTTCAATTCAACTGTAGCCTGGATGATGCGTTTAGAAGTAAAAATCGGTCAAGCGCGAATCTTACTCACGCACGGAGGGTTCCGTCGATCCGCTATACCATACCTGTAAAAAAACCATATCCGTCTATCTTTTGACTGTCTGCGATGCAACCTACCTGTGGCGCCATCTATTATTTAGTAGCGTGAATATGTACTAAATTATTATTAGCACATTTATTGTATGGGGAGCCCGTCATTATTTACCTTTTGCTTTTTATTATTTGTTGACATATCCGCTATAATAACATAATATTATGTGAAAATTTCCAAAAAGATACAGCCCTAGTACGGACGGACGGACACAACGATAGACGGAGTAGGCTTCTGTGTTGATACGGAATCCTAAAAAATAGAGAGAAGCACCGTTTGAATTTACAACAGTAGAAATGCTCTGTGCCAGTTGCGTCTGCACTCGGCTTGTAATTTTGCCTTCTTTGTGTGTAAATCCTACTCAGTTCGTTCTCACTTTGTCGCTGTCGTCTTTTCGAGTTATTGTGCTATTCTTTCTGCGCACAACTTGTTATTGTCGGCTTACAGAGGGTTGAAGTCACTCCCGTGATGTAGCGAGTCGAGGTTTTCGTGCTCGATTCGAAACTTCAAACGTATACTGTTTTTTTTTTTAAACTGACATTGTTGATACGCTACATCACCAGCATGTACTCTTATTTATCCACATTATTTTTCCTCTTTCACTTGCTCCTGTGCTTTTATCAAGTGTCTTTTATCAAAAGTAAAGGGCAAGGTAAATCTTTTCGCAAAGGGAAATTTTGTTTCTACCTGCTCCTTGTCACGGCGCTAGACCTAAATGGATGTGTTATACACTACGTTTATCCAGGTGATTATTAGAAGCCTGATCAATGTAATTAGCTGAAGATTTGAAAAGGCTGAGTTCGTTCCTAATTTATGAAGGTATTTTTTTTAAAGTGGCACGGTTGGCTACATCCACAGAACAACGATCGAGGGCGACAAGACCGGACTTTTTTGCTCTGTGGCTACATCACTTACAACATCCTTGATGTCAGCCCATAACAGCGGGTTAACTTGGTGTCACGTCAGTGCTTCCCTTAGGTCGTGCCGGCTACACTGAACTGGACGGAAAACACAAACAATTTAAATAGCCGTTTCGACCGACCTTTCATTCAGTGCGGTGGTACCAACCCGGGCGGGTTAAACTCTACCACCTAGTAATATCAGAAGGGAGTCATTTCCCTTATGATGTATGTATGATGGTAATTTAATATTAAACCAGGCAACTTGCCCTGTAGCGATGGAAGGTTTTCAAAAAACTCTTACTAGGTATAAGTCTTATTACTTTTCCTCCATTTTCTGATCATCAAGAAAACACCTGTAATGCTGCTCGGATTTATCTCAGAAGAAAAATCTGGTGAAGTTTCAATATTGCTGCTGAAGCGAGTGGCTCTAGAGCGCGACTTGGTCGCTAGCCAACAAATCATTTGTTGTTGTAGTGACTTTTGGGAGAAATTAATTTAATCAGGTCAAAATAACTGAAGGTTGGTTGGATGAAAAAAAAAAACTGCTTTGTAAGCAATTTTGTGAGAGATTGGCTAAAATAACAAAACGGTTTTCCTAAAGATCTGGCAAAATGTAGTCAAACTTAACCAAACTGCAGCAAATAGCGAAGCAACTAAATCAGCGGTTCTTAACCTTTTTGGCTGGCGACCCAAAGTACAAATATATTTGAAGCCCGCGACCCTAATGTTTTATTTTATTTTCCAGTGATAATAAAATGATAGGATTAACTATAAGCTCGTGGTTTGCCAGAATTGATGTCATTATAAAACTAGAAATAAACATGTAAACAACATTATTTAAATTTTCTTTATTGAAATCAAACAAATCAGTATTATAATAGTTAAAAAAATTAGGTTTTAATCAGCAAAATGATTAGTGACTAGTAGTCAATAATCATCATTACAACACCAGGGTAGTTACTGACTACCCTGGTGTAATTTTGAGCAAAGAAGATGTATCCGTGGAGCTAAGTTTCTAGAAAGTGCACACCGCATGTCACGCTGAGGATCCAATCTATTCCTGTATTTATTTTTCATGACAGCAAGGCACGAAAATCCTACTTCACATAAATAAGTAGTTGGGAATGGTAGCAGGGCTTTTTCAGCTTCATTGCTCAGAATAGGCTTCCCAGTTAGTTGTGCCCAAAATTTCGTGAGATTCATTCTGTCAAATCTCTCTTTTAATACTCCATCACCTTGCATTTCGAGCAATTCTTCTTGTAATCCAGCGGAATCATTTTCAACGCCCATTACATCTACTTCAAATGGATTTCTTACCCAACTGTATTTCTCGATTTGGACATTTCGTATGATTGTATTAATTTATTTATTTTATGTAATACACAACAAATTATACAATTATAGTAACAACTTTGCAATACAAGGCAACTAGCGAAGATTCGATAAAATGTGTTGAAAAATAAAATTCTACTTCTTCTTTAAAGTCGTTTGGGGGTTTCCCGCGACCCATCCCGATACCTCCCCCGACCCTAATTTGGGTCGCGACCCGAGGTTAAGAACCGCTGAACTAAATTGTTAATAATGTCATTCTTGTTAGTGTGAGGCACCTACCTACACGTGGACATGCTTCGAAAACGTGCCCAGGACCACGGCAGCAAGGTCTCACGAAGCGCACACAGGCGCTGCAACGCGGAGTGGAGAAGTAAATTGACGTTGTGGAAAATAGAAATTGTGCTTTGACGGCACGAGAAAACCCGACTCACAATGCTCAAATGTTGTTGGAATATTCTTCTTTATTTTTACACAATGGCAACAATTCTAATCCTTTGTAGGTTTTTTCAGAAAGATTCTTTGTTTGAAAATGATAATGTTACATTCGTTTTTAATTTATTTTTTTGTAAAAGAATTCTTGAATTCTTTCGTTAAGGCATTATCCTTAGCGAAAGAATTCCATAGGACAGAAGAAACATAAATAAATTGATAGAACAAGTGAAAAGATGAAAATTAAAAATACTGCAACATGAAGGACAAATTTAAACTGACTGAGTCGGAGGGGCCAAAGCGCATGCTCCGACGAGCCAATATCACCTCCGAGAAGGTAGGTGCCATACCGGAGACTTGCCTGGAATGCTGGCTATACTGGACTAGAGGAGCACACAACCGAGGCTGCTATGCGGCCATCTTACATCCAGCACGGTGGTATCAACCCAGTCGGCTACAATTTGAGCCTACCACCTAGTAAGGGGCAAGGGAAGGCACCTACAGTTTTATACCGGTTCCGAACGGTGAAGCAGCAGGTGTAGGTATGCACGTAAATTTTTTCGTCAGAAAAAACTCATTGGTACACGCCGACCGGATTCGAACCGCGGACCTCTCGCATGAGAAGCCAATGCCCAAACCACTCGGCCACCCGCCACTTACATACTTGCGTCAGCGAGTTCACATTACTGGCTCACGTTTATCTCCATGAAGTTAACCGCTCACAGCGATAACTACGACAACAGGCAATAACTAAAGCCTATCACGACTGTACGTTGACTAATTTACTACAAATGCCTCCATAAAGTTTCGCACGAGTTATACGTTCGAAAACCAGTAGATACATACAACATTTCATAAACAATGCTAGTAGCAATAATTCTAGGAATTATTGCTACTAGTGGCGCCGGGGGTCGATGTTGTTGGTTGATGTCATATAAAAACCGGCCAAGTGCGAGCCGAACTCGCGCACCGAGGGTTCCTTATAGCCATGCCATGGTTAGCGCCACTCGAGCCAATCATGAAATGCTTCATATTAGTTAAATGTCATGATTAGTTAAAATGCTTCACGCTCTATTCGGTAGATGGCGCGCGCATACACTTTTTTGATTTCTTTTATGGGAACCACCGTGGATTTTAACTTTTTCTTATTTTTATTATTATTTGTTGTTTTATCGGCCAACACATATTATGTGAAAATTTCAACGGCCTACCTATTACGGTTCAAGAGATACAGCCCTCGGACAGACAGACGGACAGACATACAGACAGACGGCGTAGGCTTAGTAATAGGGTCCCATACCGGATACGGAACCCTAAAAACCTGTTAAGTGAGAACGCTGTTCACGCACAGAGGGTTCCGAAGCCATATGTTTCTTCTTGCAAGTATAGCGACTGTGTGCAGCAATCACGCGGTCGCACTCGCGCGTATCTCGTGTTCGACACTAAGCTTATTTTGAACCCTCGACGAAAAACTAGGGGTGTTATATATAAGTTTAACGTGTGTGTGTATGTGTGAGGGTGTGTGTATGGGAGTGTCTGTCTGTCTGTGCCAGCGTAGCTCCCAAACGGATGGACCGATTTGGATGCGGTTTTTTGTATTAGAAAGCTGGTTTAATCGGAATGGTTCTTAGCTATATTTGTAATCAATTAATTAAGTAATAAAAAATTTATTATCTTAAAAAGTGGACCATTTTGCATGCGTTTTTTTAAAGCATTATATAAATGTTAAATTACAAATTAAAAAAACCCCGACCCTTAAAAAAGCCAAAAATAATTTCAAGTAAATACAATATAAAAACTCAGAGCTGGGCAAGTATTTACTTAGCGGTCCGACTCCTTTAAGTAAGTAAATGGAAATTATTTTTGACTTATTAAGGGTCGGAGTTTTTATTTAAATTTGTAATTTAACTTTTTATATCGGTATATTGAGTCCTTCGTATTTAACAAGCAAGATGGGAACCTAATTACATGTGTTCGCCGATAGATGGAGTGATCCCTCACGCCACTTATCGGTGACCGTTCATACTTTTGTATTTAAAATATTTGATCATTCGGTAGATGGCGCTCTGATGCATATTATGATACTTATGGCCCCCCCCCCCCTTAATATTTGACTTTTTGAATGTTTTGTTTATGTTATGTCATAATAACACATACTCTGTGAAAATTTCAACCTGCTACCTATTACGGTTCAAAAGATACAGCTCTCGGACGGACAGACAGACAGACGGCGTAGGCTTAGTAAAAGGCTTCCGTATGCAGACGGAACCCTAAAAATCAAGAAGGAGCGCTCGACAAATATACAAACGGTGAAAATGTTACATCGAAATAAAAAATAATGGTTCCTATGTAAAAATACAAAAATTCGTCTAAGCCAGAAACAGGATTTTCTCAATGAATTGCTATGAACCAGCTTTGTTTGAAAAAGTTTGAACACTCCGATCAGCAATTTTACAAAATATTTGCGGGCTCCAACCAAACTGAAATAAGTAAGTCTTTTCTATTGTGCTCACGTTTCTACTTTCCAGCAGGTCGCTGTCGCTCTTATTATATTTATACGCCGTCTGTTTGTCTGTCTGTCTGTATGTCTCTCTGAGGGCTGTATCTCTTGAACCGTAATAGGTAGCCCGTTGAAATTTTCACAGAATATGTGTTATTATGGCGATATAACAACAAATAAGAAAAATAAGAAAAAGTAAAAAAAATCACGGGGTTCCCATAGAAGAAACTAAAAAGTGTATGCGCGTCATCTGCCGAACACAGTATGAAGCATTTTAACTAATCATGATTTTTAACTAATATGAAGCATTTCATAAAATACGCCACAGATGGCGTGAGTGGCGCTGACCATGCCATGGCGATACGGTGCCCTTGGTGCGCGAGTTCGACTCGCACTTGGCCGGTTTTTTTTAATCAAATAAAAAACTACAGTTTTTACATCACAGGCTTCAATGTATATTGTAAAGACGATAACATTTTTTAATTTGAATTTGAACTCACAGTATTGTTTCCGAGTGCCCATATTCTAAGAAATTTACAAATACATTTTTATAGTAACTTACAAAATGTACTCACTATAAAAATAAAAATTTAATAAATAACCCTGACAAGTTATTAAATTAATAATTATAGCCAGAACTGCATTAATGACTTCCCAACATTCTCACGGCGCCACAGCTCACAGACATCAAAAACTTTCTCAAAGTTATGAAGTGAGTTTATAATGAACCCGGCTGAAATAGGCAACAGAACAGCGCCGGTGCCGCCGCGCCGCCGCGCCGCCGGGTCCGATAATAAGTTTGTGTTTATACAGTTTGAGTTGGATCCAGTGAAATGTTCCCGAGATGAGAAACTCGACGCAGTTTCTAATAGAGTTATGTACTTGCTCATTTTGTCAAAATGTACGAGGTTTGTTGAAGGTACGAGTACGAATTAATTTTTTTTTATGGACAATCGGCACCTGGTGGATGTGCCCAAAAGTTCAAAAGAAGATTAGACACAGCCAATATCGCCACTCATGGCGGAACGACGATCAGACAGCCGCCATGCCAGCTACAAGGCGGACAAAGAGGTCGTTGTTCATTCATTCATTGAGATGTGGTTTCCTTTATGAATATACAATTATATTTGAAAGATTTGTAATTCAAATGACACTTTTTAAAGGACTTTCATAAATATACGAGAAAATTATATACTAATTCGTGTGATGGCTCTATTATATAGTAGAAAATAATATAATAATAAAAAAATTCACAGATTTCGTGCCTTACACGAGTACACGACTATCGAGCACATTGAAAATGAATCTACGGAATTCGAAAAAATATTGTCGCTGAGCGACACGAGAAAGTCGGGATAAGGAAAAGGTTAGTTAGGGTCTGATGATGGAGCCGGAAGGAAGCCATAGGAACTCCTAAACTACACATGATAAATCCACCATATTTGGGCTCGTTGGATATAGGAATATAGGAATATAGGATAGGTTAGAATATGCGTCGCTACGCGACGCATCTTCTAACCTAACCTATATTCTTATCTTCTATATCCTTATATTATATTTTGATATTTGATATTTATTAATTTGTTACTTTAGTTAGACATACTGTCAAGCTTATCTCTTTTTCTGTCTAAATTTTAGTTTACATTTTTTAAGCTGCTTGTGTTTTTGAAAAATAATAAAAAATATATGAATGTAATATTTTTTTTTTTTAATTCATTTTCAATGCGACGCATCTCCTAACCTAACCTATATTCCTATATTCCTATCTCCAACGAGCCCAAATATGGTGGATTTATCATGTGTAGTTTAGAAGTGCCTATGGCTTCCTTCCGGCTCCATCATCAGGACCCTGGAAATAACATATGACTAGAGTACTTGCGAAGACAAATCCAACGAGCCCAAACACGGTCGATTTATCATGTGTGGTTTAGGAGTTCCTATGGCTTCATTCCGGCTCCATCATCAGACCCCAACTAACCTTTTCCTTTTCCCGACTTTCTCGTGTCGCTCAGCGGCAATATTTTTTCGAATTCCGTAGATTCATTTGCAATGTGGTCGATAGTCGTGTGAGGCACGAAATCTGTGAATTTCTTTTTTCAGAAAGGTTGAGCTACAGGGCAAACTCTTAACCCGATCGTCTTTGTTTTAGGCTCAAATTGTAGCTGACTAAACTGTCCAGAGGGGTTTTTCTCAAATTTTTGATACCTATTATTCTTCGTTTCTCAAATATCGAGCGCGAAAATCCCAAATTCGGAAAAAAAGGATTTATTTTTTTCACTATTTCGGCCATAACTTTTTTAGTTTTTTATTTTCTCGAATAATTATTTTTGCACCTTACAGCTTTGCGCGTCTTTTAAGCCTTTTTTGAATATCATATCTTCAGAACTCTCCGAGATATAAGGGGATCGCACTTTTTCGTGAAATCGGGGCCTATACTGAAACGAACCAAAAGACATTTTCAATGTCAAAACCTATTGCACGTTCAAATCATCCACCTAATACGCTCCATTCCTGTAGGTAACATCTCGGCTACTCACACCCGTATGGTGTACTTACACACAATTGTTTACTCAAAGACAATACGTGAGACAAATTGTTCGTGCGATAATGGAGCTCGGCGATATTGTCGTGTCGTGTCGTCAGATTTATAGCGTCTCGCCTTCTCGTCGCGTCTGGCTGGACTCGCACGATGCATTATCGCTATCAAATCGCTTCTAGTGAACGCCAGCAGAAGCAGAAGCACATTCCATTGTGTTGGGCCAGCACGAGAGACATGAAGCATATGAGTAGGTATTTACTGCGAAGGCGACATTTGAGAATGTCTAATTATTGACTTACCTATTTATTAGTAAATACCTACGTTTTTGTGATAATAACTGTTTTTTAAAACAAATCAAACAAAAGACGAAATGATCAAATCAGGTCTGCCGTTTTACAATTATTTGCTAATGGGAAAATAGTTTCCCGGATGGGTCCAATACGGATATGAAGATCCGGATCAACCGACATTGCACTGATTCTGCCCTCTCTACCCGCCACTACTTATGTACGCTGCGCTGTAGCTCGCCAGTTAGTCAGACAAGACCACAGATTACTAAATAGTTACTTCGTAACAGATAAATCACTCCATAGAAAAAGTTCCTACATTCGGGTTTTAATAGCCCACTGGTTCACGTCGCCAATCGCTGCGTGCGAAAATGTACCTTAACGATCGAGTGTAAAGTGATTATTGCTTTGCAGCTTCACCTGTTTATATTCTTCGGCTGTTTATATTCTTTGGGAAGCCCATAGAAATACACCGCCGGCGGTGCGTCGGGCGGTAGGTAGTTATCGCGCGCAAGTACATAGAGTGCGTGAGGCCTGATTCCACTATCAAATAACCTACCTGGCCGGACCTACCGGTTTCAATCTGTTCCGTGCGGAGCAGAGATTTGTACGCATTATATGCTCGTACATTCTGGTCTAGTGCTATTTCAGTAATTTTTTCTTATTAGAACGAGAGAGCACTTTAGATTGATAGTTATAAAACCTTTCCAAACAAACCTATAAATAATTCCGCTCTCATACAGAAAAAAATCTATTCGGACGTCTATCATTTTGACTGAAGGTTCCTTGTTTTTCTTTATTTTTTTTTTGTGGATGGGATTCAATGGCCAAGTACAGTTCTATCAAAACTTTAATGCCGCTCGACCTACCTGCGCAGTCAACTAATATAGAATAATTCATAATTCGTAGAACATAGGGTAGACTTTAATATCGCTCGCATCTTGGGTTCGTGGATGAGTAGTGAAACAATTATCTTCCCTATGATCTACGAGTGATGACCTAAAATTCGTTGATTGTACGTACGTTGTTCGGCATTTTAGTGACAGCATTCTTCACCTATAATTTGGGATATGATTTGTAAAGGGGAATTGTCAATTTTAGGTTTGAAACAATTCGGAAAAAAAGTCGGGCGTATTTTGTTTTTCCTGGAGTTGAAAAAATCCGTCTATGCTTCTAAGTAAGTGAATCCTCAGTTGTTTTACATCGTTTTGTGTGTAATTTCATTGGCGAGTAAGTGAATAAGTTAGAATAAAGTTTGTTGATCTGACTTCATTAGTTTACCAAATATTATTTAAGTTTATACTTATGCGCGCGCGCGCGCCGCCGCGCCCGCCCACGCGGCGTCGAATCTCCGCGCGGCCAAAGTGGCTCGGGCGGGAAATTAATGTCTGGTAGTAAGTAGGAGCCAACCGGAGATACTGGCAAAAAGTTATGCATATTTACAACTATA
Source organism: Nematopogon swammerdamellus (assembly GCA_946902875.1). Classification (NCBI taxonomy): domain Eukaryota; kingdom Metazoa; phylum Arthropoda; class Insecta; order Lepidoptera; family Adelidae; genus Nematopogon; species Nematopogon swammerdamellus. Next base: position 21,649,843 of record OX336336.1, read on the forward strand.
CATATTATTTCAACGTTTATGGGTTAACAAATGGGTGTATGATGACTATAGGTCATAAACCAAACCAGGTACTCCTGAGCCTCTTTGGAGCAAAAAAGTTACATGACATTTTGTTCTACGGTGATCTTTTTTTTTCCATACACAACTAAATAATTTTATTTAGTTTTGTATGAAAAAAAAAGTTGGAAAAAAACCGTAGAACAAAATGTCATGTAACTGTTTTGCTCCAAATAGGCTCAGGAGTACCTGGTTTGCTTTATGACCTATAGTCATCAAACACCCTGCATACATTAACAATCAAAGTTAATTCTACATTTTCCATACAAAATCGAATTTTGCCGTAATCATCGCCATCTTGCTTATAAATTGGTGGTCCAACCATGACCTAATGTTGACCTAACAAACACTACATTTCTCATATTCCACGAGCGAGTATCCACTAATTGCACAAATAGTTCTCTGATATAAATATGTTTGTACACCAGGACGTTTGGCTGATGTACAACGTCACAACAATAACTGTTCACGCCGGTTCACTTAGCGCGCACAAAGCGAACTAGTCTAGATTGTTGTTTATGCATGACCATCGATTCGATTATTATTTACTGTAAATATGCCGCACATCAATATGAGTATGTAGTCTACATAGTGTGTGTTTATTCTAGGATGATTTTCCTTTGTTAATTTATTCTAGAAAAAATTGTATGTATGTATATATTATTTATTGAACACCAATTTATTAAAATTAGGTACAACAGGCGAGCTTAATGCCGCGAGGCATTCTATTATAACTAACATTTGGGATGTGGGAGAAGTACATGCAGGCGAACAAGAATAATTTGTGTTAGGTATTATGTGTTGTGTAATTTATGTTAGGTTATTGTCATGAATCGTATGATAGTCGCATGTGTCGTAACATTTTAAACATAAAAGTTTTTGAAAATACGAGATATGAAATCGTGTAAACTTTTTTGTTATTTGTTGTTATTTTACAGAACATTATATGACTTGTAATTAAACAATAAATTGCCCTTCCAAACATTTAAATCGTCAAATTTACTAAAATTGTGCCATTTCTCTCCTACTATTGCGTTTTACACGTATTACTCATTAACAATTAATTTCTTTACTCATTATTAATGAGCAAATTTTAGTGGAAGTATACATTGAGCAAAATCGTATGTAAAATTTACACAAGTTTCAAAAGGCCCTTCAAATTCAAATTCCAAATATTTTATTAAAAAAACATAAGACAAAAAAAGTATAAAAGATTAATAAATAAATTATAAAACTTAAAGACTAACTAATTTTTAGTAAATACACTGCTTACGTCTCCCCATAACCGCGAAGACACTGATTTCAAGCCTGACCTTCATACATACAATTAATATTCTGTAATTATTCCACAATTAAAATGCTAATCCTCCTCACATGAGGCACTGAAAGTAAACGTTCTCATAATTTATTCCATAATTAAAATGTAGAGTCGGGAAGAATTATCGTGTATCATTGTACCGTGTGGGGCCGGTACTTGAAAAGAATAGCCCCACTAATAATAAGAATAGTGTCAGTTGACACGGTTTGCTACATCACCTACAACATCCGTGATGTCAGCCCATAACACCGGGTGAAGTTGGTGCCACGTCAGTGCTACCCTTCGGTCGTACCGGCTACACTAAACTGGACGGAAAACACAAACTATTTACATAGCCGTTTCGACCCACCTTTCATTCAGTGCGGTGGTACCAATCCGGGCGGGTTAAACCCTACCACCTAGTAATATAAGAAGTGAGTCGCGTTTTACGACATACACGGGGAGAGATGCAGTGGGGCTATTCTTTTCAAGTACCGGCCCCACACGGTACAATGATACACGATAATTCTTCCCGACTCTACATTTTAATTATGGAATAAATTATGAGAACGTTTACTTTCAGTGCCTCATGTGAGGAGGATTAGCATTTTAATTGTGGAATAATTACAGAATATTAATTGTATGTATGAAGGTCAGGCTTGAAATCAGTGTCTTCGCGGTTATGGGGAGACGTAAGCAGTGTATTTACTAAAAATTAGTTAGTCTTTAAGTTTTATAATTTATTTATTAATCTTTTATACTTTTTTTGTCTTATGTTTTTTTAATAAAATATTTGGAATTTGAATTTGAAGGGCCTTTTGAAACTTGTGTAAATTTTACATACGATTTTGCTCAATGTATACTTCCACTAAAATTTGCTCATTAATAATGAGTAAAGAAATTAATTGTTAATGAGTAATACGTGTAAAACGCAATAGTAGGAGAGAAATGGCACAATTTTAGTAAATTTGACGATTTAAATGTTTGGAAGGGCAATTTATTGTTTAATTACAAGTCATATAATGTTCTGTAAAATAACAACAAATAACAAAAAAGTTTACACGATTTCATATCTCGTATTTTCAAAAACTTTTATGTTTAAAATGTTACGACACATGCGACTATCATACGATTCATGACAATAACCTAACATAAATTACACAACACATAATACCTAACACAAATTATTCTTGTTCGCCTGCATGTACTTCTCCCACATCCCAAATGTTAGTTATAATAGAATGCCTCGCGGCATTAAGCTCGCCTGTTGTACCTAATTTTAATAAATTGGTGTTCAATAAATAATATATACATACATACAATTTTTTCTAGAATAAATTAACAAAGGAAAATCATCCTAGAATAAACACACACTATGTAGACTACATACTCATATTGATGTGCGGCATATTTACAGTAAATAATAATCGAATCGATGGTCATGCATAAACAACAATCTAGACTAGTTCGCTTTGTGCGCGCTAAGTGAACCGGCGTGAACAGTTATTGTTGTGACGTTGTACATCAGCCAAACGTCCTGGTGTACAAACATATTTATATCAGAGAACTATTTGTGCAATTAGTGGATACTCGCTCGTGGAATATGAGAAATGTAGTGTTTGTTAGGTCAACATTAGGTCATGGTTGGACCACCAATTTATAAGCAAGATGGCGATAAAAAAATAAATTATCGGCAGACGGTCAACGCACGGTCATGTAGCGATTTAATTAATTAACTAGATGAAATGACAATGTAGTTCACGAACATGCGCCGGTCGCTTCCACACAACCTACGCGCTCTCCCGCCGAGTTGGATGGCTGCGGTAGGTGCGGAGGGACAGGAGGAGGTGGAAACGCGGCGAGATCGAAATGTTATCGTTGAGGTGACTTTGGAATTTTGGTCGATACTCGAATGTAGTGGAAAACGTATTCTTGGTATCAGGTATGTATGACCAAACATCAATGAATGAATACGCAATGTTTAGGCACCGCGCTCAGCCAGGTCAGGTCCATCTACAAGTGTGCTTTTATACCGCCTTCTACTTAAGATCAAAATATTATTTAATACTTTTTAGGGTTTGAAGTCGGTTCAATGTTTTTTAAAACAGTTTTTTTATTTCACTCTTTTCTTAGAAATATCACAAAATATTAATAAAATCGGTTGACGGGAAATGGGTGATTCAAAAATTCTTTAGTTTTCTTTCCTTAGAATCATTAAAATTGGTTGAGAATTGGCAGAGAAATAGGAAAAAGGTAACATACACAAAAAAAAAAAAACATACAGACGAATTGAGAACCTCCTCCTTTTTTGGAAGTCGGTTTATAAATGTTTTTTTTTTCTTATTGGACGAAACTACTAGTTTCATTTTCTAAGTTCAAACTTCTATTCTATATATTCTATATATAACTTATATATATAACTTCTATACAGTATTCCTAACAAATTGTCTTAAATAACAGATGATAGCTTTTGAATGAAACTAAAAATATAGAAATATAATATTAGTTTCTACGATTTTGGGGAAAACATTAAAACAAACTGGACTGTAGCGTCTTGTACATGTGTGTAAGTGTATTAATTTTCGATCCATAAGTGTCGAGCTGTCGTGTGTAATGTATTCATAAGTAGCCCAGCATTTATGCCGCCTATTGAATTAAGTTGTCGTAAAACAATCATTTTGAGGACAGATAGCATACGGTGGCCAGACCGCCACCCGCCGCGCCGCGCCGATCCGGAGTTACCTACACATTGCTAGAGTCATAATCATAATTGCCGACTCGCCGCGTACTCGACTGCACGTAAGTACAGGCTAGAGTAAAATTAAAAATATTACTAGTATTGTATCCATGAAGCTAATTTGACCACTACGAGTATGTTTGGTGGAGGCATCGAAAAAATAGCAAACGCCGAAACTTTGTATGTACTATTTTTATTTTATTTTCTATACGTTTGTTCGTAATGATGAAATATTAAGTTTAAAACTTTTTCGTTAGGAGAGATTTGAAATACTTTGACTAGGGTAATTATTGAAATATAAAAATTTAACAAAAGTGAAACGCGCTCGACTTGTATTTGCGCGGTGAGGCGGCGGCGGCGGCGCGGCGGGGCGGAACCAAAACAACGCTATCGGACTGTGAAATTTATTTTTTATCTCGGACTCTCGAAAAGATACGGTTTCTGCCTTCCCAATTACGCGTTATCTAAATTGCCAAGTTATTTCTCTCTGCCGCTCTTCCATGCCGAAAAAATGCTTAGTCAGAAATTTATTTTCTCCCTTCGTTGCCTTCTTGAGAGTTATAAAAGGAATATGAACTAACCTAAAATGATACATAAGTAAATTAATGAAATTGGGTACAATATTTGGTTTAAAATAAATATAAATAAAAGAAAATAAAACATAGTTTTATTATATTTTAGAGAAAGATTTCGCTAGCTATCGTTAGAGAAATCACACCGTAACTTTTTTAATTTATTAAATACTTGGGAGCTTCCGCAAAGTTTTCACTCACCGACGACCGCGCCCCGCGCTCTGTGGTGGCGGCGGAGCGGGCTACCCGCACCCTAATTACATAGATGGTGCTGGAGGTTTTTGCGGCCAAAATTGAGAGATTAGGTATTTTTTTGATGGAGTTAAGAAGATTATCGTTGTTCGCTTGCGTGGTATTGAATGATTTTAAGGAACCTCTCAAGTGTATTCTTTAGTTTTAGGGTTCCACATCCATACGAAGCCTGTTACTAAGCCTACGCCGTCTGTCTGTCTGTCCGTCCATCCGTCCGTCCGAGGGCTGTATCTTTTGAGCCGTAATTATGGCGGATATGCTAACAAATAATAAAAAAAGCAAAACGTAAAAAATTAAGGCGAATGCCCATACAATTTATCACAGTAGATCAGTATAATATCTTATTCGATAGGAGAGCGCCATCTACCGAAGCGCACTGGGCAGGGATTGCATCCCTTACCGCGGATGCGTAGCAATCGATTCTGCAGATCTTTCCTCTACAGAACCGGTAAATTCTGGAACGCTCTCCCGGCTCATATATTTCCCCCCAAGTACAGTCTCGGGTCCTTCAAGAGGGGCGTGAATGGGCACCTGTCAGGCCGGCATGGCATTCGCAACCCCCGCATACGACCGAATGTCCCTGTGCGTCGTTAGACACCTTATGGGTGGCTCGGCGCTATATGTCGCGCTGTCAATAAAAATAAAACTAACATTTAACTGCAAACGTCAACGATGACCTATAAATGGCGCGAGGGATACGAAGGACTAAATATATCAAAACATAAAAATAAACCGTGGCGAACGCGAGATACCTGCAAGTGCGACAAGAAGGAACTCTCGCTATAAGGTGCAATAAGAAGGAACATATGGCTGCGGAAATCTGTGTTTGTGAATAAGCATCTTATTCACCATCCATCTTGCTGTACGTCCCGCCAAGGTCGCCGTGCTGGACGTAGCATACACACCATCGTGCGCGCATCCAGCGTGCTAGTTTCAGTCGAACGAGTGAGAGAGAGCACGTCTGTTGTTTTGTTGTCTATAAAATGGCGCCTTTTTATCCAAACGTCAAAAAATGGGAATTTGCTGTACATCAAGCCTACACACGATCCAGCACGCACGATGCACGACCGTCCTGACCGGTGGCCCTGCCTGACGTACGTCCGGAATATTCATTATCCATCGGCGACGTACGTCACGTTTAGACAGTGGTGGGGGGGCCGTGTGCCGTTGCTGGATGCAAAATGCGTCAAGCGGGCCCAGCAAGCAATCAATAATAATTACCGACGTACGTCGAGCCTATTCATTGTCGTTTTTCATCGTGCATCGTGCGTGGCCTTCGCAGGACGTACAGCAGGCTGGATGGTGAATAGGGCGCTGTTTTTTTTTTATTACGAAAGCTAGGGAAACTATTACTTTCGTTAGAGCATCTTTAGCTCATCATGGTCTAAACTAACGTCTATCATTTTGTCCGAGCTCCGGACCTTAATCTTTTTTTTTTCAAACCACACGCTAATTATCTCAACAAGCGACGTCGCAACAAAAATGTAAGCGAGCAAGAAACAAAGAGATTCCTACTTAGTTTTATATTCAGAAAAGAAAATCTGACTTGGGAGGTTCTTTAAGAAGGTAATTGCCATACTCGTATTTCACCAACTGAAGGCCTCAGTTCACAATAACCTTCGCGTGATATTTATATACTCTTTATAATTTTATTGCACAACTTTGTCAGAATAATATTTATTAATTTCAACGTTTCGCATATATCAAGTTACGCCAGTCTATGCGTGCAGAAACTTTATCTTACATATAGCTCCCATTCTATTACGGCCCCACACCTAACTTCATTCATTCATCTCACTTTATTTGAAGGGATAAAGCGTTTGAGCGATGAAACCGTAGCGCGCATATAATAAGTAAAAGTTCGTGGAACGCCCCAGGAAAACTATGCAAAAAGCTCAAGTTTAGAGCAATTTACCAAATGTCAGCCTCGGTACCAGTTGTCGGCCTCGGTAGCTCAGTGGTGCGATCGGCCGACCGTCGATCGTGGTCATAAGCACACCTGGGCGCGGTCAGTAGTTGGATGGGTGACCGTGGTTGGTGGTGACTCGTTGGAGGCTGATCGTGGTTTGGATTCCACGTAAATTTGTAAGTCCCTTCCCTTTTTACCTTACTAGGTGGTAATGTTACCCTTGGTAATGTTGGCTTTATGCAATTGTCACTAGGCATTTTTAAATTTCGAATGCAATGATGCCTTATGTATTTACCTGAAGGCCAACATTGTGTCACAGAATACTTAATAGGTGATTGTGTCTCCTATTTGTAAGAGAGCTAGTGAGTAATCCTTATCGACTTGAACAATTTGAATGAACTTAAACTTCCCTTGTCCCTTACTAGGTGGTAGGCTCAAATTGTAGCCGATTGAGTTGGTGGCACCGTACTGGATGTAAGATGGCCGCATAGCAGCCTCGGTTGTGTTCTCCTATAGTTCAGTATAGCCAGGAATCCAGGGAAGTCTCGAGTATGGCAACTACCTTCTCGGAGGTGATATTGGCTGGTCGGAGCATGTGCTTTGGCCCTTCCGACTTAGCCACCCGTACCGGATTACATTAAAAAAATAAACGTAAATTTTATACGTAGTTAAAATAATATAACGTAAGACACTAACTCGTTTGGAAGGCTCGTTTCGACTGCTTCAAAAATCCCTATTCTACGTAATACATTATGCTTAAAGTAATACTGAGCCCAATAGATGCGTACATAATCAAATGACATATGTACTGACATTGAAGTCCTCAAACAGGAACAATCAAATAATTTAATCTAGCTGGAGGAACGTAGGCACAAGGGGACCCCTTTCACATAGACACACACACACACACTCGTACACCCACCGTTATTTATTGTCAAATGCCGGACAAATACTTACACATATACATACACCATCTTCTTATATACTTGATTGGTTGAGCTCACGGCTTCACTCGACAGCAAATCGGGTTCGATGTTTTCCGACATACTTCCGACCTCTTTACTTTCGATAAAATACAATATACTTAGTCTATTTTCATGTGATTTTTTTTCATTCATGTAATCTATATAATTTTCTGTGATGATTATGGACTTTAACGTCACGCTATCGTTAATAAAAGTTGAGTAATAAAGTCGAAAGTGATCACTGATCATATATGGAGAGAATCAGAGTTAGCAGTTAATTTGACGCTGACTTTCTCGGGAGCGGCACCTTGGGCACAGCTGTTATTGCTGTTTATTCGATATAAGAAGAAATGATAGTAGGCACAGTTCCCGGCACAAGAATAATGTGTATCGAGCTTTAGAAATATACAATCGGGTTGTAGAGCGTCGTCCCTGTCGGACGTATCTGCGCGACAGAGACAACGCTCTACAACCCGATTGTTTCTTACGCATTATTTGCTGCCATCTTTGATATTTATGTACACAACAGAATGTGTGTCCACACTGGCCGGTTCGAATTTCGAACGCTTCGGCGCAGAGCTTCGCATGTTTGTCCCGAGTCGAAATGAAACGTTTGCAAATGTTTGCGTCAGGTCAAACGCGAGCAAACAGGTGTGTGATGGTGTGGGCGCCATGTGGACCAGTTTAGAATACAAATGTTGATATGTTTATGTATGCGGAGGTTGTTCATTCAGTCCTCGTCGATATAATGGAATAGAGATTCTTTATGTTCACTAGTAATAGAAATACACGACAATAACACCAAAGAAACTGAAACAGTAGCGCGTAAAGGCGAGATAAAGATGATAATAATGTCGATTGATAACCTTCGTGTAAAAGTTTTGGGATGAAGCAAAATAAAAAAAACAGGTTTATGAATTAATTTTAAAATAAAATTAATTCATAAACCTGTTTTTTTTGTCTGTCTTCTATATAATTATTTATCGGCTCAACGAAATACTAGTTTTGAATTTTTTTTATTTTTAATATTAACTAATATTTCATTCTTAAATTTAATTACATGATTAATATTAGACAATAAAAGAAGAATAAGTAGTTAAATTCATTGAAAAAATCAATAATATCTTATTTTGATAATACTCTGAACGGAGTTTGGCAATAGCTTTCAAGCAAGGAAATTATGTACTCGTATTTCTTTCTAAGATGAGTCAATTTCATCTTAGCTCTTTCTCTTCAGCTGGATTATAACAGCATCTTAAACGTGCCGTTTCGACACTATTTAGAAATATCGTAACGCGCTTCTAGAATCTAGACGTCTATAAACCGCTCCATACTGCAGCTAGTGTTCAATGCATTAATTCAATGCACGCGCGAGCCGAGCGATGCACTTACAGTGCTTCAATCTGTGTGCGTTTCTGTTGAAGGAAATGCAAAAGTCATTGGACAGGGCTTTTGTTAGAAATAATTATTTATCACTTTATTTCTAACAACACAATCCTCATAGCAAAAAAAAATATTGTTTTCTCTAATATATTCCGAAAATATTGATTATGTGAGTTAGCATTAAAATTAATTTAGTAAAAAGTTTCCAAATTTTGTATACACTGTGCTAATACTAAATATGACTCTTATTTCTGTCTATGACAATAAATTACATTTTAACGTTCACTTTCAGCCCAAATGAAATTCATAGGTATGTAAGTTCTAGAAAATCAAACACATATTGTATTATTTGAAACAGCAATAAATATTGAACGGCAATACCTAACTTCGTTTAACGTTGCTAAATTTTAAGGGCATCAATTTGAAAACGGAACGCACACTATGCACGAAAACAGTAGCTCGTTTGATCGTTAAAAAGGTTGTATCCAGGATCCAGGCGACTGCGCGTTTGCAATGATAACATGATGATAACATCATGATAACACACTCGCTATAAAAGAAGCGTTCGAGAAATATTGTCTTGAGTATCTCTTGGACACGCAGGTTGTTTTGTTGTGATCTGTATGTGCAAATTTTTTTAGTTAAAAGTTTTGTAAGTTAAAAAAAGTAAGTAAATTATTAATTTGTTTATTTTCTCCGGATATACGAAAATGGATAGAAAACGAGAAGTAATTAATAATTAAATTACGACTTACTTACTAAGATCGCCAATTATTAATTATGAAATGGTCAGGCAATAAAATAAAATATACAAAACTTAATCCGAATTTAACGCAATCCCCATGCATCACAGAATGTCCATGGACATCGTTAGACACCTACTTGAAGGTGAAACAATGCCACGTGTCCGTATCCATAAAAAAACCTTAAAATTCTATAAACATAATAAAATATCTTATCATTACATATAACTTAAATAAAATATAATTATTTACCAAAAAGTACATAAGAAAAGAAAGGCAAGTTTCTTTCTTAGTTAGGAAACATGAAAATTACAAGTTTCTTTTATAGAAAGCGCGACATGTGGCGCCGAGCCACTCACAACCTGTCTAACGACGCCGCTGCCATACCGGAAGTATCCATAAATAATTGCAGACGCAAATAAAAAATAAAAAAATTTCACCTACCATCGATCAACCTTTCAATATTTAAATCTTCTAAAACTACATATTACAAATATAAATATTTCTTACAAAAAAAAAAATATATATATTATATTATGGAATTTTTCTTACCAAATTCCGTAAGACTAAAGTAAGTCAATAATGCGATACATAAAGTACAAGTTGAAGGCCCTACCATCCATACACGCGCTTGCTACACACTTTACGTACACATGCATTATGAGTGGAGCACTAATAAAAAACTCATAACCGACCTATAACACAGAGTGCGCAGTTAAGGCGCCGATGTGGTTATATTTTCACGCTCTTATCACCGCACTAGTGTGACGTGACTCCAAGTGCTAAAACATACCGAGCGTCATGAACATTCATACCAAGAAATGGCATCGTCATACATTGCATACATTTTAACTTATAAAAATGTGGTGTGCATGCACTACATTGACAGCAGAAGATACTTAAGCAAATAATTGTGACAGAGATAGGCATATACAGAATGTGCAGAAAAAATATGTCTTCAAAATAAAAAGTCGTCAAGCAAAAGTTATTCAGCTTCACGTACACAATTAGTATTCCAACGTCACTGCGTACACCCTGTGTTTGTAATAATATTGTTTTTTGTTTTGTTTTTTTCTTTTATAGACAACAGGCCCGACTGTGCCCAAAATTTCAATGGAAAATTAGACACAGTCAATAACACCACTCCTCGCGAAACCTCGCCCAGAGAGGCGCCGTGCCAGCTATAACGACGGTCAAAAAAGTCGTCGTCTAATTTTATTAACACGCCTTTTGAATATCCCCAGATAAGTAGAATGTTTTGAAAAAGTTGTTATGACATTTAATCTTTAGCCATCCTTAGTTTACCTCATCTACAGTTGATGCCCCTTTCCGGTATTTATTTCTACGCTGAGGACTTATTGTCACCGCCAAAAAGCTACTATAAAAACATAGAGCTCACAAGCTTACCTTGGCGTGTGTAGAGCTCATTTTGTCTTGGATTTAGACAACTTGGCCAAATTTATGGCTTAATTGTTTTCTTTCTTTTTCTTGCTGAAATCGAATTGGGTCGCCGAGCTCGAGGTCGAGCTTCAAGCAGAGCCAATTTCACCTCTGAGAAGATAAATTTCTCGAAGTATAAAAACACACAGACTTTAAAATACTCAGATTTACCTGTGGGTGTATTTAATCAGAAATATATTTATTTATTTATTTAACCAGAAGTTAAAGGTTAAGCAACATCATGATTTGTTACGTTAGAGATTGTTCAGTAGAGTCGACCGATACAGAACAGAAGTGATCGAACTAGGAGAAAAAATTAAGTCAGGTTGGTTGTTAGCACGACTTTTCTCGACAGGTCGCGGACAAAGCTAGTTTTTAGTATTCCGTAACAAAAATGGAAAAACACGCACACACACATGTGTCTACTTATGGCCTCAATCGAAACCGGTGTCTGTCGGTCCGTCCGTCCGTCCGTCACAAGCTTCCGAGGCAAACGGTACAAGCTAGATACTTTTTTAGGGTTCCGTATACGGTACGGGACCCTATTATTAAGCCTACGCCGCCGTCTGTCTGTTTGCCTGTCTGTCCGAGGGCTGCATCTCGTGACCGGAATAGGTAGCCTATTGAAATGTTCACAGAATATGCGCTATTATTGCCGATATAACAAATAATAAAAATAAGAATCGGTAGCTTGGGTTCGCCCCGCTGCCGGTGGTGGAAACTCCGTTTTTTTTAAATATTAATTTTAGATTTTAATTGTTAAAAAGATGTAAAATTTATGTAAAAAGGAACGTGTAAATAAATGGATTACAATAAAATAAGAAAAGGTAAAAAATTTACGGGGGTTCCCATAGAAGAAACTTAAAAGTGTATGCGCGCCATCTAACGAAAAGAGTATGAAGCATTTTAACTAATCATGAATTTTAACTAATATGAAGCATTTCATAAACACGCCATAAATGGTGTGAGTGGCGCTGACCATGACATGGCGACACGGAACACTCGGTGCGCGAGTTCGACTCGCACTTGGCCGGGTTTTTAATAAAATGCAGGGATTGTATCTATGCTATACGAGGGTTTGTAGAACAATGCCTCAAACTCTACACTTCACTCGGTTGGCTGAAATTGCGTGCATTACTGTGTGGAACAACGCAATAGGATCTACCAGGAAACATTGCTTCACAAGTGGACGCCCCTAATAGTCGCGTTCCTCGCTTTGTCCGATTCCACCTCGGTGCCACCTTGTGTGCAGTGTCAGAACAGTGGAATGCAAGCTGCACAGAGTGTGCTTAACGAGTGTGGAGGTACGAAATATTACAAGGAATTTATTCTTGGGTTCTCATATAAAATAAACAAGTGTTTCTACTCCCATTGTGGAAACATGTTGTTTTCTATTCTCTATGTCTCTAAAGTACGTAAGTAAATAATTTAAAGTAACGTTCTTATGAGACTGTATGTAGACCTATATATACCATTTAATGGATATAATGTGTGTGTGTGTACGTCAGATTGAATTGGTAAAAACCGAATCGAAATCCATTCAGCCCTTCTCTAGTTATATGAGTAGGTGATTAAATTTAAAGTTAATAGGTATTAATTTTGTGCGTTTATAAATGTTTATTTTCTGCTTTATTTTAAAGAACCTTGACATGCTTTGTGAATACTTTTAAAACGCGTCAGGATAAATACGAGGATGTGTATTTGTCAGGCGAGTAAGTGGGTCGGTCTCGTAATCGTAAATTTTTGCTTTTCGTGCGAGTGTGGGTCAGGAGTGGCGGGGCAGGGCGGGGCGGGGCGGGGCGGGGCGCGAGGGGCACGCGGCAGTACGACGCCCGACGCGCGGTGACTCACAACAAGTCGAGGGATGCCTTTGGACAGATGCTCCCTCGAAACCCAACCTGTGGTCTTAGCACGGCTAACGTGATTTGGCTTCAACGTTGAGAAAATTAATACAACTCTAATATAATTTTTATCGTTTTCTAACGGATTTCTACTCTTTTACAAAACTCCACAATTGGAAATGTTCTTTTTTTTAAATGAAGAATTTATTTAATCAAGTAATTAAGCAATCAAAAAATTAAGAAATATCTTATAAAATAACTAAAACTAACCTAAAACAAAACTTACCTATGTAACAAAAGAAAAATTAACAAGAACCTATAAATAAAAAAAATCTTCTAGTTCAGCCGAGGCAGCGGCAGTCATGGCCCCTAGGAGGCTTATAGCGTTCCCTCTTTGAATTTCTAGGCTTATGCGGCGTATGAAGAAAGCCTTGGCACGCACGTCATCGGACTTAGCCACTAGAAATTTGCCGATGGTTTCGGCAAAGCCAGTGCGTCCGGTGACCAGGCATCAAGGATTTCCACCGCAAAACCTATAAACTCAAAGAGGGTTTTTAGGGACTCATACTTTGTATTTTTTTTATACTCTAATATGAGTTAAATGAAGTTATGTTTGTGTCCTGTCAAACTTTTTGCATACATAAGGTATTATTTATTTAAAACAACAAACTCTGTTTTGCTAGTATACTACAGTGCGTTGAGATTCAGAAAACAAATTTTCTTAGTGCACTTGCAGGAGACGTTTTACGTAACCGTGTTAGAGCTACTGACGGGAAATTGGCGACTACTGAACACAGCAAGCCGATAAATACATAATGTGCATATTTCCGCAGCTTGTTAGGAAGGACTGGACCCTTAGGGTGTCTCGAATTGACAAACATTGACACATTCTGAGCATGTAGGTACTAAAAAAGAAACTAAATTATGCAGTAGATACGATTCGAAGACTTTTTTATGAACTGTGGAAGTAAAATTCCATCCTAGTAACCTAGTAAAATTCTAGACTAACCTAACCTAACCTAGACGTGCCTGGCTGGTTACATATATCTTCATTCTAATTCTGTATAGAAGAGTACCTACGTCATTTGTGGTGACGCATTTATTCATGCGACTAAATTATGCATGGACAAAATATACAATATATAATATAATATATGTATATTTAAAAATATAATATATGTATATTTTGTCCATGAAATTATGCTATGTGGGCGTGCTGTATTTAATGAAGTTTTAACACTGATTATAAATAAAACAAGTACTTAATTTTACTTCACTGTACTTTTAATATAAATTAGTGTCAATCTGAGTTAGCGAACCTTTATAATAAAACCGCGAATCTTAATAATACGGATGTATTATGTATCGCGTCATCACGTATCATCATCATACGAGGGTAATGCCTAACAACCCTTTAATAACCTGACAAGGCGCTGTCTTGCCACTTTTCTGAATGTGATTTCGTAACGTAGATTTCGATGCACGATAATTTTGGTCGCCAATTTTCATATTAAAAAACGTAATTTCTATAATTGCTCACAAATATAGATGGCCCTACAAATATGCGAATAGGTTGGTTCCATTCATTTATTTAATAGCTCAAGCGTCCCCCCTCATAAATTGTAGGTTATAAAGGAGGGGTCGAGGTAGTTTATACGCATCAGTATTCCTATAAAATGCTATACCAGTCAAAGCATTTCTGTAGTACCTACCAGGTTAATGTTAGACATTATTATAAAGAGTTGGACCCATTTGTTAGCTGATTTGTGGTAAATCTACTCACTGGTTTGTAAAATTATCCTATTTACGAACAAATTATTAATTTAAGACCACTAAGATAGTAAACGCTGCCGAAATACAAATATAATACGAATACTCGTATTAAATAAGATACGTTACAAAATCTTATAATAAATTCTTAAAAAATATACTTTCAATGGAGCCCGGACAAGGCCTACCGGGCTTTTTCTCTTTGCCTCATTTAGGTATTTCTTATAAAGTGGGTTACTTATAATGTGATAAAGATTAAAATGGAGTGATAAAATTAAGTGTAAGAAAGTTGGAGCTGATTTAATGAGTATTGTTTATAACTTTTTAAATAGGTACCTAACATTTTTATTTATAGCTTTTAGTGAAATTAATAATACATACATACATAGATAGCGTCATGCCTGTTTCCCGGTGGGGTAGGCAGAGACAACGGATCTCCACGTGACACGATCATGCATGACACACCTCTGCCGCCTCTTCCACTCCCATAATGTTATTCATGCATGCTCGTCTGTTAAAATTAATAATATATTTAATTAACAAAGAACATATAAATACATATTTGGCAGTGTGCTGATGTTTTCATAACTGAATTGGGTTTTTGTAAGCTACTTCAAACCCTTTAACACATTCGCCTGGACTAATAAACAAGCGTGCAGCATAGTCAACATACACATATGTATATGTCCTCAAAATATAGCCAAAATATTGCTCGCAATATTTAAGAAGAAACTTTAAACGTCTACCTTTTCAAAAGCATAATTGTCTGCTTGTGGCCAGAACAGAATACTTGTTGTGTGTTTGTGATTTAATATTGTATTAAAATTAATTGCAGCGTCAGAGGAAGTTGCAAAGGAAATAAAAAGTTCGGAGACAAAATAGTCTCATTTGTGG
The DNA here is from genome assembly GCA_946902875.1 of Nematopogon swammerdamellus. Classification (NCBI taxonomy): domain Eukaryota; kingdom Metazoa; phylum Arthropoda; class Insecta; order Lepidoptera; family Adelidae; genus Nematopogon; species Nematopogon swammerdamellus. The sequence continues at coordinate 21,665,703 of OX336336.1, forward strand.
AGAGAAAATAATTGTATCATTTAGTGCCGAAGGGCGTCTGAGTTCACAGTGTTCGACATATGTCACAGAATATTTTTTAATTAATAAATAACTGACTCCGGTGACTCTGACTCTGAACCTAACCCAACGGTCCGTCGGATGAGGGTGTTTTTTTTATAGACATCCGGTACGGGTTTCTGTGCCCAAAACTTTAACGAAAGATCAGACAACCAGCCAATAGCACCACTTCTCGCGGAACCACGCTCAGAGAGGCGCCGCCATGCCGGCTATCAGACTGACAAAAAGGTCCTCGTCCAATTTATCTCTTGCCTTTGAAGATCCCCATGTTAAAGGTTGTAGAGAACACACTCACAGGAAGAGCGTTAAATATTTTCGCCGTACGTGACAGGAACGATTTCGAAAAGCGATGTGTTCTCAGAAGTTGGGTGTCAAGAACATATGGATGTTCCGAGTGAGTCCGGCGGATGTCACGGAGACGGATGGAGGCAGGAGAGATGAGGGAAGAAGGCCACGGTAGTAAGTACCTATAAAACAGGATAAGGGAACCGATTGACCCAATAATTGAAGTTTCACCTCACCTGAGGCGCAATTATTCAAGTCCCTTCGTGAGCTTGGGGTCACCGATTAGGCGCGGCACTGGACAGAGCCCAAGGACGCCAACAAATAAAGGGGCCATTCTTCCCGCATATGACTGTCAGTACTCCATCACGGGGCGAACTTGCGAAATATAGCATGAGTTGCCCACTTCGGTCAAACCATTTTTGGTTAATTTCACGCCCAGGAGGTCCAATTTATCATTGTTAGGTATAGCCATACCCTGAAACGTGACTTGAGACGGAAATCGGTCGACCTTGACAGAGAAGCCGCAAGCTTGAGTTTTGCTGAGGTTGAAATCAACAAACACTTTGCGGCGCCCATCTGTCGTCTGCATAACTGTCAATGTTATCTAAAAAAATCTAGACACAGTATATCGTTAATAAATAACGAAGAATATATGCGATAGCACCGATCTCCGAGGAACGCCAGCGTTTATTGGGAGATCCACCGATCTTGCATCGTCGATGGTTAAAAAAATTGATCGGCCTCACAAGAGAGCGAGACATATTTAAATATAAAATAGAAACGCCTTCACAAACAAAAAATTGCATTATTGTCAAGTGTAAAGCATCGAAAATTCCTCAGTAAGCAACGACTACTGTATACATTCGTCGCTGATAGTTCCCGGACTTTTATGCACTCGGAGTAGTGAAGTTAACAAATAAGCGTGTAGTGTTATTCACAACTTTCCCCTCTCCACTCGAGCTGAGAGACAAAGCTTTGTTCTGACTGTCGGAGGCACGGCGCGGCGGCGGTGCGACGGCGGTGGCACGGGGGAGATGCGGGGGCCGCTAGAGTGGCCGGTCACGCGATCCAGACTATATTGTCGAGAATTACACGCGTTTTCGTAGTTTTATTTGCGCCGTCATCGATGTCGTTGTTTGTTTTTCTCAAGTTCTCCGCCAACATTTTTCCTCGTCGAATCGGCTGAGGATGTGTTCGGTTCCAATTTCAAAATTATGCGCTCTCGTGCAAAAAGCCGAAAGTAGCGTTCGTGAAACGAATCCAATTGTGACGGAAGCCGCTCACGCTTCGGTACCAGCCGCGTCACAGCTCTATTTTATGTTCTGTCAGCATTAAATTACGGGAAATACATTTAGCGAAGCGAGCTCCGTCACGTGACCGTAAAAATCTATTTCCCTAACTAATTCTCAAACGATTCGACCCCCGCCCCGCTCCGTCTATATGCGGCGAAGCGACTTCGGATAATTGGATGTTCAGAAGCAAGCGGTGTTGTACTGACTGTCGCGCCGAGTCCTCGTATGCTCGTGCTCGTATGTGTCGTTACGTGTTATTTACGTATTATGTCATTTGTTCCCTTGTTAGTGCGCGTTCAATCTATAATAATGAGAGCGCTCCCTCTGCACCGCGGATGCCTGAAGCTCGGATATCCCGGAGAGAGGGTAAAGTTCTCAAAGTTGGATGTAAATTTGAAAGAGACATTTGAGGGTTCAACTTTCCTCACTTTCGGCTTCACTAACAATTTGTATCGTTCAAAGGTCGCCGCGACTCGTGCCCGGCGACGCCGACCCGACAAACATTTTCAATTATTTATAAGAGTACACGGTGATTCATTTAGCTGTGTGCGTACTGGTATGCTGTGATTCCGCACTCGAAATTTAATTTATTTTGTTGTATAACTTTTAATTTTGTTTATGAACTCGATCCTATACAGGGTGTCGGCTGTAAGGTATGGAATCTGAAAGGGTGATTGTGTACATGAAACTGAATAATTTTTGCTTTACGACATATTTTTTCAATCCTTCATAAAGGTTGATCCAGTTCGAGTTTTCTATATTGGCAAAACTGTAAATTAGACCGCTGTAAATAATGGCGCGTGTTTAAAACGTCAAATGTTAGTTGGAAACAATAAATTTTACGAAATGAATTGCTTAACCACCGCTCAACGCGATAAAATTGTTAAGTTCTACAGAAATGACAATTCTGTGAGATCTGTATGTCGACTTTTGCGGCAAGATTATGGTCAATGTACTCGTCTTACTTAATCAGTACAGTCTTAACTCATAACAAGCTTAACCTATCTCCAATGTATTTTTAATTAGAAAAATGCAAAGCGAAAATCATTGGAAAAAATACATCCCGGCCAGGATGTATTTCTCCAATGATTTTCGCTTTGAATTTTTCTCATTAAAAATATATATAAATCGAGTACGTCCTTAGTACTAACATATAAACATAAAATACTACCTCCAATGCGTCCAGTTTACTAAAAAAAATTCATTACGTTGGGCATTGTTCGCACACACGAGCACACAATTACCCTTTCGGCATTTCATATCTACTGCGGACACCCTGTATATCCTGTATATACGTAAATACTTAACTAGCAAATGAACCCTGCTCGCATGACAGGTTGTCATGCAAGTGTCGGGGCAGCTATTGGCGCCTACACTAAAGCCTCTCCAATCGATACAAAAGACACCGCCACATAGACAACAGCCTTCAATGCCAGCGCCTAAATCAAGGTCAAACAACTTTAGTGAATCGTACTTCTATGTATGTATATGTATGTATGTATGTATATATTCTTTATTGAACACCAATTCATAAAATTAGGTACAACAGGCGAGCTTAATGCCGCGAGGCATTCTATTCTAACTAACCTTTGGGATGTGGGAGAAGTACACGCAGGCGAACAAGAATAGTTTGTGGCAATGTGTTAGACTGTAAAGAAATATGTATGATAAACTACATAAGAATACTACATAAATACTTTAATAAGCATATCTAAATACAGTATTTATATTACTTTTTGTAAAAAGACCCTTGGAAATGGTTTTACAAAATGTATTTGAGGACGGTAAATAGGAGTTTTTCAAAATTATTAGAAAACAGCTTTGGGACATAGCTATTGAAATTAAAATTTTCCACATCCATATTCATGAATATTTCAGAAAAAATAATCCATGATTAATAAAAAAATTTAAAGCCAAATGTAAGGCGGTCAATAGTGAAATAATAGGGCAGTATTACGTATAGTACAGCTTTGGTATTGTGACCATGTGTACTTCATTCAAAGGCCCTATTGAATGAGTAAAGTGCTCATAATATGCGAAGGCTTCGAGTAAATCATATCGGAGTATCGAGGTAAGCCCTTGGCTTTGCTCCAGATATCTAAAAATAGAATAGTGAAACTCCGCACTGAATATATTATTGTGACGTCATCGAAGTGATAGAGGCGCGAGTTGAAGCGGTAAATAAATATTGCAGAAAGTCTACAGAATACGTTGTTACATATACAAATTGATGAAATACGGTGTTTGCGGTCAGCTAGCCATACGAGCACAGGAGTCCAAAGATATTTCGTATCCAAAAAAAAAAAAAAAATTTCGCCCTTTGGATTGTATACATATTATTTTTTTTTTATGGAAGCTGACACGGTTGGCTACATCACCTACAACATCCGTGATGTCAGCCCATAACACCGGATGAACCAGGTGCCATGGCAGTGCTTCCCTCCATTTCCAAATTTAAATTTTCTATTTATTGTGTTAATATTGTATATTATACTTATCCATTCATTTTTTTTTTAAATAAGGTATAATTTATTTAATAAATAACAAAAAAGTAATACTAATAACTAAAGAACTAAACCTACCTAACAAACATTAAAATAACTATCAAAAGGGGCATTTTCAAATGTTCCTAGAACACTTGCTGCATTACCCCGCTGGATGGCAAGGCTTACCCTTTGAATGAAGTAGGCCCTTGATTGCGGGATTCATATTATTTTGATATTATTATTTGTAGATTTGTATATTATTATGTTTCACTTGGCTTTATTTTTACTTCAGCTGTTGGTTAAGTCTTCAAAATATAAAAAAAAACTTACTTCTCACATACATATGTGTAGATTGATTGGTATATACTGTAATAGTGACCATTTATATGAAGAAAAAAAAAATTATATGTTTCGTTCAATCATAGGTCTCCTTGTATAATTCTGAAATAGCTAAGGGAGTCAACATTTCAGTTATTATTTCAACTAAGGGGTACAAGGGCTGCGCCTGATGCGACAAAATATCGCTCACCACTCCGTCTTCATCCGGCTGCTCTCGCGCGAACTCCTAGCAATAAACAAAGGAATCGAGAAATATATGAATATAATCCAACTCAAACAAAAGGACCATTAGACTGGGGGATCACTGCCTTAAGTTAAATTCCTTTGTTAATCAAAATCATGACACAATCATACAATGTAACAATATACAAGACTTTTTAACATATTATAGTTTTTAGTTAATTGTCTATTTAGTACCTATTTTTCTGTTGAATAAATAAATTCACCGCAGATACAACAATAAAGTTAAACTAAAATTAAGAAATATGAAAAACTAAACTAAAATAATTTAAAAACTAAACCTAAAAAAAAAAATTAAACTACCTATAAATAATATATTTCATTTAAATTTACATGAGTCGAAGTTGGAACATAGCTTTTTGCATTGACTTTTTCTCTGGACTATTTGGTAACTTAAACAATTGGATACATATTACATATATATATATATTTTATTTTTTTATGGAAACTGACACGGTTGGCTACATCACCTACAACGTCCGTGATGTCAGCCCATAACACCGGGTGAACTAGGTGCCATGTCAGTGCTTCCCCCTTTGATCGTGCCGGCTACACTGAACTGGTCGGAAAACACAAACTATTTACATAGCCGTTTCAACCGACGTTTCATTCAGTGCGGTAGTACCAAGCCGGGCGGGTTAAACCCTACCACCAAGTAAGATTAGGAGGGAAGGGACCTACAGTTTTACGAGGAATCCGAACCAGCCTCCAACGGTCAGCGGTCACCCATCCAAGTACTGACCGCACCCAGCGTTGCTTAACATTCAATAGCGACAGTTGACTGTCTGCACCACTGAGCTATCGAGGCTGACATATTACTAGGTGGTAGGGTTTAACCCGCCCGGTAGGTGATGGATGACTATCTGACCCTGCGAGTCGCTTGGTTTATTTATGAATTAAGTTATTTCGGACAACAGTGTAATTCCCCTATTGTATTTTATATTAGATATGATTCAGATCCAAATTCAGATATTTATTTCGCCATAAAGAACACATAACATTAACAATATTTCATTGAGACATATGCATATTCAGTATGGTTCGTCATCATATTTTTTGTCACGTCACGTTCGGCAATGCAATCTATAGGGAAGGAAACCTAATAGAGACTCAGTCAAGTAATTAATAAAAGTTTAGTTTATGTATACAAACAATTAATTTGAATCATACAAGTCAGCAAAGATTTCGTTTACAATAGGAAAAAAATTCATTAATTTGTAAAATTTACTGGCTAAAAGAAATATTTTCAGCTGTCTCTGGAACGCATTGTCACTATTTATATATTTAATTTTATCAGGAACGTTTTCGTACAATTTGGGTCCAATCCATGGAGTTGGAGAAAATTCTAATCACGTCAGGGTCTTTGTCAGCCATCACCGATATATACGGAACAGATTTTAGACATTCTGATAATTGTGATTTGCGCCATTAAACTCAAAAGAATACATTTTCTTGCGTATACAACTGCTTCAAATATTCATATATAGAGAGCACACAGTTCATATACCAAAGATTTGAAAAAGTATCTATGTACAAGATGTTGTTCGCGGTATACAGTATATACGGTACACTGACTAATGTCCTTATCGCTCGTTTTTTTTGGTGTATATTGTTGATGTTTTTTTTTTTTATTGAAACTGACACGGTTAGCCAACATCACCTACAACATCCGTGATGTCAGCCAATAACACCGGGTGAACTTGGTGCCACGTCAGTGCTTCCCTTCAGTCGTGCCGGCTACTCTGAACTGGACGGAAAATACAAACTATTTACATAGCCGTTTCGACCGACCTTTCATTCAGTGCGGTGGTACCAACCCGGGCGGGTTAAACCCTACCACCTAGTAATATAAGAAGGGAGTCATATCCCTTAGTCGCCTTTTACGACATACACGGGGAGAGATGCAGTGGGGCTATTCTTTTAAAGTACCGGCCCCACACGGTACGATGTACTCGTATATTACGTATTATTGTGTACGTACATAAAATTGTATCAGGTATTTATTGTAAAACTACTACGGGAGTCGACATATCGCTGAGACTGTGTAGGGGCGGGTGCTAGTGCGTCTGCGAGAGACTTGGGAAATTAATAAACTTTCAAAGTCTTGACGAGCGAAGGAGGCGACTCCCCCCTCCCCCCCCCCCCCCCCCCCCCCTTCCATGTGCTTCCGCCGGAGCGGCATGTAGTCTATTCTATTCTTGATAGCACCTGTAAAACATATCGAGCTTCGATTTTTCGCGACTTTCGCGAGCAGTTTAGCGTACTCCTCCATGCGCCTCGCCGCCGTCGCGGTTCTTAGTTCGTTTATTAGTACCTTGTACCGTGTGGGGCCGGTACTTTAAAAGAATAGCCCGACTGCATCTCACCCCGTGTATGTCGTAAAAGGCGACTAAGGGATATGACTTCCTTCTTATATTACTAGGTGGTAGGGTTTAACCAGTCCGGGTTGGTACCACCGCACTGAATGAAAGGTCGGTCGAAACGTCTATGTAAATAGTTTGTATTTTCCGTCAAGTTCAGTGTAGCCGGCACGACCGAAGGGAAGCACTGACGTGGCACCAAGTTCATCCGGCGTTATGGGCTGACATCACGGATGTTGTAGGTGATGTAGCCAGCCGAGTCAGTTTCCATAAAAAAAATATGACATGTGACTCAGCAGCAGTCTGTACCCCTTACTAATAAACAAACACTGCCAAGCGCGTTATAAGACGTTATAAAGTTAAAGCGTTGTACTAGTGTGTCGTTGTAGTGCTATAGTTAAGTTGAATATCCGAACCGAGCGAGTAAACGATTGAACCGAGTATCTGAGTTGTGTGCGAAAGAGCTCGTTATACCCAATAAGCGGGGTGGGGCGGTCGGCCCACGTGACAGACACGTCATTCAACATTAACACCGATGTACGGACACGTCCCCCTCCCCACACGTCTGTCCGCCCGTCCCCGTCCATCCCAACTTATCCTACGGACATGCCTAAGCGTTAGTGATCCTTTTGAAAGCTATCCCCATTACAGGTACGCATCTCTGTGTATAAGTCAGTAGGAATGAATCTGAAAAAGGGTACCTGCAGATAGCAATGTTTGTATTTAATAGTTGCTTGAGGTTATCATTTGCACGCATTTATTGAGTTTAATAATAATTCTATAATAATAAAATATTATTATAAAACTCTAAACGTTAATTTGTCATGTGACGTTATAGTAGTACAGCTACGCTATCGTTGGGCGTCGTATCACTGCTACACCCGCAGCGCCGCGTATGGTGATGCACTTATGTATATTATGCCGCCCTATAACACTGACGTAACTATGCTACGTTGCCATATGGAGGTGGCGTACCACTGCTACGCCGTCGTGTAGAGGTGTTGTAGCACTGCTATAGGCGTCGCAGCACTGCTACGCCACTGCGTGGAGGTGTCATAGCACTGTAATGCCATCTAAGGAGGTGTCTTACCACTGCTACGCCGTATATGGAGGTGTCGTAGCACCGCTACACCGTGTATGGAGGGGCTGTAGCACTGCTACGCTGTGTATGGAGGTGTTGTAGCACTGCTACGCCGTGTATTGAGGTGTTGTAGCACTGATACACCGTGTATGGAGGGGCTGCAGCACTGCTACGCTGTGTATGGAGGTGTCGTAGCACTGCTACGGCGTGTATGGAGGTGTTGTAGCACTGCTACGCCACCTACGGAGGTGGCATAGCTCTGCTACACCGCGTATGGAGATATCGTAGACTACAATGAGTGATGTTTACGTTTAGAATATCTATACTTACATTCCCCACACTCCGCAGCACACTCACTGAACCGCTCACTACAAAGTAAGTAGGCAATTAGTCGAATAAAGAGCCGAATTAAAAGTTGGTGTGCGCGGGGCTGTGTGTGCCCCCAGACACAGTGGTAGTTTTAATTGCTGAGCGAGCAGGACGCGAGGGATCACGCTATCAAGTCGTCCTGGGAGCGGGCTCGCTGCAGCAGCCGCCAGCTAGCGTTGCTAACTTTTGTAATTTGCTAAATTAGTAATAGGCTGACTATTTAGTTGATAAAAGAGGAAGCATGTGAGGTATTGGATTTATGTATGAATACTGATTGGATGTTCAGTTGGAAAAAATGAAAAAGTATGTGTGTGAGGGTTGTGCGGATGTTTGTGTGAGAGAGATTGCTTTGGTGAATACATATGTATGTTTAGTCCTGAAAAGTGATGTATGGGTACATCTGTAGAGCCTATCTATGTATCCATGCGTAATCGGCGTTTTGCATTGCTGAACGGGACATGACAAAAAAACATTATGACGAACCATACTGAATATGCATATGTCTCAATGAAATGTTGCTAATTTTGTGTGTTCTTTATGGCGAAATAAATATCTCAATCTGAATAAGAGAGATTGATAGTCATATCGCCACACTATCTGCGGTGTTACATAATAATTTTTTTACAATGTCTGCCCTTGTTTCTTCTCTCTATCCTCTCTCTGTCTCTCCCTCCCTATCCCTTTCTCCCTCCCTCCCTCCCTCTCTCTCCCTCCCTCTCTCTTTATTTCTCTTCCTACCTTTCTCCTCTCTCTCTGTTGAACTGAACGTAGTGAGCAACCAACGGCTCTCGTGGTAAATGAGTTGAGCGCCATGAAAATAGTTTTTCGCGTCCAGAAATGAACCAGCAAAAGTGCTTTCACGTTCTCTCCGCGCTCGTCGGGCGGAACCAGCGGAACACTTCCCATGTTAGAGTTTCCCACATAGATGAGTTTTTGTATGATATCGGTGACGAGATTTTGTGTGTTTGTTCATGCTTATTTATTTATAGACGTTTTCCCCTCATTTAGAATATCAAATAGCATATTTTCTTTAAAAGGTAAACGAAGATATAATTTACAAACAATAAATTTATTAAATTGACGTGTCATATTTATTACATTTAAGATATTAATTTGATGGCATTTGTATTTATACTCCATTTATAACTCCAGAACGACTAAACCAATTTACTTGAATAGTTTACCTATACCTAACGCTACATCCGATTTGCTATTAAACCGATTTTCTCGCGAGCGGAGTAGCGAGCACAGCTAGTAGAAAATAAATTTAAATAATACATCTAGCTTAGACCATAGACTCATCGTGTCGCGGGCACGGTACCAAGGGCACGATAGACATCGGATGTCCATCACGGTCTTATTTGTTATCTGTAAATTAAAAACAAAAACAAAACACATTTTGATTTCAGGAATGTTTCATACAAAATCCAATGCGAAGTGAAAACATATTAACATATATTTATTACGAATGATTTTAACACTACAATTCTAATAAAAAGACGCCTACATTTTCATGGAAATATTTCAATAATGATATTCTGCATAGGTTGCCCATCAAATTTAACGCCTATACTCAATACAACAACGTTGTGGCCGCGTGACGTCACATGCGGTGAGTGCGAGGGAGGATGTGTGTGGGTGTTTGCTAGTACTAGCCCGGTGGAATATATCCACATATTCAGTAAGCAAATTTACCGACATGATATGAGGTTTGTTTGAGTTTTTGAATTGCTTTACATTTAAAATATTAGCAGGTTGAAATAATTGCCCGGAAAACGGGACACCTACTAATGACCACTGATTGTAGTTTTCAGGTTCCGTGACCCATGCGTCCGTCCGTCTGTCTGTCACAGGGTTATATATTCTGAAAGGTTGATCGGTTGAACATATCGTACTCAATGAAAGAACACATCCGAACATTGTCCGGTCTAACAGGTAGTTTGAAGGCTCAAACTACCTGTTAGACCGGACAACAAGAAGAACATTAATAATCCTATTAATTTGCTTTTTACCTAGGTACTTGTTACCTAGGTAGCAATAGGTAGAGATTTAAATATTAAATAGGTTATATTATAGAAGGCATTGGGAAAATTTTCATACAAAAACATTGATCTCGAATGTTAATGAGTCATGCATCAAACGTCAGGAGGGCGTGTCACACTAATATGAGCGACTTGTTACCTAGGTGATAAAATCGTGAATTACGATTTAGTTCGCTTTGTCCGGTCTATTGCTAATTAAAATGTCTTTGTCCTTTTTTTGATCTAATACCCTGAATATAATTTAATACATACATACATACCACACACGCTGTATTCCGACAATCAGGGTAAGCAGAGTAATCGGTGTTGTGCTACAATAACTGGAAAATTGCATCACAACATCGACCACCACTTTTAGCAAAGTAATAATTTCTGATATATTAATAATTTCTGATATTCCATCAATATCTGATAAAATATTTTTTCTTTTATACATATTCGCATACCTATGTATACTATAGTATTCGCACATTTCAGACCGCACCATCGACCCCTCAAGATTGCGTAGGTACTAAAACTGCCATATAATTTATGTTCCCCTTCTGTGTTGAATATTTGCATACAAGAGTAGCATCCTCGCACATCCACAGCGCGCGCGGTTCGCACATGAAGAAACAATATTGAGAACTGTACGATGATATTAATACGAAGCAGGCGTGGCGAGGCTGCTGCTGGGAGTTGGGAGTGCGTTCGTGAAATAGTATAGGTAGTTGTCGGTGTTATCTAGTATGTCAAATCTAAAATCTAATATGATAATGGTACATACAACTACGTCTATATATACGTATACGTGTGACTGGAAATTCGATCTATTCCTTGAAAGGGGTTAAACTAGAGGTTATTTGGAATAATTTAATCCCCCCCATCAACTGGTTTTTTTACATGAAAAACAATTTTTTTAAATCAAAATTTACATAAAAATAACTTTCATTTATGACCTTTTATTTGTGAGATATTGAGAATTTTTTACCGATATTTTTATTTGAAATGATTGTTAGTTTACCAGCTTCACGCTAGCAGAAAAATATCAATTGAGTGCCCAAAAGTAAGGATATTTTTTTTCGATTACAAGTCAGAAATTTAAAAAAAATCTTAAAACACCATAATATTTTTTTTTAACTATTGTTATTATTATTTTATCTTCAATTTTCACGTTCAACTTTTTTTCTGTAAGGGATAAGTCCGCCTTTGCACCTTATGTTCTAATGTGCTTGTTACTGTTGAATGTTTCTTGGACCAATAAAGGATTTTCTATTCTATTCTAAACTTACTAGTAATAATATATAAGTAGAACTTGAAGTATCAAGGCTAAATCTAAAATGACTTCATCATTCCTCTACCTAACATAACAAGGGCATGGTGCCGAGTACAAAATATGTTCATCCTTTTACTTTTACATAAATTGAACGTTCGGACAGAACCGCGAGAATACGCTATTGGTACGTTGAGGTTAGATTGTCGCAATATGTCGTACAGTATTTCATATAATAGTTCACCTTCACAACTTCACTCGATAACTTGAAGAAAAATAAAGAACTCACGAGCGCGTGTACACTTTGCACAACAAACACGTTGTATTATTAAATTATGAGTATATTCAACCAATCACATACTAGTCTTCATCAGTTCTCTGGACATAACTGGCAAGAGCTTTAATTTCCTGCGATATCGAAAACTCGTTCTTGCTTCTACAGACAGAAGCGACAGCTGAGTGTGTGAGGGCGTGTGTGAGAGAGTGAGGGTGAGTGTGTGTGAGGGTATGTGTATGTGTGTGTCGCGCTCGATCGAGCTGGAAGTATTGCAATCTTCGCAATGGCTCTGGATCTCAGGAAATTAGTTTCGAAAGTTACAAAAGACGAGCTCATCACTAACTCACAGATGTCCGCACGAGAGTTAGGAGCAGGCATCGAAAAAGATGATTGCTTCATCGAATTTTGTGCGGTGAACTAGAGCGATGGATAGCAACGATAATAAGTAAAGTTTTGCAATCATTCTAGGTGATGATAACTTGCTACTGCAGGATTAGTTTTGCGATGAGTTCTCTCTGTTAGGGAAATTATACAGGTTGTTTCAGGGTAGGGTTTCGTAACTTCAGGGTTCGAAAGGGGTTCATATTTGAAGATGACAACCTCGGAAACTCGAGATTTGGTGGACGGTTAACGTCCACCTTTATTAAAAAAAAATTTACTTTCATACTTAACTAGTAGAATTGAACTGCATGTAGGTAAATTCCAAATACCTACTTAAATTTTAATGACACCAAAAGAAAAATGGAACTGGACTAGGTCATTGCACTCCCTAGAACCAAACAGCACTTTTGCTAAATCACCCCAAACTCACTGTCCATCGAGTTCTTATTCCAATTTTCTCAATCTTCAGTTTTCCAATTAAGGAGTTTTTCTTCTAATAATGAGTACTTTCTATTCCTGAAGTTTCTTAAGTCTATCCTGAAACACCCTGTATAAATAAGTTCGACGTTTCTATGCTGCTCTGTGCGTGTGCTTCCACTCGTGTATATTAATATTACTTTTTCTTTTCAGGTAAATGAGTTGTACTTTAGCCGGTAGTGGATATTGCGTCAGAAATTTATTTGGTAAGTGGAGAAGCTAAACGGAGAACGAAAGTGAAGGCGAGGATCTAGCCTTGTGAAGGAAGGTTGAGGGTCGAGGGGGGAGACCCAGGGGACCTCGCTCCACAAACATGAACAGATTTAACTGGACTCTCTCTATACACTCTGAATTTACATAATATATCATATTCTTAGCACATCGTACCTACCGTAGAACCCTGTAGAACCTTTGCATTATTATGAGTGTGAGAAAGATGGCACGTTGTGATCAGTTATCTCTAAATTTTTTTTTTCTAAACTGACACGGTTTGCTGCATCACCTACAACATCCGTGATGTCAGCCCATAACACCGGGTGAACTTAGTGCCACGTCAGTGCTTCCCTTCGGTCGTGCCGGCTACACTGAACTGGACGGAAAACACAAACTATTTACATAACCGTTTCGACCGACCTTTCATTCAGTGCGGTGGTAACAACCCGGGCGGGTTAAACCCTACCACCTAGTAATATAAGAAGGGAGTCATATCCCTGAGTCGCCTTTTACGACATACACGGTGAGAGATGCAGTGGGGCTATTCTTTTAAAGTACCCGCCCCACACGATACGGTTCTTTTCAAGAGACGCACGGCAACGAATGTAGGTCGTCTATTTATTCGTTTAAATTATTACATTGGTAGGCATCTTTCTATTTGCACGGGAAAACTTCAGAAAGTTCAGAAGCAAGAGAAACCTCTTAGTGTAAATAACGTAGTGCAAATTCACAAAAAAGAGTCTCGACAGTGAACCTTAAAAACTCATCACCCTCCCCTTTTTTGCCTTTTTCGTAGTCGGGTAAAAATGAAGTGCTCAATAAGATATACAGGAATACCTACGAGCAAGATATCAAATTTAACAAAGTTTTGCATAGATATTTGAAATAGCAATTTTTCTTCCCCGAATGCCTTGCACATTATGAATGGAATATATGTATACATACAACATGAATATTATTTTTATGTCAGCCTCAGTGACTCGGTGGTCCGATCGATCTACTGCCACTCGTGATCATAAGCACACCTGAGCGCGGTCAGAACTAGCTTGGTCGGTGACCGTTTGACCGTGGTTCGGATTCAACGTAAATCTGTAGGTCCCTTTTCTTCTTACCTTACTAGGACGACGCGTCACCCTATCGGACGACCCATCAACCCGGACGGGTTAAACCCTACGAGGGTTTAACCCGTCCGGGTTGATGCCGCCTTTTTTCCGCCCAGTCCTGTGTAGCCGGCACGACCAAAGAGAAGTACTGACATGGCACCCAATTCACCAAGGTGTTATGGACTGACATCACGCGTATCGTAGGCGATGTAGCCAACCATGTCAGATCGCTTAAAGAAAAAAAATAATAATATAAACCGACATGGCATTCGCAATCCCCGTGCACCACAGAATGTCCATGGGCATCGTTAGACATCTACTTGTAGGTGAAACGACGCCACATGTCGCGCTATCCATAAAAAAAACACTTTTAGGTTCAACTTTTCATCACAGCCTTGAGGAATCGGAATCCTTTGTCTCACGTGCGTATAACGAACATTTTACGAACTTTTATCTGGGACTCGTCAGAAAATAAGCCAAAAAGTCGTAAAGCCAGGATGTGGTTACGTAAGGTACGCAGCTTCTGCTACGAGAGGAATCTTTTGGCAAGTCCGGGCAGCGGAGGTCACGCTCCGATAGCATCCCGTCTCCACGCTATCGAGGTTGGAGTGGGTGAATTCGGCGCCTACTTGGATAGGGTAAATATACATATTGTACGGAAGCAGCACACGAGTACAGTACGCGGCGGTAAGTAATGCCTTGTGGGGCCGGTACTTTAAAAGAATAGCCCCACTGCATCTCTCTCCGTGTATGTCGTAAAAGGCGACTAAGGGATATGACTCCCTTCTTATATTACTAGGTGGTAGGGTTTAACCCGCCCGGGCTGGTACCACCGCACTGAATGAAAGGTCGGTCGAAACGGCTATGTAAATAGTTTTTGTTTTCCGTCCAGTTCAGTGTAGCCGGCACGACCTAAGGGAGGCACTGACGTGGCACCAAGTTCACCCGGTGTTATCGGCTGACATCACGGATGATGTAGGTGATGTAGCCAACCGTGTCAGTTTACATAAAAAAAATATATAATAATAATAATAATGCGCGTCGTGCTTTAAAGAGAGACAGTCCGGTTGCAGAGCGTCGTCCCTGTCGCACAGAGACCTGCCACTTAGTGCGACAGAAACGACGCAATGCAACCGGACTGTCTCTCTCCGAAGTCCGACGCGCATGATTTACGACCGCCTACTGTACTTTAATTAATGAAACTTTTCTACCTTGCGGAAATCGGATTTATTTCAGAACGCACTTTCTTTCAGTCAACCTTGTACGCACCAACGTAGCACTGTGTAGGTTTCTGTACGGTGTTTTCCTTCACCTTAATGACGGATGATTTATGCGCGCGGACTGCGTAATTACTTGGTAATTTTTATACGATAACTGAACACATAATAATATCTCTTTCGGCCACTCACCTACTAGTTATCATACCCAAAAGTTATTCTGTTAGAAAATTCCTAGAGGCATTAAGTGTTACCTCTTGCCCATATTTTATTTGAGTGCAATAAATGTATACTATACAACACATCGTATTCTTTAAGGAGAAAAAAAAACTAAAATATTTTACAAACTACATACAACAAACTTTATAATATTATCTTCCAAAATATTTAATCAGATCTTTAGATATACATACTAAGTACTATGTAGCTGTGCCCGCGACTTCGTCCGCGTGGATACCGGGTTCAATTGTATTTTCACACAAAATTTCATCCAAATTGGTCCAGCCGTTTAGGTGGAGTTAAGTGACAAACACATGTACAGTAGAATTATATATATAAGGAGTATATAGGTCACATTTCTTGTCAACTAATTGGGCCTATCGAGGTGGAGGTTTTTTTGTATGGAACCGGAAATTTTACATAGTATTCCAAAACACTACACTCGTGACGTCAGCCCATAACACCTGGGTGAGCTGGGTGCCATGTAAGTGCAATTGGGTACAAAATATTGGTACAACACTGACAGCTAGGGCGCTTCTAAACACGCGTGCGATTCGAAGTCCTGTGGGCGGCTCGTTGTGACAGTCGGCACAGGGCGGGCGGGACGAGTTAGGGCGGATGGGTGAGAGGAGAGGAGGGGAGAGCGCCCACGGCCGTCCTTCGGCGAAAATAGCCGCCACCCTCTCTCCCCGCCAGCCCTCCCCCCTCTCCCAGCAATACCAACAGCCCCGAGCACTGACTACTACAGGACTGCCTTTGAGTCCACGTGACACGACCGCTAGGAAGTTTAATCGAATCATTGGGGGGGTAAATGACAGAGGTCCCGTACTCTCTTTGTGAAAGTTGAGTTAAATTGTAACGATGAAGGAGTCTATGGAGGGCGGGGTGGGGGGAGGGGGCGAGGGGGCGGAAGGGTGAGAAAACGGTGATGCCACTTTTTGTTCCATTACTTCTTTATGGTTCGAACGAATTATTTTGCTAAACTGAATTTTTTTCTAATTTTGACCTAATTGAAACCCTGAATAGCATTATATACTTAGATCTAGATATATTTAGAGGTGAATATTTGATTAGAGAAAATAAATTAAAAATATTGAGAGCAAAGGCTGTTGTTCATTCATCGAGAATACTCAATAAATACACAATATATTAAAACAAACTATTCGGCGTTGTATTACGTGGGTATGTCTTAGCATAAATATAGTTTAAGAAAATGAAAAAGTGAACATGAAAAGGCCACAAACAAGTATCTAAATCAGCTATTTCTCTTGCACTATTGTTAGGTCTACGCTCGCTCTGCCTACTCAGGTTCGACAACTATTTGCCCAATAATTTTCACGCGGCGCTACCTCTCGCCCCCCCCCCCCCCTCCCCCGCCCTACTACTCCTTCCTCCTCCCTTCGATCCCGATGTCTATTAGATACAGACATCGTGAGTCCAATACCTACAGGCTACAAGTAATAAATAACGGCGAAAACACAAGAAAAATGCTCGTAATATAATTGTCATACTAAGTTCGATTTTCAGTCAATACCGTAAGTACGAGAGGAAATCGTTTTCAACCGACTTCCAAAAAAGCTGGAGGTCATCAATTCGTCTGTATTTTTTTTTGTGTGTGTTACCTGATTTCTCTGCCAATTCTCAATCGATTTTAATTATTCTTTTTTCATAAAGAAGGGTTGGAGATTAAAGGATGAACACTTTCACATACATATCTATTCTAAATTTGTCAGTTTTGAGTACAATTAAACGTAAAGCTTCAAGTTTGGCCGACGGCAAACTTCGCCGGTTGACTTCCCAATTGTTCATCCCAATGGTTTATTAACCACGCAACTCTGATGAGGTAACTTGACTTGGTCCACAAAACGCTTACTAACGTCACGCAACCTATATTGAATTGAACGGGAAAGTTATCTCTCTAACATTGTGAAAGAGTTCACTTTTGTTCGGCAGATGAAAATGCGGTTCCCGGAACACTTCAACTCAACAAAGTAATTGGCCAATTTACTGAACTCGACGGGCACCAATTAAATCGTAGTCTATTTTGACCATCAGGATCAGATAACCGTGGTCGTTTTTATTTAATCACTGAGGTGAAAAATTAATCCATAATAGCATAAACAATATTGAAACCGTTGAGCTGTTAACATCGTCAACTTCTCACACTTCATCCTTATATGGAAGTAATTCAGATCACCTCACCACGGTATTTACTCCCGTGACTTAATTGAGCTTCTGTGGTATTGGAAGACATTGTGAAATCTATAAAGCTAAGCGCAAACTGGCGCGGTGGTGGCGGTCATAGCGGTGGCGGCCAAAGTAGCGGTGGCGGTGGCGTTCAAAAGTCGCGCAGATCAGAGCGTTCAGATTCGACGGCGGTGGTGCCGCGGTGGTTGCGTAATTTTCGTACTTTTAACTACAAAATTGAAGAAATTTTACTTTTTTTTACTCTTAAATTTAACTTTTTTTTATTTTTTACTTTTTTTTACTTTTGTTTTACTGTTTTTGAATTCCGTGTGAGCAGTATTGTATAGAATTGAATGATTGTAGACCTCGTTTATAATTATTTCCTCCATCCTTTCGTCAGTTCCTATGATTATCACGCGATCAGATGCTGCAGGCGCGATCTGATCGCCACCGCCGCCACCGCCGCGATCGGACCGCGCATTGACCGCACGCGTGCAGCGATCGAACGCGCCAGTGTGCTCTTGCACACACAATTGCATATAACCTATCTGATCGCCACCGCCACCGCCACCGCCGTGATCGCCTTGATCGCCGCAGTTTGCGCTTAGATTTAGTAAAACTCAAAGAAATATTTTAATTTCTGTATGCTTTATTTACTTTATTAATAATAAATTATTTTTATTTACAAAATATTTGTTTTAAACGCATTTTTATATATTTATATTATTAATAAAATGTACACAGGTTTGTTAATTCAAATATTTCGACTTTTTTGTTGTCAATATACAATACTAGCTTTTGCCCGCGGCTTCGCTCGCGTGAAATTCGTATTTCAAAGAAAGAAAGTAAGTAACTAAGGCCGATCTGCGTTAAGGTAAACGATAAACCTTCTCAACTAAAGTAAGTAACTAAGGGCGAGGCCGAAGGCCGAGCTGCGTTCAGGAAGACGATAAACCTACTCAAAGAAAGTAAGTAATTGAGGGCGAGGCCGAAGGCCGAGCTGCGTACAGGAAAACTATAAACCTTCTTGAAGAAAGTAAGTAACTGAGGGCGAGGCCGAAGGCCGAGCTGCGTTCAGGAAGACGATGACCTTTTCGAAGAAAGTAAGTAACAGAGGGCGAGGCCGAAGGCCGAGCTGCTTTCAGGAAGACCATAAGCCTTCTCGATGAAAGTAAGTAACTAACGGCGAGGCCGAAGGCCGAGCTGCGTTCAGGAAGACTATAAACCTTTTCGAAGAAATTAAGTAATTGAGGGCGAGGCCGAAGGCCGAGCTGCGTTCAGGAAGACTATAAACCGTCTTGAAGAAAGTAAGTAACTATCGCCCATAGTTACCTACTGTCATCGAGAAGGTTTAGCGTCTTCCAGGATACAGCTCGGCCCTCGGCCACGCCCTTAGTTACTTACTTTCTTCGAGAAGGACTTCCTGAACGCAGCTCGACCTTCGGCCTCGCCTTTTAAAAAAAAATTGTTACCAATTGTTTTAATTTTTTTTTATGAACGATATTTAATCCTGGGGAATGATGCGCGCCTAGGTTCCATATATGTATGATGATTCCCAAGTTCTTAATTCTATTTGTTTGAGTGGTGGACTGAATGATTTAATGATGCGGACGGTGAAGCATTGATTGAATTAATTAATTAATTAATTTACTTTAAAATTAAGAGGTGCCATTCTACCTGTGTCCAAATTAACCAATACCTACTCACCGCGCCGCACACACACATAGGTGACGCACAATTTACGTACAGTACCCGACAGTAAATAATGAACATCGAGCTTTAGAAACAGACAACTCGGTTGTAGAGCGTCGTCTCTGTCGCACAGAGACGTGCGTGTTCGTACGACAGGGGCGTGCGATCTACAATCAGATTGTCTCTTTCCAAAGCTCGATGTTCATTATTTACCGCCGGGTACTGTACACGCTTTTTGTTGTAGGAGAATACATTATCTGTTTTCTGTAAATAAACTCACAACAGACTATTTGCCTGGTTAGAAGTATATCAGCCTGCGGTTACCCGGGCGGAATATCGCGGAGTAAAGCACTCTTTATGTTGTTGGGTGAACTGTTCACGACGTTGTTATGCCACACGAATCGCACATAAACTGTGATTCGCGCACTTAACACTTTACTCTGCGCCCTTCCCAGACACTTAATGTGCCCGACCTTTTGCTTTGGAATTATCTTTCAATTCGGTGTGTGTCGCGACTCGCGGTGAGAATTGTCGCGTGACCAGTTTACCGAATTTAAAGGTCAAATCACTGTTACCCGCGGATATAACGTTGCCCGCTCGAATATCAGATCATAGTATCAGGCAGGAGCGGCTGACCACCTGACCGCATAGCAATTTAGCTGAGAGCTTTAGCACTGCAAGGATTGTAGGTAACACAAAGTTTGCGCTTATCTGCGTATCTCATCTGCGTACACTTTTAAACATTTGTAGGTTTCCGTATCCCGTACGGATTACTAAGCCTCCGCTGTCTGTCTGTCTGTTCGTCCGTCCGTCTGTCCGTCCGTCCGTCCGTCTGTCGGAGGGCTGTATCTCTTGAACAGTAATAGGTAGCCCGTTGAAATTTTCACAGAATATTTGTTATTATGGAATATGTGTTATATTATATAACAAAAAATAATAAAAAATAGAAAAAGTTAAAAATTAAGGGGGATTCCCTTACAAGAAATTTTTTTTTTCAATGTTTTTTTTTGTGGTTTGGAAACCTCGGTTCACGAGTCCGAATCGCACTTGGCTGGTTTTTTTACTAATAAAAACAAACAATTAAAAAAAACCCCATCAACAACAGTTAAAAGTGAAAAATAATTTCCACTTAGTTAATTAAAGGCGTCATGGGACCGAGTTAAATGTGTTTACATGGCGGTGCGAAGTGTTGTTGATATGTCGGGGCTTTTGCAAAGTAATTTAACTGTTATTTCAAAGTTTTCAAGAAACGTAATTTGAACTAGTAATTTAGGTTATTAGTACATAGATTAGTTTTGTAATAATTTTGGCTTTTTTACTTAAAGGCGACGAGTGCAAAGTGTGATAAATTTCCATTTAACAGCAGAGATCCCTTAATGAAATTAGGAAAAGTGTCTATGATCTTCCTATCGGCTGACCTGAATTTCATCAAACATAGCTAAGAAACATCCCGGTTGAACCAGCTTTCTAATACAAAAACCGGCCAAGTGCGAGTCCGACTCGCGCACAGAGGTTTCCGCACCACAAAAAAATATTGAAACAAAAAATACGTTTCTTGTATGGGAACCTCCCCTTAATTTTTTTCTTTTTCTATTTTTTATTATTTGTTGTTATATCCGCCATAATAACACATATTCTGTGAAAATTTCAACGGGCTACCACGGTTCAAGAGATACAGCCCTCGGACAAACAGACGGACGGACGGACGGACGGACAGACGGACGGACGTACAGACAGACAGACAGACAGCGGAGGCTTAGTAATAGGCTTCCGTACGGGATACGGAAACCTAAAAACCGCATCCAGATCGGCCCACCCGTTTAGGAGCGACAACAGACAGACACACAAACTGATAACACCCGTAATTTTTTGACGGGGGTTAAATAACTTTTGCCTTAATTTAATTTCGACGTACGAGATTACGTAGCCCGTTTGTCGCGTGACTCTCAAGTTGTCAGCGTGAAAAGCGTCTCGTGCCAAATCTAATGTTTTCATTAACGAAATTCAATTTTACTACAGCAATAAACGTAATTCTAATTTTAACGTAAGGAACAGTTTTCAATTAAGGCTCCGTAAGCCGCGACACCCAATTTTCAGAGTCAGCGGAGTGAATTGTTTTATTTGGGACACCGACCGTGAATTTTGTGCGGGCAAAACAAAAGTTAGGGTAAGTGTAAATCGAGAGGTCCGGCGATTCCAAGAAGCCACACGTTCCGTCCTCCCACTTTTTGAAAGCCATGTTTATTTTGACCGAAATGGCATGTTTATTTCTACAAAGGTACCCCCCCCACGCTTACCCGGCGCTGGGGGAGGAGAGTGGGCTCCACAGGTCCACAAATAACCGGCCAGCGTGCCCGTGGCGGGGTCATCAATAACAAGCGCTCTGCAAACACTGACTTGTACTCGATACGATCACGGTTTCATTCTACACATATACACATATCTAGAATCACGGCAATTTCGTAGCGATGTCCGCGCCCTAAGTGTATTCTATCGCTTATTCCACGGGGAGTGCTCGGAGGAGCTGTTTGACGCGATTCCGCCGTCACCTTTATACCTCCGCACAACGCGCACTGGGCAGGAATTGCATCCCTCCATGGTGGACTTATCGCGGATGCGTACCAAACGGTTCTGCAGATCCTTCCCCCACAGAACCGGTAAACTCTGGAACGCTCTCCCTGTCCGTATATTTCCCGCAAGTACAGTCTCGGGTCCTTCAAGAGAGGCGTGAATGGGCACCTTTTTTTTATGTAATCCGGTATGGGTGGCTGAGTCGGAGGGGCCAAAGCGCATGCTCCGACCAGCCAATATCACCTCCGAGAAGGTAGGTGCCATACCGGAGACTTCCCTGGATTGCTGGTTATACTGGACTAGAGGAGAACACAGCCGAGGCTGCTATGCGGCCATCTTACATCCAGTAAGATGGTACCGACCCAGTCGGCTACAATTTGAGCCTACCACCTAGTAAGGGGCAAGAAAAGGGACCTACAGTTTTACACCGGTTCCGAACGGTGTAAAACACCGTTACATACTACATTACATCCTAAAATATAAAGATACATCCTAAATACATACAGAAAAGATTTATAAAAACGTCAATTTAGTTCTAGTATCATACATAGAGTCTACAAACGCAATACTATTGATATCTAAAGATTTACTATTAGTATGGATTTTTTTATATTACCAGTTACCACTGTTTAATATACTTGAAACCTGTGCAATGCTAATTACGGTTGCAAAAACCGCTCAAAAAACACTCACAGTCCGAATGTAGGATTTAAGGGAATTTAAGCTTCAGTCATAAATGTCAGCTTTATTCCAGTGTCTTGCTCCGCGGCCGCGACACAAAATTACGCTGAAATTTTTCGTTAAAACGGAAGAGACGAGAGCGGCCAGCTCCGCGCGGGGGCGACAGGTAGTTTAAAATAATTAGTGACTCGGGAACGTGGACGTGTGTAGTGAGATATTGCTTGGAGTAGGGTCAGAGAGGAGGGTTGTCAAGGGGTCGAGGGGGAGGGGGTTACACAGCGGCCGGAGAGGACCAGGTAAATGAAATATTTAATTTGCCGGCTATTTGTGTACTAACTCCCGCGCTGCCATCCCGAGCCCGCCGTTAGTGTCACGAAATTTATTTATCTATTCAGCAGTGTACATATTTTATGTTAAAGTGTATGCTTTGTACGCTGGAATGACTATATATACAGGGTGTAACAAATCGACCGCATAATATTACTACCACGCGATTCCTTAGCTCACATAATAAGCTACCAAAATGGTTATTATAATGTTTCTTATCCGTCTTATAGTTTCAGGTTGTGTTGTTGTTGTTGTTGTTGTTTGTTTCGGGGTTGGCTCTAGGCCTGCGAACCTGTTTCTTAAGATATTATGCGGCAAGGTGACCCCACCTCTAGCCCTCTAGAGCGATCTGTCGAGCAATAATGATAAGTTTTTCTCGAATATTATTGTGTGTAACACAAACGAAAAACAATTGCAAAATAATCTAAATTATTTCAGATGAGAATAAAACATTTGAGTCTAGTCCAATAGTAATTGAGAAAACAAAACTATTATTATTGCACGAGAGAGCACTCCTATGGCACTATACCTTGCCGTATAAAATCCTTAAAAAATAAAAATGTAAAAACTAAAAGAAGGATGAGAACAATTATAATAACTATTATGGTACCTTATGTATGAGCTAAGGAATCGCGTAGTGGTAATATTATGAGTACGATCTGAGACATCCTAGATAGTACACAACATACATACGACGATTGATTTAGTGGAACAGAGTTGAGAGCTGAACTTTAAATATGAGAAATATAATGAAATATGTTAATAACTACAGTCCTGTTGCGTACGGCACGATAGTTACATTTTGTTAAGAAACATAATCCTCTAGCTTCAATAACATTATGGAATATTGTTCCGGATAGTACGAATATTGTTGACACTCTGCAGGAAAGGAAATATTGCTAACTTTCAACTATTACTTGTAGAGTTTAGTGTGTAATATTGTTTTTGTTTGGTTCGTGGTACGAATTAGGTACTTGTGAAAGTTGGAATCAGACAATTATTTCCCATATTCTGTTTCCACGCGACTTCGTCACTGCTTAAATTATTTAATCACATCTTGACATATTTTATCAAACTAACTTAAGCCCATTTGCCAAGCCATCAGACGGTGTGAAGTTTATACGAAAGGACCAACTTCTCGACTCTCCTGAAGGCAGCATCTAAAGTGCGGATAATATGCAAAGGACGCGGTCCACCCTGACTTGCCGCGGCAGACGTTTCTGCAGAAGACGGAACTTATGTAAATCACATCACACACAGGCGTGAATAGGTGTAGGAGCACGAGGTAAGCCATTCGTTCTCATAGAACCTTTGTTACGGACCTACTAGTTAGCCTTACTAGTTGTCATAATATGTCAAAACTCACCGCGTGTGTGTCGCCGAGAACCTCTGCCGCCTGGGCGACATAGGTTTTGCTCTCGCGAGTGTGCTAAACCGTCCAGATCCATTCGAAAGATCAAACTATCCAGCAGCAGAACCTCAGCCCCTGAGTTCAGAGGGATAACCGCGATCAGGTCGCGATCATCGGTCTTGTAAGATCCAACCAGTTATGAATAAAATTTTAAAAATTTTTTTAGGTTCATATTTTTAAACAAAGACCCAGTTTGAGTTTATAAACCTTTATTAAACAAACGCTACCAAACGACCCTACCGCCACCAACCAGTACATGCGAATGTGTTTGGATGCCATGCGTGGCCGCGCCGCGTGAGGGCCGGCGACCCCCGCCGCACAAGACTCGACACGGCGGCGCTAGCCTTGACCCGGGAGGCTCTGAGGCGGAAGGTCGCGGAGCACGAGTCCGCGCAGCCTGCCGCCCCCGCCCCGTCGCGCCGCCGCGCCGACCCCGACGCTACTCACCGTGGGCCTTATTTTGACTTGCTACCAAAATGTCACCTGTCTTCAATATACAAGGAAACGACGAGTAAATGTACGAAATCACTGACTACTAGTGTATTAAATAAATGAGTGTGGAAAGGCGTACGTACATAAACATCGCAATGGAAGACGGGCGTAAGGTCATCGATGGCTTGCTTTTTAAATCAACGGTTATTAAGTTTTCCAGGGTGACGGAAGACGTTACAAAATGTTTGAGCAAAAAAATATTTTTAACTATAGGCTAGGAGGTACGAAACTTACCAGTAGATATGACCGGGCCCGTGTGATTTTTTGACATTTCGTTGTGTACAAGTAAATATTTGTATGGCAATGTTAGTACCAACTGGCCCGCTAGAGAAACTTTATCTTTCTCCATACAAATATTTAATTACATATTATCATATCCGCAACGAAACTTTTAAAGAATCTCTTACTCATAATCCACTCTCAGAAGTGGAATTACGAATGTTACATGCTATGTTCAATAAGTGGATTAAGTGGATAGTCACTAAAATCGATCGATCGGTTGGTCGGTCGAACGTTCAACCGACCGATAGGGCACCATCACACAATACCTAATTATTATATATTTTTTTTTTTTTTTTTTATGGGGAGCACGACAAATGGCGCGCGCCAGACTAACGCAGAGGTGTAGTCCGACGGCGCCCACGGGCATTCGAATATTTACGGGGGCTGCGAATACCTTGTCGGCCGGCTAGGTGCACCTTCACATTATGTTTGAAGGACCCCAGACTGTACATTAGAGGAAAGGATGCAGGTGGGAGTGAATTCCACATGTTAGCAACCCTGTAAATAAAGGATTTACAGGATCGATTTGTCCTAAGTGGGGGAATATCGACAGTGTGTGGATGCATTCCCAACCTGTTGCGGGTGGAACGATGGTAGAATGGGGATGGAGGGATCGCATCGTGCAGCTCCTTGGAACACTCTCCGTGGTACAGGCGATAGAACACACACAAAGATCCAACGTCCCTGCGGAGTTGTAAGGTCTCTAAGTTTCGGGATACCTCGGGGTCGTTAACGAGGCGGACAGCGCGACGCTGAATCGAGTCTAAGGAGCCGAGCAGGTATTTTGCGGATCCGTCCCACAGATGCGAACAGTACTCCACGCATGAGCGAATCTGCGCTTTATAAAGCAGCAGTTTTTGGCTCGGCGTAAAGTACTGACGCACCTTGTTGAGGACTCCCAGCTTCCTTGAGGCTACCTTAGCTTTTTCCTCGATGTGGCGTCCAAAATTAAGGTCGCGAGTTAGTTCGACCCCGAGAATCCCAATGTGCTCCTCGACCTTGAGACTAGTTCCTTGGAAGGTGGGGGCTGCAGTGAACGGTGTCCGCTTCGCGCTGAATACACACGCCTGGGTTTTACTTGCGTTAAACTCGACGAGGTTTTGGAGGCCCCAGGTGGAGACCTTATTTAGGGTCTCCTCGAGCTCAAGCACAAGATGTAGCCTGTTTTTCTCCACCTCGGCCAGGCTTGCGGTTGGATGACATGTGTACCTGGCTAGTGGCGTGCTGTCGTCTGCATAGCAATTAATTTCGCCCGATTCGAGCAGATCATTAATATGCAGCAGAAAGAGGGTCGGGGACAGCACGGAACCTTGCGGTACGCCGGCATCAACTAACATGGCGTCTGAGCAGCAACCGTCAATCAAGACTTTAATATTGCGACCATGCAGGAAGTCGCCAATCCAGTCACACAAGCCGGACGGTAGGCCATATGACGGCAGCTTGGAAAGAAGGGCTTTATGCCAGACCCGATCGAACGCTTTCGCTACGTCCAACCCGATAGCCATGCCCTCGCCGTGATTTTCGAGCGCATCACCCATTTTGTGACATACGTGAACCAGAAGGTCCCCAGCTGACCGATTTGGGCGAAATCCATATTGGCGGTCGCTTAGGAGGTCCTTCCTTTCTAGGTATGTCATCAATTGAGTGTTGATGATGCGCTCCATCACTTTGCAGAGTAATGAGGTGATTGCTATCGGGCGGTAGTTTTTCGGATCGGAACGGTCCCCTTTCTTGGGGACAGGCTGCACGTTAGCAGATTTCCAAGCTGACGGCACGCGACCAGTGGAGTAAGACAGGCGATACAGGCGTGTGAGGACAGGGGCTAGCTCTGGAGCACATGTCTTTAACACCAGTGCAGGGATTCCGTCGGGTCCACTCGCTTTTCTCGCATCTAGGGCGAATAACTCACGCCGGACAGTGCCTTGGCGGAACTGTATTTCTGGCATGGTGCAATCACACCCAGGAATGGATGGTGGTTTGGCACCGCCATCGTCCAGATGCGAATTTTGAGCAAAGAGTGCCACTAGGAGATCGGCCTTCTCTTTGGCGGAAAAAGCGAGCGAGCCGTCGGGCCGCTGCAGCGGTGGGAGTGAGGAGCGACAGAAGTTTGCTTCGACAGATTTGGCGAGAGACCAGAATTGACGGCTCCCAGATGGGTGTTCGATCAATTTGTCACCAATTCTGCCGATGTGCTCAAATTTAGCCCTTGCGATGACTCTCTTGCTGGTTTTAGAGGCTGCATTGTAGGTCTGCTTCAGATTGGCAGTGTTTGGATCACGTCGGGTTCGCGCACGGGACCACGCTTTGTAAGCCGTATTCTTTTCAGAAATAGCGGCTGCGCATTCCGTGTTGAACCAGGGCTGGCTTTTACCTCCGAGGGATTTGACGGAGCTAGGAATAAACATTTCCATAGCTCCCTGAATCACCTCAGATACGGCTACAGCGCAGCTTGACGAATCCGGCCACCTGAAGCAGAGCTGCCTCCATGGGAAGGAAGAGAAGTGCTCCCGCATTCCATCCCAGTCTGCTGACTTGTAGTGCCACACCCGGCGTGTGCCAGGAGCACGTTTCACCGGGCGAGATAGGGGCACGGATGACCTCACCAGACAGTGGTCCGATGTTCCTAAAGGGGCGGTCACCGAGACCTTGTACCCGGTAGGGTGTGTGGTCAGCAGAAGGTCCAGCAAGGAGGACGCGTCACCTACTCGGTCCGGGACACGCGTATGATGTGTCACCAGTTGAGTTAGGTTCTGCGTCAGGGCAAAGTCGTGCACGGCTCTGCCAGCGAAATCAGTTTTGCTGGAGCCAAGCCACGACGCATGGTGGGCATTAAAATCTCCCACGAAAACCAATTCCGCGGACGGGTACCGTGCCTGAGCGTCATCTGCCGCTCGACTCAGGTACTCCAGTACACGTGTAGTCTCCCTGTCTCCGTTATGCGACCTATACAGACACGCGTACACTCGCGTATCCATCCCAACATCTACGTGTACCCAAAGTACAGAGAAGTCGGGGTCCTCCAGACAGTACAAGCGACGACAGCAGATATCCGATCTGACGAACAAGCACACCCCGGCCTTCGGACGAAAAGATTCCTCCAGGGTATAGCCAGGGTAGTGAAGATACGATGTGTCGTCAGGTCGAGATATCTGCGTTTCCGTCAGGAAGAGCATGGCCGGCCCCACTTGCTCCAGATGCAGGTGGACAGCATTCAAATTAGTGTGCAGCCCCCTAATATTGGCCAGGTCCACGCCAAAGGTGCCGGGGTTGTGCACCGCTGTTGAAACGCTCTTCAATTGTTGTACTGTCATGTTGGTGTTTTGAGGAAGGTGCACAGGGAGCTAACAGAGATGATTGATGGGCAAAGCGTATCTCCATGGCCTCATCACAAATGGTCCAGGTTGGTGAGATGCCGACACGATGGACGGAAGGGCCCCCGGTCCCCCCCGGGAGTGGCCGCCGGGACCCCCGGCAATCCGGTCGCCAACCGGCACGACGGTCCACCCCGAGATTATGCGCCGGTTGATGGGGCAGCTTCCTCACAGTGGCAATCTGGAGGCCAGGCCCCTAAACTACCCAGCGGGCGGGCAGCGGAAAACCCGTTTCACCGGGTCTCCCTGGCAATCGTGTCGACGTCACACTCCCAGACGCAGTGAGTCAGCTTTGGTGACACTGGCCCACTCCTCAACTCCACCAGCCCCCCCTGCTACTGGGTCTCCGGGATACGTGCCGGAACACAGCGAACTGCTTGGCGGCACGACTTATCACCGGGTGTGGTGGCGAAACCCAGGCGACCATGCGGTCTACCACACGCTAGTTGGTTGCTCATTTGGCACTACCCGGGAGGCACGTGCGACTTATTAGTGACCCGAAGGTGTCGGCGGACGCGAGCAACTTAACCCCCCAATATATATTTATATAAATAAATAATTTGTATGCGGTGGCCGGTGACGATGACGATTACGATGACGGTTTTACTGAGTTTACTCCTCATTTTCATAACGCGCCTAAAGGAGTTCATTTTATTTCACAATGTCCGTAAAGAAGTAGGTATAACTTCAAAATTCTCAATAAGTCTCAAAGAGAACACAGTTGCACTGTACGTACGTCTAATAGGGACGAGTGTATAGACATAGCGACACACAGGAATACCTTTAGCTGGTGGGGTCAGGCAAGCGGGACAGCATTGGCCACAAGATTGGGCTAACAAGATGATTCCACATTGCGAACTGGTAATGTAACAAGATGTAGCATCAAGGGATGAACTATTTTTCACCTATACTATATGTATATTATGAATACAATTTAAATCATATGAAAAAGTGTTTGTTACTTAGGCATAGATCAGGTAATTTAAACATGTTTTGTCAATGATATTATATCTTAAAAAGGAGGTAGATAGGTTCTACGAGCTGCCAAAGCGGCACATTAATACCAGGACAATTGTCGTGCAAGAACCGAATGTCGTATAGACAACGTACCTTTCTTAAACTATCATTGTGTTTTGTACATTAAAAAAATGCATGACCCATCATGAATGACCATTAGAGGTACCTAAGATTTTGGAAGGAGAGAAGATGCCCCTTCGTATCGGAACCGCTGTCGCCAGTTTCCGATCGCACACAATGATAATTCATACTAACGAACCCATTCGCACTAGAGATTTTTGGCCAATCCAAAGCGTTGAATGAATCCACGTGCGTTCACGCACACATCGATCGGTAATATGGGGAAATCTCCCCATATTACCGCGTCGCGGACACGCCTCCGTCGCATATCTATACTCTCCTTCCAAAATCTTTGATAGGTACCTACCTATACACAAAGACGTACACTGTACCCGCGAGATTATAACACCAGGTTGTACCAGCACCTGGCGGCTGGAGACCACCCGCCAGGTGGGACAACGACATCAGGTACGTCGGCGGAGAGCAGTGGTTCCGTACCGCTGAAGGCCGGGAGGAGTGGAGGAAAATTGAAGAGGCGTATGTCCAGCAGTGGACGCATACACGCTGACTGACTATAGATAATATAGGTGATGATGGCAAGACTATGTTATATTTTTTATGTATGTAACTGAACGCGGTTTGCGCCATAGAGGTTGCAATTTTTATTATTATTTAATAAATGTAATTGATATTTTCAGATTTACATGTTTAGGTCTTAAAATATTTCAATCTCATGCTAAGTACAAACAAAACTTGTCATTTAGAAACATAAGATAATATATATATCTATTTTATTGATAAATATCAATAAAAATTGTGTTAAGAAAATATATAAAATTCGTGGAAAAAATATATACAACATCGAAATGTATACACAAATTCGTACCTCCATGAGTTTATTGGAATATTAGATTTTGAATGGCAATGCCTCGGGTAATGCGGTAACGTGAACATTTAGCATAAAATTCTAGAAACTATCGCAGCCTTTCATGTCAACATCTCAAAACAGTAATTTTACTCGTAAGCTGCTATCGATATTAGAGCATGATAATTTAATTAAAACGACTTTTGTCGATGACGATCCATTGTCGCAAGCCCAGACAAGGTCGAAGCGAAATCATTTCGCACACACTCATACGAGTACAAAAGTACACGAGTACAGGCACTTTTCGGTCATCGCCCTATCTGCGGACGCGGTGGGAATCTCCGGACTATTGGGGCTAGCAGTGATTGTGGAAGAGCGTTTTATTTAATCCCGCTCGGCTACCCCGATAAGACCACCTTTAAGGCTTGCGAACGGAACAGTAGCTAGTAGACTAGAACTATATTACATAGCTAATAATAAAAAAAAAAACGACCAAGTGCGAGCCGGACTCGCGCACCGAGGGTTCCGCAGCACAAAAAAAACACTTGTCTTGTATGGGGACCCCCCTTAAGTTTTGCTTTTTCTATTTTTTATTATTTATCAATTTATCCGCCATAATATCACATATTCTGTGATAATTTCAACCGGCTAGGGTTCAGGGATAGGGTTTCAAAGATACAGCAGTAAGACAAACAGACCTACAGACGGCGGCGTAGGTTTAGTACCTAATAAGCTCCCGCGCGAGGTACGGAAACCTAAAAGGATAGATCAGCTATAGCGGACATTCATTTGCATACAATTTACTTCGCCCTCAATATAGCTGTCATCAATATTCAAACTACCTACTAGACCGGACAACAAGAAAAAAATCGTAATCCTATAAATCGCTACCTAGGTAATAGATAAGTGGCTCATACTAGTGAGACGTGAGTTTGACACGCCCGTATGTGGGGTTATAGATTTATTGACGTTCGAGGTCAAAGTTTTTGTATGAAAATGTTCCCAGTGCCCGCCCTACAACCTGGTATATTTAAATCTCCTTGATTAATGTTCACCAGATTGCTCGTAACACGCGTTTTCGCAAGGCGTGTGACAGTCAAAATATATCAAATCAAATCAAATCAAATCATTTTTATTAATTCAGGCACTTGTCCCATTCATTGCACACACAACAAATTCAGATACACTAGAATAGCAATAATATAACAATTAGAGTAACAATAATAATTATAAAAATATTAAAACAAATATGAATTAAATTAATAAAAAAATTAATTAAAAATAAAAAAAAATAAAAAAAATGCATCTTCAGTCATCATACGTAAGTAAAATTGTCAAACACTTAAGTGAGATAAAATAATAAAATTGTCTTTAATAAAAATATAAAATTATAATAATAATGCCTAATACTTAATAATTTATTTATTTATTTCAAAAATTCATAATAACTAATGTACATGCCAACATTTTCAATAATAACATTATGCTCGCTGGTCATGACGCGACCAAGAAATGCTGCCTTCTGCTTGCGCAGCACTCAAGGCCGTACCCAGGGGGGGGGTTCGGGGGGTTGTAACCCCCCCCGAAATAGGTATCCACTATGGCTGGTGTTCAGAAAATATATTTTTGAGCAGACAAACAATTTAAAATTCCGTGGGAACTTCCAACTAAATCACAACACAAAGGATCACGTGTATTGCATTGGGTTGGGGCAATAAACATCGGGCTATTTCGGAGGCGCCTATTGTTTCAAGACAAAACATCTGGTTAATGCTACCTACTTCCTAGCTACCCCGCAAGCAGACGACCAGGTGTAGTAGATAAGAAAGCGAGAGATTGGTTTAGTTATCCACCGTAATTCTTAATTCCGTTACGTTCATAGTGTGTGAATGTACCTACTGACGTTGTACACTAGTGAATTTGGAATCTATTTGGTGAGTACATAAATCAGAATTACCTACTTATTAATTTTCATAAATTTTATACAAACTGTTTGATTTAGTAAAGCGATATACAAGTCAAACTGAGGGCCGTTGGCCTAGCCCAATGGGAGACAGGTGTTAAGTAGTATTAATTTACAATACTTATCTCTTTAAATTTTTTTGAGAGGGGTCTTCTAGAAGTTCCGATTTGATTAAATAAATAAATAAGTATGAATTTTACTGCGATGTGGAAGGCCGAAGAGCATTTCTTCTAGTCAAGCTTTTTTTTTTATTAGGTTTAACCACACAGAATCGTTCTGTACATACAAATCTGTAAAATATATATTACATGGCTAGAACTATCTGTACTTAAGGCTAAACACAACATGAACAAATTAAGATACTAAGTAAGCTAAAATTAAAAACTTAAGCCAAAGCTTTATTCACATCCAAGAGAATGTACGAAGTTCTCTCAAGGTGTTTTCTTTCACCGGGGTGTTTTATATTTCTAACTATTATGCACGGACTAGGTGCTATGTCAGTGCTTCCCTTCGCCACGACCGAAGGGAAGCACTGACATGGCACCTAGATAACCAAGGTAAAATTAAGGATGTTGCAGGTGATGTAGCTAACAGCAGTTAAGATAAAAAAAACCGGCCAAGTGCGAGTCGAACTCGCGCACCGAGGGTTCCGTATCGCCATGTCATGGCTAGCGCCACTCACGCCATCTATGGCGTGTTATGGAATGCTTCATATTAGTTAAATGTCATGATTAGTTAAAATGCTTCATAATCTATTCGGTAGATGGTTTTTTGGTTTCTTCTATGGGAACCCCTGTGAATTTTTTACTTTCTCTTATTTTTATTATTTGTTGTTATATCGCTATTATATCCACTATTATAAAAAGTGGACCGATTTTCATGCGGTTTTTTTAAAAAAGCTTGAAATAAAAGTTAAATTACAAATTTAAAAAACCCCCGACCCTTAAAATGTCAAAAATAATTTCCATTTACTTACTTAAAGGAGTCGGGGGACCGCTAATTAAATAAAATATAAAAACTCAGAGCTGCGCGGGAATTTACTTAGCGGTCTCCCGACTCGACCCGACGTAAGTGAACGGAAATTACAATTTTTGACTTTTTAAGGGTCGGGTTTTTTTATTATTTGTTGTTATATCGGCCATAATAATATAATAACACATATTCTGTGAAAATTTCAACGGGCTACCTATTACGGTTCAAGAGATACAGCCCTCGAACGGACGGACGGACGGACGGACGAACGGACAGACAGACAGACAGACGACGTAGGCTTAGTAATAGGGTCCCGTACCGGACACGGAACCCTAAAAAATCGTGTAACAAAAGAATTCGATTTTTTTTAGCTAACATTATTGATTGATTTATATCTGAAACTAAATAGCTTTCGCTGAAAATGTTTTATTTAAAAGAAAAAACATTCTTACTTTCTCCATACATTTTTAAATACCTATTCCTGAAATATAAGGGTGAAGATCTTTTTTTTTGCCCCAAGTGGTGGAACAAAAGATGTTCAGAATATGAAATACTACAGGCCCAGCCTTCATGCTAACACCCATTTTTGAAACAGAGCGTTTAATGAAATACCTACATTACATGCACACTGTTCATATATAGGTCTTTCAAAATTAGTTAATAGTACGCTAAGGGCCCCCCTGTATCATATAGGGAGTAAAACCTATATAATGTTTTTTGGACCTTGGGCTTTTTTTTATGTAATTTTTTTTTTATGTATTTAAATAAAAAAATAGGTGGTTGATTTTTATAGCGTTACCGATTCAGTTTCATAACAGTAACAAAAAAGTCTGTATTACCATTATGATGTAACACGTGTAAGTTGGTAAAAAAATGAAATTCTTTCTATCCCATACTAATAAAACTAAAATTGTGGTTTTTCACAATTTCTGAAAGAAATAGATCTATATATTGGAAGACTTTTTTGTTCCTGGCATGAAACTGAAACGATTAAGAAAAACATGATTTTTTTTTATTTTATCTTAAAAAAAAATTTTTCTGTAAAAAAAATCTTTGTTCTTCAAAAGTGATCTATTTCGGATACAGCACCCTTCCCCCCCCCCCCCCCCCCCCCCTCCTCCTTAGCGTACTATTAACTAATTTTGAAAGACCTTATATAACGTAGGTACATGAGTTTACAAATATTTTTTCGAACCTTGACCCCCCCCGAAACAAAATCCTGGGTACGGCCCTGGCAGCACTCCAAAGAAGTCATCGATCCTGTTCTCGGCGAACATGCCAGACGCACTACACCTCCACGGCAAACCCAGCATGCACCGCAGTGCATTGTTATATTGTACACGCAACGAGTTAAACGCTCGCTGCGTGTAGTTGCACCACAGATGTCCGGTGTAGAGCGCCTGACAGTAGGCCTTGAACAGTGTGATCTTGACCTCCCTCGAGCACCGCGCAAACCGTCTGGCGAGCATGTTGCTCTTCATGGCAATTACTCTTCGCTGGCGCTCCATGTCTTCATCGTCCTTCAGTTTCTCCGTTATAATGTGCCCGAGATACTTGAACTTTGTAACGGTTTTCAGAGGAAAACCGCGCAAAGTTACTGGTGGCACATTTTCGGGACCGCTGCCGTGTCGGAAGACCATCAATTCGGTCTTTTTTACGTTGTTCGTCAATCCGTGTCCGGCAGCGTATTGCTCACAGATACCTATCAGCCTTCTCAGTCCCTTCACAGAGGGGCACAGCAGCACCATGTCGTCTGCATAACTCAAATTGTTCACGCAAACCGCGCCAAGGTGGCAGCCGACACCGGCGCCGCTGAGCTCCTCTATGAGTCCGTTCACATATAGATTGAACAGGGTCGGTGACGTCAATCCTCCCTGTCTCACTCCGCATTCCAACCGGTACTCGTTTGACATCGCATCTCCCCATCGCACCGCATTTGTTTGGTTTCCGTACCAGTAACTGAAGAGACTAGTGATATCTTCCGAGACCCCAGTCGTTTCCATTTTTTCCCATAATATTTCATAGTTTATTGTATCGAATGCACGACTGAGGTCCAAGAAGCATGCATGGACCGTGGTGCTCTTGTCTAAGTAATATTTTACAGTCCGCTTCAATGCTACCACAGCCATGTCAGTCGAGAGACCGGGCCGGAAACCAAACTGCGCATCGTGTAGGTTCAGATGCCTACAGAGCTCCGGCTGGAGGAGCCGCTCGAACAACTTCGATAGCACGGTCGCCAGAGAGATAGGTCGGTAGTTTGACAGGGACGACACGTCACCGGTCCTGTTCTTTACTATTGGAACTACTACAGTTTTCATAAAGTCCGCTGGCAGGTATCCGTGAGCGATACAGGCATTATACATGAGGGACAGACTTTCAAACAGTGCAGGTCCAGCGAAGAGCAAATGCTCCAGACTGAGCGCGTCATGACCAGGTGACTTACCGCGCTTCATTGCGCGCACGGCCGTGGCGACCTGCTCCGCCGTGAAGTGGAGGCAGGCGCGTGGCACCACCTCGCGTGGCGGCGGAGGCGGTGGCAGAGAGGCGGGTCCGCCCCTCCCGCCGCCGCCGCCGGCGCCCGCGGCAGCGTGGTCCCCTGCGACCGCGCATGCGCATGTCAGCGGCGGAGAAGGCGGAGGTGTCGGAACGGTGGTGCTTACTTGAAAATGTTGCATGAACATATCCGCTATTTCGTTTTTGTCGTGTGTGCCGTTTACGGTCACAGGAAGACTGGCTTTATTGTTCAACTTAGTCGCTTTCCAAAATTTGGAAAAATCTTTATTTTTCCGATGTTTGGCAATTATGTCCATTCTTATTTGTTCTTCATTGCGCTGACACCAGCGCAATGTATTTTTGAATTCCTTGCGACTAAGGTACATTTCGTCATATGTTTTGCCCTGCTTTGGTTTCCCCTCCAGAATCCACATACTAAATTTTAAACGTGCTACTTCATGTTTTTCCCGTACGTGGAAGTTCCAACCCACGACCACTGGTTTTCTAACAGCTTTATTCGCTCGGTAGGTGTTAATCGCGGCAGACTGAAGCGCGTTCACAATTTCGCTATACATAAAATCGATGTAAGCATGATGTTCGTGGTTTCTGCAGTAAAAACCAGAGCAGGGCAATTCCACGCCAGCAAGTGCCTGACTCAAATATGCAGTTTCGTCTTTGTTTCACAGATATTTCTATTTACCCTGCTCGACGAGCTGATGCTTATTGTATTTTTTAAATTATTTAAGGTTTAATTCCGTTCGGCTACCGCCATAAGGCCGATTTAAATAGGGCAAGAAAACGATAAACAAATTTTAAAATTTTTATTACATAGATAGATAGAATTTTAATTTAGGAAATCACAGTGATAGAAATACTTTATTGGACCAAATACATTTTACAGAAACAAGAATGATGTAATAATGTACGTGACATGCAAAGGCGGACTTATCCCTTACAGAGATTTCTTTCAGTCAACCTTTGGATGTTTGAAAGTAGTATGTAGTAAATTGTAAGCAGGAGCAAAAGACTTGAGTGTAGGAGTGAGCTCACTCTATTATTAAACGTCTGGGACAGTAGGGCAGGAAAATTATGTTGGTAGTAAACGGGATAGTCCACCGGGATATCATTGTGGGATAATAACTAGGCCCGCGAGCTTCAAAAGCTTCCCTTTCCCTTAACGGTTTCGTTTAAAGGGCTCACATAAAGGTTTATTCACATTAGCCCAGTAAATATATGTAAAGCGTGTAAAGCGCTGAAGGCCGGGAGGACTGGAGGAAAATTGGAGAGGCGTATGTCCAGCAGTGGACGCTTACACGCTGACTGACTGTGTTTTTTTATCAGAGAGAGAGAGAGCAATTTGGCATTTCCTGTTGCCTGTTTTTGGCATTTCTGCTAGTGATGTTGTGAATGAAAAAGATGAATCGAAAATATTTTTCGAACATTTACCACAATAGTTTTTTTTTATGATTACGCGAGACGCTTGGGCCGTTAGCGTGGATTTTTGAGCTGAAGACGCCCAAAAGCGTTTAGCTATTAGAACTGATTTAATAATACAGTAATGCCTCTAACATCTTCTTACTTTTTAGGAACAGTGGCTTGTATTGATTAATTCTTTCTTCTACACGAGGTCAGTTAAATATTTTTTCTAGGAACTCATGTTTCTTCACGTATTTACATTTCCATACATATCAATTACTAAATAATAATATATAGAATGTAATATATATACATACATACTTGTACATACAGGTATGAAACAAAATTTCTTTATTATTTTTTAGATTTTTACTTCATATTGACGGAGTTAATACAGTTTTACAGTGTTTGCAACCGAGAAAACTTTTAAAATTTACTCAAAGGGTTTTGTTCACTACCAACGTATAGGTCCCTTGATTAGAAGCATAGGGCGTTAGAGGTATTCGATATTTTGCGAAATTGGCACTGTGGTGCTTACGTGATTGGCATAGGACGTCATTCATGTGGTAGTTTCAGCAGCAGTTGCTACGCTTTGTTAGTTAATTAGTTATTAGAAATACAAAATATGCTGATACGTCTAGTCAAATAAAAGTAAGTTTTATGGTCATAAAAGGTACTGTACTAAAATTATTTCTTCCTGACCCTTGCCGCAATAATCGTCATCGACAACTAGTGTTATGGCTTAGATCCATTGTCTTCAATGGGAACTGGTCGAAATTATTTATGGCTAGAAGGCTCAGAACGGTTTAACTTTACTATACTCGTAGTCTAGCTACCACTCCCACTATGCTACCCCCTAGAGTCACTAGAATACACTGTAGAGGTAGTAATACCTCAACTTCTGTCCTAAACTCCTTCCAAATCTTTTACATTGGTACCTAAAAATTTTCCACGAGTATTGTAGGGTTACTTCCGGTTTACTATCCTAATGTAAACTAGGCTTTAAGGGCTAACGATCAGAAAGGCCAACCAATTTGTAAATTGATTCCAAAGTATACAACCCCGTAGAGCCGCTCAACAATGACGGGGCTGTTAGTGTGATTGTCTCGGCGGAGCCGGCCTACACGAAGCGATACACGACACACGAGGACATAACAAATAGTTTGCCACGCCCGTCATTCTTGGGATTTAACTGAATTACAGTCCGTAGAGGTTTGAACAGCATATGTCGTGTTCACGCATTTCCGATACCCGTCTACCACCGAATTTCCAAGGGCACAATCGGTGAAACGGCGTCATACAAAAAGTCGAGTTTGTAGATTTATTTGGTTCAGAGCCTCCGATCTCAAGCATGAGAGTCTCTCAAGACTGTGTCTTATTTAACTCAGCAATACAAAAATCGTTTTCTCCCGATTGATGTTTCTCCTAAACAACTGTGAGCTTGGAGGATGTAAGTGCAAATAAATATTTAATTGTAGATTAAATATTTAATAAAAGTAATAAATGTCTTTGACGGAAAGGAGTATTGTATTTTTGATCGAATATATAAAATGACATGACTACAACATAATGAACGGCAGAGAAACAGGGGTTTTCCGAATTTTCAAGGGCATAATTAGCTATTTTTTTATCTAGTCAAGTACATACAATTGCGTGTTAGTGTTTGGTGGTAAAAGTATGTCTTGTAGAAAGTTATACATTTTTTCTAACATCAAACTCGCAGTGGTTTAAGAATAACATCAATCTGGAGAAACCTATTTTTGGCACTGATGCGCTTTAACTACTAAATACTACTACTACGGACAGGCAGAGGCCTAGTGCGGCAGCTAACAGCCGCGCTCAGTCATTCATCAGTCATCCATCAATCATCACATCACATCATATTATTTAATGCCACAGACAATACATAGGAGTATACATACATGCGATACATAATGTCTTGTAACAGTACCATATTCTACGAATCTGACAAGCAAAGGCGAGCGCCCTCTGCCGTCGCTGCCACATGTGACGGCGCAAGTAGTCAATAATATAATACGAAATCGCCTAAAGCAGTCGTCATACAAAGATGTGTATGGATTGACTTTTACTATATTTAAACAAACATATTATCCAATATTCAATATCCTCACATCATTACTCAATGAATGTTTCAAAGAGGGAGTGTACCCTGAAATGCTTAAAGTAAATCGTGTGTGCCCATAATTCAAACATAAAGGTGATCGTACAGACATAAATAACTACAGACCAATTACACTTGTTCCCATCATATCTAAAATATTTGAAACTGCACTATCAGATAGCTTATCTTCGAATATTTTGAAAAGAATAACCTGAAACTCAATTTGCTTACAGAAAAGAATCGCTCAAGAACGCAAGCAGCACTAAAATTCATTGACAAGGTAATAAATGGCATTGATACAAAACAAAAGATGGCAGCGTTGTTCTATCTATCAAAAGCGTTGGATGTTGTAAACAACAATTTACTATTAAATAAACTGGAAGCATATGGTGTAAATGGGACCCCATACAAAATCCTCAAATCTTATCTAACAGACACATTTCAAATAACAGAACTTATTTCTGTTATTTGGGTCAGGGCCGACAGATCCCCATAGCTCTAAACCAGGTAACGTTAGGATCGGTGTACCGCAAGGATCTGTCCTAGGAAACTGCTTATTTCTTGTATTTATCAATGATATAGCATTCAGCCTTAATAATGTGGTGGGTATATTATTTGCAGACGATGTGTGCGCTGTCGTTGAGGCAAAAGAACCTAAACAGTTTGAGGAAGCGTTGTCATTAGTAACCGATATTCTTATTCAATTCAATTCAATTCAATTCCATTTATTCTCTATAGGTAACAAGGTTACACTTAGGTTCGTCAACATGCAATAGTGATAGGTATAATAACAATATACAATAAGGCAGGTACTTAAATCTTTATAGTTCTATCTATGTCATGGTCCAAGCAAGAAATAGGCCATCGTCAAGTTTCTTATCACAATAAAACATATACAATTAATTTTCTGAATAGAAATTCAATAACAATAACAGAATAAAGTCAAAGTCTAAAATTATAAAAAAATTTAATCTAATAAAATGTTTGTCAAAAATAACATAAAAAAACATATGCAATTAATTTTCAGAATAGAAATTCAATAACAATAACAGAATAAAGTCAAAACCTAACATTGTAAAAAATCTTAATCCTAATAATAAAATGTTTGTCAAATATTGTAAATAATAAAGATTTAAAAATAAAATGCAGGAAATACAATTTGTCAAATGATCTTGTCAAATAATTATATAAATATGAAGACTATTAATAATAAACAATTTAAATCAGTTGTCAATATTTTTTTTTTCATTGAGATATCATTTGTCAAAATGTAAAAAAAAAAAAAGTTATAAATGAGATTAAATTAAAAAATTCAATTGAATTAATGATAAAATTATAAATAAACCTAAAGTACGATTGCGTAGCTAAATAATGACTAGAAAAAATTATCACAAAGGACTTCGTCCAAACTATAGTAACTCTTAAATGTTAGCATGTTTTTCACTTTGCTCTCAAACTCCTTATCACCCAAATTTCGTACTTCAATCGGAAGTTTATTGAAAAATAATATACTGTTGCAGAGAAAACTTTTTGTCAATTTCGATAGCCTATGTCCAATGCTCTGGATGTTCGCACGGTTCCTTGTATTGTAGTTGTGTATTTCAGAGTTCGATGGAGTATTGCTTAGGTTTTTTCTGGCGTAGAGTAGGTTCTGAAAGACGTACGCACTTGTCATCGTCATAATGTTTGTTTCGCGGAATTTCTCCCTGCAAGAATCACGTGGCCTCATGCTTCGTAGATTTCGAAGGGCTCGTTTTTGCAGAATGAAAGTTCTGTTTGCATGTGCGGCAGACCCCCAAAACATGAGACCATACGACATTATGCTATGAAAATACGCAAAATACACCATTCTCGCAGCATTTACCCCACCGATTTCTCTGATTTTTTTAACTGCATAACATGCAGAGCTCAGTCTTTTGGAAATTTTATCTATGTGGTTTTCCCATTTCAATTTGCAATCCAATCGAATGCCCAGAAAATCTACCTCAGTTACAATGTTTAAAGATAACTCAGAAAAAACTTTCATTACATCATTTGCCCCCTTCCCAAGTTTAGATCCGAGAGCAAAGCGAAGAGCATTTGTCTTCTTAACATTTAATAACAAATTATTAACTTCGAACCACGTTGTTAAATCTTTGACGACTTTGATTATCGTAGAGCAAACAGAAGTCAGATCTTTGTGGTGGAATAGTAATGAGGTGTCATCAGCAAACATGATAATGTCGCAGTCGTCAGATATACACACACTGAGGTCGTTAATGTAAACCAAGAATAACAGGGGGCCCAAAATTGAGCCTTGAGGCACCCCTAGGTTGACATTACTTTCGCTTGATTTTACTCCGTTAACCTCACATACCTGTCTTCTGTTGGCTAAATAAGATTCAAACAGTTTAAATTCTCTTCCTCTGATCCCGTAGTGGTCGAGTTTCTTTAGAAGGATGTCATGCTGAACACAGTCAAATGCTTTTGAAAGGTCACAGAAAATACCATAAGTGTTTTGTGATTCGTCTAAGGCAAATAGTATATCTTTTATCATATTCTCAATTGCATTTGTGGTAGATTTACCTTTCTGAAATCCAAATTGTTTATTATTCAAGATGTTATTCTTATTAAGAAAACCTATAAGACGATTAGCCATTGCTTTTTCAAAAATTTTACTAAAAACAGGAAGTAATGATATAGGTCTATAGTTCTGTGCATCAGCATGACATCCTTTTTTGTATAGAGGGATGACCCTAGCCAGTTTTAGTTCGTCCGGAAATACGCCTGTTTTTAAACAATCATTGAATGCATTTGTGAGTGGTTCCGTTATTTCCTGGGACAAGAATCTTAAAATTTTTGGCGATAGAAACCATAAATCTAGCGAAGTTTTAGCTTTCATTTCAGCTAAAATTCGCGAAATTTCTATATTTGTTGCCAGATTGAAAACAGCGCTGGTTTCATTTGTAACCATATATTTATTTAGAAATTTAGCAGCATTTTGGGGACATGATTTAAGAGGTTTTGTGACATTTTGAGCTACAGAGCAAAAGTAGTTATTAAAATAGTTTGACACATCTGTCGAATTAGTGATGTGATTGCCCTCTTCAGTATGCAATTCAATATTTCTTTTTTCATTATCTTTACTATCTCTGCCCGTTTGCTCTTTAATTATTTCCCAAGTAGTTTTAATTTGGTTTGCTGAGTTTGCTATCCTATTGTTGTAGTACATTTGCTTTGCTTGAATGGACACTCTTTTAAATAATTTGCTGTATCTTGTGACATATGATTTCAAATGAGTATTGTAATTGTTTTTTAGTATTTCATATAGTAGAAATAGCTTGTCACGTGACTTGCGTATTCCTGGTGTAGCCCAATCACAGAAATTAATTTTTGATTTACTTATTTTAGATTTTAGTGGTAAATATGTTTCCACATATCTATTAAAAGTTACAAAGAATTGTTTAAAATTAAAATTTTCACAATTTGAAAATTCTGATTGAAGTGCTTGCTTTAATTCTTTAATATTATTTGTATTTAATATTCTACGTTTGATTAGTGTGGGTTTTTGCTTCTCATTAGTAACTAAAATAGATATCAATTGCCCGTAGTGGTCTGATTTTATGCACTGAAATATTTGGGAAGTCACTGTATCAACATTTGTAAAAAAATTATCTAAGCAAGATTTTGTCGTTTGTGTTATTCTAGTAAATGTGAAGATGCGCTGCTTTAAGTAATAACTATTAAATATGTCTGAGAGCTCATGTGATTCGTCAGTCTCCAAGGGAAATTGTACATTAAAATCCCCACATAATACAATCGATTTATTGTTATTATTACAAAT
Source organism: Nematopogon swammerdamellus (assembly GCA_946902875.1). Classification (NCBI taxonomy): domain Eukaryota; kingdom Metazoa; phylum Arthropoda; class Insecta; order Lepidoptera; family Adelidae; genus Nematopogon; species Nematopogon swammerdamellus. The sequence goes on from OX336336.1 coordinate 21,709,138, forward strand.
TGTATGCAGACATTCTTCTAGCTTGTCTTTGAACATTTTTATAGACGATGATGGAGAACGATAGACTACTAATACTATAAGGCCATCCAGCTCTACACAGCTTGATTCAAACAATTTATCAACAGATAAGTTTACAATATCTGGCCTATTTTTTGCTTGGACACCATTTTTAACCATTATTAGAGTACCACCTCTTGAATACTCAGTTCTGTGACTACTGCTTATTATTTTATAATTTTTTACACAGTTTACTCCTATTTCATCACAATTTAAGAAAGTTTCGCTAATACAGAATATGTCAATCTTTAGATCATTTAAGCACATGTCTAACTGCAAATTTTTTCCCTTCATCCCCTGAATATTTTGGTGGCCTATAATTAACTGTTTACGGGTAGAAGGGATCAAATTTTTAGTTTTGTTGTCACTAAGTTTGGAACTTTCATTATAGAGGCTACAATTTATTTGATAAGGCTCAGTGTTTGCCGTGTCATTTACCTGAGTGTATTTGTTCCTATTCAAATATGTTTTATTAACAAAAATAGCTTTACTTTTATTACCACCTTCTTTAGGCGGTTTATTCATAAAAAAGAACTATTATTTTTGCAGAAGTTAAGGTTCGTCATACGAATGGACTTGTTTACATGTAGAACTTGCCTTGACAAATTAAAAGCACGTTTCTGTGACTGTATTCTATTTCTATAAAACCAATTATCCATGTCGTTCATTTCAAGATAAATTACATTTTCTGCTGTCTTCGTACGTGCCAGAACTTGATTATTAACTATCATAATATTGCTATTTATTTTTGCACTGTCTGTGCAAGTCTCTACGACATAAGCTAGAGAGCTTAAGTATAATGTTATACCATGTTCATTACAAATATTAATTGATTCATTAATCAATGTCATGTATTTTTTTACCTTGCGGTTCATGCTACTGTCTCCTATAATAATTGCTATGCTATCACCCGAGTTAAAATGTTTTACATTTTTTCGTAAATCTTTTACGATCTCTTCTAGAGAAGCACCAGGCTTACACAGACTGGTCGCGTCATAGGTATTTTGGACATGACTAGCTAAATTAAGTCCGTACTTATCTCCTAGTATGAGTAGTTTAGGGATTCGTTTGATATTTTTGGTGGTTGCGGGGTCAACCGAAGCACTTTGCACTTCAGTGGAACTCACAGCTGTTGAAAGCATATTAGTTTGTACACTCATTTTATTTTTATTGATTTCAATTTTTTTGCCGCGGTAGTCTTACGCTTCCCTATTCTATTATTTGTTTGCGTGATTGCACCATCGCCGGCTGGAGTACAAGAGTAGCCGCAACCAGTGATGTCGTTAGATGGCACGGCAGGCGCCGGCACCATAGCAGCGACTGCAGCGAACGAGTTACCATTGCCACACGGGTCAGTAGTGGCGCCTGCCTGGACGCGTGCGGTGGCTAGTGCTGCATCGCCGGCAGACAAGCCGGCAGTGGCGCCCGCCTTTGCGCTCGCAGCAACTTGGGCTGCATCACCGGCAGACAAGCCGGTAGTGTTACCGACCTGGGCGCTCGCGGTGGCGACTCGGGCTGGATCTCCGGCAGACGTGGTGGTAGTCGCGCCCATCTGGGTGCTCACAACGGCAACTCGGGCTGCATGGCTGGCAGACATGATGGTAGTAGCGCCCCCCTGTGAACTCGCGTGGAATAGTGCTGCTCTTTTTGCTCGTTTTCTAAGTAGAAGTCTTTTCTGTAGTTGACGTCGTAAACGCACCAAGCGAGTCAGTTCAGAAGACCTTGATAGAATAAGCTGACGTATTTGATTGTGCGGTTTGGATTTATTTGAGGGTGAGTACTCATATTTAGTATTATTTATCTCACGCAATAGTGTGATAGTCTCCTCCAGCTCGTTTATTAAACAAAGCGCATCTTCATAGCCCTCGTTTGCTCGCTGAAGTTTTTCAACTTCTTTCACGAGCTCGTCACGCTCGGCCATGGCGTCATACATCGCTATTTCTTGCTCAGCCAGCTCAGACTTTAATGCAGTGTTTTTATTTAATAACGTCTTATACTCTGTTGCAGATTGTTCTATTTCTTGTAATAGTCCTTCGTTTGTTTTATTAGATTTTTGTAAGTCCATTCGTAGTGACTTCATTGTGTCCATTCTTTCTTTTTTCTTTATATGCACATCTGAAATTCCTTGTTCTGTGGTCTTAATAATTCTAGTGCTTCTACGCAGCATATTATTTCCTTTCGGTAGATATAACTTAGTTGAAGATCCTTCTCCGCTGGCGAACCCCAGTTCGTGGCTAGGTTTTTTATAATTTTTATGTTTTTTTTTTTTTTTTTTTACTTTTTTTATATTGTAACAATATTACTTTATTTTAATTTTTGACAGCCGGAGTGTAATTTCAGGTAAAAAAGTTTATATTTTTATCAATAAGTTTGTGTGCACGTAGATGGATGTTTTTCTACTAGGTGTCACTTCATTTATATCAATGGAACGCCATCTTCTGGCGTTGGCCCTAATTTCGTACGGGATTGATCTTCATCATTTCTGTTGAGTGGATGTGTTCAGAGTTCTGTCGAGCGGTCAAGTTTATATGGTGTTATTCTGAGTTGATCATAGATGGCGCTGTATTGTATTTACTGATGTCATGGTGGGTAGGTTTTTGTTGTTTTTATATGTAAGATTGAATATTCCTAAATTATTAAAATTTTATAAACATGCATAGTTCAAATTAAAGTCAAATTAAGTATTTAGACTGACCTTCAGTTATTTTTGTCTTATATGGTATTTAGGTGGATTTGTTGAATGTTTTGTTTTAGTTAGATACTTATTTTATTTTGACTTTTTATATACTTTCACTGTAATTCAAGTTATAAAAACACTCACACAGTAAGATCGAACACTGAATAACTTATACGGAATACTGTATGCTTCGTTAAATCTGTTTCTTTAATGTTTAAAAAATTTTTTATATGTGGTCTTTTGTAGTAGTATTTACAAAGCTAGCGACATCTAGCGACTCTTAAATGGCGACTTAATAAATGGTTCAAAGCAAACTGACTTCTATTAAATCCATCCAAAATCAATTTTATGCGTTTTAGTGGCAGAAAGGTAAAATATATTGAGAAATTAAATATTGTATAATATGATGATAAAAATATAATGAAAACAGAAAAAAAAATCCTAGGCTCTATTATTGACCCTCAACTGAATTGGAAATTACACATTGATGGTTTGTGTAAGGTTAAGTGTATGCGTTGCGACGTTTGTCATAATAATAAATGTATTATCACCGTCCGCCGTAATAGATAATAACATAGACAAATCTATACCGTGTGGTGCCGGTACTTTAGAATAGCCCCACTGCATCTCTCCCCGTGCATGTCGTAAGAGGCGACTAAGGGATAAGGACAAGATACTGCGCTAAAGGGCGACAGGCTAGCCACTTCTCACCTTGGCGCAGTCCTTCCACCTAGTCATGCAGCAGGTGGGTTCTTCGTGCCTTACTTGCTGCTTGATAGTTGTCTTGTCCGTATACTGTGCTAAACGTGGTGGTCGGTGTTGTGCTGTAATTTACCAGAGTCCTTATAGCACAACATCGATTACTCTGCTTACCCTGATTGTCGGGATACAGCGTGTGTTATGTATGTTATGTATGTGCAAATCTATACCTATGTCTATGGTGCTGAGGCCATTGATTTCTAATTGAACAATATTTGTACCGGTCTCCAGTTTGTTGTTCATAAACTGTATTGTGTGTATTGTGTAAATAAAATTAAAAAAAGTTATCTTATCAAAAAAGAAACTACGCACGTGCACAACTCACACAAATGTGGTCCTATAGTATAGTGTATTCTCACGGTGACTTTGGAGAAATTTTTTCAAAGAAATTCACATACAAATTGGTCAAACCTATTCTCTTACATCACATAGATACATGTAGAGATACAGAGAGTCATGCTCGTTACTGCGGAGCAGGCTCAGGTACTTTGGATGGAACACTCGAGACAGCGACTAAGCCCAGACAGACTCGTGCGATAGAAAATACATTTTCTCGATCGAACATAATCCCCCATGAAGAAGCTTATCATACAATTTCTGGGACGCAAGGAAATCGTTGGTCTTGAAAATATAAAACATTTTCACTGCGAACAATCTTGCTATTTTAAATCCATACATACCTATATCATCTCATTCATTCATATAAGGTATGAGTATAAACCAACGAAGCAACTCGCGAGGTTTATAGAATGGTAGCCTGAATATTAATTAACAGGGTTTTAATAAATCCTTTGAATGCTTCAATGATCTGAACTAAAATAGATATTATTTCTATCCGGAAAAGAGCAATGACCAATTACCAGTAATTACCTATTAAATCCCCTTTATATCCTCACTTCCAGTACGTGATGGGAGATTTTAATGCCAAACTGGGCAAGCCTCTGAAGGGAGAGAGAGCAGTAGGTCCGTACGGTATCGGTGTCAGGAATCGACGCGGCCAGATGTTGGTCAACTATCTCGAAGCCAACCAGCTCCACGCCATGAATACCTTTTTCCTGAAGAAGGAAAAAAGGAAATGGACGTGGGCCAGCCCTGACGGTTGCACGAGGAACGAGATCGACTTCATACTGGCGGACAGTAAATCGTCGTGTATAGACGTTACTGTCCTAAACCGCTTCGATACTGGCAGCGATCACCGACTAGTGCGAGGTACGCTGAAGCTAAACCTCAAGATGGAACGGCGCAAACTCATCCACAAACCGTTGGCCAAGCTAAACATACCGGACGAGACGCTCGAAAATTTCGAAGCCAAACTCGCGGATGCTTTTAGCTTAGCGCCACGAGATGAGGATGCCGACATCGACAAGGTGTATACGAGCTTCGTATCCGCACTAACGGACACTGCAGAGCAGCACTTCAGCAAAAGTCGACAGGCACCCCGTAGCAAGCTATCCGCAGAGACGTTGAGGCTCCTGGAAACACGACGGAATATGAAACCGGAGACCCGGAGTAGTGTCGTGCACAGGAACCTCAACAAGACCATAAGCAAGTCCATTCGCCGTGATATTCGCCGAGAGAACATGAAGATGGTTGAGCGCGTTATAGAGGAAAATCGAGGCAGCAAAGTGTTTGCCCGTGCCTTCTCTACCGGCGCTAACCAAATCTCGAAACTCGAGCGGGCGAATGGGGTTGTCACTGCAAGAAAGCCGGATATTCTTGAGGCGGTAGAGGAATTTTATGGCCAATTGTACTCCGCAGCAATCCCTGCCCCAAGTCCAAGCAAACCAGTCGATTCTGATAGGCGTGCGCCGCTCACTAGACACTACACGGAAGATCTACCCGATATTAGTGTCTATGAGATAAAGGCTGCCTTGAAAGGACTCAAAAAACACAAGGCTCCAGGTGAAGACGGGATAACGACAGAGCTGCTGAACGCTGGCGGACGACCGATCCTGAAGGAACTGCAAAAACTGTTCAATGCAGTTCTTGAAGGCGGTGTAGTTCCGGCCGCATGGCGAAATAGTGTCGTTGTCTTGTTTCACAAGAAGGGGGATAGGGCGAAGTTGAAAAACTATCGACCTATCTCACTTCTTAGCCACGTGTACAAGGTCTTTTCAAGAGTCATCACGAGTCGGCTGACACAGAGGCTGGACCAGTACCAGCCTCGTGAGCAAGCTGGATTTAGGAAAGGGTACGGCACCATGGACCACATATTTACTGTGAGACAAGTGGTGCAAAAATGCGAGGAGTACAACAAGCCGCTCTTCCTAGCCTTCGTCGACTATGAGAAGGCGTTCGACTCAGTTGAAAAATGGGCTGTCGAAAACTCCCTCCTCAGGTGCAGAATCGACCACCGCTACATCGAGGTGCTCCGAAATCTGTATCGGTCCGCGACGATGACTGTGAGGCTTCACGAGAATACCCAACCTATCCTCCTTGGTAAAGGCGTAAGGCAGGGGGATGTGATCTCACCCAAGCTCTTCACAAACGCATTGGAAGATGTGTTCAAGATGCTTGAGTGGGACAACATGGGTATAAACGTGAATGGAGATCTTCTCAGTCATCTGCGTTTCGCCGATGACATTGTTCTTCTGTCCAATTCCCGAGATCAGCTTCAGATCATGCTGGAAGACCTTTATACAGCGTCGATGAAGGTTGGTCTGAAGATGAACCGGGACAAAACCAAGGTCATGGCGACCGAGGTTATGACGGGAGGACAATTTGTTATTGGCGGAGAAGTGATCGAACAGGTTGAAGAGTACATATACCTCGGTCAAATTCTGCGGCTTGGTAGACAAGGTCTGCTTAAGGAGGTGGAGAGACGAATTCAACTGGGTTGGGCTGCCTTCGGAAAACTAAAATTCGTCCTGAAGTCTGACCTTCCGCAGAATTTAAAGACCCGTATATATGACCAGTGTGTCCTCCCGGTTATGACGTACGGATGTGAAACGTGGACTCTGACGGTCGCTGTTGTCCAAAGGTTGAAAGTTGCCCAGCGAGCAATGGAGCGAGCCATGCTGGGTATATCGCTACGTGATATGGTGCGTAACGAGGCAATCCGCCGACGCACCAAAGTAGTCGATATTGGACACCGGGTGGCTAAGCTCAAGTGGCAGTGGGCTGGGCACGTTAGCCGAAGAGACGATGACCGTTGGAGTAACCGTGTCCTACACTGGCGGCCGTGGACAGGAAAACGGAGTGTGGGAAGACCACCCGCCAGGTGGGACGACGACATCAAGTACGCCGGCGGAAATCAGTGGTTCCGTATCGCTGAAGGCCGGGAGGACTGGAGGAAAATTGGAGAGGCGTATGTCCAGCAGTGGACGCTTACACGCTGACTGACTGACTGACTGACTGACCTATTAAATAATATAGTTTTACCAATTCATAGAAAATAGGTAAGCACGAAGCTGGTACAGATGTAATTTGTCTCAGTCGACTCGATCAAGAAACGACACGGCTACTTCCTAGGTTAAATAAAAAGAAATCTAACCCGACAGCTTGCCCAACAGTGAGCTAATGTTAAAATAACATTACGACACCGAAGCAATGCTAACAAAAAGTGAGAAAATGGAATCCGTTCCAGCGGAATCGAATTTATTACCGAAATAAGATATCAAATTCGAACATTACAAGCCCGAGTGGAAGCCAATACTCATAAATTGATATTCCCAGCCCGACGAATACGTGAAGCGGTGCTCTATCCGACGCGATACTCAATTACTGAGTGACTTATCTCGTATGTTGCTCGATCGATAAAAGCAATCTCGAGGAATAAAAGGAATGAATCCACATCGGCCCTGATGTAACAATAACGATGTGTCTGACGCATAAATCCCGCGGGCTCGTATATCATAATGATCGTGGATCCGATCGGAACCGATCATAGTCGCGTGTCAAGATTACTTTTACGAGAAAGTGGCTGACGCGGCAAACAGTCAAGCCGGACAGGTGTCACGTTACAATAGTGACTGATACATTATCATCTTGTTGCAGGAATCATGATTTCTCAAACAAATACATAGAACCTCCTAAAATACTACTCCTAAAATATTCCTCCTAAAATACTCACAATCCCAGGCGTGACTGGCAGATAATGCCTTTAGGCTTTAAGTCCGCCTTTTGTCACTTTTTGTGCAATAAAGTGTATTTTCATTTCATTTCATTTTCATGTCATTTCATAAATGAAATAATGTTCATATTGTCAGCTTCTTTTATGTTCTGAAATGGGAAAATAATGTTGCATGTGTGGATCTAACTGGCCAAGCCGATCTAAAAGAAAAGGTGATTTAAAAGAAAGCTGCGATGATTGTGTAGGGATACTTGTATAAATATTTTTCCAAATTAACAACAAACGTGCAATTTATACCACCTAAATTATCACACCAAGATCTAACAATGGATGTGCAAAACTAGACATTGTTTAACCATTCTGCAGATCCTTATCAAAACATTGTCGTGTTCTGTGTACTTAATTGCTTAGGTGTACGTTGTTGTGGGGAGGTTAAATACAGACACTCGGGTCAGGTGAAACCTGTTTCGAGTTTCTAGGCTGGCTGGAAGCCAATTTTCAGATTTCAGTTCCGAATCGTGCTTTAGACCCGAGTAAATGCGATCGAGCTACCTTCTCAGGTTACCTGGAAAACGTTTAGTGTGATGTAATTATTTGTGTATTTCGTTTAGTATCCATAGCTTATTTTGGCAAGTTTAATAAGCAACTTCAACAACTACCTATTAAATTAAATATACTTCTACTTATTAGTCTCGGTAGCTCAGTGGTGCGGTCGGTCGACTGTTGTTAAGCAACCCTGAGCGCGGTCCGTACTTGGATGGTCGACCGTTGGAGGCTAACGTGGTTCAAATTCCACGTTAAACTGTAGGTCCATTCCCTTCTTACGTTACTAGGGGTTAGGGTTTATCCCGGCCGGTTTGGTACTACCGCACTGAGCGAAACGTCGGTCGAAACGGCTATGTAAATAGTTCGTGTTTTCCGTCCAGTTCAGTGTAGCCGACATTGAATAAGGGGAAGCACTGACACGAAACCTAGTTCACCCGGTGTTTTGGGCTGACATCATGAATATTGTAAGCTATGTAGCCGACCGTGCCAGTTTCCATTAAAAAAACTATCTCAGCTGTAGATAGATGTAGAGTGCCCACTTCTAACTTTGTGTGATGTAATTTAATCAAACTAGACGGACATGTTCCCTATAATCCACTAGCTAGAAGGTGATCGTGAAAAAATGACCCAGGATGAACCTATATAAATCGCTGTAGTTACATAAATCTTATCAAAGTAATATCATAAAAGCACTTTGCTGAATGGAAAACGACTACTTTGGCGAGCAAATTTGAACACTCCGCCGAAGTATTATAGTTCATAATTCCTTTTATATTACCATTTGATAGAAATGTCACGTGTCAGCGATGCACGCTTAGCACTGGTGAATATTTTAGTAGGTGTAGTGTGAGGGTGTTATTTGTAGTTTTGGACTTGACATAGACAGTTAATCAATATTTAACTACAACTGGAATTAAGATTCAGAAGATGCTCCGCTGCAGTCTGTAAGAGCTAAGGGCAAGGGCTAATATGCTGAATCCGTTTGATATTTCCTAGATTTTATTCTATTCTTCAATTACCTACCATTTCTTACCTATAACAAAATGTTAATCGAGGTACATAAATCATTAAGATGAAACTCCGGTAGTTGTGTGCGCGCCCACAAACGCGAGCGTACCGCGCGCGGGTAAAAGCTAGTATTACATCTAAAAAAAAAAAGCCACAGTTGCACTCCGGGAGTGCCGGCAGAAGTGAAAACTTTTTGTATTTAAATTTACACAAATATGAAGAAGGTATAAAAAAAAAAAATTTTTTTTTATGAAAAAAAAAATAAAAAGTTAAATTTAGTACAACGGACAGACATGCATTTGTTACGGAACCCTACATTCATTTTGCAGAACTTAGTAGAATGGACAGACATAAACGTGTTGCGGAACCCTACTTTTATTATAAAATAACCGTCGGAGGACCATGGTTGAAAATGATAAAATTTAGTAGAACGGACAGACATGCATTTGTTACGGAAACCTACATTCATTTTGAAATAAATGTTAAATTTAGTAGAACGGACAGACATGCATTTGTTACGGAACCCTACATTCATTTTGCAGAAATTAGTAGAATGGACAGACATAAACGTGTTACGGAACCCTACTTTTTAACCGACTTCCAAAAAAGGAGGAGGTTCTCAGTTCGACTGTATGTTTTTATTTTTTATTTTTTTGTATGTTTGTTATGCGATTTCTCCGTCAATTGAGGGCCGATTTAGAATTTTTTTTTCTGTTTGGTAGGGCATACTTCAGAGGTGGTCCCATTTCAATTTTATCGAAATTGATTGAGCGGTTTATGAAAAATCAACATGAAGCTATGGTGTGTGGTTACCTTCAGCAAAACTTGTGATGTGGTCGTTTTCAGCAATTTTCAGTTTGATAAATTACTATGGTGTGTGGTTACCTTCAGCAAAATTTTTGTGATGTGGACTTATTCAGCAATTTGCAGTCTGACACATATGGCGAATAATTCTGTACCACTTCAATCGATTTCGATTATTCGATTTCGATTATTCTTTTTTATGTAATATTACTAACAATATTACTAAAAAGAATTAAATAAAAAAATATAAAACCGATTTCCAAACAAAAAAAAAAAAGAACTAAAAAGTATTAAATACCTAATATGTTGAAAGTTTCTCTGTCATTTTATTGAAATACGTGAATCGAAATTGTGATACACATTCGGACCCTTGTTTTTTTTCATGAATATTCTAAATTTGAAATTTTTTCCGACCGGTCAGATGCGCTTAATTTATTATGGTACGAGTACCATCGAGCGGGTCTGATGATGGAGACAGAAGGTGGCCATAGGAACTTCTAAACTACACATGATAAACCCGTCGTGTTTGGGCTCGTTACATTTGTCTTCACGAGCAATTTACTTTAGACCTAAGAGAGTCTCAATTCGACGGTATGTTTCCTTTTTTTGGATGTTTGTTACGCGATTACACCGTCAATTGTGGGCCGATTTTGAAAATTCTTTTTTTTTTTGTTTGAAAGGGGATAACCTGAGGTTTTTTTTTTATGGAAACTGACACGGTTGGCTACATCACCTACAACGTCCGTGATGTCAGCCCATAACACCGGGTGAACTAAGTGCCATGTCAGTGCTTCCCCCTTTGATCGTGCTGACTACACTGAACTGGTAGGAAAACACAAACTATTTACATAGCCGTTTCGACCGACGTTTCATTCAGTGCGGTGGTATCATCCCGGGCGGGTTAAACCCTACCACCAAGTAAGATTAGGAGGGAACGGACCTACAGTTTTACGAGGAATCCGAACCTCGGTCAGCCTCCAACGGTCAGCGGTCACCCATCCAAGTACTGACCGCAACCAGCGTTGCTTAACATTCAATAGCGACAGTTGACTGTCTGCACCACTGAGCTATTGAGGCTGACGTGGTCCTATTTTAATTGGGTCAAGATCGGATTGGAAAGCGAGACAGAATCGCGAGGCCGAAGGCCGAGTGATTCCGCCGAGTACATTAATAGCAAAAAATTACTAAAAAAAACTGTGAAATAAAAAAAAAGTTTTAAAAAACATAAAACCGACTTCCTAAAAAAAGTAGAACTAAAAAACTATTTAAAATAAAAATATAAAAACCGCCTTCAAAAATGTATGAAATAAAAAAAAACGAACCCTAGAGTTGAAGGCGGTGCTAAAGCAAGCAAAAATGATGCATGAAAGAAAACATGAGTAGATGATATCCTTTGTGATTTGTGTAGCCTTTTTAGCACCGCCTTCAACTTTAGGGTTCGTTTTTTTTATTTCATACATTTTTAAGGCGGTTTTTATATTTTTATTTTAAATAGTTTTTTAGTTCTACTTTTTTTTGGAAGTCGGTTTTATGTTTTATTATAAAATAACCGTCGGAGGATCTTGGTTGAAAATTGTAACATTTAGTAGAACGGACAGACATGCATTGAATATTGACCAAAAGAATATCGGATTCCCACTGTCACTGAGAGACGAACAGAATTGATCCCGAGCCACTCGTAACTCAACCCTTAATGCAATGACTTAAGGTTACATTTTAAATAACAAAAATAAATCTGGCGCTGACGCGATGACGCGATGACGCGAGTTTAAAATTTTTTACCCACCTAAAAAAGTGCCAAGCGCCGCTAAAGAAGTTTTCACTTCAAAAATAGTTTAGGAAGACACAACACAACTAAACAAGGAAAATCTACAGAGTTAACGCTATAGGTTGTTCTGTTTAGAAGATAACCGCTTCAAATTTGTAATAGGCTAAAAAACATTGAGCCAACAAATAGAACAGCGAAACTATTAACCCGGATGCAACGCTTGCAGTGCAGGTCGCGACTTGCACCGAATGGCACCGCACCGTCGCTCCACCGCGTCGCGCCGCGCTCTCAACCCTGCTGCTGTCGTGTCGGCTTGTCATGTCACTACCTCACCGCGCTGACATATTCGGTGTCATTGCTGCATTCGGCGCGGCACGCAGACTGACGTGCACGGAATATGACTTAGGCCCACTTGCACCAACACAAATTTAATATATAAACCAGTTTAACTCGCTAAACCAGTTTAAGCTAGCACCCGTTGACTGTGTGAACCGCGTTTAAATCCATAACTCGCTACTTAACTTTAAACTCGTGTTGGTGCAAGTGGGCCTTAGTTATACTTGCATAGAGTCTTCGCAAATTAAATCGATATTGTTTAAGTGTACGCCATGAGTGGTTGAAGTTCCGCAAAGGAATGAGGAGTTGGAGGCGGAATGGCCAAAGTTTAAGTCACTCCTGTTTGCTACAGTTGGTGTAGCAAACAGGAGTGACTTAAACTAAGCTGTAGCTACGGACGCTTATGGAAGCTTACCGTTTCGGCCATCGTTTTTTACAAGTGTAACTTACTTTGGGACAGACTTGTTTCGGAAGATTTATGGATGCTTCTCAAATGACCGTTTCGGACCAAATGCCTCCTCACGGAGCCTTATTATAAGACAGTTGTGCTGTCGCGCGACAACACTTGTAAAAAACAGGCGAAAATGAACGCTTCATAAATCTCGGCAGCCGGTGCGCGGGCGGCGGCGGCTCTGGCGGTAAATCAGCGGTTTCCCCGCACACTGCCGCCATCTGTCCGCGACTCTGACATACCGTCACCTCGGCGGCATTATTAAAACTCATTCGCCGTGTCCGGCGGAGGCTTCACGCCTCGCGACCCCCGGTTGTTCAACCCGGGACAACCGAACCTCCCGCTCGCGTCTTGTAGGTTACTATCGTTTTCCGCAAGCACTGTTGCGTGCTAGAGAATGAAATCAGTTAGCAAACTTGAAATAAACCTAAACCGATCCAGTTGCTTCCACTCTACGGCGTAGAATTCAGTGATTAGCCACCTGCCGACCCAAACATCGATCGCATCAAATCCAACAGTAATCCCCGAACCGAAGTGATCGTTCCTCGCGGCCGATAGCGGGCGGTTACCCGCGATATCCAATTTAAACAAGGCCTCTCTCGGCCGGGGCACCCAACTAGTGTCTCGGCGTTGATTAACGACGTTATACTGGATTTATGCCAGGTATAAATCACGTGGTGGAGTTTGGGGTTTCCGGGAAACAGTAACGCTCCGCCCCTACGCCGCACCCCCGTACTCCGCGCGCCTCCCTAATCTAAAAATAGCCGCCCGGAAAACTTGTCACGGACTTTCTTACTCACTTACACATTTGTGTCATTGCTTATTCGTTCTTTCATGTACGAGGAAATATTCAATCACATGGCTTAATTTTTCGTGTTTCATTGTTGTGCCAATATTTTTCGTTTGATGTTCACCGTGTTCTTTGTTCTTGTGTTCGGCACACATTGAAGCCAAAAAATTAATTTTGCTTCCGAGTTTCCCATTTCCTCGTGTTTTAAGATCAATCATACAATGCTCTTTTCAGTTTATCAATAAACATTTTTGCTTTCATCGAAAGTATGAAGGAGCGGAAATTTTATAATAAAACACGAACACTTGTAAAATCTAAATCTTCTTCTATTTGTAGAGCAAAGTAAGTTTAACCTTTATTACGTATGTTTTCAGTACGTTTTCGTTTATAGATTCATTTATGAAACGAATGCCTGTTCATCCATTGTACCTTATAGACTGTATCCGCTCGTTATTAACTTTTATCATTCCGTAATATATTTTAATTTCATTTTATTTCTTCAAACAAAGTGAGGAGCATTACAATTTTATTTCCTTCTAAAATTTCCATAAAAAGCCAATTCTGTGTTCGCCTGTGTCCACTCGTCTCGGCCAAGCAATCTGGTTAACCAACACTCAAAGTGTAATCGTCCCTGACGCCACCGGGGTTGAGTGCTATCTCACAGTTCGCCAGCGCCAATTCCATACTTCCTTCCGAACAATTGAAGTGCGTAGAATTGCTATTGCCATAACTACATATACATAAATTGCTCTTGCATTACATATAACTTATTTACATTGTAATCTGTAATTACATAAAATTAGCCTCAGACGACTCGTTACATACATGCGTGTAGATACATGAGTTTACAAGTGCGCAAAGTTCATCGACATAAAGTTACTTCCTAGAGAGTGTGCTCGGACAGCGCGCCACCGAGTTGAAGCCATCCAGCCGCAGCTGAGTTAGTCAATCGCGATCCGCCGCTGACTCCGCCACACGCGCAGTCCGCGCTCACCGTTCGCCTCTAATTCCATTTCCCCCCTTCTCCCCGCTCTCTGCACCAGCACCCCCTCTACCCGCTCATGACAAACCGTTTCCTCATGCATACCTCAGTTGTTGCGACATGATTTCTTTGAAACTTTCTTCGAAGCCGGAATTCTTCTTCGGATCCTCTAGTGATATACCTCGTTGTCAGAGATATAAATATTTGCAATGTTATCTTCATGCACACCATTAATGATTTCACCATCTAGACGAGTTGATGGCCTATCTATCCTTTCGAATCCTTTGACTCCATGAATGCCGTCCAAGTCTGCGGACGTATCGCAAACTTAGAAATCGAAAACGGCAAAGTCGACATTAAAGTAAGTTTTCCGGCAAGTAGCATGCATACTCGCATGCAAGCCGCATGTGAGGTGTAAATTAACTTGCACAATTTGAAGTTTCTGACTACATGTGTGGTTTGCAAGTATGTTACATTATGTTGTTGTCTGTATATTCTAGTATGAGTTGCATGGAACTATGGGGCTGGTACCATATGTCGCATAGACCAGCTAACGCATAGTGTGTTGATCATATTACATTTGAAACTGACCTGAGTAAAATCGAGTAACATATACACAAAAAAACATACAGAGGAATTAAGAACCTCCTTTCCTTTTTGGAAGTCGGTTGAAAAGTGAATTTTGTTTCTTTGAGAACTTTGGATCACCTGTATTTATTAGGCGGGTCCACACCGGACGATCCACCGCGCTCGGACCGCGCGCGGCAGGAGCGCGATCCAAATGCGCGCGGGCGGTGTGGACGTGCCGCGCGCGATCCAAGCGCACACATTGGATTAGAGCGCGCGCTCCTTGCCGCGGCCGATCCGTTCGGTGGCGGTTTTTTTGCAATGCTCAAAGTCGCCTCAGTTGCGTGGCGCGTGCGGTGTGGACGGTTGAGTGGATCGCGCGATCAGCTCCAGCGACTCCATAACGAGCAAGAGTTCGACTGAACTGTCGCGGATCGCCTTTGGATCGCTTGGAGCGTGTTGCAGGATCGCAAGTTTCAACAAACTGGATCGGCCTAGTGTGATCCACGATCCACGCTCCACGATCCTGGATCGCGGATCGCGGGATCGCCGATCCAATTTGGATCGTCCGGTGTGGATCCGCCTGGTGGGATCGCAGTGCGGCAAGACTTGGCCAAAATATTCTTTGTATGAAATAATATGAAGCAGTGCGGTTCTGCGCGGCTGGCAGAGGCAGCGGCGATGCGTGTCCGGCCCGGCGCCCCGTGGCGATGCCGCCGCCGCGCCGCTCCGCTGCCGCCAGGTGCGTTAGGGTTTTTGTAACATTTGTCCAAGATCTATAAGTATAACTAAATGATGCTAGATGCGCATACGAGGAACTTGAATAATAACAATGCACTTGAACGCAAACGATTTGTGTGTTGACTGTATGTTGATGTGACACAAAGACCGGCTTAACTCGCATTAAACTTGCAGTGCAGTCTACAATAGTCAACTCCGAAGCAAGCGGTGTTGAACACGTCATCCGATTAGCAAGCCGAAGCGCAGGTGTGTTCAGTCAGACGTAGATTGTCGATTTAGATACACTACATAATATACAGGGTGTTTGATGACTATAGGTCATAACTCATAAAGCAAACCAGGTTCTCCTGAACCTATTTGGAGCAAAAAAGTAACATGACATTTTCTTCTACGGTGAACTTTTTTTTATATTAAAATTAGTTTAGTATGGAAAAAAAAAGTTCACCGTAGAACAAAATGTCATCTAACTTTTTTGCTCCAAATAGGCTCAGGAGTACCTGGTTTGCTTTATGACCTATAGTCATCAAACAACCTGTATAAGGTGCCTCTTTATTAGGGTCAAATGTGGGTAACATACCCAATCAAACACGTTACGAAAGAAAAAAGAAACATGTTTATGGGAGCATTTTTTATTTATCTTAACAAAAATAATTAAATAAAATAAATGTAACACCGCCCACCGCGTTCCGAAGGGTACTCGGGCCAAATATCAGGCAGCAAGTAAGGCATGAAGACCCACCTACTGCATGAATCGGTGGAAGGACCGGGCCAAGGTGAGAGGTGGCTATCGTGTCGCCCCTTAGCACGGCACATCTTGTCCTTTTCCCTAAGTCGCCTTTTATGACACCACTAGGAGAGATGCAGTGGGTTTATTCTATTAACAACTAATTAGCAAAAACTTCTGTAAATCAATGTTTTCTTACTGCTTTTAATAGACTTATGAAAACGTTTTCAACCCACGGGTCACCACACTATGTCGTAGGAAAATTACGAGATACCTACCCTACGTTCCAACTGTCAGCGGTTCGCCACACTTGCGGCTCTAGAGAGCGATACTCGGGGTCTCCTATTCCTGAAAATTGTGGGATCAATGTCCATTATCCCTTTCTCAGATACGATCCGAACAGGAAGGTGCCGTCGAGTGTGACATGACTGGAATACATAATATGTAAGAAGATTTTTGAGGCTTAACTATATTATGCTTGCTGGCCTTAGATCGCTGGTCAGCAATTTTCATTTATTTATGTTTCGTGGGCCCTAAAACATACATAATTATTTCTTTCTAAGAAAGACATTTGTCAATTATTGTTTTTCAAATGAAATTTTGGGGCTTTCCAGCAGTGTAATAACTAATTTGTTCTGGATTTTGCTAAAGATCTTAATACATAAAAATTAATATTTGGTCGTTCGTTCGTTCGTTCGTCTTCTATGCGTTCGCAAGCCACTCATTCGTTTACGATGAAACTTTGCAAAATAAGCCAAAGCCCTCAAGCTAAGGCTGGTTGAAAATAAATGTTTGCGAAACAAACTCATAAAGCAACTCCTTATGCCAAGAGTAAAAAAAAATAACCCTTACGTATAAAATGTTAATTACATCTGCATTTCAAATTGTATAGGTGCTAAGGAGAGGATGGACCGATATTGAGGAAGTCAAAGAGTTCAAAAGAATATACCCATTGTCATACATTGGCATCTGCTATGCACACAATGCATCAGTCGGCTCGTCCACAACTGTGACGGAGATAGTCCTAAGTTTTTTTATGTATGATATGTAATGTCTTTGGTAGGTATATAATATTTATTATTTTTATCATCACTTTCTCTACTCAATGCTGTACTACCCTTGCTTCTATTTATAACTTACTCCTCATTACCCAAACGGTGACTGGAAAAATCATTACCATTGATAAGTCCGCCTTTGTTCTCTATTGCTCTCTTAGTTTCTTAGGTTCTGAGTATTTTTCTTTTTGTATTGTTGTTTTGTTATTGGTGTGATATAAAGCATCTCTCTATTCTATGTTTGTAATTTCGTCTTTGCGGACACCATTTTATGAGTCGACGAACGAGCTGATCTCCCACCTAGTCTTTTTAATTCCCTGGGTGGAGTCATTTAGCGGGTTAGGGGGGTGGAGTGACCCCGCTGAAAGACAAACAGCAGCGTTGTCGGCTGGCGACTAGAGAGTGGCCTAGCTCGACTTCGCACAGGAACTCTCGAACAAAGTTAGCGAGCTAGAGATCGCTTTCTAATTGTTTGGTTCGTTAGTCGCCCACCGCACACACTATACTTACAGAAATAATGACATAGGTACGCGGTAGAGGGCGCAGCGCAGATTCGGCAGCGGCCAGCGCATCGGTGAAGGAATGCAAACAGACGAAATAATTTCTTATTTGATTTCTAACTTCGCCTATCGCAATCTGCTTTATTTACTTATGTAGTCAATCATATTGAACTTACGACTGCTCCGCTCAATGGAATTCATTCTCGTAGCGGCTGCTCCGCTCAATGGAAATCATTCTCGTAGCGACTGCTACGCTCAATGGAAATCATTCTCGTAGCGACTGCTACGTTCAATGGAAATCATTCTCGTAGCTACTGCTACGTTCAATGGAAATCATTCTCATAGCGACTGCTCCGCTCAATGGAAATCATTCTCGTAGCGACTGCTACGTTCAATGGAAATCATTCTCGTAGCTACTGCTCCGCTCAATGGAATTCATTCTCATAGCGACTGCTCCGCTCAATGGAAATCATTCTCGTAGCGACTGCTACGTTCAATGGAAATCATTCTCGTAGCTACTGCTCCGCTCAATGGAATTCATTCTCATAGCGACTGCTCCGCTCAATGGAAATCATTCTCGTAGCGACTGCTCCGCTCAATGGAAATCATTCTCGTAGCGACTGCTACGTTCAATGGAATTCATTCTCATAGCGACTGCTCCGCTCAATGGAAATCATTCTCGTAGTGGCTGCTACGTTCAATGGAAATCATTCTCGTAGCGACTGCTACGTTCAATGGAAATCATTCTCGTATTACTCCTTAAAATATAGCATGATACCTGTGACAGCTGTCATTGAGAACACCTCGCATGAAGTTGCGTATTTTTTTACAGTAAAATGCACGCAATACAACGTCATACTTTGTTGAAATGTCACTCTGACATCTGTCATGCATACAAAGAAATGTCACTCTGACATCTCTCACGCGTATCAAGCTATATTTTAAGGAGTTGGAAATCATTCTCGTAGCGACTGCTACGTTCAATGGAAATCATTCTCGTAGCGACTGCTACGTTCAATGGAAATCATTCTCGTAGCGACTTCTAAGCGCAGTGGGAATTCTGATAATTCAGTTGGAAGTAACTTGGAGCAGAAGACAAAATAAATGAGCTTCAAACTGCTACAGCACAATTTATGAAAATATTTTTATGAAAACTTTAAAGGAAAGTCATATTTTTTATATGAGATTTGTAGAAATGCAAATTTATGAACATTATGTAATTTCGATTCGACGCTCATATTTTTGGTCGAGTCGGGATAAAGCTTGTCGTATGTTGATTAGACTTCAACCTCTGTGTCACCCACGTCACGACTGCATCTCAGTGACGTAGGTGCACGGATGAAAATGTTGGCCATGCATGCAGGCACAAATCCACTGGGACACAGCCCACTCGGCTAGCTCTCGTGTAACCTTATTTATTACGTAAATGTAGAAAGATGGACGGCAGGCTAGATTTTTATTTGCATACAGTTTTATACGAACAGTAAGAATGTGCCGGCCTCTTAAAGCAGTATTTCAGTGGTGTTCCAAGTGGAACTATGCCAACTAGGCTGTATCACGTTGTATGCACTGGAACCAAGTGTTTCCTGTTAGCGGTCGCTCTTGGCAGGTATAGCCGCCCAAGCATACATTATATATAGTTAGTGTTTTCATAGTAATAGTTTGTGTTTTCCGTCCAGTTCAGTGTAGCCCGCACGATCGAAGGGAAGCACTGACGTGGCACCAAGTTCGCCCGGTGTTATGGGCTGACATCACGAATGTTGTAGGTGATGTAGCCAACCGTGTCAGTTTCCATAAAAAAAAAAAAAAATATATATATATATATATATATATACAATTTGCTTTTTCTCCTTAAAACACATTAACATAGGCAGGTACATTAATATAGGTAGGTAGAAAAACAAATGTTATGTGACGGTAAAATATAAGTTACAAAACGAGATATGTTTTACTTTTAATTAAATAACATGTTTGTGCGGAATATTGCATACGATCCAAACAGAAAATACGTCGAATAAAGTTGCACATGCTGGCGGTAATGGGAAATTTTGCGGCATTTTATAAAATAAAATAAATGTAGCGCCTGGCATCGCTGCAGCGGCGAACGCGACGGTAGGTACGCGGTGCGCGGGGAAAACGGCGCAGGGGTGTGGGGCGGGTGGGGGGAGGGTAACGCAATAAGCGTTTAGTGAGGGGATTCGGTTCGCGGCTATTGAAGAAATTGGTCGCGCCAATATTTGCAGCTGCGCAGTTATGCAAAATATCAATACGATATGCACACGTAGTAGGTATGTATGTACCTACGTTGTTCTGTAGTTCATCTCCAAATTACTTTTATTATATGATGATAACCATATTATGGTATTTGCCGTTTTAGACAAATTTTACTCGCTGAATTGGATATTTTGTACTCTGTGATTTTACTTCTGTTGCTTAAAAATTAACTGAAGTTAGGGACGTACAGTCGTCTCTAACAGCACAAACGGTTACATTTGTAGAATCTGCGCACTGTAGAACGCGTGCACTGTCTCACCTGGTGGGTAGAGTGTTTATTAGAAAACGCATTAAGTTAATAAATGTGAGAAAATCTGCAAAATATGTACGATGTATAAATTTTAACATTTCGAAATAAATTGTATGTGAGTCTGTTCTGTAACATGAAGGAACAACTACATGATTTATGCATTAAAACACTTATCATTATTTTAGGGAAATGGTCGCCCTAGATGGACGCACCTAGACCAGATCGGGCACGTAATCAAAAAGGGTCAAGTGGCTCGTCGGTTACGCATACCGTAACCGACGATTGTTCATGGGGATACAAGCTGGAACGATGGCGTATAAAGCAACTGTCATAATATTATGTATATATATATTATTTTATAAAATAGTTGACTAAGAGCCTGTGTCCACAAATTATTCGACGTTCAGCATTGTTTTCACTAAGGTTGGACGACGCTGGCGTTGTCTAAAGACGAGGAAATCTAGACAAGAAACTGGCGAAGAGCCAAACGAGGTCGTTTCCAACCCGATTAAATAATATCCAGAGAGGGCATTGCACATTTTGGTAAATATATAAGTTAGGTAATTCATAATATTTATTGTCTGAGTTTTATTTTGTATATGCTTATATATATTTACTATTTACTATTGATACTATATAGTTATTATATGTATGTATTATATGTATATATGTATATACATTTTTGTTTAAGATCATTTAAGACTTTGTTTTGTTGCACCTACCCTGGATTTTATATGTAAAAAAGGGTAGGCTGGCGGAAAATGCCATAGGCATTAAGTGCTACCTTCTATACAACTTTATGTGCAATAAACGTTTTTTTATTTGATTTTGATATAAACTTGTTAGCAATATTTGGACTGCATGCACTCCATTCACTGTATACAGAAGATCTGCGAGTAAAAATGTGTGACGGATTTTGTATGACGACGTCTATGTGCACTTTCCTTCGCCTCCTCGACAAGTTGATCACTCGTCTAGGTATTTATGTCTCCGACCAACACTGGGCAAAGGCAGTCTCTGTACACGATCAATATTATTGTCAGTATTACTGATAGCCAGTAATGATAGCCATCATTACTGGCTATCAGTAATAGTATTACTTTCTTTATACAAATTATATACGTATTATGTAAATATTGACATTACTTTCTCCTCATATGAAATGTAATCAAAATCGAAATATATTTTATTGTACACCGACATGAAAAACATATCACAAAAGGCGAGTTTAATGCCATTCTGAGTTCTTTACAAATTAATCTTTTGGATTTGGAGAAGCGCTTGGGGACAGACATTGCAGTACTGAAGAAAGGACAATAGATATATATGTATGACAATAGATATGTAATATATAGAAAAAATAAGTGAACATATTATACATAAATATTTTTTTTCATTTATTTTTTTAGTTCTATTTCTTTTATTCGAATAAAATATACAGCCTATAATATATTAAAGAAAATTGAAAACCTATACTACGTAACATAAAAAAATAAGTTCAAAAACTAAAACCCGACTACTTAAAAATCACGCTCTAAAAAGTATGAAACAAGAAAATGTTCTCATCTGAAATTGTTATGTACAAACTATTCAATATTTTATCGTCTATTAAATAAACAACTTACACGTAATATATTTTAATGTATTTAATAAATATTCATAGTGTAGTTCAGAGGATAGCCATGGTCGTATGCCACTTTGCCCTATAGGGTAGGGATATATTTCAGATGAGAACATTTTCTTGTTTCATACTTTTTAGAGCGTGATTTTTCAGTAGTCGGGTTTTAGTTTTTGAACTTATTTTTTATTTTAATTATTTTGGGGATATAACTTCGTGATAAAGTATTTGCAGAGCCGTTTTACACGTTTTGTTTGTTTAGGTTTTACTGTTTTATAATTTTAACATGTGTACCATAGTCCATAAGGGCAAGCTGGGTTCAGGTAAACGATAAACCGACTCGAAGAAAGTAAGTAACAAAGGGCGAGGCCGAAGGCCGAGCTGCGTTCAGGAAGACGACAAACTTTCTCGAAGAAAGTAAGCAACTATGGGCGAGGCCGAAGGCCGAGCGGCGCCCAGGAAGAGGATGAACCATCTTTAAGAAAGTAAGTAACTGAGGGCGAGGCCGAAGGCCGAGCTGCGTTCGGGAAGACTATAAACCTTCCCGAAGACAGTAAGTAACCATGGGCGAGGCCGAAGGCCGAGCTGCGTTCAGGAAGAGGATAAACCATCTTTAAGAAAGTAAGTAACTGACGGCCAGGCCGAAGGCCGAGCTGCGTTCGGGAAGACTATAAACCTTCTCGAAGAAAGTAAGTAACAAAGGGCGAGGCCGAAGGCCGAGCTCCGTTCAGGAAGACGATAAACTTTCCCGAAGACAGTAAGTAACTATGGGCGAGGCTGTAGGCCGAGCTGCGTTCAGGAAGAGGATAAACCATCTTTAAGAAAGTAAGTAACTGAGGGCGAGGCCGAAGGCCGAGCTGCGTTCGGGAAGACTATAAACCTTCCCGAAGACAGTAAGTAACCATGGGCGAGGCCGAAGGCCGAGCTGCGTTCAGGAAGAGGATAAACCATCTTTAAGAAAGTAAGTAACTGAGGGCCAGGCCGAAGGCCGAGCTGCGTTCGGGAAGACTATAAACCTTCTCGAAGAAAGTAAGTAACAAAGGGCGAGGCCGAAGGCCGAGCTGCGTTCAGGAAGACGATAAACTTTCCCGAAGACAGTAAGTAACTATGGGCGAGGCTGAAGGCCGAGCTGCGTTCAGGAAGAGGATAAACTTTCCCGAAGACAGTAAGTAACTATGGGCGAGGCTGAAGGCCGAGCTGCGTTCAGGAAGAGGATAAACCATCTTTAAGAAAGTAAGTAACTGAGGGCGAGGCCGAAGGCCGAGCTGCGTTCGGGAAGACTATAAACCTTCTCGAAGAAAGTAAGTAACAAAGGGCGAGGCCGAAGGCCGAGCTCCGTTCAGGAAGACGATAAACTTTCCCGAAGACAGTAAGTAACTATGGGCGAGGCTGAAGGCCGAGCTGCGTTCAGGAAGAGGATAAACCATCTTTAAGAAAGTAAGTAACTGAGGGCGAGGCCGAAGGCCGAGCTGCGTTCGGGAAGACTATAAACCTTCTCGAAGAAAGTAATAAGTAACAAAGGGCGAGGCCGAAGGCCGAGCTGCGTTCGGGAAGACTATAAACCTTCTCGAAGACAGTAAGTAACTATGGGCGAGGCCGAAGGCCGAGCTGCGTTCAGGAAGAGGATAAACCATCTTTAAGAAAGTAAGTAACTGAGGGCGAGGCCGAAGGCCGAGCTGCGTTCGGGAAGACTATAAATCTTCTCGAAGAAAGTAAGTAACAAAGGGCGAGGCCGAAGGCCGAGCTGCGTTCAGGAAGATGATAAACTTTCTCGAATACAGTAAGTATATGGGAGAGGCCGAAGGCCGAGCTGCGCTCATGAAGAGGATAAACCATCTTTAAGAAAGTAATTAAAAAAGGGCGAGGCCGAAGACCGAGCTGCGTTCGGGAAGACTATAAACCTTCTCGTAAACAGTAAGTAACTAAGGGAGAGGCCGAAGGCCGAGCTGCGTTCGGGAAGACTATAAACCTTCTCGTAGACAGTAAGTAACTATGGGCAAGGCCGAAGGGCGCGATGCGTTCAGGAAGAGGATAATCCTTTTCGAAATAAGTAGCTAAGAAGTTACTTTCTTCGAAATGATTATGGTCTTCCTGAACGCAGCTCGATCTTCTGACTCGCCCTCTGTTACTTACTTTCTTCGAAAAGGTTATCCTCTTCCTGAACGCAGCTCGGCCTTCGGCCTCGCCCTTTGTTGCTTACTTTCTTAAAGATGGTTTATCCTCTTCCTTAACGCAGCTCGGCCTTCGGCCTCGCCCATAGTTACTTACTGTCTTCAAAAAAGTTTATCCTCTTCCTGAACGCAGCTCGGCCTTCGGCCTCGCCTGTTGTTACTTACTTTTTTCGAGAATGTTTAGGCTTCCCGAACGCAGCTCGGCCTTCGGCCTCGCCCTTGGTTACTTACTTTCTTAAAGATGGTTTATCCGCTTTCTGAACGCAGATCGGCCTTCGGCCTCGCCCATAGTTACTTACTGTCTTCGAGAAAGTTTATCGTCTTCCTGAACGCAGCTCGGCCCTCGGCCTCGCCCTTTATTACTTACTTTCTTCGAGAAGGTTTATAGTCTTCCCGAACGCAGCTCGGCCTTCGGCCTCGCCCTCAGTTACTAACTGTCTTTAAGAAGGTTTATCTTCTTCCTGAACGCAGCTCGGCCTTCTGCCTCGCCCTTAGTTACTTATTTTCTTTGAGTAGGTTTATCGTCTTCCTGAACGCAACTCATTTACAAACTTTCGCGTTTATAATATTAAGGTGGTTTTAAGTAGGATGTATTTGGGTAGGTTTGGAATGAGGCCGAGTACCGTGTGGTGGATACTTAAAAAGAATATCCCCACTGCATCTCTCCCCATGCATGTCGTAAAAGGCGACTAAGGGATAAGGACAAGATGCCGTGCTAAAGGGCGACAGGCTCGCCACCTCTCACCTTGGCACGGTACTTCCACCGAGTCATGCAGCAGGTGGGTCTTCGTGCCATACTTGCTGCTTGATCGATTTAATCTTGTTCGAATCCTTTGCGAAACGTGGTGGTCGGTGTTGTGCTGTAATTGACAAGAGTTCTTGCAGCACAACACCGATTACTCTGCTTATCCCGATTGTCGGGATTCAGCGTGTGTGATATATACATATCACACACGCTGAAAAAATATATTCGTATATATGTATGGAATGAGGCCTGATTTTATTTTATTTAGAAATTATTCCCAATTATCGGGTGCATGCAAGCAAATCCGAAAGCAATAGCTAACAATATATATATTTTTGAAATGTGCTAATTAAGCCCTTTCATTTGATACCCAACACGGCATCATTAAAAATATTTTTTTTTTTATCATGACTTTTTGTCATCTAGAGGGCGCCATAGTCAATTTTGTGTGACGTCACATAGCCTATAACCAGCGGACGATCAAGACGCTTTCAACGATACCTCATTTGTCAAATTTTGATAAGTAGTTTAGAAGTTATGAGGGAACAGATGAACATACATACATACATACATACATACATACATACATACATACCGGTCAAACACATAACCCTCCTTTTTGCTTCGCCGTAGTCGGGTAATAACCCTCCTTTTTGCTTCGCCGTAGTCGGGTAAAAATAGAAACAAATAATATATAAAGTAAAGTAAACCTACCGTAGACGGAAAATATTTTTTATGATCGAAGAAACCTACCTATAAATAAAAATATTCATCCATCATGGGGATCAATGGCATGGTCCCCATGACGGATGCTGCGTTCCCCCGTTGAATAACAATGCTAATTCGCTGCTATAAGTGCATAAATACATATCGCCAATATTTATTAATTTTTTTTTTTGTTTTTTTGTTTTTTTTTTATGGTACCTGACACGGTTGGCTACATCACCTACAACATCCGTGATGTCAGCCCATAACACAGGGTGAACTAGGTGCCATGTCAGTGCTTCCCTTCATTTCATGTCGGCTACACTAAACTGGACGGAAAACACGAACTATTTACATAGCCGTTTCGACCGACGTTTCGTTCAGTGCGGTGGTACCAACCCGGCCGGGATAAACCCTACCACCTAGTAAGGTAAGAAGGGAAGGGACCTACAGTTTAACGTGTAATAAAACCTATATATTAATAATTACGTAAATAATATAATTACGAAAATATGCTAACACATGTATTACACAATATGATCAGCTGAATAAAAGATGTACAGGAATCAATATTTAATATCAATACGATATGCAATACCGTCGTCGGTACGTACAATACACGGTAATGTATTAACATTATAATGTTTATCAGTATTACCTTCAGTACGGTAATACTGACAATAATATTTCTCGTGTACCATATAGGTATCTATCGAGTATTGTAGCGAGCGAGGAACATATCCGAGCCTGTTTACTCCTCGACAGCTTTCGTATTTTCAGATTCAAGAAATTGAAGGAAAATCTGAACCGTGATATTGCATCGGTGAAACGGGAACTGATTTCTTAGAAAATTGAAATTCATTTACCGGCTAAGGCAATTGATTTTTCTATACGTATGGTTTGTGTAAGCTAAAGAAACATACCTACCCATCCATACATAATATAAAAACTGTTTTAAAAACCAACAAACATTGAACCGATTTAAATTACCATTTGCAAGAAAAACGAAAAAGTATGAAATTACAGCTGTTCCCTCGTGTATTTTGTATGAGCGAATAATTTGTGACTGAATATGTGGAGAGAGCTCGGACAGTCGCATCCGTGTTTGTGTCGTCCGATGCACTCTTTTTTTATACAATACATAATTTTCCTGCACAGACTGCGGGTTTAATTAGATTTCCAGCTTAATTAAAACTTTCTAGCCAGTTTCCATATGTGCTCGTTCCCAGAACGTATCGGTACTCCTTTTTAACCCCCGTCGCAAAAAGAGGGGTGTTATAAGTTTAACGTGTGTCTGTCTGTGGCATTGTAGCTCCCAAACGGATGGACCAATTTGGATGCGGTTTTTTTATTAGACAGCTGGTTTAGTTGAGATGGTTCTTAGCTATGTCTGTAATTAAGTAATCATAACATTAATTATCTTAAAAAGTGGCCCGATTTGGATGCGCGGTTTTTTTAAAAAAGCTTGAAATAAAATTTTCATTACAAATGAAAAAAACCCCCGACCCTTAAAAAGTCAAAAATAATTTCCGTTTACTTACTTGAAGGAGTCAGGAGACCGCTAAGTAAATAAAATATTATAAAAACTCAGACCTGCGCGGGAATTTACTTAGCGGTCCCCGAACTCCTTTAAGTAAGTAAACGGAAATTATTTTTGACTTTTTAAGGGCCGGGGTTTTTATTTTTTTATTTTAAATAATCATATCTACTAGTAAAGACAAAGCGTGCGACGATATTACCTTGCATAGAATGTACATACATACCTACACGCCTGTTTCCCAGTGGCGTAGACAGAGACAACGGACCTCCACGTGCCCCGATCCTGACACACAGTGCCGTCTTAGGCCATGCAGGGGCCCTTGGCACAGATTACTAAATATGCCCTTGGACACAAAACAATTTGGGGCCCTCTTTAGAAATATCTTTTTTTTACAATAATTAAACGCAGTTTTGACATAAAAATAGTGATTTTGTTAGCTTACGGGGCCAATTTTTTCGATGTAGGTACTCTCATTGTTAACACAACAAAATCATTTTTTTACCTAATTTTTTATTGAATATTGTACAGTTTAATTGTAATTAATTTATTTCTATCGGGTATCAGGGAATTTTCTGGCGTCTGAGCTGCCATAATATGATTTTTTTTACTAAATACAGCTTTGAGACAGCTTTTTTATATGCTAGCTGATATTATAGTCAATTCACTCAATTATTATAGAACTAAGCGATCGCTGGTAATGTAGTTTTCAAAGAGTATTTTTTTTCTTGTTAGACTGAGTTGGCGCGTCCTAGGCGCGTATAACTAAAGCGAGCGGCAGAAAAATTTGCATCAATATCGGAGGCCCTAGGCCCGTGCCCCGTGTGCCCTTATGGTAAAGACGCTATTGCTGACACACCTCTGCGGCTTCTTCCAATCTCATAAAGGTCTTCATACATGCTCGTCGGTTACGGGTACTACACACTTGACCCTTTTTGAGCACATAGCCGATCTGGTCCAGGTACGTGCGTCTAGGGCAGCCCTTCCCGACTCTTCCACTCACATTCGCTCCATAAAAGTCTTTCGTTAGGCCTCTGGGTGGAGAGGGTGTGATAATAATGGAAGTTGATTGGTGATTATGAACGCGTGGAAGGATAGGCGCGCGCCTTCGGAGACTGGAGAGTAAACTCGTCACTTTCGGGACCCCGGTCGGGGACGGTCAATTTGTCACTTTCTGAACTCGGTCGGTGACGGTCAATTAGTCACTTTCGGAACTCGGTCGGTGACGGTCAATGTGACTTGGATTGATTGTGCGGCCACCGAAAAACAACTGCGCTTAAAATTTGACTTACTATTACATTTCTAGGAAATATATCAAAACTTCAAGCTGTTTCCTCGGGCGAGGAGTAATAATGTAGTCATTTTAAATTACACAACAACATTGATAGTTTTTTATAATGGCGCACATATCTAATATCTTCATCAGTTTGACGTACCTATTTGTACTCCTTCTATCGTGGACTTCTTTGGAATTGAAATGAAGTCATTACGAAACCAAATATTTAAGGTAGGTCTTTATTAGCTGCAAATATTTCGATTAATTTGGTTACTTAATAAACATAAATGTTTAGCATAAGTTTTCGAGAAATTTGACAAAACATGTCTATGTTTTGTCAAACCTACACAATTTAATGCCCACCATGGACGATCGCGCCATCGCGTCAGTTGGAACCACGTCACGCCAAAAACTGCCCGTGCGTGTCAAAACCGTGAGCCAATATTTGGCGTGACGCCAACCCACGGATTTCCGGGCGCGTCATAATCCATCCCATCGTGCCGTGGCGTCATGCCATGGCTTCAAGCCGTCGGCCCGTGCATGTGCGAACTCACATCCATTTGGGCTCAGTTCGCCTGGAGAAGTAGATCGGAGCGGTACGATTGCACGTGCGTGCAGCTAGGGGCGAGCGTGTAATAAGTAGACGACTGACCACAATTTCACATCCATTCGTCGTCACGCCAATTGTAATGAAGTCAATCGGCGCGATCGTCCATGCCCAGCTTAAACGTGCCACTAGCTACCTAAAAAGCTGATTATTTGAGGTCATTGACTCACCTGGCCGGGGAGCGTCATGCACGGAGTGCGGCGCGTGCGCGGCAACATGAACACACGTTAAGCGAAATTATTGTTTGCTTAACGTGTTTATTATGGCTGTTATGTAACCCTCCCAAAATATTTTCAGCTAATAAGGAGGCAACTTATATCCTCAGCTGTAACAAGACAGGCGTCAATAAAAAGCAGCATTTCCCCCTCTCGCCGGGACGGGGAAGCTAACATAAATAACTTACTGTAAATAACACTTTTTCGCTGTAGTCGCTCAAAAAAGCGTGCTTGACGCCACCTAATGGCAAGTGCTCGTTAACTCGTCAGCAATTGCATTGTGTGCTCGAGTCTATGTAGAGCTATTATTTAAAATAGTAGCAAGCGACTGGAAAAAAGTCAAAAATTGTTTATTTATTTTTTATTGACACCGTCACATGTGGCGCCGAGCCACCCATAAGGTGTCTAATGAGCCCCATGGACATTCGGTCGTATGCGGGCGTTGCGAATGCCATGCCGGCCTGACAGGCGCCTATTCACGCTCTATTGAAGTAATCGAGGCTGTACATGGGGGCGACATTTATGGACAGGGAGAGCGTTCTATAGTTTACCGGTTATGTAGAGTAAAGATTTGCAGATTGGTACGCATCCGCCGTAAGTCCAGCGTATAGGGATGCAATCGCTGCCCAGTGCACGTGGTGCGGAGGCGGAAAGAGGACGGCGGGATCGCGTCAAATAACACATCCGATTACTCCGCATGGATAATGGATAATATACTCTACAAGACACAAATTGCAACTGGTGTCAAAATCCATACAAAGAAAACTTTAATTATATTTACTCATCCATAGGTGGTAGAACATATACAGATATGGACACGTTATGCTTTCAGAACGATCCTTTGACACATCAAACACAATTGTGACATTGTCAAAGTGCGGCTGAATCGGGACTTATTTTCCATATTTTGTCATCAGGGTGTAACTTTCATTATTTTTAATTTGAACATTTTCGGCTTCCTATGATCATTTTAAGTTAGTTTTTATCCATTTTAACAGCCACCAGCTGTTATTTGATATTTTCCAGTTGCTTGCCACAATTTACGTGCTATATAGCCTTCAAAGGGGCGGGGAAGTGCAGTCAACGAGTTCGTAACTCGGAGCCAAGTAACTCTAAAACGAAACTGTCTTACCTGTGAAACCTTGTCATAGTGAATAATTTGCTGCGCTTCGCATTAAATGCGCCGTGCTGTGGGCGACGCATCTGTGATAAGGTTCTACAGAAGCGCACTAGCTTTTATCGCTACACCGAGACTGGTAGTTTGGTTAGAAGGGCGACACAAGACCATTCGACTCCGCACTTGAACATTTTTTTTATTGAAAGTGCGGCATATGGCGGCGCGTCACCAGTAGGATTCTAACGACGACGCCCGTGGACATTCGGTCGTACGCGGGGATCGCGAATGCCATGCCGCCAGCCTGACAGGTGCCCATTACCACCCTTCTTGGGCATGCGATCAATTTGTAAGTTTTGAGACTTTTACTGTATTTAATTTTTCTGTTCTCTGCTTTTTCAGAAAACTAAACAGTTGGTTATTAGTCAATGCATACATTTAGGTGCATAACATGATAGACGGCATGCTGGACAGGTAGGTACTAAAGATAGAAACACTGCTGCATTTTTTCAGGGTCGTTCGAAATGGTGAAAATCACAGAGCATGAAATGCGCGCGCCCGCCCCTACTAGAGGCGCCGTGAGCGCGATTTCTCTACAACGCCGTTGAAGCCTGTGGGCGTGGCCTATGACTTACATATGTGTGTTGTGCGTGTGCATTTGTTTTGTGCGTGTGCCTAACTTGCTCCTCTTTGTGTGTAGTGTCGATACTAGCACACGCACACACATACGAAGCGCTAGCAGCTCAGCGTACGGTTATTGGGTTTCAAATATCATCGCTTAGGGCGCCTCTAGTAGGGGGCGCCCGCGGTAGGTATTTGATGCTCTGTGGTGAAAATGAACGCATACCATTTTATCGCATTATAGATATATCCGATTTCGAGAGTGGGACTCGAACCCATGACGTTTGCCATAAATGTCCACTGCTTTTCCAACTGTACTGTTCAGGTATCTGGCAAGTATTTCGCATTACTTCACAATACTCACTGTGTCAACCGGTGTTCGTTATGCGGTCAAGTCGGCCCAATGCAGCAGTGGGCATGTAGGTAGTTCAAAGGTCGTGAGATCGAGTCTCACTTCACGTATCTGGTACGAGCCGAAGTTTTTTAGGGTTCCGTATCCGGTACGGATACTAAGCCTACGCCGTCTGTCTGTCTGTCTGTCCGAGGGCTGTATCTCTTGAACCGTAATAGGTAGCCCGTTGAAATTTTCACAGATATCTGTTATTATGGCCGATATAACAACAAATAATAAAAATGAGAAAAAGTAAAAAAATCACGGGGGTTCCCATAGATGAAACTAAAAAGTATATACGTGCCATCTACCGAAAAGAGTATGTAGCATTTTAACTTATCATGAATTTTAACTAATATGAAGTAATAACGCGATCGTAAACATTTAAAAATAACTAGTCTAAGAGCGTTGTAGCAGGTTTGTGCAATTGACAACGTAACATCACGCGGCGGCAACGGCAAGCTTTTAGATTCTGTAAGAGCACTTCGTGCTTCTCTCACTCAACCCTATAATTGGAGTTGGAGCCCCGCCCTCCGCGCGGCACCGGCACACCGCCGCCGCCGCCGTCAGGTCCCTCGTGTTTTATTCACGCTCGCAGTGACTGCGCATTCTGAGATTCCACATCCGTCTTCCGACGTCCGGTCTCGTTCCACCGCCACTAGCTCAAAGCTCTGCTCCGCGCGCGCGGTTACCTCGTTTACACTATGCGCAAATCTGGTATCTCCCACGCGCTCTCGTACGGCGAATTATATTCTTCAGAGAAAAACATTATTCACTTCACTTGAATCTTCTCTTTTTAGGGTTCCGTCTTAAAGTTCTCACGGAAAACGGTATGGTACCGAACCCTCTCCACGTGTGGTTCACTTGCTTGACCGCTTTTTTTTAAGTTTAGGATTAATTCATTTATTTAATAGCTTTTTTCCCGCCGTTTCGCTCGCGGCATTGAAGGTTAAGGTTAAGGTAAGCTAAATGTACCCAGTAATTGACATGCGTCTACCGTGAAAATTAAATTATTATTCTCTTTAAAAAAAAAAAAATAATGACCTCAAAGTAAATAGCTGTTCCGATTCAGAAAACCCTCCGACAAAAACGCAAAATCGATACCACAATAAAGGAAACGTCATAAAAAAGTAAAGACGACATCGCTAAATCCTATTTTCTCTCAATAATGAGATCCACCTGCGATTTCATACAGCACTAACGACGTTTGTCGTCGCTACTTGATGAACCGACCACAACTACGGCACTGCCTCCCCGCCCGCCAGCGGTGGCAGCGGAGCGGAGCGCGGAGGCCCGACGGAGGTTCTCATCAAGGCTAATGGGCCAAATCAAACGGCAGGACCTTGAGAGTACGAAAAAAATATATTGGAACGAAAAATCGCGGGAATTCCGAATGAAAATAGCGAATCGTGCAGAAATTGTCGTTGGAACGAAAGAAAGCGTTCGACCTACGAGGACCGCCTTCGAAATTCAAACGAATCGATTCGCGCGCGCCGCGGGCCTACTTTACGTCGATCGCTTTAGTATGGTGATGATAACGACGTATATTTGCGTTAATGTGGAAGTAATGGTTCTGGAATGGTAGAATTGGCAAGGATGACAATGTTTGGCCACCGTTATGGGTGAATTACGAGGGGCTGTGTTTCGACCCGCCCACGTGGCTTCCGCTTCGTTACTCCGTGCTTCCGCCGTAGTGGCGCCGTCTAGTGTTGACTAGGAGACTAAGTACAGTTACACAAGTGCCGGGTGGAGCCGCCCGGCATCGGGTATCGGAATCTGACATCATTTTGTCAGCCTCGTTAGCTCAGTGGTGCGGTCGCTCGACTGTTGTTAAGCAACCCTGAGCGCGGTCAGTACTTGGATGGCTGACCGCTCGACCGTTGGGGGCTCACCGTGGTGCGGATTTCACGTAAAACTGTAGGTCCCTTCCCTTCTTACCTTATTAGGTGGTAGGGTTTATCCCGCCCGGGTTGTAAATAGTTAGTGTTTTCCGTCCAGTTCAGTGTAGCCGACATGAAATAAAGGAAAGCACTGACATGGCACCTAGTTCACCCGGTGTTATGGGCTGACATCACGGATGTTGTAGGTGATGTAGAGTACCGTGCCAGTTTCCATAAAAAAAAAATTTTTTTAAATCGCGCCGACACCGGATAGTGAACGTAGTTTTGTATGGGCTAGTAGTACGGGCTACTTCAGATGTGCCGGCAGAATTCCCCCGGTGTTGGGCCGACTGTCTGCACCACTGAGCTATCGAGGCTGACAAAAATCCATGCGGCAAGTGTGTGTGTTACAGTTACTTGTACTTAGGATGTGTGTGTGGTTTGTTGCAGAGGGGAGGGTGGAGCTGTGGTGAGGTGTGGCCGCGCGGCCGCCGCGCGCCGCCGGCCGCCGCGTGAGCGCGCCGGTACCGCCCGCGCCCGCCGCCCCCCTCCGCCCCGCACCACTGTGAGTTATGCACAACAAGGCGCTACCTACAATCTTATCATCATCATCATCATCAGCCTGTATCGGTCCACTGCTGGACATAGGCCTCTCCCAAGGCACGCCACCACACGCGGTCTTCCGCTCTTCTCATCCATCCACTCCCGGCTACCTTTTCATCACTCTAGATCAATAAGTTCAAGTTTGTGCTCTCTACTGATTGGGAATATAGAGCATTTTTATGGTTCTGTATCCGCAGGCGACTAAGGGATATGATTCCCTTCTTATATTACTAAGTACCGCACCACCGCACTAAATGAAAGGTCGGTCGAAACGGCTATGTAAATAGTTTGTGTTTTCCGTCCAGTTCAGTGTAGCCGGCATGACCGAAGGCAAACACTGACGTGGCACCAAGTTCATCCGGTGTTATGGGCTGACATCACGGATGTTGTAGGTGATGTAGCCAACCGTGTGAGTATCCATACAAAAAAAAAGTTCAAGTTCGTGCTCTCTATCGATTGGGGATATAGAGCATTTTTAGGGTTCCGTATCCATACGGAAGCCTATTAATAAGCCTACGCCGCGCCGTCTATATGTCTGTCTGTCTGTATGCATGTCTGTCCGTCCGACCGTCTGAGTCTCCGAGTGCTGTATCTTTTGAACCGTAATAGGTGAATTTTTCACAGAATAAAAAAGCAAAGAATAAATAAAGAACATTAGATGCAGTGGCGGCTGGTGACTTCAGTGACCGGTAGTGCGCTAAGTACCTACCTACATAGGTACTTAAATCCCAAATTTACCAACACATTCCCGTCATGTTATTTTAAGATCGGGACTTCCAAATTTTTTAAACGCCTGCGTTTTATTATGTACGTACCTATGTAGTATGAATATTCTCAAGACACTCAATGAGTTGCAAAAAACAAGAAAAAAAATCTAAACAAGTTTTTTAACTCATTTTTAGTACCTTTATGAACACACCCATATACCACAACACTAACTGCAGCTTTCAAAAAGAAAACAGTAGTAATGTCCCAAAAATACTTACAATAAATATATAAAAATTAAAGCAATTGAAAAATAGGAATTGAACCCGGGATCACCTGATTGTAAAGCCTTGCCTTTAACCAACGCTTAGGCAAATATCGGCACCACTAAATTCAAGTATCACGCGACAGAAAGCACAAAACCTAACCATATCCCATTTTAAATATTCGCGCGCTAACGGGTATGTGATATGATATCACATGACAGCGCGCTGACTCTAGGCAGACGGACTCGTGCAAAACGAATCGCACGCGCGGCTATTCACGATATAGCGTCCTTGTTTGGCGATCGTGCGCCGCACGCAGAACTCCATTTCGGCCCATACTTTTTCTATGAAGTATCTTTTGTCTCACGCGCCAGCGGTGTTTTGCCGATCCCCATACATTCAGTAGGGAGACCGGCGTGCGTTACTCAATTCCGCACGGGCCGCGCGTTTAAACGCAAAATAGTGCCTTGTGATCTATAGAATAAGGTCGAATTCACATTCGTATTTATTTGGAGTACGATCATTATGGTTTTAATGTAGGTATGTTGTAAGATATTATTTATTTCGAGTGAAGTGAAGACTTCTAGTGGTATGGTAGTGCGGCGCACGAGCGCACTTTAAGACCAGCCGCCAGTGATTAGATGTATGGACGTCGGTCCTCCCCCGCGCCAGCGTAACACGATATTTGTAAAAACGTACAAATAACATTCGTTAACAACCAATCAGAGCGCGATACCACCCGATACCACCCGATACCACCCAATCAGAGCGCGCGCCGTCCCCTCCGCTACCCGCGGAGCTCGGCGACGCTGTTTCTCGTATAAGCATTGGACAGTCCGACGTCCAAACTCTTTTAAATGTTCTTGAAATAAATAAATACAATAAACGTGCTAAGAATAGATTAGTCACGCTACTGAATAATAGATGGCGCCACATACTTTTATATTTAGCATTGTAGAAAGACAAAAGATAGACGGATTTAGTTTTGTGACAGCTATATTATAGCGGATCTACGGAACCCTCCGTGCGCGAGTAAAAGCTCCCACTTGACCCATTTTTATGGGATCGCTTAAGAAATACACGATATTGTTTTGGAATCCCAGTTGCAACAATTTTGCGCCAGATAGAACAAGGTTATCTAATACATTCTTTTAAAATAAATTTAAATTTGTGATCCAATCCATGACAATAAATCGAAAGCCTAACTAAATCCTTTATAAGCCATAGCTCTACCTAACCTAACTCTATTTAAAGAGGCCTCCCGAGCGATTCTTTCCTTTAAATCAAATGAATCTGTTTATCATATTTTTGTATCCGAAATCGACATGAATACATTACGAATAAATAATCCGAGATGTCGCCCTTTTCGCGATTTATTTCAGGAGAGAACTGCGCACAAACTATGCTATATCCAAGATATATATATGCTTTGTCTCTCGACGAGAAAACTATATTTTTTACTTTACTTTC
Organism: Nematopogon swammerdamellus; assembly: GCA_946902875.1. NCBI lineage: Eukaryota > Metazoa > Arthropoda > Insecta > Lepidoptera > Adelidae > Nematopogon > Nematopogon swammerdamellus. Next base: position 21,745,423 of record OX336336.1, read on the forward strand.
CTGTGTGGAAAAACATGACATTATACATCGGAGGCATCGTATGGCTTGCAAACGGTGCGCATTGTGTCTGAGCGAAATAAAATTTACAATCCAAATTAAATGGTTATATCCGATTTTGCCAATAACCAAGACTTGAATTTGAATAATGGCGCCCTTGAATTAATTATATTTACAAAAAAAAATTTTGTTTTCCTATAAATTAATATGAAGAAGTACCTACCGTGTGGGGCCGGTACTTGAAAATATTAGCCCCACTGCATCTCTCTCCGTGCATGTCGTAAAAGGCGACTGAGGGATAAGGACAGAGTACCGTGCTATAGGGCGACCAGGTAGCCGCCTCTCACCTTGGCGCGGTTCTTCCACCGAGTCATGCAGCAGGGTCTTCGTGCCTTACTTGCTGCTTGATAGTTATCTTGTCCTAATACTTTGCTAAACGTGGTGGACGGTATTGTGCTGCAATTTACCAGAGTTCTTGCAGCACTACACTAATTGTAATTACTCTGCTTACCCCGATTGTCGGGATACAGCGTGAGGTATGTAGTATAAAGATCAAGCAGACAGAGTGTAGTTTAAGAAGTAGGAGAGGCTATTTGGACTCTCGCGATGATATGCTCCGTGATTAGAACAGTGTACGTTCATTTCCTTGCTAGGTGATATAGTTAGACCCATTCGAATCTGTGCAACAGCCCGAATGAATATCGGTCAAAACGACTAAGAAAAAACTGTTTAAAAAACAACTAGAACTTAAGTGTTAAATAATTTTTGATTCACATTCGAACCCTTGAGTTGAAGGCGGTACAAAAGCATAAAAGGGGTTCATCTATAAATTTTCAGATGTGCTTTTGTACCGCCTTCAACTAAATGATACGAACGGTTAAGCAGCAAGTGTGTAGGGATGCACGTTCATTTTTCCGTCAGAAGAAATCATTGGTGCATCTCGGCGGGATTCGAACCTCGGACAGTTCAAGCAAAGACCGCGGCGACCCTCCGCACATACTCGTATTTGATCGGCTTTACGCCACGCTTACTATGTACCTAACCGATAGATAGTATGCTCGCAAATACAGTGTATGTATACGGGCTGTTTCAGGATAGGCTTGAGAAACTTCAGGAATAGATACATAATGACACCGCCTGCAGTGTCAGGCTGGACACAGGAATAGAAAGTACTCATTATTAGAAGAAAAAAATTCTTATCACTCAAATCGAAATTCCGTATTTATTTTTTCATACAAAAATTGAAAATTGTGATAAAAACTCGATGGACAGTGAGATTTGGCAACAGTGCTGTCTATGTAGGTCTAGCGAGTGCAATGACCTAACCAGTCCCCTTTTTCTTTTTATGTCATTCAAATTAAGGTGTTTAGAATTTACCTACATGAAGTTACATTCTACTAGTTAAGTATGTAAGTTAGTCATTTTATGTTTATTTTATAAAGGTGGACGTTAACCGTCCACCAAAGCTCGATGAAACGATTTTCACCAAAAATTACTATAAAATGACCGAATTTGGGAAAGCTTTCGGAGCTTTTCGTCTTCAAATATAAACCCCTTTCGAACCCTGAAGTTACGAAACCCTATCCTGAAACATTCTGTATAAAGTACGTGTGCCATTTTCCACCTTCGAAGTAGAATTTTGTATTCGTGGCCTCTCCACCGCGACAGTGCCTACTCTTCGTGGCCGCCGAAGCGTGCAACTTTATTCGTACGAATGGATTTATTATATTATCGGCTCATTTAAGCAAAATTACATTTATTGCATTTATTCAGTCTATTTGAATTACATTTAACATTGGACCGCAGTATCCACCGCGGTAATACATTTTATCAATTTGTACTGCTAATACTATTATAAAGCTTGTGGTCTTTTAGATTCTACGTTTTAGATTGATTCGCAAATACAAATTGTATCTTAGTATTTTTATTTTGAGATAATTTAATTTAATAAACAATAGTATTAGTAGCCTCTCACCCTCAAATATGGTTGAGAGAGGCGATGGCTGGTCCTGGCGTGATGCTCGTGAACGGGTGCTGTTTGTGGAGACTGGCCTGCTGCAATTGGCAGCATGTTATCTCAATAGTATACATATGTATATATTAATTATCTGACTGCATAATGTTAATGAGTTAATGCTTGACTAGGTACGATTAGTTTCTTAATTTTATTAACCCATTGAACACTTGATACTTCAAGTATCTTAATATTTATTTTATTTTTTGACAATTATACTATATTGTAGTATGTTTAATGTACTAAAACAATTAAGTAGATACAAATTATTTACCAAATATGACAATTGTAGTCAAATCTCTCAGTAAAATTAATTGTTAATCGTGCTCTAAGGCTGTTTTCGATAGACTGCAGGCGGTGTCATTATGTACTCGTAGATATTCACTAAAGTACTTGTAATCATATGTATGAAAAAAATACCCTGCGAAGTTTCTTACCGGTTCTTCTTCGTAGGTGTGTTCGAACCGGATAGAATAAATCGTGACAAGTTTGGCTGCAATTTTACTGTTATAAGAATACCTGTACCGTGTGGGGCCGGCACTTTAAAAGAATAGCCCCACTGCATCTGTCCCCGTGTATGTCGTAAAAGGTGACTAAGGGATATGACTCCCTTCTTATATTACTAGGTGGTAGGGTTTAACCCGCCCGGGTTGATACCACCGCACTGAATGAAAGGTCGGTCGAAACGGCTATGTAAATAGTTTTCCGTCCAGTTGAGTTTAGCCGGCACGACCGAAGGGAAGCACTGACGTGGCACCAAGTTCACCCGGTGTTATGGGCTGACATCACGGATGTTGTAGGTGATGTAGCCAACCATGTCAGTTTCCATAAAACAAAAAAAAGATCAATAAACAATTGCATCGCCAAATTTTATATATGAAATCGCTCAAATCCTTAGATAATATGCCTTTGGCATTTTTTGATACATGCGAATTGTTACATGGTGTTTAAAAGCAGGTCAATGCCAGTGAAGGGGATGACGGTGGGCACTTTGGCTTCCCATACTAACGTAAAATCGAACGAACACCTCAAACCCATTTCAAACAATAAATCATCAGTTCATATCGGTCCGCTGCTGGAGATAGGTCTCTCCCAAGATATACGCCACCACACGCGGTCTTCCGCTTTTCTCATCCATCACTAAGCTTTTTAGGTCGCTGTCCACCTGTCCCTTCAAAACCATTTGACGAAGGGTACAATTTTATTTTTTATTCTACTCAATACTCGTGTCTAGGAGCGAATTTTAAGCCTCTACCACTCGGGTCATCTGTACCGTAAGATTGATGCAGACATGAAAAATTGAAGATAAGTATAATAGGCAATGTTCAGGTTTTTAGAGAACCTCGACGTTGAAACAGCAAGGTTTTTAACTTCGCTCGATAGAAAAAAAATCCAAAAATTCCTCTATTTTTGCGCCAATTTCTATTGTAAAAATATAAAGAATTAATGTATATTTTTTATAATTTTTCTCCAAATACAATTGGAATTCTTTAGTGAAGCACGATTTGAAAATTCACAAAGCTCAAATATTTCATCTATACATATAATAAAATCGTAGAGGTAAGAAAGTCTGTACATTGAATGTATTCGGAAAAAAACTAACCAGGGTGGCTTAAAATGAGATACTGAACATGTTAGAACAGTTTTTAAAATTTTTGTTTGTTTGTTTGTTTGTCTGTACGCGCATCACGCAAAAACCACTAAACGGAATTAGACGAAACTTTGTATAGTGGCAGTTTATATGCCGGGTTAACATAATACGTAAAAAAAATTAACAAAAATAAAAAAAAATTAACAATTATAAACATTATTGCGCGTTTAAAATCACTTAGTCCAAAGTAAAGGTAAAAACAATTTTAAATGTCATGTTGACAACGGAGAACTGTCATCTCGACGTGAGCTGGCCGGTGACAAATTGTTTCATTATATAAAAATAATAATTGAAAGTCGAAGTTATGTCGCTGTCATTGGTGCAATAAAATTTATATATCTGTTGCCCGCGGCTTCGCTCGCGTGAAATTCGTATTTAAAAAAAAGAAAGTAAGTAACTAAAGACGGGCCCGAAGGCGGATCTGCGCTCACGTAAACGATATTCTTTCTCGATGAAAGTAACTAAGGGCGAGGCGAAAGGCGGAGCTGATTTCAGGAAGAAGAAAAACATTCTTGAAGAAAATAAGTAACTAAGGGCGAGGCCGAAGGCCAAGCTCTATTCTGGAAGACCATAAACCTTCTCGAAGAAAGTAAGTAACTATGGGCGAGGCCGCAGGCCGAGCTGCGTTCAGGAAGAAGCTAAACCATCTTGAAGAAAGTAAGTAACTAAGGCGAGGCCGAAGGCCGAGCTACGTTCGCATAATTGAAAAACCATCTCGAAGAAAGCAAGTAACTAAGGGCGAGGCCGAAGGCCGAGCTGCGTTCAGGAAGAAGCTAAACCATCATGAAGAAAGTAAGCAACTAAGGCGAGGCCGAAGGCCGAGCTACGTTCTGACAAATGATAAACCATCTCGAAGAAAGCAAGTAACTAAGGGCGAGGCCGAAGGCCGAGCTGCGTTCAGGAAGAAGCTAAACCATCTCGAATAAAGTTAATTAATATTAAGATTGAGGTAATTTAATTTAAATTTTATTATAAAGTCCACGCTTCTAACGGCAAATATACCGTGCATCCTAGAACATCGCGGTTATTCCCGGCTGGATGGCAAGAGGCCCGATGCTAGAGACCTTAGTGCCATGGACTAAGGGTAGTTCTGTGATGTGGGACGCCACTTTTGTTCTCACATTGGCTCCAAGTCACGTTAGGACATCTTCAAGAGCGGCTGGCGCGGCCGAGGCTGGGGCGGAGAGCCTCCAACGCAGCAAATATAGAAATATAATTCAAGATTTCGAATTTGTTGCGTTTGCGGTTGAAACCCTCGGTCTGTGGAGCAGTGAAGCCAAAAGAGGCTTGAGCTGGTTGACGCAACTGGTGTCCCGTCATCAAGGGCTTATGTACTTCATTCAAAGGGTAAGCCTTGCCATCCAGCGGGGTAATGCCGCAAGTGCTCTAAGAACATTTGAAAATGCCCGTTTGTATAGTTATTTTAATGTTTGTTAGGTAGGTTTAATTATTTAGTTATTAATATTACTTTTTTATTTATATGAAATAAATAGATTGAGTAAACGATATTATATTCTATCGAAGAAAGGAAGTCTTTAAGGGCGAGGCCCGAAGGCGGAAGAGGATTTTTGGTTTACCTGAACGCAGCTCGGCCTTCGGCCTCGCACTTAGTTCCTTCCTTTCTTCCAGAAGGTTTGTCGTCTTCCTGAACGCAGCTCGGCCTTCGGCCTCGCCCTTACTTCCTTTATTTGAGAAAGGTTTATCGTTTACCTGAAAGCAGCTCGGCCTTCGGCCTTGCCCTTAGTTAGTTACTTTCTTTAAGAAGGTTTATCGATTACCTGAACGCAGCTCGGCCTTCGGCCTCGCCCTTAGTTACTTACATTCTTCTTTGGAATACGAATTTCACGCGAGCGGAGCCGCGGGCTCAGCTAGTACTTATTAAAATAAAAACTGTTTGCGCACTATTCGCATTCGTTTTGTTTTATTGTAAGCGCCTTGTGGTGATTCCATCCCGCTCTAGTAAAGAGGAAGCTGCCTAAAGAGGAAACTGCCTAAAGAGGAAACTGCCTAAAGAGGAAACTGCCTATAGAGGAAACTGCCTAAACAGGAAACTGCCTAAAGAGAAAACTGTCTAAAGAGGAAACGGGGGGGGGGGGGGGGGGGCTGTCCCGCTCCCCATTCCGTTGAGCGCATGAAGTCACTATGAAAGAGTCGGGAAGGGCCGCCCTAGGGCCTAGGGCGACCCTTCCCTAGGCGCACGTACCTGGACCAGATCGGGCATGTTCTCAAAAAGGGTCAAGTGCAAAGTACCTTTAACCGACGAGCATGCATGAAGAACATTATGAGAGTGGAAGAGGCGGCAGAATTGTTTCAGTATCGTCGTACGTAGAGGTCCGTTGTCTCTGCCTACCCCACCGGGAAACAGGCGTGACGCTGGGTATTTTTTTTTATGTAAGTAACAATATTTGGATAATAAAATTATTCCTACAGAGACACAGATGGAGTAGAAAAGTCGACACAAACAAAAAATTATACCCTGTGAGCCAAACCGATCTGAATCATCGATTACGTTAGTACCTACGGGGGCCGAGGCAAGAAATCATAAGAAATAACGAGAGCAATACTAATGTAATAATAATAATTTATTGGGCTGTACTTTGTAAAGTTCCCTTCGTTTCGAAAAGTTCGCTTTTTCCGAGAATAACGGCGTAATATTCAACACTTGTGCCCTTTCATCTACCCAGGTGAGCGTTGGGCGGGGCCGTAGAGATAAATACACAGAAGAGATACTACCCTTCAGTTAGATTGTTAGCTGTACTGAACTAGAAGATAACACACCCGAGGCTGCTATGCGGCCATCTTACGGTTATTAATGTGGTATCAACCCAGTCGGCTACAATTGAAGTCTAATAAGGGGCAAGGGAAGGGACTTATAGTTAACACCGCTTCCGAACGGTGAAGCAGCCAGTGATAAGTCAATGGAAGCAGCATGTAAATTTTTCTGTCAGAAAAAAACTCATTGGTGTATGTCGAACCTCGGACCCTGAGATCAAGAGTCCAATCCAAGACCGCGCCGACTAGCCGCTAGGTGAAATGTATGCGAATGTATGGTAATAACATTTCTCGGTATTTATTTCCATTGACGATTTATTTCCATTGACGGAGCCTTCAAGCGCTGCCTTCTTCCTTCAACAAAGCAACGGGTGTAAGCATGGCAGGACTTAATCCGGGAAAATATTTCTTTTTCGAGAAATGCTTAAACTTTCATGTTTCTTTCTTACTCCGTTTCCTTCTATATCGGGATCACAGAGCATCAAATGCGCGCGCCCGCCCCTCCTAGAGGCGCCTTGAGCGCGATTTCTCTACAACGCCGTTGAAGCCTGTGGGCGTGGCCTATGACTTACATATGTGTGTTGTGCGTGTGCATTTGTTTTGTGCGTGTGCCTAACTTGCTCCTCTTTGTGTGTAGTGTCGATACTAGCACACACACACACACACACACATACGAAGCGCTAGCAGCTCAGCGTACGGTTATTGGGTTTCAAATATCATCGCTTAGGGCGCCTCTAGTAGGGGGCGCGGGCGGATTTGATTTGATGCTCTGTGATCGGGATGCTCCGAGAAATATTGCGGGAGGGGAGGGGCGGGGCGCGGGGAAATTCTTTTAGAATATCAAGGTGAAGGAGCGCAGCGTCTGCATTCAGTTTCTTTGCACCACGCGTTATCGCGTTCGTTACGTAAGTTGCGATACGAAAATATAGTGAACTAAAGAATTGTTTTTACGAGAAGTAATAATATTCGATTTTAATATGCCCTTTAGTTGATTTCACCTATCATGCATTTACATCAATTATTTGGTTTGTTAACCTATTATGAATGAATAAACGAAACGAATATGTGATGAATATATGAATAGGGGAAAAAGCTAATCGTTGGCGATGGCGACAAATGCGACAAATAATAAAAAATAAAAATTATATCATTTTATTTTCCTTTGAGCCTGGCACTGTTAGCACTGAAAAAGTTCGAGGTATGCTAATGAATTATACACTATTACTAGGCCGGTTACTACTACCGCAGATTATGAATTAGATGTGCGGTGACCTCTAACAAACGTATACTTTGATAATAAGTATTGCGTCGTAAAGAACGAAAAGGTACGTGGCAAAACGTCGTCGTCTCCTGAGTTGGCGGTGCGGAGGCGGCTTGAAGCAGCGGCGGCGGCGCGGCGTCAGCTCGGCTACGAGTGAAGGCGGCGCGGCGGTAGGACCACGCCTGCCGCCTCCTCCGCCGCCGCCCGACGCCAAGCGTCACGGAATGCCACGCAATAAATTCTCATTTACGGGCGTTCTGTGTGATGTAGGGCGCCTGGAATTCGGGCTCGCTACACGGAATCCTCATTTAGACTTCATACTTTTTCGCTGCGGACGAAATTGCTCAGCACTCTGACGTTATCAGGAGTGAGGCGCGGGGCGCGGTACGCTGCGCGGATCGGCCGCGGCGCGGCTGACACGGGCGGCGCGGAGGAGGCGGGGTAAAATGGCTTGAGATTGCTGATATTTGTGGTTTTAATTGATTATATAGCATTTCATTCAATTGAAAAGCGCCAGATGAAAAAACATACTTACGAATGAGTGGAAATGGAAAACCGCTTCCAATGATATTAATTTAAAATTATTACTTCGTTATACGTATATGCAGGCACGCATAACACATAATTAGGTCTCATTCGACTTCCTTCAGGAGAAGATAAGGTAAGTTTTGTAAAGGACATACTGTGTCAAGGGCTGACAAGTTCTTTATGAGAACGAAATAGTAAAGATTTACAATAATTAAAAGTGCTTGTGTACCTACTTTGAAAACCAAATTGACATGTTGAAAAACATTGCACCGACGTCAAATAACATCTAGAACTTAAAAGTGTTAAATAATATTTTTATTCATATTTGGACCCTTGAGTTGAAAGCGGTAAAATAGCACAAAAGGGTCCAGCTATCAATTTTCAGGTGTCCTTGTGCTGCGAATATGAATCAAAATATTAATTAACACTTTTAAGTTCTAGTCAATAAAATAAATAAATAAACTTTCAGGATTTATGTTTTTTTTTTTTTTTTATGGAAACTGACACGGTTGGCTACATCACCCACAACATCCGTGATGTCAGCCCATAAACCGGGTGAACTTGGTGCCACGTCAGCCTTCTCTTCAGTCGTGCCGGCTACACTGAACTGGACGGAAAACGCAAACCATTTACATAGCCGTTTCGACCGACCTTTCATTCAGTGCGGTGGTACCAACTCGGGCGGGTTAAACCCTACCACCTAGTAATATAAGAAGGGAGTCATATCCCTTAGTCGCCTTTTACGACATACACGGGAAAAATGTCCTGAAATTAAATCAAGTGAGCTTAAATCAATCTTCCTCCTACATGTCCATTCATGCCACGCAGGCCCTCAATAATCAAGCAAGGCGTACCGTACTAACTCTAACGAAATGTCCACTGCGGTAGTAAATATTTCAGAATTTTGATTCGAGCGTCCGTGGACTATATGCTCATTGTCCCCGTGCACCGACGTAAATCCACTCCAAAATACAATGGATGAATAATAAAAGGTTTTCATTGGGTTAGCGCGACCTTGGGCGGGGGAGAGACGAGCTTATTGCACGGTCCGCGACACAACAAGAACCCTGGCAAAGAAGAGCTCACATACATACCAGCACATGCATACATCCTTTGAACCAAACGAACGTATGCTACATACATACAGCCCAATGGTATTGTATTAGTTTCTTCTTCTTATATTCTTAATAAACGATAATACAATGGGATAAAAGTACATATGTATTAGTTATGATGAATAAAAAAATACCATTAAATAAGACCATAAACAGTTGAGCTGAGGAATTGGAATCTCGGCTCAGGATGCAGTCAGCAGTCGTCAGTGGCGGGGCAAGACCTAAATTTGATGAGGGCAAGATATATTTTGAGTCCCTCTCTGGTGGCACTGAAGGATGGATTTTATGGATTTTCACTGTTGAAATGGATTTCCGGTATACCGATCAAATCAAACATTTTTGTCAACATGAATACCTTTCGTCGATAAAAGTAAACATTAATCAAATTGCAATAATACAACCTTCACTGCCTCTGTCCTGCTTTCCCATCTTGTGTTGATAGATAAAGCCTTTATAGTATTTTTTTTATGGAAACTGACACGGTTGGCTCCATCACCTACAACATCCGTGGTGTCAGCCCATAACACCGGGTGAACTAGGTGCCATGTCAGTGTTTCCCTTCGATCGTGCCGGCTACACTGAACTGGACGGAAAACACAAACTATTTACATAGCCGTTTCGACCGACGTTTCATTCAGTGCGGTGGTACCAACCCGGGCGGGTTGAACCCTACCACCGAGTAATGGAGGAAGGGAAGGGACCTACAGTTTTACGTGGAATCCGAACCACGGTCAGCCTCCCAACGGTCGAGCGGTCACCCATCCAAGCACTGACCGCGCCCAGCGTTGCTTCTGCGCCAATGAGCTATCGAGGTTGACAAAATGTATGCTTTAGTTTGCCTTTGATTAAATCTAAACATGTCTACTCTTTTTAAACTTTAACTTTTATTTAAAGAGACCCCCTTTTAATAGATCTAGCTGAATATTTTTCATGAATCAAAGCTGCAAGAACTTTCGAGGCGCGAGGCCCCTCGGGGCGTGAGGTCGTGGGCGGTCGCCCACGTCGCCCGCGCCTTGCGCCGCCGCCTCTGGAAGTCGTCCTCGTCACAGTGTGCTGATATAGTGTTTGATATTGTTGCAGAGAGCGCGAGCGGTCGCCGCGGCTCGGGCTCGGTCGGTGGTTGTGCCGCGCGGCGGGTGCGGCGGCGGCGGAGGCGGCGGCGCGACTCTCTCGCGCCCGGCCCCGGCAGCATGAGGCCGCGCCCGCGCCCGCGCAGCTCGCCATGACGCTGTCCCCCGACCCCGCAGCGCAGCCGGAGTCCGCCGCCGCCGCCGCCGCGGCCGCGCGCGACCACGCCATGCGCTACTACCGCATCTGGATCTACGCGTGCAACGGCGCGCTCCTGCTGGGCGCGCTCGCCTTCTGCGCGGCGGCCGGCCGCGCGCTCGCCGACTACCGGCGCACGCTTGTGCCGGGCCTCGGCGCCGCGCAGCCGGGCTTCCTGTACGGCTACGCGGCGCTGCCGGCGCAGGCGGGCCTCCTGCAGCTGCTGGGCTGTCTCGCGGCGCTGCGCCTCTCCGAGCGGCTCCTCAACGCCTACTGGCTGGCGCTGCTCGCCCTGCTCCTCGGCGATGCCGCCGTCGGCGTGTTTTGGGCGTTCCGCTTCGAGCGCGTGTGTCGCGAGCTACGGCCGGCGCTGCGCGTGCGGCTCGCGCGCGACTACGACGCTGACGCTGATTTCTCGGAGGCGTGGGACCGTCTGCAGCGCGAGCAGCACTGCTGCGGGGTCGGAGGACCGGCGGACTTCGCATCGCTCAACCGCACCGCGTGGCCGGCGAGCTGCTGCCGCGCGCCCGCCTCCGTCGCACCTCCTCATGCGGCGTCGCACGCGCCGCCCGCCACGCCGCTCTCGTCGTCGCTGGCGCCGCACGCGCACACCGCGCCGCCGCAGTGCTCGCCCTACACTACTGCGTGCGCAGACCGTCTGCTCGGGTGGCTGCGCCGGACGGCCGACGCGCTATTCGTGCTCGGTTACTGCGTCATCGCATTTTTAAAGCTGTGCTTCCTCGGCATCCTGCGCTACGAGATAAAGGAGATGATACAGAAGATCCGCATCCTGCGCACGGAGCTCGAGGCGGGCATCACCGCCGAGGGTAGCCCCCTGCACGGCGGTCCGCTGTCCCAGACGGTTATCCTTAGCGCGGTGAACGCGAACGGTGGCGTGCGCGCGCACGGCGGGAGCCCCGAGCGTGCCGGCGAGCGCGACGCGTTGCTCGGCCGCGCGTCGGAGGCGTCGTCGCGACGCGGCACGCGGGAGGAGCTCGGCGCGCCGAAGACCATCAACGGCAACAACAATTGCGAGCTGCGGGAGCTGGCGCGCGGCGAGTACCGGCCGCTCGCCACCGACAGCGCTGCCACCCGGATCTGACTAAGATATTACCTGGAGCGGCTGTTCGGGCAGCGCTGGCGTTCGTTCCCGGCGCCTCCGCGCTCGCCGAGCGCGCCGCGGTCGCGCTCCGTGCCCGACGTGTGCGTGCGGCGCGCGAGCGCGGGAGCGGGCGCAGCGCGCGTGCGGCTCGCGCTCGAACGTCGACACTCTCGCCGCTCCGAGTTCGAGCTTTGAACGACTCTCCTCACTTGAACTCTGTCAATTCGTAAGTTAATTTAAAGTCGCACGCGGGCCTCGAGCGCCGGATTGTGGGACGCGTGCGATCGCGAGGACACCAGCTGATACGTTTAGGAGGACCATTTGACATTATAGTGCCGCGTGTGAAGTGCTCGTGCACGCAGTGAGCCAGTGGGTGAAGGAACTGAAGTGGACCGTCGAGGAGCGAACTGGTGCAGCGAGCTCGCTCCACGTGCAGACTTGACTTAATCGTCTAGGTGCCGCAGTTAGTTAGAACGTAACCCAGTGACCAGTGCTGTGTCTCATGAGCGAAGCTTGTGATTAGTTCCTATTGTTTAAAGATGCCGCGTTAATTTTCTGACATGTTGTCAGCGCACATATTACTGCCTCCCCATCCGCACTCCCCACCGCCGCTCCCCGCTTCCCGCCCCGCTCCGCCCCGTCCCCCCCTCTGTCGAGCTGAAACGAGTTTGTAGATGTTTCGTTACTTCTGCCCCGCTGAATCACTTTTAGATAGCGTAGAGATACGAAATAAAGGATTGTAAATATACTTAGTAACGGTTTGTACGTAGTGAGCGAGTACCCGCGCTATAGGAGTACATATGTACTGATACGAGCTTACACGGAGTAGTGCCTACAGAGTTTGTGCTTCTAAAGTTTATTATTCAAGCATGTGGATATATTTAATACTTTACTGTGTGATGTACGTTGAATGTAACTTATCATCGATACCTACGATTAATATTAAAATTCTTATCGCCGATTTTTTATTAAATTTGTACGTCAATTAGAATACTATATCTGAATATGTAAACCAGTCAGTTTCCTTTTCGCCAGTTTCAGTAGCGACTCGATCGCGCAGTGTGCACCTCCTGTCCGCAGTGTGCACCTCCTGTCCGCAGTGTGCACCTCCTATCCGCAGTGTGCACCTCCTGTCCGCAGTGTGCACCTCCTGTCCGCTGTGTGCACCTCCTGTCCGCTGTGTGCACCTCCTGTCCGCAGTATGCACCTCCTGTCCGCAGTGTGCACCTCCTATCCGCAGTGTGCACCTCCTGTCCGCAGTGTGCACCTCCTTTCCGCAGTGTGCACCTCCTGTCCGCAGTGTGCACCTCCTGTCCGCAGTGTGCACCTCCTGTCCGCAGTGTGCACCTCCTGTCCGCAGTGTGTACCTCCTGTCCGCAGTGTGCACCTCCTGTCCGCAGTGTGCACCTCCTGTCCGCAGTGTGCACCTCCTGTCCGCAGTGTCCACCTCCTGTCCGCAGTGTGCACCTCCTGTCCGCAGTCTGCAGCTTGTAGCCGAGCAGCCGTCAGCTGATCCGTTCATTAAAGTGAAATAAAACCGTGTGTGATTTATTTAATGCCACCCTAAATTATGTTGAGAAATTGGATATCTATAGGAATTGTGGGTTGCCGCCGTTCTGATGACCAAGCATACTGCATTACAATATAATTATAGGTAATGTTTATACGAAACGTAGTCATTTTCGTAACCACCAAACTCAAATAGTATATCATTAGGTATCCTACCGTATTGTGTTCTTCTTATTTAAAACGATAATTTCAAAATTTTACATTATTATTAATTAATCGTTACATTTAAATTTTCAAAAACGAAATGAAGCATAATACCCGACACATTCTTTCAGTAATTCAATCAAGTAAGAACGTACGTACATAATGTATACATATATGATTGTAACTACATAGATTTGTGTAACTAAGATTAATTTGCGTAGAGTAATCATAACATAAATATTGTGTCGACGAAAGGATTATTTTTTAATATTGTTGTATGGATTCGTGTACCAACATTTTGTGTAAGCAGTGCTTTCGAAAAGTTGAAGCCTTTTTTCATTCGATTCGCCTCCTCTCGTACGTCTCCGATCTGATCAAAGTGCCTCAAACGTTTCCTTCTTCATTATATCTGCTTCCGAAAGAAACTCGCGACACTCAACTTCATTTATTATTCCTTATTTTTCTTTGACTCCAGAAACCTGTGATTTGTTAGAGAAGCTGACGCTGAACATCGTGTACACAGGATAAATAAGGCAGTAAATTACTATCAATATATAAGTTTTGTATTCCCAGAAGATCTAATTTTTGTCCTAGTAAACTCTAGACTTAGTCGGTATTGGCCAAACAATAAATTATGTACTTAAGTACCTACATTGTATTTCTCAACATACAATGTAGAGAAAAACATATTGAAAGTTGGAACATAAATGTACCTATCTGTATTCTGTCAATATGGTTCCGTAAGGAGTGTTCTGGTTCAGCGACAGTGACTACTTCTTCGAGTGCAGCAGAACAGTTACTCACTCAACAATTAGAACTTCGGAAGCGATGGCGAATAAAAAACGTTGCAACTTTTCGAATTTACCTAGATATCTAGGCGACTGAATGCTAAAATTTATCATATTAAATAAAGTAAAATTACAGTTTGTTAAAATTTATACAATTAGTTTGATTTCCCTCCAATTAAACGATTGGATAAGAGCCTATTCGGCACCGGCTTAAAATCTGCACCGGTTACGGGGAGACTTGCCAGATGCCCATTCTTTATTATATTCAGCATACTAATATTAATCATCCATCACTCATTTTCTATTTACTCACAGATTTAAAATTTTAATGTTGAATTTATGTAATTGTTTAGTTCCGTAATTATAATTTTAATACTTATTTTATTTTGTTGGGCTGTTTTTGTTTATTTGAATTTGTTTTCATAATTCTCTCATTGTATTGTAGCCGAGCAGCCGTCAGCTGATCCGTTCATTAAAGTGAACTAAAACCGTGTGTGATTTATTTAATGCCCCCCTAAATTATGTTGAGAAATTGGATATCTATAGGAATTATAATTTTAATACTTATTTTATTTTGTGTGGGTGTTTTTTTTATTTGAATTTGTTTTCATAATTCTCTCATTGTATTGTAGCCGAGCAGCCGTCAGCTGATCCGTTCATTAAAGTGAACTAAAACCGTGTGTGATTTATTTAATGCCCCCCTAAATTATGTTGAGAAATTGGATATCTATAGGAATTATAATTTTAATACTTATTTTATTTTGTGTGGGTGTTTTTTTTTATTTGAATTTGTTTTCATAATTCTCTCATTGTATTGTAGCCGAGCAGCCGTCAGCTGATCCGTTCATTAAAGTGAACTAAAACCGTGTGTGATATATTTAATGCCCCCCTAAATTATGTTGAGAAATTGGATATCTATAGGAATTATAATTTTAATACTTATTTTATTTTGTGTGGGTGTTTTTTTTTATTTGAATTTCTTTTCATAGTTCTCTCATTGCGAAAACTGTGAAGCTACCCATCTAATAATTTATTAGAGTTCTGATGTCTCCTTGAAAAGTGAAGGATTGTTTATTCTGAAATTGTAAAATGTTAAAACATTTAAATTTATTTATTTTCTAAATGATTTAGCCGGAATCTCAAAGTCCAGTATGCTCTTATGCCTGATTAACAGCCATCTTATAAGTAAATGGTAAACCCCTTAAAAGCTTACGAAGCAATATAGATAAGATAACTTACTTTAACTCACAAGTACGAGTATATATCTACTACAATGCTATTATGTAAATAAGTTGGAATAAATAAGTTGAAATATTAAGTAATACTACTTACTTTGCAAGCTAAATTTGTTTTGACAAATCTTTAAATGCCGAGTGGGGAGTTACGTAAAAAGTTACTTCTTATAAGTGCCCGAATATTTTTGTCTCTTTACTATTGAATAAAACGTGAATTCAGGTTTATCATGAGAATACGCAGAAGAGGCTGAGATACATAAGGCTAAGTATGTATACCTACTCACTCGTATTGATATACAATCTTCTTTGTTGCATACGAGGTTGCATATTATGACATTATCTTTTCCACCTATCTTTTACCACACACACATAAAGGCCACAAGTTACATTTTAAAATCTAAGTTAAAATTGTAGACATATTTAAAATTTATTAAAATGAAAGGAAAGTGAATAACTTCCACACAGAAAGTAAAATCACAATTGACAGAATGATTGAGTTAGTATCATTTCTAAGATTCAATCACAGCTAGGTAACTCATTATCTTGTCAATCGTTACAACCATACATACAAAACAGAACTCTGATAAGAGTGTATCCTATACATTTTATTTATTGATTTATTTGGTGTTCAACGTGGAAGGGCAACCCGAAAGTTGTGAACATTGTGTTTGTAGGCGGCTCCGGGCAGGGCCATTCCGCTCTCCAGATAGTTCTATATTCAAACTTGCCGTTTAAAACTGCCGCCACTTATATGAACAAAGTTTTAGGACGTAGAAATGCCCAAGACTTTGTTGCCCGGAGAAAGGACCGAGGGGCACGAAAGTTGCCCAGACGACAATTTCGTTGTAGACAATAGTTATATGGGCTACTCGGATTTGAATAGGAAATGTCGGGAAAGGGATAGCAACGTACTTACACTTTGGATTTTTTTTTTTTTTTTTTTTTTTTTATTTATTTATATTAGAAAACATACAGCCATTCACAATATTGATACACTTATTATTTTTTTTTTTATGCCTAAAGTATGGCCAATTACATGTTTCCCTGATTGGTTTTTTTATTTATGTTTGCGTAGGGCATAAACTTAGGTGTCTAAAGGTGTGTGAGGTGTGATGTTTTGTGGTGTGTTGTTGTGTGGTGCGTAGTGTGTATGTGAGGGTGTGTGAGGGTGTGTGAGAGGGTGAGGGTGTGTGTGTGTGTGTGTGTGTGTGTTTGTGTCTCTATGTATTTAATTTTTTTTAATATTTAAAATGTATAATATGGTGTTAAGTATATTAATGTTTATTTTTATTTTTATTTTTATTTTTATGCAACTCCTCATTCATACTAGCCAGTGATTGGTTAAGTGTGTTGACTATTTCCCTTTGAAAAGTTCGTCTGCTGAGGTGGAAGATATCAATATGGGGGAACATATTATTGTATGTGCGGGTAAGACGAGGCACGAGTGCATTACGCGCGTAGTTGGTGGTGTGTGCTGGTTCATGGAAGAGTGTTGTGTGTCGTGTTCGCCGCAATGGCGTGTTCAGCATCACCTCCCCCAACAGTTCGCCGCAGTCGAGTCGTCCGCACATCACGTCGCGCAGCAGCATCATATCTAGTAATACCCGTCTGTTCTCTAGACTCAACATATTGTGTTCAAAACAGCCTAATTCGTAAGAATGATATGTTCTTTTAGTGTCATAAGTTAAATATTTTATAAAGCTCCTTTGCGCCTTTTCGATGTCGTTAATATGAACTTGATAAAGAGGTGTCCAGATGGAGCTGGCGTATTCAAGATTGCTTCTAACATATGCATAATAAATAGCTTTTAGACACGTAACGTTTCTAAACCCCTTAGTCGCACGTCTTATGAAACCCATGCTCTTGTATGCCTTACTCGTGATGTGATTTATATGTTCTACCATAGTTAGTTTTTGGTCAAGAAGTACTCCCAAATCTCTAACCATAGAGACCTTTGCTATCGGAGTATTATTAAAGTGATACGTGAATTGAATAGGTCGTGTGCTACGTGTAAATTTAATATTTTGACATTTTAATGCGTTGACTGTTATTCGATTGTTCGTATAATACTCCGATAGCCGGTTGAGGTCGCTCTGGACGTCTAAACAGTCCTCTATGGTGCGCACCTTCATGACAACCTTCTTATCGTCAGCATATAGTAAATGTTTAGCATATTTAAAACATGTAAAGATGTCATAAAGGTACGCCACATAGAAGAGCGGCCCCAAAATAGATCCCTGAGGCACACCCGAAGGAATTTTAATGAAGTTGGATTTATAACCTCCTATGACCACAGCTTGCGAGCGGCATGATAGATACGATTCCATCCAGCGAAGTAGGTCACCGTGAATACCCAATCTTTGGAGTTTTGCTAATAATATAATATGGTCAACGCGATCAAACGCCTTTTCAAAGTCTGTGTATATTGCGTCCACCTGTCCACCTCTCTCCATATTTTTAAAGACATAATTGGTGAAACTCGCAAGGTTTGTAGTAGTTGACCTTTTCTTTAAGAAGCCATGTTGGGTTTCAGTTACACCAAGAGAAATTATTGAGTAGACATTTTCATGTGCGATTTTTTCTAAAATTTTGCTAAAGACGTTAAGAATGGAAATAGGTCTGTAATTTTCAATTGCAATTCTCGAACCTTTTTTGTGTACGGGCACTATATGTGCTTCTTTCCATAATTTTGGAAAGATGCCCTCATTGAAAGATCTGCTAAAGATGTAACAGAGCGGATAGGCAAGGACTTGAGCACATTTCTTTATATATATAGGCGGTATTTGATCACTACCAGCACCCTTTGTGACATCGAGATTACGTAGTAGCTTCAGAACTGTTTCCACAGACACCTTAATATTACTAATGGAACCAGAATCGTTACTAGGAGATGGAAGATTATTCAGATATAATTTATATGAGATTATGTCGGTAGGTTCACGGAAGTTGTCTTTAAAGAAAGTGCTAAACCCACCACATACTTCGGAGTGATCGGAATATGTATTTGATCGGTAGGTAAACATCTTGGGATAGTTGGAACCACCTCTTTTTGATTTTATGTACGTCCACAGGTGTTTGGGGTTTGTCTTAATAGTTTGTTCCGCGAGCGACCTATGACATTCCTCACACTGCCTCTGAAGACGGTGTTGCCGGGCTCTTAAAAGATTAAATTCATCGCGATCCGACTGGTTTCCAAAACGTTTCCACCTAGCGTGCGCGCGGGATTTTTTCTTAATCAATTTAATAAGAGCCCGGTTGAACCAGGTAGGGTACTCATAGGTAGCGGGACGTTTGAGGGGTACAAAGGAGCGGATGCTTTCGTGTAGGTAGTGATAGAAAACGTCAACCATCTCGTCAACGGTACCGCTGCTTAGGTGAGTTTGCCAGTCTATTTGTGAAAGGTATTCTTTTATTTCTTCGTAATTCGCCTTGTGGAATTTGTACCTTGGCTCGATCGATTCTTTCAGCGGCTCCTCAATTATTTCGTGGGCCGTAAATAATAGCGCTGGGTGGTACGAGTCTTCCTTTACTATCGAGATATCTGATCTACCTACTTCGATTGAAAAATTCGCAAATACTAGGTCCAGTGTTCTACCGTGTTGATTTAAGATTTCATTATATTGATCTATGCCGTAGAAGTGCAAGCCGTTTGAAAGATCGTGACCGGCGCGTTGTATGTCTAACGGGACGCTCCTATTGTGCATTGGAGCAACCTCATTTGCATTGATTGTAGGTAAGTTGAAATCGCCCGCTATGATGCAATTAAAATTTTTATTATTTTCAGTATATAGTCGGCGCACAGAGGTGAGAAACGCATCTACGTGTTGAGGCAGAGGGCAGTCGCGACGATGCGGTGGTATGTATATAGCTCCTATATACAGGTCTGCAGAGCCAGTGGCGGCGGTGCCTCGTCCGCGGCGCGGGGCCGGCACGCGCACCCACAGCATTTCAGCAGGTGGCTGCGCGAGCCGCTCGCACGCCATTGCACCGAGCTCGCGCCGTACACATACCATCACGCCACCGCCAGTCGACTTATTCGTTGCGTTTAAGTCACGATCACATCGAAAGACATCATATAATTTATTGTTGCACAATTCAGCATCAAAAATTCCGTCGTACAACCATGTTTCAGTTACTATAATAATGTCGTATTCATTAGTCATGGTGCCATGGTAAAATTCTTTACATTTAGTTCTTAAACCATTTTATTACAAACTACTGTACCGTACTGACATTACTGAGTTGATACAACTTGCGTATCATTTGATGAATGCTCTTTACGCACCGACATGGCACCTAGTTCACCAAGGTGTTGTGGGCTGACATCGCGAGTGTTGTAGGCGATGTAGCCAACCATGTCATTTTTCGTTAAAAAACAAATCTTGTATCTCTAACTCGTGTGTGGCGCGACCGTCTCGTTTCCTTCAAATCAAATCAAATCAAAACATACTTTATTGTACACACAACAAGGAACACAACAGGCGAGTTTAATGCAAAGTAGCATTCTTTACAAACTAACCTCTGGGATGTACAGTGCAAAAGTAAAGCGTGAAAAATAAAACTATTAAATAAATAGATGCATACATTAAATCAATACTATAAGGTACGTACACATTATATTTATGTATAAATTGCATATATATACAAATATATTGTATAATATAAAACCAACTGAACAGAAGTTACAAGAAGTTCCTTCACTTACCCGAGGATAAATATCAGACATGAGTATTACGAAAGTGAGAACTGCATGTAGGTAAATAAGTGTTTCGTATTTACCAGTTACAGACACACAGACAGACATTTTTTACTTTTTCTAATAGTAGAGAAGAGAGACAAGAAAAAAAACATAAAACCGACTTCCTAAAAATAGTAAAACTAAAAAACTATTTAAAATAAAAATATAAAAACCGCCTTCAAAAATATATGAAATAAAAACCTAAAAAAAAAAAGAACCCTAGAGTTGAAGGCGGTGCTAAAAAGGCTACACAAATCACAAAGGATATTATCATCCACTCATGTTTTCTTTCATGCATCATTTTTGCTTGCTTTAGCACCGCCTTCAACTCTAGGGTTCTTTTTTTTTTTAGGTTTTTATTTCATATATTTTTGAAGGCGGTTTTTATATTTTTATTTTAAATAGTTTTTTAGTTTTACTTTTTTTAGGAAGTCGGTTTTATGTTTTTTTAAACTTTTTTTTTATTTCACAGTTTTTTTTAGTAATTTTTTGCTATTAATGTACTCGGCGGAATCGCTCGGCCTTCGGCCTCGCGATTCCGCCTCGCTTTCCAATCCGATCTTGACCCAATTAAAATAGGACCACGTCAGCTTCGATAGCTCAGTGGTGCAGACAGTCAACTGTCGCTATTGAATGTTAAGCAACGCTGGGTGCGGTCAGTACTTGGATGGGTGACCGCTGACCGTTGGAGGCTGACCGAGGTTCGGATTCCTCGTAAAACTGTAAGTCCCTTCCCTCCTAATCTTACTTGGTGGTAGGCTTTAACCTGCCCGGGTTGGTACCACCGCACTGAATTAAACGTCGGTCGAAACGGCTATGTAAATAGTTTGTGTTTTCCGACCAGTTCAGTGTAGTCAGCACGATCAAAGGGGGAAGCACTGACATGGCACTTAGTTTACCCGGTGTTATGGGCTGACATCACGGACGTTGTAGGTGATGTTGCAGAACTTAGTAGAATGGACAGACATAAACGTGTTACGGAACCCTACTTTTATTATAAAATAACCGTCGGAGGACCTTGGTTGAAAATTGTAAAATTTAGTAGAAAAGACAGACATGCATTTGTTACGGAACCCTACATTCATTTTGCAGAACTTAGTAGAATGGACAGACATAAACGTGTTACCGAACCCTACTGAACAGTTGCACTCCGGGAGTGCCGGCAGATCCCGTGCCACTCTAACTTAACCCTTAATGCAATGACTTAAGGTTTCATTTTAAAAATGACGCTGACGCGATGTCGCGAATTATACATTTTTTACCCACCTAAAAAGTGCCAAGCGCCGCTAAAGAAGTTTTCACTTCAACAACCTCAGGGTTATCCCCTTTCAAATAAAAAAAAAAAGAATTTTCAAAATCGGCCCACAATTGACGGAGTAATCGCGTAACAAAGATCCAAAAAAAGAAAACATACCGTCGAATTGAGAATCTCTTAGGTCTAAAGTAAATTGCTCGTGAAGACAAATGCAACGAGCCCAAACACGATGGGTTTATCATGTGTAGTTTAGGAGTTCCTATGGCCACCTTCTGTCTCCATCATCAGACCAGTTCGATGGTACTCGTACCCAAAGAGTTTGAATTACGTCGCCGACGTAATACAAACTCTTTGCTCGTACCATAATAAATTAAGCGCACCTGGCCGGTCGGAAAAGATAAAAAATTTCAAATTTAGAATATTCATGAAACAAGGGTCCGAATATGTATCACTAGTAAATATCGATTCATGTATTTCAACAGGACAGAGATAATTTCAAAATATTAGGTATTTAATACTTTTTAGTTCTTTTTTTTTTTGTTTTTTTGAAATCGGTTTAATATTTTTTAAAACAGTTTATAATTCATTCTTTTTAGTAATATTACATAAATTAAAAAGTCAAAAATAATTTCCGTTTACTTACTTAAAGGAGTCGGTAGACCGCTAAGTAAATTCCCGCCAACTTTTGAGTCTTTATATACTTTATATACTTAGCGGTCCCCCGACTCCTTTAAGTAAGTAAACGGAAATTATTTTTGACTTTTTAAGAGTCGGGGGTTTTTTAAATTTGTAATTTAACTTTTATTTGAAGCTTTTTAAAAAAAACCGCATGCAAATCGGTCCACTTTTTAAGATAATTATTTTTTTTATTACTTAATTACTTTATTACTTGATTACAAACATAGCTAAGAACCATCCCGATTAAACAGGCTTCCTAATAAAAAAAACCGCATCCAAATCGGTCCATCCGTTTGGGAGCTACGATGCCACAGACAGACACACACACACACTCACACACACACACGTCAAACTTATAACACCCCTCCGTTTTTTTCGTCGGGGGTTAAAAAGAATAATCGAAATCGAATAATCGAAATCGATTGAAGTGGTACAGAATTATTCGCCATATGTGTCAGACTGCAAATTGCTGAATAAGTCCACATCACAAAAGTTTTGCTGAAGGTAACCACACACCATACTAATTTATCAAACTGAAAATTGCCGAATACGACCACATCACAAGTTTTGCTGAAGGTAACCACACACTATAGTATTATGCTGATTTTTCGAAAACCACTCAACCAATTTCGATAAAATTGAAATGGGACCACCTCGGAAGTATGACCTAACTAACAAAAAAAGAATTTTCTAAATCGGCCCTCAATTGACGGAGAAATCGCGTAACAAACATACAAAAAAAAAAAAAAAAAATAAAAAAAAAAATAAAAAAAAAAAAAAAACATACAGACGAATTGAGAACCTCCTCCTTTTTTGGAAGTCGGTTAAAAAAAGATAAAATGCCTTTTACTGAATGTATGTGTTCCTTGCCCACTTAGATGAAAGCTGTTGAAAACAAATATAATAAATATTGTATAAATAACCAAGAAATGTGTTAACAAATACATAAAGTTACAGTTAAATAACATAAGTTAATATCTCGATAAGCTCACACTAGATAATGCGATGTTACTCGTACATACGAGTACATACATATACCTATGTATGTGTTCGGTAAGTAATTTTCGCGATCACGTAATAATGAAACACATCAAATGCATACCTATGTGATGGAATCACACAAGGTAAAAAAGATAAATATATAGCCAATAGTAATTCAAAGCTAAATTATAGAACATTAAAACGTTTCATTAACAAAATAATTTATATTACAATTTAACTAATCACCTAATAAATTCAATCGTGACTGCACACTCCACTAAGAAATAAAATGGCGCGAACGGCCATTACAATACGACGCGCAATTAGACAAACAAGAAATATAATAACATCAGTTGGTTCGCATATAAAACACTATAGAGCGCCGAGGCGGGGAAGGTAGCATGAGGTAATCCTGACACGCGGTGAGAGGGGAACAAGACATGGGCGCGTACGAAACGGCGGAGAGGTGAGGTAAGAAGGCGCGCGTCTTGCGGGCGCGGGGTCAGAGATCGCGGTATCATCACGCCGTTTGAGCGCGGCATGAGGTAGCGAGTCAAGGAGCGCGAGTAGTGATTATTTCGCTGCGAGTTGTTAGTATGAAAGAATGAATTATTGTCAAGACACGATCGTGACACGCTCATACTGCGGGGCCACCGTACGTTTTGTTCCTATGTGTCAGAAACGTGACAAGCTCATACTAATAATTTATTTTTATTTCCATACTAAATTTGTGTCAGGACACGAATGTGACACGGCCATACTACGAGGCCGCCGTTCGATTTGTTCCTGCATGACACAACCGTGTCCAGCACATACTAATTAATCTAATTTTATCTCCATACTAAAATAGTATCAGGACACGAATGTGACACGGCCATACTACGAGGCCACCGTTCGATTTGTTCGAGCGTGTCACAACCGTGTCCAGCCCATACTAAAAATTAAATTCTATCTCCATACGAAATTTCGCTCTATGACACGAACGTGTCACGGCCATACTACGAGGCAACCGAGCGTTTAGTTCCTGCGTGTCAAGAACGTGTCACGGCCATACTAAGAGGGCGCCGTTCGATTTGTTCCTGCGTGTCCGATTCGTGTCGAGTCCATACTAATGATTCAATTTAATCTCCATACTAAATTCGTGTCAGGACACGAATGTGACACGGCCATACTATGAGGTCGCTGGTCTATTTGTTCCTGCGTGTCTGGAATCTGGACATGACGGAGTTTATGGGAATTTGAAGTTTCGTGATCTCTGTGAAGATATCGCACAGGGTCTAAAATTATTTTAATAATTATTTATTAATGATTCAAACTAATACACTAAACATTTTATAAAGGGAAGAGTATATAAACAAAGTACCAGTTATTAAACAAAAACATAAAATAAAACAAAACAACGTTTCATTGAGTATGACGCCAACATTCAAATAAATATCCGTTGGAGCGTGCGCGCGGGGCGGAGAGAGGTATGAGGTAAACAAGACAAGGGGTGAGGTATTACCGAGCTGCGGGCGCGCGTGGGCCGCGGGGCGAGGCGGAGCGACCTGAGGTAATTTGTCAAGCGGTGCGGGAGGGGTTTTCGTTAAGCGGTGTTAGTATGAAGGAATGGTTTCGTGTCCTGACATGAATAAAACACGACGATGGTAAGGAGATTTCGATTGGTTTCTGCGTGTCCAGGTTCCGTACATGAATAGTATTATCAAACACGGAAGATGGTATCACGCATGTACAGGAATTAATATATAGACAATAAGAAAACTAACAACTTGGAACGTTAGCATTTTAAATGAAAATACTCGAAGAATATAGACGATATTAAACAAAAATATATAAATAAAACACTCCGTTATGGCGCTAAAAGTCGATTTATTAATAGAGCACATGTAATAACATCAATTAATTTATATAACAAAAGCAACAGTTCTCTGCATGCGGAGATGCACAATGGGTGCGGGGAAGTGGTGTTAAAACCCCCGAAGTAGAGGTAAATCGCATCGCTGACGAGCGAAACAGCTTTAGGTACCATGTGGAAGGTACGAAGAGGGTTTGTTTTCCCTCCAAAATCGAATTTATATCGTGTCACAAACGTGTCCAGTTCATACTAAAAACATAAAATTATCCTCCATACAAAATTACGAGTCCGGACAGAAACGTGACACGGCCATACTACGAGGCAGCCGATCGATTTGTTCCTGCGTGACACAAACGTGTCCAGCCCATACTAAAAATCGAAATTCAATCTCCATACAAAATCGCGCTCCGTGACACGAACGTGTCATGGCCATACTAGGAGGCCACCGTTCGATTTGTTCCTGCGTGTCAGGATTGTGACACGAGGAAAGATTATAAAAGGAGAGGGAGGGGAGCGTGGGGAGTTCAGTCTGTTTTGGGAGTCGAAGGAGACGGTCGTGCGTATTTAGCGAGAGCCCAGGTACGAAAGTTAGTACGGCTTCGCTCGCGTGAGTTTTCGAATAAGTTCGGGAAAGAAGTATCGCTCGGCTTCGCTCGCGTGTATTTTCGATTGGGTTTTCCTAGTGAATAATTTCACTCGGCTTCGCTCGCGTGTATTTTTGATTGGGTTTTCTTAGTAAATGAATTTGGTAAAAAACCCCGGTGATTGAAATTAGTTTAATTTCGTGAATATTAGTGTGGGAATTTCTGTAAAGCTTTCGGAGTTGCAAATGAAGGTTGAGCTGGATTTTGTAATTTTGGGGGTGATATAGGGGTTTTCAACTAGTTTTACGGAAAATATTTTGGATGTTCTTTTTGAGCCTTTTGAGTTCTGGATGAAGGTCGAGCTGGATTCTGGAATCTTGACTGGTGATGGAAGGACTTCCAAAGAACTTTTACAATGACACTATGTCCGAACTGGCCTACCATGAGGACTGGTACATTGGGAAGGTTTTCTTAGTTCATAAATGATTTTGTAAAAACCGGTGAATAAAGTTTGTTTGTTTCGTAAATTTTAGTGTGGGAATTTCTGTAAAGCTTTCGGAGTTGCAAATGAAGGTTGAGCTGGATTTTGTAATTTTGGGGGTGATATAGGGGTTTTCAACTAGTTTTACGGAAAATATTTTGGATGTTCTTTTTGAGCCTTTTGAGTTCTGGATGAAGGTCGAGCTGGATTCTGGAATCTTGACTGGTGATGGAAGGACTTCCAAAGAACTTTTACAATGACACTATGTCCGAACTGGCCTACCATGAGGACAGGTACATTGGGAAGGTTTTATTTTATATTAAAATATAATGGACTGTGACCTGATCATAAATTTCACGTACATAAAGGAAGTCAGTGAATAGAGTTTGTTTGATTCGTGAATTTTAGTGTGGGAATTTCTGTAAAGCTTTCGGAGTTGCAAATGAAGGTTGAGCTGGATTTTGTAATTTTGGGGGTGATATAGGAATTTTCAACTAGGTTGCGAATTATATTTTGGATGTTCTTTTTGAGCCTTTTGAGTTCTGGATGAAGGTTGAGCTGGATTCTGGAATCTTGACTGGTGATGGAAGGATTTCCAAAGAACTTTTACAATGACACTATGTCCGAACTGGCCTGCCATGAGGACTAGTACATTGGGAAGGTATTTTAAAATATAGAGAAGATTAAAAGAAACAAAACCCGATCTTTAAATTCGTAAATCATACGTATATAAGAGTGTTTGAACCACGCGTAATTATTAAAAAATATGTCGAATTTAAATATGTAAAATCAGTGGTTTTACCGTATTTTGATATAAAAGTATATTTTTATTAAGTGTTAACTTCGCGATTAGATTCAGTGGCGGG
The DNA here is from genome assembly GCA_946902875.1 of Nematopogon swammerdamellus. Taxonomy (NCBI): domain Eukaryota; kingdom Metazoa; phylum Arthropoda; class Insecta; order Lepidoptera; family Adelidae; genus Nematopogon; species Nematopogon swammerdamellus. Next base: position 21,772,303 of record OX336336.1, read on the forward strand.
TGTTGTGGTTTCGTTTGAATTTATTGTTTTACGCTATTCTATTTGTAATGGTGTTTTATTTAAGGTGATTTTAGTGAATCGTGTCAGACCGGTTAGGATAGTGGAATTCAAAGGTAAATTTTGTAATATATATGCATATGCAACATACTGGCTAGTTACGTTTTAGGACGTAGGGAGATTGCGTAAATCAGGTTTAAATATACCTGTATAGGTTATGTAGATTATGACCAGCACACCATTTTAATAAACCCTTAAGAAAATATTCCTAATTGATTTCGGTGAAAGGTGGACCCCTGACCGCATCATTTGGAATAAAACAATTTCTGTAGGTATATCAATAGATAACCACAGAAATATAAACCATAACATGTACACTATACACTCACAATTAAAAGCATACACTTATGCCTTTAGGGAGGACAAAAGAATATCTTTTGAACTCCAACATAACACTACGAGATTAAATTGGTAAATCTGTCTGAAGATGTATATTTTGTACAGATCAGAAAACGGGGACTCCTAGGGACAAATAATAAATTTGTAGCTTAAGTACAAATTTATCTGCGTTGGGAGTCACGGGGACTGGCGATGGATAAATATCGTATGGACCGAGGGTCCATACGAATTTAGTGGGGCCAGTTCCACAAACCCCTTCAAAAGGGGTCAATAAAAGTTTGTATTGTTGAAGTTCTAAAATTTAGAAGAAAATATAAAATAATAGATTTCATCTATTGAACAGCACAACAAAATTAAGCTATCAAGTAATACATTGATCATAATTTAATAATAACAATAACACAAACATCAGAACACATTCATTTTGAATTTTGGCGGGTCTCACAAGCTCGCAAGCGAGGTACGTGAGCGCGCTGTCGAAGCGTGCACATAGAACACAGAGGGAAACCAGAAGGGTTTAATGACTATAGATGAATGAGCAATTAGTTTGGTAAGTGCTTTAATGTTGATATTAGAATTTACTAGAATAGATTTAGGAAATGAGAGTTAGTACTCTGAGTTATTACGGTACACAACGGCTTCCTGAAAAGGAAGTAATAATTGGGTCCATTTTACAGGAATTATGTGTACGAATTAGCGACACTGTTTCTGACAAACCTAGAGATCACTTGAAAGTTATACGCTGGCCATATTTCGATTCTTTATATTCTAGTTGTTCTAGAGCTAAAGAGTTGATTTTTGATAATTCTGCCTTTAATATCTAAGGAAAAAAACAATAGGTATAGGGTAGAGGTTATTACAGTAGTGCGCGTGACCAGCATATAAAAAAAAAAAAATTATGTAAAAATAAGTTCCTTTTTTTAGTTATAGTAGTGTTATCATAAATCCAAGGAATTCAAAGGAATTTTAAGGTCAAGGTACGAAAGTTATCGCGGGTGTGCCCGTGACCATGGTTTAGGAAAGTTTAAAATGTGTAGATATATATATATAAACGTTTTGTAATGGTCTGACACGAGAAATCTTATTATTTTGTGCCAAAACGTAATTTGCGAGCGAATTGTATGGTTACGATTCGTAATGTAAGTCTAGGCGTGCCCAGTCTACTGCCAGTAAACATCGGAGCAGTTTCCAGCAGATGACATCTAACTATGGTTTGGTCCATAGCAACAATGTGAGTTATTCCATTATCCGGCGAGATACAAAATAAGTGTTTCTTTTCAGAGGGAAAATGTTGTACGTAATTGTGAAATGAATTACATGACCTACGCAATTACATCGTCATAAGTATGTTATTAGCCATTTATTATAAAAAGAAATTTTAATGTCACTTGCATAATGATTATTTGTTCTATGGAAAAGTGGAACTGGAGAATTATTGATTGATGAGCGCTTGGCCAAGGCCACAGAATACTTGCGGGCGCAGGGCTACCAAAGTTTTGAAAGACTAGTGTGGACTGGTTTTAAAGATGAAGCATGTTTGGGTGCATTGTGTGTTTAGAGAAATTCGTGCTAAAGGGTTTGGGAAGTTTAATCTGACTTATTTAATTATATTGTTCAAAAAAAAAAAAAAGGGGAAATAGGAAATAATAATAATATGTGGTGCACGGAGTCGTATTATACAGATGTTGTTTATGTATGTGTCACATTATGCATTGAATTGTTTTGGAATAAAACAAACAGATACCAAAGTCCCTGTAGAGCAGCGCCGGTTGCTCTATTTGCCTGGTTTGTCGGAGGGGGAAGCGTGTGTTGTGTGTATGTATGTATGATTTCTATTACTTTGTTATTATGTGGAAATTGCAATCACGAAATTTGAAGTGAGAAGGTGGAATATTTTTGGCAACCCTACACAAGTTTGTAAATTTCGTGTTGATTAGGCCCATGAGGAGAGAACCATGGTCAAGAAAGATTGATTTATGGGTGCACGTGTTGTACTGTTTGTGTTTGATCATTAGTTTCGTTTGGCATAAGTGTACGAATGATTCTTATCTCTTTCCCACTAGTATAAAGTGTATGCAATGCAAGTAAGAGTTAGAACGAGACAGTAGACTAGAGCGCTATTTTAGACTTGCTCTTCTAGTGGGGTGTGAATGAGAGAGAGAGAGATACAATTGATATACGAGACTAACAAAAGTTGAAGAATTCAACCACGTGGCGATGCAGGTGTTCAATTTAGAAAAAAAAAAAAATGGAGAAGCGAGTGGTTTAGCTCAGATTGCTAATACAAAGATGTTTGTCTGGTTTGTGTATTTTGGTAAAAGAGTGAATGAATATTGGTATATATATAATTGTCAGAGGCAATGAAATAGCAGTGCCGAGAAAGAAAAAAATTTTTTTTTCATGTTTAGGTAAACGAAATGAATAGTGAATGATGAGTAGGTAAATGCATGTTAGATTTTACTGTTAATTTTTTGGGTAATTTGTGTATTTTTAAATGTGTGCATAATAAACTGTGCGAGTATCATACCACAGTGGATGTTTGTATATGAAATGGTTTTATTTGATTGAGAATAAATCAATACATATTGATTTATTACTTCGTGACTTTATGTGTTGCTGTGCTATAAGACGACGGACTAGCCACCTCTCGTTTTGTCATGACTTACTCGAATGTTGTACAGACGGATGCGTTTTGTACTGTCGCGCGTAGTTACTGGAAAAAGTGTCGCAACTGTACTTGCGACGTGCTACACCTCAGGGGTGAGTAGCTGTGACAACGTGTCTTTCGTTTTGTTGAAGATAAAGATTACATGTTTATCCAGTATGAATGTTTGTGTACGGTTTGACTGGATGGATTGTCAACGCACGTTGACTAGACCGTTTTGATCATTTTTGTGACGCAGGGACATACGCTCATTGGACGGATTGTTGCTATTTTAACATGATTCTAGTATACTAAGCGGAGACTCTGTTGAATTGATGACCGAGCAGGGCGTAGCTCGCGCGCGCGTCCTGCGGGCGCGGAGACAGAGTTCGCAACACCATCACGCCGTTGGAGGTGCGGCGTGGTTGGCGAAGTAATTGAGGAATGGGAAGGCCATTAGCGATGTTAACAGTAGTACGGTTCTTCTGTTGTGTCAAGTATCTCGTCGGGAAAACAATGCGCAGAAAATACAATTTATTTTGTCATGCACTAAGTCTTGAGATGTGTATGGGTTGAGTGATCGGCGTTGTGCCTCGGTTAATATAGTATTAAGCGGCATAGCATAGAATATTACAAGTTGTAGGATGCAGGTTGGTGCACAAAAAGCGAATGAGGAAATCGTTTTGCGGAGCCTACGCTGTCTGCTTGTATGTCTGCCTGTTCTACTAAAGTTGAAATTTGTTTCAGGGTAAATGTAGAGTTCTGTAGAATGGTTGTGTCTGTCCGTTCTACTAGAATGGACAGTTAATTCGGAAGGAATGAGGAGTTCTGTAATAAGCGTATGTAGATTTTGTTTCTGTCAGTACTCCTGGAGTGCAATTGAGGGTTTTATTGTTGTGCTGTGTCATTGTAAAGCATTGGGATGCTATGAGTTCGTTTTACGTCCGGTTCTATAGTGCCACTTAAACATTAATAATATGAACATGCCGGCTACAGCGTCAGAAACTTGCAGTTTCATAAGAACAAATGAGAGGCCGGACGGTTACAATTTGGAATTGTCGCCAGGCGAGGCGAATTTGTTGGGGCGCATCGGGAGATTTTTTTACTGATGAATTAAAAAACTTTTATCAAGTAATATGTTAAGAAGAGAGTATAGTTTTACGATAATATATAGGAGTGATTGTGAGTGAGGCGGAACTTTGCGGATGACGAATCGCGCTTTGTAGGGAAAGAAAAAAAAAAAAAAACGAACTTGCGATGTTTTGCTTCTTGCGAATTTGTTGGGGCGCATCGGGAGATTTTTTTACTGAAGAATTAAAATTTTATCAAGTAATATGTTGTGAAGAGAGAGTAGTTTTATGCTAGTAGAAAGGGGTGACTGTGCGTGAGGCGAAACTCTGCGGATGGCGAGTGACGGACTGGCCACTTCTCACCTTGGCACGGTTATACTGTTAGGTAGTGCGGGAAAAGGACCCTGTATCTTGTTGCAATGTGAAGGTTGACTTGCCTGGATGCAGCATGTTGGTATGTGTGGGAGATAGGTTTTATGGATGCCATGTCGGAGTGTTGGTTATCTGTGGAATTGAATATACGTTAGTGTGGTCAGCAGTATAACGCTGTTTATTTCACTGCTTGAGATGTGGGTTGGAATAAAATATATATATCAGTTTGTGATTGTATGTATTTGTCAAGCAGTAATGTATATAATTGGCTGTAGAGCAGAAGTTTGATATTAGATGTAACGTTTCAGCTAATTAGAACATTATAATTGTGCCAATTAATATAGATAATGGAAGGGACTACAGTTTTACAACGATTCAGAAAGATGAAGTTAAAAGTGTTTGTTGAAAATCAAGCAAGAAGGCTATTAAGCGCCTAGTCCGAGGCGACACGCAATAGAATTACTAGTTGATGGTTTGTTGCGGTGTGTTGTCGAAGGCGTATTTCACTATCAAACAGTGTAGATCCATTTTATCAACTTAGTTATGAATTGGAAATGTTGGATGGTATGTATTTGAGGAAGTATGTTTGAGCTAATGTAGGTATATGGATTCCGTGTTAACTGAAGTCATATATTTTGTGTATGGGAACGAAGCATAAATATTTGTCTAGTTGTATGAGTTTGTTCATTTTATAAAAGCGAGTACATGGATATATTAGTATTTATGTATTCTTACAACGTGATTGGGAGTTAGAAGATAAGATAGTCGTATCTTGTCTCACTAACATTATTGGGGAAATTGAATGGATGTGATGACGGTCTAATAGAAAACGTATGCATTAACTTTTCTATGTAGAAATTCAATTCTGAAGATGTGTATTATTGGATTCCATTAATTATCTTATGTCAACGTATTGACTGGAAGTGGAGGTTTTCCTATATTAAGTATCCTGTCTGCGGATGTCGGAGCAAGACACTGTTGTCCAGAAAAAATTTTTTGCCTGACGTACTCAGCCCATTGCCACTGGAGGTGGACAGTAGATGTTGCCTGTTTTATGGGTCGGTTGTATGTGAGCTGTTTGCTTGTGAAAATTACGTGAATGAAGGGGTGGGTCTAAGAGTTGCCGGAAATAATACATTGGTGCCACCATTTTGAATAGAGGATTGATGCGGCTGTATGGTTGATTCGAGTTTGGTTCAGTTCAGTGTGGCCAGCATTAACGGGGTAGGTAGGCATTCGTGTGAAACCTGTTCCGCCAAATTATTAGAGCAGATAGCTTAGATATTATAAGTAGATTATTAATTTAATTTAAATACGATTTAGATTTTGAAAAGAATGAAGTGAGGTCGTATATTGGCCGGTCATTCATTATATTCACACAAGATGCAAAACCGTGGCGGCATTTCAGTTCTAGGCTTTCTGAGAATCAATATGCGATTGGATAATCATTTAAATGTGGATGTTATAGAAAAGCTTTATAGAAAATCCATATTCCAAACTGATCTTCTTATGTGGAAATCTGTAAAATGATAAAACTAGTATGAAATGCCCGGATATTTAATTCCACATTTTATCTTGAAAATCATTTAAAAATGGATAATTCCATATAAATGGTAACGTTGCTGTGGTTGTGTATTAACTGACTCAGGGCGCCCGGTTCAAAAATATTTGAAGGAATATGGATCTTATCGCGAACAATAAGAACCATTGCTAGTGTTTGTTTTGCTTTCACAGCGTAAGGGGACCAGACTTGCGTACTAAAACAAATAAGTACCAACCTTACGGAGTGAATTTCGGAGTAAATCCGAAAAGGAGAAAAAAAAGGGGAAAGAAAATAAGTCGAATGGAGAAAGATTTGGTAGGGTACTCAAATACTCAAGAACCCGGGAAAATGGGAAAAAGAAGGAAAAAGGAAAAAAATTTAAAATTAGGAAATAAACATACCCACAGTTCACAATGTTCACATCATAGTGACATCTGAAAGGAAGTGGTTAAGAGGCAGGGAGGGAGTGAGGGGTTATGAAAAATGCTTAATGATTTTGCAGAAGCAAATTATACTTATACAATACTAGTATTATGTTTGGAAGTGAGTTTTGCGAAACATGGAGTATTCTATTTACTTGCCATCTATTGGTGTATTAGTGAAGTTTTGACATTACAACGTAGAAAATTTTGTTGGGCATTGTTATACATAGTGAGATAGGTGTCGCTGGAACAAAATAATTATATTTAAAATTCAAATTAAACTTTTCCTCCCTTTTACAAAAGTAAACATCAGGGCCCCTGCCGTGCTGGTTTCGCTCGCACGACGAGTTCGGGTTGCGTTCGACTCGATCGATCGCACGAAGCAAATTATTTTGGTACCGGCGTACGGGTGAGTGCGCATGCGAATGTTGTACAGGTGACGAAATTATCGAGCGAGTGTCGATCCACCAATCTTGCCACTATTAAATTTTACTAAATGTATTATGCTACCTAGAATGCAAAGCGCTCATTTTGTCAGGTATCAAACGGTCAATATAGTATGTATACTATTTGTCAGAATCTTTATGTTAATTAAAAGAGGAAAAAGAGTATTGACTAAATTGAAAACGCGTATAAATTGAACACCTCGATATTTAAGAGTAGCTATTTAGTATTGGTAAAAATTACATCGTGGTAACACACGTGATGTTGGTTGTCGGTCGGTCAGCCAGTTGTGTGAGTGATGATGACAATCATTTTGAATCTCTTCCCCTCAACCCTCCGCCTTTCCTCCAGCCATATTACCTAGCCACAAAAATACCCCGATAACGGTACTAACGAGGTGAGACCGCGGTGAAGTGCGGAGGAAAGCGCATTTATTCGAGGAGAGGAGGTGCCTAGCCTATAATGCCTATATAGAAATTCCGACGGGTAATACATAGCTGTAGATACCTAACTATCTAAAAATAAATAACTCCTGTATGTACCTATCTATTATTATCATACTTGGTTATACACTATAGCTCCACTACCGGTCACCTATAATTTAGTTACGTAGGTAGGTACATACTTAGATAGGCACTGTCAAATTGATATGAGTCGTGTACTTAGAACACAAGACTTTATTTAGCATTAACAACGGTACCGTGCATGTGAGCCGGTCGGTATTAATGATAGTGGCCCCGCTGCGTTTCTCCCTGTGCGTGTAGAGGAGGAGGCGGCTGGGGTGCGGGGAACATGATGCCGTGCTGAGGGGCGGCGGGCTGGCCCCTGTCGCATTGTCGTGGTCCTTCCGCCGAGTCGTGCGGAGGGGTGGGTCTTCGTGCTTGCTTGCTGCTTGAAGTGGTTGGGTGTGTGTGGCGCGGCACCGGTTGCTCTGCTTGCCCCGGTTGTCGGGTTGATGGTCGGAATGTGGCGTGTGGTATGTGTGGTATGTGTGGTGTGTTGTGTGTGTGTGTGTGTGCCTAGGTACAGACTTTATTCTTATTTTATTTTAGTGATAGGTACATAAGTACCTACTTGTATTTTATCTATAATATTTGAGTGAATACTTAATGAATGAAGGAATGAACAACTTGTAGATAGAATAATACATGTTTAAATACCTCTACACTAGATTCAAAGAAGGGAATCATTAATTTGGCATGTGATCAACCTTGAGATTTTCTAAACTGTCGCAGGGGATGATCAAAATCAATCAAGTGTTTGAGTGAGCGTATACGTCAAGATGACTCGAAGTCCGAGTTCACATTTCGTGCAACTTTGCCAATGACTGTCAAAATGTGGTGGAACGACGTTCGAGTTCGAGTAGACCACGAGACCGTTTCGTGCACTCACTCACTTGTACATTTGACAGATACGACGGTGCCATTTATACCTACTCGTTCACTTTGCTCGAGCTCGTCGATCGAGTGGAATTACCACGGTCGGGCTGCTGAGTGTATAGCCTATTAAATGATAATGTTAAAAGTATGAGAGTTACATTAATCCGAATTAGTTTAAATTTATATTATTTATTTAAGGTTTACCATAACTAAAGATCTTGAACTTGCTCATTGATGAGTATTTTGAAAGGTAAAGTGACAGCGTAAAGTTTCGGCACGAATGTGTTTATATATTTTGTAGGGGGTCTTATATAAATACCTTGGTTCGTATTAGTCGGCAGCGGCCTGTGTCAGACTGCTGCTGGACGTGGGCATTTCCAGGGGTTTCCCACCTCGCTCGGTGTTTCACTTTAATTTTATTCTGCTCTTGCCTACCTATGGGGTTATAGGTGCACTTAACTGAAGGAGGAGCGTTCCATTTTATGCTTAGGCGTGGTCGACGATCGGGCGTCTGTCTGCTACAGAGTATCGGATAAACGACGAATGTGCTCGGACACTGCATATGATTGCGCAACATTTGTTGGAATGAAATTATGGATATTTATTTATATCTGTATGTGTAAGATTGTTTGGATAACTTTTGTTGTAATTGGGCGTTGCCAATGGACGAGCATACTAGAGAAGTAATGGGTATGCATTCTGAGTGAACGGTTCCGGACGAATGAATGTGTGAGGGGATGATCAGTGCCTGAAACTTTTGAAGTTCGTTACTTCCAGGAATTCATAACGGAAAGTGTGAATTGGTAAAAGTTTGAATCGAGGTTAAATGATAATTTCTCACAGAATAGTTTGTGAAGTGGAATTGTAAGGGGTATTACGGGGTTTGAGTGATTTAGGGGATTAGGCATTGGATGGGTACTTGCTGAAAAAAAAAAAAAACGGAGGTAGATTTTAAAAAAAAAAAAAAGAGGGAAATTTTAAGAGTTAGTTGTGCAATTAGACCGGTTAATTGCATCGGTTGCGGAGTCCGTGGTGTTGTCCGTAGCATAGTATGGATGTGGTGCCACGTTGGTGCTATTCTTTGGTCGATTATTAATTTTAAATTTTCCAAATTCCAATAGAACTTAGACTAGGTAAGCATTCGTTGCATGATAAACTTGGGTTTAAGTCTGAAGAGGAGACTCAGATGCATGCTGTTATCCAAATTTACAGAATGAATTTCAGATGCGGATGTGTTTATTCTTGAAAGCAAATTCAAGAACCAGTTCAACAATTGAACGAGGAATATAATCACAAGTTGTGACAATTGAATAATAATATATGTTGCATGACGTTTTGAAATAAGTAATATTAAGTATATGTGAATATACGAATAATGGTTAGTATAAAATTGCGTTTTGGCACAAAATATTATAAAATCACTTTAATATGATAATTTAAAAGAATTAAACCACCCCGCTACTGTAGCTTTATTGATTAACTTTAAGAAGTTAGACTGTTTGTTTGGGGATCGATATTGTCTCGGATTTGGAAAAAAAAAAAAAATGAGAAGCATCGATTTCTAAGCAATGCTTGGCGTTCTTTGTCTATGCTATAAGTAGAATATTTGCTTGCAGCAAAGCGAAATAAGAGAAAGAGGAATTCCTGAAAATAGGTCGTGATAATTAAGAAATGAAATCCTAGTAAAATAAAAAAAGAATAAATAATAATAATATTTCCAAAACGGAAAAAAAAAATTTTTTGCTATAAAATTAAAGTAAAATTGTTAAAATTGATAAAATAAGTTACTAAACACTAACAAAACTTAATCAATTCATATAATACAAACAACATTTTAAGTTAATCACATTGAAAAAGAGAAAACAGGGATTCCCAAGTTTCTTTAAAGAAACTACATATAGGAAATTCTATTCAAAAAAATTCTAAGTTAAAATAAAGACAACACAAGCATTATTCTACACTTAAAAATTTATAATGGCATAGACAAATAATATTATTATATGCTAAATTACTATTTTGTTCTGAAACCAAATAATTAGAAATTAATTATAAATTAAAAAATTTGCAGATTTAAGAAGAATTCACACATATACAAGACATTATACAACATTCAGACATAAATTTACAAATAGTACTACATGGACCACACACATGGAACACGAGCAGCAAAGAAGGGCAAAGAAGGAGGTACACAAAATGCTACGGGAAGAGTGCATAAGCGATTCGGGAATGTACCACCTAACAGAAGAGCAAGAAACAAGAATCAGACGGGCCTGAGAGAGAAGGATCCATCATCAATCCACAGTCAGATTTGATTCCGGTTATAGAAGACTACATAGACCAGAATTTTAACCATATAATTAACACATTGGAGTTTTAAAAGAAAAAAAAACTAAATCTAAACAGATTTCATTAGTAAAGATTTTATTTTGTTTTCCATTCATACAGGGTGTTTTCTATTCATACAGGGTGTTTTCTATTCATACAGGGTGTTTTCCGTTCATACTGGGTGTCCATTCATACAGGGGGTTTTCCATTCATACAAGGGGTTTTCTATTCATACAGGGTGTTTTCCGTTCATACTGGGTGTCCATTCATACAGGGGGTTTTCCATTCATACAGGGGGTTTTCTATTCATACAGGGTGTTTTCCGTTCATACTGGTGTCCATTCATACAGGGGGTTTTCTATTCATACAGGGTGTTTTCTATTCATACAGGATGTTTTCCATACATACAGGATGTTTTCCGTTCATACTGGGTGTCATCCATTCATACAGGGTGTTTACCTTTCATACAGGTTTTGGGTTAATTCACGTGCGTCCCAGCGTGAATTCCTTATAAAAAGGGGGGTCACTTAACATTCTCTGTTAGGGTTTTAGGTTAATTCACGAGCGTCCCAGCGTGAATTCCTTATAAAAAAGGGGGGTCACTTAACGTTCTCTGTTAGGGTTTTAGGTTAATTCACGTGCGTCCCAGCGTGAATTCCTTATAAAAAAGGGGGGTCACTTAACGTTCTCTGTTAGGGTTTTAGGTTAATTCACGTGCGTCCCAGCGTGAATTCCTTATAAAAAAGGGGGGTCACTTAACGTTCTCTGTTAGGGTTTTAGGTTAATTCACGTGCGTCCCAGCGTGAATTCCTTATAAAAAGGGGGGTCACTTAACATTCTCTGTTAGGGTTTTAGGTTAATTCTTGTGCGTCCCAGCTAGAATTCCTTTATTATAATATGAGGACATTAACATGTTCGATAGGGTTTAAAATTAAATCTCGCTAGTTCTGGCGTGATGCATCTGTGATAAAAATTACAATAAAGAACACAAGTACACATTGTTAATATAAGTTTAATTTTAAGGAGATTGATTTTTGTTGTATTTTATGTAATTTAACAGTTTGTAAACAGGTTTAATTTCATAGAAGAAGATTAATAAAATAAATTTTGTTGCATTTTATGTAATTTAACAGGTTGTAAACAGGTTTAATTTTATAGAAGAAAGTTAATAAAACGATTTTTGTTGCATTTCATGTAATTCAACAGGTTGTAACAGGTTTAATTTTATTTAAGAAGATTGAAAATATGATTTTGATACATTTTATGTAATTTAACAGTATGTAAACATGTTTAATTTTATAGAAGAAGACTAATAAAATGATTTAATAATAAAAAAAAAAAAAAAATTTTTTTTTCTTTAAAAAAAAAAAAAAAGAAAACAATCCTTCTAAGCATTTACAAACAGGTTAGTAAATATTTATAAAAAAAAAAAAAAAAAATTTTTTGTAAAATATATAAAATATTGACATTTTGTGTTATTTTACAGGTTACAAGAAAACCTACAAAGGAAAAGGATTGTGATAAAATAGGAACCAGAGAAAATTTATCTAATGGAATAACTTTGTAAAATAAAGTAAAATTAAAAAAAAAAAAAAAAAAAAAAATGTAATTTTATTAAGCGCCTTGTCAAAATTGATTATGTGAAACAACCTACTGTTACGCATAATCGTTACACTATACAAAACCTTCTTCAATTTCTATTATCACGTTATCTATCGGTGACTTTTATCATGTTAAGGATACTTTGTCGGTAGCGAGCGTATTGAATTGTTGATAGACGTAGTTGTGGGTTACATTCTCATAAATACTGTAAATAAACCACTAGAGTAGTGCTCATTAAATTATTGTTAAAATAAATAGATTCATACGGGTTAGAAAATTAAAATTAAATTTCACAGAGTAAGTAAAGTCATGCGGGCGAAGAAAAAAAAATAATAAATAAATATATTAATTAATTCTAAAATAAAAAGAAAAAAAAATAATGAACTACTTGCATAGCCTAAGCCGGTGATGGTAAGGTGTGTTATGTGTTCTTCACGGACCAGTTCTGTCCTGCCGAACTGCTTACATAGCCTAAGCCAGGAGTGGTAAGGCGTGTATTGCATTGTAAACAGTGATGTACTGTATCGGTCCTTACGATAAATAATAATAATAATAATAATTCTCGTCTCCCGTCGCCGGCGAGAATACCGTCTTTTGTTTATGTCTGTTTGTATAAATTTTATATAGGTAATTTATTTTATAAATATATAAAATTAATATAAATAAGTAAAAAAAAAAAAAAAAAAAAAAAAAAAAAAAAAAAAAAAAAAAAAAAAAACGGGAAACAAATATGACAAAATAAATAAATAAAATGCTGTACAGTGAGGAGAGTTAGACTAAATTACTTCTAAATAAGAAGTAACAAAAATTTAAAATAGACTTGTTGACTTGAGTGGATGGTTTTGGATGTTTGTGTAAAATACGCGAGTAAACCTGCGGGTATTGTAGTGTCTGTACTCTGTAGTGAAATTTCCTTCTAATGAGAGCAGCGCTCTAACCTGAAGGGACCTTTACAAGGAATCAGGATACTTTGGCTTCGTTTGGTTTTCCCATACATTGCTTCGAAAATAATGTTAAATTAAATTCAGTGTGAAGAACACACAATTTGGGACTTAGAAAAGGTGAGGTGAAAATGCCTTAAGTGCAGAACTTTACATTTTACTGAGTCTGACTCACGCTGGGGAGGGATTATGACATCGTCTACTAAAGGCGTTCCGAACACAAAAAAATGGAGCGTTGGAAGTTCAGGATGACATTTTCTGGTCTATTTACAGTGAATGAGTGTAGTATTTGGTTTGAAATCATTAACCGGAGAAATGTTGGAGGAGTTAAAGTAGAATCGTTTACAAGCATACCGAGTCCGTCTATTCGTCAATAGGTGAGTTAGGATCCAAAATGATGCATGAGTCGATTTCGAAGTCTTTTGAAAATATGTATCCCGACTACTCTGCCTTTAATGGAAGCTTGTTGTGCTAGGATACATGCATAGCCTAAGCCGGAGGTGGTAAGGTGTGTTATGTGTTCTTCACGGACCAGTTCTGTCCTGCCGAACTGCTTGCATAGCCTAAGCCGGAGGTGGTAAGGTGTGTATTGCACTGTAAGCGGTGATGTTCTGTTTCGGCCCATACGGTAAAGGATGAGACTAGAGGTTCCTGCACTGTTGGGAAATCTGTTAGAGGCAGAATATAGGGATCTAAGGCTTTGAGGTGATAACTTTTGCCTAAATTCCTAGATTTATTAATAATAAACTAAATCAATTACACTAAAATATTTGTTTAATGTAGTATTGGCACGAGCTGCAAATGGAAGATAAGGGAAAGAGTGCAAACATGGTCTAAGCCGGAGGTGGTAAGGTTGTGGTATGCATTCTAAAAATCTTTTCTCTTTAAGCTAAGGGAGATAAATCCTAAGCTGGAGGGTAAGAACTTCCTAAAGCACGTGGACAGATGGTGTTGAAAAAAAAAAAACACACAAATTAAAAATTATAGAAGAAGGGGGTCTCTGGAAGGGAACTTGAACCCTAACAGTGATAAATAATTATATATACAAACTTCTTGGAAGGGAACAATAAAACCCTAACAAAGAAGAAGTAATTTTCAAGATCATAATGTATATAGCTTCTTAACGAGATCAAGCGTCACGGAATGAGGTTCCGTTGACTTTGCTTCGTTACGAACCTCTATGCGGGCGACTGTGATGGAATCACACAAGGTAAAAAAGATAAATATATAGCCAATAGTAATTCAAAGCTAAATTATAGAACATTAAAACGTTTCATTAACAAAATAATTTATATTACAATTTAACTAATCACCTAATAAATTCAATCGTGACTGCACACTCCACTAAGAAATAAAATGGCGCGAACGGCCATTACAATACGACGCGCAATTAGACAAACAAGAAATATAATAACATCAGTTGGTTCGCATATAAAACACTATAGAGCGCCGAGGCGGGGAAGGTAGCATGAGGTAATCCTGACACGCGGTGAGAGGGGAACAAGACATGGGCGCGTACGAAACGGCGGAGAGGTGAGGTAAGAAGGCGCGCGTCTTGCGGGCGCGGGGTCAGAGATCGCGGTATCATCACGCCGTTTGAGCGCGGCATGAGGTAGCGAGTCAAGGAGCGCGAGTAGTGATTATTTCGCTGCGAGTTGTTAGTATGAAAGAATGAATTATTGTCAAGACACGATCGTGACACGCTCATACTGCGGGGCCACCGTACGTTTTGTTCCTATGTGTCAGAAACGTGACAAGCTCATACTAATAATTTATTTTTATTTCCATACTAAATTTGTGTCAGGACACGAATGTGACACGGCCATACTACGAGGCCGCCGTTCGATTTGTTCCTGCATGACACAACCGTGTCCAGCACATACTAATTAATCTAATTTTATCTCCATACTAAAATAGTATCAGGACACGAATGTGACACGGCCATACTACGAGGCCACCGTTCGATTTGTTCGAGCGTGTCACAACCGTGTCCAGCCCATACTAAAAATTAAATTCTATCTCCATACGAAATTTCGCTCTATGACACGAACGTGTCACGGCCATACTACGAGGCAACCGAGCGTTTAGTTCCTGCGTGTCAAGAACGTGTCACGGCCATACTAAGAGGGCGCCGTTCGATTTGTTCCTGCGTGTCCGATTCGTGTCGAGTCCATACTAATGATTCAATTTAATCTCCATACTAAATTCGTGTCAGGACACGAATGTGACACGGCCATACTATGAGGTCGCTGGTCTATTTGTTCCTGCGTGTCTGGAATCTGGACATGACGGAGTTTATGGGAATTTGAAGTTTCGTGATCTCTGTGAAGATATCGCACAGGGTCTAAAATTATTTTAATAATTATTTATTAATGATTCAAACTAATACACTAAACATTTTATAAAGGGAAGAGTATATAAACAAAGTACCAGTTATTAAACAAAAACATAAAATAAAACAAAACAACGTTTCATTGAGTATGACGCCAACATTCAAATAAATATCCGTTGGAGCGTGCGCGCGGGGCGGAGAGAGGTATGAGGTAAACAAGACAAGGGGTGAGGTATTACCGAGCTGCGGGCGCGCGTGGGCCGCGGGGCGAGGCGGAGCGACCTGAGGTAATTTGTCAAGCGGTGCGGGAGGGGTTTTCGTTAAGCGGTGTTAGTATGAAGGAATGGTTTCGTGTCCTGACATGAATAAAACACGACGATGGTAAGGAGATTTCGATTGGTTTCTGCGTGTCCAGGTTCCGTACATGAATAGTATTATCAAACACGGAAGATGGTATCACGCATGTACAGGAATTAATATATAGACAATAAGAAAACTAACAACTTGGAACGTTAGCATTTTAAATGAAAATACTCGAAGAATATAGACGATATTAAACAAAAATATATAAATAAAACACTCCGTTATGGCGCTAAAAGTCGATTTATTAATAGAGCACATGTAATAACATCAATTAATTTATATAACAAAAGCAACAGTTCTCTGCATGCGGAGATGCACAATGGGTGCGGGGAAGTGGTGTTAAAACCCCCGAAGTAGAGGTAAATCGCATCGCTGACGAGCGAAACAGCTTTAGGTACCATGTGGAAGGTACGAAGAGGGTTTGTTTTCCCTCCAAAATCGAATTTATATCGTGTCACAAACGTGTCCAGTTCATACTAAAAACATAAAATTATCCTCCATACAAAATTACGAGTCCGGACAGAAACGTGACACGGCCATACTACGAGGCAGCCGATCGATTTGTTCCTGCGTGACACAAACGTGTCCAGCCCATACTAAAAATCGAAATTCAATCTCCATACAAAATCGCGCTCCGTGACACGAACGTGTCATGGCCATACTAGGAGGCCACCGTTCGATTTGTTCCTGCGTGTCAGGATTGTGACACGAGGAAAGATTATAAAAGGAGAGGGAGGGGAGCGTGGGGAGTTCAGTCTGTTTTGGGAGTCGAAGGAGACGGTCGTGCGTATTTAGCGAGAGCCCAGGTACGAAAGTTAGTACGGCTTCGCTCGCGTGAGTTTTCGAATAAGTTCGGGAAAGAAGTATCGCTCGGCTTCGCTCGCGTGTATTTTCGATTGGGTTTTCCTAGTGAATAATTTCACTCGGCTTCGCTCGCGTGTATTTTTGATTGGGTTTTCTTAGTAAATGAATTTGGTAAAAAACCCCGGTGATTGAAATTAGTTTAATTTCGTGAATATTAGTGTGGGAATTTCTGTAAAGCTTTCGGAGTTGCAAATGAAGGTTGAGCTGGATTTTGTAATTTTGGGGGTGATATAGGGGTTTTCAACTAGTTTTACGGAAAATATTTTGGATGTTCTTTTTGAGCCTTTTGAGTTCTGGATGAAGGTCGAGCTGGATTCTGGAATCTTGACTGGTGATGGAAGGACTTCCAAAGAACTTTTACAATGACACTATGTCCGAACTGGCCTACCATGAGGACTGGTACATTGGGAAGGTTTTCTTAGTTCATAAATGATTTTGTAAAAACCGGTGAATAAAGTTTGTTTGTTTCGTAAATTTTAGTGTGGGAATTTCTGTAAAGCTTTCGGAGTTGCAAATGAAGGTTGAGCTGGATTTTGTAATTTTGGGGGTGATATAGGGGTTTTCAACTAGTTTTACGGAAAATATTTTGGATGTTCTTTTTGAGCCTTTTGAGTTCTGGATGAAGGTCGAGCTGGATTCTGGAATCTTGACTGGTGATGGAAGGACTTCCAAAGAACTTTTACAATGACACTATGTCCGAACTGGCCTACCATGAGGACAGGTACATTGGGAAGGTTTTATTTTATATTAAAATATAATGGACTGTGACCTGATCATAAATTTCACGTACATAAAGGAAGTCAGTGAATAGAGTTTGTTTGATTCGTGAATTTTAGTGTGGGAATTTCTGTAAAGCTTTCGGAGTTGCAAATGAAGGTTGAGCTGGATTTTGTAATTTTGGGGGTGATATAGGAATTTTCAACTAGGTTGCGAATTATATTTTGGATGTTCTTTTTGAGCCTTTTGAGTTCTGGATGAAGGTTGAGCTGGATTCTGGAATCTTGACTGGTGATGGAAGGATTTCCAAAGAACTTTTACAATGACACTATGTCCGAACTGGCCTGCCATGAGGACTAGTACATTGGGAAGGTATTTTAAAATATAGAGAAGATTAAAAGAAACAAAACCCGATCTTTAAATTCGTAAATCATACGTATATAAGAGTGTTTGAACCACGCGTAATTATTAAAAAATATGTCGAATTTAAATATGTAAAATCAGTGGTTTTACCGTATTTTGATATAAAAGTATATTTTTATTAAGTGTTAACTTCGCGATTAGATTCAGTGGCGGGTGTTGTGGTTTCGTTTGAATTTATTGTTTTACGCTATTCTATTTGTAATGGTGTTTTATTTAAGGTGATTTTAGTGAATCGTGTCAGACCGGTTAGGATAGTGGAATTCAAAGGTAAATTTTGTAATATATATGCATATGCAACATACTGGCTAGTTACGTTTTAGGACGTAGGGAGATTGCGTAAATCAGGTTTAAATATACCTGTATAGGTTATGTAGATTATGACCAGCACACCATTTTAATAAACCCTTAAGAAAATATTCCTAATTGATTTCGGTGAAAGGTGGACCCCTGACCGCATCATTTGGAATAAAACAATTTCTGTAGGTATATCAATAGATAACCACAGAAATATAAACCATAACATGTACACTATACACTCACAATTAAAAGCATACACTTATGCCTTTAGGGAGGACAAAAGAATATCTTTTGAACTCCAACATAACACTACGAGATTAAATTGGTAAATCTGTCTGAAGATGTATATTTTGTACAGATCAGAAAACGGGGACTCCTAGGGACAAATAATAAATTTGTAGCTTAAGTACAAATTTATCTGCGTTGGGAGTCACGGGGACTGGCGATGGATAAATATCGTATGGACCGAGGGTCCATACGAATTTAGTGGGGCCAGTTCCACAAACCCCTTCAAAAGGGGTCAATAAAAGTTTGTATTGTTGAAGTTCTAAAATTTAGAAGAAAATATAAAATAATAGATTTCATCTATTGAACAGCACAACAAAATTAAGCTATCAAGTAATACATTGATCATAATTTAATAATAACAATAACACAAACATCAGAACACATTCATTTTGAATTTTGGCGGGTCTCACAAGCTCGCAAGCGAGGTACGTGAGCGCGCTGTCGAAGCGTGCACATAGAACACAGAGGGAAACCAGAAGGGTTTAATGACTATAGATGAATGAGCAATTAGTTTGGTAAGTGCTTTAATGTTGATATTAGAATTTACTAGAATAGATTTAGGAAATGAGAGTTAGTACTCTGAGTTATTACGGTACACAACGGCTTCCTGAAAAGGAAGTAATAATTGGGTCCATTTTACAGGAATTATGTGTACGAATTAGCGACACTGTTTCTGACAAACCTAGAGATCACTTGAAAGTTATACGCTGGCCATATTTCGATTCTTTATATTCTAGTTGTTCTAGAGCTAAAGAGTTGATTTTTGATAATTCTGCCTTTAATATCTAAGGAAAAAAACAATAGGTATAGGGTAGAGGTTATTACACCTAGATAGATACCTCTAAATGTTTAATTCAATTCAACATGCGGCTGAGCTACAGAATACATACAAACTACATACATAATAAACTAAAAACAACAAGCGAAAGATAAAATCAGTTTCCTTTCCGTTGCAAAAATGATTTGTGGCGTCTTATTTCTTGTAAACTTTGGCGCTCGACCAAACTTGGAGTTAAAGTGTTCATGCACGTGCCGCCGCTGCTGCTGTCGCTTTACTGAAGACTATCCACAACAATTACATTTGTTGTTGTGATACGGTCAATTGTTCAAACTGAGCTGTATGAGTAAACATACACATCGCCCGCGCAGTGACATAGGTAGATGCTTCTTGTTTCGGTGGTACTAAATGTGTTTTTAATAAAATTTATAAAAAATGCACATTTTTCATTTAGTGTAAAAAAAAAACAATAAGATTTAATAATTGTATTTCAGAGTTTACAAATTATTGTGTTTTACGTTTCGACGTAAACAGATTTAAACAAATCTTCCTTACAAAAAGCTGTTACATTTTAACTTACTTAGATAGGTTGCGCGTTGGTTAGGAATCCTAAAGTTTCATTCTAAGTTTTCACTCTCAATCCTCGGCCGCCGGCTTAAGAACTTTTATCGAACTTTACAAAAAAAGTTCCAGAATACTCACCGCGCTATCCTTCCAACTAAAAAGGCAATTTATCTACTATTTCCTTCGAATTATATCAAATTCGAGTCACTGACTGACTAAGGAACAATTTTTATAACTAGCTGTGTCCGCGGCTTCAATCGCATGTTTTCTGACTACACTTCCGATCGTTAATACAGTTACAGTACCTACAGCGGCCCCTGTGTCGGTACACTGTATAGTAGCATGATAGGAGGCGATAATATAGCGTACCTAACCGTGTATCCATCCAATATTGCATTACTGATAACTCCAATTAAATTGGGTCAATCATTTGTCAACGTTGCGTTGAGTTTTATTGTCGTAACAGGATATCATAAATGTTACAAAAACTATTGATACATATATATGATACATACCACACACTATATTCCGATATTCAGGGTAAGCAGAGTAATCGATGTTGTGCTGCAAGGACTCTGGTAAATTACTGCACAACACACATTTAGCAAAGTATTCGGACAAGATAACTATCAATCAGTCAGTAAGGCACGAATACCCGCCTGCTGCTCGGCCCGGTGGAAGGACCGTGCCAAGGTGAGAGGTGGCTACGCTGGCACTGTAAAAACGGTACGGTATATAAGCGGTATATAAAAACGATTCCTGCACATAGCATTTACCAACCAACTTATAGTATATAACACGAAAGCAAAAGATCTAGGGTCAAATGTTGATAAAGATCACCAAACGTTGCCTTAAATAGTTGTACCTACGTGCGAAAGTACATTTTGTCTACCGGCTGATTCACCAAAAGTAATCTTAATGCAAATCATTTCAGGAGAGAACGTGAGAACTGTCTGCTATTGTGGCGAGCACGCTTACTGCCGGAGCTGCCGAACTGAAAACATGTAAATTGCCTCAAATGAAACCTCCATTTTCACATTGTCTCGTCTCTACTGTTATAAAAATGTAACACTTGTCTGTGTATAACTGGTGAATTCGTAAAGAACTCAACCGATTTACATACTGCTATCATTAGTTTAATTCGGCATTCGGGGTGGTTGTGACCAGCTAATGTATGATCACGATGTTTTGTCAAATGGGCCGAAGAAGGGCCCATTTGAGAAACATCGTGCCCTCGTCTCGCCGACTGAAGTGCCCAGCCAGCCATTTGAGCTTTGCCTGTTTATATTCTTCGGCTGTTTATATTCTTTGGGCAGCCCATAGAAATTCACCGCCGGCGGCGGTGCGCCGGGCGGTAGGTAGTTGTCGCGCGCAAGTACATAGAGTGCGTGAGGCCTGACCCGGTGTCCTTAATTAAAGAACAATTAATGATAAGATTCCTTCCCTTGCCCCTTACTAGGTGGAAAGCTCAAATTGTAGCCGACTGGGTTGGTACCACCGTACTGGATGTAAGATGGGCGCATAGCAGCCTCGGCTGTGTTCTCCTCTAGTCCAGTATAGCCAGCAATCCAGGGAAGTCTTCGGTATGGCACCTACCTTCTAGGAGGTGATATTGGCTGGTCGGAGCTTGCGCTTTGGCCCCTCCGACTCAGCCACCCATACCGGATTACATAAAAAAAAGATAAGTAATACAAAAATACAAAAAAAACATGGAGACAAAAAGTCTATGTTATCTAAGTACATAATTCCTAAGCAAGTGAGAAGCCCTCCTCCAAACCCGTCAATGTCGCGAGCGGAGCTGCGGGCGATGCAGACGAACTGAAGAGAGGAATACACTATTTGAGGAACGTTGCACGTGCCACTCCCGGCGCCGACGCTGGCGTCGGGATGTCGGCGGTGTGCGCAAACTTGCGTTTACTTACTTCTAATTCCACGCCAAGTACACAAAATGGCGGTGCTGGTAGCGACGATCCAGCGAATGAATAGTTCGTTTAGTCGCTGGCAACCTCTCATAAGCGACTCAACATGTTTTTTACACGAAGATCTCATGACCTACTCACTAGTTTGACACTATTGATAGAAAAATAAAACATTGCGAATTTTTACCGTTTTGTCCTCGTCCGAGGAAATAAGTTCACAGGGATTTTATTTTTAAATTTTTACGGTGTCCTCCGCATAATCGGGCATACAATTATTAACGTTTCGTTTATTGATAAAAATTCAATTTTAATGATTTCATTGTGAATACATACATACCTACTAAACGATTTATAATGAAATTTGTTTAAATGTTTTTATGGAAAGCGCAACGTGTGACATCCTTACACCTGCGCTCACGTGTCTCATGATGCCCTTGATGCACGGGGATAGCGAATGCCATGCCTGACAGGAGACTTTCACGCCCATTTTGAAAAAAATCCATGTCTTGGGAGAAAATAGATGGAGTTTCACATTTTCTCGGTTCTGTGAATAAATATTGCACTCGCACAGAAAAAAAATCAGTATCTAAGTATCAAACACAGACCGCGACTTTCTCGCTTGCAAGGTGTAACCTCGTCTTTATAAAGCCGGGGCGCCTGTTATCTACGACAAACTCCACATTTTACTCCCCTGCATTGTCAGCTCACCTTTTGTTGGTTGCTGACTTAGCGGACTTTGCATTTACGAATTGCTTCATCGAATGGAAACTTTGGAGAAACCACCACACTTTGGAGAAATGACGCAATTCGCTTGATAATACTTTTCAGGACTCCTATTTAGGTAGTAAAAATGCTAATAATAATCCTTTATGTTGATTTCGGGTTCTTTACAACTAGATACATTTTACACTTACCCTATACTCATTTCGTAGTTTGACAAATAAGATTTATTGTAGACATGTTGTATTGTAGACCTTTTGTTTGTTTTTGTCCGGAAATACCAACCTTCCGGCTATAAAATCCGGACGTCTAGAATAAATCCAGAGGCCAACCCTGCACTCTTGCGAGTACAGTGATCATGTATGCCAGATCGAGGCCCCATAGCTGTACCGTTCTTTCGAAAAAATCCCATGGGAAACACAGACTGAAGCCTTTCCCCAGCCGATCCGGGCCACCACCCGTCCACCCGAAGGAACCCCCGACCGAAGTCGACAGCCGGGGGTGAAGCCTTCACTGCCACTGGGGTCCGCCCGCACCCTATCCAACAACAGCCTGTGCCCAGGGCCTCAGTAGTGGGTACGGCACTCATAATGCGGAGCTTTACTAGACACTTTTTTTAAGGAACCTGATATGGTTGGCCACATCACCTAATACACCCGTGATGTCAGCCAATAACACCTCGGTGAACTACTTAGGTGCCATATCAGCACTTCTCCCTTTGGTCGTGCTGGCTACTCTGAACTGGAATGAAATGACGAACTACATATTTTCGTAACCGCTTCGACCGACCGTCATTCAGTGCGGTGGTATAAATCCGCACTTGACTATGATACATTTCTACCCATAGGTACGTGTATTGAGATTAGATGGAAGTCAATACTATAATCTTAACGTTAACTAATCTAATTAATCTAACCAAAGTAGCCGATATTGGACACCGGGTGACTATGCTCAAGTGGCAGTGGGCTGGACACGTCAGCCGAAGAGACGACGACCGTTGCAGTAACCGTGTCCTACACTGGCGGCCGTGGACAGGAAAACGGAGTGTGGGAAGACCACCAGCCAGGCGGCACGACGACATCAAGTGCGTCGGCGGAAAGCAGTGGTTCCATGCCGCGGAAGGCCGGGAGGACCAGAGGAAAATTGGAGAGGCGTATGTCCAGCAGTGGACGCTTACACGGTGACTGACTGACAATACTATAATATATACACATGTATATGTATACACTATGTACGCGTACTCCGGTTATCACCTTGAAAATACCATGTGGTACTACCCCGTAAAGCGGCTTTTCACAGAACTCATTGAAGCTCTAAATATGTTTTTCTCAAAAACAAAATCGTCAGCCATAAATTGCGTTCATGCTTGACCTATTCTCTAACCGGTTAAAAACTTAGCAACAAATCTTACTCGAAAGTCTGCCAAATTATTTCCGCGTCGGCCTCTTTGATCAAGTTCTGCCTCAGTGAAATTAAAAAGCCGAAAGTTTGCGACTTCGCCTCCAACTCTCGATGGTAATTTATGCAAAACTGTGTAGTAAAAAGCTCCCCGAAGCCAATACCCGTGACCCTCCTCCACCTGCGCCTCCTCCCCGAGGACTCTGCTCGGTCGGGGGTGGTAGACCTCTTTTATTCGCTCTTATTAAATACCTCTCTCTAGGACACAATAGAGAAAATTGATTAAATTTAAGATAATACATGATATTGTGATCTTTAGGGATCAGGTCATAAAAATATGAATATATTTTGCTACCCTTTGTTTGAAGCTACTTTTCATTTAAATAACGTCGTGCTATAAGACTAATGTCTTATTTTCAAAATTGAAAGCAGGTAGATCATTATTGTGGTCATGACATTGTGAATGAAAGGTACCTATTTGAATCTTATGATTGGTCTTTTAAAAATAAATCGTTTATTCGTAGTAGGTACCTACTCTCAAGAGCAGACTATTTAATAAACTTGAAATGATAAATGTAAGTATCATTTTCCAAAGATTTTCACATTTCATCAATTCACATTTAGAAAACGATGGAACGCGTTTTAAATAACCTAGTGCGTATATTGAATGCAATAATACAGTAAGGTAGGCTTGGCACTTCTCCAACATTGCCGCAAGAACATCCATTACGAGTACCTACGTAAATTTTGTGACATCCAAAGTTTTGGTTTGAAGGTTAAAAGCGTCCTACCTTCAAGTCGGCCTCTAGAAGTCGAAAGGTGCGATCCAGATTGGCTCCTCCTATCACCAGCGTTCCTCCTCTTGGTTTCAAGCCGCTCTTCTGTTTGTTGTCATCTATCCATACTCCAGCTCCAGTCTCCGCCCCCCTTTCTCCCTGATTGACGCTGGAACTGGTGTGGAAACCCCGTGTAAATGCTCTGTTGATCCCAGGGGACGGGAGTGATTTGGAGGGAGTGTTGGAATGGTTTTCGAGCTTGCTCAGTTCTACTGCTATGTCAGCTCCCACTTTTGCGTTGTTCTTGATGAGGGCGATATCTGATTCGGAGTTAAGGGAACATAAAGAGGGTGCATTTCGCCTACTAATATGGATACATGAACAGTGTGTAGGTAAGTATATGCTTTGATTCTATTGTACTATGTGTTTTTGGCACTTTAGAATTTAATCACAATAAGTAATGTTTTAATTATATATCTCACTAGCACACACAGGATAGTCACTGCTTATTTTTGAGATAAATAGCGGTTGAGCTAAACTTAGGCTGGCAATGGACGTACTGAATATATAAAACATGAACTTGGGAGAAACGTAATAAAGACCACTGACTGTTTATTTAAATTTTACAATTTTGTATGCAGAACACATATCTACTACACATATCGTGTACTCGCGTACGTGTGTACAACATGTGCCGATTCGTAAACCGCTAGGGATTTACCGAGTAATTATTAAGTTAAACGATGGTTTTACGTATCGCGTTCGTGTCGACTAAAATGTTCCTTAGGGTTGCGTGCTTTGAAAATAATTTTAGTTGGGAATACTCCGCGAGTTGTAATAGCGTTCTAAATGTATAATTGTTGGAAAACTGTATTTACGCTGACGACAATTTGTGCGGTTGCAAAACTTTAATGCCCTGTCGTTTGAGATAATGAATGCCACTTTTCTATGCGGCACAGCTTGAGGAGGGAATTATTTTCTTTAACTTATTCAAGTAACAAACTTTATCGTAATTACAAACGTAATTATCGTAATTATTATAAACAAATTACAAACTTAATTATCATCAAGCGTGACGCCACCAACGTGTGAGGCCTCAAGAAGTATAAGGACCTGGAAGAAGTATAAGAAAATTCAAACAATCGCGTAAGAGGTCACACCTTGAAACAGCTAGATTAACCTGCCCGAAGAAGTTATTGAAGCACCCACGATAAACACATTAAAAAAATAGGCTTGACAAGTATTTAAAAATTGAAGAAAGATAACAAATATCAACACCAGTTATCATCATAGACATGAATACATCAGCTATTAAGCTTGCTAGTTAAAAAATAATAATAATATAAATACTCTTAATATGTATGTCGGTATTGTCGGTACATAATATGAAGGTATGCAACGTAGAAATTACTAACCGCAAGAATAAAACAGGAGCGGGGAGGCTGAGGTAAGGGCAACGGGAACGGGTGGGGTGCATAGGAATGCGGAGCTAAAAATCACATGCGACTTGTGTAGCTGGCTGGATGCGCACGGGGCTGACATGCGAAAAGAACCAATCACAAGACAGGACGCCACGGACGTCGAAGCCAACTTTGCCCTGTAGTCAATTTTGTGATTGATTGCATAATTTTCTATGAAAGAAAATGCCACATGTTCAAAACATTTAGCGAACTACGTTACAAGGCTACCTTTTATCTTCTCTCTTTATTTCCAATTTTATGCTTCCAGTGAGATCGTCTTAGTCTATAGCAGAAAAATTCGTTGGATCATACCCAGTAAATTCTAGTCGTTTCAATTGAAGGTAATTATTGGTTTATTTCTTCGACAAGTTTCAGATAGGAATCCATTAGTCGACTTTGGAGTTGGTGAGGTCAACCCGCCCCGCGGTGCGGTGCGACCACGCCTTCCTGTTTGTATCGTAAACATGTTTGTTATCGTCCCCACGCAGCAGCAGTCAGAATGTACACTTTTGTTGTTGCCTCGATATATACCTTTTTAGGTTTCCGTACCCGTACGGAACGTTGTGCCGTCTATTTGTCTGTCTGTTCTACCTTTAAAGGGCTGTATCTTTTGAACTGTAATAGGTAGCCGGTTGAAATTGTCATGTGTTATATAATGGCGGATATACTACGTAACAAATATAAAAAATATTTAAAGTAAAAAATTAGGGGGGTCCCCATACCAGAAAAGTGTTTTTCAAAGTTTTTTTGTCTTTACTCTATCGTAATAAAAACGGTTATACATACAAGCGTCAAACTTGGTGTGATTATAGTGCAAACTCTAAGGTAAATTATTCACAAGTTTTCCAGTGAAGTAAATAAATTCTTAAAACAACTAATAATAAAAACCGACCAATCACGTGTTTGGTGGTACGGAAACCTGTCCACGAGTCCGACTCGCACTTTGCCGGTTTTTTATTAAAACTTTGGCGGAAGCAAGATTGAAAGACAAATAAGATGTAAGAGGAAATATAATGTCGCATTGGATTATTATTATTATTCGATTCGAACTCTATTATATTTTAAGGTAACTCTTTCTTTACTGTGATTTTATTTTCTTCTATTCGTTATATCAAACTTAAGCTGCTGCGATTCTTAGAACAGGGAAAGCTTATAAATTTTCTCCCACTTACAGCTTGGGGCTTTTCAAAAGGGACGTGAAAAGGCCGACGTGGTATTCGCGATTCGCAATCCCCGTGCCTCACAAAATGTCCATGGGCATCGTTAGACATCTACTTGTAGGTGAAACGATAAACGCGCTATCCATAAAAAAAATGTTGTAATTTTCATTTATAGATTTTACACTACCTTTTTTTTATTGAAAGCGCGACATGGCGCCGACCCACCCATAAGGTGTCTAACGACGCCCATGGCCTTTTTGACGTATACGGGGGTTGCGAATGCCATGCCGGCCTGACAGGTGCCCATTCACGCCTCTCTTGAAGGACCCGAGGCTGTACTTGGGGGGGGGGGGGGGGGGGGGGGAGGGGGGGGGGAATATATGAGCAGGGAGAGCGTTCCAGAGTTTACCGGCACAGTTCTTTCTATTAGACATTGTGTCGACATGTTTCGCCAGACACGACGACGACGACGACGCGGGCATCGTCGGAACAGGGACGTCATCCTGGAGCGAAACGTCAACTAACTTAAACTTAAGTTGTGTAAAATCTATTATGAAGAGCGACCGCGTTAAACATTTAAAAATATTGTTTTTACTTATAAATGTTTTAATTTTTAATATTTTTTTTTTATGGGAACTGACACGGTTGGCTACATCACGTGATGTCAGCCCATAACACCGGGTGAACTAGGTGCCATGTCAGTGCTTCCCTTCGGTCGTGCCGTCTACACTGAACTGGACGGAAAACACAAACTATTTACATAGCCGTTTCGACCGACGTTTCCCTTCCGGCCGCGCTTCATTCAGTGCGGTGGTACCAACCCGGGCGGGTTGAACCCTGCCACCTAGTAAGTTAAGAAGGGAAGGTACCTACAGTTTTACGTGAAATCCGATTACGTGGATTTGTTTTGTTCAAGTTATTTTTTGTTAAATAATTTGAAGTATCTTCGCAACTTACAAACGGTTTGGTTACCTGATCATACAAAGGATACTAGTGGCAAGCGAGCGCCCCCTGGTGGTGTTCGCCACAGCTGCTAGGAGGAAGGGCGTGATCTCTTTCCCCCGCACCCCGCGCGCCGCAGCCTCCGATAGAGCCTTCTCGATCGCTGATTCGATCTCCAATTCTGTATTATAAATTTATAAATAAGGTACATGATGTCAGTTTTTGTATTAATGTAAGTTCAGATTAATTTCTTTACAAAGAAGTGACACGGATGTATGTGAGCAAGACACCATCGGATGATCAGACACAGCCAATAACACCACTAGTTACTAATCAACGCACAGCTATGGGCCATTTCAGCTGTAAGGTGAACAGGACAAAAAGGTCTACACCTGCTGTGCTTCACCGTTCGGAATAAAACTGTAGGTCCCTTCCCTTGCCCCTTACTACTTAGGTGGTAGGCTCAAATTGTAGCCGACTGGGTTGGTACCACCGTACTGGATGTAAGATGGCCGCATAGCAGCCTCGGTTGTGTTCTCCTCTAGTCCAGTATAGCCAGGAATCCAGGGAAGTCTCCGGTATGGCACCTACCTTCTCGGAGGTGATATTGGCTGGTCGGAGCATGCGCTTTGGCCCCTCCGACTCAGCCACCCATACCGGATTACATAAAAAAAAACTCGTTGTTGGGTGTTGAGTGATTAATTTATTGACACTCCCTTTGAAGCTCCCCAGGTTAATGCGACTTAGAACTTTGAACAGTTTACAATTTTAGAGTGATCTATTTGTGTCTTTTTCTTGATATGTAACGAACCTTAAAACGGTCTTTTGGTACAGGTGTACAGGTGTAGAGGTCAGATTTGAATGTCACGAACAATTGCAAATTCTTCACACACAGCTACAGTCCGGAGTTCACAAATGTTAGTTCACAAATGAAAAGGGTCACGAAATACATATTTATCAACCTCCTAAAGCTCCTGATTTATATTGAACATTCAAAATTATTTCAGGCATCCCTCGGTCTGTCAATTACCTCAGAGGGTCAGATTGCCCACCACCAGCGTGGGAATATCTCGAGTGTTCTAGGAATAATACGAAACTAAATAAAATACAGGTACTGTATTTCACAGTATTACAAACTAAATTTCTGAAGTTAATGCCACAAGGGCTTAGGAGGCATTGACTATCAGTGTTACTAATAGTTATGCATAGTTCCGTATCCCGATACGGAAGCCTATTATTACTAAGCCTACGCCGTCTGTCTGTCTGTCTGTCTGTCTATTCGTCCGTCCGTCCGTAATAGGTAGCCGGTTGAAAATTTCACAGAATATGCGTCATTATGGCGGATGTACCAACAAATCATAAGAACTCTATTAAAAAAAATAAGGGGGTCCCTATACAAGAAACGTGCTAAGAATAGATTAGTGCATATTCACAGTCAGTCAGTCAGTCAGTCAGCGTGTAAGCGTCCACTGCTGGACATACGCCTCTCCAATTCACGTGCATATTAACGCTACTGAATAATGGATGCTGTCACAGGTATTTAAAATTAGCATTATAAAAAGAAAATATTTTATTTCCATTTTATTCTAGTTTATCGTTTATAAATACCTACATGATATTAACACAAATGTATTATTATATATGTGTATAATATCTCCCCAACTATATATGTAGGTACAACATTAATATACGTACCTAGTTATTGTGGCTGTGTGTGACACTTGTGTGTGACACTTGTGTGCGACTTGCGAGTTCGCGAGTGAGTGAGTGAGGAGACATTTCCGATATTCCATCCGAGAGAACACTCAAGTCATGCGCACGTATTACCTTCGCGTTGGACGTAAATTACGCTCGTCTGCAGATGAACACAATCTCGTTATCGCGACCAAGCGTGATGCCACGAAAATTCATGTCCCGCAAACCCTAGCAGGTGTTTATGTGACTGTGTTCAGGTTCACGTCGCACTATGGGTGAAATTAAATAAAAGCTGGCCAATAATCAATTGATCACTTTATAATGTATGATTATTTTATGTTCTTATATATAGGTACTATATATGTTGATATGTATGTAGGTATACATGTACAAGTACATGTATGTATGTAGGTGCATATATGTGTAGATATGGTATTTATTTTGCAACCTGTACATTCATGGATATTGGGGGTACATTTTATATTTTATTATCGTGAAAGTGCAAATTTAAAAATATGAATTTTATCTTGTCATAGTTATTTATTTAATTTTTTCATAGTAATAATTTTTATAGATTTGAGTAATTTTCACCACAAACCCGCAATTTTCCGCAAATTAATGATATCAGCCATAATACCTCAAGCAATGGCCTTCTCAAGAAAAAATAAATTGCGCTCGGGAAATGATGGGAAACTAACTAAATATCAAGAAATAATATTAAATTAGACAATAAAACTGTTTGTGTGATTACCATACTATATGTAATGAATTCCAAGACAAAATAATCATGTTTGTGACAACTTATCTCCGCGTTCAGTCCCCATTGTGGAATAATATTGCAAGTTATCACTAACTAGCATAGTTCACTCGCAATGATTTTTCGAAGTTAAGAGCGACTATCGGCGGAAACATGCACCGCGCGCAATTGTCGGATGACGATTAGCATTCCACAAAATGGCGACACGTGACAGGTCTAACGCCATCGTGCTATCATTCTACGTCTATCTCTCTCACTCTTAAGCATTATAGTGTTGCCATATGTTAAAAACCGAATATTTGATATATGACCAGTTTATTTAAAATAAATCCTATAGTGCGTCGCTTCGCGCTCTGCCAGAACCGACTGTTATTTGTTTGGCAAATGCCCTGAGGAGGTGAAAATTACCCTTTTCAGGGCATATTGTCAAACCTTCTATACACGTGCCAACTCTGGACGACGTACACAAAAGGGTCGTATAATGGCACAAGCTGTGCCCGCGGCTCCGCCCGCTCACATATTTGACTTCACTGCTAACCTCATAAGCCATTTAGCGTGATAGTAAGTAGCCTATAGTTGATGGGAAGAATAAAGCTATCCGTAGAATTTTTTTTTATTAAAATCGGTTCAGTGGTTCTCGAGTTATAAGCGGACAGACAGACACTCAGACAGACAGAAAGCAGACGTTGGATTTTATTATAGGTAAGGACATTGATGTATATTTAGAGATATGCCCATCCCATACATTACTCTCGAAAAAATATGTTCTCGACGAGAACTGCATAAATTGCAGATTTCACGGACAGCCGCTTCATACGGCGTGTGCGGCGCGTGTTGAACGCACGTATGTCTGTATCGAGTCGGTGACGCGTGTGTGCAGCATGCCCGGTTGCTGTTATAAAGAGTGACAGTGACGAATGTTGTTGTTTGTTTCGCCTGAGCATGTTACGGCGTGTTAAGAAGCCATGCTGTCACGGATAGGATCGTGTGACGGTGCGGTGGTATCGCGTTCTCGTTCTCGCTTGCCTGCTGGTGATGGGAGTGGGCGGAAAGACGGCAAACGCGCCGCATGACGTCTTTCTCGCTCGTTCTTGTCATCTGTGGGCGGGTGGGGGCGAGCGCGCGATAGTATCGTCGTAGGGATCGTGTCACGTATCACTATACTGCGTGTGTGTGCACGCACACTTGTACCGACGTCTAGCACAGGTTGCATCGTACGACGTTCGATCTATAAAATAGATGTCGATGGGTAAGGAAGGATAAGAGTCCAGTACAACAACATCTTCAGGCAGCTCATGCGGTTGCCCAGACACTGCAGTGCATCGGGCATGTTTGCAGATGCAAGAGTGCAGGACTTTTACGCCATTATGCGCTTCAGGGTGTCCGGATTCCGACAGAGACTCATGATGAGCTCGAACGAGATTCTCGCAGGGCTTTCACAAAGCCTGTGCGGCGGAATGTTTGCCCACTGGGAAAAAATTATGACTACACCCAACGGGGTATGAAATGTTTGCTGTTTTTTTTATGTGTATTGTGTAAGTATTGTGAAGTGTGGGTTTTTTTGCCTGAATAAAGAATTTTATTATTTTATTATTATTTGTCTACGGCGAGAGTGACGGATCCAGTAGGAGAAATGCCAGTTGGCTCTGCCTAAATAATACTTAGTAGTACTTGGAGGCTGACCACGGTTCGGATTCGACGTAAAACTGTGTAGGTCCCTTTCCTTCTTAAATTACTAGGTGGTAGGGTTTAACCCGCCCGGGTTGATTCCACCGTACTGAAGAAAACGTCGGTCGAAACGACTAGTTCGTGTTTTCCGTCCATTTCAGTGTAGCCGACTGAAATGAAGGGAAGCACTGACATGACACCTAGTTCACCCGGTGTTATGGGCTGACATCACTGATGTTGCATGTAGGTGATGTAACTAACCGCGTCAGTTTCATAAAAAAAAACCTACAGTATTACACCGCTTCTAAACCGTGAAGCAGCAAGTAGGTATGCACGTAAATTTTTCCGTCAGAAAAAACTTATTGGTACACGCCGCCGACCGGATTCGAATCTCGGACCTCTCGCAAGAGAAGCCGACGCGACGCCCAGACCACTCGGCCGCCTTCCGCTTATACAAAGTACTATTTGTTCCATATCACCCTTCACTTTATATTTTGTGGTAGGGTTTGACCAGGAACCAGAAGCTATACTGAAAGGAAGGTTAAAGAAGATCAACACTCTACTGCAACATTGGGAGAGATAACACACACAACCACATTTTGAAAGGTTCGGTACGTTTGTTGCCATGGATGAATAAGACACACACAACAAGAACCCTGGCAAAGAAGAGCTCACATACATACCAACACCTATGTACATACATACACATAGTATTGTATTATTTTCTTCTTCTTATATTTTTAATAAACGATAATACAATGAGATAAAAGTACATAGGTATTAGTTAAGAATAAAAAAATACCATTAAATGTGTGTACCATACCGTACCGTGTGGGGCCGGTACTTAAAAAGAATAGCCTCACTGCATCTCTCCCCGTGCATGTCGTAAAAGGCGACTAAGGGATAAGGACAAGATGCCGTGCTAAAGGGCGACAGGCTCGCCACCTCTCACCTTGGCATGGTACTTCCATCGAGTCATGCAGCAGGTCTCGTGTCTTCGTGCCTTACTTGCTGCTTGATCGATTGAATCTTGTTCGAATAATTTGCGAAACGTGGTGGTCGGTGTTTTGCTGTAATTTACCAGAGTTCTTGCAGCACAAAACCGATTACTCTGCTTACCCCGATTGTCGGGATTCAGCGTGTGTGATATGTATGCATGTAAATAAGACCATAAACAGTTGAGCTGAGGAATTGGAATCTCGGCTCAAGATGCAGTCCGCAGTCGTCCTCGTCACACTGTGCTGAGTGCTGATAATTGTTGCAGAGAGCGCGAGCCTAGAACGATAAAAAAGGTATGGACGCCGGACTGGCAAATGCTTGTATGAGAACTAGAGTCGCCGAGTTGCGGGGAGCGGAGTGTACTTACCGATGATAAGATATTCCACTATTGTGCACACTAAACTTGGCTGTAGTGTTTTTACACGTAAACACAGAGCATGCGGGCACTTTAAACAGGTTTTTGCGAACGCGGCCGATGACAGACTGACGGGCCAGCGCGCGACCGTCCATACAAAACAAGCATGCTTTTGCTTATATCGTGATCGTGTTACGCTTGCGAGGATAGGGTTCGGAGTCCATACCTTTTTTATCGTTCTAGGCGCGAGCCATGGATGAATAAGTCTTATTCATCCTTGTTTATTACATACAACCAAATTAAATGTGCGGTTTCGCTGTGAGACATTGACTCACCGTCCATAGCGTGCTCCTGCGGTACCGGCACGGCAACAAGCACGCCGGAGCGCAGCCGCAGCGCCTGCGCAGCTCGCAACACGCGCGCCGCCTGCGCCGCGTCCCGCAACCCGTACGGCGCGTCCTCGCCGGAGCGGCGCGTGTAGAACGCGGGGAACGCGCGGGAGCTGCCGAACGCCGCCACCAACACACCTTGCGTCTCCTGCGGTTATCACATCGTCTTTAGAACATTCTATAAGGTCTTCACCAGTCTTATGAGGAAAGTCAATGATTTCTTCTTTGCTGACATGTTCCGCTTCAAGGCCAGCTTCGGCTTGCGTTAATAAAAAAAAAATCATGGACATTGTAGAAACATCGGTTTTGATCTATTTCTCATTCAGTCGTCCGACTATCCTGATCCACATAGTCTAACCTACATGGAAATAATAGTACCTACAATCAGCATTGCATAAGCAAGGTTTACAATCAGCACATGCCACTGCTCCTGCCGCTGCTGCTCCGGAATTATTTCCCAAAATACTTCTTCGGCAGAATCGACGCGAGCGTGTGTTTACACTCAGCCTTCATTCATACTTCCGTTTCAACTGGCAGCAATGGCGGACGTAGAAGTTGTTGCGGCGACACTGCTACGTCTGCTCAGTTTATATAACTGTTTAAGTGTTTTGAAAACAAATCGAATAAAAAGACTCCGTGGCCAATGGATATGGTGGATGTTATCAATTCACATCGCACACAAACCACATCCTGCTCGACGACTGGGGCAAGTGAGTGAGAGGGCTGAATGTACATTCACTCGCGCTCGCGCTGCCAGTCCTTTGACTTCTGCACGAAAAACCGACAATCGAGGGAGCGTAGGGCAATGGCAATAGCATTAGCAGTGGCAGCGCGAGGGACATGTTTACATTCTCGTGCTGCTCACTTCCCTGCCCTATTGGGCTGAGTGTAAACCTCGCATTAGAATCTTAGGAGCATTCATGACTAGATCGAGGAACTGACCAGATACTCGAGAGTGCGGGGGATGTCGAGGATGGACTTGGCTCCGCTGCAGACGACGCAGGTGGAGCTGCGGCCCAGCTCGGTGAGATCCGCGGACACATCCAGCGTGTGATGCCCGTCTCGGTGCACGCCGCCTGCGTTACAAAATCGCATTTTACATACCTGCAGCGTTTCGCGGAGTTATTCTCTATCTCAAACTGAAAGTGTTTTGCGAAAAATGGTGACAAAATTGGAAAAAACGTCACAAGCCTATTGGGCTTATTTTGTTAATGAGTTTTTTGGTGTGATATAAAGGTTAGTCCTCAGAGTCTAGAGATGGTTTGGAGAATTGTTTAGTAGTTACGATGGGGCTGGCATAGTTGTTAGGCGGGCAAAGCCCTATTTAAATAGAGAAGGTAAAATAAAAACAAAAAACACAAAAAAAAACATTGTGTACAAACAAACCAACTCATTCAGCACTCAATTAACCACATTATTTTGTTGAAGATGTTGATAAAGCTTCAATTATTTTCATTCATGACACGATTAGTTGCTTCGAGCATAGCAACATTTAACATGGGAATCTTGAGGTATTTACATTGATACCCTGTGAATTATATAGCTAGATTTTTTATTAGAAAAATGCAAAGCGAAAATCATTGGAAAAAATACATCCCGGCCAGGATTCGAACCTGGGTCTTTGGCTTGAGCCGCCAACGCGATAACCAACTACGCCACCGGACCGTTACGTATTATCTCCAAATTTTCAGTCTATTGCACCTTCATGATGTCGCATAATATTTGCGAACAGTCAACTTGCACGGTTCAATATTGAACCTTATGCTGTCGTCACCAAAGTCGTATTTGGTATCGGACACTAGAAGTTAACGTGAGGTTTTTAATAGTATTATATGTTTATATGTTAGTACTAGGCACGTACTCGCTTTATATATATTTTTATTAGAAAAATGCAAAGCGAAAATCATTGGAAAAAATACAATCCAATGATTTTCGCTTTGCATTTTTCTAATAAAAATATATATAAAGCGAGTACGTGCCTAGTACTAACATATAAACATATAATACTATTAAAAACCTCACGTTAACTTCTAGTGTCCGATACCAAATACGACTTTGGTGACGACAGCATAAGGTTCAATATTGAACCGTGCAAGTTGACTGTTCGCAAATATTATGCGACATCATGAAGGTGCAATAGACTGAAAATTTGGAGATAATACGTAACGGTCCGGTGGCGTAGTTGGTTATCGCGTTGGCGGCTCAAGCCAAAGACCCAGGTTCGAATCCTGGCCGGGATGTATTTTTTCCAATGATTTTCGCTTTGCATTTTTCTAATAAAAATATATATAAAGCGAGTACGTGCCTAGTACTAACATATAAACATATAATACTATATAGCTAGATGTTCACTGGAATTATAATGGAACATTTGACAGCGTGCGCTTTCATTTAACGCCAGGCCTTTAACGCAGTTTACTGCTACTTCAGAAGCTGCATTTAGCTGTCCGTCTGAATTCACTAGCACAATATGCACTATTCAGCTAGTTGATAATGTATGCCCAGAAGGCATCGCATATGTGGGCATTAAGCCGATTGTTAAATGTTACACAGAGGTCGCTCGGGAGTTGGGAGGCGTCTACGCAGGCATTCTAACGAGCCAGCTCGGCAGGGTGGAAGCAATTAGCAAGAGTAAACGATCGTGACTTCACTAGAAGTTGGGGGGAGAGGCTAGTGGGAGGCAGGGCATCCACAGGGCCTGGCCTCCGCGGGGTAGGGTGTGAGGGACTGAGGCGACGAGAACAAATGAGGTGCAGTAATTAATAGATTCCGGCTTTCGAACCTCCGTGTTCCGCTGCAATACCGGCGCTCATAAATCTGGGAGCGCTATGTTATCAGCCTGAAACAATTTTGATCGTACGGCCGCGGACAAAACTGATTATAGGTATTATTCAGCAATTCATTACTATGTACGTTAACCGGTTTCCAATTTTGCTGGTACAGAGATAAAAATTCCATTTTGACAGTACTTTCCGAACACACAACGGACTTTATATCTATACTTGCGATAGGTAAAGTTTACCTATTAATATGTATAAGTAGTGGTAACAAGTAAAGCTTTCCACAAGTTCAACTGTGTAGCGATTAAGGCGATGTTAGGGCGAAAATAGTTAAGACAGTTGAACGAGTGTTGTATTGTCTAAGCGTATTGTAATGAAATTTGGAAGAATGATAATGAATTTCCACCAAAAAGAAGGTAATTGAGATCTGTACGTATGACATAATATTATGCTCACCTAAGCCTCCAGTAGCGAAAATTGGGATACCAGCCATCTCCGCCACCACGATGGTCCCGGCAACAGTAGTGGCACCATCCAATCCGTTCGCCACTACATACGCCATGTCCCGCCGAGAGGTCTTCACAGCCGATGTAGACCGAGCCAACGCACAGAGCTGATCCGCCGACAGTCCTACCGTCACTTGCCCTTTCAGAATGGCAATTGTGGCAGGAATTGCACCCTGGCATTTGGAAATGTCGAACATTAGTCTGATAAGGTCGCTTGTAAAGTTAGGGACTGGTGCCCTTAAATTTGGAACGGGTTGTTAAGTTATCAAGCGCTACGCTATATTGCCGCTGTGAAGTTAATAAGTGCCGCTGTGAAGATCAACTGCGCTCTCTTATCTCGAAATCGTCAGGGAACTGCGACGCCTTGTAGATTAATTTCACAGCGGCAAAGTGGGTTGTGGTAGTAGTAAAGTGGTACATGACGCGAATTATATGGCAACGATCTTTCTTAGTGTAAATCGCCAACACTGGTGTTACGCGGCCAACTGTACCTACAATGGCCAGTAGCGGGTTTGTTGCATCCGTCGTCTGGTAAAGATGGAGGAACAAATAGGTACCTGTTTCCTAATGGTTTCCTCTACTTGAGTGGCGGTTTCCAGATTCTGAGGGTAAGGCATCCCGTGTGTGATGATGGTGGACTCCAGAGCCACTATTGGTCTTCCGGCCAGCTTCGCTTGCTGCACCTCCTCGGAGAACTTGAGGATATCAGGACCGAGGGACAGACTCCTGAGGTTGGTGTTGGCTTGCACCGCTTTATAATTCGCCACCAGACGACCAAATCTTGCCAGAAGTGCCATTTTAGTGACTTTGGCGATCCTAGGCAACAAACAATATCTCCTTGCAGATTATACATAACGTTAATTGTTTTCGTTGTGAAGATTAGGTTCCTACTCGTATAATATGCACACGATACCGCTTGAGTTCAGCCTCTCAAATCGATACCATTAAATTCCATATTAATATTTTCAAAATAATGAAGCTACAATAAGTACACAGACGTCACATTTATATTGTATTTTTACAATAAAAGGCGTGAAAGGCATACGGGGATGTTCCTTACGTACTTGACATAGTTCAAGAGTTTTACGTTTTACCTATATTTTTTCAAAATTAGTATAATCACGCATTTTATAATTGATCGTAGATTGTTTGTTATTATAAAATGCATTTTCCACTAATACCTACGTACTTAACTACAATCACAATAATAGCATTTGCACTCGAAGTGCATTCCAATTAGCGAAGTAAAGGAAAGCACAAAGCGATGTTAAACCTTTTATTCCCTCCGATGAGATTAAACCCGTAATGAATGAACGTACTCTTGCGGGTGCAGTGTGTTTATATGCGAGGCAGGTAGAGAACTGGCGACCTCGGGCTCGGGACTCGGGAGAGCAATCCCGGCTTACACCCGCCGCCGTTCCCTGCGTCCCGCACCCATCGTACCACCGCAAACGCCGCCAGCCGCCAATAAAAATAAAAAATGTAAGGAACCCACGACAATAGTGGTTACATTCACAATGAGTGTATCAGGTATTTATACCTGATAAATGATTCATAAATACTTAAGTTAGATATCGCTGGCAGTCGCATTGAACATTCCCAAAACATTTGGTACCGAGGAGGCCTTGGAAACAAACTTCCATCCTTTGGCGTTCCACCTAAGCTCTGCTTCTGAATTACCAGCTTCCTGGCAAGTCGTTCCACCTTTATTACCATTGATGTTGCGGGCGTGCCTAGTAGGGCTTCAACCTTTTTTTGTGTCAGGATCGTGGCACGTGGAGATCCGTTGTCTCTGCCTACTCCACCGGGAAACAGGCGTGACGCTATGTATGTATCGGGCTTCTGAGAATCCATCGTTTCTCAAAGTTTGTCTTTCGTACCGCCAGGATTTGGAATAATTGTATACCAGCGAATATTTTCCCCGACCCGTTCAACTTAGAGTTCTTCAAACGTCCCATCAATAGGCTAGACCGCCCGACAATGGTCGCAGGTCTGCTAGTATGGTACCTCGCTGAGCGTGCTGTCGCGAAGGAAAGTGTAATTGTCTGTGCCGAGCAGCTTAGTTGGTCCCTCGGCTAAGCTACCCATCAGTCAGACAGCGTGTACCTATGCGTCCACTGCTGGATACACGCATCTAAAATTTTTTCTCCAGTCCTCCCTCACGGCCTTCGGCGGTACGGAACCACTGCTTTCCATGGCCACCAGTATAGTATATGGTTCGACCTGAGGAAGGAGGATACAGACCTAGGGTCTGACCTTTTGAATAATTTTAAAACCTGCATTTACGACCAATCTATAAAAAAATCTATCATCGTCTTCATCACTTCACGTAAGAAGCCTACTCTTAAAATGTAGCTCCTTCTACCAAAATCTAAAAGTGTAATTTTTTGTTGTTATGATAAATTTTAATTTTAACATAAATTTTAGTAATTTTTTTTTTCATTTCGTATTCTTTTTAAGGAGCGATGAAACCTATTCATATTAGCACTATTAATAGGTGTGTGGGCTACAGCTTAACTGGTACAGTAATTGTCTAGGGCAATAAGTCTGCCTTCGGCCCAGCAGTAAAGTATACAAAACAAGGACAAAGTTAAGAAAAGGTAAAACAATTAAGTAAAAACAATAAAAAAAAATTACATTATTAAACATTCAAACGCATATATACAAATTTGTTTTGTCTTCGAGTAAAGAGCTAGTTTATGTCGCTAGGCGATATAACAAGATACGGAGTCAGTGCTGAGAAGAGACTATCCGAGGAAAAATACAAAGTAAATCACCAGCAACGCAGGAAAAACTGCCCTAAAAAGGACACACTCAGTGAAAGATAAAATTCAAAAGAAGTTGACTCGGGCGGAGTCGGGCGTTCCAGGACAAAATCTTTCAAGCGTAGAGCGTAGGTAGACACATTTCTTTCTCTGTCCAATTATCGTGTTTCTAAGCAACGAAATAACAGTTCCCTTGTGGCAGCTAAAACGTAAAATGCTTCCTTCTTGTCGGGGCAGTGGGCGCATGTTGTTTTTATTACTATAGTAATATCGAATAGTCATTTTACACTAACAGCTTTCTGGGGATTTATTTCGTAAAGTTTGTGAAAGTGTTCCTGTTTTCAAGAGCTGAGGAGTCTACTATTATTATTGGTGAGTTGAGGTTACTTGTCATTGTCGTGTCAAGTTGTCAATAATGTTGATTTCAATCAATATTTCAATCTACGAATTTTAGTGAATTCACCATTACACTAGGTACACTGTTCTCTCGAAAACGACATTCATGTAAGGCATGCCATTGGTATTAGAGTTGTAATTCAAATTAATGAAATTTTAATATACTTTATTACACACAAGCAAGTTTACAAAGGGCGGGTTTAATGTCCAGAGGCATTATCTACCGGTCATTCCTGAGATTGTGATGGTCGATGGATACATAATTACACGATACAATGTTAATTGCTGGCAGCTTATATATTACAGTCTTATCAAAGAGATATTTTAATAATTTTCCGAATTAATTGAATGATCATGGCTTTTGCTCCACAGATAACACAAGTTTCTCCTCCAGAATTCCCTTTCGCCTTTCACGAAGACAAATATCGCAAGATGTCGTGGGGCCTTCCGAAGCAGCCCGGCATGACGTTCACCGACCCCACCAAGAACAGATTCCACTTGAGGCAGTCGCTCAAGTATCACAATGGCTACGCCTTCCCCGAGGGAAGCGTCGTGGGCAGCGGCGGCACCATGACGGATGTGGACAGCAACGCTTACACCAAGATGGACGACTCTTGCATGTTAGTACTATTAGGTATACCGGAATGGGCCCTTTCCCCGCGGTCGTTTCGACACCCCCGACTGACTCCCGCCGAGTCGCCATGCGGTCCTTTCAAATTTGGCCCAATTTACTTTGGGGACTCTTCACCGCGAAGTACAACTCGACGCGAGGACATCTTAAAGCAAGTCAACTGGACCCCAGTACTACTGAGCGCGACACCCCCTGGGGTGCGAGCTGTATCCAGCGAGTCGCACGCACAACAGGGGCTTTATTTTTTGCATGAGTCCAAGTTTAATTTATGAGGTTCGGGTTGCAATGTTATTATGAGTAGCTCGTGGATAAGTGGTAACGGCCTTGCTTATTAACCGGAAGGTCGCGCGTTCAGTGCCCATTGGCGTGAACCACTTTATTTTTCTTTCCGAGTTTGATAAGTGAATTTCTTGAACATGAGTTGCTCCATGGTTCGCATTCCATGTAAAATTATAGTAGGTATCTTAATATTTTATATATTTTATTTTTTGAAAATTATACTACGAGTACATTGTATTATGTTTAATGTACGAACATATTAAGTTGATACAAATTACGTAGGTATTAAAGTTTGAAAAAGGCTCTTTACACACACTTAGTCGTATATAAATAAGTATAAGTCTTTGTAGTCACTAAAATACTTGTATCAATATGTAACCAAGCTGTATAATCTATATAATTTTTTTTCAACAATGTAACGATATTTCGTTGCATAATGCTCCTATCAATGAATTTAGTTCGATACCTAAAGCAGGGGGTTTCAACCGGTGTGCCGGGGCATACTGGTGTGCCGCGAGTGACATGCAGGTGTGCCGCGAATTCTAAGTAACTCATTCAAACTGTGTATGAAAACCGCGGAAGAAAAGAGCATGCATAATTTTTCGTCTATCTATATAGATAGATTATCCACAATGACATTTTCTGACTGATTTGTTTGAACACCTCAAGAAATTAAATGAGAGTTCGCAGAGAAGGGAGTTCGAAGGGCATTTTGACATCCTCAGTTAAAATGAGAGTTTTCACT
Organism: Nematopogon swammerdamellus; assembly: GCA_946902875.1. Lineage (NCBI taxonomy): Eukaryota > Metazoa > Arthropoda > Insecta > Lepidoptera > Adelidae > Nematopogon > Nematopogon swammerdamellus. Next base: position 21,814,410 of record OX336336.1, read on the forward strand.
GATAAATACTTTTAATACGTAAGTAAGTACGCTACATTACGTAAGTACAAAGTCGCCAATTTCTTCGTCTTTAGTTTCTAAATTTTATATGCTTTCTTTATGAATATAAATGTGGTGTGCCGTGAAATTTTCGTAAATGAAAAAGTGTGCCAATTAATAAAAAAGCCGCCAAGTGCGAGTTAGACTCGAGCACCGAGGGTTCCGTACCATCTCACAATATATTTGTATTATGTATGTATACAAAAATTATTGTGTTTTGGAAAATCACGAAACGCCTTTCTAAATAAAAACTACATATACACGGTGAACAAAAAACGTGTCGAACACCCGAAGGCAGGAAGTACAGTTTCAGATACTGAATCGGATAGCCTAGTTTTTTTTTCGAAATTTATATGAAAATATGCCCTTTTTCAATTATTCCTAAGTATCAAGATGTCTTTAAATAACTAAATTATGTCTGCATGCCATCATAGCAGTGATGTGAAGTTAAAACCTACTACCATATGTCTTAAGCACGTGATATCAGTCTTCTAGGTAACTACCTAGGTAATATTCTAAAACTTATTAGGTATACAAAATAATAGTTTGTTGCACACTAACTGACCTCAAAGCACTTACCGACTTCCTTTTCAGTACAGAAGACAAAAATATTAAAATCGGCAAATTATTTTACAAAGAATTTCACTAAAGACATAAGAACACGGTCTCTGCCTTCACTTCATTCGTGCCGCCTCAGATAATTTATGACTATGACTATGACACTGGCGGCGAGGCGGCGCGCGCGCCGCCGTCACCGCCGCGCCTCCTAGAGAATTTTGCATTAGAAGTAAAAGGTCGTGATACTAATTCTATTTTTTAATTGAAAAATTTTGTCCGAATTTAAAAAAAAAAACTAGCCTATCCGATTCACTATCTGAAACTGTACTTCCTGCCTTCGGGTGTTCGACAGGTTTTTTGTTCACCGTGTATACAGCAATGGTTTGACTGTTAGGCACTCTTGTAGTTGAAATATAAAAAAAAAATTTTTTTTATATGACAACTCCAAATTTTCTATTTTAGGATTTATCCTTTACTTGTGCTGTGAGAACTTGCTTTTTGCCAAATTTCATTATGCTAGCTTAGTCAACGGGAAGTACTCTATATGTTTTGATTTGATTTGCCAGTAGCAAAATATGTGACTTCAATGGCCGTATCTAGGGATTGCGTTGACTAAACTAGCTTAAATTTTTTACACCTCCGAGGAAACGTAGACCTTATATTATTTGATGTTAATTTCACCTTGATACCTCTCTACCCGTTCCTGAGAAAAAAGGTCTTGACAGACAGACAGACAGACGGACAACAAAGTGATCCTATAAGGGTTCCGTTTATTTCCTCGTTTGAGGTACGGAACACTAAAAATGAGAAAATCGTTCAGGTATCTGTCTCTCCGTCCGTCCGTCCATGTTTCAGCCAATAATGATACATAAATGATGTGATTGGGGTTACTTTCTTTGAGAGAGTAGGTATACATATTTCATTTACGTGAACTCAGCTCGGCCTTCCACCTTGCACCTTGCTCTTCATGACTGCATATTTGTGCTTCAATCAGATTTACTATTAAACCAATTTCACGCGAGCGGAGCCGCGTGCACAGCTAGTAATAAAATAAAACGCTACTTGTCGGTTGTGTGTATGTTGACTGGAAGAAATATCCGTAAGGGATAAGTCCACATTTTTTTATGCATACTGACACGGTTGGCTACATCACCTACAACATCCGTGATGTCAGCCCATAACACCGGGTGAACTTGGTGCCACGTCAGTGATTCCCTTCGGTCGTGACGGCTACACTGAACTGGACGGAAAACACAAACTATATTTACGCCTCATATCAATTATACAATACGAGTATGGTGCTTGTTTGTTTCTGTAAAATGTTTTTAGGAGCAATAGAATATTTCTAATATCTATCTAACTCGAGAACAACTGAACGGATTTAGATTGGTTATTTTATATGTACATTCAACTTGGTAATTCCTAACTGATAAAGGTTATTCCTTATAGTGCTAAATGAATTTTACAATATGTAAGAAAAGTTTCCCAAAAGTCTGCCGTGATCTGCCTGAACCGGTTCAATCCGCCCGGCCAAAGTATTACATATTTAAACATAAGATACATATGTATACAGAACAAAACAGAACAGAACAAATTAAAATGTTTTTATGGAATCTGACAAGGTTGGCTACATTACATCACCTACTACACTCTTGATGTAGTAGCCCATCCATAGTACCTTAGTGAACTAGGTGTCATGTCAGTGCTTCCCTTTGGTTATGAAATATTTAATAAAATATATAAAAATACGAAATATTTTCATAGCCGCTTCGCAATCGACACGTAGCGGTGCTACCAATAATTACCAACCCTACCACCCACTAAGATAAGGTAAGCGACAGTTTTCCACTCCACCTAATAAAATAACCCGTCTAAGTTACAACCGCGCCCGGGTGTGCTTCACTTTCCGACCGGACGTCTATCCGTAGCACCACCAATTATTGAGTGTAGCCACAGGTGAGAAGTATTTATGGTCCAACTAAAAAAAAAAATAATATCTACTTCTTCCAGTCACTATGAAAATGCACCATAGAAATACCATATTGCTTCAAAAACATTCCAGAAACGACGACGTTTTACTAATTTAGATTATTTATTTAGATTTATTAACTTATAATATAATAATTTTTTTTAAAGAAAATAAGCATAATTACATGAGAGCTCTCTTTCATATTATATAAAAAATATTCAGGGGGCACATTTTAGCCACATAGCAAGAAACCGTGTCACCCGGTCTAGGGGTGACGCGGGCTACCGGCTGAGGGATGACGGTCGTCGATCGCTGTTCTGTGATGTTAGCTTAATTGTTTTGCTATAAATTGACTCCTAAACTATTTATATAGCGGTAGCTGGTCGGCGCGATTTCGCAAGTTCCAATACGGCCGACGTGCATAATGAGTTTTTAATGAAAACTTTACCTAACCTACACCTGCTGCTTCACCATACGTAAATCGGACCGAATTGTTAGAATGAAGTTTTTGAAATAAAGAAATAACGAGTAAAAACAGTATTTTTGGATAGGGGCTAGGGGTTGACGCTTTTGAGCAATGGTTGCATTGTACGTTCTAAAAACAATACCGGCCCATCTGGAGCCGGCCTTAACATGTGTGGCTGTGCTGTTCGACTATACCACGGAAAAAAATAGTAGAGGAGTTAGTCTAAGTAGACAGGGTACGCGTTTTCACCAACTGGGTGGTTTCACCATCGTACCGTGTGGGGCCGGTACTTTAAAAGAATAGCCCCACTGCATCTCTCCCCGTGCATGTCGTAAAAGGCGACTAAGGGATAAGGATAAAGATGCCGTGCTAAAGGGCGACAGGCTTGCCACCTCTCACCTTGGCACGGTACTTCCACCGAGTCTTGCAGCAGGTAAGGGTCTTCGTGCCTTATTTGCTGCTTGATCGATTGAATCTTGTTCGAATATTTTGCGAAACGTGGTGGTCGGTGTTGTGCTGTAATTAACCAGAGTTCTTGCAGCCCAACACCGATTACTCTGCTTACCCCGATTGTCGGGATTCAGCGTGTGTGATATGTATGTATGTACGTTTTATAGTTTACATTGGACGCAGTAGATCTTACAAAAGACCATATATTTTTATAGCATCACACTAAACGTGCTCTCTAGAGAACCAGATAGTTTTAGTGTGATTAGTGGAAAAAAGTTGTGCCTCCCGCTACTCCCCGCACTGACTGTTTTACTAGAAATTAGATGGGATGCTGCAACTTCTCTTTACTAACTTCCTCCGTTAGCCTACTACGAATGTTGACGTCGATGTCGTCGTCGTCGGCGTCGCTCCCCCGCGCCGCCGCGCCGCGGTCGTAGCGAATTACTTTTTAACCGACTTCCAAAAAAGGAGGAGGTTCTCAATTCGTCTGTATGTTTTTTTTTTTTTATTTTTTTTTTTATTTTTTTTATTTTTTTGTATGTTTGTAACACGATTTCTCCGTCAATTGAGGGCCGATTTAGAAAATTCTTTTTTTGTTAGTTAGGTCATACTTCCGAGGTGGTCCCATTTCAATTTTATCGAAATTGGTTCAGTGGTTTTCGAAAAATCAGCATAATACTATGGTGTGTGGTTACCTTCAGCAAAACTTGTGATGTGGTCGTTTTCGGCAATTTTCAGTTTGATAAATTAGTATGGTGTGTGGTTACCTTCAGCAAAACATTTGTGATGTGGACTTATTCAGCAATTTGCAGTCTGACACATATGGCGAATAATTCTGTACCACTTCAATCGATTTCGATTATTCGATTTCGATTATTCTTTTTTATGTAATATTACTAAAAAGAATGAAATAAAAACTGTTTTAAAAAAAATATTAAACCGATTTCCAAAAAACAAAAAAAAAAAAACTAAAAAGTATTAAATACCTAATATTTTGAAATTTTCTCTGTCCTGTTGAAATACATGAATCGATATACTAGTGATACATATTCGGACCCTTGTTTCATGAATATTCTAAATTTGAAATTTTTTTATCTTTTCCGACCGGCGTTTAATTTATTATGGTACCTGGCCAGTACCTACTGTACCGAGTACCATCGAGCTGGTTTGATGATGGAGACAGAAGGTGGCCATAGGAACTCCTAAACTACACATGATAAACCCATCGTGTTTGGGCTCGTTGCATTTGTCTTCACGAGAAATTTACTTTAGACCTAAAAGATTCTCAATTCGACGGTATGTTTTCTTTTTTTGGATGTTTGTTACGCGATTACTCCGTCAATTGTGGGCCGATTTTGAAAATTCTTTTTTTTTTTATTTGAAAGGGGATAACCCTGAGGTTTTTGAAGTGAAAACTTCTTTAGCGGCTCTTGGCACTTTTTTAGGTGGGTAAAAATGTATAACTCGCGACATCGCGTCAGCGTCATTTTTAAAATGAAACCTTAAGTCATTGCGTTAAGGGTTAAGTTAGAGTGGCACGGGATCTGCCGGCACTCCCGGAGTGCAACTGTTAAGTAGGGTTCCGTAACACGTTTATGTCTGTCCATTCTACTAAGTTCTGCAAAATGAATGTAGGGTTCCGTAACATATGCATGTCTATCCGTTCTACTAAATTTTACAATTTTCAACCAAGGTCCTCCGACGGTTATTTTATAATAAAAGTAGGCTTCCGTAACACGTTTATGTCTGTCCATTCTACTAAGTTCTGCAACATCACCTACAACGTCTGTGATGTCAGCCCATAACACCAGTGCCATGTCAGTGCTTCCCCCTTTGATCGTGCTGACTACACTTAACTGGTCGGAAAACACAAACTATTTACATAGCCGTTTCGACCGACGTTTAATTCAGTGCGGTGGTACCAACCCGGGAAGGTTAAACCCTACCACCAAGTAAAATTACGAGGGAAGGGACTTACAGTTTTACGAGGAATCCGAACCTTGGTCAGCCTCCAACGGTCAGCGGTCACCCATCTAAGTACTGACCGCACCCAGCGTTGCTTAAAATTCAATAGCGACAGTTGACTGTCTGCACCACTGAGCTATCGAAGCTGACGTGGTCCTATTTTAATTGGGTCAAGATCGGATTGGAAAGCGAGGCGGAATCGCGAGGCCGAAGGCCGAGCGATTCCGCCGAGTACATTAATAGCAAAAAATTACTAAAAAAAACTGTGAAATAAAAAAAAAGTTTTAAAAAACATAAAACCGACTTCCTAAAAAAAGGAAAACTAAAAAACTATTTAAAATAAAAATATAAAAACCGCCTTCAAAAATATATGAAATAAAAACCTAAAAAAAAAAACCAACCCTAGAGTTGAAGGCGGTGCTAAAAAGGCTACACAAATCACAAAGGATATTATCATCCACTCATGTTTTCTTTCATGCATCATTTTTGCTTGCTTTACAAATCACAAAGGATATTATCATCCACTCATGTTTTCTTTCATGCATCATTTTTGCTTGCTTTAGCACCGCCTTCAACTCTAGGGTTGGTTTTTTTTTTTAGGTTTTTATTTCATATATTTTTGAAGGCGGTTTTTATATTTTTATTTTAAATAGTTTTTTAGTTTTCCTTTTTTTAGGAAGTCGGTTTTATGTTTTTTATTTGCGATGCGAATTGTTTAACAACAATTTAGAGAAAATAAATTGTTATTGAACTGATATCTTATCAAAATTAACGATTTCACTATTAAACCAGATGCAGATAATTTAATTAGGCAGAGCGGTAAGTATTCATGTTTATGCTGTAAATAATGATTCTCTTGTGAGCGGTAGTATGGGTAATTTTATTTGTTACTTTACGGACTTACTTAATGGAATTTAATGTTGATTCCTCAGCTGTAGATGATTTATTTAAGTGTTTTTGTGTGAAATTATTTAAGTGCCATGGCCCAGCCTGGATATATTCCTTTATCCAACGAGCCCAAATATGGTGGATTTATCATGTCTAGTTTAGGAGTTCCTATGGCTTCCTTCCGGCTCCATCATCAGGACCCTGGAAATAACATATGACTAGAGTACTTGCGAAGACAAATCCAACGAGCCCAAACACGATGGGCTTATCATGTGTAGTTTAGAAGTTACTATAATTTCCAGTGAAAAAAAATTCCAGTGAAGTTTCTTGTCAGTTCTTCTTCGCGCTGTGATAATCGAATTGGCGGAATGTTACAATGTACATTATGTATGACAAATCTGAGCGCAGCGTACTATCAAGAGATGATAAATAAACAATAAATAATAATACTTATTTGTGACTTGCGATGTTGGTTTGAACGGAGAAGTTGACAGGACACACGACTTTGCTACCACATTTTAAGAGCAGTCAACTCTTTAAAATAATTCTTTGAATAGTACATACACTAAATGTTTGCTAACTAAAAAAAATATGTACTATAAGACTATAAATATCTAAGTATTAAACCAAAGCTCTCGATACTACTAATCTATACATATAATAAAATCGTAGAGGTAAGAAAGTCTGTACATTGAATGTATTCGGAAAAAACTAACCAATGGCTTAAAATGAGATACTGAACATATAAGAACAGTTTTTAAAATTTTTGTTTGTTTGTTTGTTTGTTTGTTTGTTTGTTTGTCTGTACGCGCATCACGCAAAAACCACTGAACGGAATTAGACGAAACTTTGTATAGTGGCAGTTTATATGCCGGGTTAACATAATACGTAAAAAAAAAAATAAAAATAAAAAAAAAATTACAATTATAAACATTATTGCGCGTTTAAAATCACGTAGTCCAAAGTACATAATTATATCTTGAGAACTGGCAGCAAATACAATTTGAATAAAATATTCATTCGAAATTTAAAAATAAGTAGATACAACGAAAATGCCAGTTCTTCTTTTTTATAAATCTTGAACACAATAGTCTATACATATCTATTCTTTCTATACATATCATAAAATCGTAAATGCAAAAATGTCTATTTGTACGCGCATCTCGCAAAAACCACTGAACGGAATTTGACGAAACTTTTTATAGTGACAGTGTATATCCCGGATGAACATAATAATTAAAAAATATAATAAAAATCACGTAATCCAAAGTAAAGGTAAAAAACAATTTTAAATGTCATGTTGACAACGGAGAACTGTCATCTCGACGTGAGCTGGCCGGTGACAAATTGTTTGATAAATAAAAATAATAATTGAAAGTCGAAGTTATGTCGCTGTCATTGGTGCAATAAAATTTATATATCTGTTGCCCGCGGCTTCGCTCGCGTGAAATTCGTATTTAAAAAAAAGAAAGTAAGTAACTAAAGGCGGGCCCGAAGGCGGATCTGCGCTCACGTAAACGATATTCTTTCTCGATGAAAGTAACTAAGGGCGAGGCGGAAGGCGGAGCTGAGTTCAGGAAGAAGAAAAACATTCTTGAAGAAAGTAAGTAACTAAGGGCGAGGCCGAAGGCCGAGCTCTATTCTGGAAGACCATAAACCTTCTCGAAAAAAGTGAGTAACTATGGGCGAGGCCGCAGGCCGAGCTGCGTTCAGGAAGAAGCTAAACCATCTTGAAGAAAGTAAGTAACTAAGGTGAGGCCGAAGGCCGAGCTTCGTTCGGATAATTTAAAAACCATCTCGAAGAAAGCAAGTAACTAAGGGCGAGGCCGAAGGCCGAGCTGCGTTCAGGAAGAAGCTAAACCATCTCTAATAAAGTTAATTAATATTAAGATTGAGTTAATTTAATTTAAATTTTATTATAAAGTCCACGCTTCTAACGGCAAATATACCGTGCATCCTAGAACCTCGCGCTTATTCCCGGCTGGATGGCAAGAGGCCCGATGCTATCACCTTAGTGCCATGGACTAAGGGTAGTTCTTTGATGTGGGACGCCACTTTTGTTCTCACATTGGCTCCAAGTCACGTTAGGACATCTTCAAGAGCGGCTGGCGCGGCCGAGGCTGGGGCGGAGAGCCTCAAACGCAGCAAATATAGAAATATAATTCAAGATTTCGAATTTGTTGCGTTTGCGGTTGAAACCCTCGGTCCGTGGAGCAGTGAAGCCAAAAGAGGCTTGAGCTGGTTGACGCAACTGGTGTCCCGCCATCAAGGGCTTATGTACTTCATTCAAAGGGTAAGCCTTGCCATCCAGCGGGGTAATGCCGCAAGTGCTCTAAGAACATTTGAAAATGCCCGTTTTGATAGTTATTTTAATGTTTGTTAGGTAGGTTTAATTCTTTAGTTATTAATATTACTTTTTTATTTTTATGAAATAAATAGATTGAGTAAACGATATTATATTCTATCAAAGAAAGGAAGTCTTTAAGGGCGAGGCCCGAAGGCGGAAGAGGGTTTTTGGTTTACCTGAACGCTGCTCGGCCTTCGGCCTAGCACTTAGTTCCTTCCTTTCTTCCAGAAGGTTTATCGTCTTCCTGAACGGTGCTCGGCCTTCGGCCTCGCCCTTACTTACTTCCTTTATTTGAGAAAGGTTTATCGTTTACCTGAAAGCAGCTCGGCCTTCGGCCTCGCCCTTAGTTACTTACATTCTTCTTTGGAATACGAATTTCACGCGAGCGGAGCCGCGGGCTCAGCTAGTAGATACTAAAATTACTAAAGATACAAAAGCCTAAGCGCGCCGCGAGTGTATAGGACTACAATAAATCGTCGTGTCGTTAATACCAATAAAATAATACAATAATCGAATACTCGTAAAAACTTCACCAGTTACATATTAAATAAATTTGGTTCAAAATTCTACCACTTTATTCACGGTACTTTTCCTATGTGGCTCGATGTTTCAGGCCAAACGGATGGTCCTTTCTTACGAGAATATACTTAAAACCCATCCCAAATAAACAGTTTAGTACCTATCTAAGTACTAAGTACTTGGAAATGTAGTCAATCCCTGTGATCATATTATTATCTCCCGAAGAAGAACCATATTGTTAATAACCATATCATACCTATCTACTAGTATCTACAATGACAACAAATGACGCGTACTTAGACCATAAATATATATTTAAAGGTTCTAACACAAAACTGCGGTGAACATTGCATCCTCCCTCGCATCCTCAATTATCTCGTAAGACGAATATCAACAGCAAACGTTATCTAAATGTGTACGTACACCACATAATAGGGTACAACCGATTTTTTTTCTAAAACCCTCACACACAATCCAGGTACCTACTTCGGCCCCTCTCCGAGAAATAACCAACAATTTACACAATTGTTTGATTTATGAACTTTTCGCGTCGAGTTGGCTCGCTTCGGGTCGGCGGTGGCGGCTTGGACCCTGCGACAAATAGTACCCGGGGTCGAATATGTTCGAAGTGAATCGTCAAGGCGGGGAACTAGCTCCGCGGTGACTCGCCCAAGGCGGCTTGTCTGGCGACGTATCGGCGGTGCGGAATAGTCCTAGACCGTAGGTATACACGTTACGATCTTCCCAGCATTCGCGGCGATTTACTGGTAGGGTAAATAAAAACTTTTGCCACGTTCAAAAAGTGTTTGAAAGCGTCATATAGGTATACCCAAGGAATAAAGGTAATTGTATTGATTATTTACAGGTACGTCTAAGTGGGTGGTGGTGGGTCTTCGTGCTTACTTGCTGCTTGATCGATTTAATCTTGTTCGAATACTTTGCGAAACGTGGTGGTAGGTGTTGTGCTGTAATTGACCAGAGTACTTGCAGCACAACACCGATTACTCTGCTTACCCCGATTATCGGGATTCAGCGTGTGTGATATGTATGTATGTATGTCTAAGTAGTTTATGTAATTTATGTATCGAGTGCCTATTGTTAGTACATAATACATATTTTTATGTATTCTTATTTAGTATGTTAATATGTACAATTTTTATGTAACATAAGCTTGGCGTGTGCTTATTTATTTTTTTATTATTTAAATTTCATTACTGTTAAGTTTGTTTCATTCTTCACCTCGTTGCTACCCTATATTATGTTTGTAATTAAGACAGTTTTCCTTAGGTAATATGTCCGCCTTTTGTAAAATGTATATATAAATGCAATGAAGGATATTTCTATTATATTCTATGAATATTGAATTTTATAAAATTATCATCGCTACTTCGGCGTAAGTGTGGATCAATATAATATTCTATATATTTAGTCATTTATATGTATTAACACATGTATGGCTTATATTTTACTAACATGTACTATTATTGTATTGTTAATAAGTATTCTTATTATTATTTTATCTTCAATTCTAACGCTCAACTCTTTTGCTAGTACCTACTTACATTCCACTATATTATCGAATCTCAAACATCAAAACGTTGACTGTAGGAAATCTCTGTAAGGGATAAGTCCGCCTTTGCACCTTATGTAATTTTCTAATGTATTTGTTACTGTTTAATGTTTACTGGAGCAATAAAGAATTTTCTATCTATCTATCAAATTCTAGTTGTGTTTATGGTTTCATGCCCGGTCGATCATAATCACTGACTAATTTATCATAATGAATGACTCACAATTTTAATTATGCATCTGAATTAACGATCCGCTATAAATGTGTGTTTCCACTTCCGTGACAGGTACGACCCCTCGCTGACGTACGGGCGCGTGAAGCAGCCCGCGCCGGCGGCGGTCATCCCCCACTTCGTGCACTACGACAAGCGATGCCTCAAGTTCTCCGCCTTTCTGAAGCAGCCCGTGTTCGAGTCGCAGGAGGAGGCCTACAGGGTGCGCGCCGTCGACCTCGTCTACTTCCTGGAGGACGACACTATGACTGTGATGGAGCCGCGCGTGCGCGTCAGTATATCATATTTATATTCACATTATTTCTCCGCAAAGACAATACTTACATAATTTTTTTTTTTTTATGGAAACTGACACGGTTGGCTACATCACCTACAACATCCGTGATGTCAGCCCATAGCACCGGGGTGAACTTGGTGCCACATCAGTGCTTCCTTTCGGTCGTGCCGGCTACACTGAACTGGACGGAAAACACAAACTGTTTACCGTTTCGACCGACCTATCATTCAGTGAGGTGGTACCAACCCGGGCGGGTTAAACCCTACCTAGTAATATAAGAAGGGAGTCATACATACGTACCTATAAGCTGTATTCTGACAATGGGGGTATAAGCAGAGTAATCGATGTTGTGCGCTGCAAGACAAGAACTCAGGTAAGTTACAGCGTAACATCGACCACCACGTTTAGCAAAGTATTCGAATAGGAAAACTATAAAATTACAAATGTTTAAAGAATTTGTCGGTTGCTAATTAAATTGATACGCGCTGGCGGCTATTGCCAGAGTTTCAAGTTCAAATATTGGAACGGGAAAATGTTTCCATATATTTCCGGCTTTGAAATTGTCTAAAATAATAAAAAAAAATATTGTAAGCAACCTAAGTTGCTTAGTACGAAAAATACATAAATCGACCCAGTATATAAGGTGACTTACCCATTCAGCAAATGCGCAAAATAATTGGTCGCCTGCTGTATGCGAATGGAGCTGAGAACTAAGCACAAATTATATTTACTATACAGGGTGTTCGGCACATGGACCGACAAATATTTTTTGTAGGTAAGTGGGGTCATTTGCAAGGTTTTGACCTATGACACCTTTTGCCTTATGTATCGAGATACGATTTTTTTTTCTTTATTTTTGAAAATTACCAAAATCTCAGCTTTAACCCATTGTAACTTTTTTGTTTACCATTATATCTGCACGAAATGTATTTGGTTTTACGATGTATCCTTGTTCTAGGAAAAATATCATTTGATGAAGTTAATACCATGAAAAGGACTTATGACCTCCCAAAATCCCAAAGACGAGTAAAAATATGACAGAATGTTAATTTCTTAATTCATTTAAAAAAAAGTGACAGCAATTTAAGAGCTTCATTTTCCTTTAAAAAGTTCGCTAATTTACGCCCTTTCCAACGGTATAAATCTTTCACTACGTGGCCAAAATTAGGGACAGAGACCAGAACAGAACGACAATAACTTTATATCAGGGCCACCTTATCGATGGTCGCTTCACTTATTGAGAGCGGTTTCAGGAGAATTTTCAAATTTAGAACATGTAACGGTCGCGCGGGTACTGTTCAATTTCAATTCCAACTACTACTGCTTCCATTGTTAATGTTTAGACTCTGCAAATTGTTCCTAATTTTGGCCACACATAGTGAATGATTTGTATGACATGTGGTATATCGTTGGAAAGGGCGTAAACTAGCAAACTTTTTAAATTAAAATGAAGGTCTCAATTGCTGTTAATGAATTAAGAAATTAATATTCTTTCATATTTTTACTCGTCCTCGGGACTTTGGGAGGTAATAAGTCCTTTTCATGGTATTAACGTCATCAAATGATATTTTTTCTACAACAAGGATACATCGATAAATCAAATAAATTTTATTTCGAGCACATATAATCATAAAAAAAAAAGTTACAAGGGGTTAAAGCTAAGATTTTGGTAATTTTCAAAAATAAAGAAAAAAAATCGTATCTTGATACCACGTGACACCAGACAAAAGGTGTCATAGGTCAAAACCTTGCAAATGACCCCACTTACCTACAAAAAAAATTCGTCGGTCCATGTGCCGCACACCCTGTACATGGTCTTTCATTAGTAGGTAACTATACGATAAGGGGTGTATGTGTATCAGATACTGATCACGTTCCCATACCAATATTTTTTTTACAATGTAAAAAACCTACTCATTCCTCAAATTTAATACGCGAAGTGCGCGTATTTCACCTTAATAAGTATGTTTTTTAAATCGTAAAAAAAAAATTGTTATGGGAACGTGATCAGTATCTGATACACATACACCCCTTAGCGTATCGTTACCTACTATTGAAAGACCTTATATACACGGTGTTGCAATTGCAATATTTTTGTATGTAAAATTATATTTTTAACTGACATCAGGGGGTGGTTCTATATGTTTAACTAAATAACTAATGCGGTGAAAAACAAATTGAAACAAAAATACAATTTATTTTTTCCATACAAAATTTTAATACCTATTCTCAAAATGTGTAGGGAAAATTATTTTATTTTCTTCAAATTAAAAAGTCGTAGGACAAAAGTTGTTCGGTCTCATTTCATGTACAGAATAACACCCTTTCGGATTTAACGGTTGGGGTTGCATGCAACACCGTGTAATATGGCACTAAAGAATACTGCCTACGTAAAGAAGACATAATCTGAACAAGTTAGACAAAAGACGAACAAAATCAGCAACTTGCTTCTAACATCTATGATTAACTGCATGCCAATAAATCTTTAACCGTATCCGAACTTCGAGCCGATCTCATAGGAAGTTTTATAAAAGATCGTTATCAGAAAAAATACCGGTAACCTACACCAAAACACAATACATTCTCCCGAAACTTTAGCGATCGTACCCTTCGCACTCGTATCTCTAACTCGTGTTGTATTCCCAACGCATTCGATCATAATCCGTAACGGCGCGTAAGCGATCCTCAGACCCGGTGAGCAGTGAAACAAACATAAGTTGCAGAAAAGTTGTTTACCTACCGCCACACCGCCGGCGCGGCGGCGGAGGCGGCGCGGCGGCGCGGGGCCCGCCCCACGTGGAGGGAGGGCTACATACACTCTCACCTCACTTTTAAACTCGAATGATCGATATCGAGAATCAAACAAAACTAGCTCTAATGAAAAAACCTGTTAAGTGAGAACTTTGTTCACACAGAGAGCCATATGCTCCTTCTTGCACGTATGGCGAGTGTGCGCAGCAATCACGCGGTCACATCGCACCTATCTCGCATTGGGCACAGCTTTAATCAAAAAGGAAGAGGTTCTCAATTCGTCTGTATGTTTTTTTTTTGTGTATGTTACTCGATTGCTCCGCCAAATTCTCAACCGATTTTAATGACTCTTTTTTTCGTGAATAGTGTACATCTCAGGGTAGGTCCTTTTTATGAAAGAATACCACCCCTAAGGGTGGGAAATTAAGGGACGTTCACTTCACACTAAGGAATTTTTCAATCGCCCACTTCAGTGAAAAAAAACATTGAACCGACTTCAACCCCTAAAAAGTATTAAATAATATTTTGATCTTAGGTAGAAGGCGGTAAAAAAGCACAAAAGGGTCAATCTATAAATTTTCGCAGGAGTTGAAGTCGGTTCAATGTATTTTTAAAACAGTTTTTTTATATGTACTATATATTGAGTCCTTTGTATCTATCAAGCAAGGTGGAAACCTAATTACATGTGTTCACCGATAGATGGCGTGATCCCTCATCTGACGGACAGACGGCGTAGGCTTAGTAATAGGCTTCCTTATGGATACGCAACCCTAATAAGGTCTAGTGAGATTCGGTACTGTGAATTCTATTCGGTACCTCCTCTAGTCGCCCTGGTGTTGTGTATTCATATGGTGTAACCATCGTTTGGTTTTATTGTGTCAGAACTACTCAGAACAGAACCGCTACTCCTACAATCCACGGATCTCTTTTTCCCCCCTACAAACCTGGCATCTCCTCGGGGGTGAATTTGGCTATGTGCGTGAGGCTCCAACTTTGAAAACAGCCACCCAGTTCTAGTGCAATATATTTTTCTATTATAAACTCCATTCGAATAATAATAAATCGGTTGTGGCTACTTTTCCGCGACAGTAAACGGCCGCCACCTCGGGGCCTGGGGGTATAAGCTAATGTAATGCGGATATGTTAGTGTTTCGAAGCGCACACCTCTCTCGGGACAGATTCATGATACTGCTGTTGAATAAAATGATAAAGTGTTATCCTGAAGACGGCGCTGTGCACTTTCCCTCTACGGACCGATTCCAGAACAGCCTGCCTCATCGTTGCTAAGCTTTTCGTTGATGTTTGCGTTATCGTTGTTAAGCTATGCTATCGTTGTTAATAATTATTGCTTTATGAATTTAGTTGTTCGAGGGATAAACAATATTTCTTTCTTTCAAGCCTTTGCCACTCACTGGAGTGTAATAGAAGCTAGATGTTGCAATATTTAAAACGACGTACAGGTACATGCAAGGTTGAAATAAAGAAACCGCATACAGTTCTTGTTTTCCGAGAGCAGTGTAGATAGATGTAGACCGTTGTTGGAGGCTGACCGTGGTTCGGATTCCACGTAAAACTGTAGTTCCTTTCCCTTCTTACCTTACTAGGTGGTAGGGTTTATCCCGCCCGGATCGGTACCACCGCACTGAATGAAACGTCGGTCGAAACAGCTATGTAAACAGTTCGTGTTTTTCGTCCAGTTCAGTGTGTAGCCGACATGAAATGAAGGGAAGCAATGACATGGCACCTAGTTCACCCGGTGTTATGGACTGACATCACGGATGTTGCAGGACTTGCAGGTGATGTAGCCAACCGTGTCAGTTTCCATTAAAAAAACAGTGAGGCAGCAACTTATTGAATAAGACTGTCCGCTTAAAACGCATATTAGGTATTTATTTCGTTCAAATTCATTGCAGATAGATAAGATACCTAAGTCAACAACAAGTCAATTATAAAAACGTAAAAGTTTATCCAAGTACCTACATAGATAGGTATTGAGCGCGAACACGCGTGCATACGTTGCGGCGCGTTTCCGACCCTACGCGCCAGGCGAGCGCGGGGAAGCGACGACGACGCGGGAAGCAAGGATTTGTTTTGCGCGGCTTACTTTAACATTATGAAGAAATTTAAATGATACAACAGCTGAGTCAAGTCAACATAACCTACAACATAATGAGTTTAAACTGCCTTCTGTTTCACCGTTTCTAATATTATAAAATTGTCTGGATTATTTCTAAAATTGTATGTGAAACTTCTTTACTTAGTCAAAAGTCAAAGACAAATGGGCACTGAACGTGTTCGAGTGAGCATACATTATTTTCTTTATATGAACATTCAGGTGTAGGACTTTGTCAGACTTACTCCATTAATTCGCGCTCCTTAGAACAACTGGAGGGATGAGTGGACTTGTATGTAGCACATGGTTCTAACGTTATCTACTTTTAAAGCACACTGTATATCTACTATAATATCTACCCAGGTTGTGTCGTCAGAGCCAGAGAGTGTGTGTGGGACGAAATTATGCGAACAACACAGCCCTCTGGAACTAATGTTGGCAATCTGTCGAGGTCTCAGCGACGCGCGAAGTAGACGCAGTCACTTTTCATTTTCAGGGAATATAATCAAATTTTACAAAAGTACTGTTTGCGCTTGTATAAATAATTATTTTATTTTTGCATAATAATTTTTTTAATTGGTTTTTTTTTAATTAACATGTATGCTTATATATTTTTTTATTGCTTCCGAACGGCTCTGCCCGAGGTCGAAGCCTCAGGCGCAGCCAATTTCACCGCCGAGAAGGCTTGGAGGTGGACTAATGTTGCTAGGGAAAGGCTGCCGCGATTTTAAGATCCGTGGATTGTAGGAGTGGGGAAAGATATTCCCCGGGTGGAAGGTGGAACGGGCTGTTCCACCTTTGCAGTGCGGCTCAAGAACGATTTAGAGAATCGTGCAGTTCGAAGAACTCTTCTGTCGACTACAAAAGGGTGTTCCGTGAGAGTATGGCGGGTTTGGCGAAGGCCAACAGGAGGAGGCTCGTTGTTGTTGTTTTGGTTTGGGGTTGGCTCTAGGCCTGCAAATTAATCCCGCTTGGTTGGGGACCTTCGTGCAAAACCCCGCAGTCTCCAGCTACCCCAGCCAGCCTATGTCTTCCATGGAAGCCACAAGTCGACCGGGGTGTCTGCAGGCCGCTTATCCCTTAGTCGCCTTTTACGACATGCACGAGGAGAGATGCAGTGGGACTATTCTTATTAAGTACCGACCCCACACAGTACTAATAGGAGGAGGAGGGATATGGGAAGCAAGTTCGTCAGAGCAGCCGCCATAGTAGTACCCATAAAACAGGCTTTATGAACCAACGATACGTCTGTGCTTTAGAAACGTATTTATATAAAAAAAAAGGTGAGGTGTCGTGGGACACGTGGGACGTAAGTTCAGAAGCGAAGCTTCTTACGCTTTGTTTTTAAAATCTAATTAATAATTTAATTTCGATCGGGATAGCGCCATCTACATATGCGATATTCCTATCAACTTATATAATATATATATACTATATTATATTATATATACAATGGTTTGCCTTCAAAATACTCTCATTGTAGATGGCGTTGGGCAGCGCTATGCGCTCCCAGCCAATGAGGAGCGTTCAACTTCCGTTCGTACTTTCGTGACGTTTCACTTTTTCTGAGTTAAGTCCCCATCCCAAACGTGCGTTAAAAAGCTTCCCTCAAAAAATATAATCAAATAAAACATTTTTTAGTATTTTAATATGCTATAAATTACAAATTATGAACGAAACATTTGTAAACTTATGATATGAATCATCATTTCATCGATGCTTAGGCCCACTTGCACCAACACGAATTTAACGATATAAACCAGTTTAACTCGTTAAGCTAGTACCCGTTGACTGTGGGAACCGCGTTTAAATCCATAACTCGCTACATAACTCTAAATTCGTGTTGGCGCAATTGGGCCTTAGTGTTTAGTTTTAGCCATATTTGAATATTCCAGGCCCATGCATGGTTACACTATACACAATACTCGGGTCCATGGTGAGAATGGTGTGAATTATCAGTTGAAGTGACTGAAATCTTTAGAATAAAAGTCCTACGCACGCACATTTAAATCTTATCAAACACATCAAGTTGCTATACACACACATTATCACTCGACAGAGCGAGCGTGGCAAGGTTCTACTGTGTGTAGGTATATCTCGACTTTTAAGGTTGACTGTACCGAAAAGTACAATTAGACAAAGGGTTGAGTCCTTCGAGCTGACAGCCGACTCGACTCGGACTAGTGATGTTATCGCACGCGGTGTTTATGGCTAGCGACAAACAAGTCAAAAGCATAGAGGGACTATCGAGCAGGTGGAAAATCATAAATAAATGTCACGTATTTTAATATCACGAATTTATAAATTAAATTAACTATTTCTTATGGGCCCAGAGCTCATCCTCCGACCAGTCAATATCACCTCCAATAGGGTGCCATATCGAAGACTTCCCCTGGCTACTCGAATTGGCTTCGGCTGGCTATACTGGACTCGAGGAGAGCATAGCCTAAGCTGCTTTGAGGGCATATTTCGTCCAGTTTTGTGTTGATGATAACAATCATAGGCGTGCCGAGGGAAAGGGTATCTCAACCAGAACATTTTTCTATTTTTGGTTCGACAATCTAGAAAATTTTCTAGCCTCGTTCCAGTATTCGAAATCTGAAACCACGCGCCCCCTCCCCCCCCCCCCCCCCCTTTTCCCTAAAAATCCTGGGCACGCCCATGGTACCAAATCAGCCTACCACCTAATAAGCTTTAGAGCCTTTGTTCGGTGTTGGACAGATTCTGGATTGGACAGATTCGTAATTCGGCAAATTCGCTGCTCGACAGATTCGTGGATCAGGCAGATTCTTGGATTCGACAAAGTCTATCTGTGTTATGTTTGTGGCCTTGTCTATCCTTGCTACCTAATCTGATTCGTTTGTGGATAATGATTGGTGACGATGTAAATTGTATGCAATAAAATTACTTGTTATGTTTAAAAATGAATGGCTTCTCAAAGGTCATGACACAATGCACGACAACGTGTGACAATGTCGGTTCTATACTTTTGAACTGTTCAGCTAGCGGGACGGCACGTCACGTGGTACGGGGCAGGTCTGGGCGGTGTCGGTGTATCGGTAGGCTGTTGCGACGGAAGGAAGGTGCGTGACTATCGCTGCACGCTCGGAGATAGCGGCCAGATTGATCTATATTCGTGTTAAATGTCAGTAAAACCAATTATGGCTAATGCGCCGAATTTCTAAACGCGCTCGCACTTCTTTTATGGTGATTACTTTCTCCATTTCTTGCGATAATGTTCAAAAAAAATCCGTCAAGTGCGAGTTTTACTCGCGCGCGGAGGTTTCCGTATCTATCCGCTATGAATAATATCCGCCTATCCGCTCAGGTGGCATGGTCTTCGAATTTTAATTTCGAAGATATGTAGGACGATCGGAGAGAACCCTCAATGAGGTCGATAACAATTTACGGTGGCAAAATGACAGCACCTCAATGAGGTCGTTGGCAATTTAGCGGCTATAACAATGCAATGTATAAAAGCCTGTGGCGCCATCTATTATTCAATAGTGTGACTAATCGATTTCATTTTACGTTTCTTGTATGGCGGCCCCCTTAATTTTTTTAAACATTTTTTTATTTGTTGTTTTATCCGCCATAGTAACGCATATTCTGTGAAAGTTTCAACGGGCTACCTATTACGGTTCAAGAGATACAGCCCTCGGACAGACAGACGGCGGAGGCTTAGTAATAGGCTTCCTACCTACCTTTAGGAAACCTAAAAACGCACAAAAATCACGTACAAAATTGATTGATTTGGTTTATGTTAATAATCTTACTGCAAACTCGTCTGCCTGAAGGTGACCTCGCCCGTGACGTGTCGGCGGAGTGAATCCGAACGTGATTAATCACCGCTCACGTGTCATACGCTTGTTAGCGGGTCCGCCGTGCGGTCCTTCACTCTACGTGTGTGTAGGTACGTGTACGTTCCGACTGCCGCCCGCCCAAGCTTCAGCCCGCCCGCCCAAGCTTCAGCCCGTCCGCCCAAGTCGCCGTTGTTGCCGTGGCGTGTATCGATATAAAATAATATCAATAAGCATAGAATATTCGTTGCAATACCGCTATCTATGGAACTAATTTCTTACGCAGGTAAGAAATATTCAAAATTGTTACTTTTTTCTTGAGCCCCTAACAATATATTAGATTTTTAATTATAAATGTTAAAAAAGTTTGAAAACTTAAAACCTTTAATATCTCAGTATTAGGTTTTTGCAAAGAGTTTGTATTACGTCGAAGGAGCGCAGCGACGACGTAATACAAACTCTTTGGGTTTTTGTTAGTTGGTGAGTTTTGGCTCGAGAGGATCATATAAAAGATATTTTATGTAAAGCTCGACATGAGACTCCGAGTCACCCATATAGTGTCTAACGACGCCCACGGGTATTCCGTCGTAGTCAGGGGTTGCGAATGCCATGCCGGCCTGACATGTGCCTATTTACGCCCTCTTGAAGGACCCGTGACTGTATTTGGGGGCAATATTTAGGCAGGGACAGCATTCCAGAGCTAGCTGTAAGTCCAACGTGTAGGGGTGCAATCCCTACCCAGTGCCCGTGGTGCGGAGATGAAAAGGGGAAAACGGCGGAATCGTTTCAAAAAGCTCGTCCGAACATGGAATAAGCGATTGAACACACTTTGGGAGTCGACATCCCTTTGACGCAGTGATTCTAGATGTGTTTTAAATTGACTTTTTGGCATTATCCACATTTTTCTATAGCTTTGGCGAAAAAAACAAATTGCAATAAATTTGAGGCAATGAATGAAAATGTTATGGCTGAGCGGATTTTTCTTCGAAATTTACAAGAATTAAAGTTAGTCAACTTTAGATTCAAACTAACCACCAAATTTGTTAACGTTACATACAATGTGTGTTATTTACATAATATCTGTTGCATTGGGCGTAGACTATTCAATATACGTTTTGGGTAATTGAATTACCTTAATTTTCTAGAACATTTCTAGAAATCTTAGCTCATATCTAGAGGTCTTTATATTATGTGAGAAAGCAACGGCTTTTGCCGACAGAAACTGACGCGCTAAAAAAGAGAACTGCGAGTAATGCTTGCGAAAGAACGAAACAAAAAACGGCTTTTAAAATATTACGCTAAGTAAACCGCAACGTCATGCTGTCTTGAATCGGCATTTTACCGCCTGGCGCCCTTGCCGCCGCTAACCGAACCGCTCGCCCATGGAATAAAGAAAAATACGCCCATATGGAAAGGGCTTATGAGTGCCTCAAAATGGAGCTACTTTAAACCGGTTTTGTTTTCTATTTCTTTTGACCGTTTCACTTACACATCGACAAAACACATTACATTCCCTATTTTCCAATCAATTTTGTCAGTCTCGGTAGCTCAGTGGTACTGTGTGTCGGCATGAAGTTAAGCACTTCTCGGTCAGACTTTGAATGGGTGAACCTCAGACTGTCGAGGCTGGCCGTCGTGGTTTGGATTTTACGTTTTTACTTTCGAGCGACTGTAAGGAGAAAGGAAGTATTGTGATTGTCCAAAATATAGAAGTTGAGATTTCGACTGATTTGGCCTATATATCTGTCAACAATCCCAGAAAAGTGGTTTTGAGTACGAGCGACTGTAAGGAGAAAGGAAGTATTGTGATCGTACAAAATGTCGAAGTTGAGATTTCGACTGATTTGGGCTATATCAACGATCCCAGAAAAGTGGTTTTGAGAAACATGTATGTGTGTGTGTGTGTGTGTGTGTGTGTCCGTCCAGCGACCTTGCGCCTAAACCGCTCAACCGATTTCTATTAAAATTCATATTTAGTAGTTTGAAACGATTATCTAAGGGTACCTTTTTTAGTTTTTTTTTATTCGAAAAAAATAAGGGTAGCTGTCATAGAAATGATTTCGATAAGGTCGATTTTCTCAAAAATGGCTCTAACGATTTTTATTATATTTTCCACATAGAAACCATATTACTAGCCTAAGAAGATACCATTATCAGTTTTTCCAGGAAAACTCAAAAAAGGGTGGCTGTCATACAAACGAAGGTTTCTTTCTATTAAATATTGCATACAAAATGTTTGTTGTGAGCGCCTAACTAATTCAACGGGACTTTCCTGTCAGTATATTTTGAATTTCGAACACAAAAACCTTGAGTTCGCCCAACAAGCGATAAGTCAGTGGGGTATCACCCTACCATTTATTTTTATAGCTGGCATGGCGCCTCTCTGAGGTTGGTTTCGCGAGGAGTGGTGTTATTAGCTGTGTGTGTGTATGTAATCTTCCTTTGAACTTTTGGGCACAGCCACCCGTGCCGGTCGTCTATAAAAAAACTTAAATTGGTAGGTTCGAATGGGTGATCCGCACTGATTGAAGGTCGGTCTAAACGGGAAACCTGGTCGATGTCCCTATCAAACTAAGTGTCCGAAAATACGATAGTGACACTATTTGGCAGCTTGTTGGGAACTTCCAGTAGAGTGCTTGCCTGGGGCGATTCGATGTTCTGTGCGCCCACCCTAAGGTCCCGAACCGGAAGCGGGACCCCGTTGCCCCACCTGTCGTACCTTCGCGATCTCCGCTGATTTATGACGTGTAGATAATTAAGGCTCTCGCCTTCCTTCCACTTTGCCGATCAGCCGATAAGTTCGAACAATTTCCTCGTAGATTGCATTTAAAATATTGAAGGTTATCTTGAGTTATTTTAAATATTTGGAAGAAATCTGTCTCCATTACCTTACACTACCTATGGTTGCGGCGACGCCTGTACGCTAAGTATTTTGGTCTCTGGTCCCCAACATACTGACTGGGTTCCACTGCTTAGAGATAGTGGTATCATGTTCCCTATGGTAAAATAATTTCATAAAATTATTTTACAAATTGTTCTAGCTGATTTCGTGCATTATCCAAATTAACATTACGTGGCTGTTTGAGGCGGGGAAATTTGAAAACATGGCTGGCCGTTCAATAAAATTGTAAAAGTATTTTGCAGACCTCGGCTTCCTCGCTCGGAAGAAATAGACGTATCGTGAACGTATCGTGAACGATCTCATCACAACCATTTTCCCTTCCACCTCCGCACAACGCGCACTAGGCAGGGATTGCATCCCCATTCACGCTGGAATTACCGCCAATACTTACCAATCGGTTCTGCAGATCATTCCACTACAGAACCGGTAACCTCTGGAACGCTCTCCCTGCCCACTCCCAAGTAGTCTTCGGTCCTTTAAGATAATCTCGCGGCTTGAAATTCGAAACCTCCGCATGCGACACAAAATTGAAATATTTTTATTTTATTGTAACAGTATTATTACTTTGTGGCCTTCGCCGTCGAAACTTTAGGTTCATGGTTGGAGGAAGCGACAACTTTTGCCCACGAGGGTCGAGGATGGCGGCAGCCACAGGCCACCTCTCATGCCTTGCCTACTTCCGACTTTCGACAAAGGATTAGCCTGGCAATCTAGAACGCGCGGCCAGCATTCTTAGCACTATCTCAGAAAGGTTAACTGTAAGAAATATCTGTAAGGGATAAGTCCGCCTTTGCACCTTATGCAAATTTTCTAATGTACCAATGAAATGTACGTTTACTGGAGCAATAAAGCATTTTCTATCTATCTATCTATCACTATCCTGGGGGCAGATACATTAGAGGAATTTTTTATGTTAGTTTTGTTTTAGCTTAGTTTCATTTAAATCTTTTATTAAGTTATTAACTATACGTTCTTTGTAACGTTCACTTTCGTTTATTTCCAATTAATATATTATTCAGAAAATTAAAAAAATCTTTTATTTTCAATTAAATATAGGTACTTTAAAGTATAGGAAAAGTTAAAACGATAAAAATAATTTACGGTTGACAAATCTGATCCTGACATGTTGATTCGTCCATTTTGGAAGTGCTTGGCGCTATCTCTGGTCTGTAAGTATACACAGCACAAGCGCCGGATACGAGCCAACTATCTGATCACTCCGAGCCGCCTTTTCAGCGTTAGATTAATTGAGTAATCCGCATTCAGATTAATTGGTGGAAATCCTTAGCCCGTCGCCCCGAGGCGAGGTCGTTAGAGGGTCTGAGATTCATATTATTCAAAATGATAGAACTGGAGTCAACCAAGTAGCACGTAATGATTCATTGTTCTTGCCTACCCCATTGGGAAACAGGTGCGACCTTATTTATTTATGTATGTAATGTACCTACGCGTTTTTAGGGTACCGTACCTAAAATAAGAAAAAAAAAACTGCAACCTTATTTATAGGATCACTTTTGTTAAATGGGTGGAAAACGTACTAAATTACAAAGAAAAGACCATCTCATTAGTAATCTTATGAATGTTTGTATTGTAATAATTTTAATATTGTAATTAAAAAATACATTGTATTTATTCATTCATCTCCGGCACACTTGCGGACTCGCGTATCAACGTGTTACGTTACGTCTCATATAAATTGTGTGCATTTATATCGACGGGGATGAAGTAAAGTTTATGCAATATACTCATACAAATAACAACGCCAATTCTGCACTTTTAAATATTTTGGTGTGATGTAAATTTGGGCCGTGCCGTGCTTCATTCGGACAAACCGGATCGGCGCCGCCGCGGGGCGCCGCGCCGCGCCGGGGCGTCGTTCCTTATGAACTGCCTAATAAACGGCGACAAATTGGTGGGAGAAACTAAGAACTGAAAAACATAGAACGGTTGTTGTACATAGCATACAATTCACTTCATCCCCATCAAAATAACACCTATTGCATCAGATGGTTCGTAACTGAAATGCTCTGTGGCTCGTAACTAGAGCTGCCGCCTTTTCTCTGGTTCATTCCCGTACAAAAAAGTATCCGCGTTATATATTGCATTCCATCCAGTACATTCACACGATTCATGTCTTGATCCCTGGATTCCTGAATTTAAAGTCAGTTTTAGTAGCAGTAACAGATTTAATTACTATTTACACATATTAAAATATTATGAAGTCACTTTTGTCTCTGTGCTGTAAGTAAGTAAACTGACTGTCTACATGTAGTTTAGTAAATCAAAGAATAAACACACGAGTTTAAAAGTGTGGTAGAAATTAGGAATGGAAATTACGAAACAAATAGTACATATATAATTTACAATATTAACAAGAAACACTTATTTTTCCCGGGGGGGTTAACACCTACGTAACTACATATATTTTGTAGTTTCGTATTTTATGTCGCACTTTTCCTCTACTCGGCGTGTTCTTGCCCGTTCTATCCTCTTGAATTGTTTGAGGAAGCTCCATTCAAACGATTGAGACTTTTTTACAAAAAGAATTGTATATTTAATTGTCCTTTTCAGCTATGATTATAACATTTTTGGGTGAGAATTTGTCAGTTAATTTTATTTTTATATATATTTTGTGCATAATAAATTAAAAAATACATATATCAATTAATTGTATAATGTACAAATATACATAAATTCTTAAGTTCGATAATCACTTTTCTCGACTAATATACAATTGGGTCTAATCCCGTAAATTCGGATTTAACGAATAAGCAATTTTCCAAAATTCGAGAAAGAGTGAGAGAGAGAGTTACTTCGAAATTATGCAAATTTAATTCACAGAGAAAGAAAGATCATTGAAGCATTTAATAGCTAGGTCGTTCGTGGAGCTTAATTCTCATATTTCCACGGCATTCCTCCCGGGACCGCGCTTCCTCGCTCCCGGGGCTGCACCACCGCCTGCGGTGGGTTTATTTCTCCTCATTACTCGTTCGTAGCTTGCAGGGAAAAATGCACCGCTCAAATTGAATAGAGAATAGAGATACGAACAATGAACAGCCCACAGAATATTGAATTACGTGCGAGCGCGGCTTTACAAAAATAACTAAATATGAAGTATTATATAGTAACAAGCGAACTTGCATAGAATCAAAAATTCGACAGATTTTTTTTTCAAGGGCAACATGTGGCGTCATTACACCTACACTACAAGTAGACGTCTAGCGATGCCCGTGAATATTCTGTGATGCCAGGGAATGCGAATGCCATGCCGGCCTGACAGGAGATCTACAAGACTCTTTTGAAAAACCGTTGAAAAAAAATATCTTTTTCTCTTCTCCTCTCCTTATAACGCACAATATGTCTGTCGGTCAGCCATAACTTAGGATGGTTATATTGTGGATTTGTATCATCACGTCCCGTCACGACATATTTTCAAGGGGTTGAGCATTGAACGAAAATGTTGACCGCGGCGAAGAAAAAATACGATCCGCACCATATAATATGTACATCGACGTATTATAGGTACTATTACGCTGGATTCCTTCCTTAGTTAGAGATTTATTTATTCAAGTATTAATGCAAATTTCTATTTACAGATTATCACTATAATTGGATGTAAGATGGCCGCATAGCAGCCGCGGTTGTGTTCTCCTCTAGTCCAGTATAGCCAGCAATCAGGGAAGTCTCCGGTATGGCACCGACCTTCTCGGAGGTGATATTGGCTGGTCGGGGCATTCGCTTTGGACTCAGCCACCCATACTGTGATAGTTCGGTAATTATTTTTATAAAATAATTTCCGCTCTTCACGATTTGCGCGTCTGTGCTTCAACATCGTAAGGATAGCAAGCAGGTAGACATGAGGAAGGGCCAGGGGGTGTGAGGTAAAGGGGAAGCTGTCGAGGGAGGGGGGTGTCAACGAGGCGGGGGCGTCACAGGTCGGCAGTCAGTCAGGCTAGGCGGGGGATGAGGTAGGCAGCGCGTGCGCCTCTGCGTTTGTTTCTGCGTTCGTATCTTAGCAGTAATTTTAAGCCAAGAGACTGTAATTTTTAGACTTTATCAGTGAAATAACGCGAGAGTGATGGACCAGTGTCAAAAAGAGTAGAGTGCAGCATGCTATGTAATATCCAGGCGCCTGGTGATCTGTGAATATACTCAAACGTAGTTGGTGTGTGCGACGGGACAAGCGTTTGCGGCAGGGCCGGATTCGGATGGGTGACTTTACAACAGCAACAAATTATCTATTTTATTTGTACCTACTTCTTTAACGTTTCAAAGTGTATTATGTCAATTCTTCCACATTATAGGTATTGGATGTATGTAGTCGTATTTGATCGGATTCAGTTGTAAGCGTAATTAAGTATTTATAGGAGTGGAAGGTTCCCACAGCTTTAAACGACTAGGTATATATATGGAAGTTTCCCACAGCCTGTTTTCCTACGAGGATACGTGCATAGTGTATAAGAAGGAGCCTGCGTGCTTATTATATGTATGCTGTACGAACGAGATATAAATAACAACACCGTAGGAGTCGATTGGTGACCAACCGATTATCTTTCACGCATGCAACGGAACGCGATAATTTATATACACAGGAGCGGCTTGGTGACCTACAGTTTAACCCCTTCGGACACTTCGCGACTCATAACTATACTCCATGACAATGACCTTTGGACTGGTGAGAGAGTACTTGGGGTTGAGGGATAAGATGCGTCTGTAGCTATTGGATCAGGGAGTTTTGTGTCTGTCAGATAGGGTTTTCAGGCAGGCGTTTCATCTAAGCACTGGCGTGTGGTTGGGGATCAATTTGACGGAACATATTATTCCTTGATTCGAGAACTTTAGACTAGCTTAGGTGAGTTAGTGTCAATGTGGCCAGAACAGGACTATATTACATGCGAATGATTTGGTCTTGTCGTTTGAAGTGTCCATCTAAGCACTGCGCTTTGGGCGAGAATACTGGACGTCATCGCAGGTATTATTACTTTGTTCAATGTTGCAACGACAGGTGGGAGTATCTAGGTCACGGGGAGGGGACATGACGGAAATAAAGACGCTAGGATTTACCCGTTAGTTATAGTTTTAGCTTCACGTGAAGACTGTTAGGTAGGCGCCTTTACTTATGTGACAATAACTTGTCGCCGAACTATAGAACGTCATCACTCATGTAATAAATATCCTCAAATACAATTAATTATGTCTCTGAAAAATAAAAATAATAACTATCGGTGACAGATTATTACGTTACATAATAACCTGCAGTGCCTCTACGTGGCGAAAGGCATCAGCTTATGATATCGGTGTCATAGGACCAAACTGTCGAAGCGCCTCTTCTGGAATGTCTTCACGCCACTATAACGATCACAGCCAACATTAACATTTCTCATTTTATTTTAATTGAAAGGGCGTCTTCCCTTTTCCGCGTTTAAACACGAGGGTCAGGGGGGTGCATCCTATCACAATACCGGATTACATAACAAAATATATTATTAATATTTGCGTGTGGCGTATACTTAACTCCTAATCTTTATTAACTCCTAATCATCGCTCAGAAAGTCAAAGCTACCGCCCCGCCCCAGCGGAGCCGCAGGCGAGTCGGAGTCACAGACGATTTCTAGGGTCACTGAGTCTGTCTGTTCTCTGGATCTTCTGCATCTTATCATGGACGCTGCTCGGAGGAACTTGCTTCCCTTATTCCTTGCTATCCAACCTATTTTCGCAGCCTTCGCCGCAGAGAACATTAGCACCCTTTTGTTGTTGACATTGAGGTTTTGAGAACCCATCGATTCTCAAAATCGTTTCTATGTCGCACTGCTAGCGTGTGGGACTGTCTTCCGGCGAGTGTGTTTCCCGAATCCTTTAACCTGGGTGTCTTCAAACGTCGTATCTACGGGTTAGACAGCCTAGCAACAGTCCACAAATCTTCTGGCCGTGGTTTCGAGAGGAGAGGTGTTTATGGCTCTGTCGACTGTACCATTGGTTCCTCGACATAGCCACCCAGGTTGATTTAAATAAAAAAAGGCAAGCGATAGTTTCTAATATGGAAATATATATGCATTGTCGACAGAACTCGGGCCTGTGGCAGGGGCGCATGGTGAAACGCGGAAAGATCCCCAAGAACGACCTCGGCGACTTCTACCACTGGAAGGACCTCAACATTGGAAAGGACATTCCCATCTACGGCAAAGTCTTCCACACCGTGTCCTGTGATCCGTACACCCAGGTGAGTGCGACCTGTTGTGGAGTCTCATCATTTTTTAAACGTTTTATTATCTGGACGTGGCGCGACCGTACTTTTTATTTTATTTTTTATTTATTTGCAAAATCAACAGTTTATACATAAATATCTATATCATGTTGCCAGCGGACTTTCATATACAATCCTAAATCAGTAAAAGATTTTCTCATATTTACGTTGAATTGAAGTCATTTACAGAAATTGATGTACAAAAATTTTTCATGTTTAAAATAAAATAAAAAAGAAGAAGAATAAATAAATACCTAACGTATAATAAAAAAATTATAAATAATTAAATATTAATAATATTATTTTAGACTGAAATTTCATAAATATTTTTTTATTTATAAAGAGTCCTATTTAATTTGTACTAAAACCATCATGACGTTTTTATTTAGGACATTTTAGTCCTTACTGCGACAAAAGTATTCTACTCAAGGCAAAGAGGAATTTATGTACATAATTCCTCTTTGACTCAAGGTAAGTTTCTACTTCGGCCGAACGTCTGCACTGAATCTTGCGATCTCGTGCCTAGTGTGAACTAACCCGACACACCTCTTTTCCCCTCTAACCAACTCCAATGCTCTGAGGGTCAAAAGTAAAGTAAAAAGTTTTTTACGATAACTTTTACGATAATTTGTACCGTATGGGGCCGGTACTTTAAAAGAATAGCCCCACTGCATCTCTCCCCGTGTATGTCGTAAAAGGCGACTAAGGGATACGACTCCCTTCTTATATCACTAGGTGGTAGGGTTTAACCCGCCCGGGTTGGTACCACCGCACTGAATGAAAGGTCGGTCGAAACGGCTATGTAAATAGTTTGTGTTTTCCGTCCAGTTCAGTGTAGCCGGCACGACCGAAGGGAAGCACTGACGTGGCACCAAGTTCACCCGGTGTTATGGGCTGACATCACGGATGTTGTAGGTGATGTAGCCAACCGTGTCAGTTTCAATAAAAAAAAAAAAAAAAAAAAACTTCCTGATTGTCCTATTTTCTAGTAATACTCGCAGTATTCAATTAGCAGGTTAGGTATAGGTGTATATTTTCGGCGGATCAGAAGACGGATTTCTTTCAATCAACCTTGTCACAATGATGCATTGCATGTAATGCAGGTGTGTATGAAATACACTTTGACGTTTGAAGACACCCAGGTTAAAGGATTCGGGAAACACACTCGCCGGAAGACAGTTCCACACCCTAGCAGTGTGACAAAGAAACGATTTTGAGAACAGATGGGTTCTCATAAGCCCAATGTCAACAACAAAAGGGTGCTCAGTTTCTCTGCGGTGAAGGCTGCGAAGATAGGTTGCCTTGCCATCCAAGGAATAAGGAAAGCAAGTTCCTCCGAGCAGCGTCAATCAAGGTTACGAATCTTCTGCTCGAGTAAAGTCAGAAAACAAAGCAAAAAGCGTTACTACTGGCCAAAATTAAATATACATTTCACTGTGAGCCCGATCAATCAACGCATAGCGCCGGCGACATAGCCAAGCGAAGACAATTACTCAGATAAACCAGTCTTCCCAAGAAACCTCCGTTGAAGGAATCGATAACGATTGAAGATTGAAGACTCCCCCATATCGACGACGGGCTTATCGACTCCACAGTAATCTTTTGATGGATTTTTGAATCAATGGCTAAAGACGAGACTGCAGATAGGGATCCTTTTTTCCAGTGGTGAGAAATGCAGTAACGGGAATTTATTGGAGGAAATTGCATGCGAATATTTAGAATATAAGTATATTTATTAATCCACTGAAATGTCGGTACCTACGCATCCCGTGTGACTTATCAATGGCATAGTTTATTTATATTAATAACAATATTCTGGTCAACAATCGACAAAGTTTTTAGGCTTTACGTAGGTACTCGGGTTCGCCGCCGTCATTAAGTAGGTACGTCTGAGGCAATCGGTGGGAAGGCCGGGAGGGAGGACTGGAGATAATTTTGAAACACGTAGGTACCAGCAGTGGACATAAACGCTGACTGACTGACTAACCCTGACATATGCACTCAGATAATTTTATGTATTTTATGGAACGGATATAAATCGTAGATTCTATGTAAACAAATCTTGATACTGAATTAACATAGCATGACGAGAACTTTACCAAGCTCAAGATACCTACTAACTATGTCATACATTTGTAAACTGTCTAATATAATAGCCCATACCTGCTGTTACACGTATCTTGCTACGTTGAAAGAGATGAAGGAAGTAAGTATGGAGGTAATGTTGTGACTTGTGTGTGACGGGAGAGCAGGCGGGCAGCGAACCGGCTCGCTTGGTTCGCGTTACTGACGCGTTACGAGGCGGTCGATATTTTTAGAGCAGCAAGGTCATGACCGGAACTCTTATTATTACGCGCGCGCGCTCGTCCGTCAGTTTGTTGGTAGTACATATACGTGGACGTGGTGGGTAACATGCTTCTACAAAGTCGTTACACGCAAGTGCTAAATTTTGTTAATTATATCTCAACAATAGTTTTGTCTTCCACAGAGATGACACTAACATGTGAAATGTCATGTGAAATGTCGATGCCTACTGTTAGCGCGCACGTTCGTGGTCTATGCGGGCGGAGGCCGATAGATCTTTAAACGATTATCCCTGTTTTTTCTTCGTACTTCAACCACGCAATAAAACCTTATTAGATAATTAATTTAATGCCATAAATAAAAAAAAGGTTTCGTAAATGTCGTTACTTTTAGAGATTGATTCACAACACTATACATTCTATCCTCGCTTTCCTGCCGGAGGCCACGAACGTACGCGCTGACTGTACCTACATAAAAATATGTTTTTATCATTTTGTTTCGCATACCTACATTACTTCTAAATCATGTAAAGGATATTGAAAAATGTGTAAGTGGTTTAGTTCATTTCATGGATTTATGTAGAAGTATTTAGAATTCAAAATGTATTAACAGATTTCTCTGAAGTATACGCACTTTGCCGGTTTATGTGAATGTCAGTTTAGGTCGCCAGCAAATGTCGGTTTTCAGCATCGTATTCTCTTTATCTAACGGTAGTCGTCCTTTCTGTCGATGTACCTATTTACCTAAATATAAAGCTACCAAATATAATACAAACTATCTTTGAAACTGCATTAGTAGGTAATAGGTATATAGAATGGTTAAAAAATTACGATAATCGAATTACTAGCTATAACCGCGACTCTGCTCGCGTTAAGAATATATGAATGTAATTTTATTAGGTACCTACCACAAATACTTAAGGCAGATTGCTTGTAGAAATCGCATGTAAATTGCAGTTCTCGAGCGAACGCGTGTAACAAATCGTACTAGGTCCTTATACCTATAATATATTATGTAATATCCTCAGAACAGGGATCGGCCCTGCCGCCGCCGGCCGCCCCTGAGAGGATGCGACGGGCTTCTTGGTCTGTGGTAAAATCTAAATAAATGTGCGAAAGAAGTCCGCAGACGCGGAACTACTACGGTCATACACTTCCATCCACAGATCAGAGAAGTATTTCTGTGCTTCCATCCATACATTGCCGCGGGACTTCTTTCCTGAAACGGAATCTACATACATACTGACCGCAGATGTTGCATTTATAATTCACTGTCCACGTAAAATAGATATATAAGTCACTGTCGACGTAAAATAGAAATTTTTATTTGTATATTATTGCACTTTTACGTATAACGTAACCTTGTTGTGTAATGCGAGTTCGAGACAATAAAGGAGAAAAATATATTCTCAGATAAATATATGGCCAAAATTTTCCCGGAAAATGTTCTCACCACCACCGGTCTCGCTGCTTGAGCTAAAGATCAAATACATAACAGTGGGTGTAGCCGGCGAGGCGTCCATCCATTACTCGAGGTACTCCGTGCCAAGCCTCCCCCTCCGCATTCCTCACTACTCTCCGGGCCTACACCACTAACTCCCTGTTTTAAAGATGCTAGGAACAGCGATCGCATCTTTCGACTCCCCATTGCGTCGTACCGCCGCGCCGATCCCCTATGGTAGGATAAAGTAAGAGTAAGTACAGGATTCTTTCAGAGGCTGGTCGTGAGGATTTTCACCTTAGAATCCGTTCAATTTGGTATGAAATGCATTACGAACGTTCTCAATATGAATATGCGGGAGCTGAGGAAATACATAACTTAGATACCTCGCAATTACCTCTCGTAATCGTATGCAAATTAATTTAGGATGAAGCACAAATTGGTTTCACGTTTCCCTTCAACATTAGTCATTGTTTTGTATGTTATGCTTATGTCTTACGTACTACGTTATAACTTGGGCTTGGGTACCTATATCAAACAATTCAATCACCACTAATAAACGTAGGTTCGGAATATCGGGTATACCACAGAGCACGAAATGCCGCGCGCCGCGCCTCCTAGAGGCGCCCTGAGCGCGATTTCCCTACAACGGCGTTGAAGCCTGTAGGCGTGGCCTATGACTTACATATGTGTGTTGTGCGTGTGCATTTGTTTTGTGCGTGTGCCTAACTTGCTCCTCTTTGTGTAGTGTCGATACTAACACACACACACACACACACACATACGAAGCGCTAATAGCACTACGTCCAGTTATTGGGTTTCAAATAATATCACTTAGGGCGTCTCTAGGAGGGGGCGCACGCGGGGGGTATTCCGTGCTCTGTGGGGTATACATAGGTACGCGTCAGACGCCTCGTGCAATCTTGATGCCACTGACTGTGTGTGACCGTGACTGTGACTGTCTGCTATACTTGGCACAAAGGGTAAGATGACATTTTTAAATACATACTTATAATTTTAAATAAGTAAAAATATTTTCTAAAGAGTTACATATTTTAAGAAAGTATTTATAATTTTTACTGAGTAAGTTTTCACTGTTTAATTTAATTCCGCAGTGCCCAGCTTCATCTCAAAAATACACAATACCAGATGAGAGTCGGGCGTGCGGCGCGGCGGAGGCGCGGCGGAAGGCCGGGCTACGCGGCGCGACCTCGTCCCGGCCCTGGTGATTGTGAGACGGACTAAGGGAGATTTACCTCGCGTCTAAATATTAATTAAAACGAAGGATTTCATTTAGCATTGCCTGGTGCCTAGCTCTCCCCTCCAACGAATTATCTAACGAAATTAAATTCCAGTTTGTTGCCTTCTACCGGGGCAACTTTTAACAAGGTCGCAGGCTAAAATTATTTTGAATTCACGTTTTTCCGTAAATGAGACTTGCTAAGGCACAACTTCTTAAAGGCTTTCTCTGAATGTGGTTTAACGATGCCAATATCTATACAAGTAATTGCTTTCTATTTTCGCGCCTCGTTCGCTGTCGCGTCATACACTTTATTCATAGGTGACGAAGTTAACAGAGCTTCGGCACCTAAATCTGTGTCTAAATATTGTTAATCTTGAGTCTTGTTTTCGGGTGGGTTCAGTGTTATCCCGTCCCGCGCGCTTCCTTTTATGTCGAGTTCTCCAATAGATCTGCCGAGCTCAATGGACACGTGATTGGCATATTTTCGCTCCGTCTCGAAGGCTCTAATTTTTCATTGGTCCAAAAATATCGTCGAAAATATATTCCCACCGTTTCGGCTCTTGAAGGTCAACCTTTTCGTTAAATAGTGTCAAAAGGTATGCTGCTCGAGTCTCGCGAATTGGACGTTTCCGCAAGATATTTTTCAATTTGGGATTTTGTGCGAGGCGGATATACAATGGACAAGAGGAGAGTTACTGTTGTGTATGTGAGTGAGGGTTTGTGTTGGATACGGGAGGGGGAGTGGGGCCGGCAACGCGTGCGCGTGAAGGTAGTTTGTCGTTGCGGAGGGAAGCAATTTGTTGCACATCACAAAAAGGCCGTGTTGGAGCGTGGACCGAGCGACCGCATCGCAGCGGACCGACGAGATTGAATGTTTCGTCCGAGCCAGGCCAGGGGCGAGCGGTGAAACGACGCGACGTGCGCCTGTCTATTGCAGAACGAGCAATAGAATTGTGTGCAGCTCGGCCTTTTGCCGAACCGATTGCCTATTGCTTTTTATCGCTTCAAATTCTTGCTTCATTTTTTAACCGTAGAGTCATATTGACTACAGCACATTTTACGTTAGTCAAGATTTTTATATATGTACTTACTTTTCAAATTCCAGACTGTTCGAAGTATCTTCGTTTTGCAAGAAAATAATCTTAATAATTTTTTGTATAATGCGATTCTTATCTTATACCTAAGTTAAGTAATTTCAGATGTTAAGTTAGATTAGATTAGATTAATTAAACCCTTAATATTAATACAATTATTTGAAAGGTTATTAGGTATACTTTGTAAAATCTGCAAATTGCTATATTGTAGTTATTCTTTATGTAAAATTTTCAAGTATTCGGCATGCTAATTGTTCATACTTACCTGCCATTATCCGCGGAATGCGTCCCGCCCGACTCCCAAGTTCCCAACTCAATATTGTCTCGAACGGCGTGGTAGTCTAGTCATTATATCCAAAAAACCGACCCTACCCGTGAATAATCAGTTCTTGGATTTTTTTTTCGTAGGTCCCTCGGGGGGTCACTGGTAGTGTAAATTCAAAAAGTAGACTGAATCAGACTCCTGTGTATATTCGAAAAACGTTTTTTCTTGGATAACTCGGCCATTTTTGATTTTACAGTAAAACCGTGAGGACAAAAATTGTAGGAAATTTGATTCTCTACAAGTTTGGTCCTCACAATTTTTCTTCCAAAATATGGATTTTGGGGGAAAAATGGTGGGAACAAAAATTGTTCAGAATTTGATTCTCTACAAGTTTAGTCCTCTTCATTTATGCCGTAAAGTTGAAAATAAACGAGATGATGAAAATATTTTGAATTTGTCGCTTTTTTTCAAATTTAATTTCCAAAATATCGATCCTAGAAGAAAAAATGTGAGGACCAAACTTGTAGAGAATCAAATTTCCTACAATTTTTGTCCTCGCGGTGTTACTGTAAAATCAAAAATGGCCGAGTTATTCAAGAAAAACCGTTTTTCGAATATACACAGGAGCCTGATTCAGTCTACTTTTTGAATTTACACTCCCAGTGACCCCCCCGAGGGACCTACGAAAAAAATCCAAGAACTGATTATTCACGGGTCAAAATCTATAATGACTGAACTAGTGCCGCACCTTATCATTCTGCTCGATACAACTTGTGATCGTATTTTATTAGTATCTTACACGGGTCGTACAAGCAAATTGATTTGTATAGATCCACTTTGATAATAATCAGTGCAAAAAGTGAGGCAAATTTTGTGTGAGCCATGAAATGAAGGGAAGGGGGCCGACATGAAATGAAGGGAAGCACTGACATGGCACCTAGTTCACCCGGTCTTATGGGCTGACATCACGGATGTTGTAGGTGATGCAGCTAACCGTGTCAGTTTCCATAAAAAAAAAACATATAATGACAAAATTGTATTAGGTATCCCTTAAAATTTTAGTACGTATTCTTAAAGTCTGCTGCAATGTTATAAAGTCGCCCATTTTTCTTAGCATGTGTCGTCCTAGCTAATTCGTGAAGGGCACCGCCACAAAGCCCCCCGTGAATCATGTCCGACCGAAGCTCGACGCCGCGGCGCGCGTGGCAAGCGCGGAGGCGGCGCGCCGGGAGGCGGAGGGGCACTAGGCCCAGGTGCCATTTGTCACTTGCCCACACTAAATACGTACCTACCTGCGAATATGCCCCCACAAGCTACGGGGCTATATAGGTCTCGAAGGGCAATTTCCACGACCTCGCGTAATTTAATGTAGGAACCTTCGACCCATGCTGTCTCCGAGGCGGACGATCGTGGCTATTGATATCAAGGAACGGTATTGTCATACGCTGCATGTGTCCTTGTGCCCAAAATTTGGCCGATCTCACATTCGTGACAAAAATAGACATAATATATTTGCAATTTCATCTTTGTGAACTTTTTCTTTCATCTCCTCGGCAAACTTATGCCTTATGCCATGTATCTACTTCCGTGGGCACCGGGCCCACGGAAGTAGATACGTAGCGCTTGCTGATACAGCGAAAAATTTATTTATATAGTGTAGTGTGACAGGATATCAGGAGATCTTTATCTGCAACCAATATTTGAGTCGCTAATTAATTTTAGCTCTGTCGACTGCACCATTCAACCCTCGGCACAGACAGCCACCCATGACTCCATAGCGGTTTTCATCCCGTAGCGGTGATGCATTGAACAGGTGTCAACGAGTTGTATGTGAATTATTTGTTTGTGCTCTGATATCTCTAATGTCTTTTTTTTCTCTTCTTTGGTAACTTGACCAATACTTGTGCGTCACTAACATAGATATTGCTTCACAAATATTGTCAACTTTATACACATTCGTGTATATCTTTGTAGATATCGCCTATCCTTATACTTACTACCTGTGATATACGTCGCTGGTTACATACCTAATTAACTTAAATTCTACTCTTTATAACTACTGTATGTACATCATAATAAATCGGCCCTCAATTGACGGAGAAATCGTGTTACAAACATACAAAAAAAAAATAAAAAACATACAGACGAATTGAGAACCTCCTCCTTTTTTGGAAGTCGGTTAAAAAATGATGACGAACCATACTGAATATGCATATGTCTCAATGAAATATTGTTATTGTTGTGTGTTCTTTATGGCGAAATAAATATCTGAATCTGGATCTGATTATGTAACTGTTTGTGTTTCCTGAATAAATAAATAAAAAAATTTTTTTTTAGTTTTCATAAAATAAAATAAGGAACCCTAAAAAACTATTATGCACTTTTGCAAATTGCAAGTCACTCACTAAATTAGATTCTATCAGTGCGTTACAGTACGTACCAACGTCAATATTGCACATATTCTGTGAAAATTACAACGGGCTACCAATACCAATACCAAGAGATACAACCCTCGGACGGACGGACGGACGGACGGACGGACGGACGGACGGACGGACGGACGGACAGACAGACAGACAGACAGACAGACAGACAGACAGACAGACGACGTAAGCTTAGTAATAGGCTTCCGTACGGGATACGGAAACCTAAAAAGTAATTTTTAGTTTTTAGGTTAGGACATTTAATATTTTTTTTTTTTTTATGGATAGCGCCACATGTTGCGTCGAGTCACCTACAAGTATGTATTTTTAATGTGTTCCTAGTTGGATCAAATAAAGAGATAAATAAAATGAAATAAATAAATGCGGAAGTATCCCGAAATGTCAACATAAGAGTAGTGCTATTCCAAATACGAGTACACCGATTAAAAGATTTACTAAATTACATATATAAGTAATAACTTCATACAAAAAGTATCACTTCTTGAAATCCGAGTCAGACGCAGCCTGACATCACCTTAATTGGTGTAAAGCCGCTACACCCTCATTTTAATTCGTTAGTCCCCTTAATTCAATTATTTTTATAGCAAAGCCTCGTGACTTCGTGACGTCACTCCGTGTTCTCCCTGACCTCATAAACTTCATGTGGCAACAGAAAGCCATCTTATGCCACACCTCATTCAAAGGACCTACCTGATAAATACTTTTTTGGGGGGGATTGTACAAATAAACTCAGAAAATAAAAAACATTACACCGACTTCAAAAAACAACTAGAACTAAAAAGTGTTAAATAATATTTTGATTCATATACGGACCCTTGAGTTGAAGGCGGTATACAAAAGCACAAGAGGGGTCCATCTATCAATTTTGCTACCTGGTGTGCTTTTGTACCGCCGCGCCGCCGCCGTTGTTTTTGAAGTCGGTGTAATGTTTTTTTAAATAGTTTTTTATTTCACTCTTTTTAGTTATATGCTCGTTTTTTGAAGAAGTCCGTTAATTAACAGCCCATATCTTGAAAACTACTGAGCCGATTTGAATGAAACTTACACTGTTCCCTAAGTTGAAGTAAGTGTAAGCCAATAAAAAAAATAGTTACAATCCGATTAAAAGTTTCGGAGTAATGCGTGATAAGGCATACATACATACAAACATACATAGAAACATATATACGCTTATGAAATTTGGCACACCTGTTTTGAAGCCCACATAGATTAACTTCGGTCTAGGACTATTCCGCACCGCCGATACGTCGCCAGACAAGCCGCCTTCGGCGAGTCACCGCGGAGACAGTTCCCCGCCTTGACGATTCACTTCGAACATATTCGACCCCGGGTACTATTTGTCGCAGGGTCCAAGCCGCCACCGCCGACCCGAAGCGAGCCAACTCGACGCGAAAAGTTCATAAATCAAACAATTGTGTAAATTGTTGGTTATTTCTCGGAGAGGGGCCGAAGTAGGTACCTGGATTGTGTGTGAGGGTTTTAGAAAAAAATTCGGATGTACCCTATTATGTGGTGTACACATTTAGATAACGTTTGCTGTTGATATTCGTCTTACGAGTTACTTGAGGATGCGAGGGAGGATGCAATGTTCACCGCAGTTTTGTGTTAGAACATTATAATATTATACCTGTAAATATATATTTATGGTCTAAGTACGCGTCATTTGTTGTCATTGTAGATTCTAGTAGGTAGGTATGATATGTTTATTAACAATATATATAGTTCTTCTTCGGGAGATAATAATATGATCGCAGGGATTGACTACATTTCCAAGTACGTAGTACTTAGATAGGTACTAAACTATTTATTTGGTATGGGTTTTAAGTATATTCTCGTGAGAAAGGACCATCCGTTTGGCCTGAAACATCGAGCCACATAGGAAAAGTACCGTGAATAAAGTGGTAGAATTTTGAACCAAATTTATTTAATATTAAGTAACTGGTGAAGTTTTTACGAGTATTCGATTATTGTATTATTTTATTGGTATTAGCGACACGACGATTTATTGTAGTCCTACACTCGCGGCGCGCTTAGGCTTTTGTATCTTTAGTATTTTTAGTATCTATTAGTAGTATCGAGAGCTTTTGTTTAATACTTAGATATATATAGTCAACATATTTTTTTTAGTTAGCACATCCAACATTTTGTGTATGTATAGTACATATTCAAAGAATTATTTTAAAGAGTTGACCGCTCTTAAAATGTGGTAGCAAAGTCGTGTGTCCTGTCAACTTCTCCGTTCAAACCAACATCGCAAGTCACAATGTTTTATTAGTACCTTATATAAGTGTTATTATATTATTCATTGTTTATTTATCATCTCTTGATGTTAGTACGCTGCGCTCAGATTTGTCATACATAATGTACATTGTAACATTCCGCCAATTTGATTATCACAGCGAAGAAGAACTGACAAGAAACTTTACTGGATTTTTTTTTCACTGGAAATTATAGTAACTTACAAATAAAATTACCCATAGGTACTACCGCTCACAAGAGAATCATTATTAACAGCATAAACATGAATACTTACCGATCTGCCTATTTAAATTATCTTCATCTGGTTTAATAGTGAAATCGTTAATTTTGATAAGATATCAGTTCAATAACAATTTATTTTCTCTAAATTGTTGTTAGACATTTCGCATCGCAAAAAAGTAATTCGCTACGACGGCGGCGCGGCGGCGGCGCGGCGGAGCGGCGGCGCCGACGACGACGACGTCGACGTCAACATTTGTAGTAGGCTAACGGAGGAAGTTAGTAGAGAGAAGTTGCAGCATCCCATCTAATTTCTAGTAAAACAGTCAGTGCGGGGAGTAACGGGAGGCACAACTTTTCTCCACTAATCACACCAAAACTATCTGGTTCTCTAGAGAGCACGTTTAGTGTGATGCTATAAAAATATATGGTCTTTTGT
This sequence comes from Nematopogon swammerdamellus, assembly GCA_946902875.1. Classification (NCBI taxonomy): domain Eukaryota; kingdom Metazoa; phylum Arthropoda; class Insecta; order Lepidoptera; family Adelidae; genus Nematopogon; species Nematopogon swammerdamellus. Next base: position 21,855,207 of record OX336336.1, read on the forward strand.
AAGATCTACTGCGTCCAATGTAAACTTTAAAACTTACATACATACATATCACACACGTTGAATCCCGACAATCGGGGTAAGCAGAGTAATCGGTGTTGTGCTGCAAGAACTCTGGTTAATTACAGCACAACACCGACCACCACGTTTCGCAAAATATTCGAACAAGATTCAATCGATCAAGCAGCAAGTAAGGCACGAAGACCCCTTACCTGCTGCATGACTCGGTGGAAGTACCGTGCCAAGGTGAGAGGTGGCAACCTGTCGCCCTTTAGCACGGCATCTTGTCCTTATCCCTTAGTCGCCTTTTACGAAATGCACGGGGAGAGATGCAGTTGGGCTATTCTTTTAAAGTACCGGCCCCACACGGTACGATGGTGAAACCACCCAGTTGGTGAAAACACGTACCCTGTCTACTTAGACTAACTCCTCTACTATTTTTTTCCGTGGTATAGTCGAAGAGCACTGCCACACATGTTAAGGCCGGGTCCAGATGGGCCGGTATTGTTTTTAGAACGTACAATGCAACCATTGCTCAAAAGCGTCAACCCCTAGCCCCTATCCAAAAATACTGTTTTTACTCGTTATTTCTTTATTTCAAAAACTTCATTCTAACAATTCGGTCCGATTTACGTATGGTGAAGCAGCAGGTGTAAGTTAGGTAAGGTTTTCATTAAAAACTCATTTATGCACGTCCATTGGCGTATATAGAGGGGGGGCCGGGTGGGCACGGCCCACCCTAGAAGTGTTTGGTGCCCACCCCAGGATGTTGGGTTGCCAACACAAAATTCTAGGGTGGGTGGTTTCATACAAAAACACTTGCCTAAATAATCTACAGCTGAGGAATCAACATAAAATTCCATTTCCATCCAGGTAATCAAAATAGGGGGGTGCTAAGAATCCCCGGGTTACGGAAGGTTACCAAACCCAACGATTATACCTGCCGAACTATAACACACGGACATTGAGAACGGATGAGAATTAGGAGGAGCTGGAAGTGGAATTGAGCAAGATAAGGTGGCACGTCTTGGGGCTATCGGAAGTCCGTAGACAGGGGGAGGACACGATAACCCTAGAATCTGGCTATATGCTCTATTTTCGAGAAGGAGACCAACCTTCCCAAGGTGGTGTCGGGCTTCTCATCAACAAAGTCCTTACTAACAACGTCGTGAAAATCGTGGTTGTGTCAACGCGGGTAGCATACTTAATACTCTTAAAACTCACAGAAAAGTACTCGTTGAAGATTATACAGGTATATGCGTCCACGTCTACACACACAGACGAAGAGGTGGAAGCCGTGTATGATGTGATGACATCTCTAAGACGATTCATAACACGGCCAAAACTCAATTCACCGTTGTTATGGGGGACTTCAACGCCAAAGTGGGAGTACAAATATGCAACGAATCTAAGGTGGGACCAAATGGCTACGGAAGCAGAAACCATCGTGGACAAATGTTGGCAAACATCCTAGAAATGGAAGGGCTCTTCTTGATGAATTCTTTCTTCAAGAAGAGGCCCCAACAGAAGTGTACCTGGGAAAGTCCCGATGGTGGGACAAAAAATGAGATTGACTTCATCCTGGCGGACAAGAAGCGAATATTTAGAGATGTCTCAGTGCTAAACCGGTTTAAGACTGGAAGCGATCACAGACTTGTACGAGGCACTCTAAATATTAACTACAAGCTTGAACGGTCCCGTCTGATGAAGTCAACTCTCCGCCCAACTCTGCTCCAAGTCTCACAGAGCTCTGACAGCTTCGAGCTAGAAACCACAACAGACGTTGATGAGATGACCAACAACCTGGTGCAGGTCGTTCGAGAAGTGGGCTGCAAACATTTTAGACAACAACACAAGGGTAAACAGTCGAAACTTTCGAGTGAGACACTGGAAGCGATGAGACAGAGACGCGGGGCAATAGTTGATTCGTCAGGTCTTCGGGCTCAAAATGCCAAAATAAAGGAGCTGATACGACGCGACCTTCGCCTGCACAATACACGCCGTGTGTATGAGGCGACAGAGCAGAATAAGGGCTCCAAAGTGTTCGTGCAGCCACTGGGCAGAAGCCACCTGATGAAACTTAAAACTGCAGATGGTCGAACTGTCTCATCGAAGCCAGAACTACTCACCGAAGTCGAAAAGTTCTACGAACGGCTATATGACTCACAAGCTGCTGCTCCTACAGTTTCCGACAAAGACGACCGACACGGGCCAGATTAACCCACCACTACACGGAGGATATCCCAGACGTCAACATGGGCGAGATCAGGATTGCTCTAGAGCAGCTTAAAAATAACAAGGCTTGTGGTGAAGACGGAGTTACTACAGAGCTTCTCAGAGCCGGGGGGACAACGGTCCTCAAAGAACTACAGAGGCTCTTCAACTCTGTCATACACGGTGGTATTACGCCAAAGTCGTGGCACAGGAGTGTGGTCGTATTGTTCTTCAAGAAAGGAGACAAAACCTTGTTGAAGAACTATAGGCCCATCTCGCTCCTGAGCCACGTACATAAGCTGTTCTCGAGAGTCCTCACCAATAGTCTCGCCCGAAGGTTTGACGACCACCAGCCGCCAGAGCAGGCCAGGTTTCGGAGGGGCTACAGTACCGTAGACCACATCCACACCTTACGGCAGATTATACAGAAGTCCGAAAAGTATAATCGGCCATTGTGTCTCACTTTGGTGGACTACGAGAAAGCCTTTGACTCTATCGAAACCTGGGCTGTTATGGAATCTTTACAGCGATGCCAAACCGATTGACGATACATTGAGGTGCTGAAATGTCTTTATAGTGCCGCGACAATGACTGTACAAATACAGGACCAGCAGACGAAACCTATCCAATTGCAACGTGGAGTCAGACAAGGAGATGTTATATCTCCGAAACGTTTACGAATGCATTGGAAGATTTATTCAAGCTGCTGGATTGGGGAAAGCACGGCATTAATATTAAAGGCGAGTACATTTCGCACCTACGCTTCGCAGATGACATAGTCGTGATAGACGAATCGCTGGAGGAACTGAATCACATCCTGAAGGGCCTCAATGTCCTCCCGCCGAGTCGGCCTCAGGATGAATTTGGACAAGACGAAAGTCATGTTCAACGAACACGTCGTCCCGGGGCACGTAACAGTTGGAGAGGCGACCCTCGAAGTTGTGCAGAACTATGTATATCTTGGACAAACCATCCAGCTAGGGAAGCACAACTTTGACAATGAGGCCAACAGAAGGATTCAGCTAGGCTGGGCGGCATTTGAGAAACTCCGCCACATCTTTTCATCCTCCATCCCACAGTCATTAAAAACGAAGGTTTTTAATCAGTGCGTTCTGCCGGTAATGACGTACGGAGCGGAAACGTGGACCCTGACGATGGGCCTAGTCCACAAATTTAAAGTCGCTCAGCGAGCTATGGAAAGAGCAATCCTCGGCACTTCTTCACACCATCTTCTTGGTAAGCTGGGAATGGGAAATAAAGCACCAGGGCAGCAGAAATGATAGGAGGTTTGCAAATTGCCACAAAGAAAGTTCACTTACTGTATCTGTGTATTCTGGTAAGTGGGTCAGAACGCCTCTCAAAATTAAATGTAAATGGGTCGAAACGCCACAATTTTTTTTCTTTTTGACAGTGGGTCCTGAGAATGGGTCAGAACGCCACGAGATCGATAAAATCCGTAACGAAGTGATACGTCAAAGAACTAAAGTAGTCGACATTGCTAAGAAAATAAGCAAGCTGAAGTGGCAGTGGGCTGGGCACATCTGCCGCAGACCCGACAACCGATTGGGTAGACGGGTGCTCGAATGGAGGCCACGTACAAGCAAACGTAGCTTGGGACGCCCCCCGGCTAGGTGGACAGATGGCCTAAAAAAGGTAGCCGGGAGTGGATGGATGAGAAGAGCGGAAGACCGCGTGTGGTGGCGTGCCTTGGGAGAGGCCTATGCCCAGCAGTGGACCGATGCAGGTTGATGATGAATCAAAATAAACACTTTAAAAAAATGTTGTTGTTTAATTTTATTTAGGTAAAGACTTTCCGAAATCAATGGTCGAAATACGGCTCAACACTTCAAGTTCAAATTACCTACTTTTATTGCGCAGGTGTACATCGGGTTTCGGCTTTATCGGCCATCGCTTTTCAGGGGCCAGGCCCACCCTGGAAAATAACCCTAGATACGCCAATGTGCACGTCGGCCGTATTGGAACTTGCGAAACCGCGCCGACCAGCTACCGCTATATAAATAGTTTAGGAGTCAATTTATAGCAAAACAATTAAGCTAACGTCACAGAACAGCGATCGGCGACCGTCATCCTTCAGCCGGTAGCCCGCGTCACCCCTAGAAAGGGTGAAACGGTTTCTTGCTATGTGGCTAAAATGTGCCCCCTGAATATTTTTTATATAATGTGAAAGAGAGCTCTCATGCAAATATGCATATTTTCTTTAAAAAAAATTATTATATGATAAGTCTAAATTAGTAAATCGTGGTCGTTTCTGAAATGTTTTTGAAGCAATATGGTATTTCTATGGTGCATTTTCATAGTGATTGGAAGTAGTAGATATTAAATTTTTTTTAGTTGGACCATAATACTTCTGACCTGTGGCTACACTCAATAATTGTTGGTGTGCTACGGATAGACGTCCGGTCGGAAAGTGAAGCACACCCGGGCGCGGTTGTAACATTTTTTTTTTATGGAACCTGACACGGTTGGCTACATCACCTACAACATCCGTGATGTCAGCCCATAACACAGGGTGAACTAGGTGCCATGCCAGTGCTTCCCTTCATTTCATGTCGGCTACACTAAACTGGACGGAAAACACGAACTATTTACATAGCCGTTTCGACCGACGTTTCGTTCAGTGCGGTGGTACCAACCCGGCCGGGATAAACCCTACCACCTAGTAAGGTAAGAAGGGAAGGGACCTACAGTTTAACGTGGAATCCGAACCACGGTCAGCCTCCAACGGTCCGAGCGGTCACCCATCCAATCACTGACCGCGCTCAGCGTTGCTTAATAACAGTTGACTAACCAACCGCGCCACTGAGCTACCGAGGCTGACGAATTTTCTTATCCCTTAGTCGACTTTTACGACATGCGACGGGGAGAGATGCAGTGGGGCTATTCTTTTTAAGTACCGACCCCACACGGTACTTAGACGGGTTATTTTATTAGGTGGAGTGGAAAACTGTCGCTTACCTTATCTCAGTAGGTGATAGGGTTGGTAATTGGTAGCACCGCTACGTCGATTGCGAAGCGGCTATGAAAATATTTCTTATTTTTATATATTTTATTAAATATTTCATAAGCAAAGGGAAGCACTGACATGACACCTAGTTCACTAAGGTACTATGGGCTACTACATCAAGAGTGTAGTAGGTGATGTAATGTAGCCAACCTTGTCAGATTCCATAAAAACATTTTAATTTGTTCTGTTCTGTTTTGTTCTGTATACATATGTAGGTTATGTATATTCTTTATTCTTTATTCTTTATTCATCATTCGTAAGGTAGTACACTACGCTGGAATTTGTCCTGTTAGTTTTTACAATCCGGTTCGATTACACCCACAAAGAAGAGCCGGCAAGAAACTTCGCAGGGTTCTTTTTTTAACGTCTTCAATTACAATACATTGTGACTAGCTACACAACAGACACCGCTTACAGTGTTAAGATATAGTTTGAGAGCTAGAATAACTATAATTTAAGCTTGATAATTCTGACCACATAAGATGAAAAGTTAAAGTAAAAGTATAGATAAAATCAGGTGTATAGAGCCTTTGTCAGAAATTGTTGATACATATCGTATCAAGTCATGTCAGTTATAAATATTCATACCACATTGTAGTACAATGTCAAAAAATAAAATAAATAAATTTGATACTTAATGTATCAATTAGTCAAGGTAATATTTTAGTATGCGTGCTAAATAAACTTGATACTTAATGTATCAATTAGTCAAATTAATATTCAGCATGCGTCAGCAGTATAAATTAAGGTACAGGTTGTACCCTGTCAAAATTCAAAATTTGTATGTAATCATTATCATATACATATGTAATCATTTATGTGCTGGCACCAAAGACATTAAACCCACCCTCTGGCACTTTATGCCGGGCGGATTGAACCGGTTCAGGCAGATCACGGCAGACTTTTGGGAAACTTTTCTTACATATTGTGAAATTCATTTAGCACTATAAGAAATAACCTTTATCAGTTAGGAATTACCAAGTTGAATGTACATATAAAATAACCAATCTAAATCCGTTCAGTTGTTCTCGAGTTAGATAGATAGTTAGAAATACTCTATTGCTCCAAAAAACATTTTACAGAAACAAACAAGCACCATACTCGTATTGTATAATTTATATGAGGCGTAAATATAGTTTGTGTTTTCCGTCCAGTTCAGTGTAGCCGTCACGACCGAAGGGAAGCACTCACGTGGCACAAAGTTCACCCGGTGTTATGGGCTGACATCACGGATGTTGTAGGTGATGTAGCCAACCGTGTCAGTATGCATAAAAAAATGTGGACTTATCCCTTACGGATATTTCTTCCAGTCAACATACACACAGACGACACGTAGCGTTTTATTTTATTACTAGCTGTGCAAGCGGCTCCGCTCGCGTGAAATTGGTTTAATAGTAAAAGTGATTGAAGCACAAATATGTAGTCATGAAGAGCAAGGTGGAAGGCCGAGCTGAGTTCACGTAAATGAAATATGTATACCTACTCTCTCAAAGAAAGTAACCCCAATCACATCATATAGGTATCATTATTTGCTGAAACATGGACGAACGGACGGACAGACAGATACCTGACCGATTTTCTAATTTTTAGGGTTCCGTACCTCAAACGAGGAAAAAAAACGGAACCCTTATAGGATCACTTTGTTGTCCGTCTGTCTGTCTGTCTGTCAAGACCTTTTTTCTCAGGAACGGGTAGAGAGGTATCAAGGTGAAATTAACATCAAATACTAAGGTCTACGTTTCCTCGGAGGTGTAAAAAATTTAAGCTAGTTTAGTCAACGCAATCCCTAGATACGGCCATTGAAGTCACATATTTTGCTACTGGCAAATCAAATAAAAAAATATAGAGTACTTCCCGTTGACTAAGGCCCACTTGCACCAACACGAATTTAACGATATAAACCAGTTTAACTCGTTAAGCTAGCACCCGTTGACTGTGGGAACCGCGTTTAAATCCATAACTCGCTACTTAACTCTAAACTCGTGTTGGTGCAAGTGGGCCTAAGCTAGCATAATGAAATTTGGCAAAAAGCAAGTTCTCACAGCACAAGTAAAGGATTAATCCTAAAATAGTAAATTAGGAGTTATGTCATATAAAAACAATTTTTTTTTTGTATATTTTAACTACAAGAGTGCCTAACAGTCAAACCATTACTGTATATATGTAGTTTTTATTTAGAAAGGCGTTTCGTGATTTTCCAAAACACAATAATTTTTGTATGCATACATAATACAAATATATTGTGTGATGGTACGGAACCCTCGGTGCTCGAGTCCAACTCGCACTTGGCGGCTTTTTTATTACGGCACACTTTTTCATTTACGAAAATTTCACGGCACAGCACATTTATATTCATAAAGAAAGCATATAAAATTTTGAAACTAAAGACGAAGAAATTGGCGACTTCGTACTTACGTAATTTAGCGTACTTACTTACGTATTAAAAGTATTCATCAGTGAAAACTCTCATTTTAACTGAGGATGTCAAAATGCCCTTCGAACTGCCTTCCCTGCGAACTCTCATTTAATTTCTTGAGGTGTTCAAACAAATCAGTCAGAAAATGTCATTGTGGATAATCTATCTATGTATATAGATAGACGAAAAATTATGCTTGCTCTTTTCTTCCGCGGTTTTCAAACACAGTTTGAATGAGTTACTTAGAATTCGTGGCACACCTGGATGCCACTCGCGGCACACCAGTATGCCGCGGCACACCGGTTGAAAACCCCTGCTTTAGGTATTGAACTAAATTCATTGATAGGTGCATTATGCAACAAAATATCGTTACATTGTTGAAAAAAAATTATATAGATTATACAGCTTAGTTACATATTGATACAAGTATTTTAGTGACTACAAAGACTTATACTTATTATATACGAGTAAGTGTGTGTAAAGAGCCTTTTTCAAACTTTAATACCTATGTAATTTGTATCAACTTAATGTGTTCGTACATTAAACATAATACAATGTACTCGTAGTATAATTTTCAAAAATAAGAAAAAAATATATAAAATATTAAGATACCTACTATAATTTTACATGGAATGCGAACCATGGAGCAACTCATGTTCAAGAAATTTACTTATCAAACTCGGAAAGAAAAATAAAGTGGTTCACGCCAATGGGCACTGAACGCGCGACCTTCCGGTTAATAAGCAAGGCCGTTACCACTTATCCACGAGCTACTCATAATAACATTGCAACCCGAACCTCATAAATTAAACTTGGGCTCATGCAAAAAATAAAGCCCCTATTGTGCGTGCGACTCGCTGCATACAGCTCGCACCCCAGGGGGTGTCGCGCTCAGTAGTACTGGGGTCCAGTTGACTTGCTTTAAGATGTCCTCGCGTCGAGTTGTACTTCGCGGTGAAGAGTCCCCAAAGTAAATTGGGCCAAATTTGAAAGGACCGAATGCGACTCGGCGGGAGTCAGTCGGCGGGGTCGAGACGGCCGCGGGGAAAGGGCCCATTCCGAGATTAACTTATACGAATATTGTGCAATTCCAACGATATTACATACATACGTGTCGAATTGATAACCTCCTTTTTTTGAAGTCGGTAATAATTAAATAGTTACATACTGTCGTACATAATGTGAAGGTGAAGAAGAAATTATGACCCTGTGACATACGGACAGACAGACGGACGAACGACGTACAAACCATTAGGTTCCGTTTTCACCTCTTTGAGATACGGAACCTAAAAGATTGGAGTGGCTTACTAATTATTACTTAATTTAATAAAACATAAACTCTTACATTCTAATAAATATAAGTCTGAGCATTTGCAGGGCAACAATGTTGCTGTATAATAAAATAAATAAGGCATTATGCCATGTCTTCAACCTATCTACAAGAACCAAAATATTCGACAATTTTATATCCGGTATCCCTTGCGAGAATAAAGCGTAGGTATATTTACATACAAGTAATAAAATCCTCTAACAAATTACGGACAACGCTGTCGAAAGCTTACGCTAGATCTTCCAGCAGAAGCGCGTGCGTGGGAGCGAGTAGCTACGAGACAGTACGGGTGCGGTCGAACGACATCGTAACTTACAGTTTACACGCGGCACCAGCTTACCTCCTTCTCTAAGGTAGAATCATCGTGCCGGCTTCGTTAGTTGGCAGGAGCATAGGAGGCAGGGGGTTTCACAGGGAACTATTTATGGGACGCTCCCTTTCCTAACAACTAGATTGAAGTAGGAATTGGAAAGGCTGTATGCAGCGATGAATTTTAACGGAGTGAATGAAGCTGCGATACAATTTTGGAGGACTGCTGCACACCCCCAACCGTTTTACACTACACAGAATACACTCAATCACTAACAACAGCTTTTAAAATAATTAAATACCCGATATATGCCATAACACCCAATTTATTGGGGAACGTACAAGTATCAGAATAATCGCAGACACAAAATCAAAGCCAAGTTTGACTGATCGAACCACAGGGACGAACTTACTATTTTATATAATAATAAATAATTTCACACAAACACACACCTCCAACTTATAACGCCGCGAGGAAGTGAGTAATGATCTTGAAGCCCATGTACCAGGTGATGGCGTAGGGCACGCCGAAAGCGATGACACGTGCCGGCTGCGGGATGACCACCACCGCATAGACGATCGTGTGCAGGATCCTGCCGGCGGCGTACAGGCGGAACAGCAGGGCCGCAAACGACACGGATGGACCAGTCAGGATGTACAGGAAACCAAGTACGAAAAACACAGGAATGTTTTCCAAATCGTTGAGGTGCGCGCGCCTCACGCGCTCCACATCCGGATCATCGTACTTGACTCTCGGCGTCTTCAGCACTCCTGTAGGGACTACGTCCTCGGGGCTGGAGACGACTCCCTTCTGCATTCGCCGGAGCCCCGTGAATATGGACAGGAAGAGTAGTTTAACGGAGAGTATAGCCGCGTACACGATGTACGTCTGCACAAGAGGATTGTCCAAAGATAGCGGCGCCATGTTGGGGAGCTTGTTGAATTTGTCTGATGGTACGAGCTACGACGGCTGTTACTTATGAGTAAATGAAGCTATACTTGGATAGAAACACGCTGCCTAACCGGTCCATTAACTCGAACTTATTAGTATGCATAGTCTATGCATAAAACACTGGTTAGGTAGGTGCCTATCTGAATTAATCTTTCAATTTAAATATGTTTTTAGGTTTTGTGCAAGAGATTCGTATTGGTTTTGAGTATGACTATTACAACTTTATTAATTTTTTTATAAAAATATCACAAGATAAGTATCTACACATAAGACTATTTTTATGACGATTTACTAAAGCAGGTCATTGCGGCAACATGTTGCTATGCCTGTTGATTTTTATTAATAAAGCAGGCCCGCTTTATTTAATAAAAATAAAATTAATTAAAGTCATACGACTTTGCATAGCGCGCGCGCTACATAATAGTCAACTTAAGACGTTCATTGCCGGGCTAAATAATTCAGGTGTCATATCTGTATATTATGTACATAGTTTTATCATTAGGTAGGTAGGTTCTATATACTGTAAATATTTACCACGTGATATCCCGTGACTGGCCATACATAATGATCACACCACCTGAAACTTGATAGATGGACCCCTTTTGTGCTTTTGTACCGCCTTCAACTCAAAGGTCCGAATATGAATCAAAATATTATTTATGTAACACTTTTAAGTTTTAGTTGTTTTTTGAAGTCGGTTAAAAATATCACTTTACTTGCTAGTTATTGTTACCTACTTATTCGTAGTAGGTATACGCTGACCTCGTACGTAACTAACTACGTGATGACTGTGATAGTGTGTAAACTCATCGAACGGTGTGACATTGAGCGAGGCGAGCGCAAGTCAAGAGGTCAAGATATCTTTGCGTAAGGACATACCTACTCGTACAACTACAACATATACTCATGCATGCATACGAAACAGAAACCCTTTAAAAATTTCAGTGATTTTTTCTTACTTATATTAGGTACTTCTGGATTTGAAAATATGAAAATTTAGGAGTATCGTACATAATACCTCAAGGATGTCGTAATGATTGAAAGTTATCCCCATTACATGATCATGAACAGTAATGTAATTAGTAATTAGTTCAATTTACTCAATTAAGTACACATCATTATGAGATAATTAATTACCACGTGGATGTTGTAAAAAAACTTTAATAACATAACATCTTAATTCAATTGACTACCATTCACCTCACTAATAAATATCCACCAAATCACATCATATTCAAATCATAACGCCGCGAGGAAGTGAGTAATGATCTTGAAGCCCATGTACCAGGTGATGGCGTAGGGCACGCCGAAAGCGATGACACGTGCCGGCTGCGGGATGACCACCACCGCATAGACGATCGTGTGCAGGATCCTGCCGGCGGCGTACAGGCGGAACAGCAGGGTCGCAAACGACACGGACGGAGCAGTCAGGATGTACAGGAAACCAAGTACGAAAAACACAGGAATGTTCTCCAAATCGTTGCGGTGCGCGCGCCTAACGCGCTCCACATCCCGGTCGTCCAGCTTCACCTTCGCCGTTTTCACCATCAGGTCCTCGGGATTTGCGAACGCTCCCCTCTTGAACCTCTGCATTGCCGTTAATAAGGACAGGAAGAGCATCTTGACGGAGAGTATAGCTACGTAGACGATGTAAGTCTGCACGAGCGGGTTGTCCAGCGAGATGGCCGCCATTTTGAAGATGTTGTCGATCGTTTGACCGGTGTGATGCAAAGAGATTTTATGTATAGAGTGAGCACTACGAAGAAAGAATACAGAGAAATGACGGCCAATAGCTGAGGTATGAGGTAAGGTAGCGGGGTGGCGGAACGCTGAGCCGCGCGGGGCGGGAAGCGAGCGGGAGAGGGGCTAGCTAGCGAGCGACTAGCGGCTAGCGGCCCGGCCGGCCCGGCCGGTCAGTCAACACGTGCATTGGAATACGTAGGGTTGTCACTTAGTCTACCAAAAATATATTTTTCGATTTATTATTTTACGAGTAGGTATTATGGTTAATTGTGCCCGTAGTCTAGTGGTAACGCTTCTCAATGCAGAAGTTGCGGGTTCAAATCCCGGGCACTAACTAATGTACTTATTTATTTCCTTGATAAGGATTGATATACGTGCATTTCATAACGAATAGGTACGATCGCTCCGATGAAGAAAAATAAAGTTAGGTAACTAGTGCACACTGGTCTATGAAAGGTATTTTTGTGTAAACTGCTTCTGATTTCCACTGGTCACCATGTACGAGTAATCGAACCGGATATAACAAATTGTGACAAGTTCGAGTGCAATATGACTGTCATAAGAATACTCAATAAACAATAAAACAACAACAATAAAAACAATACCTCCTATGTCAGTGGGCAGAGTCCGTGCCTAGCAGTGGGACGTTTTAAAGGATTATAGAAGAAAACAGATAGTGAATTTCATCGAAAAAAACGTTTTTATGTATTTAAACTTAAAATACAGAACCATAATAACTTGAAATACATACCTAAACTTATATGGGTTTTTAAATTACCGTGGTTATTTGACATTTTAAGAAGTAACAACGGCTTTACTCGCTATCGAAATACGAGCTGTGTGGCTCGACATTTCGGCCAGAGTGCTCATGATGATTTTAAAGTATTGACGAAGGCTATTTTTTGCTCGAACCCAAACTTTTTACTTATAATTACCTAGCTAATAATAATTTATATGAGTTCTATTCAATGTGTGTGTAAATGTTATGACTGACTTATTCAAGTGTACCGTGGTACCAAAGGAATCAATAAAAATATGAATATGAATATGAATATGAATATGATGATGGGCCATACGTTTGGCCCGAAACGTCGAGCCACACAGCTCGTATTTCGACCGCGAGTAAAGCCGTTTTGTATTCTTATAATACCTATACTTAATAACTAGAATAATATCTAAAAAACTAAACTTAATAATAAAGAATTCATAACTGCGGTCTTGGCCTTGGACTAAACTTAAAATCTCCAAACCAAACATACATAAAATAAAGAGTGCAGCATTTATTTAAAAAATATATATATATATATAACTAAAAAAACCATTAGGTATACTTTGGACTACACACACAAACACAACTAAAATAACTCTTCCTCCATCCTGTGTAAACTTGTAAAAATTGTGTAAATGTGTATGTAGTGTGGTTAATTTTGTATATAGTTCTTTAGATGTAATTTAATTGTAGTATTAATGTAGGCTAGGCTTAAAAACAGCGGCCCTTGAGACACTCGAGTGGCCATATGCTGCGCCTAACGCCCTTTCTTTTGTACCTACTAATTAGCTCCATTTATGTTAATGTATTAATAATGTATGTGTACAAATGAATAAAATACTATTCTATTCTATTCTATTCTATTCCTCCGTACTTAAACAAAATAATTTAAATTTCACTTTACACAAATTTAAATTTTCACTTTCCCTTAAACAATGTATCATCTTGGACTATTTTTATCCATCTTTCTCGTATTGATCCCTAAGTAGGATGTGGAAACCTTGTAAAAAAAATTATTTTCTTGAAAATTTCTCAATTACTTACTAATTAAAAAAAATTAAAAGAATAGCGACAACCCTAATTAGCGGTCAATTCACTCTCATATTTTAACGTAGTTTAATACATATTTATTTACTTTCATACATGATATCCCAGAACTCTATTTCTAATCATTCATATGTGGCAGCCCTAATGAGCGCGTTCAATTTATTTGTTTAATTAAATAATGCTTATGTTATTGTAATGCGAGGTCAATACATAAAATGTACAAAATTTTCAAATTGAAGTAGCGTTGTGACAGCCCTAATTGGCCAGTTGAACCAAATATTTCTAAGCACATGGAAAACAAGATATTATATATAAGTTCTTTCAAAATTAGTTAATAGCACGCTAAGGGGGGGTTCTGTATGGTAAATAAATCACTTTTGAGGAACAAAGATTTTTGTTTACAAAAAAAAAATTAAAATAATGTAAAATGTAAAAAAAAAATCTTTTCTTAATCGTTTCAGTTTCATGCCAGGAAGAAAAAAGTCTTCCAACACATAGATCTCTTTCTTTCAGAAATTGTGAAAACCACAATTTTAGTTTTATTAGTATGGAATAGAAAGAATTTTATTTTTTTACCAACTTACACGTGTTACATCAAAATGGTAATGAAGAATTTTTTGTTACTGTTATGAAAATGAATTGATTAGGCTATAAAAATCAACCACATATTTTTTTACATACATACATTTTCATACATAAAAAACATTTTTCATAAAAAAAGCCCAAGGTCCACAAAATTTTATATAGGTTTTACTCCCTATATGATGCAGAACCCCCCCTTAGCGTACTATTAACTAATTTTGAAAGACCTTATATATTAAGATCACAATGAAGTGATACTTACCTATGAAATGAGATGCCATCACTTTTCCCAATATTTTTGGTATGATTTTTGCAATATCGCAACACACAACCGGGCATAATGACTGGCGCGATGCGAGCCGCAGACGGACGGCAGCGAGCGCGCGGACGGCGCGGCGCGTCCGCCGCGTTCGGTCGCTCGCGAGCTACTAGTCTCAAGAGGGTCCCTCCGCGTAATGGTTACTCCACCGCGGTGGAGCGAAGGCTGTTGCCCGGGTAAGAGGTCTAGTAGAATACATGATACGTCATTGGTGTGATGCGAGTTGATACGCGATTGAATAGCGAATGAATACTGTCTGTGCCACAGACAACATGCGAAATGCACACTAGAGCCACGGCTCGATGATGTAAACGCGGCGCCTACCTAACCTATTAGCTTACTCCACGTCACGATTATACAGCAGATAATGAATAATAGACGCGTAGGTACTACCTACCTACCTAGATTTCTATCTAGTCGCTAGCCGACAGCGCCGCCGACAGTAAACAACGTTTTGAGAATGTGGGTGTTGTGTATACGTGTATTTTAGTGTGTTGTATGTACAGCTATGAATGTAATCGCAGTCGCGTCTGCTGCCTTGAACTTGATATGATGAATTGATGACTGACACCAACGACAAAATTGTAACATTATTTCAATTGCTCGACTCTGCCTGAACTTATAGAATCTATATTTTAGAAGTTTTGAGGATGCATTCAATTAATCAGGAAACGAAAGCTGAAAGAGAAAATTGTGGATGTGTACGTAGTTACCAACTTTGAAAAGTTTCAGTAAAAAAAAAGAGCATTGGCCATAATAATTTCGCCAATGTCAATGTTTAATTGTTTTATTAGGGTTCCGTACCCCAAAGGAGGAAAAAAAACGGAACACTTTATTGTCTGTCTGTCTGTCTGTCAAGACCCTTTTTCTCGGGAACGGATAGAGATATCAAGTTGAAATTAATATGAAACACTAAGGTCTACGTTTCCTCGGAGGTGTAAAAAAATGTAAGCTTCTAAGTCAACGCACAAACAAGATACGGCGGCCATGTTGCCCATTTATGTCACACTAGCTGTTGCCCGCGACTTCGCTCGCGTGAAATTCGCATTTTAACGAAGAATGTAGGTAGGCAACTACGGGCGAGGCCGAAGGCCGGGCTGCATCCTGGAAGACAATAAACCTTCTCGATGAAAGTAAGTAACTAAGGGCGAGGCCGAAGGCCGAGCTGCGTTCAGGAAGAAGATAAACCTTTTTAAAGAAAATAAGTAACTAAGGGCGAGGCCGAAGGCCGAGCTGTATTCTGTAAAACGATAAACGTTCTCAAAGAAAGTAACTAATTATGGGCGAGGCCGAAGGCCGAGCTGCGTTCAGCAAGACTATAAACCTTCTCGAAGAAAGTATGTAACTAATGGCGAGGCTGAAGGCCGAGCTGCGTTCAGGAAGACGATAAACCATCTCGAAGAAAGGAAGTAACTAAGTGCGAGGCCGAAGGCCGAGCTCTGTTCATGTAAATATTAAAACTTCCCAAAAAAAAGGAAGTAATATAGTGCGAAGCCGAAGGCCGAGCTGCATTCAGGTAAACAATAAACCCTCTTCCGTCCTCGGGTCTCGCCCTTAATGACTTGCTTTTTTCGATATAATATAATATCATTTACGCGAGCGAAGCTCGGCCTTAGTCGCTTAATTTCTTCGAGAAGGTTTATTGTTTACCTTAACGTATTTCGGCCTTCGACATCGTTCTTAGTTTCTTTGTTTGAGAAAGTATATGGTTTAGCTATACGCAGCTCTTCCATCGGCGGCGTCGTCTTTAGTTAATTTCTTCGGGAATAATATCGTTTACTTGATCGGAGCTCGGCCTTCGGCCTCGCCCTTAGTTACTTACTTTCTTTGAGATAGTTTATTATTTATCTGAGCGTAGCTGGGTCATCGCATCGTCCTCACTTTATTTCTTACTTTCTTCAAGAACCGGGACCAAGTTCACCCGGTATTATGGGCTGATATCACGGATGTTGTAGGTGATGTAGCCAACCGAGTCAGTTTCAATAAAACAAAAGAAGATTTCGCACTTAGTTACTTCCTTTCTTCGAGATGGTTTATCGTCTTCCTGAACGCAGCTCGGCCTTCAGCCTCGCCATTACTTACATACTTTCTTCGAGAAGGTTTATAGTCCTCCTGAACGCTGCTGGGCCTTCGGCCTCGCCCATAATTAGTTACTTTCTTTGAGAAGGTTTGTCGTCTTTCAGTATACAGCTCGGCCTTCGGCCCTTAGTTACTTACTTTCTTCGAGATAGTTTAATAATATCAGAACGAAGCTTGGCCTTCGGCCTCGCCTTAGTTACTTAATTTCTTCAAGAAGGTTTAGCTTCTTCCTGAACGCAGTTTACTTACTTAGTTACTTACTTTCTTCGAGGTGATTTTTTATTATTTATCTATACGTAATTCGGCCTTTGGCCTCGCTTTAGTTAATTACTTTCTTCGAGATGGTTTATGATTTATCTGAACGTAGCTCGGCCTTCGGCTTCGCTTTAGTTACTTTATTTGTTTAGCTGACTTTCTTCAAGAAGGTTTATCTTTTTCCTGAACGCAGTTCGGCCTGCGGCCTCGCCCATAGTTACTTGCTTTCTTCAAGAAGGTTTATGGTGTTCCAGAGTACAGTTCTGCGTCCGCCCTCGCCCTTAAAAAAAGTTACTTATTTTCATCAAGAATGTTTTTCTTCTTCCTGAACGCAGATCCGCCTTCGACCGCGCCTTCAGTTACATACTTTCTTCTTTTGAAATACGAATTTCACGCGAGCGATGCCGTGGGCAACAGAAGTATAAATTGCATCAATGACATCGACAAAACGCCAACTTTCTTCTTCCTGAACGCAGATCCGCCTTCGACCGCGCCTTCAGTTACATACTTTCTTCTTTTGAAATACGAATTTCACGCGAGCGATGCCGTGGGCAACAGAAGTATAAATTGCATCAATGACATCGGCAAAACGCCAACTTTAATTTTTTTTTATATAAAATAATTTGTCACCGGCCAGCTCAGGTAACGATGACAGGTCTCCGTTGTCAACTTGATATTTTAAATTTTTTTGCATTTCATGAATCAAATATTCCTCACCGGCCAGCTGACCCCAAAAACAACTGTCATGAAACCTTTACTTTGGACTACGTGATTTTAAATGCACAATAATTTTTATATTTATTTTGACTTTTGATATTTTTTTTTATTTATTATGTTACTCCGGGATATAAACTGTCACTATACAAAGTTTCATCAAATACAGTTCAGTGGTTTTTGCGTGATGCGCGTACAGACAAACAAACAAACAAAAATTTTAAAAACTGTTCTAACATGTTCAGTATCTCATTTTAAGCCACCCTGGTTAGTTTTTTTCCGAATACATTCAATGTACAGACTTTCTTACGTTTACGATTTTATTATATGTATTATTATTATTATTATATGTATATAGATGTATAGATATAGATGTATAGATATTTTGCTACTTGCAAATCAAATCAAAACCTATAGAGTACTTCCCGTTAACCTAGAATAATGAAATTTGGTAAGAAGCAAGGGCACAAGTAAAGGAAAATACAGATTTTTATTTTTTAGTTATGTCATATAATAATTTTTTTTTTATTTCAACTGAACGAATGCCTGACAGTCAAACCATTGGTGTAGTTTTTTTAAGCGTTTCGTGATTTTCCAAAACACAAAATTACTTTTGTACACACTTACACAATACAAATATATTATTGTGATGGTAAGGAACCCTCGATGCGCGAGTCCAACTCGCACTTGGGGACTTTTATAATGACGATTGGTTGGTGTGATGATATTATTAGATATTTTATGATAAATAATAATCCAACGGTTGTAAAGTTAAATAACAAAGGAACACTTGTTGTTGTTAGAATTATTTAATTTTATGCATGATCGACGATCGGTCACTAATTCAAAATACCTATGTAGGTATACTATAAAGATAAAATGTTACATAACATTAAAAATGTGCATGCACATGCATGCATGGCCTGTATGTACATGCACATGCATGGCCTGTATATACACGCACAGTATTGTATATTATTAATTATAAGTTTGTAAAGTTGGTCGATATCGAGGTTGTTATCTATCATTCTTATCAGATTATGTGTGAGCAAAGCAAACAAGGCCAAATTATTTTGATACTCACACTTTAAGCAGGTTTATCGATACTATTTTTATTTGATAAAATATTGCTATAAAGCGTTCACTTTGCGAAAATCCTACTTAAAATATGAATTTTCCGTAAATGAACAACTTTAAAGTAGGTAGCTCTATTGTGTAAACAACTCAAAATAATGCGTTGACTCAAAATCGCTTGGAACAAGAAAATGATTCGGAACTAATTTTAATAATATACACAATATTAAAAAAAATATTTTAATCTCAAGTTAGCATAAACGCAACACTCTCTCTCGTCTCGTACAAAATAACAATCGGCAGCACATAACTTATGTTTAAAGTCCACCAGCGAAGTACAGAACGACAGTGACGCCCATGTACCACTTGATGAAATAAGGAACCATGAACCCGAGAGCGCGCGCTGGCTGCGGCAGCACCACGATAGCGTACACGATCGTGTGAATAAATCTGAAGGCGGTGTAGAGCCGGAAGAGCAGCGTCGCCAGCCAGACTGAAGGGCCGGTCAGGATGTACATGAATCCGATCACGAAAAAGAACGGAATGTTCTCCAAGTCGTTGAGATGTGCGCGTCGCACGCGCTCCACGTCCGGGTCGTCGAACTTTATCTTGACACCCTTCCTCAGATCTTCGGGATTGGAGACCGCACCCTTCCGAGCCCTCGTTAATCCGGTGAAGATCGACAGGAACAGCACTTTGAGCACTAGAATAGCGCTGTACACGATGTACGTTTGCAGCAGCGGGTTATCCAATGAAATTGAAGCCATTTTGTTGAATATTTGCTCGGTTAAGTTGTGTGTTCACCGCAGCGCCGAGAGCGGTGTTGTTCGAGCGAGTGCCGAACGAAACTGTTCTGAAGTGAACCGAGGCGATGCCCCCGCGTGTATATTTATAGATATAAGTAGTTGCTTAGTCATGGTGATAAGATGGATGTATAATTTGTTGACTGCTGGAGTTGGTTGGAGACTAAAATTATGTAAGTAGGTAGGTGCATGTGATATTGGTACCTTCTTTCACGATATTGGTGATAATTTACCATTTGATTTAATAATTTTCTACAAACACAGCGTTACCGTCATTCTGCGAGCTTCACCTTGACACCTATCGGGTATTCGTAAGTAATAAATAATGCTCGTAAGAACCTTCCTACCAGAGTAAATACAGCGCTAATAAAATTGGTATCATCGCAACGATGTCTTAAGGCACGCTGACTAAGTTTAGGTCACAGCCAGCCAGGTCACGTCGCGACGACAAAAGCCTAGGATTATTGTTGAAATCACTTTACTTTTTACTGGCTCTGTCTTTTTACTGGCTTTACTAGAGCTACGGAAATGTCGGAGTTCTCGCTTGACTAAAATACTGCAGAAGCAATAAAACGTCAGTATTGTTGTTTGAAACAGAATTTACGATCTTCGCTTTGAAGCTGTCACATGCACGTAGGTACCAGGAAACGTTAAACGCGCGTCAATATATGAGCAGAAAAGCATTAAAGATCCTTTGAAGTGTAATTATTCAGTAACGAAAACACGAAAAATGTAAAATGTTACATGACTCAGGTGTCCTTTTGAATACAACAAACTGTTAAAAAAACACTAATGATCAAATTATGTAAACTATATGTAACGTCTAGCACCCGCGTGAAACTTAAAATGACCTATACCCAGCTCATAGCGTGGCCTAGGGTTGTGAGACCGCCTTGAAGCTCGGTGGCCTCAAGCACAAAAACTGACGGATTCTCCTCTAGGTTCTCGACTTCCCCTACCTAAGGTGTTTACCTATCGTAGTGATGATGATGACGATTGATGATTCTGTTGATGATTATTGAAGACCCGATAGCTTTTGTCCGCGACTTCATTCCCTTGTATGACGCTGCGCGTTTTGCAAAGTCAGGACATCAGCTATTATTCCTTATGGGCCTAGACAATAACTTTGAACGTAACAAACAGAGGGACGCCATTTGACTAGTAGATGATGATTAATGACGATTGTTTGCAATGATAACGATGACTCGCCTGCCCTGTGCTCAGGAGTACCTGGCCTCGCAAGGAGTTGAGCTGCAGCAGGTCGAGCAAATGCCCGAGGAGCCCCGCGTGGAGAAGAAGCGATGGCGGCAGGAAGTGCGTCAGCTGATCCAAGGGCCGCCGACGCACGAGCGGGTCGACCCGCTGTGGCGCTACCTACACTACGACGGCAAGGTGCTTCGGTTAGTTGAGCCCTAAATTCCTGATGTGTCTGAATCATTCTTAATAAGAATTTCTTATATATTTTTTTGCTGGAAAATCAGGCATAGCCAATTTAACCCGACGAACACTTGCTGATTCAGCTTTAACCAACCACGTTGCTGTAGGAGTGGGGAAATAATTATGTTCACTGAGTCACTGCTGAGACCGGATTCCAAACGTTGACTGTGAAACAGAAGAACGATTTTAAAGTACTGCCGTTTGGAAAATGTTTTCAGTCAACTACAACGTTCTAAATAATACAAAATAGTGTTCGTAAAATGAGGGATCATCTTCTTTCAGATCTACATAAGCCCACTCGTATGTCCTTCCATCCGTCCGTTCGTCGTAACCGATTTTCTCCTGAAACAATACCTAACATGATCACCGTATACTTGAAAACACATCACTTGCTTGAAATGCCATTTTCTTCCACTTATTTTAGTTTTACTCACACGCATAGGCTAATGTCCAGCCGATATTATGTAAATGCCTTACCCCTATCAAATTGTCATAAGGCGATCTGACGTGGTCCGCCCTTGGTCCAGCCCAGAGGTACCTTTTGGCACATAACAGTATACTTTAACTAAATATTATATGCATACTTACCCTTAACCTCTTCTTCTGAGGGCTATCACGTAAAATTATACACGCGGCTGGAAAAAATGTGAAATTATGTAGAAGAAAAAAATAAGAATTCCTCTTGAAAAATGTTAAAATATTATTTGTTTTATATATTTCCACCCACAAGGGCGAACAATTAATAAATGTACGCTCTGCATACTGTCGGAGCCTAGAAAATCCCTGATTGCACATACCTAACCCACATTTTGACAGAGCGCAACAATGTTTGATCGCATTTGTCGTCAAAACATTTGCTTTTCCGCAAATATATAAACTACTAGCTTTTACCCGCGGCTTCACTTCGCGTGACTTTATCCTCACAGCTCAGGCCGCCGATGACGTAGCCTTATACCCTAAAACCATCTTGAGGGATGGCAGAATGTAACAGTGAAAACCGTATGTAAATCGATAAAGTGGTTCTCGAGTTATAAGGATACACTCATATATTGACGTACGTAACGCGGTCGTTCGCCCGTAGTTTCGCTTTATTTGTTAGGATTTTAAACAGTTTAAAACCTTCTTCTTACGAGCTTCGCTTATTATTGTCAGTACCCAGTGACGGCGCTGCACGGTATACATCAAGTTATAACTCTACTTAAAAATAAAAACACGCAAATAGGTAAAATAAATAATTTTGGGAGAACGAAAAATTATAGTTTGCATACAGTATAAAGCTTTTTATTTTGTATGAAAGTATGACAGTCACCCGTTGCTCTTTGACGTATTTCCAGTGGCTGACATAATTTCACGTGATAGCCTGCTACGACAGCAGGAACGGGTTACAGACCGTATATTTTTTACTACAAACTTCCTCAAGTTTATTTGGCTACTTGTATTCAGTCAGGCTCCCTCTCGTGGTGATAAAACGCGAGGAGGTACTCCATGCAAACGGCCATAAAGTAGTACGGTTTTTCGAGTACTTGTAGAGTTTACCGCTTTCCGGTGTACAAATACAAATTATAACGTGTGCACAATGTTGTCGGCTTTGTACAAACCACAGTGCAGTACCTAATGAAACCAAGTTATGTACCTAACGGTAGGTACTTGGTGCGAGTAGTGTTCATGGAATTAAATAACCTCCATTTTTTTAAGTCGGTCAAAAATAAACTTATAATATTTGGTGCTGGCAGAAGTCGGATAACATTAATTTATTTATTTATTTATTTCTTCGGTAAGGCAACAGTTTATTCAGAAAAAGATAATAGAAATAGTAACACTATTCAAAACCAATTTCAGTTCTTATGATCAGGTGTGTGTCGTACTTGACATAACCTAGGTACCTACGTACAATGTAAATATATGTATAACATTATTTGCCCAAAAGATGATGCAACATGCCGAACTATTATGTACTACGAAATATATACTAGGTAACTTCGTCATGGTGATCGAAAAGATAATTTGTACGTTTATCTTAGGCAACAGCGATAGAGCTGTTTGTACACTTGCAGACATTGTGTAATAAATAAATTGTCTAACTACAAATAAGTCAGATAATTTCAAACTGTAACCGTTATTGAATAAAATTATATACAGTTGTCCCCACTGACTTATCAAACAAAATTTATTAAATTCGGAGGTCGTCCCTCTCATAGCTTCAAAAAAAAAAAAGGATGAGGTCCTCAATACGATGGGTATTTTTTTTTCATAGCCATTTCAACACTCACCTATGACTTCTCTTATTCGAAACTGTATACGTGTATTTGCCGTTAAAACGCTACATGATACGGAAATACACAGTAGGAACTGCAAAGGTGCGCCAGGAATTTCACTGACACGACACCGGAAAATTGAACCGCGGGTACAGCAATGAGCGATGAGCAGCGAGCTAGCGGGGCGACTTGCGAACCAAAAACAGACACGATGTTATTTCATTTGCTAGCATGAAGTGTGTTATTTAATTCAGGAATACAAGAAACCTTGCAGGAATCAGGTTTCAGGAACACTTTCACACGTTTTAATTTAATTTATTTCTATTCTCATTATATTGTAATTTTAATTTAATTATTTTGTTTTAATTTTAAATATGTATTTTTATTGTAGTTCTATTTTATATACATAAATTTAATCTAACGTAAAAGTTGAGCATATTTAGCCTATAATTACGTGGTCTAGAGTAATTTAAGTGGTTTAGTTCTTAAATAGAGCATCCAAGCGTTCTGTTTAAGACGAAACGCAGACGTTGAGAAATTTGCTGTCGCTTTCTAACGCCAATATATTTATGATTGGCTACAAAAAAATATTTTTGCTTAATAAATAAAAATGAAATGGCTGAGTTTAAGCAATAAAATTGTAAATGTATTTACGCGAAATAGCTGTTTTATGAAAACAATCGACAATATCGAAGTTTCGTATTCCTTCAAATGTGGACAGACTTTTAATATATTTTTTCACCATCCATCGTATTAGTAGTAAATAATTATGTCTATACGTTTTGACTCGTATGTCTTAAAAGTTTATACTGTATGTCGGTTGACGGTGTTAAATTTTATGAATTTTTATAGGCCTATAATAAATACCCTATCAAAAAAAGCAAAAGACAAAAAAAAACGCCGGTAGCGAATACCTATCTACGCTATAGCGTATTAAAAAACGTGGCATAAATAGGGATACGTGTTTGTGGACAAAACGCTGTCCGCGTATCGTCTAACAATTTGCCAACAATCCCGTCGCGCGAGGCTCTCCTCTTAAATATTAGTGTGTCCCGGCAGTGGCACAAGCCACGCCTCAGCGACGACTATGAGGCGCCGCCACCGCGGCCGACGAGACGCGACCATGCGACGGGCTCGTCACACGCACAGAAGCTTCAATCCTTTTGAGATGGATAGATAGAGAGATATTAGAGACAATTTTTTCTTTGATATTTACTTTCAAATTGTAACAATCTTAACACTTTATAGTTCAACAGTATAGATAATTCGATTTTGAATAATCGAATTAATGACAGCAACTTTAAACACAAGTGCAACCTCGGGCGCAACAAGGGGCGCAACAAGAGACCTGTCTTGCCGGCATAGCCTTCACAACCCTTACAAATAAATTATTATATGTGACATCGGCAATTTAGTGGCCAATGATAAGGTGCCGTGGAACGATATCATGCTTCGTGTGCATACTTGGAAATAATGATTCCAATTAGTAAGAGTTACGTACAGTTCGATCTACATAGAAGTGGTGAAAATCTCTATGGAACTTCACCACCTTCGGCTAAAATGAACATGGCACAACTTCGGGAAACATGTAATTGGCCATACTTGAGGCATAAAAAAATAAGTGTATCAATATTGTGAATGGCTGTATGTTTTTTAATGTAAATAAATAAATAAAAAAAAATGCAGCTGTCTGTTGACTCCTGTCAACTGTAACCTGTAACAGCCCGAAGACACACTCACCGGAAATTCCGGTCGGAGTTTCCCGGTCGGAGGTACACATACACATACATAGACATACGGGCACATATGCTATGCAGGACCAGACACTAGGAAAGGATCGCTAAGATGAGGAAGAACTTAGAAAAATCGACCGGAAGAAAATGTTGGAAAACGCAGTGAAGACAGACTCTGCCTGTCTTGGACAACCACGCGCAGCGAGTAGACGACAGCTGGTAATTCCCCTCCGGAATAGGCGATAGTCCCAACTTCCGGCGAGTGTATCTTTGGGGGTGGTGAAAAAAGTTGTGTTGTGAATTTACTGGATACGTAACGATACGTTTGTATCACATATGCCTGGCTAATAAAACTCACAGCCTTTATAATACGTAATATTGTCCCAAATAAAACATAGTGACGCATAATAACGATGCGGACAACACGGTCAGGGGTTGGACTTCCGAACAATGGATACGAGTAGGGATTGGGCATTACTTTTACGAGTTGCCCGGCGAACTGGATCAGCGTTGACCAAAGAATTCAATGGATAGAAGTGAATCCGTGTTCGGTGAGGAAAAATAAAAAAAAACGGCCAAGTGTGAGTCGGACATGAGCACCGAGGATTTCGCACAACAATTAAAAAAAAACGCATTTCCGTTATGGGACCCCTCTTAATTTTTTACTTTTTCTATTTTTATTACTTGTAATAACACATATTCTGTGACATGAGCACCGAGGATTTCGCACCACAAATAAAAAAAAACGCATTTCCGTTATGGGACCCCTCTTAATTTTTTACTTTTTCTATTTTTATTACTTGTAATAACACATATTCTGTGAAAAATTCAACCGGCTAGCTATTACGGTTCCAACGATACCGCCATCGAAGGGACGGACGGACGGACAGACAGAGAGACAGACAGACGGTTTAGTAATAAATAGGCTTACGTACGAGGTAATCCTAAAACTATTTAAAAAAATATAAAAACCGCCTTCAAATATTTATGAAATAAAAAAAAATCTAACCCTAGAGTTGAAGGCGGTCGGTTATTTTTGCTTGCTTTTAAAAACACGAAATCAATACATGTAATAAAATACAATATGTACTTCTATCCCAGTCACACTTACTTGTTGACTCAAGGATCTTTTTAATCGGCCAAGTTTAATGCGGAGGCAGCGTTGTTTGCGTTTGTCTCGGGCGAGGCACGGCCACACTAACCGAGCATTTGCCTGGCCGAGCGTGGTTGCTCGCTCAGTCTGAACGATGATGGTGTGTATTTGTAGGTTATTTTGGATTACGAGTAAACAGTAGCAGTTCTATACTTTTGAATTATTCTGCGTTGAGGTCAACGAATTAAAATTATCGGGAAGTGGCATACAATACAACGCACCGAATTGAGGCGTGCTATTTGTGAGCATTCAGCACACTCTTCAATCGTTGTCTCCCATATACGTATCAAATTTTCATTTAAAACCGTCTTACTCTATCGACGTTCACAGAGCGGAAACGTAACGTGATGTATGAGGCGCTCGCGCACTTACGCTGTTTTAAATATTGGCAATATATAGAAGAACTCCAATCGCACCTTTCTACCGGTAAAATGTATAACGAGGGCCTGTCCAGAAAGTAGAATGTCGTTGGTTGAGGGAGTTTTATTAGTGCGCGATAAACACAATAACACATTACGATACGGTGATTACGTGGTAAATGTAGCCGAGAGCAATTCGCTAGATTGATGGGCCGCCTGCGGGCTTCTGCGATTGATGATGGGCCGAGTTCATAATGTCTCCTTGTAAAATTAGAACGGTTTTTGTCTTTCAAAGCAAACATGTTTATTACATAGCTTTGACTTTGGCCGTGGTTTAGACTAAAAGTTATTGAAGTAAGCAATTTCGAGTATGAATTAATTAATTATGGGCAAACTGTGCAGCTCGACTTCCCAATACAAAAGCAATCGAATGATTACTTCGGAACTGTTTGGAGTAGGCTTTTTTAGGTTTCCGTATTCCGTATCCCGTACGGAAGCCTATTACTAAGTCTACGCCGCCGTCGTCTGTCTGTCTGTCTGTCCTACTGCTGTATCTTTGGAACCGTAATAAGTAGCCGGTTGAAATTTTCACAGAATATTATGTGTTATTTATTATGGTGGATATAGAAACAAATAATAAAATATAGAAAAGGTAAAAAATTAAGGGGGATCCCCATACAAGAAACGTGTTTTTTTTTGTGTTGCGGAAACCTAGGTGCGCGATTCCGACTCGCACTTGGCCGGTTTTTTTTACTTTGTATAGATTTTTCTACTTCAGGTCTGTGCCTCTACATACACACCACACGCTGTATCTCGACAACCGGGATGAACAGAGTAATGGGTGTTGTCCTGCAATAACTCTTGCACTCCAACGACCACCGCGTTTAACAATGTATTAGGACAAGATAATTATCAAGCAGCGAGTAAGGCACGAAGACCCACATGCTGCATGACTCGGTGGAAGGATATAAAATGTAAAATTATTTTGGACAAATAGTTTTGAAGGGAAGATTGGGGTGGGGGGAGGGGTCGAGGCACACTAGCATGGAACTTCCTATTGCATCTAGAATTGCACACAGACAAAAAAAATCAATGAGAAAACATGTGTAATATTTAATGAGTGTGCATAAAACTACTAACAGTACGGATGTTAATCCTCATGTTTTTACCGCCGCCGATCCCTTTTCGAGCGAAAAAATACATAAAGAGGTCCTAGTAGTGAAGCCGAACCGCGGGCCGAGCTCGTAGCAGATTAATATTCCAACTTTATAACGAGATCTGTCATCGGCCGACCGGCGCGGCGGGCTTCTTCTATGCACTCATTAAGAGGATAGATTAGCCTTTTCTTTATATCAAACTAAATGTAGAGTGTTTTCATTTTACGAAGGCACGAGGGGTACGAGGTAGGAAGGGATGCGAGAGGCGACCGCGCGGAGCTCAGTAGAGAACGAACTCGGTGCCCGGTCGGTACACACGTTCTACACGTCTCCGCGTCATCGCTCCGTCGAACCGAGTCGTTCCCTACTGAGCTTCGCGCGGTCTCGCACCACTTCCTACCTCATACCCGTCGTGCCTTCGTAAAATCAAAACACTTTAACAGTATAATTATTATATTGAATTTTTTTTTTGGAAAGCGCTACATGTGGCTCATTTACACCAAGATTGACCCGAGACCTCTCGCAAGAGAAGCCGACACGCCCAAGCCACTCCGCCACCCGCCGCATATATTTATTGCACTCAAATGAAGTATGCGCAAAAGGTAACACTTAATGTCTAAGGTATTTTTTCCAGTATACCTTTGTAATATAATATGTAACTGCTAGGTGAGTGGCGGAAAGAAAATATGAGATTACTATGATACGAAACATATACAATACACTTAAATATTAATAGTTACGTAGGTTGTACGATTATGTATACATAGATATTTTATATTACATCAGATACATACATAAGTAAGGATATACTAAATATACCTGCTATTTACCTAAGTATTCACTAATTCTGAACATAGAAGACATAATTTGTAGACCACAAAAGTTTCAAAACATTCATAGATTAACTGAAATGAATATCTACAACCTATATTATAAGGTCTTTCCATACTAACTGCAAATATTTTGGGAGGGACATTTTTAGCATTCGTTTTCGAGAAATTTAACAAAGTATGTCTATCTATTGAGGAAAACTTTAAATTTCACGAACACTAATGCTACTGAATTTTTTTCTTAACTTTATTATGATTGGTATGTGTCTCTCCCAAAATATTTTCAGTTTGTATTTAAACATCTTATAATAGACAGGGTGTCCCCGGACTGGTGTAGTTTCTTTAAGGAGGATATTCTACGCTATGTAACAAACATATTTAATTAACATAAAAGAAGTAGGGTTCTAGGTACGCCCATTGCGGAGATAGAATTTTTTAATGTTATTAATGTAGTGTAATGTTGTAATGCTCTAATCGGGCGCGCGCGGGCCAGCGGGCAGCGGGAATACGTACGGACGCGACGCGACTGAACGCAAACAGATAGCCCGCCCCTCCCGCGTACCGCCCGCGCCCCGCTGCGCCGCCGGCTGCTCCGCCCGCGTACCGCCCGCCGCTAAAGGCGCCCACACATTGTAGTAGGCATTTAATTTGTTAGGAAATCCTATTTAAAAAAATCTTACACCAGTGCTTTTGTGACAAGGTGTAGAATAGCCTCCTTAAAGGGCCTACACCAGTCCGTGGACACTCTATAACATCTATAACGACTGACTGCCTTTCCGCCAAATATGATTGTATTCATTGCACGCATGCAAAATGTTTGTGGAACAATAAATAATGTGTATTCTTCTAACATCGAAAATGACTAAAGGGTTTGTCTAACACGTTCAGCGCAATATTTATACGCGACATCGCTATAGGATTTATTTGAAAGCGTAGGGGCGAGGAATCGCGAGTTTTTGCCGGCTTTTTGTTCAGCGCCAACGTCCATGTAAATATTTGCAG
This sequence comes from Nematopogon swammerdamellus, assembly GCA_946902875.1. NCBI lineage: Eukaryota > Metazoa > Arthropoda > Insecta > Lepidoptera > Adelidae > Nematopogon > Nematopogon swammerdamellus. The sequence goes on from OX336336.1 coordinate 21,884,761, forward strand.
CTTTAAAGCCGATCGTTTTGTGAGTATGCGAGTAGGTACATAATATTTCCCTTTCCTCGTGTTGTCGGTTTATTCGCCTTTGAGGGATAATCGCTTTGTGGGAAAAACTAATCCTTAAATAATGATAATGAATTTTAATACAAATAGGTCAATAATTAGTATTACTTTCTTGCTTCGGTATACGCTTTCATGGCACTACCCACACGCGCTTCATACATACGAGTAAAAAGTTGTTTTAACTTCCATCATCTTTCCCTTTAAATGTTTATACATCAACATCCTGTCGTAATATAATATAGATACTTACTGGTAAACATTATTACCTTGAAAGCCTCCGTCTAATATATTTTCAGAGTTTGGTAGATGAGTCCCGACTCAAACCGGCAAAGCGACGGAAATTGCTCACGACTTGCGGCTGGAGTGCGGCGCCGGGGCGGGGGAGGGGCGTTAGCCACGTCTGACGTCTCTCTCAGCGTTTCAACCATCACAAATTGCGTTCTATTTTCAAAATAAATTGTGCACGCAAGTGATTCGATAAGCGATAAGCCAAAATGTTGCTGGGTTTAAAATAACGGATGAGTTTTAAAATACATACTTACATGCATACATAACACACACTGCATCCCGACAATCGGGGTAAGCAGCATGCATAATTTTTGTTTGCTTTAGCACCGCCTTCAACTCTAGGGTTCGTTTTTTTTTGTATTTCATACATTTTTGAAGGCGGTTTTTATATTTTTTTAAATAGTTTTTTATTTCACAGTTTTTTTTAGTAATTTTTTGCTATTAATGTACTTCGGCCTCGCGATTCCTCCTCGCTTTCCAATCCGATCTTGACCAAATTTAAATGGGACCACACGGGAAGCACCAGCTTTCAAATAAAAAAAGAATCATCACAATCGATTCACCCAGTCAAAAGTTCGGAGGGGACAAACATAAAAAAAGTGGTCAAGTGAACCTTGTTCACGCGCCGAGGGTCCCGTAACCGCACTGCTTCGCTTTCATCTAATCATATTTTCTACCATGGTGCGGTCAGGCTTTGGATGGGTAGCCGTACGACCGTGGTTCGGCTGGCTGTGGTTCGGATTTTAGTTGAAACTATAGTTTCATCCCTTTATGTACAAACTAGCTGAGCCCGCGGCTCCGATCGCGTGAAATTCGTATTTCAAAGAAGACAGTAAGTAACTAGGGGCGAGGCCGAAGGCCGAGCTGCGTTCAGGAAGTCGATAAACCATCTCTAAGAAAGTAAACAATTAAGGGCGAGGCCGAAGGCCAAGCTGCGTTAAGGTAAACGATAAACCTTCTCGAAGAAAGTAAGTAACTGAGGGCGAGGCCGAAGGCCGAGCTACGTTCAGGAAGACCATAAACTTTCTCGAAGAAAGTAAGTAACTGAGGGCGTGCCGAAGGCCGAGCTGCGTTCAGGAAGACGATAAACATTCTGGAAGACAGTAAGTAACTATGGGCGAAGCCGAAGGCCGAGCTGCGTTCAGGAAGACGATAAACATTCTCGAAGACAGTAAGTAACTATGGGCGAAGCCGAAGGCCGAGCTGCGTTAAGGAAGAGGATAAACCTTCTCGAAGAAAGTAAGCAACTGAGGGCGAGGCCGAAGGCCGAGCTGCGATCAGGAAGACTATAAACCTTCTCGAAGAAAGTAAGTAACAAAGGGCGAGGCCGAAGGCCGACCTGCGTTCAGGAAGACTATAAACCTTCTCGAAGAAAGTAAGTAACTGAGAGCGAGGCCGAAGGCCGAGCTGCGTTCAGGAAGAGGAAAAACAAATCCCCCCCACCCCTTTAAATGTGAAATCCAAAAACCCTGAAACACTTAATTATTTATTTATGATGAGTAGCTAGAATTATGATTTTCATGTTCCTAACTTTAAAAAAACCGATACTCCTAAAAAATTTTTAACCCCCCGTTTCCCCCCCACCCCCCCCCCCCCCCACCCCTTAAAATGTGAAAAGCCAAAAATCCTGAAACACGTCATTATATTTTATTTATGATGATTAACCATAATTATGATTTTCAAGTTCCTACCTTTAAAAAACCGATACTTATATAAAAACTTTCACCCCCCATTTTAAAATTTCAGCTTTCTAGACTTAGTAGTTATAGATAGAGAAAAGAAGATAGAGAATAATTATACTCCCTTCCCCTCTCCCCGCGGACATCTCCCCCCCTACCTCAACCCCCGTCTTCAAAACCACCGCCCGACCGACCGTGTAACGTACGTATATATATATATATATATATGAAATGTTCTTATAACTCGAAAACCACTTTATCGATTTACATACGGTTTTCAATGTTACATTTAGTTTCTTCTCAGGATGATTTTAAGCTATCAATCACAACGCTACGTTATCGGTGGCTTGAGCTGTAACCAAAAAGTCACGCGAAAAATTGAAATTTTGGCTGTTCAGACATTTAACTTTATCTCCAAATTTATGAAATTTTGAGGAAAATGAATAGTTTTGTGCACAACTACATTAGAGTACCTATATTGCTTATTTTTTTCAGAATTTTCAAAAAACCCTTAATAGGTTAAAGTTCGGCGACAAAAGTGCAGTTTTTGTCAACTTTTAAACGAAATATTTGTTAAAGTAAACTTATTGTTTATAGCAAAGTTATATATTTTTGAAATTGACTTAACAATACCTATAGAATGACATTACATTTGATTTATTTAAAAAATCAAACAATATTTTTGGTTTACATTTTGGGGTACCCTGTACTTTCCACAGGAATATTAGACAAACTTATCTATAATATATCTAGCGGCAAAAAATACACGTAATTAGGCGTCAGTTTCATCGAAATCGGTTCAGTAAGTCCGGAGATATCTGCGTGTGACCGACAGACAGACAGACGGACAGACAGACAGACAGACACCAGAGCGATCCCATAAGGGTCCCTTTTTCGTATTTTGCGACGGGACCCTAAAAATTAAAAAAATTCAGTCGAATTGAGAACCTCATCCTTTTTTTTTAAGTCGGTTAAATATGGTAGTCTGTGATGATAGAAATATACCTACGTACTCAAATTCACATTTATTTACGCTAAACATAAATGAGTAACGCTACTAACACTCGACATATTCGGATCAGTCCACTGAAGCGGAGGCGCACACATCGGAAACATCTATTAAGAAATATAAATAAATAGAAATACACTATTGAAGTTCGATCCCCCGCTATCTGTGTTAATTTTTCACACGTCTCTATTGAGAGGGAGTCGAGGAGTCCAGACGTAGCCCCATTTATCTTGCGAGATACCATTGTATAGCGGCGTGTTGTGCTGCATAGAGTTGAAAGGTTAATGTTCAACAGTCAAGACCCGCCAGCGAACCGTTTCTCGTTCATATTTTATTTATGAGTTTATTTTTCGAAATTTCTCTTATGCTAGCACCACACATGGCTATATGCACACAAATATTTGGCAAAAATTTCCGTTTCGTCTCCCTCTAATGGCTTGTTTAGAGCGAGATAAAACTAAAATGTTTGCAACAATCACGAATACGAATAACCATGTGTGGAGCCACCATTATATGCAACACCGATTGCTCTGCTCACCCCGATTGTCGGGATACAGGCTTGTGGTATGTATGAATGTATGTATGCGGTCTATATAGGATTTTAGGGAGACTTTAGGTTTACTAGACTTTAAGGTACCTTGGTAAATCTATATGGAATTTCATAAGTTCGGAGACCGGAAGCTGAAAATAAATAAGTAACAATAATAATAATAAATAACACTTGTTTATTTCATGCAGTAACAAGTTAGGTACACTGCTATAAACATTAGACACATTAAAAGCATTTGAACATCAAAAAGAAATTCCAACATGAAAAAATCATTGTAAACATAAATATTCTAAAATCATGAAAATAAAAAACATTTCATACATTCAACATTGAAAATTTAGGTGTATACATGGTGTAAGTATAAATAAAAGAAAAATATGTGGACGTATAGGCGGAAAATAACGAGAAACAATTCTTCACCGATCAGGATCTAGGTTCAACTAGACCTGTGGCGCACTTTCTTTGCTGTAGATTGTAAGTGCCATGGCAAGTTACTTTATATATTTTCCCCGTTAGATTCCTACCGGGGAGCGTTTCCCGAATCCTTTAACCTGGGTGTCCTCAAACGTCGTATTAACAGGCTAGACGGCCTAGCAACTTGTCCGCAAATTTCCCGGCATGACACATCTGAGCGTGGTCTCGCGAGAAGAGGTGTTCTTGGCTCTGTCGATCGAACCATTAGTACCTCGACACAGCCACCCATGTTGGTTGGTATACATAAAAAAACATGGAAAATACGAATCATTTTCTCAAACCCTTAGCAGCCGCCAGCCAGCTATATTTTCGAAGTCTTCGTGTTTAAGAAGCCCTTTGAAAGAGGATACTCAAGAGTAAATCTCTTCGGTCGACTCCCGGGAGAGTGGTAGAGGGCCGTTAAAGCAGTGTTATAGGATATTGTGCAGGTTATTATTATCATCACTTAACGCGCGTACAGGTGCGATGGAGCTACATGCAAAATTAGACCTTGTTGTCCGGTTTTTAAGGCTATTGTCAGTTTATAACTTGGCTTGTGGGTAAATTTTTTATATTTTCCTTGTTAACACGGTGCAAACTATTTATGAAATACGTGGAGTTTTAATGTGCAGTACGAAGTGTAAAGGGATATTAAATAACATCTTTACAACCTTCCCTTCTGGTACCGAATACACACTTATAGATTTTCCAACTATTCCTAGCAAACCAATTCGGAATCATGAATTTAGATCAATATCTAAACTGAATTTCTAAAGGAGTTTCTAAGTTTTTCAGAAATAATACATCAAGTGGTAAGTGGTTGTCAATCTTCTTTCCCCCAGATTCTTCTTTCTTTTCAGTTATGAAACTGCCTCAAGTACCGGAACAATTTTTTTTTATACGAAAGCATCCATTTCCGGAGTAAATCGGATATGTGGTAACGTGTAAAAAATGCAAATATTTGGATTGATTGCTAAAATAAAAAGCTAATTATGTGTGTTACTTATAGAAAACATTTAATAATTTGCTGAAAAAAGCTTATGCAAAATAACCTGGTCCGTTAAACAGTCTAGCTCACTTCATCCGTCAGCGATTGCATCGGACTGCATCCCAGTTCATTTGCAAGTGCAGCTTAGTTCATCCATCGAAATGTCAGCGTTCATTCTGTTCTATTTACTTAACTGAGGGCCCTTAATCCGAGCGAGCGGCGCTCTTCGTAAATCAGCGAGATCCAATCCATAACCCCCTCCCCCACGTACCGCCCCGGAGCAAGAAATACCTACTTCATTAACGTCATAGGAGCTACTCGTAGTTTGTGAAAGAAAGCCGCCAAGTGCGAGTCGGACTCGCGCACCGAGGGTTCCGTACCATCGCGCACAATATATTTATGTTATGTATGTGTTTACTAAAACAATTGAATTTTCGAAAATAAAGAAACGCTTTTTATTGAAACTTGTTTTTATTTGTACCAAACTTACCCTCCATATTAATATAAATTAAATTTGTAGGTATCTAAGTATTGACGAGCGATATATGTGTGCGTCATCAAGATCTATCATTATGTCAAATTTCAAGTTTCTACATTATTTTGTTTTCGAGAAAAACCTCTGACAGACGGACGGACACGGGGGTGATCCGTTTTTACTAAGGTACGGAACCCTAAAATTTGTTCTCTTTACACCGACGACACTATGTAAACATTGACATAATAAAACCAAATTGTGTTTACCCGTATTCTATGTCAGTGATACTTTGTGGTATTTTTTGCGGCTTACCGTAAATTATTATTTGACTCTACATCCAGCTTTAGAAAGAGACAATCCGGTTGTAGATCGTCGTCTCTGTCGCACGCATTCGCACGTCTCTGTGCGACGGAGACGGTGCTCTACAACCAGCTTGTCTCGTTCTTCATTACTTACTGCCGGGTACTGTACATATGTAATTTAGTTAGTATGTTTAGTGTTTACCTTCCATAGCGGTTCACTAAAAGCATATAATACATATATAAGGTCTTTCAAAATTAGTTAATAGTACGCTAAGGGGGGTTCTGTATCGGAAATAGATCACTTTGAAGAACAAAGTAAAAAAAAAAAATTCATGTAAAATCTAAAAAATATTTTTTTAATCGTTTCACTTTCATGCCAGGAACAAAAAAGTCTTGCAACACATAGATCTCTTACTTTCAGAAATTCTGAAAAACCACAATTTTAGTTTTATTAGTATGGAATAGAAAGAATTTGACTTTTTTGTTACTGTTATGAAACTGAATCGATTAGGCTATAAAAATCAACTACCTATTTTTTTATTTAATTAAATACATAAAAAAAGCCCAAGGTCCAAACATTTTTATATAGGTTTTACTCCCTATATGATACAGAACACCCCCCCCCCCCCCCCCCCCCCCCCCCCTTATATAAGAATACTAAAAGTTAGGTAACATTTTGAATTGTCTCTGTACACGCACGCAGGTTCGACTGCGTGTGGGACGACCGTGAATCTGAGAATGGAGAGCTGCGCGACCACAGGCTGTTGTACTTCCTGCAGGACGACACCGTCTCCGTGAAGGTATCTTCTTGATATTCACTGAAAGCTATTAGCGAACGTTCCGGGCGTCTGTCCGTCCGTCTGTCTGTCCGAGGGCTATATCTCTAGAACCGTAATAGGTAGCCCGTTGAAATTAATTTTCACAGAATATGTGTTATTATGGCGGATATAACAACAAATAATAAAAAATTTAAAAAGTAAAAAATTAAGGGGGGTTCCCATACAAGAAACGTGTTTTTTTTTCAATGTTTTTTTTTGTGGGGCGGAAACCTCGGTGCGCCAGCCGACTCGCACTTGGCCGGTTTTTCAGTTTTGTTGTTTATTTAGCCATAAAGCAGACAAGTTTACAACATTTCATCGACAAAAATGCCTATTCATCATCAGTTTTGTTTTGGCCACTTCGATAGTGCATTTTTTTTTTATATACTTATTTTTATCTTCTCATTTTCTAGTCTCATTCGTTAGTCATTCATTGTAATCACATTTTTGCCCACCTACTGTTTTATTTATTTTTAATGAATTATAATTTTTTTTAGGTTTTTAAGTTAAATAAAGTATTTTATATCAAGACATCTGTTAAGTAAAACATTTTTTAGGGATCTGTATCCGTCGTACGGGACCCTGTTACTAAACCCACGCCGTCTGTCTGTCTGTCTGTCCGTCTGTCCGAGGGCTGTATCTCTTCAACCGTAATAGGTAGCCCGTTGAAATTTTCACAGAATTGTGTTATGATGGCCGATATAACAACAAATAATAAAGATAAGAAAAAGTAAAAAGAATTCCCGCGGGTCCCCATATAAGAAACTAAAAAGTGTATGCGCGCCATCTACCGAAAAGAGTATGAAGCATTTTAACTAAGTAATGAATGTTAACTAATATGAAGCATTAACACGCCATAAATGGCGTGAGTGGTGCTGAAAATGCCATGGCGATTCGAAACGCTCGGTGCGCGAGTTCGATTCGCACTTTTTTGCGGCCGGTTTTTTATATTTTAATTTACACAAGCTGTGCCCGCGGCTCCGCCCGCTCTCATATTTCACTTCACTGCTAACCTCATAAGCCATTTAGCGTGACAGTAAGTAGCCTATAGTTGATGGGAAGAATCAAGCTATTCGTAGATTTTTTTTTATTAAAATCGGTTCAGTGGTTCTCGAGTTATAAGCGGACAGACAGACATACACTCAGACACTCAGACACTCAGACAGAAAGCAGACGTTGGATTTTATTATAGGTAAGGATTAATAGTGTAGAATCTGCCTTCAAGACGACATCGTTCACATCGTTACCCAGAAGGTATTAACAGCTCTAAATTATTAGTGTTCACGTCTTTCGTCTTAACTTGGAATTTTTTTCCGTTTGTATAAATCTTTCTGTGACGTGTAAGTAATTGAAACATGTTTACCAAACAGCTCGGCTCATATAACTTCTCCGGTAGAAATTGTTTCTCGTCTTAATTACGTAAGCTGAAACGCGAATTAAAAACGTAGGTTGTAACTATTTTCAGCGATTATGCTTAATTAATTTTCAAAGAGTTTGTATTACGTCGCTGAGCGCAGCGACGTAATAAGTACGTCATTAACATTATTTAATTTCGCTTAATAAAATGAAAAAAAAAAAATTGTACATAAAATTGGCTCTTCGTCCTAAATAACGGTTATGTTTCATGTTAATGTGCAAACCCTTAAGAATTATTTGCTAAATTTACGACCACTTCTGGGTGCTAACTGTTTTCTCGATGAAGACATTAATAAGAAATTTAAGGTAATGGTCTTTAACAACATCGAATATTTCAATTTGATATGTAAGTTATATTCTTCTTGGCGAAGAGCGCCTTTGACCTTTTAACTGTTCGGCGAGTTTATGCCTCTTGTATTCGATTGTAGGTCTAACGAAACACTTCATGGGACGAGCTGAAGCAAACTCACGCATGTAACAAACAAGCAGGGTTGCCAGATGGTTCAGTTGAAAAAACCGGACATTTTTCATCAGAGGGCCGTTGATTTTTCAAGCAAATGCTTAAAAAAATCTCGATTCAGGAACAAAATGTTTCATTATCTTTAATTTTTAAAATAAAATAGAGATAGAGAATAAATAAGAGGCAGTCAGCAATTTATTGAGAGTATTATGGTTGAATTGATCGAACTGAATGCAATATCGAAGAACCCGCTAATATTAGTATTAAAAAATGTTCTGAACAAAATAAATATTTGCGTTATGTATATGAAGAAAAACCGGACGTTTGAATGTCAGGTTTTTCATTATTTTTGAGTCCGGATCTGGACGCGAACCAGGAAAACCGGACTGTCCGGTCTAAAGCCGGACATCTGGCAACCCTACCAACAAGGCCTTATATATATTATATAAACTGTACCGACTGTACGTACGTATACAAAGGGCTGTAAGCGGAAATGAGCTCCGATGAGGACCCTCGTACGCAGCACAGTGATTTAATTAAATTCCCAATTTTAACAGCTTCATCATTATACAAACGGTTTACATTGTGATTTTTTTTTTTATTGGAGGGCGAAATTTCGTCACGCTCGTTTTTAAGTTAATGGAACGCACTTACAGCCGTTTTCTCGCGATTATTAATTGGGCAAGCTGAAGATTTATTCGATTATATTCCATTTCGTATAACCTACAAAATGTATGAGCATAAACGCAGGCGAGAAAAAAGCCTGTGAGGGTGAGGAAATCTGTACCTGCAATGCTAGTGTTGCCACCTTCTGCACTGCAGTTAAACCAAGGTGACTTGGTGGGTTGGCAGACATCACTACTTTAAAAGTGATCTAACCATTCATGTCGCTGTTATAAAACTCAATAGTGTCTGTTTGCAATATGCAAACAGACTTTAAGTCTGGAGTAGGTAAGTCTGGGACTTAGCTACACCATAAACGAACGCCATCCAGTAAAATTACAAAGCTCTAAATTGTTACTTTTTTTTTATTGTTTCCGAACTGGCTGGCTGTGTCCGAGGTCGAAGCCTCAGGCGCAGCCAATATCACCCCCGAGGACATGCCAGTCCGGCTTGGAGGTGGACTAATGTCGCTGGGGAAAGGCTATTTACCCGCGATTTGAAGATCCGTGGATTGTAGGATTGTACTTGTAACTCCACCCAGAATCACCTCTTAAAATGTTGATAAGTCACTGATGCTGAATCACTCTTATACCTACCTGTCACACTTTGCCCCTCATTCATATTATACTCTACTAGCTTTTGCCCGCGACTTCGCTCGCATATCCTATGTCCATCCTGAAGATCAATTTTTAAAATCTGATGAGTATTTTCGGAGATTGTGTCAAATTATATTGTGTGTACGCCTTTAATTAATTAATTAGTATGTAAACTATTTGTGAAAAACGTCGCTGGTTACATACCTAATTGTTTAAAGTTTCTACTGTCTCCATAACTCCATTTGTATGTAATTGTTTGTTTTTCCTAAATAAATAAATAAAAAAAAATTACCCCCTACATTCAAACTTACAAACTTACAAACTTTACCTCTTTATAATATTAGTGTAGAATCAATGTAGTAGTGTAGATTCCTGCACCTCATGTTACTGTCTGGCGGACAACTAATAGTCACCCTAGGGTGTCAGGCCTGTCATTAGCTGCAGCAGCTCCATGATTGCATCGAGAAATCTCCATCTCTCCGAAATAAATGTTCTTGTATAATAAGTAAGGTATCCACCGAGTTGCCAGGGAGCACAAATTGTGGTGCAATAAATTTTTTTATTTTTTTTATGTAATCCGGTATGGGTGGTTGAGTCAGAGGGGCCAAAGCACATGCTCTGACTGGCCAATATCACCTCCGAGAAGGTAGGTGCCATACCGGAGACTTCCCTGGATGCTGGCTATACTGGACTAAAGGAGAACACAACCGAGGCTGCTATGCGGCCATCTTACATCCAGTACGGTGGTACCAACCCAGTCGGCTACAATTTGAGGTTACCACCTAGTAAGGGGCAAGGGAAGGGGCCTACAGTTTTAAATCGGTTCCGAAGGGTGAAGCAGCAGGTGTAGGTATGCACGTAAATTTTTTCGTCAGAAAAAACTCATTGGTACACGCCGACCGGATTCGAACCGCGGACCTCTCGCATGATGACCTCTTGCATGAGAAGCCGATGCCACCACTCGGCAACCCGCCGCTTCTATGCATCTATCTATCACTCTATCTTGTTAGGTACCAATAACTCTCGTATTTCTGTGTGACCTAAATGTAGTGCATTCCGACCAAATGCTGATAAGACGGTGAAAATATGTGTGCAACGTATACAATACCGTGTCTGTACATTTGTTTCCCTGACGGCGGCAGAGCTTTCGCCGAGTTGAGGAGAAAGTCCTTCGAGCGGCTTAAATTATATAATGTCCCCTATTAGCAGCGCCGAGAGCGGAAAGAAAAACAGCTGAGAGATTAAGAAGTTAATAATGCTTTTGTTCGCCAAGACTTTCCCTCGTCGCCATGAGCAAGTTGGCTGCTCTCGACGGAGCGGAGTGGCCACAATATTGTTTAATAATGTCGTTCGTTTCGTTGTCTATTAAAATAATAAATTGACGAACTAATAACTGAACTAATAAACAAAAGTGTCAGTGCCGATCGTCGCTGTTACTGTTGACGTTTCACGTTATCAAATCGCAATCCTCTCCAGCTCCGAAAAAAATTCTGGTTTTTGATATACTTATATGTAGATGTTTACACGTCAATAAAATGTTGAATGATCAATTGTTTCTCGTCATCAAACATTAATTTGTGTTACCTATTACATAATGTTAATATCATACCTATACATAGTAATAGTAATAGTAATAGTTCTGTGGAGGAAAGATCTGCAGAACAGATTGGTACGCATCCGCGGTCCAGCGTATAGGGATGCAGTCCCTACCCAGTGTGCGTGGTGCGGAGGTGGAAAGGGGACTATAGTTCGTCAAAATTAATTAATAATAAATAAGTAAGGGATGGTCATGGAGTAAGTTACTTTATTTTATGAGATACTGCGTTTGTAGACTCTATGTATGATGGTAAAACTAAATTGACGATTTTTAGAAATCTTTTCTGTATGTATGTTCCTCCATAACTATTAAACCGATCATCTGAATTCGACGAAACAAGCACATTTAGCTATACGTGACACAGGATAGATTAAATAAAATGCAGTTCCGGTTACGCTAAGATGTGGCTCTCATACAATCCGAATTGTTCTTCACGCCAAAATAAAGGTACGGCCGCGGGGTTACTTTACTTTCTTCTTTTTAAATACAATTTTCACAGCGAAGCCGCGGCAAAAGCTAGTATTGAAATACAAAACAAATGTAGATCAGTTATACCCAATACATCTTTTCAGATTTAGAAACGTCATATTAACATATAGGTATATAGGTATAGGTATGTAGGCATATGGAATCTGACATTGCCCACATCATCTAAAACCCTCATCCCTGCCTGACATCCTCTGCCTGATATCTTCGCAACACTCGTCGCAGAGAGGCTCTGCAACCTTTTGTTGTTGATATTGAGTGATATTGGGCTTTTGAGAACAAATCCTTTCTCAAAATCGTTCCTTTGTCGACTGTCTTCTGGCGAGTGCGTTTCCTTAATCCTTTAACCTGGGTGTCTTCAAACGTCGCATGCATAGCCTAGACGGGCCAGCAGCGCAATAGTCCGCAAATCTGCTTATCTATTTATCCTATGCATAATATATATATAATACCTATTTATACATAATATTTTTTATAACACAGAGCAAAAAAGTCCGGTCTTGTCGCCCTCGCGGGCGGTGTGGCCCGATCGTTGTTCTGTGATTTATAATAATAATCATACTTAGCGTGGTTTCGCGAGGAGAGATGCATTTGGGTCTATCGGCTGCACAAATTGGTCCCTCGGCAGAGCCACTCATGCTGAAATATACCTAGTAAATTATGGCATCGTCTTCTTTCAGGAGATTAATGACGGGCGCGGCGGCCTCGATCCGTTCCCACTAATGCTCAAGAGGACCAAACTACCCAAAAAGTGGAATGAACGCCCGTGTAAGTATTTATTTTCTCAATAGCCGTTTAAGATATCAACTTCAAAACAGTTTCGTGCCGTTCGGACTTAATATACATATGTAGTAGGTAGGTACTTTATAAATTATTTTATAGATTTATTGATCTTTACATTACGGAATGATCACCTCGGACAGCGCGTTCCATAGACATACAGACGAACGGACGGTCCGACAGACGCTTGACCGATTTTATAACTGTCCCTACCAGCGTCGCTGGTTACGGAACTCTAAAAAACCTACTTTACGGCCTGCTGCTAGTCTGCCGCGGACGGGTACTGCTCGATACGCTCACACGATCCAAAAACACACACGATTTCAACCAAAAGCAGTGTCGACTTCATCACTTGATGTTGCCGATTGGTTGAAATCGAGCGAGCTTTTTAGCGAGTTTTTTTTTTTTTTTTTTTTTATTTATTTATTTATACATACTTCTATATTTTACAATTTTATGTTCTGCGAAGCCTACAAGGCTTATCCGCAAAAGCAGTTTTGTCGCCGTCTATTATTTATACAGTAGTAGTTATATAGTAGTAAATGACCTGATTTTATACATTCATAATTATATTATTAAACTTTATATACCTAAGCAAAGCATCCTCCGAGCGCCTTTGTTGTGTGCTGTGTGCTGCTGTGGCTGATGCGAGTAGTGTCTGTGTGACTGAAAGAGTAGTTGTGCGAGCGAGACAGTAGGTATGCATGCAGGTTTCGAATGATTTCAGTGCACGAGCGGACGATATCGCCCGGCGTCCGGCTATTATACAGGTTGATTCAATAACTCAGAAATATTTCGCAGTACAATTATAATTATAATTATTTCCCGCATAGTTTTTGCATGTAATGCATATGAAGATGTCTTTTTAGCGAATTATAGTTATCAATATCTTTTAAATTATGTTGAAGATCATTTATTAGTTTTGGGATTATGTATTTAAGTGTTCGTTCTCCATATGCATTAACAGCAGTCCATTCCTGCAAGTCTCCCTTTAGTTTTTTCCTGGTATTTCTATTGTGGAGTATTGGTATTTTATATTCCTCTTTAAAATAGTTTTCCACCAAAATGTTGTATTTAATTTTATATTCTACGGGTAAAATATTACAAAATGTATATAGTTCGTTGTCCTTACCTTTATATGATTTTCTTATTTTATGTGGTACAATTTGTTTTAATATTCTAAGCTGCAATCTTCTAATTTTTTCTATGTATGTATTGTATGTTCTACCATATGAGCTTATTCCATATTGAATTATTGATTCTGCTAAGGCTTGATACACTGCTAAGAGAACCGGAAAAGGCAGTTTATTTTTTAACTCATACATTTTGACTAGGATCAATCTTAGTTTTTGACAGACATGTTCTATCTGGTTCATCCAGTTGAACCGTGTGTCAATGCGTAACCCTATGTACACTTGTTTTTCTGCCACTTCAATAATAGGACAGTCGCACCTATTTGGTTTATTGTGTAGACATTTGTGTGCGTGAGATTTAATTTTGAGTGTATGTGCCGAGCTGATGTGTGAGGAGTGAATGTGTACTATTTTAGTATTTTTTGCATTTATTTTTAAACCCATGTCATGCGAGAACATACATATCCTATCAAAGTCTTGCTGGATGTGCGACTCTGCCACTTGAATTTCTTTATGAGCGGCTACTATAGCCGCGTCGTCTGCAAATTGAAGTAGTAAGCAGAGTTGCACCGCCAGCTCCATCCTGTTAACATAGGTTAAAAATGTGGTAGGACCGAGTATCGATCCTTGTATTGTCCCGACCTTTATATCTTGCATGTCACTAAACGTTTCTCTAAATTTAACCGTCATTTTCCTCCCTACTAAGTAATTATTGAGCCACTTCAATATAGGACCTCTTATTCCACATCTGTCCATTTCTTGCAGCAATAAATTGTGTTGCAAGGTATCGAATGCTTTCGAGAAGTCAATAAAGAGCATGACCACGTGCTCCCTTTTATTAAGTTTTTCATTTACTTCGTCAGTAAGTTTAGATAATAGCTGAGTTGTACTGCGATTACTTCTGAAGCCATATTGATTGTCAGTTAATATCCTGTTGTCTTCTAGAAACCCTTTAATTTGATTATTGATGAACCGTTCGTAGATTTTATCAATCACTGAAAGAATTGCTATGGGTCTATAATTGTCATGTTCCCTATGGACTCCTCCTTTGTATATAGGTCGTATAATTGAAATTTTAGTCTTTTCTGGCATAACTCCCCGCATAACACTAAGGTTAATCATTTTCGCTATTGTATGTGCTATTTGTGATTTTATAAATTTTATATCGCTAGCTCGAATTTCATCATACCCTGGTGATTTATTTTCATTTAATTCGTTGATTATTTTTAAAATATCTTCCGCTTTCGCCTTCCTGAACCTTATTGACCTATCGCAATCATTTCTTTTCATTGTGTGTGTTATAAGCTTAACGTTGCAAGGTGGGTCTTTTGGGACGACTGCATTAAAATGTTTGGAAAAGCCGTTGGCAATGCCGCTGTCTGTATTTGTTCCTATTTTAAAATATTTATTTATTGTTTCATCCACATCATTTGTTTTTTTGCCTAAAAATTCATTGACTTTACTCCATAATTTCCTACCGTTTCCTTTTAATTTATTGATTTCACTTTTATTGTAATTGCACTTAGCATTGAAAATAATTTTGTTTACTTTGTTTCTTGTTTTTGTGTATTCTAATTTTGCCATCATATTGCTTTTATTCTTTGTCCACGTTTTGTACGCCTTATCTCTTTGTTCCATCATAGATTTAATTTCTCGAGTCACCCATCCATATCCTCGCTGTTGTCTCATTCCCACTTTCCTCACCTCCTTTTTTGCATCCTGGTAAATATTTTTAAATGTATTATATATATTATTGAACATTTCATTAGCGCAATCCGTTTTAGGTAGATTACTCCACTCAAAACGTTGTAGCTGTTGGTGTACATATGCATTATCAATACGTAAATATTTAATAATTGAATCAACCTGTATATTCTCTCTGTAGGTCATTTTAGCGCAATCGGAAAATGATCAGAAATCTTATGCGACAGGACGGCTGAGTACATCGCGTCATAATTGCCACGAATCATATAGTGATCGATGCATGATTTACTCAGATTTTGACCAGATATTTCTATCCGTGTATATTTAGTAATACATGGTTGAAATCCTAATTGCGCCATCGTGTCTAAATAATGTGTAGATTGACTGTCATTCTTGGTCGTGTCAATGTTTATGTCACCGGCAATAATAATATTTGTATTAGGTATTTTAGTAATGTGTATTTTAATTTCCTTTATAAACTGTGTTTTATTGTGAACGTGTCGATCGGTTTCCGGTAGATGCCAGTTGCCACATCCCTAAACCGCGTACACATTATGTGCAACACAACATGCAATGCAACATTTCCTATGCAGTTTAGTGTGTTCGCGAACACTAAAAACAATTTCACGCACACTACGTGCCCTCGTAGCGCGCACTGTACCCTAATCACGAAATTTAACCTTCTACGCTTCGCCGTGTTCTCTGCATCATTTTGTATGGAGAAACGGAGTTCGCAAATCTATCACTAGAGGCGCTGCTCCGTTTCTCCATACAAATGATGCGGAGAACACGGCGTTGCGTTAGCGTAGCGTAGCGTAGTAGGTTAAATCTCGTGATTAGGGTACTGTGATCCATTGATTGTCGGTATTTCGGACGAACACAAAGATGCGCGCAGAACGCTTTTGGACCTCATTCGCGGCGAAGGCGCGCACCGCGAACAAACAATACCTAGTAGTAGGTAGTCACGTAAACTTCAAAGTTAAGCAAACCCAGGATGTAGGACTCAGGAAATACGTTCACCTGAAGTCGTTTCATATTTCCAAATTACCGAAAATAAAATATTTACTGTCGCATATATCGCCAGCACCAACGAAGTGCGTATTTTGTGGAAGGTTTATAAAGAGAAGTAGAGGGTGAGTAACACGCGAGCTGGGGTGCCCCGGTAACCTCGGTAACCTGTCCGGGCACTAGATCCCTGGAGACAATGTAATATATTGTCTATACTATATTATAGTGTTTAATTAAATTTTGTTATTTTTAGGGTTCTCAATTAGTGAGGTACATAACTAGTTGTTTTATTTTGTAAATAAATTTTGTTTTAAAAAATGTGTTTATTAATAGTTTAATAAATTTTATATTATACATAACTAAGCCAATAAAAAAAAATCATAACTGAGTTATATATAGTTCTTGGCGGGAGGACTGACGGGGTCAGATTATATAACTGAGTTAGAACGGACTTAAAATTAACGAATGGCGAATTATGGAGAAGGAATTCTAAATTCAGAAGTATTTACAAGGCGATTTTGTCTTAATACAAAGTAAGTATATTTCCTGCTTCGGAAAATAATCTTTCGGTATACCTAACTAAGCGCTGCTTTTAGGAGAAAAAGGTCGAATGCACAATTTTTTGAACGCTTAATTCAAGTTTAGTTCTGGGCGGATATCCGGCGGCCGGAAATTCGTTTAAAGGGTAGGCCGGATATTTTATCCGGGCAATTCACTATGCCCCGCCTCACTAGTTTAGAATTTCCATAAATCACTCGAGAACACTCGAGAGCATCTCCGGCGATGAAAGCTGAATGAATAAACGGGGAATGTAAAGGAATTTTCGTTGCCGCATCAAAGGTTGTTTGTCTCAAAATAATTTTCAAATAGGTACGTCTCGCTCTCGAGGCCTGAGCGAGACACTTCGCGCGTCAAAAATCTGATTAATAAATACTTCGCCGGTACGCCCGCACCGATAACTCTCTCTCTCTCTCTGCTAATAGAATTAAAATACACGAGCGAAGCTTCAAAAAGGCATGATAATGGAAGGAGGCGAAGCCCAAAACTCCGTTGGGCGTTTAGGTCGAGACTAGTGCCTTTACCCTTACACAATCGCTTTATCAATACGACGACGAGAGATTTCATATTGAAGACAATATTGGAAATCAATTATTAAGTATTTGATCAAAATCGCATTTCGTAAGGAATTGCGCCGTAGATTTGTGAAATATGTTGTAAATGTAATGTGTACCTTGCGATGGAATAAAATGTAACTTATAGATAGGTAAGTTTGGATGGAGCCCGTACGTATCTA
The DNA here is from genome assembly GCA_946902875.1 of Nematopogon swammerdamellus. Lineage (NCBI taxonomy): Eukaryota > Metazoa > Arthropoda > Insecta > Lepidoptera > Adelidae > Nematopogon > Nematopogon swammerdamellus. Next base: position 21,902,517 of record OX336336.1, read on the forward strand.
TAAGTACAGGGTGCGGCGCGGAAACTTGCTGATTTGAAAAGTCAATAAAAAAAAGTAGTGGAGATATCACTGTAATTTATTTTTATTGTAACATACATCATCTAATTTTTTTATTAAATAGTTTGAAGATGATATCGGTCAAATGACGGCCCTCATTGTCGATGCACTGAGTTACCCGATTTCTGAAGTTTCGTTCAACTCTGCTAAGCATATCGACGGGTATGTTGGCGATGGCTTGGCGTACATTGTTTTACAGTTGAGGTAGGCACCTTGGACGGTCATTGTAAACAATTGATTTCAGATAACCCCATAAAAAAAGTCACAAGGAGACAAATCGGGGGAGCGGGCCGGCCAAACAAGGTCGCCTCTCAAAGAGATGAGGCGCTGGAACGGCCAGTAAAAAAGTACGCCTCGACGGCAAACGCGCGCTGCTCGTTGGTCCAATTCATGGCGCGAACTGACTATTTTTTTATTTTTTTTTATGGATGCTACTATGCGGATAACAAAACTTCATGATTTCGTATTTCGAACTTTCTCAGACTATTAAAATTGGGTTGTGATAACTTTAATAGTTTATCGATTAGCAAAAGTAGTTCGCATCAACCACGTTCCAACGAAACTGCTAACTTGGCGAGCGTTCGGAAAATATTTTCGTCTCTCTGCGAATGTTGATGAATATTCTTTGCCTTTGACCCCGCAAGCGGAGGCACTCAATTTGGACGATTGCTTCAGCGTGCGCCGCGAATATGCTAATGTTTGGCGACGAAGAGCCACTACGGTGTAATTTGCCTAAAAAAATTATCCACGAATCATTTTCGTGCAGGAAGTAGGTACCTAGGTTTTGTCTTGAGCGATGGAATTTTTTATCGCAATTTTGTATTCCATTACTTTTCTCGTTATTTTTTGTAGCGAGATTTCTCGTTTTTATTCAGATTCGCAGGCCGTTAAATTAAACGAAATATTCTTGTATCTAGATTGTACAACGTGTGTTCATAAATAGATAGTAGAACCAGGATTAATTTGATTTTGTGATAACTTTTATTTTCAGATGAAAAACGATATCTACGGGAAGAATAGTTCACACAATTTTTCCAAATAATTTCACTAGAAAGAAAATAAAATCGCTCACTTTATGATCGTGCCTATTTGAAAAAAAAACGGCCAAGTGCGAGTCGAACTTGCGCACCGACGGCGACGGTTCCGTATCGCCATGTCATGGTCAGCGCCACTCACGCAATGTATGGATTAGTTAAAATGATTCACACTGTTTTCGGTAGATAGCGCTCATACACTTTTAGGTTTCTTGTATGGGGACCCGGTGAATTTTTTTTTCTTACTTTTATTATTTGTTATTATATCGGCCAAAATAACACATATTTTAGGATAATTTCAAAGGGCTACCTAATAGGGTTCAAGAGATACAGCCCTCGGACAGACAGACGGATAGACAGTCAGACGGCCTAGGCTTAGTAATAGGGTCCTGTACGACAGATACGGAACCCTAAAATTGAACCACAGTGCCAATTGAAGAAAGTGGTTTCACTTGTACAGTATCGTTCCCGGCGATCTTCCTGGAGCGCTCGGACGCCGAGGTGTCGGCTTACTACTCGCCGCAGGACCTCATTGTCGGCTCCACCGTGTTCGTGCTGGGACGCCGCTTCCTCATCTACGACTGCGACCCCTACACCAGACGCTATTACAAGTAAGCGCACTGTATGCCTGACACCACACTGAACGTATTTTGCGCTAATGTTCATTTATTAATTGCGCTACATATGAATATCTACTGCGTGCCACACTGAGTGCACAATACGTCGTCGTTACGTCGAACTCTACATTGTCACGCGAAGCAAAATTAGGTTTTTTTTTATAGTAAGCGCGACATAAGGTGTCTAGCGACGCCCATGGACATTCGGTCGCATGCGGGGGCTGCGAATGCCATGCCGGCCTGACAGGTGCCCATTCACGCCTCTCTTGAAGGACCCGAGACTGTACTTGGGGGGAAATATGTGGGCAGGGAGAGCGTTCCAGAGTTTACCGGTTCTGTGAAGGCAAACCACGGTCAGTGTGGCGCTAAACTTACTTTGACTCCGAAGTAAGAATACTCGTATATTTAAAAAATATGATAATTACTCACGGATATTGTTACAAAAAGAAATTTTTTAAGAAAATTTACCGTAACCTTAATATGTGGTAACAAGCCGTAACGTAAGCCAAACGCTTAAATTGTTGTCAAAGTACAACTATGTAGGTCTAATTAATTGTTTCCGCAATCTCAGACATACCTACCTTCCCTACCTACTACTCATTGCAGATATAGGTATTATTTCCAAGAAAAAGGTTGCATGTAACGAAACATGTAGGTATTATTACCTATTGCAATTATAATTCTAATCATACACTAATAAACCCATTTAAAAAACTATAGGAAGGTGTACTTACCTACTTACTTTCTCATGTTTATTAAATTGTAAGCCTATACTCAACTGGGGAACTAAAACGTAACGCACAAAGCATCGGATAACAGTCCAAGACTCCGCGCAAAATGCGCAGTCACACAGTGGGATGCGCAGAGGACGCGGAAAATGGAACAAGGAAGGAGTCGCTGAAAGGGCCATGGCATGACGTCCATTTTACATACATACATACATACACATCACACGCCGTATGCCGACAATCGGGGTAAGCAGAGTAATCGGTGTTGTGCTGCAAGTACTCTTGTAAATTACAGCACAACACCGACCACCACGTTTAGCAAAGTATTCGGACAGGATAACTATCAGGCAGCAAGTAAGGCACAAAAGTCCACCTGCTGTCTGACTCGGTGGAAAGACCGTGCCAAGGTGAGAGGTGGCTACCCTGTCGCCCTTATGGACGGCATCTTGGCCTTATCCCTTAGTCGCCTTTTACGACATCCACGGGAAGAGATGCAGTGGGGCTATTCTTTTAAGTACCGGCCTACACGCGGTATGAGTAAGTAATGTGTGCAATAGATAAGCAGCTCATGTGGAAGAAAGAGCGCTCGGCTGCCAATCAACATCACAGTTTACGTTATTACGACCCACTGTTATCGAGTATACCACTCTCGCAGGTTGTCCAGTCCTGGATTACCCATTAGGCCGTATAGGCCGCGGCCTAGGGGCGGCATACTTCAGGGGGCGGCAGATTTCCAAAGGTGCTATAGATTATTACAAGTAACACTTGCGCTTTGGTATAGTGTAAGCCACAGAGCATGGAATACCGCGCGCCGCGCCTCCTAGAGACGCCCTGAGCGCGATTTCCCTACAACGCCGTTGAAGCCTGTGGGCGTGGCCTATGACTTACATATGTGTGTTGTGCGTGTGCATTTGTTTTGTGCGTGTGCCTAACTTGCTCCTCTTTGTGTGTAGTGTCGATACTAACACACGCACACACATACAAAGCGCTAGCAGCTCTGCGTACGATTATTGGGTTTCAAATATTATCGCTTAGGGCGTCTCTAGGAGGGGGCGCGCGCGGTATTCGATGCTCTGTGGTGTAAGCTGTCAAGTTCTTGCGCGATTTATGGACGCAATACTCTAGCAAGTCACTTGTGGATATCGTTTTCGATTATTTGGGTAAAGGTTTTAAGGCCCCATTGCGACTTAGTAATACTCCTATTCTATGCTATTCGTGTTTTGCGCGCGCGGGCGGCGAAAGTCAAGTGGCCTATACTTAGAACAGTACAAGTCCGGCACTGGTTGTCATACTTATTCATTATGACCATTTACCTGTTGAAGTAATTAAGTTGCGTTGATCAGACTGCAATTAGATGTATTGTGTTGTGTTGGTGCAGGACGGAGCTCAATGTGGAGCAGCCGGCCAGGATTACAGTTCGCCAGGACAAGCGCAGCGAGTTTGTCAAGGTCAATAATTTGTTCATTTTGTTTTGGTTTTCATTATATAAACTAACGACCGAAAGGAAGCACTGGCATGGCACCTAGTTCACCATGGTGTTATTGGCTGACATCACGGATGTAGTAGGTGATGTGGTAGTACCTCTTTACACCTGATTCACTTAATTATTAAGTCTTTGTAGTCAGAACTCTCAGCAAAATTGTTAATCTTGCTCTCGAGCTGTGTTTTCGATAGACTATGGGCGGTGTTATTATGTGGCTAGTCACTAAAAACTTGTAAAATATGATAAAAAATACCCTGCGAAGTTTCTTGTCGGTTCTTCTTCGTGGGTGTAATCGAACCGGATAGAACAAATTGTGACAAGTTCGAGCGCAGTCTAACTGCCATATGAATGATCGATAAACAATACAATACAAAACCGTGTCAGTTTCCATAAAAAAATTAGGTGTTAATTATTAATACAGACTAGGTGTGACGTATTTTTCAAGGGGGGGTCAACTGACTTGTGACGAAACTTGACAAGGGGGGACGGGGGGGTTAAAATGGGCGAAAATAGCGTCACGTATTAAATGGACGATGCCTAAAGGTTGACAGAAAGCATTAAGGTACGTAGGTACACTTTCCTTACTCTTGTTGTCGAGTTGGGTGAAAATCGTTGATGACGTCTGCAGGTGCTGCCGCCGCACATCGGTATCGGGACCGCCGAGGACGCCCTCCAGTCGTGCTTCTCTCTGCTGCCCAAACCACCCAAGAAGGACATCATCAAGTATAACCTCAATGCAAACAAAGTTCGTGCCTGCTCATATACCCAAAATATCCCAATACCCAAAACAATATAAACATTCCATAGTATTGCGCTGTATGATAGTGCAAAAGCTATAGCCGCACAATAAATAATACTAATAATAATCTTTAAAGGCACTTTACCTATAGTAACAAATTGTCTTAGATTGCGTCTCCCTCGGCGTTTCCTTCCCACTGACTATAATAAATCACTTTTTCTTCCTATGAGAACAATAAATCAATGTTAAAACCAGCGGCTATATGGACATATTGACTATACAGAGTGTTGTAACGGCCACTACATTTAATTTAGGAAATGATTATTCAGATTAGTAGTAACAAAAAAGTCAAATAACTTTTTTCTGAATTCCCTTTAAATAAATAGTTACAGTTTTCATACAAACTAATTTATTTATTTAGTGTAAAAAGGATCTAATGTTCCGCACGAACGTGGGAATTAAGGCGCGCGGTGAGTGAGCGAGCAGGAACGAGTGCGCGGAGAGAGATGCGCGGTGGCGGCGCGGAGTGAGTTTTTCGACCCCAACGGTTTCGCGCCAGCACTCTCCCTCCGCGCTCGTCAAATTGCATTCGACTACAACATAAATTTCAATCATTTATATCCCGAAAACTAGACAATTTTTTAAAACCTTTAGTTAATTTTTTGTCTCGGAAAAACACGAGGATTGCGCTGGTGAATTTAATGTACTGGCCGTTACAACATCCTGTATATGTACGACGTATCTGTATATGTACGTCTGGGTGCCCAGACGTCCATTCAACTATCCAATTAACATACTCCACATAATATTTAACACAAGAGCTTGTTTAAAACTTGGCACTCGTTTAACACAGTACCTCCGCTACCTGTGCGAGCTGGAGTACATCCACCCAGAAGACGCCGGAAGACTCTTCGTGCTGGCCTACGGGCTCGCCGACGGCGCAATGCGCATTGGCGAGGTTCCACGCCGCAACTCTGGCATTATGGAGGGCACTTTCATGGCGCGCACATTGCTGGAAACCCCGGAGTCAGACCCCAACTTCCCAACCTACTACACCCCGGACAGATTCTACATCGGTGAGGGACCATCTCATTCTCGCCATTTCAACTTTTAACAACAACAATACCTACTAAACAATTCTAACACAATCATTGCTTCTCCCCATTCTTGATTATGCAGATGTATGTTACCTGGACGTTACTGAAGAACTCCTGGACAAGCTTGAGCGTCTGCAAAACATGTGTATACGATTCGTCTTCCGACTACGCAAGTACGACCATGTTTCAGAATATCGCAGACGTCTCAAATGGCTCCCAATCCGTCTCCGCGGGAATTCCTACATTCTTAGTCTTCTTTATTCTTGTCTTGACAACCCTTCTGTCTGCTCCCGGGTATCTATCTTCCCGTTTTCAGAACCTATCTTCTCACGGTGTCCCACTTCGGTCTACTCATGACAATATTTTAGTTATCTCCTCTCATAAAACTGGTTTTTATACTAACTCATTTTCTGTTCACGCAGCTCGACTGTGGAATTCACTACCACACTTTATCCGACATTGTAAATCGCTTCCCTTATTAAAAAACACCTAAAACTGTATTATCTTCTCACTGTGAAGTAAAAACCTAAAAAACAAAAAAAAACAACTTTTGTTTCATACCTGGATGGACAAGTATGTATGTATGTATATTTATGTGTACATAATATTCTATATATTTTGTAATTTATATGTATTTAACACATGTATGGCTTGTAGATATTTAACTCGCATGTACTCATATGTAATTGTTAATAAGTATTCTTATTATTAATTTATCTTCAATTCTCACGCTCAACTCTTTTGCTACTACCTACTTACATTCCACTATATTATCGAATCTCAAACATCCAAAGGTTGACTGTAAGAAATCTCTCTAAGGGATAAGTCCGCCTTTGCACCTTAAGTAAATTTTCTAATGTACCTACTTGTTCCTGTTTAATGTTTACTGGAGCAAAAAAGCATTTTCTATCTATATATTTAACAAGTCGTGTAAAGTTAAGTTCATTGTCGTTAAGGCGGAAATAAGACTCAAACCGTGCTACCCGAACACTGGTGATTGAAACACGAACCGTATGCAGATGTAAATAGGTGCGAGATTCAATCTACTCGCGCGGTGGCTGCTAAGTACGTCGCGCCGACGATGAACGTTTGCGCGAAAATCACACTTTAAATTGCACGTGTTGGAAAGATGGAAAACAATATTATTTTCGTTACGATTGTAGGGAAAAATATTATCTATATTTCTATGAGGGTATTGAAACCATTGATGTTTCTCAAGATAATTTAACTTGAAAGTACAATTTTCGTACTTTTCGTAATTTTTAGGAGATTTATTTATTTAACACCTTTCCAAAGTAGCAAAAATTTTTTTTCGCTATGTTTGTTAATTAAATATTAATACATAACACATATTTTAAAGGATTTTATATCTTTACCAATAGCTCAATAATTTCGTTTAAAGTTGACCTTTTGAGTCTTATTTGCGCCTTAAGTTTAAACAAGGTGAAGTCGACGTGCCTCTTCCCCATCCTAATGTATAAACTAACACTGTGTCTGCACCCACTCTATCCGCCCTGCCGGCGCGGCGGCGGCGCACGCGCAGGCGGCACCGTGCACGTGCGCAAGCACCGCTTCAAGATCATCGGCTGCGATCTGTTCGTGTACCGCTACATGTGCGCCAACCCGGACAAGTTTCCCAGGGATGTTGTCGACAATGTCCGTAACTACCACTTGCGTGAGGGTAACCTCAAAGACGACCTCAAGGTGCGTTCCATTTTCTAAAAATTCAAGGTACCTAGTTAATTAAAACTTATGACGTGATGAAGCACCACAAGAAGAAAACGCTACAATCAAACACTTTCCCTGTACTGTACATACACTTTTTACAATTTCATTCAAACTCGAACTATCTAATACTAAACTACTGTACTAATACTAAACTATACTAAACTAAACTAGCTATAGTATTTGCCCAATAAATTACAATCTCTAAATCTAAGCGCGACATGTGGCGCCGAGCTAGCCATAAGGTATCTAGCGACGCCCAAGGACATTCGGTCGCATGCGGGGGTTGTGAATACCATGCCGGCCTGACAGCGTGCCCACTCACGCCTCTCTTGACCCGAGACTGTACATGGGACAGACTGAGAAACTAGGTATCTCAGTTTATAATCCAATATATTAAGCAAGACAGATCGTAGTTATGGAAGATGGTTAGATGGCTGACACAGAATCCGGCTCTTAGGACCATTGTTGAAAAAAGGTCTCGTTCTTAGGATGCGTTCGCAGACGAGGAAGAACGCTTACGCGAGGAGCGCCTGGCGGCAATCGGTAGCTCTGCTGTCGCCGAGCCGAGCCCCATGGAGCGCTGCCTCGCCGCCCTGGATGTGGTGGAGGGGAGCGCCGCGCCGCCTAGGCCGCCAACCCCGCCTCCTACCACAGATCACATCTCATACGACGACTGCTTGAAAAATGTGCGAGCCAGGTTTGTAGTGGTGGTTTACTTCTCGCATTTTAATCTTGTCTTAGTCAAGAGTCGAGGTACTGTTGGTACCACCAGCCATGACACATTTAATCAGTGGAAAGTTCTGATGATAAATAAAGAAGACAAAACGAATATACCTACATACATACGCTACCAAAATCATATCCTCTTTTGGCTTCGCCGTATTCGGGTAAGAAGGTAAAGATTAATTAGATAACTTCGTGGATAATAAATAACGAAACATTGCCCCTACAGCCACAGATTACTTAATAGTTACTTCGTCTACAGCCCAATCTACTGAGACAAATCCTGAAAACTCGTTGTTCTTATTTTTAAGGTTCAGTGTTGATACTCTTAATTTAATTGAAGAATGTGGATATGCTTTACGTTATGGTGTCATCTGTGACAGTTCGGAGACATGTGACAACTTAAAGCCCCTGAAAGGCATCCTGAAGACGGGTGAAGCGCGGGATGAACACCAGAAGGTGGTTTGCTTCAACGCACCAGCGCCTCCCGGCCGCCAGCATGAGCAGCACGTAGAGATGGCACCGGCCGAGGGATTCTGTGACCAGTTTAGGGATATGGTAATATTTAATGTGACCGATATTTTTTTATTAAAAATCTAATGGCTCTGGATGCTACTGCATCTCTGCCCGTGTGTGTCGTAAAAGGCGACTAAGGGATATAACTCCCTTCTTATATTACTAGGTGGTAGGGTTTAACCCGCCCGGGTTGGTGCCACCGCACTGAATGAAACGTCGGTCCAAACAGCTATGTAAATAGTTTGTGTTTTCCGTCCAGTTCAGTGTACCCGGCACGACCGAAGGGAAGCACTGACGTGGCACCAAGTTCACCCGGTGTTATGGGCTGACATCACGGATGTTGTAGGTGGTGTAGCCAACCGTGTCAGTTTCCATAAAAAATAAAAAAAAATCAAATTCAAAATTTACTGCAGTAGGTATTGCATGTCATAGAGAATCTCACTAATTGGAGGTAGGAGGTTTACTTTTTAATGTTTCAGTTTTGTGAATGTCAAGTCACTTGGCTTTCAATGGCTCGTTACTGATTACTGCTGAAATAATTTGCTTCCATTGACAGGAGCGCGAGGCGAGGCTCGCGAGCGGTGTGTGCCCCTATCCGCCTGTGCCGAGTCTCGAGCGGGATGACGCAGCGGCGGAGGGCGGTGGCAAGGGCACATTGGAGCACGTAGCGGATCTTGACTGTACTCAGGTAACCTCGTACAATATCATACCTTGCTAAGATAACATACATACATACATACATAACTCACGCTTTTGTATCCCGACAACACAGAACTTCTCTGATCTGTGCCCGACAATCAGGGTAAGCAGAGTAATCTACTAGTACTAAGATATCTGACCACGATTTAAATATATGATACTCACGAGGTCCATAGCAAAGTTCTCTCATAATTTTTAGGGTTCCGTATCCGGTACGGGACCCTATTACCAAGCCTACGCCGTCTGTCCGTCTGTCTGGCTATCCGAGGGCCGTATCTCTTGAACCGTAATCGGTAGCCGTTGTTCACAGAATAGGTGTTGAAGAAGAAAAATAAGAAAAAGTAAAAAAAATCACGGGGTTCCCATAGAGGAAACTAAAAAGTGTATGCTCGCCATCTACCGAAAAGAGTATGAAGCATTTTAACAAATCATGAATTTTAACTAATATGAAGTATTTCATAAACACGCCATATATGGCGTGAGTGGCGCTGACCATGACATGGCGATACGGAACCCTCGGTGCGCGAGTTCGACTCGCACTTGGCCGTTTTTTTAGTCTCTCATGAGTATTAGGTAAAGTTAATTATACGATGATATAAACGGTGAATATTCGACTTCTGTCAAACGTGGGCCGCGCCAGTTCGAAACGTCAGCCAAAGGCTAACCAGATCTTCGCATTAATCCTCCAATAGATAATTTACAACCAACATTATACCAACATAAATTTTTTTTTTATGGGAACTGACAAAGTTTGCTACATCACCTACAACGTCCGTGATGTCAGCCCATAACACCGGGTGAACTAGGTGCCATGTCAGTGCTTCCCCCCTTTGATCGTGCCGGCTACACTGAACTGGTCGGAAAACACAAACTATTTACATAGCCGTTTGGACCGACGTTTCATTCAGTGCGGTGGTACCAACCCGGGCGGTTTAAACCCTACCACCAAGTAAGATTAGGAGGGAAGGGACCTACAGTTTTACGAGGAATCCGAACCTCGGTCAGCCTCCAACAACGGTCAGCGGTCACCCATCCAAGTACTGACCGCGCCCAGCACTGCTTAACATTCAATAGCGACACTTGACTGTCTGCAACACTGAGCTATCGAGGCTAACATTCATATAATGTTCACTCCTTGGAAACAGTATATAAATGTAACTTATCGAATTGTCTCTAGATTGCAGACTACACCATACCTGAGGTCATCAAGGCGTCGGCTGCCAAGGCACATTAACATAACTTCACACTGCACACAAGACAGGACCAGGGAAACACACATCGCGGTGCTCCGTACTCTGTGCAGACTTCAGAATTTACTGCTCCTTATAGTTTATTCCTTGAAGAAAAACAAAACAAAATGTAACTCGAGAATGAGGTCGGAGGGAAAATTTTTGTTTGACACCTTTCGTAGAGCCAATTTATTAGTATTTTTACAATTTGATAGAATATCTCAAGATTTTTTTGCTTTTTCATTGCCCAATGCATGGGACATTGGGCGTTGAAAAAGCATAAAATAAAGTAAGCCCGAATGAAGAGCATATGTTTTTATGTTTAGGTACCTACTATAAAATTCAAAGTGCTAATATTTCTTGGATAAAATAAACATTGTGAGTAATTAAATTAAATACTTTGTAATTATTTGATTACATTTTATAACACTGCCTTAGGTTATGTTTGTGAATCAACAAGCAAAGGTCAAATACAAATTTATCAAGTTTGACAGTATGTGATGCCATTACACATACATTTATAGTTTTGAATATTTTAAGTAAAATTACGTGCATAACGAGCACTTCAACTCAACCATGTCGGTGTACCAAAACAAAAAACCAAGAAGAACTTTCATGAAAATTTAAACTATTTGGGAATTCTTAGATGTAAAATGCATTGATGTAATATAGCGAATAATTTAATTACATAAAGTGTATTACAAAAATATATACCAGTTTGCTGTCACACACAACTAATTATTACAAAACATTATTTCCTCATACACATTTTATTACAAAATAATAAATTGAATAATCCTTAAAAATATTTTATTATTTTTCACACCATAAATGCTGAACATGCTATTATTTCAAAGTGATAATTAAAACTTACAAACAATGAGATATAGTTTCTCCGGGACATAAGAACAATAACTTCTCATTCAACTGATTGCAACTTATTAGAGAAGAGCTGAAGTGACTCGATTACAAATTGAATTAGGGTATTTGTAACATAGGTCCTGTTATGGAGCTATATTCTGCATATCTCGACATGTACCTACCGATCCAGTGTGTCAAGTCATCAAGTCACCCAACAAGAAGTGTTGAAACTACACTGAACGTCTTTTCGGCGAATGCAAGAACGATTAAACACAAATCTATCGCACCTTTATACTGTCGCACTGTATCACATATAATAATAATATGGTCCATTGAACCAGGAATGTATCAATTACGCAATAAATATCTATGGTATGGGGTCATTCATTAGTCACCTTGTGGGTGGCTCGGCGCCACATGTCGCGCTTTCTATAAAAAAAACTATTTCAGCAACACTGGGTTTCTGACCTCGCTCCTGTATGCCGAGGGCTCCATGTGGGAGCTCCGCAAGAAATACATCTAAAAAGGCACCATACTCAACTGTCTACGTCTGATTTGACCTTCATAACCTTTATTATTAAACCTAGACTATAACCACTGCATGTCATCTGGAGGTGAGTAATATTCACACTGATGTAAGGCAAAGAAAAAATTGTCTTTCCGACTGAGGCATTGACTCGAGACATCTGGGTTTCAAACCTATGCACTTAGACCACCAGATATGCAGAAATGTCAGTTTTTTTATGGTAACTGACACGGTTGGCTACACCGTTCGGTTCAGTAGATTTGTATTTGACATGTATGAACAAGGTAAGCGTTGTACAGTGCACTGTAGTTGTGCATTTGATGGGGATAAACGAATGCAACACCAGATAATGCAATCTTAAAACTTTTATTATATTTAGAGGTTACAACAAATTGCTTTGGAACACTTAATGTGTCCGTGCTCTGTGGCGGTTACAAATGAACAGAGCGAGAAATACGTCTCCACCAGGCACGACACGAATACAGTCGCTGGTCTATATTTGCCCATGCACTGGGCTGACGGACCAATGAAGGGTCGCCACAGCACCATAAGTTGATGTGCCTGTGCCGCCGTGAGCACTTGCTCCCAACTTCAGTGGACATGTACTCTGACCAACGTCAAACGGTGCCATTATACAGTATGATTTATTCATGTCTAGATAGTTTACAAATGCTAGAATAAAATGAGCATAGGTTGACACGGACAGTTTATTATTCATTTCATAGTCACATATGTAGATGGGTGTTGCGCGGTATAGCTGGCAAAGGAAACTGATTTACAAATCGGCCAGCTTCTCTTTTGCATGGTGTGTACCAATTTGTACCAATCTGGCATACCTAATCCATGTATCTTATGACCATATCTCGTACCAAGGTCTGTATTATGGGCGCCGCATTTTTTCTCTGCGTATGTTGGGACAAAAACTAACTCAAGATGGAACGGAAGTGGCGGTACGGATATGATGATGGGATCGGCAAATTGACACATATGAACCATGTTAGGACAGCTGCAGCGGGAGCACAAATATTTTTAACCAGTCGACAAAATTACGTACATAGGTCTTATCTTATGTGCGGCGCATTTGTCGTCACCCGTAGCACAACAAACAAACAATGTCTAGCGACATCGATAAAATAAACCCATGACATAGACAAAAGCCGAAATGGATTAAATTTTGTCAATTTGTGCGAGCACAAACAATTTTTATTGTTCAAATTTGACGTTTGTTGAAGATAAATATATCTCTGCCACCGGGAGGGTGTGATAAAGTAGGTGTTAGCAAGGTGCTCTGGTGTTAGTAAGTTTTACGAAGAAGTATGTATGTGATAGCGATGGCACAGGCATTTGTTCATGGTGCAAAGACTTTGCAAGATTCACGCTGCCAGCGGAGGGATTGTTACAAGCCATTGTATTGCGAATGCCGCGAGAAATGGTAACAATTTGATGACGCTATGTTAAGCAGAAATGACGATTACACGCAGTTTTTACCACGCCGGACACAAAATTACATTATTAAAATGAACCTATTACCTTGTATCACTTACCGATGGAAGGATCGGTTTTCTGCATTACTTTCGCCCCTACTTAATTCCTCGCCAAATTTTTATTAATTGGTTTTCAATAAAGAATATACACATACTTCCAGAATTGGGTACCGCACACCCAACCATTGTTTGGTACGATATTGATACAATGAAATTAATATCCAATAATTTTAATAATGTTTTCGTTGATAAACACCAAAACCGAATTCTACACTTTCGTCTGAATAAAAAATTTGTACCTAATCACCCATAAAATAATGTGTGTCTGTGAATGTCAAGTATGTCAGTGTTACAATGACAAAAAGTTAGTTTTGTCTCTAACACAAACGATTTACATAAAAATATACTCTACCTAGACTAACTCTAGCTAACTTCGTCTCTTTCGCACTAGGAGTTTCGTTTCGACTTGCGTTTGTGCTCCCGCTGCAGGCCATCAAGTTTATATCACGAGGTAAAGTCAATCGGAACTCTTTATACCTAGGCTACGTCTAGATATAATCAATATTATTAATTCACAGCCCATAACAAAATAGCCTCTTACGTAAGGTAAATAATGACAAGAGTGATGACACATAAGGTGGCGAACATGCCCCCCAACAACAGATACTTGTCCTGCGAGACCCTCCTCTCGATGAGTGAGATGGTGGCATTGGACAGGCCGAGTGTGTTGGCCAAGTCGATGATCCTTCTGTGGGCACCTTTCAAAGTTTCCCGGTTGTGTTTTAGTGTGTCGAGAATGTTGGAACCTGAAAATGTGTATCAAAAGGTTATGCAAGCTGTCCTTTTTAGGGTTCCGTATCCGGTAAAGAACTCTATTACTAAGCCTACGCCGTCTGTCTGTCTGTCCGAGGACTGTATCTCTTGAACCGTAATAGGTAGCCCGTTGAAATTTTCACAGAATATGTGTTATTGTGGCCGATATAACAACAAATAATGAAAATAAGAAAAAGTAAAAAATTCACGGGGGTTCCCATTGAAGAAACTAAAAAGTGTATCCATCTACCGAAAAGAGTATGAACCATTTTAACTAATCATGAATTTTTCGATATGAATCATTTCATAAACACACCATAGATGGCGTGAGTGGCGCTGACCATGATATGGCGATACGGAACCCTCGGTGCGCGAGTTCGACTTGCACTTGGCCGGTTTTTTATTCAATGTGAGCACCAGTAAAAGGGTTAGTCTTTACATTATTATGACTTATTTGTTTTTAATCTGAAAATGTACATCTGTCGTGGAGTCTTAAAATTTTTAAAAGCCTGTAGTTTTGAGAAACCAACTAAATTGCTGAGGTAATTAGGGACATGATTCTTAAGGCTACTATAAGGCACAGGAACTGCAAAAAACAAAGATAATAAATATTGTGAGGTAAACGCTGGCGAAATCGGCGTTTGACAGAATATGATATTGGCCCTTTTATCAGGAAGAAAAACGGAAAATATTCTACGTCTAAAAAATGCTATATTGGCCCCTTTAACAAAACACTGAATTGTATATAGGGGCGTCACCTGTATGCATCATCTCATCGACGTTGCGATGCGAGTTGGCCAGTGAGGCGTTCTCCCTGGCCGCAAAGTCTACAGTGATGGCGGTGTCGTCGTGGCCGGCCGTGAACCTGCGACTCAGCAGCTGCTCGCGCTCGCTGCGCTCCTGCTCACGTCGCAGACGACGGTTGATGAAGTTCGACAGCGCCGCCTGCGGGCAACGGTAGCTAAAATATTTTTTTTTATGTAATCCGGTATTGGTGGCTGAGTCGGAGGGGCCAAAGCGCATGCTCCGACCAGCCAATATCACCTCCGAGAAGGTAGGTGCCATACCGGAGACTTCCCTGGATTGCTGGCTATACTGGACTAGAGGAGAACACAACCGAGGCTGCTATGCGGCCATCTTACATCCAGTACGGTGGTACCAACCCAGTCGGCTACAATTTGAGCCTACCACCTAGTAAGGGGCAAGGGAAGGGACCCACAGTTTTACACCGGTTCCGAACGGTGAAGCGACAGGTGTAGGTATGCACGTAAATTTTTTCGTCAGAAAAAACTCATTGGTACACGCCGGCCGGATTCGAACCTCGGGCCTCTCGCATGAGAAGCCGATGCCCAAACCACTCGGCCACCCGCCGCTATAACTATAATCTGCCATATAAACTCTTTATTACAAAAAACACAAGTACACACACGAGTACAGCAGTAGAGTAAGCGAAAAGTGGAACAAGATCCACAGATCTCTAAAAACAAATATACAAATTCAATATAAAAATAAATTTCAACATGAATATTATTACAACGTACAACGGACCGTCTTGAGGTCTCAGTGCGGAGAATGGCCCACCCGCCTTCCCAAGAGGCTGGGCAGCAAACAACAACAACAACATGTACCATAATAACAATAAGAAGCATCATCCTGGAAGACTTAGTAGCTCAGTGGTGCGATCGGTCGACTGTCGTTCGTGATCATAAACACACCTGGGCGCGGTCAGAACTTGGATGAGTGACCGTTCCACCGTTGGAGACTGACCGTAGTTCAGATTCCACGTACCAATGTGCCTTCCCTTTTTGGTACTGTGTGGGGTCGGTACTTAATAAGAATAGTCCCACTGCATCTCTCCCCGTGCATGTCGTAAAAGGCGACTAAGGGATAAGCGGCCTGCAGACACCCCGGTCGACTTGTGGCTTTCATGGAAGACATAGGGTGGCTGGGGTAGCTGGAGACTGCGGGGTTTTGCACGAAGGTCCCCAACCAAGCGGGATTAGTTTGCAGGCCTAGAGCCAACCCCAAACCAAAACCACAACAACAACAACGTGCCTTCCCTTGTAGTTATCAAATGTTTCTTCCACCAAATTTAATAAGCGGAGCATTTAAATTTAAGTTTCATCCACTCAAAAGTCGGATGACACTACAAAGCGCTCTGTCGAAGTGGCTGTGTAAATAGTTACCACTGGCACGACCAAAGTGCATGATATGGCACCTAATTCACCAAGGTGTTACGGGCTGATATCATGGGTGTGGTTGGTTATGTAGCTAACCAGGATGATACTAGATTGTTAGGCTCACTTCTTGTGTTGGACTTAAATAGTGTTAACGTAACTGTAGTAACTCAGCCAGAATTAGACTACGCGGGACGGATCTCGGCGTGTCGTCGCCGCAGCGGGCGACCCGCCACGCGAATACACTATACAAGTACGGTGCGGGTGCGAGGGAGAACACCGACGAACCGCTGCGGCGGCGACACGCCGTGATCCGCCCCGCGCATTATACCCATTGGTAAATTGCACGTCAAAAACTTTAAATTAAATTAAATGTGTTTTTTTTTTCTTTTTCAACATAAAAAAGGAAACTTATTCATTTCTAGGGAAAGTAAAAACCTACCAGTTAATTATGTTGTATCATGTCGACATGACATGCACATGACCCCTTTAACCACTTCACTGCCACAAATAACAACATAAATACCTATCACATGAAATCAAAAAATGTGCCATGAAAGCTAAAAATATACAGTTCCAAGTTCACTTTTAGGGTTCCATATCCAAACTAAGCCTACGCCGTCTGTATGTCTGTCTGTCTGTCTGTCCGTGCGTCCGAGGGCTATATGTTTTGAACCGTGATAGGTAGACCGTGACAGAATGTGTTTTTAACAGATATGCCAACAAATAATAAAATAAGTAAAGTTAAAAATTAAGGGCTCCCCATACAAGAAACGTGCTAAGAATCGATAGTAAATATTCACGCTACTAAATAATAGATGGCGCCACACATCGTTTGCACTGCAGCCAGACAAAAGATAGACGGATATGGTTTTTGACAGGCATGGTATAGCATATTTACGGAACCCTCCGTGCTTGAGTAAAATTCGGTCTTGACAGATTTTGTTGTTCATGCGCTTCTAACGGCTATTACATTACACAAAAGTGCTTACTTGTATGTGTTTATTGTCATATTTCAACTGGTCGCAGCGCATCTTAGCAATAGGCCGTTGGTTGATCGGAGTTTTGAATGTCAAGATGTCAAGTCGATCGCAGTTCCTGAAACATTACATTCATTCCTTTGCTGTTCATCATATTTAATATAATATTACATTGACCTAGTAGATAAGCTCCGAGGAACACTCCATTTCCACTGGTTACCACATGTGAGAAGAATCATAGGGCACAAAAACTGTTGAAAGATTTTTTATATTAAATTTTATGGGTGAATAAATAGATAATGCCTGATTTAACCCCTTCAATGACTGCTTGCACTGAACGATAACAGCACGGCAATGATAATGTAAAGAACACGGCACGGCATCAAGTGAGACAAAAATGTATGAAAACATATGAACAGCTTTCGCAGTGGCCGCCGACGGTAGCATCAGATGCCGTACTGTGGCGGTGTCATGGTCGTTGCAGCGCCATTATCTTCATATACCTTACAATGTTAACATTAAATTTATATTTTAATTGAGTGAGAATGTTTCAACTTAATTTACAAAATGGTAGGTACCAGTGGCGGCTGGTGACTTCAGTGACCGGTAGTGCCTACCTACCTAGGTACTTAAATACCAAATTTCCCAACACATTCCCGTCATGTTATTTTATGATTAGGACTTACGAATTTTTTAAACGCCTGCGTATTATTATGTACGTACGTAGTATGAATATTCTCAAGAAACTCAATGAGTTGCAAAAAACAAGAAAAAAATCCAAGCAAGTTCTTTAACTCATTTTAGTACCTTTATTAACACACCCATAGACCACAGCACTACTGCAGCTTACAAAAAGAAAACAGTAGTAATGTCCCAAAAATACTTCAAAAAAATATATAAAAATAAAAGCATTTGAAAAGTAGGTATTGAACCCGGGATCACCTGAATGTAAAGCTTTACCTTTAACCAACGCTTAGGCAAATATCGATACCAATTAATTCACAGTATACCGTGACAGAAAGCACAAAACCTAATCATATCCCATTTTAAATATTCGCGCGCTAACGGGTATGTGACATAACATGACAGCGCGCTAACTCTAGGTAAACGGACTCATGCAAGACGAATCGCTCGCGACGTGTCGCACGCGTGGCTATTCACGATATAGCGCCCTTGTTTAGCGCTCGTGCGCCGCACGCAGAACTCCACTTCGGCCCATACTGTTTCTATGAAGTTTCTTTTGTCTCACGCGCCAGCGGTGTTTTGCCGATCCCCATACATTCAGTATGGCAGACCCGCGTGCGTTTTCGATGCCGCACGGGGCGCGCGTTTACTCGCAAAAAAGTGCCTTGTGATCTATATGATAAGGTCGAATTCACATTCGTATTTATTTGTAGTACGATCTTTATGGTTTTAATGTAGGTATGTTGTAAGAAGACTTCTGTGGTATGGTAGTGTGGCGCACGAGCGCACTTTAGAACCAGCCGCCAGTGGTAGGTACGCTCCAACCAAATGGAGTCTTAGCAGCAATACAGAAAGGGCTCTTGCAGAGACGGAATATAACACATAATGATTTAAATGTTACAATGGACCAGAAAATTGGTTTCCTGGTATTGTTATTTAGATCCAGTTCAACAACACTTTATTGATGTCGTAAATTTTAAAAATTACAATAGGATATTGTTTGATAATTAAAATTTTGTACTTTGGCTTTACAAGCATTATCTACGCTCCTTTTAAAGATTGAGCAGAAAATAAATAGAGGCTCTGTGTCATACAAAACAATGCATAAATTCTGACACAACAACGTCAGCTATATAAAAAACTGACATAATATGACGAAATGATGTATTGGTGTCACTTTCGTGCAAAAAATATAATAATTTTTTCCTCAAAGGCTTTATAAATCTCAACGCATCTAAGGCTTGTAGTGTTTCGTTTAATGTCGATTGAGCTCGTCAAGTAAATTAACATTCTCATCTTCACGATGGGCCCACAGGGAGCCTCACCTGCGGCCTTAGGGAAACATTTTGTAACTAGCGATAGTGTAACATGACATGCGTGTCACTTTTTATTTTATATTAATTTTACATAGTTATATTATACTACAAAGTAATAAAAATATACAAAATTAATATAAAAATTAAATAAAAACGGTAATACTGCCGGCGGCGGCAAGAGACAAACCTCCAAGTGTGTTAATTATCGTCTTTATTGTGGACATGTTCAAGGTTTGTGAAATATTTAATTTTCCTTTTTTTTCTTTTTTCCTTATTGCTTTTATGTCCCTCCTGATGTAGTTATTTATGAATGTGTAGTTGAGCCTGACTTAAAATCAGCGTTTCGCTTACCGGCTCCACGGCCCCGATAGAGCAGTACAATGGCTGTGTCATGTCCAATTTTTCATGCTAAGTATGTATTTTTTTTCGTTATTATGTATTGATCTTATGCACACTGGAATTTTGCATTGTGTTTATATGTATTGTATGTTATATGTGTGAACTGATATAAGAAAAGAAAAATTCATTTCATTTCAGTTGCATCTTCTTTGCTTGGTTCTGGGGTTCCCGAAGTGTGCCAATGTGCTAAGAATAAAATGTTTGTTAATTATTATTAGTTACATTTCTTTTGTTAATTTCTGACCTGACTCATTGCTCAAATTTTAAATACAAATTAATGGGCACAATGTGACTAAGGCCGCCAAAATAAAAATATTCTAGCTCTCTAAGGGAGCCTTGAACTAAAAAAGTTTTGGCTGGCTTGGCTTAGTTAAAGCAAGATAAACTAGAATGGCTGGCTGATTTGGTATGTAAAGCCGCATCCCCACTATGCCGATCGGTAGATGTGCCGCGCGGGTTGCATCTACGCGGCACACGGGGCCGCGCGGCCTCCCGATTCTAAACCGACCGAGGCGGCCGGTCCGGATCATTCTGCACGGTGCCGACCCACGAGTGTGGATGTGTGGCTTTGCACTTGCCTGTCCGCCGTGTTTCTGTTTTCACAGCGGTTTGCGATGCTTGATTGTACTTAAAATAACCAATAATGCAGCGGTAACGAAGAGGAAGTTGTCTTCGTCACACATTTTCACCACGCAGTCTGCACGCCGGCACACCTCCACAGGTACTGTGTGGAGATGTGCATCGCAATCATCTCCGGAGACATTTTTTATGTGCTAACACATTCTATCGACAAACTTTGAGCTTGCTTTCTCTTAAGTAGTAGATAAATACACCTGAAACTATTTTTGACCCAAGAAAATATGTAAGAACTTACGCACTAGCTGCATTGATCTTCGCCTGTATTTGTCGCTCTATCTCCTCAGAATTTGCGGTGTCCCTCTCGAGTCGCTGAAACAAACCCTGCGTCTCTTGTAGCAGCTGGTTAGTTTGATGGTATAATGTTTCCATTATTGTTATTTGTTGCGCACACAGTAATTTCTTGCTGGGGATCAAACAAGATCACATTCCAAACAAACGTTATCTACGGGCCGCTCGTCTGCGAAACGAATTCACACAAACTGCCAGCCAGACAGCTGTGCTGCTTGCTGTGTTGAACAAGTTGGGTAGGTGCCAGAGCCAGCCAGTGGGTGGATACTCTGGGTGGAGTGGTTCCTTTGCTTACATTAGCTGAGTGTGGATGGGGGATGAACGTGCGACTTATTTATTCAATCAATCAAACCCTTTGGAGGATGAATGACAGACTTTATGGATACTAGTGATGGATGAATGAATGAATGAATCGAAGATAACCACTAAAATGAAATAATATGTGAATGACGATTGACGGGTGACAGACAATTGACACATCACATGTGTTGTTTTTTTTTTGTCCTTTTTTTTTAGATTAATTCGTTTCCTCCCGAAACAGGCAAAACTCATTAGAGTATACAGCCAATTCTGTTGTAGCTTTTAACGTCTGTTGTATAAGTTAATACGGTAAAATACCGATTACATTACAATCTAATATAATCTTCACAATCTGGCAACACGAATTAAGCGTGACACTGATAGTGGACCCAACATAACGGCGAAGGGAACTTTTAGTTGAAACGCTCTCTAGTATTATATTTATAAAGCATTCTTTCAAATACATACAACTACCCAGCCACCTATACATAAAAATACCTTTATAAGAAAATTGTCAATTGGCTGTATGGTCAAATGATCTTGCCTGCCTATTTATGGCGAAAACAATAACAACATCTGTTTGTATATTCTTTGAGTGTAGCTGCAGCCAAAGAGATTGGTAATCTGTGCCAAAGAGAATATAACGGCTGCAGGCAGCTGCAGTCTAGTCCAGTTTGTTGATGGATGGAATACGTCGCTATCTATCTACATCTACGTTCGTGACTAATTCTATCTATTGAGTGAGTGAATGAAATGAAGTGTTCAGTCGTCTTATGCTAGGCAAGTTTTACCGCACACGGTGCAGTTGTTTATTGTAGTTTAGACGAGTCGTGTCGAACGTATTAACAAATAGAAAGTGAAGATGGGCGAAGCTTGCCAAGCTTGCATGACGCGCATGCCGTACGCGACACTGATCGCAACGATCATGTGTTGCCTGGGAGTGGGCGTGTTCTGCGGGACCATGTACCGCGGCGCAGCACTCTCCGTGCTCATGTTCGACGAGGTGTTCCACTTCCGCCTGGTGTGGATCGAAGCCGTACAGATGGTGTTCGTGGTGGGCAGCGCCTGCATGGCGGCGCTCGGTCTGATGCTACTGTGTCTCGGTTGCCTGGCGACCGGCGCCACACGTCAGAAGGTGTACCGGGCGTGGCGCGCGCGCGTCGGCGGCCGCATCTCGTGCGCAGTGTTTATGACCATCACGTACGTGCTCACATTCGTGTGGATCCTCCTCCTGTGCTTTCTAGTGCTCGCCACCTTCATATTCACAGTCTTCTGGAAGCTGTGCATGAAGCCCAAGAACCGGGATCTGTCGACGTGCATCGACTTCACGCAGTTCGACTTCTTGTTCCCGGCGTCGGCGCGGCCGGAGGACCTGAAGATCTGCGAGGCGCACGAGGTGAAGCTGTTCTGTAAGGACTACGTGGAGAAGGCGGAGTTCATGTTCATCCTGGCGACGGTGGCGTGCCTGCTTGTGATCCTCAGCCTGGTGCACTACCTCATGTGCCTGTCGGCTAACTACGCGCACATCCGCGACCACGAGAAGTTCCAGGAGCTGCAGGAGCTGCAGTACCTCACCGACCCCGACCTGCACGCCTCCAAGGACCGCTTCTAGTATACGGCCCGCAGTGTGCTGCTGCGCTCCTGCACCGCCACCAAGATGTAGACCCGCCCCGCACCCGCATCCCATACACTTGACAATTTTAGCATGTTTATTTTTACTAAGTTTGACTCATCACTGCAAAAGGTGTGTAGGTACCTTTACTAAGTATAATTCACACATTTTGTGGTGTTGTTAGTAAAGGTATTTAAATATTAAATAAATTAATATGGATAGGTACGCACTGCCTAATTAGACGGTTTTATATGCTGACGAAAGTGATAAAACAGAGACTGAACACTTGCATTTTCCATAATGCGAACATTTTCAAATGGCCGTGACATAAAGCAGTACAATAAAATAGTGAATATTTTGACATATCCGGCAGCTCAGTGGAGTCAATGACTGAACAATAATCAATAAATACAACAGTAAAAAAAAAACATTTGTATTTCCACATCACTTATAAAATAGGTGTTGTTGCAGCTGAAAATTTTAACATCAAAGCCTACCATAAACATAAGTAGGTATGTAGTTTCTAAGTAATTTGACATAGAATAAAATAAATAAAATCTCACAAATGCCTCAGCACTCCATAAATCATTTATCCGTATAAGCTCAGGTAGCAGCTATTTAAAAAATAAAAAAGTAAAAATAATATCAATCTTATAATTTTATTGACTTGTATCAATTTATTCTTATCTAGCTAAGGTGATTTCCTAACTCGGAAGCGTAGACAAAGAGATTAGTAATGCCTGGGTCTATTGTTACCTGACCCCGTTTTGCGTACACGGATTAACAGCAAGAAATTAGGGTCAACTAACTTTCTGACAATGCAGTTTCATTTCATTTCACTATTTGACATACTTGAAAAAGTCTTAGAAAAATAAGGTTTTGTAAAAATTTTAATCCATAAGTACAATATCGGAATTAACAATCAGACCTCATACAATAGCGCGTTATGTCTCAAAATACTGTTAGCATTCACAGCAAGTGACTCACATTTGATTAAGTAGAGCATCAATGAAGTAGGTGGGCGAGCACTTGGGCTCATTACGAAGTGTTACACAACCAGCAGCTATGAAGATATGTTATACAGGACACAACCAGCAGCTATGAATATATGTTATACGGGATGTTCAGAGAACAATCTGAAAGGTGATTTTGAATTCCTATTTCTTAGAAATAAAAAAGATTAAAACTTACAATATTTATTCTATATGAACATATATTTTGCTTTTCAGATTGCTCTTTGAACATTTTAATATAACAAATAGTATTTAGTATTATAAGCTTTACACGTAAACATAGAAATGACACATAGTAATGTGAAGGTAGTATTAGTTTTTCCTTGTCCTTTTAGTAGGTTGTGAGTTGTTGTCAGAATTCCCGTCCTTTAATAAATGTCTTTCGGTTAGGGAGTGCTGCACTGACTGAATGCATTAGTAGATTAAATTAAAAACATTGGTTATTTTATTATACATACACTTTATTTTACCTTCCAGAAACTAACATTCCTGTCTTCATAATCATTGTTAGGTATAAATAGTCTTAATATTTTTTCAATATCAAAGGTGTTCATAGGATGTAAGATGAAATTATGAGACTAGGAAAGTGAAGTAGGTACTTGTACGAAAACCTTAAACGGCAATTTTGACAATAATATTCTTTTAAACCTGTTAACTCACATATTTTTATTTTTATTGAAAGCGCGAAATGTAACCCCCATCCACCCATAAGGTGTCTAACGACACCCATGGACATTTGGCCGTATGCGGGAATTGCGATTGCCATGTTGCCCTGACAGGTGCCCATTCATGCCCTTCTTGAAGCACCCGAGACTGTACTTGGGGGAAATATATGGATATCCCTGCTTACATATACATATATCTTTCCCGAGCGTTATATCCTTATTTAACTATTCCAAATTTAATGACAGTGCTAGAACAAAATAAATAATTTTATAATGGTGGTAATGACTGCTTAGCATAAAAATATCCACTTGTACAAGTATCACATGAACTAATTTGCATTTTGTATTTACTTAGTCGTTGGGAAAAAAAATCAGCCAAAAAGCCAAAAGCATTTTAGAAATAAATAAAAAACATTTTAAGATACACGAGCATTCTTCTACTAATGTAAGAGTAATTACAATTTTTATAACCATAAAATAATTAAGCCAATTCTTTATTAAAATACATGTTGGTATTCCATTTCTGTCAATAAGGTAATATTGTTACAACTGCGTATGTCAAAATTAAACTTGTAAATAATTACCCCTAGATAGCATACACATATTTGCAACATCATAAAATGCAACGTTAGTAGGTAGGTAACCTCTATAAGCCTGCTGCGAGCATCTGTTCCCACTAGTAGTTCCATGGGGTTCATCCGTAAAGCTGACAATCGATGGATCACAAACTGAATGTTCATAGTGTGGTACAGTTCGAGCGCGAAGTGACGTCCACACTATGGGAATTTGTTGTCAACCTTTGTTCTATTGCATGTTGTGTTGTGAATGTGTGTACACCGCTTTACACTGTGTAATATTTTTTAAAGATGTTATTTTTATGGAACATGTAATTAAATATTTTTCATAAACATTCCCAAAACTTCCACTGTACGATTGACCTTAGAAAATTGGTGTGTGTATGTGTATGGACCAAGTCCTGATAATTGCAATAGTATGGTTTTCAGAGAGTGTAATCCACTTTTCATCACACGATTTTAGCCTTTTCTTTATATGAAATCTATGTAATCTATAGGTTAAGATTTTATAAAATAAATTATTGCTGTTTTTCGTAATAGCATGTCTTTCCCTTCAGGCAATATAACCAATAATATAACATGTATGAATCAAAGTATTTATGAAGTCACCTTCTTTATTATAAGGCTACTCCACTCTGCAAAATAGAATTAATGAGAATGGGCGTTTTGGTCTACCCCTCCTCTAGCTGTGAGTGTTATTTGAATGGAAAGGTTGATTTATATAGATTTTTTTTTTAGTATGGCAGCCAACGTCAATTATTAGTACTTTAGGAATTATATCACTTTTAAGTTTTATAAACATAGAAACCTTATCATAGTAATATGCTTACCTCTGTAAGATGATCATCGTTCTAGGAATGGTAAGTACTTAGAGCGAAACAGTTCCAAAATGACCGAGCGGTATTGAAACCGTAACGATTAAAATACCATTTTTTTTGGTTTCAATAGCGCTCGGTCATTTTGGAACTATTTCGCTCTAAGTACTTACCCTTCCTAGAACGATGATCATCGTACAGATGTAAGCATATTACTATGATAAGGTTCTATGTTTATAGAACTTAAAGTGATATAACTCGTAAAGTATAAATAGATGTTAAGTATGTTTGGACAAAATGGTTTTCTTGGAAAGACCTTTCAATTGATATATCATAAATTGTTAGAGGAGGGGTAGACCAACTTCCCCATATATTTTTGCCCATCCTCCTTTGTTTGTAGGTATAAATACAATTTCCATAATTATTTGCTGCTGATGAATTTTCATATCCTAATAAATAAAGCAAAGTTTCTACAGGCGACCGGCCACTGACCGTTTAACATACGTCAATATATGAATACCCTTATAACTCGAGAACCACTTTATCAATTTACATACGGTTTTCACTGTTACATTCTGGCACTTCTCCAGATAGAGCAAAGTCACACGAAGCGAAGCTGCGGGCAAAATCTAGTTTTTCATAATGATCCATCTCTCCCCGTTTGTGTTTTCCGTCCAGTTCAGTGTAGCCGGCACGACCGAAGGGAAGCACTGACGTGGCACCAAGTTCACCCGGTGTTATGGGCTGACATCACGGATGTTGTAGGTGATGTAGCCAACCGTGTCAGTTTCCATAAAAAAAAAGTATGTGATAGTAGATAAAATTATGCCTCGTATTCCTACCGTGGCAAGTGGCCTCTTGGCACTTGGGATGCTCTTGAGTTGAGGCTCAATCTGATTCAGATTCCATCATGTCAGCCCATAAAACCTTGGTGAACTATGTGCCATGTCAGTGCTTCCCTTTAGTTGTGCCGGCTACAGTGAACTGGACGGAAAATCTATTTACATAGCTGCTTCGACCGACTTTTCATTAAGTGCGGTGGTATCAACTCGGACGAGTTAAACCCTACCATAACAATATTACTCTATGACCCTACCACCTGATAAGTAAGAAGGGAATAAGGGTCCTACAGTTGTATTTATGTGAAAGAAATCTGAACCATGGTCAGGCTCTAGTACCACCGTACTAGTTGTAAGATGGCTGCATATAGCAGCTTCAACTGTGGTTTCCTCTGGTCCATAGCCAGAAATCCAAATCGAAGTCTGCGGTATGGCACCTACCTTCTCGGAGGCGATACTGGCTGGTCGGAGCATGTGCTCTGGTTCAGGCACCCATACTGGTATACTTACATAAAAAAAGAAGAAAAACGTAGAGAAACTAAAATTTTTGGAAGACGGGTGAACGAACTGCTACCTGTTGGTAGACATTTCGATAAACATAACTGCCAGCCAGAATTTATCTGCTTCAAGAAATCTATAGTTACCGCGACAGAATTTAAATGTGGACTACTGGCTGGCTATTATTATGAAACTAGCCACAGAGTAAATAATCACTGGCGTTTGAAACTAGCTAGTGCTTGGATGATCAAAGGACTAGAGAGATACCAACGAAAGTACGGTCAGGCCTCACGCACTCTATGTACTTGCGCGCGCTAACTACCTACCGCCCGACGGGCCGCCGCCGGCGGTCTTTTTCAGTAAAAATTCGTCTGCCGCGCGAAGTATACATAGACGCTCGCCCACGCAAACAAGTGCGCGCAGCTGCAAAGCAATAACCACTTTACACTCGATCGTTAAGGTACATTTTCGCACGCAGCGATTGGCGTTGTGAAAGAGTAGGCTATTAAGCCCGAAGGTAGGAACATTTCCTATGGAGTGATTTATCTGTTACGGAGTAACTATCGCCTTCCGCGTTATAATATGCAATATGTAATCTGTGGTACGGTCGAGTATTTACCCGTCGGCCAGCAACCTCGCAATAGGGGTCCGGCACATGAAAGAACCAAGGAAAAGGATTTTGGCTGACTCTTACTCTATAGATCAGCTGATGTGTGGTATGAGCTTTGAGGAAATATTATATAGATTTCTGACTCCGAAGAAATATACAGAGAAGCGGTGTTCCAGCGGCTGAGGTATGGGGTAAGGTAGCGGGGAGGCGGAGCGCAGAGTCGAGTGGAAGAGGGTAGCGCGCGCGGGGTGGGAGACGGTCTGGCGGCTGGTGTGGGGGCCTCACGCGGGGAGGGAAGCGTGCGTGAGAGAGGCAAGGGGTAGGGAGAACGATCGCACTCATGCGTCGTTGTGCATATTGTCTTTTTATTCTAACACTTCATCTCCAGATTCGCCATCGCACCTTCGCATCGACGAAGATGTATAAATGTATTTGTAGGCGAGGCGCGATCGCAACAGGCAGGCGACGACTGCGCGCTGCGGTCTCTCGCGCTCGACTAAGAGACTTGAGGATCGTGAACCGCAACTCGTTGGAACATGTTAGTTGGCCTAGTGATTCATCTAGTACGCTAGTACATAATATATCTTTGGGTATGAGTGGGTATGAGTGATGTTTTGGTGGTTTAAAAAGAATAACCTAATGTTGAGGCGGTGCATGTCGTTTTTTGTTACCTACGTTTCGTTTCGTACATGTGGGTGGACGGACAATAGTTGACAACTGACAACAAGCGCGCGAAACAGGTGATCGCGCAGGCAGGACAAAATCCGATTCCTTAGTTCTTTCATGTGCCGGTTGTCGCAATAGGCCGAGTGCGGTACGGACTTTCCTTCGAGCCGACGTCTGACTAAAGGAGCTAAAGGAGCCAGGAAGTCTTTCAGGTGGCGCACCGATCTCATCGTCGGTGACAAGAAAAGAGCAAGTCTTTTGCCGGCCCTTCACTTTACTTAAGCACGAATACGCGAGCCCGCATGTGTAGGACGACACTCGCGAAGTTTTTATCACATTCGTGCCTTTCCGAACTGTGACAGTTTTTTGACGCACATCAAAGAGCGCGAGCCTCGAACATTCGCGTAGTCAACCACACATGTGCACAGCACATGTGCATCATCAGTTGCGCGCACTACCAAAGAGAATATGCGCACAACTGCGAAGGTGGCGCACGTGTCGGCAGTTGGGAGTAACCAACAACAATATGGATCGGAGTAGCAACAACGTCCGCTCCAAAGAATATAATACTACTGGTCCGCTCCATGCTGCATAATGTAATTATATGAACACAGGTAAAACAGCCCAACCGCGTTAATAAACTTATCGTTCATGGCAGCGTCTCTGGTCGAAAAAATCTACAACACTGTGAATTTCGCGCAAATGGGTTTGCAAATGCACTCGCGACTACATTCGCGAGTACACTCGCGAATGTATGTGCGAGTGAGTGTGCGAACTTTTTGACGGCCCCTCACATGTGTGCAACATTCGAACAATCTACAAATGTTTGCGCACAAGTGTGGGAGAAGGGTTAGGCAAGTCGCTGTCCGCCACCTGAAAGAGCTACTGGCTCCTACTACGGCTCCTTTAGATCCTTTCGGCGAACTTCGGCTCTAAGGAATGTGTGGTATGTATGAGTGTTGTTTGGTGGTTTAAAAAAAATAACCAGGGCTAAGGGCTAATATAGAGAAGATGCGTCGCTACGCGACGCATCTTCTCTATATTAACCCTAACCTAATGTTGAGGCGGTGCATGTCTTTTTAACCGACTTCAAAAAAGGAGGAGGTTCTATGTTCGGCTGTATGTATTTTTTTTTATGTATGTTCAGCAATATCTTCCCCAATTGTGAACGGATTTCGATGATTCTTTTTGTGTTCGGTTAAGTCTAGCTCCAAGGTGGTCCCATTTTTTTTTGGTCAAGATTGGATTGGAAAGCGAGGCGGAATCGCGAGGCCGAAGGCCGAGCGATTCCGCCGAGTACATTAATAGCAAATGAAAATTACTAAAAAAACTGTAAAATAAAAAAACTATTTAAAAAAAATTAAAACCGCCTTCAAAAATGTATGATATAAAAAAATAAAAATCGAACCCTAGAGTTGAATGCGGTGGTGCTAAAGCAAGCAAAAATAACCGACCACCTTCAACTCTAGGGTTCGATTTTTATTTTTTTATATCATACATTTTTGAAGGCGGTTTTAATTATTTTTTTTTGTTACGTTTCGTTTCAAGCCGAGTGTTTCGTCGAGCCGAGTCAACCCGAGCCGTAGGAGCCGCAGCAGGATCCGCAGGAGCGGCCAGAGCTTTCAGGTGTCAAACCCGGCAAGACGTCGAAAGGAGGACTGATCAATCATTAGTATTACAATACAGGATTTAGATATTTCTACTTTCGTCTTTCATAGATGCGAGAAAGACGGAGAGAGCAACTGTGCTAGACGTAGAATAACTGAAACAAAGCTCATTCGTATTCCATCGTGCTTGTTCGTTCATAATCGTGAAAGTGAAAGAGAGAGAAGGTCGAATGAGATGAGCGAACTAACCGGACAGAGAGACAAAACGAGGCAAGTCTCAACCTAGTGTTTCCAACTTAGGGATTTTGTCCTAGATTTAGAGGGTTATGTTATGGTTCCATATTTAGGGAACAAAAATACTTTTAAGGGTTTTTTTTTATATAGAAAACGGAGATTTCCACTAGGATAGCTGAATCCCCTGAAAAAAATGGCGCCACGTGGCAAACTGAAATTTTTTTTTTCTTCAAACCCCATCGAATGGCGAAAAAGCGGTTTGAAAAATATACCACACCCTCTCTCCCCGTGCATGTCGTGAAAGGTGACTAAGGGATAAGGAGCCCTGCTGTGGTAAAGGGCGACAGGCTAACCACCTCTCGCCTTGGCACGATCCTTCTACCCAGTCATGCAGCAGATGGGGTCTTTGTGCCTTACTTGCTGCTTGATATAGTTATCTTTTATACTTTGCAAAACGTGGTGGTCGGTGTTGTGCTGTAATTGACAAGAGCACTTGGATCACAACACCGATTACTCTGCTTACCTCGGTAATAAAGCGTGTGGTATGTGTGTAGCACACTAATGGCTTAGAAATAAAACTAAGAAAAACATTTTATGAAAAAAAATATGGAAAAATAAGGAAAGTTGTACTAAAATGCTGTAGTCGTCGGGCGTGTAGAAGGATTCCAATAGACAGGGAGCCCGACTACAGCATTTTTCAGGACAGTTACTGACCTTGTTATTTCGTCGTTTTTGACGTGATGACGTCACGTCTTATAAATTGATGAACACCGGCTGCACACACGAAAAAGTGTCACGTTCCATCTGAGCCTGTGTGTGCAAGCGAGAGCGCGTAACAAAGCGATAGAGAGGCACAATCGGTATAGTCAAAGTTACCATGGAAACGTCATAAGAAGTAAAACTGTCAAGATCAGACAACAGAAGTTTATTGATGGCCAGTCACAAGATGATTAATCTTTCTACTGGAAATAGAAATGTACTACGATTATTCTACGTCATCACGTAAAACTATCGTCCGTAAACCGCCTTTACAGACAACCAATTTTTTTAGTCGGATTTTGGCACTGTGTTACTGAAGAACAATTTTTTTTAGTTTTTTGGTGAATTTTGACTAATTCTTGGGGGAAAACGCTGTTTTAATGGTTAGCAACACCGGGTCTGCCAGCCAGCCAGCCACCCACCCACCCAACCAATCCACCGACCGACCGACCCACCAGTTCCGTCCGCGGATCAGTGACGCCGTGCATGTGATTTTTTTTCGCTATCTAGCGACCGCGTTTCAATAAGTTATTTCCATTTTGTATTGCAGTGCATAGTGAGACACGCACAGCATCGAATCGCCTGGTAGTAATATGAGTAATGTTACCAACCACAATGGATCAGGTCTAGAGCAGCAGGTGAGTTCCGTGTGACCTCCGCCCCGCGCTCTTAGCTTCATGTCTATCGATTTTTGCTCATTCTTTGTAGAGTGCTAGTTTCGCGGTCGTTCCCTGTCTCTAGTAATTGATAATGGATTAAGGCCGGAGCCATATTAGACAACATTTAGACTTTACACTAGCCTGGCGAATCCTTCCGTTGTTCGTGGACTGAACGTGTCGGATGCAACATGGCGCCGGTCGCGCGCTATGACTGCGCGCGGACCTCTCACTGCTCCTCGTGGCATGGAATTTTCCCCATTCATTTTATTGGAAGAAAGTGAGTGACGCGGCTGGACCGCGATGACTCACCGTTAACACTGATTGCACAATTTTGTCCGTCGGAATAAACGCGGATCACGACCTAGCTCTGATTTCCACGTACTTCTAATCTACACAGTTCTAGGTACCATCAATCTTAGCTTAGATCATCGTCGGTCTTATTCGACTTTCACGCCACAAGTTGCGTTTGAGTTGCTAGGTACTAAGTGTAGATTTCCAAGGACATAGAACAAAGAGCTGGAATCATATTTCTCGTTGGGATTTACTAGGTAAGGGTAACATGAGTGCTCACATTTGTAGGTAGGTTCTGTTCTCTAGTCTCTAGCTAAGACATGCATAGCTCCTAAGACAGCTGTAAAAATTTGTATTAATTTCTCTTTGATATAATAACACTGAAATATGGTGAAACGAAATACTGAGAATGTAATTTTCGTCATAAATTATTCATTCCCACCTGATTTGCTTCTGGTCTGAATATTACAACTACCTACTTAACCCTTCCATTTTCGAAGCAAAAATTTTGAAATGATTCCTTCACCTACAACAGGTGGCGGCTGCGAAAGGCATCTTCACATTATTCTAGAAATAAAATCATTTTGGAAGATTTTTTCATGAAACTTTATGAACTAACAAATGGATTGTATTTACAGATAAATATTCTAGCTATAAATGGTATTTTTTATATATATATTACCTAATCTAGATAACAAAATTATTTTGTAAAGTTGTTCTATGTGAAAATCGCGATCTCTCTCTGATTTTCTATTTTAATAAATTTTTTTACAACTGCAATCGGTCAAATAGTTTTTTATCATAAAAAAGTAATACATTACAATCTAATCCTACCTTTCTGGTGTATCAGCAGATCCTGTGTCACACACAATAGAATGTTGAATTCGACCAAAATGTTGGTCAAAAACAAAAAAACAACACTTTCGCACTCAGAAGCCATTCCAGCATTTTGGCGAATTTTGTTACGTAAATATTTGTGAGTTCTAGGTATATGGAAAGCACATGGTTAGATAGATAATTTTATCTACTTATTTTGAGACACTTTCTGACACTCAAAAACAAGAATTTTAGCAAAACTAAAAATAAATTTACGACACTGAGTCGAAAATATTCGAGATTATGTAAAGTGCCAATATCTTGATCATTTATACATTTAGTGCAAAGAAAACACTGTTGTTCTCTTCCGAAAGAACTAAACTTTCATATTTGAGCCCATTTTTATCCATATATAATCAAATTAGCTTTGAAATTGCAACAAAAACAAAATACGACTCGCACATACAACACGCACTGACAAAAGACGAAAGACTAAGATTTTGTTTTCGTAATCTGTCGTCTTGGGACATATCAAGTTAGTGGTACCGATGTGTAGCTAAATAATTCTACTTTATACTTTATCTCTTTCAAATAAACACGGCTACGGGAGATAGAAGGAAAAAAATATTTTGTACGGCCCATGTTTGGAGCTCGCTGACAATGCGGCGGTCGATATCGACCGCTCCATAGTTGACGGTACTTAGTGTTCTAGCGGTCGATATCGATCGCTCCGCAGTTGGCGGGTTAAACCTTTTTATTTTTAGATATTGTAGCATTTTTTACATACTGCCATAAATACATTGGCGTTTTACTGGTCTCGTAGCTAAACTTATGTTCAGTATTGAATATTTACTGGCAATAAGGATCAGATTCTAATTAAGCCTTTCTTCCAACAAATTTTAAGGCAATTTTCCGCCCTAGATTTCCAGGTGATTCAAGTGGCGGCCTTGAACGCTGACTGAACGCTGAGAGTAGGTAACTGTAGAAATAAAATTTCAAAACCTTGCGATAAAAATAATTACGTAATTAAGAATGCTAGAAATCTAAGGTATGGGCTTTCAATGAAAACTACATGAGAAACAAAGGACACAACAAATCAATACTACAATAAAAAAAATATATTTCACATACACCCGCATCTGTTTTGGGGACTACTCTCAAATAGTATAGAATTATTTAAATGATGTCTCTATATTTCAGTCTTGTGTGATGTTCTGTTTGCAGTTTGCTGGTCTGGACTTGCAGCCTCAGGCTAAGAGTGTCGGCCGTTACGTGCCTCCACACCTGCGCAACAGGCAGGCGAACCCTTCCCAAGGTTTGTGACGTTGCATTCACATTTTGTTTTAGTTAAATTTTTTTTTACATGCTCCCATGTTGATTTGGGTTCCGTTCTCCGTACTGGTACCATAAACAGTCCACTATACGTACATAACTTTACACCCTATACGTACATAACTTTACACCTTTTCGAAGAGAGCCTCCGCCAAACTGACAATCTTCCCCTCCTGGGTACACAAAAGGCATGGATTTACGATAACTACCTGACATCAAAACTTTCATGGCCATTTCTCGTCTACGACTTCACAAAGCAAAACCTGACTAAATTAGACTCGTATGTGACCAGATTCCTGAAATCATGGTTTGGACTGGCTCACCCGGCTGACTCGTCAACGCTATACAGATCTCACAATAACTTTGGACTGAACATTAAGAAACCGTCGATATTTTATCAAAAGGCGAGAATAGCCAAACGATGTATACTCAAAGACTCCAATGATAGCGCTATTCAAGCCTTACCCAACACATCACTATCAGATGAACTGGAATCGAGACTCGACTTCTACAAATCATTCCAAGTTGGTACACGCACCAATAGATCTGGATTGGGCATAGAAACAGCAAAGTCTGATAAAGAAATACTGAAAGGTTTTGCTCAGGAGGACATGGAACAAGGCTTCAAACTTCACGCCTTAAACCTAGAAATGCAGAATGATTGGCTAACAGTGGGTGACTTCTGCATCCCTCCTGCATTGAAGTGGAAATCCATAATATACAACTGGTCCCCTGAGCTGCTTAA
Source organism: Nematopogon swammerdamellus (assembly GCA_946902875.1). Taxonomy (NCBI): domain Eukaryota; kingdom Metazoa; phylum Arthropoda; class Insecta; order Lepidoptera; family Adelidae; genus Nematopogon; species Nematopogon swammerdamellus. The sequence continues at coordinate 21,937,370 of OX336336.1, forward strand.
GTTCTACTTAAATGCATTCCAGCTTACTCTCCCCGACCCGAGTAACCTAGTTAGATGGGGGAAATCTACAAATAAACTATGCCCGTCATGTAAGGAGTTCGTAGGCACGGCCAAACATTTGTTATGCGGATGCAAAATACTACTTGAGCGAGGCCAGTATTCCTACCGTCATGATAAAGTCCTCCAAATCATCAGAGAGGCCATCAACCTGTCAATTGCACGGACCAGGAAAGGGCAAACCAGTAGCGGCTTCCAGAAGGTCAACTTTGTGAAACCTGGAGCCAATAAGCTGCCCAAAGATAGGACTAAACCTTCTTCAATTTTGGGAGCAGCAAAGGATTGGGAATTGTTGATGGACACACATGAGAAGCATTACCAAATGCCTTCGGAAATCTGTACCACAGCATTAAGACCGGATATACTCATATTCTCAAAAGCGACAAAGCATGTAGTACTTGTTGAACTTACAGTTCCATGGGAAAGTAACATACCGAAGGACCACAACATCAAACTTAACAAGTACTGCAACTTAGTAGACCGGATTGTGAGAAACGGATTCAAGACTGATCTCTTCGCTGTGGAAGTCGGAGCAAGAGGACTACCAGCGAAGTCGCTCTACAGTCTCTTCAAGAATCTAGGGCTCCCAAGATCGACGCTAAGCTCATATATGGAGAGAGCTTCGAAAACGTCACTGGAAGCATCCTACAGAATATGGATAGGTAGAGAGAGGGAGGTCGAGAGCGGGACTGGTGGTTTCCCCTCGTCCTAGTCAACGCAGACTAGCTGACGAGGGCTTGAAGCGAGCCGAAACGTGAAGCATGCGCGGGAAATTTAGAGTGGCCACTCGCTAGTCCCGGCCTCGATTAATACCCTCCTCTACTGCCGATGGGCCCGGATATGTTCGGTGAAGCCATCGTAACCTTAGATCCACACCTTCCTTCTATGGGTCAACAGAGACAATGGAACTCAACGTGCCACAGCTGATTAATGTATGTTAACAAACCTCTATCACCTCTTCCATACTAACTAGGACTAGGTGATGCAAAACGTATATGCAAAAATTATTTCCCTCCAAGTACAGTGTCGGGTTCTTCAAGTGGAGCATGAATAGGCACCTGTCAAGCCGGCATGGCATACGCAAACCCCACATGCGACCGAATGTCCATGGGCGTCGTTAGACACTTAATAGGTGGCTCGGAACCACATGTCGTACTTTCTTTACACAAAATATATATATATATATTTCATACATATTTTTTACGTGTTTTTAATTTTTTATTAAGAGGAACAACAGCGGCAGATACAAGAACAGATTTTCGTATGTTATTTATACCAATTCTGAAATGTTCACCCCCTCTTTAAGTCCATGCCCCTTCTGTCATTCTGAATTTACTGGATTTATACACACCACATCACACAAGGCTGCCTGTCTAAAATTAAATTGTTTCGTGGCTTCTACAACATGTCGTCCTCAGAAGGTGTGTAACAAAATTACACTGTGCCCTTTTTGTCTTCGTTGCCGGCATGGTGCCTCGCTGAGCATGAGTGTGGAGTGTGAAATGTCTTCGTTCAATTTGTTTGTTGGCCACATCCAATACCGGTTCTTAATAAAAAATGAGTAAACAATTGTTTTACAAGATAAAACATTTTTGCGTAGGAGGAGAATCGGCAACACGCAGCCCCGACGTACGTCCGATTGAGTCGCGCGACATCCGCTCGTACGGCGGTGGATCGCGCGGCGGCGGATACGACCGCGGCCAGCGGGACGATCGCGGCGGCTACGACCGCTACCCGCGCCGCAACACCGGTACACGCTAAGGCGCACCCTCTACTTACTCTACGTATTAAAGTGATCGAGTGCATTTTGACCGAGACACGCCAAACTGTTCTCACTTTTATGTCATCACTTCAATAGTGTTCACTTTAATATTGTTGCTGTCATATTATTGGCCGATTCTTAGTACCCTCGCCTCTGTGAATGGACAAATTGATGAAAAAAGTTCAATGCCATTCGCCGGACAGTCTCTTCAGTGATAGCAAATGGGTTTTAAGGAAATTTATTTATTTATTTAATTATTGTGATAACACCCATAGGCATAACAATATTACAAACAACAATACAAAATACAGTAATTGACAAGGAGAATAATACAAATTTCAAATAATCTCACACTTAAAAACATACAATTGAAATTTACTATTGAGTTATTTATTAAACCTAAAAATCTATAAGTAGGACAAGCACAAAATACAATCTTTGACAAATATAGCCAATAAAAATCTCAGACAGTCTCAATAATTAAAAATATAAAATGTAATTTAAAATTTTATAATATAAAATAAAACAACGGCACGAGCAAGAAGAAAAAAAAATTTTTTTTTTGTTATAACTTTCTTTAATAACACATTTGTTGATTTATTTATACCTACTTTAAAATATTCATCAAGAGAATAAAAAGGATTACTGGTCAAATATTCTTTTAGTTCAGATTTCAACTTATTGAATCTATCAGACAATTTGATAAAATTAGGCAAATTATTAAATATTTGTATTGATAAGTAACTTCTACCTAGTATGTGAAATTTAAAGTCTTCATGGATTTCTTTAATCATGTTAACCATGTACACCTTAATTTTTGCCAGCCTCGGTAGCTCAGAGGTGCGATCGATCAACTGTCGTTCGCAGTCATAAGCACACCTGGTCAGAACTTGGATGGGTGACCGTTTGACCGTTGGAGACTGGCTGTGGTTTGGATTCCAGTTAAAACTGTAGGTCCCTTACCTTATTAGGTGGTAGGGTTTAACCCGCCCGGGCTGGTACCAAGGCACTGAATGTAAATAGTTGGCATATTCCATCCAGTTCAGTGTAGCCGACACAACCAAAGGGAAGCACTGACATGGCACCTAGATGTTATGGATTGACATCACGAATGTTTTACGTGATTTAGTCATGTCAGATTCCATAAAAACCCCCGAACTTGTCCATCGATTAGCTGAGGAATATTGATTTTACTTTTTGGAGTGTTATTATCTGATAAATCGCCCACTTCTGATGCTCTATGTTGTATAGTCATGGTGGAAAATAAAGCAACAGTGGATTGAGGAGTGGAGGCACTTTTTTGCGATCCAAATTCTGTAGACCAACAGTTTATGCAGAAATAACTATGAGCAGTCGTGCTGTTTAACTTTATGCTTTTATTCTAGAACTCGGACCCGAACTAACCATTAAGCCTCATACACACTTTGTTTAGTCGAGTACTGAGTTTAGTTGTCAAGTCGTTTAAGTCGTCATTATCCTGTCCGCACAAGGACAGCGACGTGCGAGTGTGGAGTGGCAACGTACCGATACTTTTCCGGAGTGTCTATGAGGCTACAGAAGAAAGAAAAAGGAACATAATAAAAGCATTCAGATCACTTAATGTAGACGACGTTGGAGCAGGTCGCGAGTCTGGCTATCAGAACGGCGACTCGTGGGGTGACACTGATCGTTGGGGCGACCGGGAGCGTCGCGGCGGAGGCGGCGGCGGAGGTGGGTCGCGCGGAGGGCGCGATGAAGACCGCGCAGACCCGCCCGCACCCGTCAACGACCGCTGGAAGGAGCCGGAGCCGCGCAGCGATGACCGCGGCAGCTCGCGCTGGGCCACCGACGACGTGCGCCGCACCGCGCGCAGGGACGATGTGAGCTCATTTATCATTTCTTCGATAATAATCCCATAGCTGTTATTTAAAAAATTATATAAGGTGTTTCGTTAGTCATGTCAATAACTTCGTGAGGGTTACATAAGGACTCAAAAAAACACTTTACGCAAAAAAAAAAAACATGTTTAAAGGAGCATTTTTTCTTCTAACAAAAAAATAAAATCAAATAAGTAGCTGTAAAAACCAATCGTAGTGACCTTGTGACTCACTTACAACAAACAGCTGTTCTGCGTTTGAACATAGTATGGTCATTGACCCCGTACAATGCATGTTACCTACTGTTACACACAGGTTAATGTTTAGGTAGCAAACATGTTTTGTGAAATTTCTCGAAAAGTAATGCTAAAAACATATAATTTTTTTGCGTAACCTGTTTATTTGAGTGTGTATGTAACCCTCCCGAAGTTATTGACATGACTAACGAAACACCTTATATTTATATGTGCATGTCAAGGCACGTAAAATGCGACTAAGGGATAAAGACAATATGCCTTTCTGAAATGCGACAGGCTAGCCACCTCTAAATCATGCTACGGTCCTTCCACCGAGTCACGCAGCAGGTGGGTCTTCGTGCCTTTCTTGCTGCTTGATAGTCATCTTGTCTGAATATTTTGTTAAATGTGGTGGTCTGTGTTGTGCTGTAATTCACCTGAGACCGATTATTGCTTACCCTGATTGTGGGAATACAGCTTGTGGTATGCCTATACTAATGTACATAGACGATGGAGATTATTCCAAATTCTTTGTTCTGTTTTTTTTTTTGTGTAAACCAACGTGGGTGGCCTTGCCGAGGGACCAATAATGGTGTAGTAAACAGAGCCAAAAGCACCTCTCCTCACTGTTTGAACTTTAGGTGTTATCGAAGAAACTACCGTATATTACCTATATTATTATTTATTGCTACACCGACTTATCGGTAAACAGAAGAATCACCTGTGTTCTTGATGAATCGTTATTCATAACCAAAAACATTTCCAGAAACGGATGAATCATTACCTTTCTTGATTACTTTTGGATGGGAACTTTTTTCAATGACATCTTGTCATTTAGTAACTTGCAAAACAATTACCAATACTATGTGAACATTTCGTTATCAGAAGCATCGTTTCCGCGTGGACACTTTATCTTGCCTTCTCGTAGCCAGAGCGAAATTTCCGCCTGCCGCCTTATCTGTTCAAGTTCTCATATATTTGACCCGCTTCAGAGTCGAAGACCCATATGATACTGAGCGAACCGTCAACAACACAGTGGCTCCTCTTTATTCAGGAATACTGAATTATTGAAATAGGTGGTAATCGGGACGTTTTTTAGTCATCTTATCTGTACGACAGCAAACTTATAAATACACTGTCTGCCTTCTGTATGTATGTTCATTCATCAATTCATAACTGGAAAACTGCTTGACGAATTTAAATACAGCTTTAACAGATGCAGTGGTGTCATCCTCTAGATGGTTTTGGCCTACAACATCACACTATCGTTAAAAGGGGTGTAGCAGTAGGGTGGAGTTTTTCCTACATGTGATCAGAAATTTTAAAACTTATTGATTGTAGCCGGTCTTATTTTCTGTTACCATTATTGTGTGGATCCAGCCAGCGCTGTTGGATCCCCCAGGGGATTCAGCTCGGGGATCCTAGTGGAATCCACCACTGCAATTATGATTATCTTAACCTGGCAGCTCCTATGGAACCGAAACGGAGCCCATATATTTTTTCCGCCAATTATCTTGGGCCCGAAACGGACCCCATCTTTATTCTCAAATTACGGTCGCACGAATTGGTCTATTGCTCTTTCAATCGTTGATGGGGGCTATAAGTGATACCGGCAATTATGAACTAACCATTTTTCTTGTCTCCAAAGACCAATTATGAATAATAAAACGAACGCTAGCTGTCAGCTGACAGTTTCTTTGTTCTCCTATTTCTCACGAGTTTCGAGGTGACGCACTTCTGCGAAATTATTTATTATAAGTGTATTCAAGTGCATCTATGAGCTAAAGGTTAGTAAATAGTGTTATTTATTAGTTATTCTACCAATAGAAGATGCATTACGAGTTCGGGTGGCGACAAAAGTCATATTTTTCGTCGCTCAAAAATGTTTGTTTATTTTTGTATGAAATGTGTAAACATGACTTTGGGGGCATATTTTTCATGGAAATATAGCTTATTTTTCCAATTTTCTTCGCATTATTATACAAACATACGATCAGTTGCAAAATAAAAGAAGGTTTAGTTCAAATAATATATTTATAAAATTGGGAAAAAATATCACGCGCGTGCCATCTCGGAGTTTACGGAATGTCCCAGGATGTTCATGTTGAACATCCGATTTCGCTGATTTCTGTAAAGAAAACGTATATTATACTTTACTATTTCTAAAAGTATGTTTCTTTACGAGTATTCTGATATAAATATTGTAAAGGTATGTTTTGAATTTATTTTATAATGAATTTTTCAAAAAAAAATTGGGATTTTTTTTTCTACCTAAAATATCTGGTACTTCTAAACAAGGTAAGCCTCACTGTTTCACATGGATTTTAGGAAATTTTCTAGGCTTTCTAGGACAGAAGAGTTTATAGATCTAACTTTATTAGTTTCCGAAATATCTGCGTTTATGTCGAGGTCGGCGCTCATGTGCGCGCGCGCCGTCCGCGGGCCACGCCCATGCGGGAGTCTGGGGGCTGTAGACATATTATAACGCGGGAGCGTACAGGTTAACTGCATGAGAACCAAGCTGTAAACATTTCGCAATACATCGCTACCACAGAGCATTCCACAATCACAATTCGCAACGTTCAAATAAAACTGCAACTGGCCTTGACCTTGAATATTTTGCATTTAAATAAAAAAATAATTTTTTTTCCAAGTTGTGATTTTTCATAAAACAACAAATTATTTTGTAATAAAAAAAAAATACAAAGGTATTTTGCCCATGCCAGAACACCGTTTATACGGTGAAATCAATACTGTGTCTAGTGATTTTCATTATTATAATGAAATATAGGTAAAAGATTAGATAGCACATATTATCGGTGGATAGTATTTACGACGTTAGTACGCACTTGTGTGATGCATGCCCTCAATATCCTGTTGGTAGCAGCACTATTTGGAAGTACAAGTAATAGTGAAAAGATTTTATTAGGAACACTGAACAGCAATCAACAATACAATAAATATCTTTTCATCATTATTGTTAGTGCCAATTATTAGTTTTTAAATCGTTTTGTAACATTTAGAATGCTTCCAAGTACTGACTCTGAAGACTAATCTGTTAAAGGTACATTTACTTACAATGTGGTTCACTTCCATGCGTACAAATTGGAATAGAGTTATTCGGAACTAATTTGAAAATTAACATTGAAAGTACATATATTAATATGAGTTGGTATGAAGTAAAGGCCGTATCAGACGGTTCACTTTTCGTTCATTTCTGCTTTTCATTTAGCACTCTAAGTGAAACTGAACACAAAGTGAAATAAAAGTGCCGAATGCATTCATTAGTGAACCGATCCAAGAATGTTCCATTTCGGCACTCGGCATCATTCATTCGCGCTTCGAATGAATGAAAAATTTAATGGCTGAACACAGAGTGAACGTGCACTCGGGTCACGGGTGTGGGCATTTTGTCTCGCATCCTGTAGTGGATTACTCTCTAACGCTTGAAGTGGCAAATACCCGCAGCGGGCAGATTGTTATATCGTAATAATTCAGAATCTGCAACTGCTAATTCTCTTAGCAATGTATTTTTCATATATTCATATATTCATTCATTGTTACATGGTCCCGTACGGATACGGAACCCTAAAAATGAACCTTCACTTGAGTATTAGGTTGTTCACTCGGATGAATGTTCATCCGAGTGAAGAACCAGGGAAACAGGGAAGGAACCAGGTGTAGTTGCTGAACTTGAGGTCAGACTCTCAGGCATAGCTAATTTCGTCCACGAAAATATACCAGTCTTGCTTATAGGTATAGGTGGACTCAAGTCTCTGGGGAAAGGCCATTTTCAGGATATTGTAGAATGTATTGTGAGTGTGGACGGTTGTGTGTGTTGTGCAGAATGACTGGACGGTGCCGCTACCGCGGGACGAGCGCAAGGAGTTGGAGCTGTTCGGCACGGGCAACACGGGCATCAACTTCTCCAAGTACGAGGACATCCCGGTGGAGGCGAGCGGCGACCGCGTGCCGGACTTCATTACCAGCGTCAGTTCACCACTATTATATATTCTTTAATATATTTATGAAAAAAAAATTTGAACTGGCAGTTTTAAAAGTTCACAGATTCACTTGTAGAACCCTGTATTGACAAGTCTGACAATTTGCACTCGCACTCTGACACCAAGTGAAATGTTTAGTGGGCCGCTCAGCAACTCTGTGAAGTTGAAGAGATTCTGTACCAGTCTTATGTGCACTTTTACATCGGCTTATACAGTTTTTTATAATCTTATTACTCAACCATGCTAAATTTGCTATAGGGGTTCATATATATAATTTTTTTTTTCTGAAAAACGTTTCTTTTTCTCTCCTTGCGTAACGAATCGCAGCCGTGAATATTTCTGACATTTAACGGTGATTAGCATGCGCCGGGACACCTGAGCGGTTAACAGATCTATACTAAAAGAGGATTTATAACTGCCTTACAGTTTGAGGATGTTAACCTGACGGAGATAATGCGCTCCAACATCGCACTGGCGCGCTACGACAAGCCCACACCGGTGCAGAAGTACGCGATCCCCATCGTGCTGGGCCGCCGCGACGTGATGGCGTGCGCGCAGACCGGCTCCGGCAAGACCGCCGCCTTCCTCGTGCCCATACTCAACCAGCTGTATGAGTCCGGCCCTGTCAAGAACACCGGGTATGTGCCACTCGAGCTCCTCTTGAAGCTTTATTATTTTCTTTGTTGAAATATAGGGACGGCTGCTGCATCCCATAATTTTGGTTGGAGACTAACTCCAACCAAAATTATGGGATGCAACAATCCCCCCTTAAATCCCCAGTTTTCACCTACTACAGCCAGCTTATGCCTTCCAAAAAGTCCACTTGTTATGTTGGTCAGAGTTTTGCAGAGTACCTAGTGCTGTATATGTGTTCTTGATTAAATACATTGGATCTTTAATAGAGGGAATATTGTTTTTTTATCCTTTACCAAGTTACAACTGATGCATCATCCGCTAGTGCTGAAATTTCACAATAGCGACTACATTCGGTGCTCCAGGTACATTCAATTCCTGGTCGGATGAAGCATCATTCTTTATTTTGTGACTTCAATATAAGAACCATTGCGTAAGAACTCAAGTCTAGCAAATTCCATCCCGAAGTAGCCTCGTGCAACAGAAGTGGATATGTCTGTTGACATTGTTGTGGGTGATGCAGGTTCAGAGAGAACCGCCGCAAGCAGTACCCGCTAGGGCTGGTGCTGGCGCCGACGCGCGAGCTGGCCACGCAGATCTATGACGAGGCCAAGAAGTTCGCCTACCGATGCAAGCTGCGGCCCTGCGTCGTGTCAGTACCTATTCATACATACATTGCCCTTTTTTTATTGGATGCAACCTCACTCACTAACACAGAGGTGTAGTCCGACGGGCCCATGGGCAATTGGATATTTATGGGGACTGCGAATACCATGTCGGCCGGCTAGGTGCACCTTCACATTATTTTTGAAGGACCCAGACTGTACATTAGAGGAAAGGATGCAGGTGGGAGTGCATTCCACATGTTGGCAACCCTGTAAATAAAGAGTTTACATATATATTTACCCTACCTCTCTTGTTAGATCGTTATTCAGTATCCTCCTCAATAGTTACTTCTTCAAAAACATTTGTAAGATAAAAGTATCCCTAACGTTTTAATTAAAAATTATGCCATTATCATATGATTAATTTATATAATAAAAATGCGGCAATGTTCGTTTGTCTCGCTGAAACTCGAGAATGGCTCAACCGATTTGAATAATTTTTCCTTTGGTTTGTTCGCAAAGGTTCAGGGAAGATTTAAAAGGTTTTAAAAAAAGGAAAACTTAAGGGGAACAGCTGGAAAATTGAAAAATCAAAATTGGTAATTTTTGTATGGGAATCTTAGACCAACGCAGACCGTGTCGTTCGTAGCTGTCAACAGCCATCGCAATCGAACGTCAGAAAAAAACAATTGTGCAGGGCTGACCATGCGATTCCTCATCCATGTGGGACAAATGGTTTTATTTTTATAGGGTGAAATTTTATTAATGTACATTTTACATTTTGTATAGGGTGCCCATACAATTCCTTAACTAATTAGGGATTTTTTTTTAAATTAGTTGAGGAGTCACCATACGATTCCATAAATAATGCAGGACAAAAAAAATTATGTTAGTAGAGGGGTGACCATGTGATTCCCAAATAGTTTTATTTTACTAGGGTGACCATACGATTCCTTACCTAATATGGGACAAACAAAAAATTGTAGAGGGTGACCATGCGATTCCTCATGTGGGACAAATGGTTTTATTTTAATAGGGTGACCATACAATTCCTTCACTAATGTGGAAAAAAATTATTAGAGGGGTGACCATGCGATTCCTGATGTGGGACAAATGGTCTAATTTTAATAGGGTGACCATACGATTCCTTCACTAATGTGGGACAAAAAAATTTCAAGTTAGTAGAGAAGTGACCAATGAGCTAGTGATTTCCAAATTGTTCTATTTGAATAGGGTGACCATACGATTCCTTACCTAATGTGGGACAAAAAAATTACACTATAACCTTATTCCGATTATTACATACATTTTACAAATTTGCCAAATCGGTTGAACCGATTTGGCTTATTTTTTAATATATTTAAGAAAATTAACCAGTAAGTTATGAAATTATGAAAAAAAAAACAATTAGCCAGAGCCAACCCAATAATCAGCACCAGAAATAGCTACTGGTTGGTAAGCGCATCACTTGAAAACGGCTTGACCGATTTGGCTAATTGTTTATTAATTTTTAAAGCGGAACAAAGTCCGCAGGGTCAGCTAGTTTTAAATATTAATGGCAAACTCGCATCCTCAAAATGTCATCTCTGGATGCATTAAAATTTTTGCCAAGGTTGTGATTGTTGGTGAATATTATGATCAGAATATTTGGAGTGGAGTAAGTAATCAGTAGACTGGTTTGTTGAACAGTGGCACTCTTGATTGGTTGGACGTTTAGGTGAAACTGAAGGTGAGGATTAGAGTGAGTATAATGAATGTTCAATAATCTGAATAGGGAACTGACACAGGTTGGTAGCTTCGGGGTTTTTCGATCTAAATTAAGAAGTTACCTTGCTTCGAGGCCATTTTATAGTATTGACGAATATTTTGATAGGAAGGTGTGGATCTAAGCTTGCGATGGCTTCACCGAACATATCCGGGCCCATCGGCAGTAGAGAAGGGTGTTAATCGAGGTCGGGACTAGAGAGTTTTAAGATTTTTAATTTGGAGCCGATAAGTACAAAAAACACGTAGTCAGTAGTCTATTTAGCATATTTTATTCTAGTCTTAGTTCAAATTTTTTATAAATATTTTATTTTATTGTAATGATTGTAAATGTTAAATGTAATTGTATTATTAAAGTGTTTTATTAATTTTATAATTTCAAAATATATTTAAATATCGATAAATTCAATTAACTTATGAGATGATAAATGAGATGTATATAAATAATATTTTGTTTTTATTCTTAATTTCTGATTTTATATATTGTGTGATTTTATAACTCTGACTTGTTCCTTTAATTTTTAATTTAATTTTTATGACTAATTCTATTTTTAAAATATTGTAATTTTGATTCACATGCTATCTTTGTGTGGCCAAAACGTTAAATAAAGAATTTGAATGATGTGGGGGGCAGGTACGGGGGCTCGCCGATCCAGGAGCAGTTCCGCGAGCTGGACTACGGCTGCCACCTGCTGGTGGCGACGCCGGGCCGGCTGGTGGACATGCTGGCGCGCGGCCGCATCGGCCTCGAGCACTGCCGCCACCTGGTGCTGGACGAGGCGGACCGCATGCTCGACATGGGCTTCGAGCCGCAGATCCGCAAGATCGTCGAGTGCCACTCCATGCCCAAGACGGGCGAGCGGCAGACGCTTATGTTCTCGGCCACCTTCCCTAAGCAGATACAGGTGCGTCCGTCCAGCTACACAGTCACTCTCTACTCTGTAGAGCTCAACATGAAACTCACCTCAAACTAAAGATATTTTTTTTTTTATCGATCACTTTTATTTATTTTTTTACTTTTAGCAGATATTCTGATAGTCTGTTGTGGCTTTCAGAGAATTGACCCCAGTAGGCCAAGCTCTACATTTTATCTAAGATACAGGTGCGTCGGTCGAGCTACACAGTTACTCTGTACCTACAGCTCAACATCAAACTCATCTCAAACTAAAGATATATATTTTGAGATGAACAATTTTCACTTCCTTCATTACTCTAACACAGTTTAGTTTCAATGTTTATTCAATTAAAAATAATATAGAAACAATATTAAATACACTTATACAATTATTTTAATTGGTTCTAAGATTGGGTAAGGATTTATTATTTGTTTATTTCAGTTTCGATAGTATAGTTAGTTTTGTTTTAGTTTTTTAGACAGGCAGCCAAAGGCGGATGTGCCTATATCGAGTTCATAGTTCATGTATGGTTGTTAATGGCCATATTGCTGTTTATGGCCATTTTTACCACCTCCCGTTAATTCTCGTCCAACAGTTGTTATTCAGTTAATTAAAGTGATGATGATCTTACAATTGGCAAGAGTTAACTGGCATCAACATTTTAGTGGAATGTGGTGTAATCGGCCGCTACGTACGAAGCGACAGAATAATGTAGCAGACTAGCTGAGGAGTAACGCATACTGGAGAACTACGCAGAGTGGCCACTCGCTACGACCAATCTCGATTGACACCCTCCTCTACTGCCAATGGGCCCGGATATGTTCGGTGAAGCCATCGCAAGCTCAGTTCAACATCTTCCTTCAGATTGACATATTTGTGGCCACTCGCTACGACCAACCTCGATTGACACCCTCCTCTATTGACAATGGACCCAGATATGTTCGGTGAAGCCATCGCAAGCGCAGTTCAACATCTTCCTTCAGATTGACATATTTGTGGCCACTCGCTACGACCAACCTCGATTGACACCCTCCTCTATTGCCAATGGGCCCGGATATGTTCGGTGAAGCCATCGCAAGCTCAGTTCAACATCTTCCTTCAGATTGACATATTTGTGGCCACTCGCTACGACCAACCTCGATTGACACCGTCCTCTACTGCCAATGGGCCCGGATATGCTTGGTGAAGCCATCACAAGCTTAGTTCAACACCTTCCTTCAGATTGACATATTTGTAGCAATACAATTAATGATTGTTCGTCCAAGCAATTTGCCTCATTATATGTTGGAATGACGATTTGATGTGATGTTGTGTGCAGGTGCTCGCTCAGGACTTCCTGTACAACTACGTGTTCCTGGCGGTGGGCCGCGTCGGCTCCACCTCGGAGAACATCACCCAAAAGGTTCCTACAATACATTCTCTTTTGTGTCCACTGTTTCTAGTATGCACACTGCGCCCGGCAGCAAATAATGCACTTAGAGCTTTAGAAAATGAACATCCGATTGCCGAGCGTTGACCCCGTCGCACAGCGACAACATAATTGTCTCTCAATGTACATTATATACTGCCGCCATACTGTATGAATGCTGTAATGTCTAAGTTAGTCAACAGAATCATCTGTAAACTTGAGAACTGGACGAAACTAGTGGGTAAAATTACCACAAACTTAAAATGATTCTTCAGGATCTTCATGTGCCATATAATTGTAATGGTAATAGCTTTCATAACCCTTTACAAACCGTTTCAAGTATAAGGCCCATTCACTTTGTGTAATAATATGTTTTGACCTAATACTATATCCACAAGCTGGTCTAATTGTGTCTAAAATAAATAGTATCACAGATAGCTAGGCTGGGTACTCATCTGCGAACCGTACCCGCGTCTATTGCAGACACTGTAACCAGTTTTAGGTGTATGCATGATGGTGTAACTGCAACGGTGAACCGTTGTATACCTCAGTGTTCGTTCTGTGATCTCTGACATCGCGGACGAGGGGAATACAGGCTCGCGGCAATCTACTTATCTGCAAGTAAACTGTAACAACAACGCCGCTCCCGCTGACATGACACAAAAACTGACAAAGCTTCAGATCAACGGGAACGCAACACAAGCCATTCGGCAAGAGGCTCGCGGGCCACGTCCACGGTAAAGAATAAAGCACCACGTGTGCAGTTACAGCTAGCAGATGAGTATGTGGGCTATAAAACAAAAATGTGTTCAATTGTGTGACATGTACATGTTGTGTTTGTGCGCGTGCAGGTGGTGTGGGTGGAGGAGTCGCACAAGCGCTCGTTCCTGCTGGACCTGCTGAACGCGGCCAACCTGCTGCGCTCCTCCCGCCCCGAGGAGGACCAGCTCACACTCGTCTTCGTCGAGACCAAGAAGGGTAAACTCACTAACTATGTCATTGTTATTTTAGAAACATGAGTTTGTTATATCAAGCAGTCAGCGTGTGCGTCCACTGCTGGACATCCGCCTCTCCAATTTTCCCCCAGTCCTCCCAGCCTGCAGTGGTTCCTGCTTTCCGCCGACGCACTTTTATGTCAAGCATTTTTACCAAATTGGAACAAGTCTGTTCCAATTTGGTAAAACCCAATCCAATGTATACTGTGTGGACCGGCAGGTGCCGACCAGCTGGAGGAGTATCTGGACTCGGAGGGGTACCCGGTGACGTCGATCCACGGGGACCGCACGCAGCGCGAGCGCGAGGAGGCGCTCCGCCGCTTCCGCTCCGGGCAGACGCCCATCCTGGTCGCCACTGCGGTCGCCGCTAGAGGTACGCCACGCGCTCATGTAAATTCACAAATCAACTTCTATTAACCATTCACGCGTCGCACGCCGCGCGCGCGCTTATTCCGTGAGTGTCGCGGTGTTCGCGACTGCGACCGCATAAGGACGGGGTTACGGGAAATACGCTTCTTTTAGGAAAAATTATAAGAACACCTATAGCAAGTTTAGCATGGTTGTAATCGTTACAAAATTTCCTACAAATGTATAATTAGAATTGTACTGACCTTTTTTCTTTTCAAAATCGTGAGTTGAATGCTGCACTTGGTGAGGTGATGTTTTATTACGTCAACTCAGCATGTTGAGGCATTTTCTAAACAAGATCTCAATAATATGATCACTGCACTATCAAATATGCACTCTACACTCAATTGCGCTTCTAAAAACACCAACTACCAAATATATCTTGCTTTCGGCGCTTGGAAAACATCGTTCGAACACGGGCACTCGCTCACCGCCATGACACTGAACTGACTGGCGTGGTTAAACTATTTTTTTCAACGGAGGCGATGCTGTCATCAATTGAACTATTGAATCAGATCGAGAAGAGCATATCTTCACCTTTTTTTAGAGGTAAAATAGAGCCTAATCCCCATATTAAAAGAGTGTATATTTGTATGGCAAAGGTCGACTGCAGCGCTGGGACAGACGTATGTCTGTCCCTGCGACGCACTGTGACCATTTTATCGCTGGGACATACGGGCGTCCCAGCGACGCGCGAGTGGTTAAAGCTTTGTGATAAGTGACTATTTGTATGCCAGTTATTCAAAAGAATTAATTCTTAATGGTATGGCGGTGTTGCAAAATAATTTTTATTGAAATCTGGATGGAAAACCTTGGTGAATGATAATTTTCACCTCATTTAATAATAACATTTCCCATGGTTGAATGATGGTTGAGTGTCAGCCCAATCCTTCACTTATAGGAACAAGATCTTTTGTTAAACGTAGGCCCTTCATCTTGTTGAACAAAAGTCTTTCATGTGAATGAATGGTCCCACGCCCCAATGTATGACGGGCCTTCGCCTTGGTAAATGAATGTTGCATTAACAACGGCGGTTGGTGACAGGGCTGGACATCCCGCACGTGCGGCACGTCATCAACTTCGACCTGCCGTCGGACGTGGAGGAGTACGTGCACCGCATCGGGCGCACGGGCCGCATGGGCAACCTCGGCGTCGCCACCTCCTTCTTTAATGACTCCAACCGCGGCTTGTCGCGCGAGCTCATCGAGCTCCTCGTCGAGGCCAAGCAGGACGTGCCCAAGTATGTACCGACATTCTAATCAACTTCGACCTGCCGTCGGACGTGGAGGAGTACGTGCACCGCATCGGGCGCACGGGCCGCATGGGCAACCTCGGCGTCGCCACCTCCTTCTTATGACTCCAACCGCGGCTTGTCGCGCGAGCTCATCGAGCTCCTCGTCGAGGCCAAGCAGGACGTGCCTAAGTATGTACCGACATTCTGATCAACTTCGACCTGCCGTCGGACGTGGAGGAGTACGTGCACCGCATCGGGCGCACGGGCCGCATGGGCAACCTCGGCGTCGCCACCTCCTTCTTTAATGACTCCAACCGCGGCTTGTCGCGCGAGCTCATCGAGCTCCTCGTCGAGGCCAAGCAGGACGTGCCCAAGTATGTACCGACATTCTAATCAACTTCGACCTGCCGTCGGACGTGGAGGAGTACGTGCACCGCATCGGGCGCACGGGCCGCATGGGCAACCTCGGCGTCGCCACCTCCTTCTTATGACTCCAACCGCGGCTTGTCGCGCGAGCTCATCGAGCTCCTCGTCGAGGCCAAGCAGGACGTGCCCAAGTATGTACCGACATTCTGATCAACTTCGACCTGCCGTCGGACGTGGAGGAGTACGTGCACCGCATCGGGCGCACGGGCCGCATGGGCAACCTCGGCGTCGCCACCTCCTTCTTCAATGACTCCAACCGCGGCTTGTCGCGCGAGCTCCTCGTCGAGGCCAAGCAGGACGTGCCCAAGTATGTACAGTCAGTCAGTCAGCGTGTAAGCGTCCACTACTGGACATACGCCTCTCCAATTTCCCTCCAGTCCTCCCGGCCTTCAGCGATACGGAACCACTGATTTCCGCCGGCGTACTTGATTTCGTCGTCCCACCTGGCGGGTGGTCTTCCCACACTCCGTTTTCCTGTCCACGACCGCCAGTGTAGGACCCGGTTACTCCAACGGTAATCATCTTTTCGGCTAACGTGCCATTCAAAATGTTTTTATTTCCGAAAACATTACACGATTTATATCACGGCAACATCAAAGGTAAAAAACCTAATATAATAGAGGAGCGGCTAGAGCTATTTAGCGCTATAGAGAGAATTGTTCCTTACTTTAATAGTTTCTAATAAAATTTAATGACAATTGCTTAACATTGTATGAGCTTTTGACCTTTTGTCCGGCTTTGCACCTAAATGTTCTAATATGCTTGTTACTGTTAAACAATTCTTGGAGCAATAAAGTATTTTCTATCTATCTTATCATTGCATGCAACATGGCGCGGCATTTTACATGCCTCGGCCGATCCATGTTGCGGGCGATACATACATACTATTGGTGTGTACAGAGAACATGTCCTGGTGAATACTCGAAGATGTTCCCCGTAGCGTACATGTAGAAGTCGAGGGACATGTCAGTCAGTCAGTCAGTCAGCGTGTAAGCGTCCACTGCTGGACATACGCCTCCAATTTTCCTCCAGTCCTCCCGGCCTTCAGCGGTACGGAACCACTGCTTTCCGCCGACGTACTTGATGTCGTCGTCCCACCTGGCGGGTGGTCTTCCCACACTCCGTTTTCCCGTCCACGGCCGCCAGTGTAGGACACGGTTACTCCAACGGTCCAACGCCGACGCACCAAAGTAGTCGATATTGGATACCGGGTGGCTAAGCTCAAGTGGCAGTGAGCTGGGCACGTCAGCCGAAGAGAGACGACGAGGAAAATGTTCCGCAACATTAGCGAATTCAAGGCTTACATACACTGCAACAATAACAGCAACATTCATTCGTGTTAAATTAATATTGTTATCAGTGAGTCGGAATAACATAGTGAACTATGATGTGACAGCTGGCTGACGAGCCTGGCGGTGGACGGGCGCGGCGGCGGCGGCGGCCGACGCCCGGGCGGCGGGTCGCGCTCGGGCGGCGGCAGCGGCGGCGGCGGCAGTCGCTTCGGCAGCAGCGGCGGCGGCGGCGGGGGCGGCGGCAGCGGCTTCGGCGCGCGCGACTTCCGCACCCAGTCCGCACGCCCCGGCCAGCGCGGCGGCGGCAGCATCGGCGGAGGTGCGCCGCTGTTCTTTACACTCAGTTGCACTCTCACTAGAGTTAAGCATTAGGCAACCTCACCCGCTGTCTCTGCTACCACCCCAGATATCCATATGTAGGTCCCTGTTGCTGTCTCTTACAGTATGATATTATGATGTCCTTGTCATATGAGTCGTATTCGAGTCGTCGTATTTCTCTAAAAAAAGTAGTTATAAACAGTTTCAAATAAAGTATTAAATTTGTCACTTATCTGTAAAGACATTATGTTCCTAACACAGTCCAATCCAGAGTGAATCGCAAAGAAAAATTAACATTCTTTCCAGCTCCCTTGTAGTTTGTATGGGCGACTATTTATCGAGGTCTAGTTTTTTCGTCTTACTGTAAAATCGTCCCAAACGGAGTTGGCGGGTTATGTAACTATACGACTCATATTTGTGTCATACTGCCCGCCTCACTGGGACTGATTGCAGTCACGGTTGCCGAGTATGCTTATGGTGCAGAGTGTAGTTATTGATATTACTGGTATATCTTTCGTGCTCATGAAATGTCTCTACATAATTTTTACATTTAAGTATACATTTGTACAAAAGATGTGGCGCTCGATTCTCTATAATGTGGGAACGGTGACAATGAACAGACTTACATACACACATAAATACATATATAGCTTCACACCTGTTTCCCAGTGGGGTAGGCAGAGAAAATTAATCTCCACGTGACACGATCCTAACAAACCTCTGCCGCCTTTTCCACTCTCATAATGATCAGACTTTTTGTTGCATTCACTGTATTTGTGCATCTTTTACAAAGGCAATACCTGTTTCACTCAAACTTTTAATGTTATCTCATCCATCACATGTATCAGTATGCACTTGTGCCGCCCCTGAATAAGAGAGACTAGTTAGCAGGCTTAGAACCGACCCCTACTACTACAACGACAACAACAACAACAACATATCGTCCCTCCCATGCTAAAACGACGAATGTGCAAAAAGGTCATTCTGAGATAATAGTTGTCAAAGTTTTGTGCTAAAATAACCAATGTTACAAATTTGTCACTATGGCATGGCTAAAATTCAAGAACTTCTAAATTATTCTAATTTATCATACAATTATATCACAAATAATAAACATTAGTGTGTTTGGCACAGTAAAATCGAAAAAAGTCACATTCGTTATTATTTTCACAACAAAATATCTCTGAGTACCGATAATTTAGAGATTCGTGACTTTGGCATTGCAAAGATTTGATAAAAATTTATGAAACTACATCAAAAGGTAATTTTCGCCAAAATTGCACATTCGTCGTTTTAGCATGGGAGGGACGATGTTAGAGTGTGCAGTGGAATGTTATAATATTGTATTGCGGCAGGTGGATTCTACGGCGGAGGAGGCGGCTCGTACGGGGGCAACTACGGAGGCAGCTACGGGGGCGGCGGCGGCGGCGGCGGCGGTGGCGGCGGCCCCGACTGGTGGGGCAACGAGTAGACGTCTCGGCGACGACGAGCAGGCGCCCCCGCGCCCCCGCCCCCGCCCCACCGCCGCCGCCCACACACCGCCCCCACCCGCCACTCAGAGACTATGAGCCGCGAGTGTAGTGCGACCGAGGCGCGGTAACCGTCTCGGAGTGACGGGCCGAACGACGACGTTAGTCGGACTGTTGTTTTATTATTCGTTAGTCGTTAATTAGAGTTATTGTTGAGTATTTTCCTCTCTAAACCAAAAACTCGGACTGAAACGTTTCCTTGTGGGCTGGAGCCGCGAGGCGCGAGGGTGGCGCGCAGTCGGAGGCGCATCGTGCGCGCGCCGACGCGCTCCGAATCTCACGGCGCGCGCATGAGCCGGCTTCGCACATTATATTATATTTAATAGTTTGGGCATAGGCATATATTTGAAATGTCTGTGATTTTTCTCATACGTTAGGGCGGAAGCACCGCACGTGGCGAATTATTTCTAGAGTAATTGTCGTGTCTTCGAGATATATTATTAACACTTATTTTTTCAAGTTGCTCTGTATCCGCGCGGGCTGTTGCGAGCACGCGTCTTCTTACACAGTAAATTATTATAGCGTAATATCAACGAGTGAATGTTAGACAGCGATGTCGAGATGACTTGACCCAATCTGTTGTTTACTTTCTGATGTTTAGTTAGAATTATTACGTACCTACTTGAGTTTAAATTATGTGTTGTAACAGTACCTTGTTAGCTACGTATCTGACAAGCAATGGATAACAATGTGGATGTATTTAAAATAGCGAGTAGATACCTATCTCTATGGTACTGAGGCCTCTCATTTTCCGTAGAACAATATTTGTACCTGTCTCCAGTTTGTTCATGAAAATTTGGACAGGTCCACTAAAATGTGAATTATAATACATACATACATACCTACATCAATAAATACAAGAAAACCGAACATGTTTTTCATTCTTTATTATCCATACCAGCCATGACCGCACTATTGAATTTGTACCGAAACCACCACCCATTTTACTTACGACAACCTGGCCAAGTGCGAGTCGGACTTCTCTCCTTTCTCTTCTCTCCTCTCTCCCACGGAAAGTCTCCGTACCACCACTTAAATCACCACGTGGCTCCTCCTCCCTCCCCCCCCTCAGTCACGTGCTATGGGTATGTTCCCTAGTGGAATGCATTTAGGTAGACTAGAGCAGTTCGGGGGACCAGTTGTATGTTACATGGATACATTCCATTACATTATGGTTTTCCGCTTGAATGCAGGGGGGATGTAGAAGTCACCCACAGTTAGCCAGTCATTCTGCATTTATAGGCTCAAGGCGTGCAGTTTGAAACCTTGCTACATTACACAAGGCACCGATAGACCGTAGGAACTATACAGCCTTTGCAAATTCTGCTCTCGACCTGGGGGGTTGTCGAACTCACAAGTAAGTACGTGCAGATTTCAACAAATTACCGTGTTGTGCATTATCAAACGCTTTGATTGGTTGAAATCTGCGAATTGACGCTGGTGTTTTTTTTTTATGGAAACTTGACATGGTTGGCTGCATCACCTACTACATCCGTGATGTCAGCCCATAACACCTTGGTGAAGTAGGTGCCGTGTCAGTGCTTCTCTTCGGTCGTGCCGGCTAAACTGAACTGGACTGAAAACACGAACTATTTCCGTTTCGACTGACCTTTCATTCAGTGCGGTGGTACCAACCCGGGCGGGTTTATCCCTACCACCTAGTAAGGTAAGATGGGAAGGGACCTACAGTTTTACGTGTAATCTGAACCGCGGTGTAGCTGTAGGCAGACTAGGTAAATCGATCCTTGTCTAACTAAAAACTACTAACTAAAACTAAAAACAACTTTTGTTTCATACTTACCTGGATGGACAAGTATATATGTAGATATGTATATTTATTTATATATAATATTCTATATATTTATTAATTTATATGTATTAAACGTGTATGGCTTATATTTTACTAGCATGTACTTATATGTATTGTTAATAAGTATTCTTATTATTATTTTATCTTCAATTGTCACGCTCAACTCTTTTGCTACTACCTACTTACATTCCACTATCGAATCTCAAACATCCAAAGGTTGACTAAGAAATCTATGCAAGGGATAAGTCCGCCTTTGCGCCTTATGTAAATTTTCCAATGTACTTTTACTGTTTAATGTTTACTGGAGCAATAAAGAATTTTCTATCTATCCATCTAACTATTTACTACGCACTCCTCTCCTTGTGGGGCCCGTGTACCGTGTGTACCGTACCGTTTGGGGCCGGTACTTAAAAAGAATAGCCCCACTGCATCTCTCCCCGTGCATGTCGTAAGAGGCGACTAAGGGATAAGGACAAGATACTGCGCTAAAGGGCGACAGGCTAGCCACTTCTCACCTTGGCGTAGTCCTTCCACCTAGTCATGCAGCAGGTGGGTTCTTCGTGTCTTACTTGCTGCTTGATAGTTGTCTTGTCCGTATACTGTGCTAAACGTGGTGGTCGGTGTTGTGCTGTAATTTACCAGAGTCCTTATAGCACAACACCGATTACTCTGCTTACCCTGTTTGTCGGGATACAGCGTGTGTTATGTATGTATGTCCTCTCCTTGTTGCGGTAATTGAAAGGGTTGTCCATTGATAACTGCAAAAATAACTCTCTATATCAGGGGTTCCCAATTATTTTCGTCGACGGAACCCAAAAGATCGTCCTTCTGTTGGCGGAACACCAAGTCAATTAAAAAAGTTAATTAGCTATTGTGAACATAAAAACTAAATTTATGTGACCTATACCTAATTTTTGATACTAAATTGTTAGCTGATTACCATGTTTGATTTGAACCGCAGAACTATAGTTTGAAATTAAAAAGATGTTTTTGATTAGAGAGAGGGTTTTGTGCTTTTTCCGGTTGTAACCCACGGAACTCCTGTGACCCTTCCGCGGTACCCCAGGGTTCCGCGGAACACCTTTTGGGAACCGCTGCTATACCGCTGCCTTTTGGGAATACCTACTAATTTTAAGAGGTAGGTACCGTACCTACTTATTTCATGCTAGGTATTTTTTGCTTGTGGTTTTTTTACGAAGAATATACGTCTTAGACTTCTGATTATAGGATGGCGTACTCGGCATTCGAGACACATGGAGGATGTATGAAATAAAGTTTAATTAAAATTATGGCGTACTCAACATTCGAAAGCCGCGAAGACGGGATGACATTTTCGTTTGCTTCGACAGCGGGCGGGAGCGTTCCGGATCCTTACTTCGAAACTACTCTTCATTATACATACATACATAGCTCACGCTGTATACCGACGATCGGGGTAAGGAGATTAATCGGTGTTGTGCAGCAAGCACTCTTGTAAATTGCAGCACAACACGGACCATCACGTTTAGCAATGTATTAGGACAAGATAACTATCAAGCAGCAAGTAAGGCACAAAGTCATACCTGCTGCATGATTTGGCGGAAGGACCGTGCCAAGGTGAGAGGTCGCTAGCCTGTCGCCCTTTAGCGAGGCACCTTGTCTTTATCCCTTAGTCGCCCTTTACGGCATGCACGGGGAGAGATGCAGTGGGGCTATTATTGTTAAAGTACCTGCACCACACGATACAATTTCTCATATTATGCTCTTCAATTTCTTTCTTTTTGAATTTCATTAATATAAATAATTTATCTCATCGATTACTGGCCAGTATAGTTAACTTATTATTGAATGTTACTTTTTGTGGACTCTTTTTTAACGGAGACGACGACGCACGCTCTTGCGCGGACGTGAAGAGGCCTCAGCACGGTTGGCGTGGGTTATCATATCAACGTTAACGTAACGTAACTTGACATGATCTCTCATTATTATTATTTGCTGGGGTGAAAACAGAACGTATATCCTCAATTGGCGCTCTAAAAACGGAGCCGTTAACCGTTAAAACAAGCGGCGGGCGACCGAGTAGTCTGGGCGTCGTCGGCCTCTCTTGTGAGAGGTCCGAGGTTCGAATCCGGTCGGCGTGTATAAATTAGTTTTTTCTGACGGTAACATTGCACACCTACACCTGCTGGTTCGCCGTTCGGAACCGGTGTAAAACTGTAGGTACTTTCCCTTGCCCTATATACTAGGTGGTAAGGTCAAATTTCAACCGACTGGCTGGGTTGATACCACCGTGCTGGATGTAAGATGACCGCCTAGCAGCCTCAGCTGTGTTCACCTCTAGACCAGTATACATAGCAATCCAAAGGGAAGTCTCCGATATGGCATCTGCCTTCTCGTAGGTTATATTGGCTGGTTAGAGCACGTGCTTTGGCTTCTCTGACTCAGCCACCCATACCGGATTACATAAAAAAATACAATAATGAATAAATATCAAAAACCATAAATCAACATTATGGTTTCATTAGCTCTCAGTCGTCTATCTATAGACCTCACCAGACGCATGCGCTACGTGATACAATGCCGAAGCGCACAGTTAAAAACCGGCCAAGTGCGAGTCGAAATCGCGCACCGAGGGTCCCGTATCGTCATGTCACGATGAGTGCTGCTTCATACTGCTTTCGGTAGATGGCGCATATATTTTTTAGTTTCTTGTATGGGAACCCCCGTGAATGTTTTTGCTCTTTCATAATTTTATTATTTGTTGTTATAACGGTCATAGTAACACATACTCTGTGAAAATTTCAACGGGCTACCTATTACGGTTCAAGAGATACAGCCCTCGGAGAGACAGACAGACGGCGGCGTAGGCTTAGTAATAGGGTCCCGTACGACGGATACGGAACCCTAAAAAGTGCAACAACTATATACGATTTTGGGAATGTGAGGCTGGACTTTTCGGGCCATACTTTGCCATACATAGCATCATAAATTTTATTGACTGCGAGCCTTGATCGGTTTAAAGGGTAGCTAGCTCTATGGTGGACGTTAAATCAAAGAGTTTGTGAAACTCTAGACGTTACATGGTCAGACGACTGGCGCGACGTGGCCTCCGCACCAAGCTCGCTGAGGTGAGCGCCGGAGCGGGGAAAGGTGAAAGGTCGTTGATCGCCAAACACTGACGTGTACGTCCGCCACATTGTTTGATAGAGATGACACTGAACGCAACGTAACATTTTCGATTAAAACAAAATGGCTCAGTGGATTCACTTTGACTATCGTCGTGGAGTTGTCATATTACTCTATGGAGTTGTCTCATTTTTTTAATGTAAACCAGCATGGGTGGCTGTGCCGAGAGACCAATGGTGCAGTCGACAGAGCCAAAGTCATTTCTCCTCGCGAAACCACGCTCAGTTAGGTGCCATGCCATCAGATTTGCGGACTGTTGCTAGGCTGTCTAGCCCGTTAATACGACGCTTGAAGAACCAGGTTAAAGGATTCAGGAAATACACTCGCCGGAAGACAGTTCCACACTCTAGCGGTGCGACAAAGAAACGATTTAGAGAACCGATGGGTTCTTGGATTGGTGAAGAAAGATTTGTGCGTTAGCGTTGTGCGTTAACGGATACTAGGTAACCGTGCTAAGGGCACTGGCTGGCGGCTGGACTCGCCGCGCGCCGCCGCCCCAGCGCCCCGCGCCGGGGTCCCGCCGCGCTGGCATGCGCGGAATGCCTAAAAGGTGACTCGTGGATAAATTACAGACATTTCTTTCATTTTAACGATACCTTTTATTATTTAATTTATTTTTATAGTGCGTTACACATTTAGTCGCGTCTATGTTTGTTTTGGGGTCGAATTAGCATAAAGTTTGAAGAGACGGGACGCGTCGGCGCGGCGCCAGCAGCGGTGCAGCGGCTGCGCCCCCGCCCCTCCCCCCTCATCCCGCGCCGTTGAATTTCTACTCGATTTGAATTTCGAAGATCTCATCTCATCTCAATGGAGAGATGGCCTATCTCGCGACAACTGTCGTTCGTAATGTATTTTATAGATGTAATAAAACCACAAGTGATGTCTTAATTTTGTGCTGTCTCGATGTTATTGTTCATTGTTCTGACGCTTAGGTAATTTAGTGAAATAATTAATATTTTATTATCGTCGGATCTCGTTCGGGGAGCGACGGCGCGCGGCGTAGTCGCAGCTGGAAGTTAATAGTTTTATGTTGGTGCTAATTCTTATTAATTGCTAGTTGATGGACTGCCGTCTGTAGGTACATAGACTCCCCGCTCCCATCACACTCTACCATCTGTAGATGATAGATGTAGAAGATAGATGCTGTAAGTATGAGGAAGACAGACTATGAATATTCCTCCTGAATACCTATAATAATCTAATTAGGTATTTTTCATCCAGACATGTAAGTACCTACTAAGGTTTAGGAAATAGATTTGGTTTTTATTTGCCACATGAATTAAAATAAAATATCGTACCTACCCAATGCTCAATTTCTACAAACAGATTAATAATTTCATTATCACCAATTTGTCAGCCTCGATAGCTCAGTGGTGTGGTAGGTCGACTGTTACTAAGCAACCCTGAGCGCGGTCAGTACTTGGTTGGGTGACCGATCGACCGTTGGAGGCTGACCGTGGTTCGGATTCCACGTTAAACTGTACGTCCCTTCCCTTCTTACCTTACTAGGTGGTAGGGTTTATCCCGGTCGGGTTGGTAGCACCGCACTGAACGAAACGCCGGTCGAAACGCTATGTTAATAGTTCGTATTGACCGTTCAGTTCAGTGTAGCCGACATGAAATGAAGGGAAGCACTGACATGGCACCTAGTTCAACGGGTGTTGTCATACGTTATATTCAAGAAGGTCTTGAATAAATTGAATATGAAAGCAAAAACACGCAAAAGATTAATAACATCTAAATGTGCGCTTGCGCCATAGAAACGACTTCAACGCTGCGCGACACGAAACTTAATTCTACGAGTGTCATTGACGCGAGTAGGTATGCATGCTGTTTTGTTTTTGGTATCTCTTTCATGGGTTATCTATCACTCTGATATCTGCGAAGGAAAAAAGGTATTAGTCGTAAGACTATCACACCTCAACCGGTCTTTTTTGCGCGTTACACCGCGCGAGGCCTGCCGTCACTTTGTCCGCCCTATATAAAATAGGGCAGTCGCCGTGGCCGACCGGCTGGCGACTAGAAGCAGTTACTTTGTCCGCCCTAAGTTAATGCGGTCGCAGTGACCAACTGCTGGCACGTTCTGCAGTCTATCGACTGCTGCAGCTCCCTGTGGTGAGGAGAAAGGCGAATGAGTCGCGAATATCGGTCGAACCGCCCCTGCTTGCTCGACATCGTCCCCGGCCTCCGCCGCCGGGGCGATGGTGCTAGAAGGGACAAGTCCGTCAGTCCATCCAGCGGGGCTGGATTATCACACGATTATTTAGCTTGGACAGAAAACATTGTATTCTACAATGATGCCCCTCGGAAAAGTGAACGACCAAAAGAAACCCTAATTGAGTTTCAATTTCACAATTCAATTGTTCCACTGTGGGTGGTCCAATTCATAAGCTGTTTCCAGTATCTCCTATCCTATAGTATAGTATAGTCACATGTATAAGTCGCCATTAGCGAGAATACGAAAATGCGAATGAATGTCTCCCAGCAATAAAGATGCTTCGATTGTTCACTCCAGACAGCAGACGAAGACGAAAAAAAAAATTATGGAAGTCGGACAGACCAAACTCCCATTGACACTTCTGGTGACAAGACTATTGTAAAGTCACGCCTTATTTTGCGGACCTCTAATGTGAGCACATAATATAGGTGGGACGAACCACGACAGTGGTAGATAGTGAGAATAAGATACATATGTATGCGTACCTATACTTAAATATATGTTTTATTCTATTTGTTGTTGTTATTGTTGTTGTAAAAAACGCCTTTTTTTAATATGACTACATATTCGTTTATACGATGAAGACTCATCAGCCACATGGTCCAGCACTACGCGTACTAGAAAAATTATAATATTGTTTTACTATTCAAATTTGGAACAAAGCGGTCGAATTAATTCAGGCGCCGAGTTTATAGTTCTGTTCGTGGAAGAGTCACAAAAAAAATTTATTTCAAAATTGGAACACAGGAAACGGAACAACTGCCCATGGTATGTAGGATGCCCACAATTTTAATATTAAGAAGGATAGTTTGCTTAAATGTAATTCAAATAGAAGCAATTTAAATATAACAAATTTAATAACATAAGATAATATGTACCTACTTATCAAATTTAATCAGACACAAGTCCCAAAACACGCAACATTTTAAATAAGAAAAATAAAATATTAAAAATAAAAAAACTTAAAATTAAGCTTTAGCATAAATAACATTGATAAATGTATGTTATATATTTAAATATAGTAAAAGTCGATTTAAATAAAAAGATAAAATTATTAACAATAAAAAAATTATAATGTAGTCAGTTTTGGCAGCTCATTGGTGCGATCGGTCGACCGCCGCCGTTCGTGATCATAATCACACCTGTGTGCGGTCAGAACTTGAACGGGTGGCCGTTCGACCGTTGAAGACTGACCGTGGTTCGGATTCCACGTAAAACTGTAGGTCCCTTCACTTATTACCTTACTTTATGGACTGAAATCACGGATGTTGTAGGTGATGTAGCCAACCGTCTGAGTTACCAATTTTTTCCATGAAAAAATGTCGTTTAAATGATTGTTTCTTTATAGATTTAATAGACAATAAAAATTTCAACATTTATTAGCGCCGCGAGTGAAAGTGGGTTATTTTATTAAGATGTATCTTCTTTCTTTCTTGCTTGGACCATAACATAAAATCATAGAACTATAAACATTTAAGTACCTACCTTATTGTATTATTTTGACGAACCTAAGTGTAACTAAGTTGTTACCTAAAGAGAATAAATAAAAGTTGAAAAAAAAAATAATAATAATTATAAAACATAGGTAGTGTTTATTTACGTTAGATACGTAAATAAACACTACCTATGTTCATAATAAATATGCCATTTTAAGTAGGTATTTTAAAATGCAAAACTAAATTTACTTGGCCAACATTTTATCAAATAATTTATGGCTGTAAATTATTAGTGATACCTTCCTGAAATGAAACTACATAAATATAATATAAAATAAAAAAACCAAGCTTACTTACCAGCAAAAGCACTGAGCACCTTTTTATCTTTACAAATGTACTCTAAAGCGTGGACACCGTAAACTTCGTTCGTCCACTCTGTCTTGGTGTTTCCTAATTTATTTGCTCTGAACTCGTTTCTATTTGTGAGAGTTGTCCTCGATCTTTATTTTGTAAGGTGATTTATTATTTTTAATTTGTAAAGGCTTGTCGCGGTGGGCGAGGCGCATTATTTCGTCAAAATGTTTTCTAAACATCTGCCAGAAGATTTTGGTATTCTATGGCCTTAGCCAACGTAGGATGTCGGCTATTGCGCGCCGCGCCGCGCCGAGCTTGTGCATTGTTGCGTTTCGGAAATTGTGAAGACAATGGATTGCAGTTTAGTTTGGCGTGAATAATCGATGGCAGTTTTATGAGGCACGTGTTGAAGTAAAAAAAAAAACATTATAGAATAGAAAAGACAAAGCGAGTTTAGAATCTATTGTAATTTTTTTATGTTTACTTTTTCGCATTGTCTTCAAACTCTTAAGAGTAAGGTTTTCGATCTAACTCTTCCTGAAAAAGTCCAAAATATGGTTTATTTAATTTCAAACAATACTACTCAAACCTAGTATTTACTAATATTTTTTTGTAGTAATAAAACGTAAGTAAGTACACTGATAGCCTTGAGGACACAGACGGTGAGCTTTTCTGGCATTACCAAAAACAGAGTCAATAAAAATGTTATTGATTTCATCTACTCCCTTGTATTATAAATTATGGAAGTAAGTAATGTGTAATATTATATTTAGATATATTATTAATACTTTACTTTCATAATGTCTACACTATCCTTGTTTCTATCCTTCTTCACTTATAATCTCATAATAAAGGTTAACTGGAAGAAATCACTACACCTACTGGTGATACATTAATCCGCGTTTAAGCGCTATTGTTCTCTTGGTTTCTCTCTGTATTTTGTACATACATGTTTTTTTTTGTATGGATAGCGCGACATTTGGCATCATTTCACCTACAAGGTAGGTGTCTTGGATATTCTGATACGAACGAACGATGCCCATGGATATTCTGTTTTACGTATAATTATTTATAAAGAATATTATTTTATTTCTAAACATGAAGATACAATTTAATTAAACTACTTAATATTACAATTAAAATAACCTAAAACTATATAAAATTTTATTATTGCATATTTGTACTGTTTTTCTATGTGCATTTTTTCTATTATTGTTTTATATTTGGTGTGTAATAAATTATTTCTAATATATTCTATTAAAATGTACGTAGAAGCATTTATTTATAATTTATAAGGTCTATGACAAATTCATAACACCCAACAACAAATGCTCTGCTTCTTTCTGGCCTTTTTCTTTTCTTTTCTTTTCTTTCTTTTCTGACATTTCTGACATTTTTAGATTTTCTCTACCGCGTACGGAAGCCTATTACTAAGCCTACGCCGCGCCGCCGTCTGTCTGTCTGTCTGTCCTACTGCTGTATTTTTGGAACCGTAATAGCTTAACCGGTTGAAATTTTCACATAATACCATAGGTATTATTATTACGGTGGATATTACAACAAAAATATAATAAAAATTAAGGAAAGGTGTTTTTTTCAACTTTTTTTTTTGGTGGTCCAAAAAATCTGTGCGCGAGTCCGAACCACATTTGGCCAGTTTTTTGTGCAATAAAGCGCCAAAAGTAGGTAATAACATTGCAATTGCAAACCAGGAGACACATCCCCCGTCTGTTTCCACCGAGATAGCGATCTTGCGATTTGTGATTGATCTCAATTTGTGATTTGCGTGCGTCGCGCAATCAGCGCGCATTGTGCCGCTGCTGCGCTGGCGGGATGATTACGGCAAATTACTCAATTCTGCTCAACTCTCCCGCTCAGTCAAATCTCTAGCTAAACAAATGATAATTGATTGGATTAAGCTCATTTGTTCATTACGGCCATACAAATTAATAAAAGCCACAAGTTTAGGGATCGCCTCTTGTTATTCGCATCGTGGAAGAGATAAGTGCCTACCTGTGGAGGTTACTATGTTCCGAAGTGCTTAATTTACGTAATATGTTCAATGTAAATATTTACCTCAAGCATTTCACAAAAAAATTAATATTTTGTCCTTATTGCTTCATGATTTTTTTAAACTTTATCTTTAACTTTATCTTTAATTATCAGCCCAATAGCCTATAGGCATGTACCTACTTTGTTGAAGGCTTTCGCAGATTTAATACAAAAATCGGTCAAGTGCGAATTTTAATCACGCACGTAGGGTTCCGTTGATCCGCTATCTATACCATGCCTGTCAAAAACCATATCCGTCTATCTTTTGTCTGTCTGCAATGCAAAGTAGGTACCTGTGGTGCCATCTATTATTTAATAGCGTGAATATGGACTAATTGATTCTTAACACGTTTCTTGTTTGTTTATCTTAATTTTTTATTCCTTTTTTTATTATTTGTTTGTTAGCATATCCGCCATAATAACACACTCTGTGATAATGTCAATCGACTACCTTTCACGGTTCAAAAGATACAACTCTTGAACGGACGGACGGACAGACAGACTACGTAGACTTAATAGTAGACTTCCGTATAGGATACGGAACCCTAAAAAAGGAAGAAAATAGTACCTAGGTTTTTTTTCGTCGATTAAACCAGAAAAGTTCAATAATTATTTGATTATTATCACTACATAGGTACCGGTTTCAGGTACTCATACATAACATGAGAAAGGTCGCGAGCAAATAACTACTACATATACGTACTTATAGTATTTAAACTATTCTATTAAGAGGATACCCATAGCTGGCTGCTTTGCATAGAAAAAGGTCGTAAGTCGGTGTTGTTTTTTAATTTAAAAAAATAAACGATAATAAAATTTAAAAATCTACAACAATATAGTTCTGTGCTTGTGGAGTAGTTATTTATCAGTGCAATACAAATTTCGTTTTATTCATTCACTTTTGCGTCAGTTGAAAAAAATGATTTAATTTAAATTTTTTTCATCTGACGCAAAAGTGAATGAATAAAACGATTTTTTATTGCACTGATAAATAACTAAACCAGAACTCTATTGTTGTAGATTTTTAAATTTTATTGTCATTAATTTTTTTTTTATTAAACACAACACCAACTTACGACCTTTTTCTATGCAAAGCAGCCAGCTATGCGTATCGTCTTAATTAACAAGAATACCAAAATATACTTTTCACCCAACCGACCCAACCACTTTGCCAAGCGACACGCGAGCGTGTGTGTGTATACGTATATATATATATGTAGCTGTTTGTATGTGTGTGCCGCACGGAGGGGGCGGGGCAAGCGGTGGGCGGAGCGTCGGAGGAGTACACGCCCACATCACAGCTCTACCTAATGTACTCATGTTAAGTAATACCACATGGCTAACTAGTGAGAATCTATTGACGAAACATTTTACGAAAGCTCACTTCAGTAAGAAAATAATGCGAGTAAGTACCTACGTACCTACGTGTTTAGTATCAGTGGGTAAAATTGAAGAATTAATACCTAGTTATTATTTATAAATAGCGTAGGTAGACACCACAGGTCCATCATCGAGCGAGAAACCTCCGTTCCGTCCCATTCATTTTTTTCTCATCCAAAAACAGTGTAAGTGTGAAGACGACTAAGGGATATGACTCCCTTCTTATATTACTAGGTGGTAGGGTTTAACCCACCCGGGTTGGTACCACCGCACTGCATGAAAGGTCGGTCGAAACGGCTATGTAAAAAGTTTGTGTTTTCCGTCCAGTTCAGTGTAGCCGGCACGACCGAAGGGAAGCTGACGTGGCACCAAGTTCACCCGGTGTTATGGGCTGACATTACGGATGTTGTATGTGATGTAGCCAACCGTGTCAGTTTCCTTAAAAAAAAAAAGTGTATCAATGTTTGAAGCTTTCTCTCAGAGCTCTGTTTTTAAAAAGGTGCAGTAAGTACCTACCTGCTGTAGAGGATAGGGTATCATCTTACTAGTAACTACAGTGGATCGTATACATCTTTATTGTTCTGGATATAGTTTTTGTCGTTTAGATTGTTTATTGATCATTAATATGGCGACTGCACTCGAACTTGTCACAATTTGTCCTATCCGGCTCGATTACATTACACCACGAAGAAGAACCGGCAAGAAACTTCGCAGGGTGTTTTTTTTTAATACATATTACCTAAGTATTATAAATAAATATTTTAGTGACTAGCCACATAAGTATCGAAAACACAGTTTGAGAGCAAGCTTAACAATTTTACTGAGATTTCTGACT
The DNA here is from genome assembly GCA_946902875.1 of Nematopogon swammerdamellus. Classification (NCBI taxonomy): domain Eukaryota; kingdom Metazoa; phylum Arthropoda; class Insecta; order Lepidoptera; family Adelidae; genus Nematopogon; species Nematopogon swammerdamellus. The sequence goes on from OX336336.1 coordinate 21,970,043, forward strand.
ACAAAGACTTATTAATTAAGTATCAGGTGTAATGAAAGAGCCTTTGTCAAACTTTAATACGTAAATTGTATCAATTTCATCAGAATACAACAGTATTTCATGTTGCGGCCGGTTATTCTCTTGCTGCGCGCTGAGCGCGTTACATAACCGTGCTCTCTGTAGTACCCATCCTTAATTTCTAAAGGTCCTGTTTTAAATATGAGCTTTTTATGTAATCCAGTATGGTTGGCTGATTCAGAGGGACCATAGCACATGCTCCGACCAGCCAATATCACTCTCGAAAAGGTGCCATACCGGAGACTTTCCATTGGATTACTGGCTTTAATGTACTAGAAGAGAACACAGCCGAGGCTGCTATGCGGCCATCTTACGTTCAGTAGGGTGGTACCGATACAATCGGCTACAATATGAGCCTAGCACCTACTAAGGGCCTAGAAGGGACCTACAGTTTTACAGGTCATTTTTTCCATCAGAAAAAAATAATTGGTTCATGTACGCTTAAGGTATCTTAAGGGAATAGCTTTAGGATGCCGCACCACACTTTAGATCCCACACTGTGTTGCTTTGCTTGCCAACATGTTCTTGTTCCTACAATGCCGTGAAGTTGTTACGCGGCCAACTGCGCAAACACTTTCGTCACCACACCTAAGTAATTTCATAACGGCAAAATTACATATTATTAATTCATAACATACCTACAGATTACAGAAGGAGGTTCTAGCAGTCGTAATAATGGCGACTAAGGGATAAGGAGAAGATGCCGTGCATAAAGGCGACGCAAGTCTCACCTTGGCACGGTCCTTTCACCAAGTCTTGTGGCAGGTGGGTCTTCGTGCCTTACTTGCTGCTTTATAGTTATCTTGTTCGAATACTTTGCTAAACGTGGTGGTCGGTGTTATGCTGTAATTTACAAGAGTGCCTGCAACACAACTCCGATTACTCTGCTCTGCTCACCCCGATTGTCATGATACAGCTTGTGGTATGTAGCAGTTTATTTTTCGACCATACCTGTAAGAAAATATAGTTCTATATATAGGCAAGTACTTTCAGAAAAGTAATCACCAATGTTTAGGGAAAATCGACTGAGTCCTCCATGGTTCGCAGGCTCTCTGCGATCATGGCTGGAGGCAGCGTTGTTTTGCCGGTACCGAGTAAACATGGCGTGGTGTGGATTTATGGGGCTCATATAGGAAGGAGGCGGCTGCGGCCCGGCCAATATTCCCATCCGCTGCGTTGACGCCGCGGGAAGCCCTCTCCATAATTACCTTACTCGAACACGACAAACCTTGTCCATAAACAACTTAACCACCACGAGCTTTCATTCCAAAATGCACTCTAACACTACTAGCAGTAAGAACTATAATGGCATTATAAAGATGGACGATTTATAAAATTCAGAGCGGACAAGTTGATTGTTGTCGAGTGGAAGATATTTCTTAGCCGTTTTTGGAAATTTCTTCCATTTTCTTGGGGGGAAATTTACGACACGATTATAGTCGGAAGATTGGTCGCTGCGATAATGTTGATAATGCCCTTTTCAGTCGCGTAGCGGTACTTACACAAGAGTTATGTATACGCGAAACGTGATCATAGAAACAATATCTATACACCGAGACGCGAGGAGGCGGAGAAACGAGAAACAGGCGAGCGCTATACGTATTTTTTTTTATCGAAACTGACACGTTTGGCTATATCACCTAGAACTTCCGTGATGTCAGCCCCATAACACCGGGTGAACTAGGTGCCATGTCAGTGCTTCCCATCATTTCATGTCGGCTACACTGAACTGGACGGAAAACACGAACTATTTACATAGCCGCTTCGACCAATGTTTCATCCTCGGCGTGTGAGCAACTTTAGTACTTAACAACCTTATCATTAATCTTTTGCTACCGGGTGGGCCGGTATTTAAAGCGAATAGCCCACTGCATCTCTCATCGTGCATGTCGTAAAAGGCGACTAATCGATAAGGTCGAGATGCCGCGCTGTAGGGCGACAAGATAGCCACCTCTCACCTTGGCGCAGTCCTTCTACCAAGTCACGTTAGCAGGTGGATCTGCAGGCCTTATTTGCTGCTTGATGTCACATATTACTATGTATCTTATTCGAACCATTGAGAAATCACCAATAGTTCTATCTAGGTCGCAGTGATCAGGGCTAGGGCTCAGGGGCCCTAACTCTCAACTTCAAATGATAAATCATACTACCTATTTACATTTCACTATATTAATCGCCTTTCAAACATCCAAACGTTTACTGGAAGAAATCTCTGTAAGAGATAAGTTCGTCTTTGAAATGAAATGAAAATATTTATTTCTCCTATAGGCACATGTAAAACGAAAACAAGAGAAACGATAACAGAAAGAAACCTTAAGGAGAAAGAGGAACCAACTCAGCTTTTTTGCTGTAGGAACGTGCCCTACAGCGCTGTTTTTCAGTTGGCCCCTTTTAACATATTTATCATAAGGTGAACAAATACATTATCAGCAACATGAATGCGAAACACATAGAAAAACCACCTTGCACCTCATGTAAATTTAATACATATGTTCTTGTTTCTGTAAATGTTTTTGGAGCAATAAAGTGTTTTCTATTTCTCTACTATTTCTTTGCATGTACTGAACTCTACATAGAGAGCCCACTTTTTTTTAATGTGCACATTCGTACCGTGTGGGGTCGGTACTTAAAAAGAATAGCCCCACTGCATCTCTCCCCGTCGCATGTCGCAAAGTCGACTAAGGGATTGTCAGCCTCGGCAGCTCAGTGGTGCGGTCAGTTATTGGATGGGTGACCGCCCAAACGTTGGAGGCTGACCGTGGTTCGGATTCCACGTTAAACTGTAGGTCCCTTCCCTTCTTACCTTACTGGGTGGTAGGGTTTATCCCGGCCGGGTTGGTACCACCGCACTGAGCGAAACGTCGGTCGAAACGGCTATGTAAATAGTTCGTGTTTTCCGTCCAGTTCAGTGTAGCCGGCGCGAAATGAAGGGAAGCACTGACATAGCACCTAGTTCACCCGGTGTTATGGGCTGACATCACGGATGTTGTAGGTGATGTAGCCAACCGTGTCAGTTTCCATAAAAAAAAAAACAGGTAAAGTTGTCTTAATGTAGTAGGTGGGTTAGGTTTAGGTAGTAAATCTTAAAACAGAAAACGGAAGCGTACCTACCTAAGAGTACCTACTGTTAGCGCGCACGTTCGTGGCCTCTGCGGGCGGAGGCCGATAGATCTTTAAACTATTATCCCGGTTTTGTCTTCGTACTTCAAACACGCAATAAAACCTTATTAGATAAATAATTTAATGCCATAAATAAAAAAGAGGTTTCTTAAATGTCGTTACTTTCAGAGATTGATTCACAACACTATACATTCCATTCTCGCTTTCCTGCCGGAGGCCACGAACGTACGCGCTGACTGTACTCGAACGGTTCCGATGCCAAAAAGTTCCCCCACCCCCACCCCTGCCCCTAATGTCCACTGTAAGTGCTCGTAACGCAGCCGTTTTCCTGTTTATTACAGTTTTCCGAAGTTGTCCTCCCCGCAGGGGGGTTGTACTTATTCTATTGCCATTACACTCATAGATGCTCTGTAAGGCTTCTTAGTGAATGAGACCACAAAGCAAACATAATAATGCAATGTAATTTTGTTTTTTGAAAATCAGTATGGGTGGCTGTACCGAGGGACTGGAAGTACATATATCACACACGCTGAATCCCAACAATCGGGGTAAGCAGAGTAATCGATGTTGTGCTACAAGAACTCTTGTAAATTACAGCACAACACCGACCACCACGTTTCGCAAAGTATTCGAACAAGATTCAAGCGATCAAGCAGCAAGTAAGGCACGAAGACCTACCTGCTGCACGACTCGGTGGAAGTACCGTGCCAAGGTGAGAGGTGGCGTGCCTGTCGCCCTTCAGCACGGCCTCTTGTCCTTATCCCTTAGTCGCCTTTTACGACATGGACTGGAAGTACCCCAGCCAAATCCAGCCCACCTCGCGAAAACACGCTCATCGGCGAGATATTAATTTTAGATATTAATACTACTCCTGCAGATTTGCAGAAGCGCTATATGTACAAGTTTTGAAGACACCCAGGTTGAAGACAACTAAAGGGAAGCACTGACACGGCACCTAGTTTCCCAAGGCAGGGGCGCCGACTTTTAGAAATCCTCGTGGGTGCTCTTGCAAAATGTTTTTTTACTTTAGCCACTTTGTTTTAATGATATAGAAGAGAAGAAAAGAGGATAAGTATAAAATCCTAGATTGAACAATCATCATCATCATCATCAGCGTGTTGCCGTCCACTGCTGGACATACGCATTCTTGTATACGCAAATTTTGTTCTAATTCTCCCGGCACCCAGAAGCATGGATTTAAAAAACATTCGCACAATGGTTTCCATTTCACGCCGCATTTACACATTCACACCAATGTACCTACGCATGTAGTGCTCCTATATTCTATTGCATGGTATAGAATAATATAGGAGTACTATAACATTCGCTATTCGGCGCGCCACTCGTGCGAATGTGTAAATGCGGCGGCTTGTAGGAAGGAAATAAGACACTTTTATCGTAGCTCAAATCCGATTACTGATCCGAGTTTTTATATCTATCGTCGTGGATGCTCCGCACCCACTACTCGCCGCTCGTGGGTGCTGCAGCCCCCGAGCACCCACTGAGTCGGCGCCTGTGTCCCAAGGTGTTATGGGCTGACATCACGGATGTTGAAGGTTGGTTGGTGATGTAGCCAACCGTGTCAGTTTCCATAAAAATTATTGAATTAATAAAAAAACAAATGTTGAAAGTAGTGCTGTTTTGGAGTATTCGTATGTTCACTGTTATTCTGATCTTCAAATATCGCTCGCACGCTACCTATTCTTTATTCTTTATTCATCATTCGTGTGGCAGTACACTACGCTTGAAAATTAATCCTGTTTAGTTTTTACAATCCGGTTTCACAATATTCACATTTCAACACATACGGCTTAAAATATGTAGTCGATCTCCGCCAAGCTCCGAATTGAGTGCCTCCAAGGACAATTTCTAAGGACATCGCGCATAAATTGAGCGGTAAAGGTTGAAGTACGCTATCACTTCACTTGGGCTAGCTAGCTAGCTAGCGGGCCGGGCATGTCGTATACGATGAAAGGAGCCCACTGCAGCGATAATGACCTGAAATTTGTTCTAACATATCGCCGACCGCATCTCCAACAATAGGAGAAAAACCTAAATATAATTTAAGCATTTTTAATTCTATTTTTAATAATATAATAAAGTTCTGACAAATGTGTCGCGCGGGGCCGCGGGGGGCGCGCGCCGCCGGCGGGGGGTCCCATTCACCGCCGCCGCACCTATAGTGCCACGTACAAATATATTGTTTATTTATATTCCCACTTTTTGTATTGGGATACGAAAAAATGCATTAAAATTATTTTTATGAGGACGCAGTCATTATTTCTCCTCAAACGCACAGCGTTGCGAGTATTATGTACCTACTACTGCATAACTATGTAATACTTAATATTATATAATTATGTAGAATACAGTATTACAGACTCGAGAAAAGGACATAATACCGCCGCATCTCAGGATCAGGATAATTGGACCATTAAAGCCCAATAACAATATTTTAATAGGTAAGAAATATTTTGGTTGAAAGATCATTGTGGTCATATGGACGGCCGGTATATGGAAATTCACCATCACATCAACCATAGATGCGACGAACTAGTTAACTATTTAATTAACTATAGCTAACTATTGTCGAAACGCTAGCAATGTTAACAATTCATACAGTTAACTAAATGACCAGAAATCCTGTGGTCATTTAATTACGTTATTTCGTTATGTTATTTATTAGTCACTGGGGCACCACAAAAACTTTTCATAACCTTAATTTCGCACGAATTTTTGTGCTGATGGCAATCGCGCCTAACTGGGCGTGGTTTCGCGAGAAGAGTGACTTTGGCTCTGGTGACTGTACCATTGGTCTCTCAGCAAAGATGTTTTTAGACAAATGAGATAGTTTGAATCTGTCTGTTACTATACTATCATCGAGGTTTTGAAAAAAAAACTAAGTACACAACCAACACGGAGAATGAACTCAGCAGCGTCGAGCGAATCGCTCACTGCGCTCGCGGTAAACCGAACGCTCTGTCGCCGCGCCGAGTTTTTCCGAAACTTTTCAAATTCAGAAACGACCGCATATTGGCCGATTGGCTCCGCGGCGGCGGGCGGCGGCGGCGGCGCGGCGGAACGGATTATTTATTTTTAATTGTCGAAAGGTAATCGACATGGACGTTGCGCCGCTTGCAGTCTTTGTCGTTTTGGTGCCATTTTATTTCAACGTGATTCGAACGAGTGAGCGGTGACTGTTCATACTCGACTAGAAAATTAATTTTGCCGCGTGAACAAGACTGAAATAAAACAAATTTTTTTTGGAGCGTACCTTCGAGTTTTGAAGAGCATTTTCCTGCTGAACTTACTGGACCGGATAATTGATTTTAATTTAGTTTTACCGCTAGTCCTTTCTCTAGGTAGTGTAGTATTAATTAAGTATTTACTAGCACCTACTTAGTCTTACCGTAGTCTACACGGCCGTGGACGAAGTGTGGGAATACCACCCGCCAGGTGGGACGACGATATCTAGTAAGTCGGCGGAAATTCAGTCGCTCCGTACCGCTGAAGGACGGGAGGACTGGAAGAAAATTGTAGAGGCTTATGTTCAGCAGTGGACACGTACACGCTGACTGACAGGAGCACTTCGAAATGGCCGACAGATGTGTCGGCTCGCTCGAGGTCCATACAAAAGTGCCAGCAGTCAATCGGCGCACTTTTCTCTTTCATTCTGCTCGATTTCAATTGCAGATTACTCGTTGTTTGTAAAGAAGTGCCGCGGCACCCCGGCGGAGTAAAACGAGCCCTCCCGCGGACCCCAGCGGCCCCCAGCGACCCCCGGAGGGCGCGCTGTGGTCTCCAACCCGCTGACGTGACGGTTAGACAAACAATATCGCGCTGCAGTACCAACGTACGTGGAAAAATATGTAATTAGTAAAGAATTGATTGTGATTAACATTCGAAATAACATACTTATCGTATGTATACATTGTAATCGGTACAAATATCTCGTAAAATGTGGGTACAAGCCGCGCCAATACGCGCTATGCTATTTTCCAATAGTTTCTTTATTGGCGCTATTCTTTTCTTTCTTCTTTATAGATTCTATATTATTTATTTATGAAGAATTCTTCATACCAATGGTTAATAGAGGCTGAGCAATAAGGGTCGAAAGTCGTCACTTTACTAGTCACATTTTGCTATGAAGAAATTCACAGTCACAACATATTTTCATAAAAGTAATCGATACACATTATAGGGTCCGATACTGACTAGCTCGTCTCACTTACGCTCTCTACATACGCTCTATGGAAAACAGCAAATTATTTAATAAAATAAAGACGGGAGGTTTCGTGGGACACCCGGTTGGAACGAAGTTACTTTCGCTATTTATTATGTATTAAATAACAGGGACAATAAAATCAATTCACAAAGTTTGAGAGGAATTAAATGAAAAAAAAATTATGTCTATACTGCAGTAATATACCTAGGTACATACGCTTGTAAGCACACATAATACAGCAAAAGTGTCGAAGTCTAAGGGTGCAGTTAAACGACGCGAAATTTTTCGTGCGGCCACCCGTAGACCACCTAACCACGCGGACGCCGCCGCGTGGTTAGGTGATTGCGAGGAATTTGAATGTTGTATGTAGTACATAAAGTCCACATTCGCCGTTACTGTACACGAGAGCGCAGGGAACGCGCGGCAAACGCGCGGCGGCCGCACGAAAGAATTCGTGTCAAATAAACGCGCCCTTACACTTTTTTCGACCTAGCTCTCATTTGCCAAGTGTCTGGAGTGTAACGTGTGATAAGGAACTTCGTTTCAAAAGTATGATTATTCAGTACCCGACCCTTTAGTCAGTCAACTGAAACGATAACGACTTTTCGAGAGACTTATTAGGGTTCCGTATCCGTCGTACGAGACCCTATTACTAAGCCTACGCCGTCTTTATGTCTGTCTGTCTGTCTGTCCTTCTGTCCGTCTGTCTGTCCGAGGGCTGTATCTCTTGAACCGTAATAGGTAGCTCGTAGAAATTTTCACAGAATATGTGTTATTATGCCCGATATAACAACAAAATAAATAATAAAATTAAAAAAAAAGTAAAAAAATCACAGGGGTCCCCATACAAGAAACTAAAGAGTGTATGCGCGCCATCTACCGAAAACAGTATGAAGCATTTTAACTAATCATGAACTAACATTCATAACATTTCATAAAACATAGATGGCGTGAGTGGCGCTGACCATAACATGACGATCAGCGATCATGACCCTCAGTGTGCGAGTTCGACTCGCATTTGGCCGGTTTTTTTAGCCTTTGAGTTCTACCTACTTATTAAATGTGCTCACCGTTCAATTGCTTATTGTTTATTGTATAGTTCCATCCTTAAGTAGGTAACCTACGCTCGGATATGTCGAAAATTCCGCCAGTTCTAAATTCAATCTTCGAGCATCACGACACGAACGGCACTTCCGAAATCAAACGTTCAAGTGGGTGTAGTATAGGTAGGTACTTCGATATCAGAAATCGCTGACATATGGACGCGTTCCAAAACACTCTGTTGACTTCTGAAGCCGTTTCTGTATAATTATGAAGGTACGTATACTCATATGATTTGGCTTGATGAGTGCTCTTGTTCAATTGAATAGGTCGAAATAGCACGAGCCGTCGACCCTTCACCACGTGCTGAGTTAAATTCACCTTGACTCTTTAGAGTGCACCAGGATAAAACTTCGATTATACTTCCAGTAGTGAATGTTCTTAACGTTTCAGAGAGAGAAAAAAATATATAAATCATGAACGTAGAAAGAGATCAGTCAATAGAATACTTTATTTATGAATATGCAGGAACTTTAGAATGTAAAGTAGGTAAGTAGGAAGCAACATTTGTTTTCATAGTCTTTCATACACATATGCGAAGTAAATAATTCGCCAGCATCATTCTCGTGTATGAATAGGAACTTGTCAGGCCGGCGGCATGGCGTTCGCAACCCCCGCATACGACCGAATGTCCATGGGCGTCGTTAGACACCTTATGGTTTGTAACATTTATTTCGCTGAAAAAAATAAAGAAAGAAATAAGAAGTTCGCTGTCTGCGTACTTCTTATCTTAAGCTTATTCATAGGCCATAGGTAGGTAGTCAGTTATAGTCGCGTCGTCGTCGTCGTATTCCATTGTGGAAATACATATAATATCTAAAATATGTATTTATGTAGTCTGTCTGAGTGAGTATGTTTGACTGAGGAACAAAGTCACCAGCGTAATTGCTCATTCCTTCGTGAGAAGATTTAACCGTCACTGGCCACGTTCAATATGCTCGGAGTCAGCTCGCGAGGGGAAACTCCGAGAATAACATATTCTCTGATTTTCTGCGCAACAATAAAGAAATTGACTCATAATTATAAGCTTGAACAATGAACTCAACAATGTCGTCGTTGACTTCAATGCCTTTTACGATTTCAAAAAGAAATGGTGTTTGCATCGCCCGTTCCATATTTGAAGTGCGGAAAGGGCGCGATGTCGCGGCATCCCGGGGGTCTCAACTCGCTTCCGGTCGGTTTCGGATTTCGAATACGTCGGAATTGTTTCGTCCGAGTACGGAGTGCTCATGCGGCGAGGTGCAATTGTTGTCATGAGGTAGGTAATTGTTATTTGAAATTCTATTTCTTACTCGCCCTCCGGCCACCGGAGTGCGCACTGCGCATTCGCGGAGCAGCGCGCGGCAGAGCGACTCGCGCGCAACAAGAAGCGGCGACAGCAAAGGAATTTAGCAATTATAATGTGGATCCTCGTACTTATTTGAAAAAAAGTTGTTTATTGCATTAACTTTTTCTACTAAGTCTTTATAAGTCTATATAAACCTAGCACGTATTTTTATTAATTCCAGAGATATCCAGTTCCGGCTAATTTATTAGAAGGAAAAATAATTTGTGTTACACATAGCCCAAACACGAATATTCTGTCAGTTAACTTTTTCTTAAGTTATACTTCTTCTTTACGGAAGTTATGAAATAAATTTAACTTCTTTAGGCGCGTTATGAAAATGAGGAGTAAATTCAGAGAAAACGTCACCGTCGTGCGTCATCGTCACGCTCATCGTCACAAAATATAACACAAAAATAAAATAATAAAAAGAACTCAAAACAACAAAAAACATAAAAAACTAAAAAAAAATAAAAAAAAAATATGCAACTTTTCACTATAATCTGCCTGAGATACACTAAACTACACTAAAGGTAAAGAGTGTAAGTGTAAAGTAAAACGCACGAAAATAGAAATGTTTAAAAGTGTAACAAGTAACCTGATTTGGTTATCACAATAAGATCTATTTCGCTGAGCATATTATATTTGTATAGAAAAAGTCAACTAAGTAGAGAAAGAAATAGTAACACGTTAAAAAATAATGTAGGTATGTACGTTCATAGCACCTGATAAAATATTATCTAAACGTCTAAGTTAGTATTTCGAAGCTATTTGAAGGGGTTCACCTACAACTAAAATTATTTTTAAATTTACTTAGAATAAAACCATAGGCTGATAATTGCTGCCAGATTGTAATTTATGACTATTTAGAGCACAATATGATTATTTAAATATGTTTTGTTAAATATGTTTTGTTTTGAAATGTGTGTGTCTGTCCGTAAATTTTCGGAATGTTTAAAGATTTGTTTTGTCTATTGTACCAATAATATAATAAGTTCAGTTTATTAATAAGTTAGTTTATTGGTTTAAAATATTCAATATTTCTACTGATTTTTAGCCGTTACTTACAATAATGTAAGTCTATAATGTTAATTCTATAAGCGAATAAATAAAAACGTTCGTTGACAATAATTAATAAACATTCTGCAAACCGAAGTCATATCTTTAAATCTTCTCCCATTTTGAACTAACCTCCTATTAACCGGCCAGCCCTAATAACTGTTGTTAAGTCACTCCACTCTGTTATAGTTCAAAGGGATTATTTGTTCCCTTATTCCTACCCTCTGCAGTCTACCTACAGTCTACCTACACAGAGAGGTGCGTCATTGTTCGTGGCACTTTGTGTGCATTTGATATCGGTGGGAAATATAATGGCACAGTTTTGTTTTAATGTTCATTTTATAGTTTTATGTAAACAGGTCATATTTTGTTTTAACCGACGAAAGCAAAAAGGAGGAGGTTCTCAAGCCGACGTGTATATTTTATTATATATATTTCTAATATTATAAAATGCAAATGCTATGTTTGTTTCTCTGTAATAGGAACCGGAAAAACGGTCGAATGGCATATTGAAATATAAAAATAATAATGGAATATATCGGGATGGTTAATCATATAAATTTACTATCGAAATCGGAGATAAGAAAAAAAATACAAATCTGTATCAATAAGGATCAACAGAATGTTACCGCTGGCTGAGCAGTGAGCAAACGTCGTCGTCGAACAGCAGTTGACTGCACCGTTGGTCTCTCGGCACAGCCACCCATGTTGGCTTACATAAAAAAACCTTCCGTTAATTTTCAGCTCGGGGTCTTAAAAATGCAATCGCAAGCTGTGGCCAAAAGCTAGTCTATCTAAATATGAGTTTAAAATATACATATCGTTACGGTTACAGTGAGTGGGGTGAGTCAGTTATTAGAAAAGTATAGAAGTGAGAAAGATATAGGCAAGCATATAGGTATAGTATTCACTAGTATAATGTTTGAAAAAGAAATTTCCCTTATTTCATTTATTTATCCAGGAACCTCGCCGCGCTGGCTCGGAGAGCTGCTATAAATTAATAGTGAGTGTCTCAGGAGCTCACTTATTAAATTACAACCATCACAAATTACGTGGAAATAATTTCTCACAACAAAGGAAGGACGCGGGGCGCCGCGGGGGTGCGGAGAGCAGAGAGGGGGGTTGGACTGCAGTTTTAATTAAAATTGTAAATTAATATTGAAGTTAATTAATTTTTGCGGAGTAAGTACTAAATATGTTAGCCTGATTTATGTAAACTGAGAAACACATTATAAATAAATATAAAAATTTAATTATGGACAAAATAATACTTACCTAATAAATTATTTAAAAAAATCTGTTTCATGTTGAGTAAAATCGTTGAACATTTTCAGTTCACTGTGGAATAAGGTCAGTTAAGTATTCCGTGATAAGCTTAGCTGGTAGCATGTACTTACTTATACATATTATATGTATACGTAACACTAGGGCATTACTGCAAGAATCAGGATTATCCTATGATTCCCCTAATATTTTAAGATTATCTCGCGGAAATGTATATCCATTCCCTCTCTATATATCTCTATCTTATATATCACGGATACTGAAGAAAATATTACCTACACATTTTAGCGACATAATCTTAAGAGATATAATCCTGCCGCGCGCAATTTTACCGGAAAATTCCGTGGAGGAAATTTCATTTAAGTCCAGTGAGTATAAATTTAGTAAGCACCTATATGCATAATTATAACATACCTACATATGTATGTATATTTTAGAAACTACTTGTAGGCTCAAATTGTAGGCAAGTGAGTTGGTAACACCTTACTGATAAGATCCTTGTAAGATGGCCGCACAGCAGCCTCGGCTGTGTTCTCTCTAGTCCAGTGTAGCCGGCTAATCCAAAGGGAATATTGACTGGTCGGAGAATGTGCTCTGGTCTCTCTGATTCATCTGAGGTAAACATCATATATCTTCATCTACTATATGAAATGAATTTTCGTCCGTTCGCCCGCCTTCTATGCGTACGTAAACCGTTCATCCGATCCGATTACGGTGAAACTTTGGTGGGATGTTGTGGGCCTAGTTGTAGGTACTTATACAGAATGTTTCAGGATACGGTTTCGTAACTTAAGGGTTCGAAAGTTGTCCTTATTTGAAGACGAAAAGCTCTGAAACATTTTCCTATATTCGGTCATTTTATAGTACTTTTTTGGTAAAATCGCTTCATCAAGATTTGGTGGACGGTTAACGTCTGCCTTTATTAAATAATAAATGGTAGGGTAATACCCCACTGACTTTCTCGCTTGTTTGGCGAACTCAAAGCTTTTATGTTCGAAATTCAAAATATACTGACAGGACAGTTCCGTTGAATTAGTTGGGCGCTCGCAACAAACATTTTGTATGCAATATTTAATAGAAAGAAACCTTCGTTTGTATGACAGCCACCTTTTTTTGAGTTTTCCTGGAAAAACTAATAATGGTATCTTTTTAGGCTAGTAATAGGGTTTCTATGTGGAAAATATAATAAAAATCGTTAGAGCCATTTTTGAGAAAATCAACCTTATCGAAATCATTTGTATGACAGCTATCCTTATTTTTTCGAATTTTGAAAAACTAAAAAAGATACCCCTAGATTATTGTTTCAAACTGTTAAATACGAATTTTGAACGAAATCGGTTGAGCGGTTTAGGAGCAAGGTCGCTGGACGGACACACACACACACACACACACACACATACATGTTTCTCAAAACCACTTTTTTGGGATCGTTGAATGATATATAGCACAAATCAGTCGAAATCTCAACTTCGAAATTTTGGACGATCACAATACTTCCTTTCTCCTTACAGTCGCTCGAAAGTAAATCACTAACTCATGGATAGAAATGATTATGTTGCATACATAACTAGTAGAATTGAACTGCATATAGGTAAATTCCAAACACTGACAATTCTATGATATCAAATGAAAAAGGGGACTGGACCTAGACAGCAAAATTGCCAAATCTCCCCAGACTCATTGTCTCGAGTTTTTATTACAATTTCCAATTTTTGTATGAAAACAATATTGAATTTCGATTTGAGTGACAAGGATTTTTTTCTTCTCATAATAGGTACTTCTCGCCCTCTTCGCGAAGTCCCCGAGTCCAGTCACGTAGAGCTGCCACTTCTTCCACGACGGCACTCCCCTTACACCACGGTTCGTCCGTCGCTCCATCGCTCGCGTCTGCCGGCGACGACGGCGAACCAACGACGCGCTCCCGTCACACCACCAACGGCGGGACGACGACGTCTACCACCCGACCGGCTTGGGGCTATCGGGGCCTCGCGCCCCGTCTTCAGTCCTCGCTACCGGGTGGTACAGTGCGCGACGGCGACGCACGTACGAGGCCGAAGAAGGATCGAAGAGCTGCGTGACGTCGCCGTGCAGTCCGGCGGATACGGAGCTCTCCGAGATAGGGGTGGTGGTGGCCTACGTGTCTAGTACCACCACCCATCGTTCGAAGGTAGTCTCGCGTCGTCTCAGAGAGCTCCGTAGCCACGGCCTGCACCCGCCGCGCCGCCGGCGCGCTTGGAGGATTGTCTCCCGGCGCCGCCGGCGGCGGCGGTATTACCGTTTTTAATTTTTGTATTAATTTTGTGTATTTTTATTACTTTTGTATACCTAATATAGGTAAAATATAAAATTTTTAAATGTGAAATAAAGGAGAAAAGTACTTTTTATTCCTGAAGTTTCTCAAGCCTATCCTGAATCATTCTGTATAATATTGAGCGGTAACATTGTGGTGTTACGATTCCCTTATCAATCTGTGCACACTCGTACCATGGGCGCATACGTACCTATCCTATAATATATGATGTAGGTACCTACCGAAACTAGGTAGGTAGGTATACTGAAGGCATTTATTGGCTCCTCCATCACGGGCCGACGACGTGTCGGCTGCGCAGTATTTCATCGAATTTCCTCGCCGCACTTTATTTATTTATTTATTAAAGCGAGACGCAATAAATTGAGCTAAGTGAAGGCGCTGAAGGGTTGGTGCCCCGCCGCGCCGCCGACCCCCGCCGCGCTCCAATATCGCTCTCGTGCTAGCCGACCGACACGCTCGCACTATACACTATGACTATACTTACTTATTTACTACTCTAATATAGTATACTATACGTGTAGCATGAAGAGGGTTATAGAGTAAGGTAATTCACTTATAGAAGAATTCTTCTGACCATTACATCTTTAGAAACTGTAGGAAAAGGAACTATATAATCACCTACTAGCTACATAATGTATAAAAACTGTTCATAAAGAGGATAAACCTTTTCGAAGAAAGCAAGGAGGGCGAGGCCGAAGGCCCAGCTGTATTCTGGAAGAAGATAAACCTTCTCGATTAAAGTAAGTAACAAAGGGCGAGGCCGAAGGCCGAGCTGCGTTGAGGAAGAGGATAAACGTTTTCGAAGAAAGTAAGTAACTAAGAGCGAGGCCGGAGGCCGGGCTGTATTCTGGAAGAACATAAACCTTCTCGATGAAAGTGAGTAACTATGGGTGAGACCGAAGGCGGAGCTGCGTTCAGGATAACGATAATAATCTTCTCGAAGAAAGTAAGTTATTAAGGCAAGGCCAAAGGTCGAGTTGCGTTCAGGTACTTAAGTATATATCCTTAAAATATCATTTACGCGAACGCAGCTCGGCCTTCGGCCTCGCCCTTAGTTAGGTTCTTCGAGAAGGTTTATTGTTTACCAAAATGTAGCTCGGCCTTCGGCCTTGCTCTTAGTACCTTTCTTTGGGAAAGTGTATAGTTACTGTAAGCAGCTCCGCCTTCGACGTCGCCATTAATTACTTAGTTTCTTCGTCGTCGACTGAGCGCACGCACATAGGTGTATATTATGTAATTTTTTTTAGCTTTGTACAAAAAATATGATAAATATTTAATAAAATTATACAATTTTTTAAGTTCCTATAAAAACCGATACCAAACTTTCACCCCCCATATCCATCCCCCAACTCAAAATCTGAAAATCCAAAAACCCAGAAACAAATGCTTATTTATTTATGACTAGCTTTAGCTAGCGGCTTCGCTCGCGTGAAATTCGTATTTCAAAAGTCGAAAAAGTTTATCATTAACCTGAACGCAGCTCAGCCTTCGGCCTCGCCCTTAACTTACTTTCTTTTTATTACAAGCTTTTTTAGAAAAATGCATGCGAATCGGTCCACTTTATAAGATCATAAAATTTTTGATTACTTAATTACTTGATTACAAAAATAGCTAAGAACCATCCCGATTAAACCAGCTTTCTAAAAAAACCGCATCTAAATCGGTCCATCTTTTTGGGAGCTACAACGCCGCCACAGATAGATAGATACAGATAGCCGATTCAACGACCGTGTATTATTTATTATTAAATAACTTTTGGCGGGGACTCCGCCCGCGTTAATAAAATTTTCCGAATGATTAGACAATGGTTGATGGATTTTTAATGAAAAGTATTAACAAATTTATACTGGAGACCGACTTCAACGCTAGTGGGACCGGACATTATCTAGTAGTAAGTTATAAGTTGTAAGTGCATGCACTCCTCTAAGTACATACATATGTATTTTTTAAGTGAAATTTCTCTATTTTTAGGGTTCCGTAACTCAAAAGAGCAAAAAACGGAACCCTTATAGGGTCACTCTTGTGTATTACTATTATTTAAGGAAAATGACATTTCTCTTTATGTTCGGAAATACCTGTGATTGTAAAATATGTTTATATAAAGACATTATAAAAGTAAAGTAATCGACAAATTGCCTTATATCTTGTGGATACCCCATTATCTGTCATCAATCCATATGATCGTTCATTATCGTGAAAAAACTTTAAAGTTTTGTAGATAAATGAATAAATATAGCAATTGATTTAATTTACTTTACACAAGTTATAGACCATGCCACATTCTAGTACTTATTCTTCTGAATCGTCACCCTCTTCTTCGGCCGGAGCTCCATCGCCCTCCGGGTCGTCTGGTGCTGCGTCCAGATCCTCGGCGTCATCATCCTCCGACGGAGATGCGGTTGAAGAATCATCAGATCCTTCATCTGTGTCTCCGTCACTATCGCCTGAATCATCAGTGCCGTCATCAGTTGTTGCTTTGTCAACTGAATCAGCATCTGACCCACTTCCTTCAACACTAATTATTGTTGGTGTAACGTCATCGCCATTAAAGCTTTGATCCTTATTGGCGTCTTTATACAATATTTTCCCAGCATCGGCTCTTTCTGCTAGAAACTTTTTCATGTATCCATTAGTTTTCTCGTGACCCCGAGCTGGTATTTTGGCCTCAACTGGGTCAATAATGTGCACGATCACGTCGTCTGGGCTTTGATTCGCTCCGCCGCATGATCCATGATCATTATTTATGAAACCGGAAGGGTTTTACCATGGAAATTTCGGATGGAATCCGGTATTTTCAACACCTTACAAGCGAAATCCAATAACTTGACTTTTGACGAAATTGAGTTAAATATGCAGAATTGTTCGTGGTGAGATGTACTATTAGCTGGCAAAACACAATTTCTCCTATCTCGAGCAATGGCCGAGATAGCACTGTCAAAACCCCAATAAATTGAACTATTTACTCAATTTTATACATCACAAACCCAATAACCACTCTTAACAACAACTTTCAGCGTATATCTCCAAAGTATTTACACGTGAAATCCAATAATTTTTATTTTATTGGGTTTTACCCGTACTGAAAATGACCAATTTACACCACATCTACGACAGTGCAATTATTTGATTTTACCTGAATTAATATTCACTGTTTTCATCTATCATCTACAGCAGAAATCCAACCAACGCAATTATTTGATTTTTTCTGAACTAAAAAAGCACCATTTTCATTAATTGTCTACAGCAGAAATCCAACTTTTGTATTTATTCGATTTTATCAGTACTATATATGTACCATTTTGATAGACCATCTAGCTAGAACATAAATCTTATAAAATTAATCTTATAAATCCAATAATCGCATTTAATGCGATTATTGGATTTTACCAGTGATTTTAAATGACTTTGACACGCAATAAATTTCCTTGATGGATTTTGTATGTCCATTGTGATAATAATTTGCATACTTTGTTATTGCGGGCAAAATAAGATATCGAGTATGTCAACATTGTTATTCGAAACAAAATAAATTGGTTGTCTGTAAAGTCGGTTTACGGACGATAGTTTTACGTGATGACGTGCATCACGTAAAACTATCGTATATATAATCGTATCGTATATATATCGTATCGAATAATCGTAGTACATAGAGCAAAGATCAGTAATTCTATTTGTTGTATCAGTAGATAATAATCAAGACACGAAATTTAAAATATATTACTCACTGCAATTATACTACATTACAAAATCTTTATGCCATAGTGGTGGCATCCTCCCTCGGCGGCGAGGACTTCCTCTTGTTCTTGACCATGTTGTAGGGATACAATATGTACCTATCTGTACTAGTCTGCCGCTGGTACTTCTTCAGCTGGTACTTCTTTTACCGCTGCCACCATGTTGTATCAGTAGATATTTATTAAAAATGCATATTGTGCGTATATCATGTAATAGCAGAGATATGTGACAGACAACATAAACAACCCACGTTTCCCTAGTACTAGAACACTATTTCCAGTAGAAAGATTAATCATCTTGTGACTGGCCATCAATAAACTTCTGTTGTCTGATCTTGACAGTTTTACTTCTTAAGACGCTTCCATGGTAACTTTGACTATACCGATTGTGCCTCTCTATCGCTTGTTACGCGCCCTCGCTTGCACACACAGGCTCAGATGGAACGTGACACTTTTTCGTGTGTGCAGCCGGTGTTCATCAATTTATAAGACGTGACGTCATCACGTCAAAAACGTCGAAACTAGCATGGGATCGAAAAGAAGTTTTTGGAGTCGGGCAATATTTTTATGGAAGTAGACTCAATGCATTCTTCTCTTGAGCCTACAAAAAAGTTCATGCTTGTATATAATATGCATGATTGGCTTAATATTTTCTGGCTGGCCAGAAGAAAAGGAATTCATGGACATACAAACAAAAAAAAAATAATAAACAATGCCTAAAAGCAATTCCAGTACGATGAATTTTATGACCTCAAACAATTAAGTAAAACTTTAATAAACAACAGAATTATGGACACGGAAGGCAATTCTGTAAAGCGGTTGCAGATGAAATGCATTAAGTATGTGGAAGGAGAAATTGGTAGAATTCTCGTCAGCGATGAAGACTACAAAACGATAAACATTCAATATAAGTAAACCAAAAATACCAAGAACAGCGAGGATAACCTGTCCGTCCGCTGCCCTTTGAATTAATTTGTATGGTGATAAAATACTAAACAAATACTCGAATGATGGAAAATTCTAATCGCGTGCTCGCACCTAGCAGCAGGAGGCCCGGACATTTGTTAGGAGTTTTGGCCCGATTATGCGTCTATTAGTTTTATTATGTCAATGGGGAAACCGCCTCCATCATGCCCGTGCATGCCACTGCTAATACTGCTCCCCCGAATCTTCACCCCCGTACGCTGTTCCTTACCGCAGGCGGGTCCTCTGCTAGAGAGCGGGCGGCGAGCTGGCAGTGTGTGAGGTGAACATGACCAAGCCTGCACGCGGAACTGGTACGGCAGCTAGTAATTCATAGTATTTTCTATCATATCCTCAAAATGTCACGTTTTCTCTATAGAAGTTATTGTTGTTTCATCATGTTTATGACGGCCAAAACCCAATAAGTTGAATTTTTCATGCAGCCTGTAGGCATTTTTTATTCTTTTCTTACTTGAATTTCCAAATATTCAAAAACAAATGCAACATATACTGAGACTATGAGCTTATTTAAATAAATAAAATACATTGAACCATATTTTTGTTTTATTTTCATTGTTACAAATGTCCAAACTTTCAAATTGCAATATCTCAAAACATGCTTTTCGCAAGTTATTGGATTTCGCTTGTAAGGTGTCGTTCATCGTTCCACGGGTCCGACGGTTCTCGGAAAAGGTTGAACTGAAATACATACAAATGTTCTATAATTTTTTCATGCATGTTTTCATGATTCCGTTTCTTTAAAATTTTAGTAATATACGCACTCGTTCGTAATTCTCACGTTTGTCATCCTCACGTTGTTGGTCATCCGCATGTTGGTCAGACAGAACTTGGGCGGTGGGGTGACTGATGGCCCATTATGGCTGGCCGTTAAAGTCCACTGTCTCTTTCCTTCTTACCTTACGGGGTGGTAGGGCTTGACCCGCCCGCCCTGTTTGGTACCACCACAGTAAATGAAAGGTGGATCCAAACGGCTATGTTAATAGTTCGCGTTATCCGCCCAGCTCAGTGTAGCCAGCACTCACACAGAGAAGCATTCACACAGCACCTAGTTCACTAAGGTGTTAAAGGCTGACACCACGAATGTTGTAGGTGATGTAGCCAGCAATGTCAGATTCCATAAAAAGGTCCCTATTCTATTTTGTTATACTCTCTGTCTGTTAAAGCTAAACACTAAAACATAAAAATAATCCAGGAAAATACTTAACGATCTACTATTTACATGTTCTTGTCACGGGTAACAATGGCATTGATACTTGATTATTATTGAAAAAAAAAACAACATCTCACCCTTTGACCCTTAAATGTTTATATACAAACTAGCTGACCCTGCGGACTTCGTTCCGCCTTTATTACACTATAACCTTATTCCGATTATTACATACAAAAATTAGCCAAATCGGTCCAGCCGTTCTGAAGTGATGAACCGATTTGGCTAATTTTTTATTTGTAAAATGTATGTAATAATCGGAATAAGGTTATAGTGTAATAAAGTCGATACGAAGTCCGCAGGGTCAGCTAGCTATATTTTGAGCTTTTTCCCGCGGCTTCGCTGGAGTGAAATTCGAACAGGTAATAGATGCAATGTATAGAAGAAGTAAGTCACTTAAAGCGAGTCCGAATGGTGAGCTGCGTTCAGGTAAACACAGGTATCTCTATCTCTCTCGCTCTCTCTTCCCTCACTCTATCCCCTCCCACTATCACTCCCCCTCTCCCTCTCCCATCCCCTCTCCCTCGCTCCTCTCTCACCTCCTCCTTTTCTCTCCCGCTATTAAAATAATCATCTGTCCCACATGAGGTAAGAATTCGTATGGTCACCTTATTAAAATAAAACCATTTGTCCCACATGACGAATTGCATGGTCACCCCTCTACTAACCCACATTAGGTAAGGAATCGTATGGTCACCCTATTCAAATAGAACCATTTGGGAATCGCATGGTCACTTCTCTACTAACTTGATTTTTTTTTGTCCCACATTAGGTAAGAAATCTTATGGTCACCCTATTAAAATAAAACCATTTGAGAATAGCTTGGTCAGCCCTCTACTAAAATATTTTTTTTGTCCCACATTAGTGAAGGAATCGTATGGTCACCGTATTCGAATAAAACGATTTGGGAATCGCATCTTCCCCCCTCTACTAAAATCTTTTTTTGTCCCACATTACGTAAGGAATCTTATGGTCGCCCTATTAAAATAAAACCATTTGTCCCACATCAGGAATCGCATGGTCACCCCTCTAATAATTTTTTTTGTCCTACGTTAGGTAAGGAATCGTATGGTCACCCTATTAAAATAAAACCATTTGGGAATAGCTTGGTCACCCCTCTACTAAAGTATTTTTTTTCCCACATTAGTGAAGGAATCGTATGGTCACCCTATTAAAATAAAACCATTTGTCCCACATGAGGAATCGCATGGTCACCCCTCTACTAATTTAATTTTTTTTCCATATAGGTAAGGAATCGTCTGGTCACCCCTCAACTAACTTCCTCAGTGACGCGCATGTATTATGTCAAATGTCAAGTTAAATCGAAAAATTGGTTGTCTGTAAAGTCGGTTTATGGACGATACTTTTACGTGATAACGTCATAAAGAAACACAGCTATAAGAATTACCGTATTTTTTCGTACGGCACCCCTATCGCTGCCGTACGCCGTACATTTGCCGATTTCTAGCCTCGATTACCGTACGATACGGCAATTACCGTACGTTTGGCAACACTGCCGCTTGGGCCGATTGTGCCTCTCTATCGCTTGTTACGCGTTCTCGCTTGCACACACAGGCTCAGATGGAACGTGACACTTTTTCATGCGTGCAGCCGGTGTTCATCAATTTATAAGACGTTATCACGTCAAAAACATTTTCAGGTTGTACCTACATGTTGTCAATTGTTCAGCAAATCCGTTTTTTTCATGAAAACGCGATAACGACGCCATCTACCGGGTCCAATTGTATTTTCAAACCATCCAGGGACCCACTTAAATATTCACACAAAATTTCATCCAAATCGGTCCAGCCGTTTAGGAGGAGTTAGGTGACAAACACACGTACAGAAGAATTATATATATTCCAACCAACCAATCAAAGAATCTTGAGAACGTCGAGATTTTTCCCCCATAGGCTTCTTTAGCATCTTCCGAAACTGTTCATTGGTGGCGGGATATCCGATGTGTACCGGTGGAGAAAGAACGCTCCCATGATAGGCCATCCTTCGAGTGACCTCGCCATCTTTTGTAGTCATGGGTGTAGTTGTAGTTCGTGGACGAGGTGTGTAGCCGCTAGGTAGGTACTGACATTGCGCTGTCATTAGAAGCAGAGGGATCAGGAACGCAACTTCCATCTGAATTAACACGATTTTATATCTGCATGAATGAACATAATATAATTTCAAATTAGTAATAATTGTATCTCAAATTTATTATATAGCGAATTCTTATGTTTCATTTATCGAGATTTAGAAAAAGGATAGAACCAAATCAGAGTGATTACTCTTGTTTTTAGGTTTCCGTATCCCGTACGGAAACCTAAAAACAATTTACTAAGACCTACCTACTACTTAAACCTATTACTAAGCCTCCATCGTCTGTCTGTCCGTCCGTCCGTCCATCCGAGGGCTGTATCTCTTGAACCGTAATAGGTAGCCGGTTAAAACTTTCACAGAATAAGTGTTACTATGGCGGATGAAACAACAAATAAGAAAAATAAGAAAAAGTTAACAATTAAGGGAGGCCCCAGACAAGAAACGTTTCATTAAAATAGATTAGTCACACTATTGAATAATAGATGGCGCCACAACCTTTTATACGGGGGTTTAAGGGTCGGAGTTTTCATATAATGTAATATCATCTATGGCAATACTTTCCTTTAGTAACTAAACAATACATAAATAAACAGACTCAAACAGCCTGGTTTTCTGAAAAATCTAAAGAACTAAACAGAAAAATAAGAATTTTTGAAACAATGGATACTCACAAAAATAAAGAATACACAAAAATTCTAAATAACATCAAAACACGATTTAAATTACAACTAAAAAAAGAAAAATCAATACATATAGCAAACGAAATAAGAAATAGTAAAAATAAATCAAAGACCATATGGAAAATAGTAAAAGAAGAATCAGGAAAGAGCAAAAAGTTAAAAGAAAACAACATAAAACTAATAGACGAAGGCGGTAACTGCACAGACAGCCCTTCAGACGTCTTCTACCGCAACTAGTTACGAAACTCGGTTACGTACGCGACCGGAAGGGACGTAGCGGACAAATTCGGAATTTATTTCGAAAATATTGCAGGAACTCTTATACAAGGACTCCCTAAGTCTACCAAAACGGGACTTGATATCATTTATCAAAATAAACAGCGTACAATCAAATCATTCTACATACATCCCACAAATTTAGAAGAGGTTAATGAAATCATACTATCATTAAATAACAAAAAAACACAAGATATCGAGGATATTTCTGTTTATTTAATAAAAAACTCTAAAGAGCCTATAATCGAGATTCTAACATACCTATTAAACAAATTTAGAAACCGGGCTATTTCCAGACATACTAAAAAAGGCCAAACTGGTGCCATTATACAAAAAAGGTGAAAGGTTTCACACAGAAAACTATCGACCAATTTCAAGCCTTTTCAAATTTTTTTTAAAAGTTTATGCAAGTTCGCCTGATGAACTACATAGAAAATAATGACATACTAACTGAGTGCCAACATGGTTTCCGCAAAGGCAAATCTGTCTCCTCAGCTACACACGTTTTTACAAATAGTATACTACAAGGGATACACAAAAACACACAGCTGGCCTGTTTCTGGACCTCTCTAAAGCCTTTGATCTCGTCAACCATAACACCCTTTTGAAGAAAATGGAGTTTTACGGAATACGCGGGATAGCGTTGGAGTGGTTCAGAAGCTACTTAAATAAAAGAGAGTTCAGTGTTAACATTAGCCATACAAACACAGAAAAGGGGCAGATAGAAAACATACAATCACGCTACTTTAAGGCAGAGTGCGGAGTTCCCCAAGGCTCAATACTAGCTCCTATACTATTTTTATTATTTATAAATGACCTGCCTGAACATGTAAAACTTGCACCACTCATCGTACTTTATGCAGATGATGCAAATTTTATTGCAAAAGAGGATGATATAACAAATTTATTAGATACCATGCAAAAATTTTGGGTGAAATATCTGAATGGTTCAGCGCAAATGGTCTCATCCTAAATGGCTCAAAAACACAATGTATCAAGTTCAATATAAAAAACACAAACTCAGACAATAGCACCATGTCTCTAAAATACCAAAATGAAACTATACACTTTACAACTCAAACTATTTTCCTGGGATTTACACTAGATGAACATTTAAGATGGGACAAACACATAGACAAAACATGCGAAAAATTTGCAAAAGCTTGTTATTGTCTAAAATAAAAACCATTGCAAGAACATGTAATCAACATGCTCTCATAAGTGCGTACTATGGGTATTTTTATTCAATATCTACTGAGTTACGGGATTGAATTCTGGGGTTCATCAGGCGAATCAATCAGGATATTTAGAATCCAAAAGAAGGCCGTAAGAATAATAACAAACTCGAGCTGGAACGAACACTGTTCACCATTATTTAAGTTGCTAAAACTATTAACAACATACGACATTTATGTAAAGAAATCAGCAATCTTCGCGAGACTAAACCATAGCGAATACCATAAAAACACACATAAATACGAAACTAGAAATAAGTCAACCTTACAATATGGCACACACAATACAAAGAAATTTCAAAGGGGACTACATTTTAATAGCGTCAATATATATATAAACTGCCGAAATATATAACAAGGTGAGATCAATGATGTAAGGTTTAAAGTAAGACTACACGATTGGCTGTTGAAACAAACACTATATGATCTCACAATGTTCAATATATTAACATAAGTAGTACAAATGTGACGCAAATGAAATGTGTGTATGTTAAAATATATGTATACCAAATTCTGTAAAACAAAAAATAATAAATCAATAAATAAACAAAACAAAATATTCAATAATTGTATGAACATATTTGTGTATTTAGCTGTAGTATTATATTGACAAATTATTATTGCGGGAGTTTCTTACTGACGATGTGAATTTGAATGTGAACAATTGAATGTGAGCAATCATATTTACAAAAAAATGTTTTTGACTTTTTGACTTTGATACTTACCGTGTCAGTTTCCGTAAAAAAAAGAACTTCCACAGAGGCAATTCTAAGTATTACCTAACGATGCGAGTTATTTATATTATGCGAGTTATATATATGCTAAATTGGCGATAATATCGGTATCAGATTCGGCATGCTGTTAATTTGTCGGTTTTAAATTTGAAAGGTACATGGAAGAAACTTGAGTTATCACTTTTTTCCTAAAATGAGTTTTTGATGCCAGTTTGTTCAGAATTCCGAATTCTATAGAACGCACTCATCGAACTGGGTAAAAACGTACGATGTCACCATCTTTTTGGCATTTTATTCTAGTTCGTACAGGGAAGAAAAACAATATAGTAATCAAAAACTGCTCAAGAACCAAACAATGTTAGATGTAACCGGGAAAAAACGTGTTTTGTCTTAGCATCCATAGACGCGTTTTTCAACATTTTCACACTTGAGCTGAGTTCTCCTGTGTTTTCTTTATAAGTTGAAGATTGAAGCCGATTTGAAAAGTCACCGAGAAGAGTAGAAGAAGGCAACGAATTCGGCGCACGCACCGCACGCACGGAAAGAGCGAAGTGCGCAAGGATCGACTATCAAAATATATTAAACTTTTGCACATCAGCTTATATAGAGGTAATATTAGTGTTTATTATTAATTGAATTGTTAGAACTATAATTAATACGTTTATAGATTGAAAGTTGCCCCTCA
Organism: Nematopogon swammerdamellus; assembly: GCA_946902875.1. Taxonomy (NCBI): domain Eukaryota; kingdom Metazoa; phylum Arthropoda; class Insecta; order Lepidoptera; family Adelidae; genus Nematopogon; species Nematopogon swammerdamellus. The sequence continues at coordinate 21,996,153 of OX336336.1, forward strand.
GTTTGTGTAAAGCTAGCCATGGACGATAGCGCCATCGCGTCAGTTGGAACCACGTCAGTCCAAAAACTGACCGTGCGTGTCAAATCCGTGAGCCAATATTTGGCGTGACGCCGACCCACGGATTTTCCGGGCGCACCATAATCTATCGTGGCGTCATGCCATGGCTTCACGCCGTCCGCCCGTGCATGTGCGAACTCACATCCATTTCGGCTCAGTTCGTAGATCGGAGCGGTACGTTGCACGTGCGTGTGCCTAGGGCAGGGTTGCCATAAAGGCACAGGTACTGACCGGGACACTATATCAAAACCTAGATTATGCATAAATTCTATTAGATAATTAGGTAGGCAATGGTTTTGAATGTCCATAACCAATAAATGATAGGCCACAGAAAATTGTCCGATTCAGAACGATTCACGCAGCTCTGTAAACTCACAGATAGTTAGCCAAAAGTCTCCAATGAACGTTCGTTGTCTATGTATACACATAATTGACATCTGCGAATGAAATCTACGGACTTATAATGCCTGAAACGCTCTGTAAGGAGTGTTAGGAAATAAGATGAAACACTAAGCCCTTTGAAGATTTTTTTGGAATATTAGTATGGATAAAACTAACTGGCTACTGCTTCTGGTTCCAGACCGGGGCATTTGCTGTGGTCAGGCGGGACGACCGGAACTGAGATTCTAAACCGATGACAAGTCCCAGTGTACCGGGACGAATGGCAATCCTAATCAGACGACTGACCTCAATTTGGAGCGATCGTTCATGGGCTAATATTTTGGCACCACGCCATTTGTCGTCACGCCAGTTGTAATGAAGTCAATTGGCGCCATCGGCCATGGCGGGCTTTAGAGCCATCAGTGCAGCAGCGGGGGGGGGGGGGGGGGCGGGGTGCCCCCCGCCCCACACCTCACGCCGCGCCTCCGCGCGGCGACGCCGCGAGGCGAACGCAGCCAGCCAGCCGTCCATCAGCCGCCTGTGCGCGGGCGCACGCTCTTTGTTTATTTACATCAATGTCACTTATTTACATATCAGTCATTACACCACACATTGGGAAGAAGTCTACTTTCATTTTATTCATAAGATGAGAATTGAGAAACTCCAACCCACAACATCTTGTCCTTCGACTCGGATAAAAGTAGTCATCATTCCGCAATCGTCAAGAAACACCAAAGGATCGGCGCATCGCATCGTCCCTCCGGCTTCCCGCACCATCCGCCCGCAGGAGCTCACAAGCAAGGCTTCCTCAGCGACAGGAGTGCGGCAGCAGTCAGGAGCCTAGGAGCAGTCAGGACACTCACCTTCGGGAGCGACGCCGACAACCGCCGAGTCAGGAACCAGGACTAGGTGCACGTTACTGTAAGTCCGTTCCAATCCTCTATTTCCAAGTCTTTATTTCCAATTTCTCAATTCATCTTTAACTTTTCAATTTGTCTTGTTTGCATCGAAGTAAAATACAATCCAGTCATACAGTCCATTTATACAAATTTATTCATTCATTAATATTATTAATATTCATTAATAATTCCAGGTCTGACAGTAGCCGGAAAACCAATCGCAACCGTGGCTGAAGAAGCCCCTTTTAAAGTCTTGGGCAAAAGGATCACTAGCAGAGGAAAGGAGCATCGTACTGATGATATTGTCCAACTTTTCGAAGAGAGTCTGCGCCAAACTGACAATCTTCCCCTCCTGGGTACACAAAAGGCATGGATTTACGATAACTATCTGACATCAAAACTTTCATGGCCATTTCTCGTCTACGACTTCACAAAGCAAAACCTGACTAAATTAGACTCTTATGCGACCAGATTCCTGAAGTCACGGTTTGGACTGGATCACCCGGCTGACTCGTCAACGCTGTACAGATCTCACAACAACTTTGGACTGAACATTAAGAAACCGTCGATATTTTATCAAAAGGCGAGAATAGCCAAACGATGTATACTCAAAGACTCCAATGATAGCGCTATTCAAGCCTTACCCAACACATCACTATCAGATGAACTGGAATCAAGACTCGACTTCTAAAAATCATTCCAAGTTGGTACACGCACCAATAGATCTGGACTGGGCATAGAAACAGCAAAGTCTGATAAAGAAATACTGAAAGGTTTTGCTCAGGAGGACATGGAACAAGGTTTCAAACTTCACGCCTTAAACCTAGAAATGCAGAATGATTGGCTAACAGTGGGCGACTTCTGCATCCCTCCTGCATTGAAGTGGAAATCCATAATATACAACTGGTCCCCTGAGCTGCTTAAGTTCTACTTAAATGCATTCCAGCTTACTCTTCCCGACCCGAGTAACCTAGTTAGATGAGGGAAATCTACAAACAGACTATGCCCGTCATGTAAGGAGTTCGTAGGCACGGCCAAACATTTGTTATGCGGATCCAAAATACTACTTGAGCGAGGTCAGTATTCCTACCGTCATGATAAAGTCCTCCAAATCATCAGAGAGGCCATCAACCTGTCTATTGCACGGACCAGGAAAGGGCAAACCAGTAGCGGCTTCCAGAAGGTCAACTTTGTGAAACCTGGAGCCAATAAGCTGCCCAAAGATAGGACTAAACCTTCTTCAATTTTAGGAGCAGCAAAGGATTGGGAATTGTTGATGGACACACATGAGAAGCATTACCAAATGCCTTCGGAAATCTGTACCACAGCATTAAGACCGGATATACTCATATTCTCAAAAGCGAAAAAGCATGTAGTACTTGTTGAACTCACAGTTCCATGGGAAAGTAACATACCGAAGGACCACAACATCAAACTTAACAAGTACTGCAACTTAGTAGACCGGATTGTGAGAAACGGATTCAAGACTGATCTCTTCGCTGTGGAAGTCGGAGCAAGAGGACTACCAGCGTAGTCGCTCTACAGTCTCTTCAAGAATCTAGGGCTGCCAAGATCGACGCTAAGCTCATATATGGAGAGAGCTTCGAAAACGTCACTGGCTGCATCCTACAGAATATGGATAGGTAGAGAGAGGGAGGTCGAGAGCGAGACTGGTGGTTTCTCCGCGTCCTAGTCAACGCAAACTAGCTGAAGAGGGCTTCATGCGAGCCGAAACGTGAAGCATGCGAGGGAAATTTAGAGTGGCCACTCGCTAGTCCCGACCTCGATTAACACCCTCCTCTACTGCCGATGGGCCCGGATATGTTCGGTGAAGACATCGCAAGCTTAGTTTCACACCTTCTATCATTTCAATACAGTCCATTCGTTCATACCGTTCACTCATAGTTTACAGATTAACTCATTTCATTCAATTTATAATACAAACTTAAAGTCTTTCATTCAGTTCATTCAAGCAGATCTTTATAACTATGAAAACATACCGAACTTAAAATCGTAATATCAATACAAGTACGTAAATAAAAAAAATTGGTCGTCTGTAAAGTCGGTTTACGGACGATAGTTTTACGTGATGACGTCATAAAGTATATAAAGTGCGAAGTCAGATACAAAATCAGTTTATAATACTTTATCGTGCTTAGAAGTTTAATTCTTAAAGCGCAAATGTGAGTACTTTAAAACTAATAATATTAAGAAGAAAAGCTGTCAGACTGACAGGGTAAACATTTTTTTTTTTAATTTGAAAAAATGAAAATTTTATAAAACTGGTTACCCGACAGCCTCGGCAGTGGATTACCGGCGACACCGCCTCAGCGCCTCACCACCCCGCTGTGTCAGAGGAGGGACAAGTGACGTCGCGCGTCCCAGTCAACACGCCTCGCCCTCCTCGCGGTGTGGCCGGATCCAGTGACAAGACCTGCTGCTTCTTTCGCAACCAGCGCACCCAATCCACCACGGTTCGCTGATCCATCGGCCGCGACTGCCGGTGAGGATGACGAACCAGGGACACGCTCCGCCACACCAGCTACGACGGGACGAAGTCCGCCGCCACCGGTTAGCTTGGGGCTATCGCGGCCCTGTGTCGCGCTTGCAGCCTCCGCTACCGGTGCAGCACCGTGCGCAACAGCGACGCACGCAAGAGGGCCAACAAAGATAGAAGAGCTGTGTGACGTCGCCCCGCAGTCCGACGGATACGGAGCTCTCCGGGATGGGGGTGGTGGTGGCCTACGTGTCTAGTACCACCACCTATCGCTCGTAGCTTGTCTCGCGTCGTCCCGGAGAGCTCCGTAGCCACGGCCTGCACCCACCGGCGTGCTTGGAGGCCTGCCTCCCGCCGCCGCCGGATATTTACCGTTTTTATTTACATTTTTATTAATTTTGTGTATTTTTATAAGTTTTTGTAGAATATAAAATATGTAAAATTAATTTAAGTACATGATAAAAATGTGAAAATAAAGATTAATTATCAATATTAACTTTAAATTTATGCCATCTACATACATATCAAAGCGCATACTACAACGTTGCAACACCTACCTAACTGCGAATCTCACATACTGGTGACCGAATTCGCTTCACTAGTACATGACCGATTTAGCCGGGTGATTTAAGACGTCTGGTCGGTCACACAGTTTTGGTGGCAGCCGAGTCCCAGGTTCGAAGACCTCGCCGTGAATCGACTAACACGATACCAGAGAGTCGAGCAGCTTCGCCAGCACTTCTGGCGCCGATGGCACAAGGAGTACGTCGCCGAATTGCAGCAGCGCGTGAAGTGGAGAGCCACAACTAGCCAACTCATCGAAGGGACCATGGTCGTCATCAAGGACAACGACCTCCCCCCGCTACGGTGGAGCCTCGGGCGCATCGTGCAGGTGTATCCTGGGCGCGACGGTGTTGCCAGGGTCGCCGATATCAAGACAGCCCGAGGAGTGGTGCGACGAGCCTTCTCCAAAATCTGCCCTCTTCCACTCAACGACGACGTCACCTGTTCTCCCGCAGAAACCCGTTGAAAGAGCAAGCTTTGAACGCCGGGGGGCATGTTAGAGCCATCAGTGCAGCAGCGGGGGAGGGGCTGCCCCCCGCCCCACACGGTGTGGGCCACACCTCACACCGCGCCACCGCGCGGCGTGCGTCGCCGCGAGGCGAGCGCAGCCAGAGCCAGCCGTCCATCAGCCGCCAGTGCGGGCGCACGCTCTTTGTTCATTTACATCAATGTCACTCATTTACATATCAGTCATCACACCACATATTGGGAAGAAGGCTACTTTCATTTTATTGATAAGATGAGGAACTCCAACCCACAACAGTTTGTTCAAACAGTCGGAATCAGCACAGAGAAAACCATAACCTTAAAATATAATTAAGTGTTACGAATTGTTTGTTACAGGTTGATAGACATCAAGCTACTAAGGCGGTGCTTCCTGATAAATCATGGGCGATATCTTTTCTGAAGAACAAGAGGACGACGATTGTAGACTAAAAAAAAAGGAAGAAAATGGGCTCGTTTCAGAAGTACCTCTCTAAACAAATTAAACTGCAGTCGCACGAAACTATTGAAATGTGCAACTGCAATTGACTGAAATGTTTTTACAGACTGATGATTTCTATTTTAATTTGTAATAAACATTTTGATTTATAAAAATAGGTTGTTTATTTCCCTTTTTATCAGAACTAAACTAAGAATTTAACTTTTTTGAGAGCAACATATCACGTTTCTTCCCAAAAATGGGTTTCTGTCCATTTTTATTTAATTTCTAGAAAACTGCTTAACTAAAACGTAATGTCTTTAGATATATGGAATTTACATCGAATTGTTTCATTTATTAAGGCTAAGAGTTAAAAAAAATACTCTTTATTCATTCAGATATCCACCTTCAAAAATTAAAAATCACCTCCTGTAAAAGTATCCTTTCGTGATAACTCACGTTTCTTCCCTGTAGCCTTCATTATAGGCCGACATTAAAGTCGCAAATTACCTGAACATACTAAAGAAAATGCATAGAATTTACGGTGGTAGTTAAATGCAACACGTATATTAAAATACATGAGTTGTAATAATTACTTAACCTGTTACGTTTTAAGTAAAAATTACAACTTTAAAAGCCGGACAAGTGCGAGTCTGACTCGCGCACCGAGGGTTCCGTCGGCGCCGCGCGCCGCCGTGCCGTCAGCATTGATTGTTCTGCCGATTATTAGAATGAACGTAACGAAAAGCATCCCTTAAATTAATTTGAACTTTTTTAAGTTTTCTTTACATTCGCGGGTGCGCGCACAACAACCCACGAAAGTTTCATCATAATCGGATAGAAGACGAACGAACGAACGAACATTCATTTTTATAGTTAACGCCGAGATGACAGTTCTTCGTTGTCAAATTGAAATTATTTTATTTTTTTGTGTTCCATGAATCCAATATTTCGTCACCGGCCAGTTGACGCAAAAACAACGACCAAGAAACCTGTGCTTTGGACTGCGTGATTTTAAACGCGCAACAATTTTAATAATTTAAAATTTAATTAATTTTTTTTTTTATTATTCTCTCTTATATAAAAAAATACCCTGCGAAGTTTCTTGTCGTTTCTTCTTCGTGGGTGTAATCAAACCGGATAGAACAAATTGTGACAAGTTCGAGTGCAGTCTAACTGTCATATGAATATGAATGATCAACAAACAATACAATACAATACAATAATGAAGGAAGGAAAGGTCGCAACAGAGAGGCCCATAATTTAAATTTTTTTTGGTTTGTTTTAATTAGTTTATAGTATAGGTATAGTTTAAATCAAATTATTTTGGGTTAAATTGTTTAATTGTATTGTGTAACATGCTTCTGTAATTAAATGTAATAAAATAAAAAAATCATAGATCTCATGCATTACATGGCCATCGGGTACATTGAAAATGACTTTTAGTGCTTTTAGGGCGTATTCAAATATAAGCGTATAGCGAGTCGCAGACTGTGAGCGTGAAATATCCTGGTGTGGCTGAAGCGAAGAACTCAACGAGCGAAACACTCCAGATTCTAACAGCGCGCACCTGTTCACTATATAATTACTTCTTCTCCTCTAAATACTAACATGTATTTTTTTATGGAAACTGATACGCTTGACTACATCACCTACAACATCCATGATGTCAGCCCATAACACCGGGTGAACTAGCTGCCATGTCAGTGCTTCCCTTCATTTCATGTCGGCTACACTGAACTGGACGGAAAACACGAACTATTTGCATAGCCGTTTCGACCGACGTTTCATTCAGTGCGGTGGTACCAACCCGGGCGGGTTGAACCCTACCACCTAATAAGGTAAGAAGGGAAGGGACCTACAGTTTTACGAGGAATCCGAACCACGGTCTGCCTCCAACGGTCGAGCGGTCACCCATCCAAGTACTGACCGGCCCAGCTTTGCTTAAAACCATCAATAGCGACAGTCGACTTTCTGCACCACTGAGCTATCGAGGCTGACAACCATGTATTCATATTTAAAAAAATATATGATTATAATTTACTAGCTTTTTCATACCTACTGAAATATGTAAATTTTGAAAAGTAGACAAAAATTGTAAAAAATAAAAAAAATAAAAATTAACAATTTTCATTCTTAATTTTCAAGTACCTATATGCATACACGAAAACCATTTTAACTATTCACACTGCAAGATATTTCACTTTTTTTAAACAATCAAAAAAACATTCCCAGATATTGAGTCAGTTTAAAATATATATTTAGAAATATGTTTAAAAGTGCCGTTTTTAAACCCCCTAAAAACGGCAATTTTAAGCGGTTTTTTGCAATTTTCTCAAAAACTCTCAAACCTTTTAAATATTTTTTACAATATTACAATCTTGTAGCCCTCGTCGATATGCGTCGTTTGACACCCTAAATATTTAGATTGGTAGCCTTAAAACTCACGACACCAGGGCGAATTCGCACTCTTGCTGAAAATCGGGTACTATACTGAAGCGATTGAAAAGACATTGCCAATGTTAAAAATGCGATGTATATGCGAGATATGACTTATTTTTGTGGTAATGCTTTCATACCTACTAACTACTACTAAAGTGCCTATCTACGTACACCCAAGCACATAACTCGTGCAACAATAAATATAGGTAAATAAATCGTAACTGTACTGAGTTAGTAGACTCAACAATTACAAAATTCGTGTATACGTATTCGTGTGTACTGGATTAGTAAACTTATTCTCTGCTTAAAATTTTCAATATCAGATATTATAAAAATAAAAATATTCAACAAACTGCACATTTACCTTTGCGCGCGTTCTTTTCCCCATGAAAATATGTGCAAAACCCACAAGCGATTAGGAGAAGCATAAAATTTGTACCGTGTGGGGCCGGTACTTTAAAAGAATAGCCCCACTGCATCTCTCCCCGTGTATGTCGTAAAAGGCGACTAAGGGATATGACTCCCTTCTTATATCACTAGGTGGTAGGGTTTAACCCGCCCGGGTTGGTACCAACGCACTGAATGAAAGGTCGGTCGAAACGGCTATGTAAATAGTTTGTGTTTTCCGTCCAGTTCAGTGTAGCCGGCACGACCGAAGGGAAGCACTGACGTGGCACCAAGTTCACCCGGTGTTATGGGCTGACATCACGGATGTTGTAGGTGTTGTAGGTGTGTCAGTTTCCATAAAAAAAAAAAAAAAAAAAATTAAATAAAAATTAATGAATAAAACAATTTAACGTCACATTTTCAAAGGTAGTAATTTCACGGATATCAATGTAATTAATTTTGCGCCTTTCGTGCGTCGTCGTGCGGAAACAAGAGGAATCAACAAGTGGCCGCGGATGTGGTGGATAACACGGAATGGGCCTCTCTCGTTATTATGAGGAATACTTAGTTGTACAAGCATATTATTTTAATTTTCATTCCTTGTATATACCATAGGAATCGTTCACATACCACGTGGACAAAAAAGGGGAGGGGGTCGGCAAATGTCCAAGATTGTCCATAGGGGGGGGGGGGGGGGTGGGGAGGGGGTGTTTAAAAACACACGATGCCGCGAGCTAGCCGGTCGCTCGCCTGCGTGTTGTTTGTTTGCTACAACAGCAACTGGCACAAATTAAAAAAAAAGAAGTCTTTATATTACAAACTAGCTTTTGCCCGCGGCTTCGCTCACGTGAAATTCGTATTTCAAAGGAAGACAGTAAGTAACTAAGGGCGAGCTGGGTTCAGTTAAACGATAAACCGTCTCGAAGAAAGTGAGTAACTTTTTGAGGCTGAAGGCGGAGTTGCTTTCAGGAAGACGCTAAACCTTCTCGAAGACAATAAGTAACTATGGGCGAGGCCGATGGCCGAGCTGCGTCCAGGATGAGGGTAACCTTTTCGAAGAAAGTAAGTAACAGAGGGCGAGGCCGAAGACCGAGCTGCGTTCAGGAAAACGATAAACCTTCTCAAAGACAGTAAGTAACTATGGGCGAGGTCGAAGGCCGAGCTGCGTTCAGGAAGAGGTTAAACCATCTTTAAGAAAGTAAGTAACAAAAGCGAGCGGGACGGTGGGATTGTAGTGAGGGAAGGAGAGGAGAGAGGGAGAGGAAGGGAGGGGGAAACAAGTGATCCCTCCCGAGAGGGAGAGAGAGATAATATAAGAGAAGCGATCGTTTATTGTCATATTTGCGTTTAAATCGGATTTGCTATTAAATCGAGTCTAAAGAGAGCGAAGCCGCAGGCAAAAGCTATTAATTATATCCATAAACATGGTAGAATCGAAACAATTTATTGACATCAAGTCAAACATGTACAAACAAGTTTTCACTCAAGCAAATCACTAGGTGGGTGCGCACTACAAGGAAATTATGATTTTTTCGAGTACAACCTCCTCCCACCTCCACTACAAGAACCAAAATAACCTAATACCTGCATTTGAAATGTTGTATGAAAGATTGCATGGTGGTCGATGCCGCTAAGTGTCAAATAGAGAATTTCACGCGAATTTCCTCTTGTTTCCGCACGACGACGCACGAACGGCGCAAAATTAATTACATATTGATATCCGTGAAAATGTGACGTTAAATTGTTTTATGCTTCTCCTAATCGCTTGTGGGTTTTGCACATATTTTCATGGGGAAAAGAACGCACGAAAAGGTAAATGTGCAGTTTGTTGAATATTTTTATTTTTATAATTATGTGATATTGAAAATTTTAAGCAGAGAGTAAGTTTACTAATCCAGTATTTAATACACGAATTATGCAATTGTTGAGTTTACTAACTCAGTACAGTTACGATTTATTTACCTATATTTATTACTAGCTGTTGCCCGCGGCTTCGCTCGCGTGAAATTCGTATTCCAAAGAAGAATGTAAGTAACTAAGGGCGAGGCCGAAGGCCGAGCTGCGTTCAGGAAGACGATAAACCTTCTGGAAGAAAGGAAAGAACTAAGTGCGAGGCCGAAGGCCGAGCTGCGTTCAGGTAAACCAAAAACCCTCTTCCGCCTTCGGGCATCGCCCTTAAAGACTTCCTTTCTTCGATAGAATATGATATCGTTTACTCAATCTATTTATTTCATAAAAAAAAAAGTAATATTAATAACTAAAGAATTAAAACCTACCTAACAAACATTAAAATAACTATCACAACGGGCATTTTCAAATGTTCTTAGAGCACTTGCGGCATTACCCCGCTGGATAGCAAGGCTTACCCTTTGAATGAAGTACATAAGCCCTTGATGGCGGGACACCAGTTGCGTTAACCAGCAGAGGCCCAAGCCTCTTTTGGCTTCACTGCTCCACGGACCGAAGGTTTCAACCGCAAACGCAACAAATTCGAAATCTTGAATTATATTTCTATATTTGTTGCGCTTGAGGCTCTCCGTCCCAGCCTCGGCTGCGCCAGCCGCTTTTGAAGATGTCCTAACGTGACTTGGAGCCACAGAGCATCAAATGCCCGCCCGCCCCTCCTAGAGGCGCCCTGAGCGCGATTTCTCTACAACGCCGTTGAAGCCTGTGGGCGTGGCTTATGACTTACATATGTGTGTTGTGCGTGTGCATTTGTTTTGTGCGTGTGCCTAACTTGCTCCTCTTTGTGTATAGTGTCGATACTAGCACACACACACACATACGAAGCGCTAGCAGCACTGCGTGTAGTTTTTGGGTTTCAAATATTATCGCTTAGGGCGCCTCTAGTAGGGGGCGCGCGCGGTAGGTATTTGATGCTCTGTGCTTGGAGCCAATGTGAAAATAGTCCATGGCACTAAGGTGATAGCATCGGGCCTCTTGCCATCCAGCCGGGAATAACCGCGAGGTTCTAGGATGCACGGTATATTTGCAGTCAGAAGCGTGGACTTTATAATAAAATTTAAATTAAATTAACTCAATCTTAATATTAATTAACTTTATTCGAGATGGTTTAGCATCTTCCTGAACGCAGCTCGGCCTTCGGCCTCGCCCTTAGTTACTTGCTTTCTTCGAGATGGTTTATCATTTGTCAGAAGGTAGCTCGGCCTTCGGCCTCGCCTTAGTTACTTACTTTCTTCAAAAATGTTTACCTTCTTCCTGAACGCAGCTCGGCTTTCTTCGAGATGGTTTATGGTCTTCCCGAATAGAGAACGGCCTTCGGCCTCGCCCTTAGTTACTTACTTTCTTCAAGATGGTTTAGCTTCTTCCTGAACGCAGCTCGGCCTTCGGCCTCGCCCTTAGTTACTTGTTTTCTTCGAGATGGTTTTTCAATTATCAGAACGTACCTCGGCCTTCGGCCTCGCCTTAGTTACTTACTTTCTTCAAGATGGTTTAGCTTCTTTCTGAACGCAGCTCGGTCTTCGGCCTCGCCCTTAGTTACTTGCTTTCTTCGAGATCGTTTTTCAATTATCCGAACGTAGCTCGGCCTTCGGCCCCGCCTTAGTTACTTACTTTCTTCAAGATGGTTTAGCTTCTTCCTGAACGCAGCTCGGCCTGCAGCCTCGCCCATAGTTATTTACTTTCTTCGAGAAGGTTTATGGTCTTTCAGAATAGAGCTCGGCCTTCTGCCTCGCCCTTAGTTACTTACTTTCTTCAAGAATGTTTTTCTTCTTCCTGAACTCAGCTCCGCCTTCCGCCTCGCCCTTAGTTACTTTCATCGAGAAAGAATATCGCTTACGTGAGCGCAGATCCGCCTGCGGGCCCGCCTTTAGTAACTTACTTTCATTTTTTGAAATACGAATTTCACGCGAGCGAAGCCGCGGGCAATAGTTAAATAAATTTTATTGCACCAATGACAGCGACATAACTTCGACTTTCAATAATTTTTTTTATTTATCAAAGAATTTGTCACCGGCCAGCTCACGTCGAGATGACAGTACTCCGTTGTCAACATGACATTTAAAATTGTTTTTTACCTTTACTTTGGATTACGTGATTTTTATTATATTTTTTAATTATTATGTTAATCGGGGATATACACTGTCACTATAAAAAGTTTCGTCAAATTCCGTTCAGTGGTTTTTGCGAGAGTCGCGTACAAATAGACATTTTTGCATTTACGATTTTATTATATGTAAGTATAGAAAGAATATTATATGTATAGACTATTGTGTTCAAGTTATAAAAAAGAAGAACTGTCATTTTCGTTGTATCTACTTATTTTTAAATTTCGAATGAATATTTTATTCAAATTGTATTTGCTGCCAGTTCTCAAGATATAATTATGTACTTTGGACTACGTGATTTTAAACGCGCAATAATGTTTATAATTGTTTATTTTTTTTAATATTTTTGATATTTTTTTTTACGTATTATCTTAACCCGGCATATAAACTGCCACTATACAAAGTTTCGTCTAATTTCGTTCAGTGGTTTTTGCGTGATGCGCGTACAGACAAACAAACAAACAAACAAAAATTTAAAAAAATGTTCTAACATGTTTAATATCTCATTTTAAGCCACCTTGGTTAGTTTTTTTCCGAATACATTCAATGTACAGACTTTCTTACCTTTACGATTTTATTATATGTATAGATAGATATAGATATATTGCACGAGTTATGTGCTTGGGTGTAGGTACTTTAGTAGTAGTTAGTAGGTATGAAAGCATTAATAATAAGTCATATTTCGCATATACATCGCATTTTTGACATTGGAAATGTCTTTTCGATCGCTTCAGTATAGTACCCGATTTTCAGCGAGAGTGCGAATTCGCCCTGGTGTCGTGAGTTTTAAGGCTACCTAAATATTTAGGGTGTCAAATGACGCGTATCGACGAAGACTACAAGATTTTAATATTGTAAAAAATATTTAAAACAGTTTGAGAGTTTTTGAGAAAATCGCAAAAAACCGCTTAAAATAGCCGTTTTTAGGGGGTTTAAAAAATAGGCAAATACTGAGAGAAAGGTACATATTTCACCCCCAAGTATAGTCTCAGGTCCTTCAAGAGAGGCGTGCATAGGCACCTGTCAGGCCGGCATGGCATTCGCAACCCCCACGTACAACCGGATGTCCATGGGCGTCGTTAGACACCTTATGCGTGGCTCGGCGGGGGCCGCGAGCGCTACATATAGCGCTTTCTATAAAAAAAAGGGCGGGATAGAAGTAAGAACTTAAAAAAATTAATGCGTTCTAAAAATATATTTTTAAAAATATATAATTTCTGCTTTTTAGGGTTCCGTAGTCAACAAGGAACCCTTATAGTTTCGCCATGTCCGTCCGTCTGTCCGTCCGTCTGTCTGTCCGCGGCTTAGCTCAGAGACCCTTAGTATTAGAAAGTTGTAAGTTGGTATGGGTATTAATATTAATAACGCCGACAAAGTGGTAAAATAAAAAAATTGAAATATTTTTTTTTAGGGTACCTTTAGGGTACACGAAAAGTGGGGATGAATTTTTTTTTTCACGTCTACCCCATCGTGTGGGATATCGTTGAATAGGTCTTTGGAAAATATTGCGAGTTTGTGAAAGGCATTTTTCGATTTAGGGATCCGTTTGCGAATTATTAAGCTTTTAAGTGCAAATTTTTGTTAGAGTCAAGTGTCCCCCCCTTCCAGCTAAACGGTTGTTAATAGAAATGTGAAAAAATTCACCGCAGTAGTATATATATCGAAATTAAAAGGAAAACTATCACAGCTAAGTAGGCTGTACAGGTTGACCGGTAAGAGTCGACCAACTTAAAAAATGTACGGACGACAGCCATCATTTCACTGTTGAAGAACTTTTTCAAATTAACATTCATTTATTTCCCCTACAAAATTATACAAATAATCAAATAATGTATTTTGATAGGGTTCCGCAACTACGGAACCCTACACTGCGCGTGGCCCGACACGCACTTGGCCGCTTTTAACTTTTCGAATTAATCGTATAATTCAATAATTCAGTCCGCTGCTTAGGGAGCCGACGACCGCGCGATCTGAACCACCCCACCTAGTCTCCATACACTGTGCGCGCCTTAGACAGGCGTGCTATACACCTGGGAATTAGATTTATCATTATCTCCTAAACTATGCGATCAAATAACATGCCTAGAAAAGCAAATTTATCTTCATGGTATTTCCCAGATGATATATTGATATTTTTTTATGAAAATCAAAATATTGTACCTAATAAGTAGATTTCTACATTTGAATATCACCATGACATTTTCAAAAACAATTTAACGCAAAAAACATCTTTGCTACTTAAATATAAAACTAGATACATCGTTTGGCTGACTTTTATTTAGATGTATTGATGAAAAATATTTTTGTAGTACATTATTTTCACGTACATCTAACCATGAGGTCAGCGCATGCGAATAAGGCAGCCAACCGGCGCTTTTTTGTACGACTTGATTTACAAATATTGAAATTTCAAACTGAAAACTTATATTTATCAAATAAAATATAGCCTATGTTACTCAGGAATCGGTTCTGTAGTTCCAGAGATTACCCCCTACATACAAACAAACAGACAAATTTTACCTCTTTATAATATTATTATTTTATTTTTCTTTATTTTACGTTTTTAGAAATTTATATTAATTTTACATACATTTTACAAAAGGAATAAAAATACACAAAATTAATACGAAATCAAAATAAAAACGGTAATTTCCGCCGGCGCCGGCGGCGGGAGACAAGCCTCCAAGCACGCGGGCGGGTGCAGGCCATGGCTACAGAGCTCTTCAAGACGATGCGAGACAAGCTACGAGCGATAGGTGGTGGTACTAGACTCGTACCACCAACCCCATCTCGGAGAGCTCCGTATCTGCCGGACTGCACGGCGACGTCACGCAGCTCTTCGATCCTTCTCCGGCCTCGTACGTGCGTCGCCGTCGCGCACTGTACCACCCGGTAGCGAGGACTGAAGACGGGGTGCGAGGCCCCGGTCGCGGTCTCGAAACCGGTCGGGTGGTAGACGTAATCGTCCCGCCGTTGGTGGTGTGACTGGAGCGCGTCGTTGGTTCGCCGTCGTCGCCAGCAGACGCGGGCGATGGAGCGGCGAACCGATCTGGAAGGTGTGCGCCGTCGTGGAAGAAGTGGCAGGCGAGTGCGAGACGTGGAGACAAGTCGGCGTTGTCGTGGGCGCGAGCGGGACGATGCAGCCTGCAGGGCGGCGCGGCGGCGCGGCGCGGAACCTCGCTTCCCTCTGGCTCGGACCCAGGGCGTGTTGCCGATCGTGTCTCTTTATCCTCTGCCATGCGGTCATTGTGACAAATTAATTTCCTGGAATTCCGAGCGGCGCGGCTGCGGCGGTGACGGCCGCACGATGCTGTGGTCCATGCTGCGGGGTGCTGCGCCAATGATGAAGGGGCCGCGCATAGCGAGAACAACACTCTTCATCCCAAAAACTTGTATTTTAAAATTATTAATTATTATATATTCTTTATTTTCATGTTTTTAGGTAGAACATATTTATAATAATTCTATATAATTATAAAAAATATCCATACAAAATTAATACAAATAGACAAAAACAAAAAATTCTTAATTATTTTATTCATTTATTTACACATTTACTTAAAACTAATTGTGTACATATTAAAAACCTAACAATAAAAATAAATACAAAATTAACCTTAAAAAAAATGAAGTTTCCACCACCGGCGGCGGCGGGGCGAACCCAAGCTACCGGTGGTCGGGCCCTAGGGAGAGAAACCTCCGGACGATACGTGCAGTGTCGAGCAGGGCTGCCTTCTGGATCTGGCCCTTGACCCAACCACTCTGCGAGAGCCTCTCAAGGTGGTCGTCGAGGCACTTCGCTATCAGCCCATGCGCCGAAAGGACTATGGGCACAACGATCGTCGAGTTGACGGGCCTCATTTTGGTAACCTCGTGCTGCAGATCCAGATACTTTTTTAAAATGAATTATTATGTTGTGATATTATTATATTATATATTATTTTAAATAATTATATTATATAATATATAATATAATTATTAATTAATATTAATATATTATAATATATTATATAATATTTAATATTAATATATAATAATTATTAATATATTATATTAGTATATTAGTATTAGTAAGTATAGATTACTTAACAATTCTGCCAGGGACTCAGCCCGCGTTAATCGGATTTGCCCAATGCGATGCCGAATGCGTTGAATGAAAAGTATTCACATTTATACTGGAGACGTGTTCGTTCAACGCTATATATTACATACTAGTTACTATATACTACTACTATTACTATATACTACATATATACAACGCTATAATATACTAGTGAAACCGGTCATTATGGTAGCCTATAAGATGGGAGTGCATATACTCCTTTATAAGTAAATACCTACGTATTATCACGAGATTTAACCTACTACGCTACGCACGCTACGCCGTGTTCTCCGCATCATTTTGTATGGAGAAACGGAGCAGCGCCTCTAGTGATAGATTTGCGAACAACGTTTTAAATCTCGTGATTAGGGTACTGATCACTGCAAGGGATTTCTTTTATTGTCCTACATATTATTATTATTATGTCGATGTACATAATCTCTATCTCTATCTCTTCTCTACTTCTTATAAAAGGGAACGTGTGTCTGTATGTATGTATGTTTGAGGTAAACTCCGGAATCACTTAACATATTATGATGCCGTTTGCACCAATGAAGTAGTTCTTTAGGCTCACTATAGGCTATACCATATAGGATATACCATCACGCTAAATAGCCTTAGGGTTGAGCAGTATCAAAGAAGGCATAGTGTGAACGGAATTTAGCGTCGTATGGCCGTAACAGATGGCGTCAGCAGTTCTGTCACGTTGCAGAGTAGATAGTTGCGTTTGGTAGAAGCAATGACCCATTACTGCCTAGCGATTCCATATGGAATCGCAAGGAGACCTCTACTAAAATAATGACTACTAAAATGCTGTTTAGTTGTTGGGTACTACAAATACAGAAATTGATCGTTCATATGTGACAGCATTTGGTAAATGTCAAAGTCACTGTTAAAAGTTTGGTTTTATGTAAAAAGAACATCTCAGAAGTGGATATAAAAAAAAATCTGTAAAAATGGAGCCATCGTCCAATGACGTATCATGTCTTTGCCATCGTCAAGGTAAGTACTAAGTAGAGTAATGTATCGTTATGTTTTACGTAGATATGTTATCTAGTCATATAAAGAATGAATGCCCTAATAACACACAGCCAAAAACGTTTAGGTAAAACATTGTTTTCATTGCTTTATTTCAGTCTGAAATTTCGGATTCCATATGGAATCGCTAAGCACTAGAGGGAGCAAATTGTGCACTATAATGAAGACTGTATATATGAAATATTTTGATTTTTTACAGAACATTCGACTACGAAACCTTTCAAGAAAGGTCTGCGGTCTCGTTCAGAGAAGTTCTGGACATGCTTGGAGCTGATGAAGAAGATGATCCTAGGCAGTGTCCCGAGCCAGAAGCTATATTTATTGTGACCCCAGACCCTATACGTGAAAATCACTTATACAAATGCGACAAACTGTCTATAAGCGCTGATGATGGTGCCATAGTGGACAGATAACTCATTGGTAGCTGCAGCATCAAACAATGTTGGAGTCCAGCCCATCACCACGGTTAAACGGTACTCACAAAAAGAAAAAAACCGTAATGGTAGAGCGACCGAATATTCTTGGTGAGTACAATCGAGGCATGGGTGGTGTGCACAGCATGGACGAGAACACAAACATGTATAGGATCCACATACGTAGTAAAAATGGTTCTGGTCGCTCATGACGTGGATGATAGACACCCATGTTCACAATGCTTACCAAATAAAGAAGAAAAATGATGAGAAAGTTTCATGTTTCCGCAGGGAATTCGTCATCGCGTATCTCTCAAAGTATGGCACACCAAGTAAAGGACCTGGAAGACCCATCTCATCAACAGGAGCCTTGGCTGTTGTGGCAAGATACGACAGAATGGATCATTTAGTAGAGCCCATAACTAATAAACGAAGATTTGCCGGCCTCGCCTGCAAAGGCAAAACATCAGGTGTCCGTACACAGTGCAAAAAATTTAATGCAGGCCTCTGCATTCCATGTTTTACACTTTACCATACTAAATAGTGCAAATTTTTTATTGTAAAATACATGCATGCTAAAATTGTCATTGTTTTATTTATACAGAAAAACTGCTCCCATAGCTGCCTAGCGATTCCATATGGAATCGTATTTTTTTTCTTACTTTTAAAAACGTAATAATTTTTTTTTTTCTATTTTAATCCAATTAATATGTTCAAATAAGCCCCTTTTGCGAAAAAAAATATTGGAAATTAAAAAAAATATTATTGGGGCAGTAATAGGTATACATATTACTCGTATATTTATATATCACATGCATTTATCAAATCACTATACTAATGCTACATACTAAATATACATAATTTATAACTAGCTTTTGCTCGCGGCTTCACACGCGGTAGACTCGGTTTAATAGCAAATACGATTCAAACGCAAATCTCTTCTCCATCTCTATCTCTATCCCTATCTCTATATCTCGATATCTCTATATCTCTATCTCTTTCTCCATCTCCATCTCCATCTCCTCCGTCTCCATCTCCGTCTCCGTCTCCGTCTCCGTCTCCGTCTCCGTCTCCGTCTCCGTCTCCGTCTCCGTCTCCGTCTCCGTCGCCGACTCATACATAAAATAAAGAGTAGGTATAGTCGCCGGCATGCACGATATTGACCGCACGATTGAGTATAATTTTGTGTACATACCTAACTCGGCGATTTGTTAACTTTTATCAAATCGCTATACTAATGCTACATAGATATACAGAGTGATTCAGAATAGGCACGAGAAACTTCAGGGTTCAAAAGAGGGCCATATTTGAAGACGAAAAGCTCTGTAACTTTTTTCCAGATTCGGTCATTTTATAGTAGGTACTTTTTGGTGAAAATAGTTTTAGCATTATTTGATGGACGGTTAACGTTTTTTCTACGCGACAGCGAGATCAGCGGGGCGCGTGCGTGAGTCGTGCGGAACGACGACGAAGCACTACGCACATAAATGTCCATTCTGCATATGCAACATTCAACACTGCAATATTCAACACTCGGACGGACAGATAGACAGACGGTAGCCATCTAGCCGTGTAGCCTTAGTAATAGCTTCCGTATCCGAGTACGGACACCTAAAAAATTTATCACAGATGCATATTAACTAGTAGAATTGAACTGCTTGTAGGTAAATTCCAAACATGAAAGTTCAATGACATCAAAAGAAATTAATGTTACTGGAGTAGGTTATTGCACTCCCTAGACCTAGACAGCAACGTTGCCAATTTTCTTAAGACTCACTATCCATCTACAATTTCCAAGTTTTGTATGAAAAAAAAACAACGGAATTTCGATTTTAGTGATAAGGATTTTTTTCTTGTAATAATGAGTACTTTCTATTCCTGAAGTTTCTCTTGCCTATCCTGAATCACCCTGTATATTATCTATGTAGCATTAGAAAAGCTTTTAAATCGTATTGGATATTAAACCGAGTCTACCGCGAGCGAAGCCGCGGGCAAAATCTAGTCTGGTATATGTGGCTTCATCCCGGTCTGCGGCCGGAGCTTCACCGTTAAACTCGCTGTTAGCCGGCTGTTCCTATGATCACCTTCTTACTATCATTTATGATTTACGTTTTGTTTATAGACGTCCAGAGATACCAACCTTCCGGTTACAAAATCCAGACGTCTACTACCTGCACTCTTGCGAGTACAGTGATCATGTATGCCAGATCGAGGCCCCATAGCTGCTCTGTCGAACATCCGTTCTTCCGAAAAAATCCCATGGGAAACACAGGCTGCGACCTTTCCCCAGCCGATCCGAGCCACCACCCGTCCACTCGAAGGAACCCCCGACCGAAGTCGAGAGCCGGGGGTGAAGCCTTCACTGCCACTGGGGTCCGCACCCTATCCAACCACAACCTGTGCCCAGGGCCTCAGCGTTTTGTACTAGCCTAACGGCTTTTGTTTTCACCAGCTATGTATATGCGTGGAAGTGCATATGATATGACCACCACCTAATGTGTACCGGGGATCTAACGGTCTCGAATGACAGACTCACGTCAGCGTCATTAGCTCGTGAGAAATCCATCCCACATCCACATATAAGTGTGTGTTGCACCGACATACCGATCTACATTATTCGCATGTCTACCAATTCTCCACATTGGTTACGGAGCTCTAAGTGGCTCACCACTCGCAGCTTTAGCTACTTGTTCCCGTGTTGGGTGCTTTAACTACACAAGTACGGAAGCACCAGGGAATCAACGCTAAACCACAACCCCTGCGAGACCAACTCCAGTGTTCCGTGCAGAAGCACGAAGCATTCTGGGGCTTTTAACGGAACCCCGCAGTACTCAACCCAGCGTTTAGGGTAGTATCTCATTTGACCCACCGACCTGAGTGGAGTCAGCAGCGTGAGCTAAGAGGAGGCCGAAACCCCCAACTTAGTACTCATGTTAGACTAGCAACGAGATGCTCTTAAAGAATCATCAGCATCATCCAGCGTGTGTCAATCTCATCACTATTTACTGACTTAGTTGAATATGCAGCGCCGTCAAGACTTGTTCCTTTGTCAAGAGTCACTGAATCAGCAGTTTACTTACTTACTTTAACACCATGAATTATTGTTGGTGTAACCAGTTGAGAGTCATCTAACGCAGTGTTGTCTTTGTCTAACAATTGAGCCGTAGATTGTACCGTGTGGGGTCGGTACTTAAAAAGAATAGCCCCACTGCATCTCTCCCCGTCGCATGTCGTAAAAGGCGACTAAGGGATAAGAAAATTCGTCAGCCTCGGTAGCTCAGTGGCGCGGTTGGTTAGTCAACTGTTATTAAGCAACGCTGAGCGCGGTCAGTAATTGGATGGGTGACCTCTCGACCGTTGGAGGCTGACCGTGGTTCGGATTCCACGTTAAACTGTAGGTCCCGTCCCTTCTTACCTTACTAGGTGGTAGGGTTTATACCGGCCGGGTCGGTACCACCGCACTGAACGAAACGTCGGTCGAAACGGCTATGTAAATAGTTCGTGTTTTCCGTCCAGTTTAGTGTAGCCGACATGAAATGAAGGGAAGCACTGACATGGCACCTAGTTCACCCTGTGTTATGGGCTGACATCACGGGTGTTGTAGGTGATGTAGCCAACCGAGTCAGGTTCCATAAAAAAAAAAAAAAAAAAAAAGATTCGTTAGCAGGACTATATAGTAACGTTTTGCTCCTTAATTACTTTTATATCCAAAGTTCCATCCCTGTGAGAGATAAGTCTGCCTTTGCCCCTCATGTACCTACATCATACACCTACCTAACCTAACGATAACGTTTGTGTCCGCAAAATTATTTTTGGAGCAATAAAGTATTTATATCTATCTATCTATATATCTATCTATCTATCTATCTAATCTCTATCTATAAGCGTTCTGCGGTGTACCTACACGATCTGATCTTCTTTTTGATTTTGCTGGAAGTTTTCTCCGTCGTCATGTGCACACTAGTGATGGAAGCCGCTTCTTCCGGGAAACGGTGAGTCGCTATTCGGTATTAAATTCACTGCTATTATGATACTGCTCAACTTTACTGCAATAATACATACCTAGTTATGATTATCACCCTCACACACACACACACACACACACACCCTCACATACACACATACACATTCACATTACCGCATTACACATACATACACCCCTCTTTTTTCGTCGGGGGTTAAAAATATCAAGTCCAGAGATGGCCTGGACGAGGCGATATTATAGGATTTCATACTTGTGCTCAAAACATTTGTCACGTAGTGAATTTGAATAGCGGACCGTCGAAATGCCGTTTACCGAAGTGTCAGAGACACATTGCCAGTACGGAGGAAAATACTCCGTACTAAGGCTACGCTACACGTGAGACGTCCGTTATTTTGAAGATTATTACTGCCAACCTACATTTTTGAAAACTCAATCACACATATCTCGGCGTACTACACTCTCACTACGTAACCGAGCACACATTCTTGCATCATTTACCGAGCGTGAATTTCCACGATCTCTTTCCGCTGTCAGCCCATACTAAAATTATATATTGTTTGACGTAACGAAAAAGATAGCGAGCGTCGGTATGGAATTTCTGTTCGCTGTATTTGGCAACATCGCACATCGCGGTGTTGATTAATGGGTTGCCAGGCGGTTAAAATATATCCCAAATAGACGGGAATTCACATTCACCTCGGTTGTATTTATCTTACATTTTAATTCAGAAATCATCGGAGGACCCCTAGTAGAGGTCCAATATTATCAACTAATGGAGTTACAGGCCTTCAGCCACTTAGATTCAGGTAACCACGTACAGTGCGCGTCATTGCGTGCTAGCCGACTTCATTCCGCAGCCACACCACAAACGCGCGCTGCCGTCTATAAAAGCGGGTCTCAGTGAAACCAGACTTCACTTCTTCTGTTAAATAATTCTCCGCTACAAGATAAATTATAACGCGCTCGATCTGCCGCCGTGAGTTACACTAGTTTCCCTCGCGACCGTGCCACTGTCAACGAGCCGCGGCGCTGTACCGCCGCCGCCGTCGGACGCTTCCAGCCGTTCATCTCAGCGTTGAGAGAGGAGTCCCCACAGCCAGGGTTACGGGTAACATTATAATCTCTTCAGCTCTGCCTTGCCTGTCGCTTGTGAGACACCGCCGGCCTAGCGGTTGTCGTTGCGCTTCACGCACAAAACGTATAACGCCCATCCGTGTATTTTCTCTCTTCCCATCCACAGGGCACCTTGATATGTGTGCATTATTTAATGTGGGTGTGTTTGTGTGTGTGTGTGAACAGCTTCTACGTCTGCACGTAGATCCTTCTACGTCTGCACGTAGATCCTCCTACGTCTGCACGTAGATCCTTCTACGATTACAAGTAGACTTCCCCGTTCTACGTTCTCCGTCCGAGGACGCCTGCATCATCTGCGACGGCATAGCCGGTACGAGCCACCTGGGCCCTACTCCTCGTCCGGCTGTTCCGAAGCAGAACTTTGTGAAGAGGGTGGAGATCGAGCGACGCGTCGGAGACTTCGTGTCGGCCTTCCTGCGAAGACCTTCGTCTCCCCTTCCGAAGCTAAGTTCTCGGACAGAATTATAGCTCTAATCGATTAGCTCGGTCGTCACCCCTACGATGCTCAAGTGATATCTGATAACTCACACCCTGTCTTTTTACATCGTATATTTGTGATTTATGAAATAAACGATAAATTTATATTTCTGAGCCGTATTATATTATTTAAGTCCCCTTTTTCGTCACACATTAGAATATAATACGTAGAATATAAAATGCTTCATTGTTCCAAGAAACATTCAACAATAACAAGCACATTAAAACATTTACATAAGTGCAAAGCCGGACTTATCCCTTACAGAGATTTCTTACTTTTCAACATTATAATAAGTTCAATAATTTCCTCTTAGTGTGTAGGTATGATTAAGAGCTAACTATGGAGCGTCATTCATTATATCACTGCCTATTGAGTGCAATCTAACTGCTCTATTTCTATCTCTCTCACCGTCTTACAGTGGCGGCTGGTCCTAAAGTGCGCTCGTGCGCCGCACTACCGTACCACGAGAAGTCTTCACTTCACTCAAAATAAATAATATCTTACAAAATACCTACAGTAAAACCATAAAGATCGTACTCCAAAAAAATGCGAATGTGAATTCGACCTTTTTTTGTAGATCACAAGGCACGCTTTTGCGACTAAACCTGTGCCATCGCTTCGCTAGCTCGCCCCGTGCGGAATCGAAGAAATCGCGGAAACGCACGCGGGTCTCCCATACTGAATGTATGGGGATCTGCAAAACACCGCTGGCGCGTGAGACAAAAGATACTACATATAAACAGTATGGGCCGAAATGGAGTTCTGCGTGCGGCGCACAAGCGCCAAACAAGGACGCTATATCGTGAATAGCCTCGCGTGCGACACGTCGCGAGCGATTCGTTTTGCACGAGTCCGTCTACCTAGAGTCAGCGCGGTGTCATGTGATGTCACATACCCGTTCGCAAATATTTAAAATGAGATATGGTTAGGTTTTGTGCTTTCTGTCACGTGATACTGTGAATTAAGTGGTGCCGATATTTGCCTAAGCTTTGGTTAAAGGTAAGGCTTTACAATCAGGTGATCCCGGGTTCAAATCCAACTTTTCAAATGCCTTTATTTTTATTGAAGTGAAAACTTCTTTAGCGGCGCTTGGCACTTTTTTTAGATGGGTAAAAAATGTTAAACTCGCGTCAGATCCGTAGCCTGATCGAAAAAGCGTACGATTAGTTGAAATTATGGATGAAAGTTGATTTTTCTGAGAAATAAACTTCTTGCAGCACAACACCGATTACTCTGCTTACCCCGATTGTCGGGATTCAGCGTGTGTGATATGTATGTATGTATGTATAAACTTTTTGATGTAAAATAATTTCAATACTTCTGTAGTGTTAAATTTTTTATGTAATATAAATTGTCATGTTTGTCTACGATAGCGCAATAAATAAATATTGTATTTTACCACATAAATCATAGTACTTTTATACTGATAAATAAAACAATTCGTGCGAAATTATTCCCTAACCATTCACAAAATATTCAAAAATGCACAAAGTTGATGTTTAAGTTTTTTTTTAAGTATTTTTGGGGCATTACTACTGTTTTCTTTTTGAAAGCTGCAGTAGTGTTGTGGTCTATGGGTGTGTTCATAAAGGTACTAAAAATGAGTTAAAAAACTTGTTTGGATTTTTTTTCTTGTTTTTTGAAACTCATTGAGTGTCTTGAGAATATTCATACTAGGTACATACGTACATAATAAAACTGAGGGGTTTAAAAAATTCGTAAGTCGCGATCTTAAAATAACCTTGTGAATGTGTTGGGAAATTTGGTATTTAAATATGTAGGTAGGTACTTAGCGCACTACCGGTCACTGAAGTCATCAGCCGCCACTCTGGTCTTAACCTAGGGTTGCCATTCGTCCCGGTACACCGGGACTTGTCACCGGCTTAGAATCTCAGTCCCGGTCGTCCCGCCTGACCACCAAATGTCCCGGTCGGGAACCAAAAGCCAGTTTGCTGTATCCATTCTAATATTATAAAAAAAAATATTTAAAGGGTTTAGTGTTTCAGGCATCATAAGTCCGCAGATTTCAGTCGCAGATGTCAATTATGCATATACATAGAAGACAATGAACGTTGAGTGGCTAACTATTGGCTAACTATCTGTGAGCTTACAGAGCTGCGTGGATCATCGTTCTGAATCGAACTCTTTTCTAGGGCCTATAATTTATTTGTGCTGGACATTTAAAGTTATTGCCTACCTAAATATCTAATATAATTTATGCATAATCTATCCTTTAATGTAAAAGATACCTATCATCTAAAATGTATTTTAATATTCATAGAATAGGTGCTGCATTTCCCCGCTCAAAGACAACTAACTATTCTTAGGTTTTGATATAGTGTCTCGGTCAGTACCTGCACCTTTATGGCAACCCTATCTTAACCGCGAAAATCACGCTACCAACGCGAGTACATGAGTAGGTTGTAGTTAGGATAGAAGGCACTCAAACTGAGGATCAGTAAAGTAACAGCAAATTCAATAGAAGTTATATCCACGTTGTGTATGGCCAAACCATCCAAATGAGCCCAAACTCGAGGGGGTTATTAGTAACGGTCGAAGAGTTCCACTGTCCACCTCCTGTCTCCATCATCAGACCCTCGTCACCAAGTGTATTGGTGGAAGTATGGAGCACTCCTCCGTACCAACCAAATGAACCCAAACTCGAGGGGGTTACTAGTAACGGTTGAAGAGTTCCACGTCCACCTCCTGTCTCTGTCATCAGACCCTCGTTATCAAGTGTATTGGTAGAAGTATGGGACACTCGTCCAAACCTACCAAATGAGTCCAAACTCGAGGAGTTACTAGTAACGGTTGAAGAGTTCCACCACCCACCTCCTGATTCCATCATCAGATCCTCGTCACCAAGTCTATTAGTAGAAGTATGGGACACTCGTCCAAACCATCCAAATGAGCCCAAACTCGAGGGAGTTACTAGTAACGGTTGAAGAGTCCCACTGTCCACGTCCTGACTCCATCATCAGACCCTCGTCACCAAGTGTATTGGTGGAAGTATGGAGCACTCGTCCAAACCAACCAAATGATCCCAAACTCGAGGGGGTTATTAGTAACGGTCGAATAGATCCACTGTCCACCTCCTGTCTCCATCATCAGACCCTCGTCACCAAGTGTATTGGTGGAAGTATGGAGCACTCGTCCGAACGAACCAAATGAACCAAAACTCGAGGGGGTTACAAGTAACGGTTGAAGAGTTCCACTGTCCACCTCCAGTCTCCATCATCAGACCCTCGTAACCAAGTGTATTGGTAGAAGTATGGGACACTCGTCCAAACCTACCAAATGAGTTTAAACTCGAGGAGATACTAGTAACGGTTGAAGAGTCCACCACCCACCTTGTGATTCCATCATCAGACCCTCGTCACCAAGTGTATTAGTAGAAGTATGGGACACTCGTCCAAACCATCCAAATGAGCTCAAACTCGAGGGAGTTACTAGTAACGGTTAAAGAGTCCCACTGTCCACGTCCTGACTGCATCATCAGACCCTCGTCACCAAGTGTATTGGTGAAAGTATGGAGCACTCGTCCAAACCAACCAAATGATCCCAAACTCGAGGGGGTTATTAGTAACGGTCGAATAGATCCACTGTCCACCTCCTGTCTCCATCATCAGACCCTCGTCACCAAGTGTATTGGTGGAAGTATGGAGCACTCGTCCGAACGAACCAAATGAACCAAAACTCGAGGGGGTTACAAGTAACGGTTGAAGAGTTCCACTGTCCACCTCCAGTCTCCATCATCAGACCCTCGTAACCAAGTGTATTGGTAGAAGTATGGGACACTCGTCCAAACCTACCAAATGAGTTTAAACTCGAGGAGATACTAGTAACGGTTGAAGAGTCCACCACCCACCTTGTGATTCCATCATCAGACCCTCGTCACCAAGTGTATTAGTAGAAGTATGGGACACTCGTCCAAACCATCCAAATGAGCTCAAACTCGAGGGAGTTACTAGTAACGGTTAAAGAGTCACATTGTCCACGTCCTAACTGCATCATCAGACCCTCGTCACCAAGTGTATTGGTGAAAGTATGGAGCACTCGTCCAAACCAACCAAATGAGCCCAAACTCGAGGGAGTTACTAGTAACGGTTGAAGAGTTCCAATACCCACCTCCTGATTCCATCATCAGACCCTAGTTACCAAGTTTAAATTACCATAACATTGTATAGGCACGGGAACTCAATGTGAGTGCAAAGTTTCATAAGAATCGGTTCAGTAGAAGTAGTTGAAAAAGTTTTCGCAAAGTTGTTGAAACAAATAAACAAGGGGTCAAGCTAAATAAAACCGTTTAAAAATAGTTTCTCTGGCGTTTTGATAGACGTATTTATACATTTCGGCACAATACAATATTTATACATTGTGAAAAAGTGAAACCAGGCACAAATCGGACCCTTAATTTGTTTTAAACACAAAACTAACCAAACATAAACACTGCGCGCCTTATCACTTGCGGAGCGGCGCGTCCGACCCAGTGACGTCACGCACTCCGCGGCGCGACTATCGAATCGGCGCATTGATTTGATTGCTACTAGCTCATTTTTGGTCGTACGACAAAAATAATTACACCAGTGTTTTGGATTTTTTATGAACTTCAATACTACATTCAAAACCAAAAACCGCGTTGATCCTCATTGGATGTAATGTAGATAATACCCCTACTTAATTGTAATTAGGCACTCCTAATCATCGGCTGGTACAACAGGGGTTTTAAATTAATTTATTTATTTATTTTTTAATGAACAAGCAGCTCTAACTGATGTTCATATCAGGTTTTTTTTTCAGATAATGAATGATTGTTTTTTTTTTAATTGAACTTCACTCCACCCGCGTTAATAATTTTTTCCGAATGATTAGACAATTGGTTGATGGACTTTTAATGAAAAGTATTTACAATTATACTGGAGACCGACTTCAACGCTAGTGGGAACTGACATTATCTAGTAGTATGTTATAAGGTTGTAAGTGCATGCACTCCTCTAAGTACATATGTATTTTTTAAGTGAGATTTCTCTATTTTTAGGGTTCCGTAACTCAAAAGAGCAAAAACGGAACCCTGATATGGTCACTCTTGTGTATTACTATTGTTTACGGACAATGACATTTCTCTTTATGTTCGGAAATACCTGTGATTGTAAAATATGTTTATCTAAATAAAGACATTATAAATGTAAAGTAATCGAGAAATTCCCTTATATCTTGTGGATACCCCATTATCTGTCATCAATCCATATGATCGTTCATTATCGTGAACAAACTTTAAAGTTTTGTAGATAAATTAATAAATATGGCAATCGATTTAATTTACTTTACACATGTTATAGACCATGCCACATTCTAGTACTTATTCTTCTGCAACGGCACCCTCTTCTTCGGCCGGAGCTCCATCGCCATCCGGGTCGTCTGGTGCTGCGTCCGGATCCTCGGCGTCACCGTCCTCCGACGGAGATGCGGTTGAAGAATCATCAGATCCTTCATCTGTGTCTCCGTCACTATCGTCTGAATCATCAGTGTCGTCATCAGATGTTGCTTTGTCAACTGAATCAGCATCTGACTCACTTCCTTCAACACTATTTATTGTTGGTGTAACGCCATCACCATTAAAGCTTTGATCCTTATTGGCGTCTTTATCCAATATTTTCCCAGCATCGGCTCTTTCTGCTAGAAACTTTCTCATGTATCCATTAGTTTTTTCGTGACCCAGAGCTGGTATTTTGGCCTCAACTGGGTTAATAATGTGCACGATCAGGTCGTCTGGGTTTTGATTGGCTCCGCCGCCGCATGATCCATGATCATTATTCATGAAACCGGAAGGGTTCCACGGGTCCGAAGGTTCGTAAAGGCCGAGCTGAAATACATACAAATGTTATATAGTTTTTTCATGCGTGTTTTCATGATTCCGTTTCTTTACAATTTTAGTAATATACGCACTCGTTCGTACTTCTCACGTTTGTCATCCTCACGTTGTTGGTCATCCGCATGTTGGTAAGAACTTGGGCGGTGGGGTGACTGATGGCCCATTAAGTCTGGCCGTCAAAGTCCACTCAAAACTGTATGTCTCTTTCCTTCTTAACTTACGAGGTGGTAGGGCTTGACCCGCCCGCCCTGTTTGGTACCACCGCACTAAATGAAAGAGTGTAGCCGGCACTACCAAAGAGAAGCATTCACACAGCACCTAGTTCACCAAGGTGTTAAAGGCTGACACCACGAATGTTGTAGGTGATGTAGCCAGCAATGTCAGATTCCATAAAAAGGTCCCTATTCTATTTTGTTGTATACTCTCGGTCTGTTAAAGCTAAACACAAAAACATAAAAATAGTTTTCTTTTTTTTTAAACTGACACGGTTGGCTACATCACCTACAACATCCGCGATGTAAGCCCATAACACCGGGTGAACTTGGTGCCACGTCAGTACTTCCCTTCGGTCGTGCCGGCTACACTGAACTGGACGGAAAACACAAACTATTTCCATAGCCGTTTCGACCGACCTTTCATTCAGTGCGGTGGTACCAACCCGGGCGGGTTAAAAAGAAATCCAGGAAAATACTTAACGATCTACAATTTACATCTTGTTGTCACAGGTAATAATGGCATTTCCTCAGATACTTGATTATTATTGCAAAAAACAACATCTCACCCTTTGACCCTTAAATGTTTATATAAAAATAAATATTCACCATATTACTCAACCAAGATTTTCGAGAAGGTTGAGATTTTCCCCTCATAAGCTTCTTCAGCATCTTCCGAAACTGTTTATTGGTGGCGGGATATGCGGTGTGTAGCGGTGGAGAAGGAACGCTCCCATGATAGGCCATCTTTCGAGTGACCGCGCCATTTGGTCTAGTTCGAGGACGAGGTGTGTAGCCGCTAGGTAGGTACTGACATTGCGCTGTCATTAGAAGCAGAGGGTACAGGAACGCCACTTCCATCTGAATTAACACGATTTTATATCTACATGAATGAATATAATATAATTTCAAATCCTACTAATATTATGTATAAACGGGAAATTTTGTGAGGATGGATGGATATATGGATGTATGGATGGATGTATGTATGGATCTTTGTTCCTCTTTCACGCAAAAACTACTGAACGGATTTTGATGAGACTTTACAGTACTAAAGCTTATGCATCAGCACATAGGCTATAATTTAAACGGCGCGGAGCGGCGCGGGCGGCGCGGGACGGCGCGGGTCGGCGGGGGGCGGCGCGGGACCGCGCGGTGCGGGCGGAGCGGCGCGGGACGGCGCGGGCCGGCGTGGAGCGACGCGGAAAGGCGCGGGGCGGCGCGGGGCTGCGCGGGACGGCGCGGGACGGTGCGGGGCGGCGCGGGACGGCGCGGGTCGGCGCGGGGCGGCGAGCGAAGCCGCGGGCAAAAGCTAGTACGTTTATATTAATTAAATCGAACGTATAGCAAATAAGCGTATAACACATGTTTAAGATTCGTGGGCTATCGATCTCTGAATGGCGAATCTAGAGATTATTTTCTAGAATAATTATTTTCTTTATATTCTCTTTCACAGATAAGACTTTCGGACGTTACCTTCTTATACAAAATTATTAACTACATTGTCGAATCTCCCTACTTACTGGAGAGAATTAAATTCAGGTGCCCAAACAAACGAACACGCTCCAACGATACTTTCTATAAAATCCACTGTAATTACAGTAAGCATAGATTTATTATAGAAGTTGTAGATTAAATAATGACATTTTCCATAGTGTAGACATCTTTAACTCAAAAAAACACCTTCAAAAACATATGAAATAAAAAAATTGAACCCTAGAGTTGAAGGCGGGGCTAAAGAAGGCTACACAAATCACAAAGGATATCATCCACTCATGTTTTCTTTCATGCATTATTTTTGCTTGCTTTAGCACCGCTTTCAACTCTAGGATTCGATTATTTTTATTTCATACGTTTTTGAAGGCAGTTTTTATATTTTTTTAAATAGTTTTTTATTTCACAGTTTTTTTTAGTAACTGTGTGCTATTAATGTACTAGGCGGAATCGCTCGGCCTTCGGCCTCGCGATTCCGCCTCGCCTTCCAATCCGATCTTGACCAAATTAAACTGGGACCTTATTAAATTAAAATGGGACCACCTCAGTGTTATCTCATTACAAACAAAAAAAAAAAATTTTTCAAAATCGGTCCACAATTGACGGAATAATCGCGTAACAAACATCCAAAAAAAGAAAACATACCGTCGTAGAAAACAAACCGTGTAAGAAAACAAACATCCAAAAAAAGAAAACACAACGTAAATGTGTTTGCGTGTATGTGTGTGTGAGAGAGAGTGTGGTAGGCTATGTAAATAGTTTGTGTTTTCCGTCCAGTTCCGTGTAGCCGGCACGACTGAAGGGAAGCGCTGACGTGGCACCAAGTTCAACCCGGTGTTATGGGCTGACATCACGGATGTTGTAGGTGATGTAGCCAACCGTGTCAGTTTCAATAAAAAAAAAAAAAAAAAGGTAAGGGTGTGGGTGTGTGTATGTGTGGGTATGCGGGGAAATAAAAGTGTACCTATCAAGCATGTTGCTTCGCTTTGCTACAGCTGGATCTAAATAAGATTAGAGGTTACAGAAGTAAGTAGACATATTATTTATTCACAGAACCGGGAAAATGTGGAACGCACTCCCTGCCCATCTATTTCCTCCCAAGTACAGCCTGGGGTTTTTCAAAAGGGGCGTGAAAAGGCTCCTGTCAGGCCGGCATGACATTCGCAATCCCTGTGCATCACAGAATGTCCATGGGCATCGTTAGACATCTACTTGTAAGTGAAATGATGCCACATGTCGCGCTATCGATAAAAAAAAATACAAATAAGTAATGTCGACTGCCACCAGGAAAGCCGGTTCCGCTGCTGAAACAGCCGCTAGCCGCTCGCACCGAGTATTCCAACCTCTGCAAAAATTCAACTTTCACACGAAGAAAAAAAAATTAACGTCAAATACAAATTGAAGTGTGTTAGTTATAAAAAAAAATGGTTCTAATAAAAAATCTCTCAATGGAAGTTCTGTTTTGATTCCTCGCTATCATTTTGGTCCTTCGAGCCGGATATGTAGTCCAGCACAGCGAGAATGAAAACCAGAGCTTCTACGAAGCGAGACCGAGAGTCAAAGGGTCCACACGATCGCCCTTCGACCGTCTCGGGAGCAGCGCCCGGTGCGGAGCGTGCACGACCTCACATGAGTCGGTCCTCTATATCGGACTGGTTGTGCACCGTGCTCCTCGCGCGCCGGTCGCACAGGCGCCCCGAGGTGGCGGTGAAGGAGGCTTGGATCCTATTTCTGTCACTGATTGTGTTCCAGGTGAGCAGCAGCAAGGCAACACCGGTCCCACGCACTCCTCGGGCTCGACATCCGCGCTCGTCGCGCGTAAGTTGTCGGCGGAGGTGCTTCACGCGCGTCGGCTTATAGAGCTCGAGCGTAAGGTCGCCGAGCGTGAGGCCGAGCGTGAGCCCCTAGCTGCGGAGCGTGAGCACCTTGCAGCAGAGCGTGAGGCCGAGCGTGAGCGCCTAGCTGCGGAGCGTGAGCACCTAGCAGCAGAGCGTGAGGCCGAGCGTGAGCGCCTAGCTGCGGAGCGTGAGCACCTAGCAGCAGAGCGTGAGCGCCTAGCTGCGGAGCGTGAGCGCCTAGCAGCGGAGCGTGAGCGCCAACTAGCGGAGCTGGAGTTGCGTGCGGATGTGGCTGTTATCGACGCCTCCACCGAAGCCGGGAGCACGCACACTGGAAGCGTGCACACATCCCGCACAATAGACTGGGTCAACAACTCGGACTCATTACAGGTTACCGATCATGTCACCTATTCGGAAAATTATACATATTATTCCAACAACAAATCTACACCACAGACGGTGATACCACGGCGGGCTACAAGTGTAGAGCGAGAGCCTTCTTCGCTTAATGTACACGAGCAGAGCATCCCTGCACGGCCGCCGCAAGGGCGGAGTGGGGTTGCGGTCAGTCCGCTACGGCCGTATGAGAGTGGTCAGTTTGATGACATCGGTAAGATAACACAAATTATTACGTCAGCAATCACTAATGAGAAGTCGTCTGAAATTTCTCAACTTGCAACAACGTCACAAAGTCGAGTTAAAAAGCCGTGCTACGTAGAGTTGCCTCCTTACTACGGTCATCCCACTCAGTGGTTGGCATTCAAGAGATCTTTCGATGACACTAAATACTCGTATTCAGCGACGGAAAACCTCGCGCGCCTCCGACATGCGGTACGCGGGGAGGCACATGATGCGGTCGCGTCCCGCACGTGAATCTGTCGAAGTTCTACACGCGCTGGAGCAACGTTTCGCAAGACCGGAACATATGGTCATGCAAGAGCTTGCCACGATGCGCGCTTTACCTAAACTTAACGAAAATAAAGATATAAATACATTTGCTTGCAGGTTCGTAACTGTGTAGAGACGATTCGTTTGCTGAACAAGCACGAATATCTCCACTCGCCGGAATTGTTCGATGCCATGATAAGCAAACTTTCGCCTTAGACGCAAGCGAGGTGGAGAGATTACGCATTTGAAAAACCTAATCAGGTAAAGTTGATTTTATTTTCTGGATTTTTACTTCGCGAGGTTGAAAGTCAAATGAAATTCGGTGCGCTCACACTGCCGCATGTGCCGCCGCCACTCGATCATGGTACAAAACGAGAGCAGCGTCGTGCGAAAGGACATGTTCATTGTATATCAACAGATTCCGATCAAGAATGTCCATGGGCGTCGTTAGACACCTTATGGGTGGCTCGGCGCCATATGTCGCGCTGTCAATAAAACAAAATTAAAAAAAAAAGAAGATTATGTTACGTCAGAATCCACCCAAGTGTGTGCGGCCTTTAGAGATAATCTCACCCATCCAACGGAATGCCATATTGTAAAGGATCACATGTCACTAATTTCTGCGAAAAGTTTAAATCGCTCGCTGTCGATGACAGGTGGGCCTGGCTGCGTAAATCTAAAGTATGTTACAGGTGCTTGAAGGATACTGCCCATCAGTGGAAAAGCTGCAAAGTAAAGCCGTGCGGTATCAATGGCGTCATTTCAGATTGCGTCACAATAGATTACTACACGGAGGTACCGTTCCTGTCGCTAAACCAAAGTCTGAGCAGGAGTCATCTACGATTGAAAGAGCGTGTTTCATTTCTAAGTCATCTCAAATTGGCACCTCTACTTTAACTACTGGTGAAAATCGTTCAAATGACCATGATCCGCAAGATGAAAGCAATAAGGCCATTGTGTCGAATACGTTCGTTGAACCCTTTTCGAAGCAAAATTCATCAAGACAGGTGTTGCTTAAAGTACTTCCGGTAGTAGTGAGTGGGCCAACCGGGGAGGTGGAGACTTACGCTTTTTTGGACCAGGGCGCAACTGTCTCACTTATCGATTCGGACGTGGCGAGACGTATCGGAGCGACTGGCCCCGAAACGGATTTGACGATAGGTGCAATTAAAGGCATGGCGATGAAAACGAAAGCTGAACAGGTAAGCTTCCACATAAGGGGTCCAAAATGTAACGAATTATATTTAGTGGAAAATGCTAAATCTACGCCTTCTCTCGGGTTGACTCGACAGTCGGTAAAATCTCTAGATCTCTCACATTACGTGCATCTCTGGAATCTCGTTAATGAGCTGTCTTACGAGGACGCCGTTCGGACTGTTCTGATAGGTAGTCCGGATAGTCTGCTTACACTCTCGAAAGAGACGAGGAGTGCTACGAAAAATGAACCAGTTGCCTGTCTTACTTCCCTAGGTTGGGTTCTGCACGGTGTACACAACAGTTGGTCGAAGCCTATACAATTTGTAAAGACGACTGCAGAAAAAGTTCATTTTCTCGTAGAAACAGAATCTGTAGACATTAATTCGATTATCAAATAGCAATACAAATTGGACTGCATAGGTATTACAAAATATAACAGTGTCGGTGTAGAAAATAATCGTGCTTTACAGCTCCTCGATACCACGTCTCGGCGGCTGCCAGGTGGACGTTTCGAGGTGGGACTTCTATGGCGCTCAAACAACCCTCGACTGCCAGAAAGTTATTCGCAGGCACGGCGCAGGTTAGAGATGCTCGAGAAGAAGCATATCAAATCTCCGCAACTTATGGATCTGTATAATAAAAATATGCAAAGTATGATTGACAAGGGTTATGCGGAAGAATGTACCGGTCAAGTATCGAGAATCCGGTCTGGTATTTACAAAACTTTAGTGTTGTGAATCCAAACAAACCAGGTAAACTGCGAATCGTGCATGACGCTGCTTCCAAGTCACATGGCGTCAGTTTAAATTCCTCACTTTTACCGGGACCGGATATGCTGCAGTTGTTGCTAGGCACTCTATTTCGTTTCCGGGAGAGAAGTATCGCCATGACCGCGGACATTCAGGAGATGTTCCCGCAAATAAAAATAAGAGCGGAAGATAGGGACGCTCAGAGATATCTGTGAAGACAAGGAAATACTCAAGGTAAGGTGAAAGAGTATAGAATGAGCTCAATTATCTTTGGAGCGACGTCGAGCCCGTGCACTTCTCACTACATTCGAAATAAAAATGCTATAGAGTTCGAACATACATAACGTACCCAGATGCGACGAAAGCTATTCTACGCGACTATTACATGGACGATTACATTGGTAGTGTCGATCACGTTGAGCAGGCTGCTCAACTCGCCTCGGATATTATCACAGTTCATCGGCAGGCTGGCTTTGTGATGAGGGACTGGGCATCAAATAATGCTTCAGTTATAGAGTCGATTCCAGCAGACCTACGCCACACTTCATCACGAAATGTTGAACTCTGCGTTCTGCCGACGTCGATTCGTACTCTAGGTTTAATTTAGAATCCTTCAGAGGACAGTCTCGGCTTTCAGTCGGCTCTGCAGGCCGATGATGTACCAAATGCCTTGACAAAAAGAAAGGTATTGTCATATCTCATGCGAGTGTACGACCCGCTCGGTCTATTAGGTATAATGATGATAGTACGTGGACGTATTCTTTTCCAACATACTTAGAAAAAGGGTCTCGGTTGGGATAACAATTGTACTTCAGACGAGGACGAGAAATGGAGGACGTGGTTGAAAGATTTCAGTCACCAGCCTAAAGTTATCTCGATGGTATCTGGGTACACCTGGTTACGTCGGATGCGAGCTCCACATTTTTTCCGATGCCAGTAAACTGGCTTATGCTGCAATTGGTTATTGGCGTTTTAGCTTATCTGACAGAACGGTGAAGCTTGCTCTCGTGCGTAGTAAGGCTCGAGTCGCACCACTCAAACCGTCAACAATACCCCGACTCGAGCTACAAGGAGCTCTCGTAGAAGCTCGCTTAGCGAGTACGATCTGGAACGAACACGAGAGAAAACCGACAAAATTCTAACGATTCGACGAATACGACGAATAACGAAAGATTCTATGACTGTTCTTGGATGGCTCCGGAGCGACGCACGAACATTTAAAGCATTTGTGGGACACCAACTCAGAGAGATACTTGAAACCACTAATTTATCTGATTGGAGGTGGATACCGAGTGCTTTGAATGTAGCTGATGATGCTACGCGTTTCAAACCGGGGCGTTTGGAGCTTAATGATCGCTGGTTCGTCGGTCCAGAGTTTCTACTTGAACCGCCGGAGATGTGGCCTACGGAACCATCCAAGCTTGAGGTTACAACTAACTGCGAAGAAAACAGAATGAAACCGTTGGACGTATACTGCACCACGACAGTCCAGCCTCTCCGTGCACCGGTTTCCGAAGACGCAGCCCGTTTTAGTAACTGGATGCGATTAATACGGGCAACTGCTTATGCTCATAAGTATATTCGCGGGTTGAAAGAACGCGTGTTTGCGAAACGTCTAAATTCCCCTTCTCGCGGTATCATCCATCCATTGTCATTATCAACTTCAAGAAAAGCCTCAACTTCTATCCAGCTTACTGTCGACGACCTTCGTGCAGCAGAAATTCATGTACTGCGACGCTGTCAAGCAGATTCCTTCAGTGAGGAAATAGCCTGTATTCAAACTGAACAACCGGTCATGAAGGGTATACTGGCAAACCTATCCCCCACACTAGATGATCAAGGATTACTCCGCTTGTCGGGACGGATAAAAGCTGCAAGAGGAATCAACAACAATGTTAAAAACCCGATACTGTTGGATGGGAGGCAGCACATTACTCGTCTCTTAGTGAAACAAATGCATCAAGACTACGCACATGCTAACAATGAGACGGTAATCAATGAGATTAGACTGAAAAATTGGATTATTCGAATAAGAGACACGGTGAGAACTGTGTCAAGGAAATGTCTAATATGAGCGGGTCGTACAAATCATGTAATATGACCAAGATTGATTAGAAGTATGGTGATAGCGACACCTATCCCACAACTGAATAATAAAGATCGATAATAACCTACATCGCTTCGCGACGAAGAAACAGAAAGATTCATGAGCACACCAACAGGTGGCAAATAACGGCTAATTAAGAATTCCATACCCCACTTAACACATTGCTGAAATATCAATTAAGCCTGGCATAAATACAGATCGCTTGGCAGAACAACCGGGCACTAGCCCATACAACAACATCAGCTGCAGCTACACGTGGAGTCAGAGGACACGACACCGCTTCACCTTTTACCTCACAGCTCTACAGAAGAAACGATGTAGTCTTCCTCATCTAGGTGTGATGGCTCACAGAGAGGGGCGATGTTTACGACCAATCTGCAAAAATTCAACTTTCACACGAAGAAAAAAAAATTAATGTCAAATACAAATTGAAATGTTTTAGTTGTCAAAAAAATGGTTCTAATAAAAAATCTCTCAATGGAAGTTCTGTTTTGATTCCTCACTATCACTCTGTGAGGAGGGAAACACTTAGGATCACGGCTCTGCAGGCTTCTGCAACGAATAAGGCTGGCGGTCAGCGAGGTAACGGCGCGCTGCTAGTGTCGTGGGAACTTTCCCCTCGTCTCGGTCTCATTCCATGACAATTTTGTGTCTAATGAATGAACTGAGGCCGTCGACGAAGTTGCTCTATGGGGCCGCCGG
This sequence comes from Nematopogon swammerdamellus, assembly GCA_946902875.1. Classification (NCBI taxonomy): domain Eukaryota; kingdom Metazoa; phylum Arthropoda; class Insecta; order Lepidoptera; family Adelidae; genus Nematopogon; species Nematopogon swammerdamellus. Next base: position 22,034,578 of record OX336336.1, read on the forward strand.
CAATGACGTATCATGTATTCTACTAGACCTCTTACCCGGGCAACAGCCTTCGCTCCACCGCGGTGGAGTAACCATTACGCGGAAGGACCCTCTTGAGACTAGTAGCTCGCGAGCGACCGAACGCGGCGGACGCGCCGTCCGCGCGCTCGCTGCCGTCCGTCTGCGGCTCGCATCGCGCCAGTCATTCTTATGCCCGGTTGTGTGTTGCGAATTGCGATATTGCAAAAATCATACCAAAAATATTGGGAAAACTGATGGCATCTCATTTCATAGGTAAGTATCACTTCATTGTGATCTTAATATATAAGGTCTTTCAAAATTAGTTAATAGTACGCAAAGGGGGGGTTCTGCATCATATAGGGAGTAAAACCTATATAAATTTTTTTGGACCTTGGGCTTTTTTTATGTAAAATGTTTTGTATGTATTTAAATAAAAAAATATGTGGTTGATTTTTATAGCCTAATCGATTCATTTTCATAACAGTAACAAAAAAGTCTTCATTACCATTTTGATGTAACACGTGTAAGTTGGTAAAAAAAATCAAATTCTTTCTATTCCATACTAATAAAACTAAAATTGTGGTTTTCACAATTTCTGAAAGAAAGAGATCTATGTGTTGGAAGACTTTTTTGTTCCTGGCATGAAACTGAAACGATTAAGAAAAGAATTTTTTTTTTACATTTTACATTATTATAATTTTTTTTTTTTGTAAAAAAAAATCTTTGTTCCTCAAAAGTGATTTATTTACGATACAGAACCCCCCCTTAGCGTACTATTAACTAATTTTGAAAGACCTTATATATAATATCTTGTTTTCCATGTGCTTAGAAATATTTGGTTCAACTGGCCAATTAGGGCTGTCACAACGCTACTTCAATTAGAAAATGTTGTACATTTTATGTATTGACCTAGCATTGCAATAACATAAGCATTATTTAATTAAACAAATAAATTAAACGCGCTCATTAGGGCTGCCACATATGAATGATTAGAAATAGAGTTCTGGGATATCATGTATGAAAGTAAATAAATATGTATTAAACCACGTTAAAATATGAGACTGAATTGACCGCTAATTAGGGGTGTCGCTATTCTTTTTTTTTTTTTAATTAGTAAGTAATTGAGAAATTTTCAAGAAAACATTTTTTTTACAAGGTTTCCACATCCTTCTAAGGGATCAATACGAGAAAGATGGATAAAAATAGTCCAAGATGATACATTGTTTAAGGGAAAGTGAAAATTTAAATTTGTGTAAAGTGAAATTTAAATTATTTTGTTTAAGTACGGAGGAAGAGTTATTTTAGTTGTGTTTGTGTGTGTAGTCCAAAGTATACCTAATGGTTTTTTTAGTTATATATATATATATATATATATATTTTTTATAAATGCTGCACTCTTTATTTTATGTATGTTTGGTTTGGAGATTTTAAGTTTAGTCCAAGGCCAAGACCGCAGTTAATAAATTCTTTATTATTAAGTTTAGTTTTTTAGATATTATTCTAGTTATTAAGTGTAGGTATTATAAGAATACAAAACGGCTTTACTCGCGGTCGAAATATGAGCTGTGTGGCTCGACGTTTCGGGCCAAACGTATGGCCCATCATCATGAGCACTCTGGCCGAAATGTCGAGCCACACAGCTCGTATTTCGATAGTGAGTAAAGCCGTTGTTACTTCTTAAAATGTCAAATAACCACGATAATTTAAAAACCCATATAAGTTTAGGTATGTATTTCAAGTTATTATAGTTCTGTATTTTAAGTTTAAATACATAAAAACGTTTTTTTCGATGAAATTCACTATCTGTTTTCTTCTATAATCCTTTAAAACGTCCCACTGCTAGGCACGGACTCTGCTCACTAACGTAGGAGGTATTGTTTTTATTGTTGTTGTTTTATTGTTTATTGAGTATTCTTATGGCAGTCATATTGCACTCGAACTTGTCACAATTTGTTATATCCGGTTCGATTACTCGTACATGGTGACCAGTGGAAATCAGAAGCAGTTTACACAAAAATACCTTTCATAGACCAGTGTGCACTAGTTACCTAACTTTATTTTTCTTCACCGGAGCGATCGTACCTATTCGTTATGAAATGCACGTATATCAATCTTTATCAAGGAAATAAATAAGTACATTAGTTAGTGCCCGGGATTTGAACCCGCAACTTCTGCATTGAGAAGCGTTACCACTAGACTACGGGCACAATTAACCATAATACCTACCCGTAAAATAATAAATCGAAAAATATATTTTTGGTAGACTAAGTGACAACCCTACGTATTCCAATGCACGTGTTGACTGACCGGCCGGGCCGGCCGGGCCGCTAGCCGCTAGTCGCTCGCTAGCTAGCCCCTCTCCCGCTCGCTTCCCGCCCCGCGCGGCTCAGCGTTCCGCCACCCCGCTACCTTACCTCATACCTCAGTTATTGGCCGTCATTTCTCTGTATTCTTTCTTCGTAGTGCTCACTCTATACATAAAATCTCTTTGGCCGCCGGGGCCGCGGCGCCGGCGTCGCGGGGCGCGGCGGCGCGGGGCGCGGCGTCGCGGGGCGCGGCGGGGCGGGGCGCGGCGTCGCGGGGCGCGGCGGCGCGGGGCAGTTTCCAGAGAGGCCCATTATTTTTTAGGTTTGTTTCAATTAGTTTATAGTATTAGGTATAGTTTAAATCAAATTATTTTGGGTTAAAATGTTTAATTGTATTGTGTAACATGCTTCTGTAATTAAATGTAATAAAATAAAAAAATGCGATGTACATGCGAGATATGACTTATTTTTGTGATAATGCCTACTAACTACTACTAAAGTACCTACACCCAAGCACATAACTCGTGCAATAATAAATATAGGTAAATAAATCGTAACGTTACTGAGTGAGTAAAGATAATTACATAATTCGTGTATTAAATACTGGATTAGTAAACTTACTCTCTGCTTAAAATTTTCAATATCAGATATTATAAAAATTAAAATATTCAACAAACTGCACATTTACCTTTGCGCGCGTTCTTTTCCCTATAAAAGTATGTGCAAAACCCACAAGCGATTAGGAGAAGCATAAAACAATTGAACAGTAGTAATTTCACGGAAATCAATATGTAATTATATTTTATGTTTATATGTTAGTAGTAAGCACGTACTCGCGGGTGGCCGAGTGGTTTGGGCATCGGCTTCTCATGCGAGAGGTCCGCGGTTCGAATCCGGTCGGCGAGTACCAATGAGTTTTTTATGACGAAAAAATTTACGTGCATACCTACACCTGCTGCTTCACCGTTCGGAACCGGTGTAAAACTGTAGGTCCCTTCCCTTGCCCCTTACTAGGTGGTAGGCTCAAATTGTAGGCGACTGGGTTGGTACCACCGTACTGCATGTAAGATGGCCGCATAGCAGCCTCGGTTGTGTGTGTCCAGTACAGCCAGCAATCCAGGGAAGTCTCCGGTATGGCACCTACCTTCTCTATGGCACCTCCTACCGAGGTGTTATTGACTGGTCGGAGCATGTGCTTTGGACCCTCCGACTCAGCCACACATACAGGATATTTTATGATTTTCGATTTGCATTTTTCTAAAGCAGAAAGTTTGACTTCGGAACCATGTTCTGACTAGTCAGGAGGTAAACATACTAAAATTCCCCACCACTGGCGGGTGCGCCCTATTGAGGTCCGAAAAAAGGTTGATTTTATTTGCAAATAAAAGCAATGTATAATAAAAAACGTGAGGTAAAAAACTCATTTTTGAAAACGCACAAGGTCCGAAAAAAAGGCCGATTACAGTAAAGTCTAGAAATAAACATAAAAACTATTCATTATGTGCTAGCTACATGTCTCCTCTACTTCCATACCTAATGTTATTCGATTTAGTGTAATAGATATCCAACTAGAGCGGTTTATGTGACGAAAATAGAGAAATTTCAAAAAAGTAAAAAAAATTTATAACTTCTAAAGTATTGATTTTCGCTGAAGTAATGTTTTTTAAATGAGTCAGCACGACGCCCTCTATTTAAAAAAAAAAATTAAAAATTTTGGACCATTATAAATGGGCCAACCTGTATATTCTTTAAGTAGAATAGAATAGAAACTCTTTATTGCACACAATTGAAGGAACATCGCCAGTCAGTCAGTCAGCGTGTACGCGTCCACTGCTGGACATACGCCTCTCCCGGCCTTCGGCGGTACGGAACCACAGCTTTCCACCGACGAACTTGATATCATCGTCCCACGTGATGGGTTCCCACTTCCCACACTTCACTTTCCTGTCCACGGCCGCCACACACGGCTACTCAAACGGTCGTCATTCCTTCGGATGACGTGCCCAGCCCACTGCCACTTGTCCAATAGTAAATATGGTGGTATATACTCGTACTTTGCTGCGTCGACGGATTGCCCCATTAGGTACATTGCTCGCTGGGCACACGAAATTAAACAAGAAATACAGGAGTGGGCAAAGGCGGATTTAACACTGCAAGGGATTTCTTTTATTGACCTACATACTCGTACTAGCTGTGCCCGCGCTCCGCCCGCTCTCATATTTCACTTCACTGCTAACCTCATGAGCCATTTAGCGTGATAGTAAGTAGCCTATAGTTGATGGGAAGAATCAAGCTATCCGTAGAATTTTGTTTTATTAAAATCGGTTCAGTGGTTCTCGAGTTATAAGCGGACAGACAGACATACACTCAGACACTCAGACACTCAGACAGAAAGCAGACGTTGGATTTTATTATAGGTACAAGCTGTGCCCGCGGCTCCGCCCGCTCTCATATTTCACTTCACTGCTAACCTCATAAGCTATTTAGCGTGATAGTAAGTAGCCTATAGTTGATGGGAAGAATCAAGCTATCCGTAGAATTTTGTTTTATTAAAATCGGTTCAGTGGTTCTCGAGTTATAAGCGGACAGACAGACAGACAGAAAGCAGACGTTGGATTTTATTATAGGTAAGGATAAGGAAGGATAAGGAAGGAAGGAAGGATAAGGAAGGAAAGGATTATGTCGATGTAAATATGGAACATGTATCTGTATATTATGTATGTTTGAGGTAAACTCTGGAATCACTTAACGTGATGCCGTTTGCACCAAGAATGCGCAAAGAGTAGTTCTTTAGGCTCACTATAGGCTAGAGTCTAGCCGCTAGACCATAAATACCATTAGGCTAAATAGCCTTGGGGTTGAGCAGTATCAAAGAAAGCATCGTTTGGTCGGAATTTAGTGTCGTTTGGTAGAAGGGATGATGTTAGATACATTTAATTATACGAGTATATCACATACATTTATCAAATCGCTATAATAATGCTACATACTAGATACACATAATTATAACTAGCTCTTGCTCACGGCTTCGCTCGCGGTAGACTATTCAGTACGGTTTAATAGCAAATTCAAACGCAAATCTCTTCTCTATCTCTATCTCTATGTCTATCTGTATCTGTATCTCTATCTCTATCTCTATATCTCTATATATCTATATCTCTATATCCCTATCTCTATATCTCTATCTCTATATATCTCTATCTCTATCTCTATCTCTATCTCTATCTCTATCTCTATATCTCTATATCTCTATATCTCTATATATCTATATCTCTATCTCTACTCTCTATCTCCACCTCCGCCTCAGCCTCCGCCTCCGCCCCCGCCTCCGCCCCCGCCTCCACCTCCGCCTCCGCCTCCGCCTCCGTCTCTATCTCTTCTCCATCTCTTCTCTATCTCTACCCTCTATCTCTATCTCTATGTCTGTCTTTTTCTCTATCTCTATATAATTATCTCTTCTCTATCTCTTCTCTTCTGTGTCTCTTCTCTATTTTTTTTAATGGAAACTGACCAATCTATTACCTATATTCTTCTATATTCTTATTTAGTATGTTATTATGCCCTATATTTATGTAATATATTATATTACTGTAACTGTATGTATTATGCCTGGCGTCTGCCTGTATGTATACTTTTATTAATTAATTTTCGTTAGTAATGTTTCTTTCATTTTCTCTTCTTTTGTTGCTACCTTTACTTATGTTTTCAATTAAGAAGGTTGACTGGCAGAGATTGCCATAGGTAATAAGTCCGCCTTTTGTAAAATTTATATTTAAGGACAATAAAGGATATTCTATTCTATTCTATTCTATTCTATTCTATTCTATTCTGCACCACTGAGCTATCGAGGCTGACAAGTCATCTAACGCAGTGTTGTCTTTGTCTAACAATTGTGCCCTAGATTCGTTAGCAGGACTATAATATAGTAAACTTTTGCTCCTCAGTTACTTTTATATCCAAAGTTCTATCCCTGTAAGAGATAAGCCCCTCATGTAAATTACTTAACCTAAGAATAACATTTGTTTCGGCAAAAAGTTTTTTGGAGCAATAAAGGTATTTAGTATATCTATCTATCTATTTATCTATCTATCTAACTAATCTACCAGCGTTCGTTGGTTCTGTTAGAAACTGCTTTATAAATTGTATAGTTCTTTCATGTCTCGGCGCTGGTATTTTGGTCTTAATTTTTTTTATTTTTCACTTAAAATTTTTAAATTTTATTATTGACAACTATTAATTGACCATTGACCTTTGACAATTTTTACTTTCTTTATACTTTGACCATAATATTATAATTACTTTTGACAATTTTGCATGTGAAAATAGATTTTATTTCTCAATTTGTACTAAATGTATCTGAATATTTTAATTTAATTTAATTTAATTTATAAAATATAAAAAAGTAATACTAATAACTAAAGAATTAAAACCTACCTAACAAACGTGAAAATAATAGTAATTTTATTAATTTGGTTAAATTTTGCATAGTTAATTTTTGAAACTTTTAATACATCTATGTAATTCAAACCCAAGTTTCAAACCACAAAAAAAATTACGAAGGCTATTTTTTGCTCGATACTAATCACTATCACTATTTATTGTCAATTTACTTATCCTGAGTGTGCATTGTCATCAAATGGATATATGTTTTAAATAAATAAATAAATAACATTAGAAGGCAGGATCCAAAAGATTTCACTAAGAAGGTGAAAAGTTGCAAGGAGTTCACAATCTTCAACCAATGTGATATCTCTTCTCTACTTCTTTTAAAAGGGGACGTCTGTCTGTATCACTGAATTGAGAACTAGGCCTAGTTCTCAATTCAGAGGTCTGTATGTATGTTTGAGGTAAAATCCAGAACCACTGAACAGATTTTAATCCGGTTTGCACCAATGTAAAGAATAGTTCTTGATGGTCAGTATAGGTTATTATATGATCACGCTAAATAGCAACAGGGCTGAGCAGTATCAAAGAAACTATAGTATGAACGGAATATATTGTCAAATAGTAGTTCCGGATGGAGAGGGGAGATAAGGACAGAGGGGAGGGGTGTTAGGGGAGGAGACGAGGTAGGGAAATTGGGGGAGGGTGGGAGGGGAAGCGAGGAAGAAAGAAAGATAGAATATAAGAGAAGCGATCGTTTATTATCATTTTCGTTTAGAGTCTACCGCTAGCCAGCCGCGGGCAAAAGCTAGTGGTTTTATACAGGCTGTTCGGCACATCGACCGACAAAATTTTTTTGAGGTCATTTGCAAGGTTTTGACCTATGGCACCTTTTGTCAGGTGTCACGTAGTATTGAGATACGATTTTTTTCTTTATTTATTAAATTAAATTTAAGTTAAATGTCTAAATGTTTAAATTAAATTTGTTAAATGTCAAGTGTAATGTGTTCGAGTACAATGTCAAAAATAATATTTCATTGAATCAAATGTGATGTTCTACTGAACAAAATGTCACTGAATATACTCGTATATAGCACACACACTGAAAACTTGTTTCGTCATCAGTTTCATTCAGCAGAGGCCTTCAAGAGATAATAGATGTATAGTTGTGCCTTGTGCCTACCTACTGAGGTAGGTGCATTCAGGCTCTGGCCACAATCGTACCGACACAACACAACCAATCACGAGCCCTCCGCTTACAATGATCCACTATCACAACATCACGCTGCTGGTCGGGTGAGCAATTTGTTCTTCTATTCAGGGTATTTTAATATCTAAATCAATGATTTAAATGTTTCTAAAATAATATCTAAATAACCTGCGAAGACTGAAAGAATTAATAAAATATAACACTGTTAGGGTTGTTTTAGTTTATTGACGTTACTTTTTTAGGGTCCCGTTGCGAAATTCTCTGTTGTCTGTCCGTCCGTGCGAAGGTCACTCGCAGATATCTCCGGGTAATAATGTATCGATTTAGATGACTGAAAAAACTCAGAATTTTTGCGCGCATACAGGCGATAGTTTTTTAATAGTTCGGTGAAAAGTAGGTACAGGGTAACCCAAAATGTGAATAAAGAAACTTCGTAAACCATCATCACATTAAAATTGGGCGAGCTTATCCCATTGTACCAGCAGAGGGCAAGTCTGACCCCGCCCTCGTAGAAAAAGTGTTTTTTTATGGAAACGTGCATGGTTGGCTACACCACCTACAACACAAATAACACCTTGGTGAACTAGGTGCCATGCAGTGATTCCATTAGGTCGTGCCGGTTACACTGAACTGGACGGAAAACGCTAACTATTTACATAGCCGCTTGAACCAAGCTTTCATTCAGTGCGGTGGTACCAACCCGGGCGCATTAAATAAACCCTACCATCTAGTAAGGTAATAAGGGAAGATACCTACAGTTTTACGGCACGAGACTTGTAATGCATAACATTGATTTAACTTTTAAATATGTAGATAGGTAGCTAGGCGCCTAATCTCTACATTCAAACATTCCTTCCTTTTTCTATTTATTTAATTGTAATTAATAGTAAATTATATTTAATTTAAAGTTTATTACATTATCAAATAATAATAATATAATTAAATATAGCTTGTAAACTGTCGGAAGAACAGGAGCAACCTAATCTAACTCTATACGAATATAAAAATAAAACCATTGTAGTTTTAAATTAATTTTAATTACTTAAACACTTATTACAATATGTATATAATAACATATATATGCACAATGTACCAAACATTTATTCAGAATTTACTCCTTCGGAACCCTAATAGATACCAGCAAAGACCGACAAAAACGCATCAAAGCGCGCCGACGATCGAAATGATTTCGACGAATCAAATGCGACAAATTAGTTTCTATTTTCAAAACGGACCAATCGCATGAAAAAAGTGTGACGATTCATTTTAGACGATCGATCGCTCGAACGATTTATTCGAATCAAATGAACCCGAACTTGGGAAATGGTTTTCGGTGTGACTATAGGAGAAATTAGGTGATTTGAATTGAAATAAAATTATACCAAGCTATTATAGGATTGATTCGGTTTCTGCTGCCGCTCTCTGTGCTATGGATATCCTTAAATGTACATCACAGCGTTCGCTCAGAATTAAAAGAAAATACCTATAAAATACACAAAAATTCCATTAACTAAAGCCAAGGAGCGAATGAACAAGATATTTTCTGACCAAACGTACGACAAATCCTCATGAGTGCTCTGCCACGCTACCATTGACAAAGAACCATGAACCAGTCCCTAGTTAGATGGAACACAGACGATTTAAATATATTTAACAGCAACTCCACCTCCGCACTACGCGCACTGGGCAGGGATTGCATCCCTTCACGCTGGGCTTACCTCGGATGCGTACCAATCGATTATGCAGATTTATCCTCTACAGAACCGGTAAACTCTGGAACGCTCTCCCTACTCATATCTTTCCCCCCAAGTACAGTCTCGGGTCCTTCAAGAGAGGCGTGAATGGGCACCTGTCAGGCCGGCATGGCATTCGCAACCCCCGCATACGACCGAATGTCCATGGGCGTAGTTAGACACTTTATGGGTGGCTCGGCGCCATATGTCGCGATTTCAATAAAAAAAAAGTTGGAAAACGTGTATAAGTAAATGTACTTGTACCACGGGACTCCACTCCACTATCGAACTGATTATACTGACTACATATTTCTATTACCTACTTGAATAGCTTATTTCTATCGCCAACATGGCACGCAACGCACATGGGATTCGAACCAAAACATTATATTAACGCGAAATCAAACAAAAAATAAATGTAATTAATATAAACGCACCTCACAAAGAGGCCGCCTCGCATTGTGTCAGCTAATAAGAACATCTGACAATCGAAATACATTCAAAATTAGAATGCGAACAATGGAACTCGAGTTGTGCCGACAAACTGTTCGACCGTTATACGGTTATACGTTACCGCCTTGTTAACAAGGACTGTATTGATTGTGAACACTCTTATATTTAGAAGCATAAGGATCAAATTCGTTAATATACGATTCAATCAAACTACCTAAATTGCCTACCTCAGCCAACCTGTTCCATTATTTCATACACAGTACGTTACAAGCTTCGGACTTTTTTTTTTCATTACGTAGGGTTAAATTTCAAGGGGTTTTCTGCTATAATATTATCATAAGTTGTTGCTCTTAGTTTACCTTAAACTATAATTTACGCTGAAACTTAGTAATTAGTATAAATCAGTTAAATCTATGTACCCATAGTCGATGTAGGTATGATGCATGTACTCAACCCGCTCTTTTAATTATATATTTTTTTATTTATATCTAATTTTAAGGTACAATTCCAGGACGAAAATCGTTACACGTGAAAACTTATTGCCGTCCTGCCGTCGCAGATAAATTTTGAAAATTCTCGTAGAATTCATTTACGCCATCACTACTAATCGTATTAGATTCAAATGAATTTTGCAGAGAGCATACAAAATAGGTTGTCACACGAAACGAAACCGCGCTGCTTTTCCGCTGCAAAATATGTTCAATAATATAGGTATTACTATTAGTATTTAATATTTAATAAATGGTATATTAAGTTTGCTCGAGCTTGTTGTTTTAAGGTACTAACACCTTTTTATAAGGTACAAAACTTTATAAGGTATTAATAACAAAACATTGTGACTGGCGAAGTTTGTTTGTCAGTTCTTTTCCGCATTGAATTTAGAACTGGCTGAATTTTCGACATGTCCAAGCGTAGGTTACCTACCTATGGATGAAATTATACAATAAACAATAAAAAATAAGCCGCGTCTCCTGCGCATGTTTTTTCGAAACATTACACAAGAAACATTATACAAAAAAAAATTGTTTTCATATAAATGGCCACGCCCCAATGTTTCGATGTTTCTGTGTAATGTTTCGAAAAAAAAACATTCGCAGGAGACGGGGCTATACACAAGCGGCTCCTGCACAGAATTAGCTCAATAAGTCTACTGAAGATATTCTGATTGCTGTAATTGTGCCATGCTTCTTCAATAAGCTTTCGCGGGAGCGCTACGTTAGATCAATTTTATTGTTGGTATTGCGTCGACATCGTCATTTCGGTGAAATAAATAGGGCAGATGAACTATCACATAATGTCTCTAAAATTATCTCTTACATTTATAATCCGCCCACAAGCTGGGCGATATCACAGATTACTTAATACATAGTTACTTCGTCGGTATCAAAGAGTTTGTATTACGTCGCTGCGCTCCTTTATCCTTTTGCGGATTTTTCCTTTTGCGGATTATAAAGGAGCGCAGCGACGTAATACAAACTCTTTGGTCGGTATATATTTACTTCGGCGATATGCTTGTCGACAAGTCTGGTGACCACGTGCTAGGGCTCATCTTGTTCGGCGAATTAGTCTCGAGATTCCGCCTTTTTAACCAACTTCAAAAAATAATAAAGAAGGAGGTTATCAATTCGACACCTATGTATGTAATATTATTGGAACTGCAATATATTAGGGCTTCCAAACAAATGTACAAAATTTTATAGGTGTATGTATGTTTGTATGTAAATCCTGTATTAACTCGAAACTCTTAATCGGATGAGACCATTATTTTTTATTGGCTTCCATTTACTTCAACTTTGGGAACAGTGCAAGTTTCATCAAAATCGGTTCAGTAGTTTTCAAGATATAAACTGTTAAGTGTGTCGAATGGCCGAATAATTCTATAACAAGACAAGCGATTTCTGTGATTCTTTTTTTTATGTGTGTGATATTACTAATAAGAGTGAAATAGAAAACTGTTTTAAAAAACATTGAACCAACTTTAAAAAACAACTATATAAACTAAAAATAAAAACTATTTGATAATTTAGTTGAAGGCGGTAGGTACCTACAAAAGCACACCGGAAAATTGATAGATAAAGCCCTATTGTGCTTTAAGTCGGTTCAATGTTTTTTAAACAGTTTTTTTTATAGTATGAAATATAAATACAGGTATAAGATAGATAAGTAGGTACTATTTCATATTATTTTGTTTGAGTATTTTGTAAATGTTCGTTGTAGACATGGATTACTTAAAATTTTTGAGAGTTATATCTATTCTTGTTTGATACGAATTGAAAAAATATCAACTTTCTGTACTAACCCCACCGGATATTATTGCGTGTCTTTGTAGCGCGTTAGCCTTCACCAATAAATAAGCCTGGGCGGCGTCGGCGGCGCTGGGGCAGCGCGGGGGGCGAGTGGATAACGAAATTAATTTGCAGCTTTAGGTGGAAGCCCTCGCTACTGTCGGCACTCCACCCGACAATACGTCTTAAGCATAGAGTTATATATTTATTCCACTATGGATATAGAGAAATGTCTTCTGAAAACTTGTAATTATAAATAAAAGTATTTTTGTCATAAATATTATTTTATTTAGCCGAAAAAGGCTTGTGTAAAAACGCTACATTGTTGGTTAGAAATTAATAAGACATACTCGGGCCCACTTGCACCAACACGAATTTAAGATATATACCAGTTTAACTCGTTAAGCTAGCACCCGTTGACTGTGGGAACCGCGTTTAAATCCATAACTCGCTACTTAACTCTAAACTCGTGTTGGTGCAAGTGGGCCTTAGTCCACTAATAGTATAGTCCCTCCATACTATCTTGCATAGCGCATCATACAATACCTAACCTACATACCTAAGCTGCATTTATCTTTCACGTCAAAAGATCGGCTGATATTACTGTCTATAGTGATATGGTAGGGATACGCCCTCGTTTGAAACTCATAGGTTGTAAGCCTGTAGCTGTAGCTCAGTGGTGCGGTCGGTCGACTGTCGGTCGTATCATAAGCACACCTGGGCGCATTCAGTGGATGGATGGGTGACCGCTCGACCGTTGGAGGCTGACCGTGGTTCGGATTCCACGTAAAACTTAGGACAAATCGATCCTGTAAATCCTTTATTTACAGGGTTGCCAACATGTGGAATTCATATATCGTGCTTCCCATAAAAAAAACTGTAGGTTCCTTACCTTCTTACCTTACTAGGTGGTAGGGTTTAACCTGCCAAGGTTGGTGCCACTGCACTGAATGAAAGATCGGTTGAAACGGCTATGTAAATAGTTCGTGTTTTCCGTCCAGGTCATTGTACCTGGAACGACCGAAGTGAAGCACTGACATGGCACCTAGTTCACCAAGATGTTGTGAGCTGACATCCAGGATGTAGTAGGTGATGTAGCCAACCGTGTCAGTATCCATAAAAAAAATAGGTAACTATTTATGTAGTGCGTTGCACCGGAAAAACATTTTAAAGAATAAATTGTTTGGAGTAATAAAGCATTTTTTTTTTTTATGGAAACTGACACGGTTGGCTACATCACCTACAACGTCCGTGATGTCAGCCCATGACACCGGGTGAACTAGGTGCCATGTCAGTGCTTCCCCCTTTGATCGTGCCGGCTAAACTGAACTGGTCGGAAAACACAAACTATTTACATAGCCGTTTAGACCGACGTTTCATTCAGTGCGGTGGTACCAACCCGGGCGGGTTAAACCCAACCACCAAGTAAGATTAGGAGGGAAGGGACCTACAGTTTTACGAGGAATCCGAACCTCGGTCAGCCTCCAACGGTCAGCGGTCACCCATCCAAGTACTGACCGCACCCAGCGTTGCTTAACATTCAATAGCGACAGTTGACTGTCTGCACCACTGAGCTATCGAGGCTGACAATTGGTATGTATGCATTTTTTTAACCACCATCCCATTCAATGAAATAATCCAATTGAATTTTTATTTTTATACCAACCTCCAACGGAACATGAAGTAGGTAATTATGTGAGATTGTTATGGTTTTTATTAAAACAGTCCCAACTTGTACAAAATCAAGAGTCATCCCCGACATAGCTACAGGTGAAAGAATAATCATCAATAAGGGGTGAAGAATGACAAATCAAATGCTAAACTTCCAATGCTTCTTTTTTTAAGAATCGATTTCTGATTGGATTTCTAGAAAAAAAAATATCAATTCAAAAATGGAATTGGATTCGTCGGGTTAGATTTTTCGCTTTAATTTGTTTATCTGCATCCAATATGTGGCGATAAAACCATTAGGAGGACTGAAGTTTGCTGATCGAATTTGGTCATTGTGTACCTGAAGGTACACACTGAGTGTGCTCGCTATAGTTTAACTTGCAATGTTGTTTTATGGTGAATTTTCTTTTTAACCGACTTCAAAAAAAGGAGGAGGTTCTCAATTAGACTGTTTTAAATTTTTTTTTTTATGTTTGTTACCTCAGAACTTTCGACTGGGTGAACCTATTTTGATGATTCTTTTTTATTTGAAAGCTGGTGCATCCCGCGTGGTCCCATTTTAATTTGGTCAAGATTCAAGATCGGATTGGAAAGCGAGGCGGAATCGCGAGGCCGAAGACCGAGCGATTCCGCCGAGTACATTAATAGCAAAAAAATACTAAAAAAACTGTGAAATAAAAAACTATTTAAAAAAATATAAAAACTGCCTTCAAAAATGTATGAAATAAAAAAAAATCTAACCCTAGAGTTGAAGGCGGTGCTAAAGCAAGCATAACCGACCACCTTCAACTCTAGGGTTCGTTTTTTTTTATTTCATACATTTTTGAAGGCGGTTTTTATATTTTTTTAAATTGTTTTTATTTTACCCGAATTGGGTGGTTGTGCTCAAGGTCGGAGCTTCAGGCGCGGCCATTTTCACCCGTGAGCACGTGACAGTCCGGCTTGTCGCTGATGACAGGCGAATTGAAAATTCCGTACCTATATAACCCGACAATATTACTAGGTGGAAGAGTTTAACCCGCCCGGGTTGGTACCACCGCACTGAATGAAAGGTCGGTCCAAACGGCTATGTAAATAGTTTGTGTTTTCCGTCCAGTTCAGTGTAGCCGGCACGACCGAAGGGAAGCGCTGACGTGGCACCAAGTTCACCCGGTGTTATGGGCTTATCATTATCACGGATGTTGTAGGTGATGTAGCCATCCGTGTCAGTTTCCATATAGGTCATAGTCGCTGTATGATGCGCGACGGCGCCGGTGGCCGGCGGTGAAGCCTCCAACAAGAGCGATAGTTGACGGATATTACGAGCTGTGATTGTGAATCGGCGCGACGCTGTGGACAGCGGCGCAGCGTGAAGCCGCGTCGCTGCATGTAGCCCGCGGCGGCAGTTGCGATGTCACATTGTTAGTTAGTCCCAACGGACATTCGATGAAAACGTTGCCGCTCTCAAAATGCATTTGGCAATCGCAATCGACAGTATTGAAACCCTACAAAAATTCGAATCAGTTTATTTTTGCTAAAATTTTTTTTTTATGTAATCCGGTATGCGTGGCTGAGTTGGAGGGGCCAAAGCGCATGCTCCGACCAGCCAATATCACCTCCGAGAAGGTAGGTGCCATACCGGAGACTTCCCTGGATTGCTGGCTATACTGGACTAGAGGAGAACACAACCGAGGCTGCTATGCGGCCATCTTACATGCAGTACGGTGGTACCAACCCAGTCGGCTACAATTTGAGCCTACCACCTAGTAAAGGGCAAGGGAAGGCACTTAAGAGAGTATAACGGCTTGTGCTCACCGGGGCACAGAGAACTTCCCTAGAACTGACGAGACTGCAGTAGGTTCAAGTATTATTTGACAAGTTTTAATAAACGCTAGACTTTGTGTAATTACGTCACTTGGCGACTAAGGGATATGACTCCCTTCTTCAGTCGCGACTCCTGGTCCTGAATATTGGGTTGGCTCTGGCTCAGGAATTATTTTTTTCATAATTTCATAACTTAGGTACCTACGCGTTAATTTATTTCTACAACAATGAGTTCAAAAACTGAAAGACGATTACGGTATAGATAGTTTATAATATTTAGTTTAAATGATTTATTTTTCTCACTTACGATTAATTTGTCTGTAGATAGGTACCTACTGGTTGTGTCAAAGCACAGTCGAGTTGCAGCCGACAATAGCGACGTCTCCTCTGGCACGACGACGACGAGACAGGCATACAAGCTTGAATTGTTACATTTTATTTGTACACTCGTTTGTACATGAAGTCCACTCTTCGTTCCCAAGACAAGAAATTTTCGATGACTCGATCGTGAAAATCTTCTTTCTTCCTCAATTTTCTTAGCAACTCCTTTTCCACAGATAAGAGTGCGAAATTACTGAGCCTCTCTTATCCTTGAGTGCTCCGTAGATAGCTCGGTAGGAGTTTGCCATTATAATTACCAATAAATCACTTTAATTTACAACACTGCACAGGATTCATCCATACAAAGTCCATACCTACATAACGGAATATATGCAGCTATCAACTCGCGACCGCGAGCCAATGCGCACACACACGCGCACACAACACACCTAGCCTAGCTCGCTATAATAGTCGCATCGCATCGCACGTCGCACAGCACAAGAATACTCGTCGTGTGGTCGCAGCGCGCACACACCCACACACGCAACACACACACCTAGCTCGCTCGCTAGTCGCTCTACTCGCTACCGCGTCACTAAATGCACTCCCGCTGCGCCAACTCGAAAGGCTGAGCAGCGTGCCTGCGCGGGACGGGGGGGGGGGGGGGGGGGAACATTCGGCCGCTTCTGCCTTGTATGGAATACGATGGCGCTTCAAAATGTAGCCAACCGGCCAATGAATGCCTTGATGTGTCGTCATTCGTCGTCGCCCGCGTTTGACGCGCGCGAAATTTCAAATTATGTAACGGGTACGGGATTGACGTTTTATCTTATTAATCGTGGGTTGATATAAATAATTTAACTCCGATATTTTTTCACATTTATTTTAGCTTGATACTTCTGTAGTAATGGTGTCATTCATTTTATTTGGTTTGGCGGCGCCAACCTCGCCAACTGAAAGGAGTCGCTACTAGGTGGTAGGGTTTACCCGCCCGGGTTGTTACCACCGCACTGAATGAAAGGTCGGTCGAAACGGCTATGTAAATAGTTTGTGTTTTCCGTCCAGTTCAGTGTAGCCGGCACGACCGAAGGGAAGCACTGACGTGGCACCAAGTTCATCCGGTGTTATGGGCTGACATCACGGATGTTGTAGGTGATGTAGCCAACCGTGTCAGTTTCCTTAAAAAAAAAAAATATTACACGAACAAATTTAGCCCGACCCTCTGATCAGAGGGCGTACAAATAAGTATTAAATTAAAATAAATAACGCGATTATTGTAGCACTGCGCACAATGTCTCGGCGGGACGCCGCGCCGCGGCGCCGCGGCGAGGTGGAGGGTAGGAGCGGGAGTGGGAGGGGGGTGAAGGGTCACCGACAGATGTGTGACCCGTGCCGCTGAGGGGCGCCACTGCGCCACTCTTCACTCAACACTCAACACTGCTGGATGAGTTTTAATAAGTACATAAAATTCACCTGTAGTGTGCGTAAAGGGTTTGATTAATGCCAATTCTTTCATAAATTTTCTTTCCATTTCACAAATAAGTATATACAGTACCCAACAGTGAATATGCCTTCATCGAGTTCCATTCTGCACAACTAGTTGATCAGTCACGTTAAACTGTAGGTCCCTTCCCTTCTTGCCTTACTACCTAGGTGGTAGGGTTTATCCCGGACGGGTTGATACCACCGCACTGAGCGAAATGTCGGTCGAAACGGCTATGTAAATAGTTCGTGTTTTCCGTCCAGTTCAGTGTAGTCGACATGAAATGAAGGGAAGCACTGACATGGCACCTAGTTCACCCGGTGTTATGGGCTGACATGACGGATGTTGTAGGTGATGTATCCAACCGTGTCACTTTCCATAAAAAAAACATATCAGTTTAGTTGGTCGGAGTGGAAAGCCTGTAATTAACATCGAGTTTTAGAAAGAGACAATCGGGCTGTAGAGCGTCGTCCCTGTCGCACAGAGACGTGCGAGTTCGTGCGACAGGGACGACACTCTACAACCGGATTGTCTCTTTCTAAAGCCCGATGTTCATTATTTACTGCCAGGTACTGTAGATCTATGTTTTATGGACCCTGATATGGTTGGCTACGTCACTTGGTATACCTACCCTACTTTATGTAATCCGGTATGGGTGGCTGAGTCCGAGAGGCCAGAGCACATGCTCCGACCGGCCAATATCACCTCCGAAAAATTGCCATGCCGGAGACTTCTCTTTAGATGGCTGGCTATACTGGTCTAGAGAGCACTGCTGAGACTGCTGTGCAGCCATCTTACGTGGTATCCAATCCACCCAGTCTGCTATTTGAGCCTAGCTCCTAGTAATATAGTATAATATATTCGGTCGAGACGACGACCGTTGGAGTAACCGTGTCCTACACTGGCGACCGTGGACAGGAAAACGGAGTGTGGGAAGACCACCCGCTAGGTGGGACGACGACATCAAGTACGTCGGCGGAAAGCAGTGGTTCCGTACCGCTGAAGGCCGGGAGGACTGGAGGAAAATTGGAGAGGCGTATGTCCAGCAGTGGACGCTTACACGCTGACTGACTGACTGACTGACTGACTGACTGACTGACCTAGTAATGGCAAGGGAACTGGGCAATGGCCTGTAGAGGAACTGGAATATTTTTAATTAAGTGCGGTGTGGTACTTATTCAGTTGCCCGGGCAAGTTTCATCATACCACCCAGCAATGTTTACTACAGTAAACAGTACAATAAATCACAGTTTATTTTCTCCGAATCTAGTAGACAAAAACAAGTTGAAATTTGTTACACAAATAGAGTTCGATGACCCAATCTTGGACGTATAGCGTAAATGAACGAGTTTCCACTTTGGGGATCAAATTGGAAAATTCAAATAAACACTTTTTTTTTAATTGCATCATGTGACATAAGTATCAATGATAAGGGCTCGTTATAAGGAATAGAAATATATTTTTTTATGATTTTAAATTGCATATTTTAATGTAAAAATGCATATGTAAGTTAGGTATTCATAGTATTGATTTTTCTTTTATTTTACCTATTTTACTTTATTTTCCCATTTAATCTAATTTTGCTTTTAATTTCAAAATTACATCGATTCATTACAAGTAATGAATCGAATTTCGCGTCGCGGTCCTCGAACCTATGGTTATACTAACCTACAGACTTAAGAAAATTTAATTTAATTTTTTTTTATGGAAACTGACACGGTTGGCTACATCACCTACAACATCCGTGATGTCAGCTCATAACACCGGGTGAACTAGGAGTGTGATGAATCACAACCTACCTCAATGAAAATAGCTAGCAATAGGACGTATGAAGGCTGGCTGGTAAAATGTTATAAGGCGTAGGAGTTAGTTTAGCGCCTGGGTAGTGAGTATAGCAAAGAGACCGCGTTGCGTATAAATCGTAGCGGGTGGCATGTAGTCAGGCGCAGATAATACAACTTGCATACATTTTGAACAGGAATAGCTAGCAACACCGTATAAGCGACAGATGATGATAGATAAGTATTATACGTCGGCATGCAGTAAGATATAGGACGAATTGACTGTATTACATCTACTTTTGTGAATTCGTAGCATTTTTCAGAGATTAGTTACTGAAGGTTTTAGGGAAATATGGAACGCATTTTTAAGGAAAATTGCTTCAGGCATTGTGATTGGTCGACCAATGGGAGACGCGGAAATGATGTTAGGGATGATTTCCGATTGGTCATGGGGGTAAGAGTGGGAGTAAGAAAGCGAGGCTATTTAAGGGCGTGTAACACGGTAGGAGCACTTTTGTCTGCAGCTGCGAGCCTCGAAGGAACAACTTGCCTGAGCCCCGGTCATCGCTAAGTCGCATCGAGCGCCATTGCTTTTCGGCATCAACGTTTCGGTGAGTCTCGGACGCCGCGCGATATTTTGGAGTTTTCTAGTTGCAATTCGACCAGTTCTATTAAATTGCATTGTCTTGAAGTCTTCTTTTGGTGGCTGGGCTAGTTTTGGAAACAATACTGGCTTTTCAGAAATTATTTGCTAGTATTAGGGATGTGAAATATTTTTATATGGACCATCATTGGAGCACTGTGTGGGATGCTAGCTATGCTGAAATATGCATACATGCATACTATTACAGGGCTCTTTTCCCTTTTGGAGCACTGGGTGAGGGAGCGGGTACGCTGAAATATAACGCTAGCTATGCTGAATAAGCATACACGCTTGTTCGCACAAGATTCAGTTCATTCTCTATGATATCACGAGAAAATGCCTCGTGGTAAGAAGACGTAACATAAGGTCGAAGAGCAACTGGAATTCTGGCTAAACTATCAAATTATAACGTGGGTAGTTAGGTTCTTCAAACACTAAATTCATATTGGTAGGTTAGCCATGTAGCTGTGTGAATTAATTCTCCTTAGTTCTGCAAGGGAGAGAGGGTTCGCTTCGTGGGAATGAGTAGTATCATAGTGTGTAGTATTTAGTGAGGTAGGTACTAGGAAGGCCAGGTAGGTACCCCTCAGTAATTCTCCTTAATCCTGCTAGGCCGTGGGGACCTTTTCATTTTATTAGTATTAAAGTCATATGGTAGGTTAGCCATGTAGCTGTGTGAATTAATTCTCCTTAATTATGCAAGGGAGAGAGGGTTCACTTCGTGAGAACGAGTAGTACCATAGTGTGTAGTATTTAGTGAGGTTAGGTACTAGGAAGACCAGGTAAATACCCCACAGTGGTTCTCCTTAGTCCTGCTAGGGGGGAGAGGTCCAAATTGTTATGATCTGTTAGAGCGATACCTATTCTATCTGGCGAAGGGGTGGCGGTACTCTAAGGACCGGTGCAAGCTGAGCTGACCGTCTGAGGAGGAAACCTGTGGTAGCCTTCTTTCGATAGGCGGAGCCCGTCGGACGAAGTACCACGAGGTTAGGATAGGGACCACACACACACTTACACACACACGCACGCCTTTAGGATTTGGGGTCCGTAGGGGCCCTAAATCATCCACATTACACCACGAGTTTCATTTTAAATCTCTTCCTAAGAGAAACAGTTTCTTCACAGGATAGGAATCAAAGGGGGCCATTAGGTATACAAAATAGAGCTGCTGGTAGTAAAGCAGCCCTATATGGATGATGGCCACTGTGAGGAGCGTGGAGAGCCCGGGTGAGGAAACCCGGACTCGTGGAGCTCCTTACTTCCCCTTCGGGGGAAATTGTTTGAATAATATGAAAATTACTGGTTAACACAATTTCTGGGAGGAGAGAACACAGACAATTACAATGTGAGGGAAGAGACACAGTAATATAGGAGAGGCGGACTTAGGCAGAAAATTTCATATGTAGTTAGAATATTATTCGAAGAACAAAGGTTAGGATAGAAAGCTAGGGATTGAGTTAGTACTCTGGGTTATACGGTTACACAACGCTTCCTCGAAGAGAGGAAGATACAGGGTCCATCTACACTTAATTCAGTGTATACGTATGTATACATTGCTTGAGTTTACCTAGAGATCACTTGAATGCTAAACGCAGGCCATGTTTTATTTTAGAGGTTACTCGCGGAAGCGTGGAATTTCGGAATAATTATTCGACAACACCTATCGGGTGAAGTATAAATACGAAATATACTTTGGTGGGAGGCTAGTTCGTCGCAGTGGTGCCTAAGACCAGGATAGTTCTTCTCTAAATCTAGGATACCTAGGGTTCAAAAAAAAAAAAAAAAAAAGATTGGAAATTTTTTTTTATTAAATAAAAGGAAAAATTGAATAACAATCTAGTACGTTGAAGTGGAGCCTTAAGACCAGGCTAGATTCTATCCAAATCTAGGATACCTAGGGTTCAGGAAAAAAAAATGGAAGAAAAATGTAGTTCGTTGCGGTTTAGGCAGTAGTTCAGGACAATAATATGGGTCTTATATACTCAAAAGCGATAGGAAAAAATCCAACTCATAGGGAGTAGCGATATAAGTAAACAACGTTTAGGAAGTGATACCGGGAAAGTGATTAAGTGTGGAATTCGGTGAGGAAATGCGTGAAAAGTTGTTCGTGGAACGCGGTGCTGACTGGCAGTTTCGCGAGAGAAGAGATTTGGACTCCCGCTTACGAGGCGGGAGGTTTCGCCGCTTGAAGCTGAGAGTGAGTACATATTTCATTTTCCGGCGCGAGTGCAGTCTGTGTACAATTAGTTAATTTACAGAAATATTGTCTACAATTTGCCGACAATGTTGCTAGAAAACCGATTTTAACGTGAACAAATTGTCACCAGAAAGTCGACTAGAGATTCATCTTTGAGTTCGTAAAAGAAAATTGCTTACATTTCCTTCTAGGAAGTTCATTATCATTGTTCTGCGGACAACTAGAAATATTTAAGTGAAAACCAATTTTGACCAATGGGATGTGAGCGCCGGTGCGGTATGGCGTTCGCTATTGGCTAAAATGAGCAGCGCCGTGATAGAAAAAAAAAACTGTTTGCACGAAGAATGTAGTCGGGTTGAGAGGTGATAGACTAAACAAAGTGGAAGTTAGGGGAATGGTATGTATGAATGGTGTGAGGCATATTTCTAAGCGGAATGTTAGCAATTTCGTAGAAGTAAGGTGGGGCCAAAGGGAAATATTTTATCCAGAGATTGTGAAACTAAAATCAATAATTTATTCCGGGTACACCGAGATATAGCAGGAAGAGGAAAAATTTTTTTATATGGGTTATCGGAAAAATTGTGCTATAAGCCTAAAAGCCAATTAATTAAGAATCCTAGAATGAGCTAAAATCAACAATATTGTAGTAAGAATATTCTATGAAAACCTTAGTTGTAAAATTGGATAGCCATTCTACTTAAGTTAAGGCACGCCAACTGAGCGCGGAGGGCTTCATACCTAAAACACGGAAGTTAGGTTCGAAAATAATTTCGTATTGTGTAATAATTAGGTACGCTCGCGCGCGAAATAGTTTATCGGGGCCAGTTTGAGGTCAATAAAGGGAATTTTCTAGTTGTTTTTGTGGAAAAGAAGTTAGTTGGGGTGTAAGCTTCCTTTGTAAAATAAAAAAGCCGTAAAATATGTGTGTTTGAAAAGAGTGGTTATGTTTGACCGGGTTCCAACAGACTCATTTAATTTTGGTTGAGATTGTCGCCGAGGAATAAAAAGATTCGAATCTTTATTTCATTTTAGAGGAATGCGAGAAGAACGAAACATAGCATTTTGAAAATGTATATTGGATGTTTAGTAAATAATTTGTGTAGTAGTGATAAGGTGTGAATTTTAGGCTCCATAGTAGGTATTTCGCGAATTAGTAGCGAGCGAAGGTATGGCACTTACTAGTAGGTGATGGTAGGTTAAGGTTAGGGGATCCCAGTTAATTGATGTGACTAATTAGGTGCCATGTACAAGTGAAGGTTAGTTGTAAAGTTGTGTTTAGGTCTGACTTTGCGTGTGTGGGCGATATGGTACTTACTAGATTAGGTTAGTGGTAAACAAAGGTCATGGTGTACAAGTTGACCAGTGGAAGTAATTAGGTGCCATGTACAATGTTGGTTAGGTCGTGAGGTTGAGTCTTGGTCAGATTTTTGTGTGTGTGTGGCGAATAGAGGCTCTTAGTAAACATGCCGATTACGTGGCTCATTTCGAGTGAGTGGTTTTGGGCTTGAATGTAGTGTTTGTTTATTGATAGGGAATGGATTATTAAGTTTGTTTATTTTGGAGCTGATTGGCTGGTATGAGGAATGGGGGTTCCAGTTGCTCGAGGAATGCGGGCTATGTATGGGATTAAAACGGTTAGGAGGGAGCAAGTGCCATGTCGGAGAACGTACCGGTCGAGATATTGAATTTTGATCGGTCATGCTTGATTGTTGTCCCTGCGTAATGTGGAAGGAATGGATTATAAAGAGTATAGGAATTAGGTGCCATGACAGAGGTCCAGGTTTCGATTTTAGGTTGCGGTCGTATGTATAGGTGTCAAAAGGTGAGAAGGCCAGTTGGTGAGTGTTGGTGCGGTTGGAGGTCGAATTAAGCCTGTCGATTTGTGATCCATATCGAGTGAGTGGTTTTAGATTTGCCCATAAATGTGTTTGTTTAATTAATTAGACTAATTTATAACTAATATTTTATACATGTGTACATGTTGCACGCGTTGAAAGAAAACAGTCGGGGTGGGCGGAGTGATTGGTGTTGTGCGGCGGGAGCTCTGGTGAATTGCAGCACAACGCCGGTCACCACGTGTTGCAAATTATTTTATACCTAAGTTTGGTTATTGTGCGGGATTCAAAGTTGTCAGGGGTTTCTAACTTTTCTAAAGGGAAGTGTCAGGGGTTACAAACCTTTTTTCAAATTTATAGGTCAGGGATTTTAAACCTTTTTCAGATACATATATAAGCACTTTCCAAACCTTTAGGTTTGGTAAGTGTCATGCCTTTCGAATTCATGATATGTCGGAGGTTTTAAACATTTTACAAGGGCACGATAAGTCAGGGGTTTCCAAGCCTTTCAACTTTGGAAAAGAGTTGTGGTTCTTAGAACATTTTGAATTTCGGAATGATTCAGAGGTCTAGACTTTCGATATATTTTCGAATTGATGATATATCAGGGGTTCTCAACCTTTTCCAAATTTAGGTTGTGTTAGGAATTGTAAGTTTTTTTGAGTTCTAATTAAGTCAGGGGTTCTCAAACTTTTCCAAATTTAGGTTGTAGCAGGGGTTTCAAACCTTTTCGAATCCATGATATATCAGGGGTTCTCAACCTTTTCCAAATTTAGGTTGTGTTAGGGATTGTAAGCCTTTTTAAATTCATGATAAGTCAGGGGTGTTCAAACTTTCGAAATTCAGGTTGTGTTAGGGATTGTAAGCCTTTTCAAGTTCATGATAAGTCAGGGGTGCTCAAACTTTTCGAAATTTAGGATGTGTTAGGGATTTCGAACCATTTCAAATTCATGACATGTCAGGGGTTATCAACTTTATTTACTTAATATTTTCGAATTCAGGGGTTCCCAACGTCCCAAATATTTTGAATTTAGCGGTTCCCAAGTTTGAAAATTATTTTAAAATTTTAAACATCTTAGGGTTCTCAACGTTAGAGAAATATTTTTTTCTTCAGGATATTTAAGGGAGGTCTTAGCTTCCAAAAAAATATTTGACTTAGCGGTTCTTAAATTTTGAAAAATATTTTCAAAGTTTGAATTTTTTAGGTTTCTCAATTTTTGATAAATATTTTATTTTTCCTCAGGATATTTAAGGGAGGTCTTAACTTCCAAAATATTTTGAACTTAGCTGTTCTTAATTTTCAAAAATAATTCCAAATTTTAAATTATTTTGGGTTCCCAATTTTTGAAAAATACTTTATTTTCCTCAGGATATTTAAGGGAGGTCTTAACTTTCAAACATATTTGCACTTAGCGGTTCTTAATTTTCAAAAATATTTTCAAATTTTGAAATTCTAGGGTCTCAACTTTAGAAAAATATTTTTTTTCCTTAGGATATTTAAGGGAGGTCTCAGCTTCCAAAAATATTTTGAACTTAGCGGTTCTTAATTTCAAAAATATTTTCAAATTTTGAAATTCTAAGGTCTCAACTTTAGAAAAATATTTTATTTTTCCTTAGGATATTTAAGGGAGGTCTTAACTTCCAAACATATTTGCACTTAGCGGTTCTTAATTTTCAAAAATATTTTCAAATTTTGAAATTCTAGGGTCTCAACTTTAGAAAAATATTTTATTTTTCCTTAGGATATTTAAGGGAGGTCTTAACTTTCAAACATATTTGAACTTAGCGGTTCTTAATTTTCAAAATATTTTCAAATTTTGAAAGTCTAGGGTTCTCAACTTTAGAAAAATATTTTATTTTTCCTCAGGATATTTAATGGAGGTCTTAACTTCCAAAATATTTTGAACTTAGCGGTTCTAATTTTCAAAAGTATTTCCAAATTTTTAATTATTTAGGGTCTCAACTTTTGAAAAATATTTTATTTTTCCTTAGGATATTTAAGGGAGGTGTTAACTTCCAAAAATATCTGAACTTACCGGTTCTTAATTTTCAAAAATATTTTGGAATTTTAAATATTTTAGGGTTCTCAATTTTTGAAAAATATTTTATTTTTCGTCAGGATATTTAAGGGAGGTCTTAACTTCCAAAAATATTCTGAACTTAGCGGTTCTTAATTTTCAAAAATATTTTCAAATTTTGAATTTTTAGGGTCTCAACTTTAGAAAAATATTTTTTCCTCAGGATATTTAAGGAAGGTCTTAACTTCCAAACATATTTGAACTTAGCGGTTCTTAATTTTCAAAAATATTTTCAAATTTTAAATTTCTAGGGTATCAACTTTAGAAAAATATTTTATTTTTCCTCAGGATATTTAATGGAGGTCTTAACTTCCAAAATATTTTGAACTTAGCGGTTCTAATTTTCAAAAGTATTTCCAAATTTTTAATTATTTAGGGTCTCAACTTTAGAAAAATATTTTTTTTCCCCAGGATATTTAAGGGAGGTCTTAACTTCCAAACATATTTGAACTTAGCGGTTCTTAATTTTCAAAAATATTTTCAAATTTTGAATTTTTAGGGTCTCAACTTTAGGAAAATATTTTTTCCTCAGGATATTTAAGGGAGGTCTTAACTTCCAAACATATTTGAACTTAGCGGTTCTTAATTTTCAAAAATATTTTCAAATTTTAAATTTCTAGGGTCTCAACTTTAGAAAAATATTTTATTTTTCCTCAGGATATTTAATGGAGGTCTTAACTTCCAAAATATTTTGAACTTAGCGGTTCTAATTTTCAAAAGTATTTCCAAATTTTTAATTATTTAGGGTCTCAACTTTAGAAAAATATTTTTTTCTCAGGATATTTAAGGGAGGTCTTAACTTCCAAACATATTTGAACTTAGCGGTTCTTATTTTTGAAAAATATTTTTAAATTTTAAACATCTTAGGGTTCTCAATTTTTGAAAAATATTTTATTTTTCCTCAGGATATTTAAGGGAGGTCTGAACTTCCAAAAACATTTGAACTTTAACGGTTCTTAATTTTCAAAATTATTTTCATATCTTGAATGTTTAGGGTTCTCAAATTTAAAAAAATACTTTCATTTTCCAGATTATTAAGGGAGGGTTCAAATTCCAAATATTTTGGATTAACCGGTCCTCAGACTTTCAAGAATATTGCCAAATTTGGAATGGTGTAGGGTTCTCGACTTTAGAAATATTTTAATTTTAGGAATGTTTAGGGAGGAGTCCGACTTTCAATATGTTTTGAGTTCAGGAGTTCTCAACTTTCAAAGTGTTTCGGACTTTGAATATTTCAGGGATCTGTACGTTAGAGATGCTTTTATTCTTTTGGAATGTAAGGGAAGTGTGTTATGAAGATTGCACTTAACGCGAATCAAGAACACGGTAATGGGCTATTAGAGATATTGTAAGTAATTATAAATTTATACCGTGCAGCGCTGTCACTCGATGCTGGCAGGAGTGAACGAATTCGCTATTCGTTTAATGTCCACGATTAAAAAGGGAAGAAAAAAAAAGGAGAAACTTTATTCTAATGAACACCAATACACACGGTCAAACAAAATATCAAATATTGCGTGTTTATAGGGTGTGTGTATACAGGTTCAACTCGAGGTTTGATTATTGGATAGACTATCATGAATTGGATGTGATTCAATGTGCTAATTATTAGTTATTTTTAGTAATTTACTTTCTTATCTTTGAACTTCTGCTCTTGCATAGAGGACATTTTTCCTCACAAGCGCAGGCATGTCTGTTCGCGTGCACGAATGATACTTGCATACTTAGGGATCGTGAATACATTGGTGTTTGGGTGCGTGGGCGCATATTTAATTTTTTACTTACATATCTACTTGAGTGTCTATAGATACCTAATTGCGTGCGTACATGCGTGGATGCGTGCAGGCGTTCGTGCGCATATGTAATTGTGTGCGTACTTGCTGATTGGTATGACTATGCTTGCGTATCCGTGCGTACATGCATATTACGTGGTTACCTGCGTCGGTAGGGATTGATGTGGATGCGCGGGGACAGGCTTCGAACCCCGGACTGCGGGTGGTTCGTCACTCTTCGGTTTATGATCTGGCTACGTATTTGTGAGTGAGCTGAGTACATCTTAATATTATCCTACTGAAAAAAATGAGTAAGAAGAGAAACGAAAAAAAATTTACCAAAAGAATAACAAAAGGTAAGTGTATCTCGCAATATTATATTTTAAAATGATAGAACAGGGACTTATAGTTAAATAAGATGCTGATGAAATATTTTGCTACTACTCTCAACCAT
Organism: Nematopogon swammerdamellus; assembly: GCA_946902875.1. Lineage (NCBI taxonomy): Eukaryota > Metazoa > Arthropoda > Insecta > Lepidoptera > Adelidae > Nematopogon > Nematopogon swammerdamellus. Next base: position 22,062,986 of record OX336336.1, read on the forward strand.
CCAGGGATTGACAGGAAGAAATTCCTATAATGGGATAAGTCCGCCTTTACGCCTCAGATAAATTATGTGCCGTGCATGTTTCTGTGAGATGTGTCCGAACGGTTGGGAATTATTATTTATCTATTTATGTTAAATAATTTATTTTCATGAATGAATACTAAACCACATATTTACATAGACTAATCACGTGTTTATAGGGTGTATACTTACATGGACTTAAATATATATATATTTTTTTAAATATCAATTCTATAATTAATTATTAGACCAAATAAGAGGTAGAGGATTTGAATATTGTTTTAATTATGATTTTTCCTTTTCAGGAAAATACTTATTCGTCTTTGAATAAATAGGTACTTGAGTGCGGTTAATGTTAACGTTTTATTTATAGTGGGGTTTACATAAGTCTACGCATACCAAAATCAACGAATATTCTTCGATGCACATACGGATTGCAATATTGCAGGGCAATATTGCATTATTATTAATTTGTAATCAAGATTGAAAAAAAAAAAAATATACGAATTAAACTTGGCGTTTTATTAGGTACACTGGACCATTTAAACGGTGCCCTGTATCTATTCTTATTAGAAGGTCCTATTGTCTCATATTATGATCGAACAGGTGGTAAAATGTTTCAAGTTATATAAAATTACTTATAAAATAAGAATCTGGTTTTATTGTTCGGGTTGTGTGAAGCAGAATACTGTTCCACACATCGCCTTGACATTGCGGGGTATTTTATAAGTATCTTAAACTGTTTAAAGTATTGTACGTCGGGTTGATAAATGCTGTATGAGTTGACGAGTGTGGTGTAAAAAGGTTTTATCATCGTGCTAGCTGAAGGCGGGTAATGTTGAGCGGATCTTTATGCATTTGTTTTGAGTGGTGAGTTATTTAGGAGAGGTTGGGGAAGATACATTAATTTTATGAGAGGATGAGCAATGGAGGCTACGACGAATCTGGCGGGCGAACGGTGAGTCTTCAACAATCGTACTAACCTTTATGTTATGCATGTATACTATTATTTAGAACGCGGAATTTGGAAGGCGAAGAATTGGGAGAAGTTTGGTTTGACGTACAGTAGAGATTTCCTATTTATCTGGTAACTGAAAGGACGACTCCTTTACGGCGTACGCGCATCATATTGTGCCGTAACAAGAGCATACTTGTTGTCTTTAGGGTTTCGGAATGCATATGTTTAAGCGGGCGAGAAAATGGAATAGGTTAAAATTAGATAGAAAATAAAATAAATGTTATAGAATAAAATAGGTATGGTAATGATCAAAGATAAAAACTACCTTCTTATCGCAGTCTTAAGGGGGAATGCGAATCTGTACGTGTAGAACATAGGTTTAGGGGCCGTGATCGTCTAGTTGGTAGGACCCTACGTTGTTAGGTTAGTATTGCTACAGTGCGATACTGTTTAACTTAGAGCAGTAGTAGAATGATTTATTCACTATTCACTACTGAAATTTCAGAATTGAAACTGATTAAGTTTGGTAAAATCCGGTAAGGTGGTACGCTTTGACTGGGTTTGGTAAAATTCGGTAAGTTTGGTATGAGATGTCACAATTTAGTAAAATCGAGTACATGAAGATAGATGTGGAGAAGGTAACGTTTGGTCTACTGAACCGATTGGTCATAGGTAATGGCGTAGGAATTTGGTGAGAGTAGATGCAACATAACAAGGATAAATAAGCAGGAACAAAGGGAGCAGGAACCTGAGTAAGGAATGCCGGGTGGTAACGAAGGAGTGAGCGATAATAGAGCAGTAAGGTTAGGTTAGAGGTTAGCCCCATGGGATTACAAAGCCACGTAGTTGTCATAGGATAGGATGGAGTCCGGCGGGCGAGGTAAGATACTAGGTAGGTTGTTTTTCGTATGTGCAATATAGGAAGGGAACACATTAGAGAACGATAAATATTTTTTTGGACGAGCTATAGAGTAAACATAGTTTGGCGGGCGTACTACTTGGGTTGTTACGCAGATAGAATATAGTAAAATAGGATAAGAGAGGAGTTTGGAATAAAGGTTATAGTAAAATATTACTATTGATGGGGTTCCGTCCAAAGGGTACTATAGGAAGGGGTAAGGTGAGGAAATTTTAACGGTAGGGTTCCGTCCACCTGGTACAAGAGGAGTAGGTAGAAGGGAGTCTTGAGCGACAGACTAGGGATTGGGGTCATGGTTTATATAGGGATAGATAGAGCGTGTACGAAGGATATTTCGGATAAAATATCGGTTAAAGCGGTTAGTTAATACGGTGCGTTCATAGGTTAATCACGGATTATACACAGTCGGGCGGGCGGATATATCAGAATAAAATAAAAATATTTCCCAGCGAATTAAATGTGTAAAACCAAATCTACACCTTCGGTCTTCCTTCGGTCCACAAAATGGCACTAAGCATAACCGACTTTATGCTCCTATTCATATCCATAAGTACGTAATTCGGGCATCACAAATCAAAGCAACAACGTTATACATTTTTCGTTTGAGTTCAGTACGTGTCCTGTCAACTTGTATCGTTGAAAAGCGGCCAAGTGCGTGTCGGGCCACGCGCAGTGTAGGGTTCCATAGTTGCGGAACCCTATCAAAATAAATTATTTGATTATTTGTATAATTTTGTAGGGGAAATAAATTAATGTTAATTTGAAAAGTTCTTAACAGTGAAATGATGGCTGTCGTCCGTACATTTTATAAGTTGGACGACTATTACTCGTCAACCTGTACAGCCTACTTAGCTGTGATAGTTTTTCTTTTAATTTCGATATATATACTACTGCTGTGAATTTTTTCACATATCTAATAACAACCGTTTAGCTCGCAGGGGGGGGGGGGACACTTGACTCTAACAAAAATTAGCACTTCAAAGCTTAATAATTCGCAAACGGATACCTAAATCGAAAAATGTTTTTTCACAAACCCGCAATATTTTCAAAAGACCTATCCAACGACAACCCACACGATGAGGTAGACGTGAAAAAAAAAATTCATCCCTACTTTACGTGTAGGGGAGGTACCCTAAAAAAAATTATTTCAAAATTTTTATTTTACCACTTTGTCGGCGTTATTAATATGTATACCCATACCAACTTACAACTTTCTAGTACTAAGGGTCTCTGAGCTAAGCCGCGGACAGACAGACGGACGGACAGACGGACGGACATGGCGAAACTATAAGGGTTCCTTGTCGACTACGGAACCCTAAAAATTGGTAATTAGGGCGTCGAACGTAGCCGCGGATCGTGTGTAGGTTGGCGAGTGAAATTATGCTGTCCTGAAGTAAGGACGAGTTAGGAGGTACAATTGTAGATATAGATTCTTAGTATTATTCTAGGGTTAATTAAAGGACGGAAACAGTAGAGACTATAGCATATAGCTAGGAAATAGAAAGCTCTAACGAATAATACCCGCTACGGATAAATAGGAATAAAATCCTGTTCGGCGTGGGGGAGTTGAGTTATTGATAATTATGAACAAAAGGTTTTAAGACTTAGAATAGACTTGTTGGTAGATGCTGGGTTTGGATGGTTGTGTAAATACAGAAATACGCGAGTAAACCATTGGGTATTATAGTGTCTGTACTCGGTAGTGAAACTTCCTTCTAATGAGAGCAGAGCTCTGACCTGAAGGGACTCTTACAATGAATCAGGACACTTTGGTTTCGATTTTTATTGCATTTCCCATACATTGCTCCGAAAAGAATGTGAACGTAAACTCAGTGTGTTGAACACACGAATGGGACTTGAAAAATGTGAGGTGAACAAAGCCATAGTGCAGAACTTTACATTTCATCGAGACCTTAATTTGTTCTCACTCGGGAGGGAAAATGTTATCATATACCGAAGGCGTTCTACACTAAGCAAAAAGGAGCGTTTAAAGTTAGTGGTGACATTTTCCGGTCTATGAAAAGTGATAGAACATAGCAATTTGAACCATTGACCGGAGCAATGTTGGATGAGATTAATGTAGAGTCGTGTACAATCAGACTGGGCCCATCCATTTGTCAACGGGTGAGTTAGTTAGCAAAGGTTATGATTCGGAAGAAGCAAGTCAATTTAAAATTTTCTCAGTAATAATTTCCCAGTTTTCCTGTCTATAACTAGAAAGGTTAAGGTGTTGGAATGTGCGGCGTGTCTAAACCGGAGGTGGCAAGGTATGTTGTGCGCTCTCCCTGGAGAGAAGTACTGATCCTGCCCTACCAGCGAGGGGTAAGACTACAGGTTTCCTGAGCTGGTGGGAAATCTTTCTATGGCATGAAACAGGGTATTAAGTGTTTAGTAATTTCATTTTGAGCTTCTGATGAGTCTAACCTGACTATACTAGGACGAATGCCCATATGTTGTGTTGTGTGGTCGGGACTGCTTAGCACCCAAAATAAAATGCCACAATCATTCTGGTAAGGGAACAAACACCCTATTAGAAGAAGTTGTTGGTACTACGGACCTTCTGGAGAGGGAACGAACACCCTAACAGAGGCACATCTACGAAAAGCAGTACTGCAGCCATAGCATTAATATATGTTGGCGACAGACAGACATAGACTATAGTGTGGTGTAGAGACGCTAGTCGCGATCATGGTAGCAGAAAATAAATTCTTTCCCATGCCGCGAAAATCGCCTCTAGGCGGGCGACTGTGATGAATCACAACCTACCTCAATGAAAATAGCTAGCAATAGGACGTATGAAGGCTGGCTGGTAAAATGTTATAAGGCGTAGGAGTTAGTTTAGCGCCTGGGTAGTGAGTATAGCAAAGAGACCGCGTTGCGTATAAATCGTAGCGGGTGGCATGTAGTCAGGCGCAGATAATACAACTTGCATACATTTTGAACAGGAATAGCTAGCAACACCGTATAAGCGACAGATGATGATAGATAAGTATTATACGTCGGCATGCAGTAAGATATAGGACGAATTGACTGTATTACATCTACTTTTGTGAATTCGTAGCATTTTTCAGAGATTAGTTACTGAAGGTTTTAGGGAAATATGGAACGCATTTTTAAGGAAAATTGCTTCAGGCATTGTGATTGGTCGACCAATGGGAGACGCGGAAATGATGTTAGGGATGATTTCCGATTGGTCATGGGGGTAAGAGTGGGAGTAAGAAAGCGAGGCTATTTAAGGGCGTGTAACACGGTAGGAGCACTTTTGTCTGCAGCTGCGAGCCTCGAAGGAACAACTTGCCTGAGCCCCGGTCATCGCTAAGTCGCATCGAGCGCCATTGCTTTTCGGCATCAACGTTTCGGTGAGTCTCGGACGCCGCGCGATATTTTGGAGTTTTCTAGTTGCAATTCGACCAGTTCTATTAAATTGCATTGTCTTGAAGTCTTCTTTTGGTGGCTGGGCTAGTTTTGGAAACAATACTGGCTTTTCAGAAATTATTTGCTAGTATTAGGGATGTGAAATATTTTTATATGGACCATCATTGGAGCACTGTGTGGGATGCTAGCTATGCTGAAATATGCATACATGCATACTATTACAGGGCTCTTTTCCCTTTTGGAGCACTGGGTGAGGGAGCGGGTACGCTGAAATATAACGCTAGCTATGCTGAATAAGCATACACGCTTGTTCGCACAAGATTCAGTTCATTCTCTATGATATCACGAGAAAATGCCTCGTGGTAAGAAGACGTAACATAAGGTCGAAGAGCAACTGGAATTCTGGCTAAACTATCAAATTATAACGTGGGTAGTTAGGTTCTTCAAACACTAAATTCATATTGGTAGGTTAGCCATGTAGCTGTGTGAATTAATTCTCCTTAGTTCTGCAAGGGAGAGAGGGTTCGCTTCGTGGGAATGAGTAGTATCATAGTGTGTAGTATTTAGTGAGGTAGGTACTAGGAAGGCCAGGTAGGTACCCCTCAGTAATTCTCCTTAATCCTGCTAGGCCGTGGGGACCTTTTCATTTTATTAGTATTAAAGTCATATGGTAGGTTAGCCATGTAGCTGTGTGAATTAATTCTCCTTAATTATGCAAGGGAGAGAGGGTTCACTTCGTGAGAACGAGTAGTACCATAGTGTGTAGTATTTAGTGAGGTTAGGTACTAGGAAGACCAGGTAAATACCCCACAGTGGTTCTCCTTAGTCCTGCTAGGGGGGAGAGGTCCAAATTGTTATGATCTGTTAGAGCGATACCTATTCTATCTGGCGAAGGGGTGGCGGTACTCTAAGGACCGGTGCAAGCTGAGCTGACCGTCTGAGGAGGAAACCTGTGGTAGCCTTCTTTCGATAGGCGGAGCCCGTCGGACGAAGTACCACGAGGTTAGGATAGGGACCACACACACACTTACACACACACGCACGCCTTTAGGATTTGGGGTCCGTAGGGGCCCTAAATCATCCACATTACACCACGAGTTTCATTTTAAATCTCTTCCTAAGAGAAACAGTTTCTTCACAGGATAGGAATCAAAGGGGGCCATTAGGTATACAAAATAGAGCTGCTGGTAGTAAAGCAGCCCTATATGGATGATGGCCACTGTGAGGAGCGTGGAGAGCCCGGGTGAGGAAACCCGGACTCGTGGAGCTCCTTACTTCCCCTTCGGGGGAAATTGTTTGAATAATATGAAAATTACTGGTTAACACAATTTCTGGGAGGAGAGAACACAGACAATTACAATGTGAGGGAAGAGACACAGTAATATAGGAGAGGCGGACTTAGGCAGAAAATTTCATATGTAGTTAGAATATTATTCGAAGAACAAAGGTTAGGATAGAAAGCTAGGGATTGAGTTAGTACTCTGGGTTATACGGTTACACAACGCTTCCTCGAAGAGAGGAAGATACAGGGTCCATCTACACTTAATTCAGTGTATACGTATGTATACATTGCTTGAGTTTACCTAGAGATCACTTGAATGCTAAACGCAGGCCATGTTTTATTTTAGAGGTTACTCGCGGAAGCGTGGAATTTCGGAATAATTATTCGACAACACCTATCGGGTGAAGTATAAATACGAAATATACTTTGGTGGGAGGCTAGTTCGTCGCAGGAGCCATGTCAGTGCTTCCCTTCGATCTTTGTTTACTAACATTTTACACCATAAAGTATTTCGAATTTGGAAGCACAATATAATATTTACACGAGTTTCAAAGGTGGACTTATCCATTACATAGATTTCTTCCAGTCAACCTATGGAGGTTTGAAAGTCGATTAATATAGTGAAATGTACCTAATTCATGTTCTTCCTAGAATTGCAACTGGCAACTTGAATCTCTATGTTGAACTGCTTAAGCAGATAACTGCGTATGTATCTACTGTAGTCAGTATGCGTTTCGCAATTGCAAGTTGCTTCAAAACTACCGCGGAGTACCGCGAAAGGTTTTTGTGGTAAGTATTATTGTTTAATCGTTGTGTGTGACCGTCGCTTCACGCGCCAGCAATTACCTCAATTTTCACAAGATTTTCTAAACTGTTTAAGGTCGTTTTGCACAACTAGGTACCTCTTTCGTTTAGAGCAGTGTTTTTCAATCTGTGGGTCGCGACCCCTGGGGGGTCGCGAAAGCTTACTCAGGACTCAGGGGGTCGCCGGCAAAAGGAAAAAGGCAAGGTTTTACACTACCATAAAACACAATTTACACAATTTCAGTGAGAAGGATGAGCCTGTTTATTTTTAAAAAAATTGTCAAATCGTGGTGCTATTCTTGAAGTGTTAACAATCAAATCATTTTCTAATTGAAGTCTATTTCGCTTTTTATTCGTTTTAATGTTGAATTGAAGAGAACGTCAGTTCACATAGTAATAATGAATATAGGTACCAAAATAGAGAAAATCATAAACGTAGTGTTTTAAATTACTAACTTTTTTCTGTCTATGGCCCAAGGGGGTTGCGAAAATTTTTCAACCTGTAAAGGGGTCGCTTATCCAAAAAGATTGATGAACACTGGTTTAGAGTGTTGTCTGATAAGTAAGAATGGTAGAGTCTCTATAATCCGGCACTATTAAAGAGCAGGGGTTGCCGGATTATTGGTTCCTTCAAGAGGGGCGTGAGCCTGTCAGGCCGGCATGGCATTCCTGACCCCCGCATAGGACCGAATGTCCATGGGCGAAAAAATTGCTTACTATCTAACACAGGAAACACACTAGTTCTATGAAACATTAATTAAACAACACTACTGGTACTGGTACTGGTACTGGTATCTGCGAAGGAAAAAAAATCTGCGTATTAGTCTTAAGACTATCACACCCATCACACCGCAACTAGTCTTTTTGCGCGGTAAACCGCGCAAGGCCTACCGCCCTATATATAAAATAGGGCAGTCGCCGTGGCCGGCTGGCTAGCGACGACGAGAGGAACTGGCAAGAAACTTCGCTGGGAAAGAAAATGTTCTGGTCGTCGACGGTAGGGCGGCGAGGTGGCTCCGGACTTGCGAATTTAAATTAAATAACACAAGATTCCAAGCTGCATGCGGTCAGATAGAAATAGATAATAGTATATTTCACTAGTAATTGTTTCACATGTAGCCTCTACTATTCTCGGTGAAGAAAAGCGAGTGAAGCGGGGGGCGGCGCGGCGGTGAGCGGCGGAGGGACGGCGGCGCAGGCGCAGAGGAAAAGACCTCAACGCACGCGGCGCGAGTGTCGAGGAAACCTCCGATTTCAGTTTCTTTTTCAATGTTTGAACAGGACTTATTTAACTCTGATTTATTCATCATTGCGTTAGATTTAGTTAAAATATATTATGTATAGTTATAACACGTTAATTTAACTATAAAAGTACGCGTATTATTTAACACCTATACCTATCTTGTTTCTCAGCAACAAAATTATGACCGAATGCTGAATAATAAGTAAAGATCGGCAGAATATAAAGCAATTTTAACTATACTTATGAAGCTGAACGTAAACTTTAAATTGTTATTGCGGTTATGAAATAGGTACGGGATGTAATTAAATATATTTATAGGTTGCTGTTATGGTCTTATACTTAACACTAAAATGAAATTAAATACGTACTAGTTATAACGATTATTACGGCAGAAGATGTTGCATTTAAACATTATTTTAGGAGAGTTCTTATGTCGCGCTGCGCCGCCGCCTCTGCCTTCGCAGCATCATGCAAGAGCGTAATCGCTCCTAATTTTTTTTACAACAACCTCAAACATATTAAATTAATCAGCCGATCGTGTTCGGAGGCAGCCGATAAAATAAATAAAACAATTTTATTAACCACCGGGCAGCACTCGGCGACTCGCGCCGCCCCGCCGGATAATTGCGCGCCTCCGCCCCCGCCGCCCCCCGCAGCCCCCTCGCGGCTCCGGCCAATCAGAGACGGAGGACGCGGCGCGAGGCGGGCGCTGGGCGTCTCGTTGCATTCCATATTTATGAATTTAGAATTTATTTAATTATGGAACAAGAGAGGAATGTTAAATTAATTACATCAATTATTTTTGTCTCGGAGAACGAGCGGTGCGTTTTTGCGGTGATTCGTGACAGAATGTGGACGCGGCGGCGTTATTTTTAGAGGAATGCTAATTTGACGTTTATGGTCGTGTACTTTATGACGTCCGCCAATGTTTTTACGAAAATTGGTAGCGACCGCGCCTCTGCGGAGCCGGCGCGACACGAGAACAGACTTCCTAGCCTCGTACAGTACGCCCATAGATACACATCTAATGTAAGTAAAATTTGCCTAAGTTACGAAAGTTTACAATCAACATTCTAAATTTTCCAAAAACTTGTTACCTATACATGCAATCGGGAACCCCAGAATGGATTTTCAATTATGTAAGTACTTACATATTTTTCAATAAGTGCATGAAATCACTTTCGACATTACGTTAAAATTAAATTTAGGTACTTACTAACATTCAAGTTATAGCATTTATTCGAAAGTACCTACAAGGTAAATGTCTTTAAGCAAACTTCGAGGACATTTTAATAATACTAAGTAAGTATATACATATATATAATAATATCTACCTAACCTACACTTTAATAGATCGAAGTTATTAATACAATTGATACCCTCATCGAGAAGAAAAGTCTTCCCCTCGCTTCAAAAACAAAATATATTTTCATCGTTCTTTCCGATAAATGGAAAGTAAATGAACATCGCGAGAAACAGCAAGCGGCGCTCGTAACTCTTATCCCGCCCCCGCCCCGCCCCCGCCCCCGCCGCACCCTCCAGCTCCGCGCAGCGACATTACATTAAAAGTGCCGACATGTGTTTTTCTTCGCACAGGAAAATACATTAGCCGGAACATTTCCCTCGGATTATCCGTTTCTCTCGCGCGCCGATCGCACGCACGACAGCGAGCGAGACGGGTGATCTGCGTCGCTTTTAAGAGCTTCGTGAGCTTTCGCCTTAGCGCCGACCAAATATTCTTGGCGCGTTACAGTATACATTGATCAAAGTGCTGTCGTTTCCTTTCGTTAAATGTGGAAGTGCGGCGAGTAATAGAGACGGATAGCTAGCGCGACGAAGGCTTCCCATTGGTGGCGGAGCTTCGCCAGAGACCGCCCCGGTGCGGGGCGCGAGGCGGGCGGGAGAGCGCGGTGCCCTGCGTTTTCCTCGGCGCGTTATTATTATTACTGGGAGGTGTGCGGCGGCGGAGGCGCGGCGGCGACACGCGGCGCGCGCCCCGGCCGCCGCCGCAGTCATGCTGAGAATCTCAGCGGAGGCGGTGTACTCGCGGCGCGACACTTTTTGTTCGGAAAAGCCGGAAAAAACGCGCACTGAAAAATTCTACCGCACGAAATTAGAGCGCGGCCGGCGACGCCTTCCGGAGTGCTATGTCTAGTGGAAAACGATTTTCCAGTGAAGTGTGAACACATGTGCGTGCTCCAGTTGGAAAATTGTATGGTGCTACGATTTTAGTTAGAACATTGAGATTCTGATAAGTCCACATATTTTTTTGGAATTATTTACGGATCTAGCTCTCTACTTCCGGTACGTATCTTCGCCCGATATCTTTTCTGCATTTAAAAATGTAAACATAAAATATAAGTACTTGCTTATCTAGGTTGATTTGTCAATGTTTACATATTTTTAGTGTGAACCACCTAGGGTACAGATACTCTAAATTACAGAAAGAATAAATAATACATTAGATAAGGAAAAAAGTACAAGTACTTTATGATCATACTGTTGTTATAGTGCGTACACTATATATAACAACAGTCAACAAAGATTACAATAGTTGCTTACTTTTTGGCACCTAATTATATGTATGTGTGGTTTCCCTAATTAAACTTGGATTATCTTTGGAAGAACAATACAAACATTGCCTTGTTAGAGCTAATAGGATTATTGTGTCAAATTGTTATAAGTAAGTGATTACTTAGGAACAAACATATGGACTTATATGTTGTACACCTCGCTTGATTCCCAGACTCACGTAATCAAACGAGTACTTCAATACTATTTGACACCTGGTTAAACATTTTATTTTGTTCGAATATTCTCTTAAGATTTGTTCTTCTTTCTTATGAAAACTTGGATATTAACAAAATAATATGAACAATAACCATAGTAGAAAAACTATGACCAGTTTTGAAGTAATTGTTGGATTACGTTAGTACGGGAGCATGGGTGCACTGCGCGGCATGACTGTTCAATGGTATTAATGACACCACGGGATTTTTATTTCTTACCAGAAAACGCCTTGGATTAGAATGCAAACGTCATTATTTTTGACTCAATTATTTATGAATAATAATGCAGGTTTTTTATCAATTGATCCACTTGGGTTCTCACCTGATATCATTTTAGTAGACCTAATGAATTCCAGTTGTTTCGAAATGCAATAACATTCCCTGTCACATGCAATACTAAATACTAAATATTACCTATATAGGTAGATATGGATATACATACACGCACATACATCCTACCTATACGATAAGAAAGTGTGGTAGGTATTTTAAAAACAAACGACTAGGGATATTTTCACATTCAAAATAAAATTAATGAAATGTATCATCAAATCAGACTCAATGTTGATTTCCAAAAAAATTCATTCAAAGCTAAATCAACTCGTTTATACCATTCATATATAATATGATTTCGTTCCATGGTAACGTTAAATGAATGCTTTAAAACTACATAGGTACCTAGTTCATTCGATTAATAGATTATGTTTTATAAGCGGGAATCTGACCGACAGACAACCGACCGCCGTCGGTGCGACAAACCGACAAATGCTAAAGCCTTCTCAGCAAAGTTTTTTTATGCCGTATAACTTAAAAACGTGATCCAAAAAATAGCCATAGCAGATCAGATAGACTTATAGATTTAGACTTTGCTTTAAAGTCTCTTCGGGTACCTACCTACACTTTTAACTGCATGTAGTAAAATGTAGAGAAAAGATGTCGTCCCCGTGGATGTTGTAACAGGCGACTAAGGGATAAGGACAAGATGTCGTGCATAAGGGCGACAGGCTAGCCACCTCTTACTTTGGCACAGTACTTCCACCGATAGCAGCAGGTGTATCTTCAGCAGTAGCAGGTGGGTCTTCGTGCCTTACTTGCTGCTTGATAGTTGTCTTGCCCTTTAATACTAATACTTTGCTAAATTTGGTGGTCGGTGTTGTGCTGTAATTTACAAGAGTACTTGCAGCACAACAATTTGCAGCGGGGTAAGCAAGCAGTTTACTCTGCTTGCTTACCCCGATTGTCGGGATACAGCGTGTGGTATGTACCTTCTTATTCTCTACATTTTCTTAACTCTCCGAAACTTTTATCATCGAATTATTTTTTTACATATGTAGTAATTTAAAGAGACTTCTAACAAGATAATACATATTATATGATTTAAAAAAATGTATAAGCATTTTTTTAAGCAATTACAGTGAAAAATTATGGGAATCTAGTTGCAGTCGCTACAGGCAATTCTAAGGACAGATACGTACCTATCTATAGGTACTTTTATTTAAGAAATTATACCGATGTTCCTACCTGCGAAACAGTAAGTAATTTTATTCAAATTATGCATATTATTTTTCACTGTAGTCACTCTTTATTCATCAAATATCAGAATAAAAATTTAAAAATAAAATTCCTATACTAATTTAAAATAATCCTATAAAAATGTCAAGCCTTGGTTCGGTATAAGTTTCTACGAGCTGGACGGCTGAAATTTTTTCTTTAAAATAAAAGCAAAATAGATCACAAAATCCATATCTAACTATTTATACCTATCAGGTAGTAACAACACTAGACGCAGGAGCGACCGCGCCGACGACGATGCCATGGCTGCGCCGTTTTCGTACCTCCTACCTACTAGATTCATTGGGACTTATCAGTTTCAATGTTTTATTAGTTGATTCGATGTACTGAAATATTCAATTACTGACATTTAATGTGTGTGCGTATTTTTAAGTTTAATTACGTTAGTAATTCTATTAAAATTTTACTAAACCATACTGATAAATATTACTTAGTTTCTAAGATCATATAAATGGTTCAGTCAAAACAAACATAACTTAAACATACAACATTAAGCCATAAATATAATATAGGTACCTACTATAATAAATGGCATATAAATCATATAGGTATAAATTACTGTTTTAAAAATATGTTTGCAATAAAATTATATAGATAATAATAATAGGAAGTGACCAAAGTGTGAGTCGGACCCGCGCAACTCGATTTCATACCTATTGTGAAATTTCATTAACGGGTGACTAGCATATTTATTTATTTATTTATTTATTGGCACAAACAACACAAATATGTCACAACATGTTAAAAGAAAAATTACACAAGATATAATTTACCGACATAATATGTAGTTCGTAAACGTTTGTACAGTACTTGCTAAAGGAGGACGGGCAAAAATGTAAGGGCGCGTACCCAGCGATCAATAACGTCAAGACGTATGTCGTTGGAAAGCTCTTTTCGTGACTATCGTTTGTTATTATGGGGATCAGTCTCAGATCGCTGTGTAAAAAAAGCTATAGCTAAAATAAATCTATACCGTTTTTTCGTTTTTACCGGTACCGTGTGGGGCCGGTACTTTAAAAGAACTGCATCTCTCCCCGTGTATGTCGTAAAAGGCGACTAAGGGATATGACTCCCTTCTTATATTACTAGGTGGTAGGGTTTAGCCCGCCCGGGTTGGTACCACCGCACTGAATGAAAGGTCGGTCGAAACGGCTATGTAAATAGTTTGTGTTTTCCGTCCAGTTCAGTGTAGCCGGCACGACCGAAGGGAAGCACTGACGTGGCACCAAGTTCACCCGGTGTTATGGGCTGACATCACGGATGTTGTAGGTGATGTAGCCAACCGCGTCAGTTTACATAAATATATATATATATATACTTATATATATAAAAGAAGTTTATTCCATAAACCTATTGCAAAAACGGTTCTTTTTGTTGCTGTCTTAAAAGGCAGTGCCCTATGGATTCTGAACGACTAATAAGTAAAAATCATTTAAGAATGTGTATGGGGTCAGTTGTGAGAAAAAAAACTGATAATGCAACAAGTATCTTACAATTACAATGGCGGCGGTCACGTGCCATTGTAATTAAAGCCGAAAAGAGCTTTCCAACGACATACGTCTGGACGTTATTGGTCGCTGGATTGCCCATACATTTTTGCCCGTCCTCCTTTAGTTATATTATCCTAATAAATAAAGCTAATTTTTCATTACATTTTGAAAATGTCTTAGTTTATGCAAAATAGTGTTCTCATTTTTTTTATAGATTACCAAAAACTTGGTACACTCGACAGTTTACAATATATGACCCTGTGACAGACAGACAGACGGACAGACGGACGCACGAGCTTCCGTTTTCACCTCTTGAGGTACGGAACTTAGAAATAGGCCTAATGTGGTCTGCTAATCATACAGAACATACATACCTACACACATAGCTAGGTACACATAGTCATGTTGGAATTTATGCTCAGTAAACACTGTTGATCTAACACTGTTTCTTGTCAGTTCTTCCTCGCTGTGATAATCGAACTGGCGGAATGTTACAATGTAAATCTGCCAATGTACTGCCAATAGATGCTAAATAAACAATAAACAAAACTAAAAGCTAAAATGCAATGGTTGTTTGCTTTACATTTATAATACTCATACATGTTACTCAATATTCCTACTGGAATACAACTACATTTTGACAGAAAATTCATCAATGTGTATTCACTCACAGTCAATGCAATGGTTGTTTGCTTTACATTTATAATACTCATACATGTTACTCAATATTCCTACTGGAATACAACTACATTTTGACAGAAAATTCATCAATGTGTATTCACTCACGTCAATGCAATGGTTGTTTGCTTTACATTTATAATACTCATACATGTTACTCAATATTCCTACTGGAATACAACTACATTTTGACAGAAAATTCATCAATGTGTATTCACTCACAGTCAATGCAATGGTTGTTTGCTTTACATTTATAATACTCGTACATGTTACTCAATATTCCTACTGGAATACAACAACATTTTGGCAGAAAATTCATCAATGTGTATTCACTCACAGTCACACACTCAGCTAAAATGCAATGGTGGTTTGCTTTACATTTATAATACTCATACATGTTACTCAATATTCCTACTGGAATACAACTACATTTTGACAGAAAATTCATCAATGTGTATTCACTCACAGTCAATGCAATGGTTGTTTGCTTTACATTTATAATACTCGTACATGTTACTCAATATTCCTACTGGAATACAACTACATTTTGACAGAAAATTCATCAATGTGTATTCACTCACAGTCAATGCAATGGTGGTTTGCTTTACATTTATAATACTCAAACATGTTACTCAATATTCCTACTCGAATACAACTATATTTTGACAGAAATTCATCAACGTGTATTCACTCACAGTAACCACAGAACAAATCAAGATATAAACAAATCTAACTACATGACAACACAAAATAAAGACTACATCCATGTAACCGAGTCGCGTAACACAAGCGCACTTCAGTCTGATCATTGAACAAAAAGTTGTAGCAAACTGTGGAAAATGTTCCAACGTGACAGCTAATGGGATTACTCGAGACTCAAACAAAAGCTTACAGGCTCTGCTCGAGGACAGTCGGAAAAAAAATAAAAACTCTTTAATCCTATTTGCGATTTGTTCCATTGTGAGAGCACCGGATCGTTCACAACCCGTTAGCTCATTGTAGTGCCGGGATGGATATACAACCAGTTGGAATTTCTGGTTGACGTGCCTTGACAAGATTAGATGAAGAGATAGGGTTTATGTGCATCGTATCGTACATGGTCGACGATCTCTTCTTGGATAATAATGGAAATTATTTTTCTTTCTATAAGGATAATACCAATTTGTCCCTACCCGATTTAGACAGAATGCAAATTGCATTTTGGTTCTCTAGGTTGCACAAGAACTTCAGGTACTTAACTGAAAATAATGTAGATAAAAGTAACTATGAAGGCAAATCTTTTCTGAATTGGACAGAGTTGCAGTACATTATGTCTAACAGGAAAGGATGATAGAGTTAGAGAACAGTTCAGTTAGATTATGCTACTAGTACTACTACTAGATTATGCAGCTAGAAACTACACTATTATTTAATATAATGTCAGCATTTATTTAGTCAGGCCTTTATGTCTATCTTAGACGCTCATAAAATAATTTGAAGACGGTGTGTATAATCGAAATAAATTTAAAATCCGGTCACATAATTTCGTCTAGGACAAAAGTAACTGCCACCCGGTAGGTATATACACAAAGATATATTCCCAGGTATTAATATCCAAGAAGAACTTCGAGCCCGGACAGTTATTTAGACAATAAAAGAGTCCACTCCACCTCCTCGAATAATCTTCTGCTAAGCACACACGAGCACAATCGACATTTTTGTTTCAAGCGAATAAAAGTGTCCTATAAATTAAACCTCACTTAAATTTAATGCTTTCCTCTAAAGTTACCTGCGTCGGACGAGGCTTTTATTATATTTCACGGCGGCTCATAACCTGGCCGCAGCCTCGCCACCCCCTCCCCCACCCCGCGCCTCCCGCGCCGCCCCGGCTCGAACCTGCGACACCGTGACTAACGACCGACCACTGTACTGTCTATACCTATACTGTGGGTTGTGTGGAGCATTCATACACACACCTGTGATACGCTTCGTCCACGTCGCATCTAAACTTCACATTTATACACTTAAAAAATAATACACTTTTTCTTATAATCAAACATCATTCACACGCTTGTCATTTGATTAACAAAATGTTGAAGAGGGCACAAGTTATCTGATCGAGCGCAGCTAATTTGTGTTTACTACAGAACGGTGTTAAGTGCACGTTCGCCTCGGACCGCGAGGCGTAGAGTGTAGTATGCTAGTGAGGTCTCTCTGCCGATCGTTCTGAGTGCTATACTTGGCTTTACAGACTCGCCCGGACCACGAGAGGTGTATAGAGCGCGTGCGCTGCTGGAACATGAGCGTCCACCGGTGCGTCGGTGCAACTGGAGCCGCGGAGCAGCGGCGGTAGAGCAGCGACAGAGAGCGGGCGGTATTGCAGTGGCGAGGCGGCGCCGGCGCGGGCGGGCACGGAGGCCGCTTGATGGTAGCGGGCGAGGTACCGGCGGAGAGAGCGCCGCCGCGGGCGCGCGCGCCGCGCGACATGAACGCCTTCCTCGAGTCCAACCACGCGCACCTCGCGTCGTACGGGCTCAAGATGTCGCCGTCGTCGCAGCAGGCGTGCGGCGGCGGCGCCGGCGTCGGCGTCGAGGCGCACTACCAGCACCACGCGGGCTACCACCACGCGCACTACGCGCACGCGGGCGGCGGCTACGCGGCGCGCGACTTCCTGCTGCGCCGCGACGAGTTCCCGCTGCACGAGCAGCACCTCGACCACCAGCTGCCCGGCGCGCACCTGGAGCCGCACCACTACTACCACGCGCACCACGCGCACCACGCGCCGCCGCCGCACCACGCGCCGCACTCGCACCACCACGCCGCCGCCGCGCACGCGCACCACGCCGCCCACCAGTTCCACGCGCACGCCCTCCCGCCCCACCACCCCGCGCACCACGCCGCCTTCTTCCGCTACGTGCGGCCCCCGCTCAAGCGCGAGATGCAGTGCCAGTGGCTCGAGCCGGAGGCGCCGCCGCCGCGCAAGCCGTGCGGCAAGCACTTCACCACCATGCACGAGATAGTGACGCACCTCACCGTGGAGCACGTGGGCGGCCCCGAGTGCACCACGCACGCCTGCTTCTGGCAGAGCTGCGCGCGCAACGGCCGCCCCTTCAAGGCCAAGTACAAGCTCGTGAACCACATCCGGGTGCACACGGGCGAGAAGCCCTTCCCCTGCCCCTTCCCCGGCTGCGGCAAGGTGTTCGCGCGCTCGGAGAACCTCAAGATACACAAGCGCACCCACACAGGTCAGTACCTATTACCTACTCCAGCTGCTTCTCTCTATCAGTCTCATAATCATTAGTCATTTGAAGCCCGGAGCTGGCCGGTCTTTTCCTACGCTGAAGCAATGCGAAGCTAATTATATTTTTTATATTTCGAACCTACATGAGAGACCAGTGACAACTTTATTTGGCTACATTATCTATTAGCAGTCTATTAGCAATCCGTCATGGTAGAGTCAGTTGAAATGTGAAGCTAGTTCTCTCATCGGGGCATTGATTCGGATCTATTTATATATCCATTGTTACGGTCGGATGTGGCTGTAGAAGTAGGTAATCCGATCGAGTAAAATTCACGAATGATAATCTGTTTTTACGGTCGGCCGCGCGGGCGGTGACGGAGACGGTCAATCGGTCGCTCCCAAATCGCGAAGATCCGAGGAAACGTTTCGGCTCTCATCAATGTTTAATGAGCTGCCTCCCGCGGAGCCGCTGTCTCGGCGGTGCGGCGGTGCCGAGGCGGTGGCGGGCGGGGGGCGGACGTCCGACAGTTGGTCGGGACCTCGTCGTGTCCTCGCGACATATTACACGAATTCAGATCTCACGTGACATTACTCAACCGCGACACAAAGGCGGCTGACGGAAACGACGACACAAACACTCGTAATATGAACCCAAACATAAATAAGTCAGCGCATAGACAATCGGGGCTTCATTGTTCCGAGTTCGACTTGTGGAGTCCGATCTGTCCGTTCCCGGTACCGGAGGCCGCGTCTCCCCCGCACTGCCGCGCACCGCACCCCGCGCGCTCCTCCGCTCGGCCGAACATCATTTTTCAATTCATTACAAAAGTTGAAAGATTCATCTGAACTGTGTAATGGAAGACACAAAAAAATATATCATAAATTAAAACGTACGGAGGACGACGCGTCTCGCTCCCTCGCCGCGTTCCGTCCCGCTCGCTCGCGAGGGTTCCGTGTCTCTCGACAATATAGTATTGTTATAAAATATCGGTACTTAACCTTAAAATATCGATTTTTTCCAAAAAGGAATGGTGTTTAGGAATGCGTGCCGAGTGTGAGGCGAGGACGCTGACGCTGCGGCCAGATGCTTTTATTATTCTTTATTTGTGTCCTCGGGAAACTTTTGTCCTGTGCCCCCCGTCCGTTATTATTTTCGAATATCGAATGTGAATAGGAAATATTTTTTTCTCGTTCTGTCCAGACGTTAAAGAATTGTTTTATGGGTGGCTGTAAATGTGTCCTTCCATCGCGTTGTGTCGCATCGGGCCGGGAGGCTTCGGCTGTTATGTTGTTAATTAGTTTAGCAAATATTGGGCAAGGAAGTAGATCCCTTTAGACTGACAAGTTGTACGTGATTTATGACTAGGTACTCTCGAGGACCACCCGCACCTTTTGTTTATAGCTTTGTATGAAAGTTCTCACACACCACTAAGTTCTAGATTTTAGATGTCATTTGTGTCAATTTTGGAACAAGATTTGAAAGATCAGCTAATAAATTAAAACAGATTTTACCTTCAGAACGGAAATAATCAGCACGTAATGAAATAAGCATGTGATGGATCTCGCATTGCGTTAGTTTATAGATCAGCGATTAAATATGCTTAAAGTTTATACAACTAAGGCTCACTTGCACCAACACGAGTTTAAAGTTAAGTAGCGAGTTATGGATTTAAACGCGGTTCACACGTACAACGGGTGCTAGTTTATTAACGAGTTAAACTGGTTTATATATTAAATTTGTGTTGGTGCAAGTGGGCCTTAAAGTGCTAAGGTATGTGCAGTGAAGTGGTAGCGTACCTCGGTGAGCAGTAAGTTGATACTGCAGCCGCCACCGCGCCCCCGCCCCCTTTGCCGCAGGCTTCACTGCCGCGCGCC
This sequence comes from Nematopogon swammerdamellus, assembly GCA_946902875.1. Lineage (NCBI taxonomy): Eukaryota > Metazoa > Arthropoda > Insecta > Lepidoptera > Adelidae > Nematopogon > Nematopogon swammerdamellus. The sequence continues at coordinate 22,083,209 of OX336336.1, forward strand.
GCGCCGGCGCGGTGTGGAGCCGCCGCCGCCGCCGACGACGGAAGCCACGCGTGCCTCCGCCGCGCCGCTACCGCCGAGCAAGCTCGACCACTCTTCAAGTTTCATTACCCGTGGAGCATTACTTGCTTTATTACAGTTTATTATTTCTTTTTTAAGTTTTCTGTGAGATAATATTGTGGGATTGTATTTTCTTATGCGTAATGAATAGAATTAGTCCAGAGCTGTTAGTCATTAGTAAGTAGTATTTAAGTACGCATACATATTTGAATGACAATTTGCACCATAACAAAATCATGAAGACATAGGCCTATGTAAATTTAAACGCCTGCTGCGCCTACGCATGTTCATAAATAAGAGCGACGCAAGCGGCAACAGGCGCCGGGCGGGGTTCGAACCATGGCCCTCGGCGACGTGAGCCAGACACCTCCATGTGCCGACACGCTAATAGGGAACTCGGGGGTGTAACACTCGTGCAGACTAAATCCGCGAAAATGCACTAACGAATTTTCGCTGAGTTTAGGTAATAAATAATCTTAGTATTTTATTGTACCTTACTAATGTCAATTACTTTAACCAATATAAAAATTATTATTTCAAATATTCAATACGTTTTAAATATAATATTGTCCATTCAAAACATGTACCTAATTGAAAAAAAAACCTTCGATGAAAAAATAAAGATAAGGCATCGATTTGTTTTTAATTTTTTTTTTAATGGATACTTACACGGTTGATTTTTTCCTCTAAGTTGAAGACAAAACTACAAACGCACAAAAACATTTTAAGAAAAGTAGGTATACAAGAAATAAATGACAAAACAAAAATATATTTCGGTCAAGATTAAAATTTAAATTAAATGCTTTCCGATTCCGCCCAGCTGTTTTCACATAATCGCTCGGACAAACGCACGGGCATGCAAACAGGCAAGCCTTGTTCAGTTCAATGAAAGCTCATAATACAAGCTTATATTAGCTTAGTAAGAATGTCCGCCTGAACATGTCAACTCAGCTACACAGGTTCATAATCAAAATATGGAGGCCGGGCTTATCGCGTGCAAATATCGTATTTTATTAACTTGCCCGCGCGAGCCTGAATACTGACTGAGCGTGGGAAAACATCTGTGTAGGTACTAAAGGTTACTTTAATTTCTGACTGCGATGAAACATGGTTTAGCTCGAAAATCAACTTAAGTGAACACAATTACTTAATCTTAATCGAATATACATGTGTCATACATAAGTATTTGAAAAATATGAACCTAAATATTTACTGGCGATTATTAGATCACTGTCTTATTTAAATGTCTGTCTCTCTAATTAAATAGAATAAGAAAATATCAGAAGTACATTATTATGTAGGTTATCAGTTGGTAGACTATCAGTACATACATACCTACTTGCCTACTTTTCATTAATTACTATCATGCCAAGCCAGAGAACATAGGTTGGAATAACAACTATGCGCCGGAGGAATTACTTTTAAAAATATTTCCAAAAGTGCATATCGTGTCACTCAGTTCGTTGATCAAAACGCCGCGCCGCGCCGCCGCCGAGAGGAAACCTGTAAAACTAACAGCTCTAGTGTGTAGTAGTGTTCAAGGTTGACTGAATCAAATTAAATTTTGCAATAAGCCCGTCCGCTTGTAAGACAAGAAAGTGTAATACGTACATGCGTATGTAAATATTTAAAATGTTTGGCACGGATTGCGTTACCATAAAAAGTTAAAATGTTTATAAAACAGGTAACGCAATTTTGTAGTTAATTTTATTATGCAAGGCTATTTTGTAGTCCGAAAAAACGAAGGAAACAAGAAAATTTGATCTAAAACAGCGTAGACAATGGTGTAGTCGGGCCAGTCATCTATTCCAATCATTTTCTACGCATCTCACTACGTGCGTACTTAGATACATTTTACTTGTTTCTTTCGTTTTTGTTAGTAGAGGCTTACAATATTGTATTTTTTTTTTTATTTCAATATGTTTAGTCGTTATAACCATTATATTTATTATTTTATTTTTGTAATATTTTACGTATCACCTTTTCAAGCTTCTGACAACGATGCACCACTCTAGGGGTTTGAAGAAAAGACAGATTTCAATATTTTGACATTAGGGTACGGAGCGCCCGCCATTTTTAATTTTAAAAAATGTGGGACCTAATGACACATCATCAGTGAAACTCGACCATACCAGATGAAACGAATCGAATGATAGCATATTATTGAAATCGGTTCAGTACTTTAGGTTGTAGAGTGAATCATAGATGCATACATATGTATTATACATGCTTACATACATGCTAAACTCATATAACTGTAACGCTTCCTTTTGATTCGCCGTAGTCGGGTGAAAAAACAATACAATCGCTCGTCATTGAGAGCAACCGCACGAGAGGGGTGGCGGAGGGTTCCGCTTCGCTTGTTTGCAAAATATTTTGAAAGTGCCATTTTATACGGAGTATTAGACGCATTGAACGGACGACCGCGACTCGGCCGGGGATCATTCAGTAATTACCGGATCCATTGTGACTAATTATTGTGAGGTGCCATGTACGAACGCGCTATGCGAGATTGGTAACTTTCGCAAGTATGTTGGTTTCATTAGTTTGTTGTGTCGACTATTCGCCTAAATTTGTGTTGGCTAGTTGAAAAACCCTGGGCGCGGTCAGTACTTGGATGGGTGACCGCTCGACCGTTGGAGGCTGACCGTGGTTCGGATTCCACGTTAAACTGTAGGTCTCTTCCCTTCTTACGTTACTAGGTGGTAGGGCTTATCTCAGCCGGGTTGGTACCACCGCACTGAACGCAACGTCGTCGGTCGAAACGGCTATGTAAATAGTTCGTGATTTCTGTCCAGTTCAGTGTAGCCGACGTGAAATGAATGGAAGCACTGACATGGCACCTAGTTCACACGGTGTTATGGGCTGACAACCACGGATGTTGTAGGTGAGGTAGCCAAAAGTGTCAGTTCTCATAAGAAAAAATAAAAAAATATATTTGACGTGCTACATTTTCTTTTGTTTCGTAATCTATTTAAAAACGAAGTATATTCGTCTTCTAATAAAGACTTCGAAGGATTTCATGAAGAATTAAGATTTCAGCACCAAAGAAATGTCATTTGATACAAAAATATTTACATACAAATATAACCTTATTCATGACCTCTCAATTTTTCACTGTGTTTTCACGACGTTAATAAAATCCCTGTCGGCCATTTTGAGGATTTAACCTGCATATTAACCGGGTGCATTTTAAACAGTGTTTATATGCTGGCGACCATCTGCCCAGAGCGACAGACAATGTGTAAAAAATATTAATACAATCTTTATATCTGCTTCCCCTACCAGTAACGTATCTAGGGGGATTATAGTCAGCGCTTCTCTATCTTTATATGTGACACATTCATTCGTACCGTGTGGGGCCGGTACTTTAAAAGAATAGCCCCACTGCATCTCTCCCGTGTATGTCGTAAAAGGCGACTAAGGGATATGACTCCCTTCTTATATTACTAGGTGGTAGGGTTTATCCCGCCCGGGTTGGTACCACCGCACGGAATGAAAGGTCTGTCGAAACGGCTATGTAAATAGTTTGTGTTTTCCGTCCAGTTCAGTGTAGCCGGCACGACCGAAGGGAAGCACTGACGTGGCACCAAGTTCACCCGGTGTTATGGGCTGACATCACGGATGTTGTAGGTGATGTAGCCAACCGTGACAGTTTCAATAAAAAAAAAATCATTCAGTTCATTTCATACATCATACATTTTAGATAACTTTCAAATTAATATCGAATGAGAATAACGTACGGCCCGACCGAAGGGAAGCACTGGAATGGCACCTAGTTCACCAAGGTGTTATGGGCTAATATCACGGATGTAGTATGTGATGTAGCCAAACGTGTCAGTTTCCATAAAAAAAAAGTGACCAGCTGAAATCATTTCAAATAAAACAAAAATAAATATTATACACACTACTAAACAAAACAAAAAAGTACACAGCCTTAATAATTATAGTCAATATGCTTACATATTACATTGATTATTTACATTGAGAAGTGAAACTACCAACGCTGCAGCTGTGTACGAGTAATAAAGTGAGAAGTGCATAGAGATAGAATTAATTTAGCCCGTGCATTATAATCACGTAAATAAATATATACTGTAATACTAAATACAGATGAGTGAGTACCTACATGTAATTACGTTTAGAAATTTGTAATATGACGGGACACCGCATGCGTAAACAAATAAACACATCGATGTAATAAACAGCATAAATATTTGAACAGCGTACAACGTAGTACTGTCTCTAGGTGATAAGAATATAAAGATATTGAAGCAATTATAAAATACGTTGTTCACTCTCTTATGATCTGGGTTTTTGAAACGCATTTCTTGCGGAATTGTATAGGTATTTATTAAGACGAGACGGAAGTTAACATTCTCCATACAAAATGGTCTTTCGGCATTTATGTTTTCTAAACCCCTAAACCTTATTCGATTTTTCCAATTTTTTGACGTGATAACCTCACGTCTTATAAATTTATGAACACCGGCTGCACGCACGAAAAAGTTTCACGTTCCATCGGAGCCTGTGTGTGCAAGCGAGAGCGCGTAACAAGCGATAGAGAGGCACATTCAATTTCTTCTGCCCTGGTACTTTAGAACCGTTCCCAGTAGTCTTACCACTTTATGACGTTATCACGTAAAACTATCGCCCGTAAACCGACTTTACAGACAACCAATTTTTTTGTCTTAAAGACAGTCCAATCTATGTTCCTGTAATTTTTTTTCGTTGGATGAAATATACCTACAACACCGGAGCTAAAAATTTTTATTTCGACCGAAAAACTTTTAATTTTTTATTTTTTTATGTCATGAAGTTCATTAAACTTTATTGAGTCATAAGTTTAGATATTAAAAAAATTAAAAGACAGGAACGCAGATTCGACTGTCCTTATTATAACATAAAAATAATTCTAAAAACCTAATAAGATTTAGGGGGTTAAAACATAAATGGCGAAAGACGATTTTGTATCGAGAAAGTTAATTTCCGTCTCGTCTTAATGCGGCCTCTTTTTCTACTAAACGCATAGTATTCCTAATAAATAAAGCGAAGTTTCTACGACCGAGTAACGTACGTAATTTTATTATTTTTTATCTTTTTTTATCATTTTCAATGTATAAACATCCTTATAACTGGACAACCACTCTATCCATTTACATACGGTTTTCACTGTTTCATTCAGTCACTTCTCAAGATGGTTTTAGCCTATAAATCATAGCTCTACGTAATCGGCGGCCTGAGCTGTAAGCAAAAAGTCTCGTGAAGCGAAGCCGCGGGCAAAAGCCAGTCTTTTCAATAAGTTAACTTCAGAATGGCAAACATCATGCACTTTTCCCGTCGAGCTATGGCGAGCTATGAGGACCGGATTTCTATACAATCAATTAAAACACACTAAACCAATATTTGCAATATATTTGTGCAGTGTGCAAGTTTGAGAAGAATAGGATCGATAGTGTAATCACCAGCACGGCTGAGCGATTATCGTATGGGCGTTCCCGACCCATCCACACCGTACACTGTCACAATACAACCACTCACACACCCTCACTCACCCTCTTCCACACACAATCACACACTAACACAAAATCACATATTACACAGAACCACTCACTAGCACCTACTCACACACACCGACATATTCATACTTACAGAGAAACTCACCCCTGCACAAATACTTTGATAAGCGTTCATCTCTTTACCCGACTACGGCGAAGCCAAATAAAAACCGGCCAAGTGCAAGTGGGACTCGCGCACCGTGGGTTCCGTACCGCCACGTAATTGGTTTTAGTTTAGAGTGTGCACTATAATTACACCAAGTTTAGCGCTTGTATGTGTTACCGTTTTTACGATAGATCAGAAACAAAAAAACGTTGAAAAATCACGTTAAACTTTTTGTATTGGTGTCTCCCACAGAGCATCAAATACCTACCGCGCGCGAGACGTACTAGAGACGCCCTAAGCGATAATATTTGAAACCCAAAAACTACACGCAGTGCTAGTATCGACACTACACACAAAGAGGAGCAAGTTAGGCACACGCACAAAACAAATGCACACGCACAACACACATATGTAAGTCATAGGCCCACAGGCTTCAACGGCGTTGTAGAGAAATCGCGCGAAATGTAGAGAAGTTGTAGAGAAGGGGCGCGCGCATTTGATGCTCTGTGGTGTCTCCTTACACAAAAAACTAATTTTTTTTCGAAACGCAACCTAATGAATTTCTGTACCTATTTGACAAATTATATTTATTTATTTATTTATATATTAGAGAATTCCACAGCTTATATTAATACAACAAATTTAAAAATGAACAATATAAAACTTAATAGCCAAGAATAGAATTCCTCCGGTTTACATGCATTTGATAAAACATGATAAATAAAAACGATAGAAAATTACATGAATGAAATATATAGATATCTTCTGAATATTAATGTTAGATTAGTTTTAGTTTTAATGTATTAAGTGAATAGTTGTATTTTGTATTACTATTATGTGTTTTTTCTTCATTCAATAAAGAATAGATATATTTTGTTCTATTTACACTTTTTTTTCGTAGCCAGATTTTTTCGTAGTTGGCTGTTATTACGGGCAGCGAGGTCGAGGGGCGCACACAATGGCGGTGAAAATACACCGCTGACGTACTGACAACTGAAGAGTTACATAAAATAAATAAATATCTAATAAAATCAGATCCAAACCAAATTAATTATGTACATATATTAACTAATAGCCTTTGCCCGTGACTCCGCTCGCGTTTTTGTTTGTCAGAAACCTTGCCCAGCGCATCCGCAAAAACCCATCAAAGTTTCACCGTAATCGCATGAACGGTTTACGAACGAGTAGAAGACGAACGAACGAATATTCATTTTTAGGGTTCAGTATTCATAGGGAAGCCTATTACTAAGCTTACACCGTCTTCCTGTCTGTCTGTCTGTCCGTCTGTCCGTCTGTCCGTCTGGCTGTATCTTTTGAACTATAATAGGTAACCTATTGAAATTTTCACAGAATGATATCCCAACAAATAATAAAAAAAGCAAAAAGTAAAAAAATAAGGCGATCCCCATACAATTATCATAAGAGCTTGGAAGTTGGAAGAGCGCCATCTGCCGATCTCTGTCCGATCTGGTGATCATTTATTATAGGTATATGTAGTAGATTATAAATTATTAATTGGTATGGGTAATTAATAAAAGAAGTTCGTAAAAGAAGAGCGCACTTATCATTTAAATAAAGGCACAAAGTCAAGACAATTTTTCAACGATGACAGCATTTCATATAAGGTGTCTATCAATCACCTGCCGCATGAGATCATTAAATCAACGTGGATGTCATCTCAATAGGTAACTACTGCTGACTCGGTCGCCCGCCGCCGCCGCGCTGCCGCGGTGCGCTCCGCGTACAACTAGATACGTAATATTTGTACCTACATTTATTTATTTTGTACCGTGTGGGGCCGGTACTTTAAAAGAATAGCCCCACTGCATCTCTCCCCGTGTATGTCGTAAAAGGCGACTAAGGGATATGACTCCCTGATCTTATATTACTAGGTGGTAGGGTTTAACCCGCCCGGGTTGGTACCACCGCACTGAATGAAAGGTCGGTCGAAACGGCTATGTAAATAGTTTGTGTTTTCCGTCCAGTTCAGTGTAGCCGGCACGACCGAAGGGAATGCTGACGTGGCACCAAGATCACCCGGTGTTATGGGCTGACATCACGGGAGTTGTAGGTGATGTAGCCAACCGTGTCAGTTTCCATAAAAAAAAAAATACATGTTATGCATACCTGGTAGGTGTACATATTTATGTGATACGCAATAAATGTATTCAAATAAAAAAGCGGTCAAGAGCGACTCATGCTCGCACAAATTACGGTTCCGTACTAAAACAAAAATATGTTTTTTTCCCGAAAATAATTGTCGAAAAAACCAATAGTTTTCCTGTAATCTATGGCTCTGCTAACGCTATGTAAATCAAAATTTTAGCTTTAGAAACCGAGGAGAACAGGGAGGGGCGCGGTCATTAAGACCACTGAACTTAAAATTGTAAAAAAAAATATTTTTTTATTATTACAGTTAGCTCTTTCAAATGATATCCCACACGATATGTTAGTTTAAACGTTTTTTATTGGTATCAAACAAATTGGCCCCCCATATTAATGTAAAATAATGGTTTATCCAGTTTTTTACGAGCGATATGCGAGTATGTGCGCGTCATCAAGATTTAAATTTCAAGTTTCTACGTTACTTCGCTTTTGAGAAAACCCTCTGTGACAGACGGACGGACACCGGAGTGATCTTATTATTATTCCATTTTTCCTTTTAAGGTACGGAACCATAAAATCATACGCAAAAAGTCTCGACAAGACTTAAGGTAACAATAACGTAATCAATTATCTATCATAAAACATGTTTATGCATTTCAGTCAATTTGATGTGATGTCGTCGTATGATGCGGCTGCGCGGGACTATGTATGATCGTTGCTCTTAAGTTGTGTTTAATTCCTTCCAGTTTGCATTAACGAAAGCTAGGCTGCAACGCACTGGGAAATGTTAGCTAGCCTTCAATAGAAATGTTCACAGCTTGAACTAAGCTTTATGTGAGTTTTCCGGAAAACCAACAAGAATACTTTCTAGGGTTCAGTATGTGAACGGAACCCAATTACTAAGCCTAAGTCGTCTGTCCGTCCTCGTCTGTTCGTCCGTCTGTCTGTCCATCTATCTGTCCTACCTTTAAAGTGGCTGTCTGTATCTTTGAACCGTAATAGGCAGCCGGTTGAAATGTTCACAGAATATGTTTTATTATGGCGGATATCCTAACATATAATAAAAGAAAACAAATAATAAAAACTGAAGGCGGTCCTTACACAAGAAACGTGTTTTTTCAACGTTTTCTTGTTCTTTATCTATTAAAATGTCTTTTGGAGCAATAAAGTATTTCTATCTATCTATCTATCTAAAAACGATAATACATACAAGCATCAAATTTGGTGTGATTATAGTGGAAACGGTGTGGTACGGAAACCTCGGTGGGCGAGTCCCAAGCGCACTTGACCGGTTTTTTTTTCAGTTAGTGTCACCGCTGCGGAGGCAGGTTCCTCGAAAAGCGCGCTCTCGCTCCCAGAAATCGCGCTTAGATGTTCGCACGTACCACGCACGTTAATTAAAGCAATTCCTTCGCAAAGGTGGCGGACGAGATTTTCGAGAGCGTCGAGCATTGTAACACCCGAACCGAGCATTCCATCAGAACGAACGTGGGTTTTTATCTGCCGATTCGTTCGGAGTATGTTTGTATTGTAATACGTCGGAGAAAACTCGCGCGAACAGAACTGTGGCTCGCGCGCAAAAACGTCGCGGCACGCGGCGCGCGGTGAGCGGGCTCGGGGGTGAGGGGGAGGGGTGAAGGGGGGGGGGGGGGGGTAGGGAACGGCGAGCTACACCGAGCGCCGTATTTGGAAATATCCGTATAGGACCGCTTCAAAACGCCGAGAGCGGATTCGTTCGTAGCAGCTCTAAATAAGGTAATTAGTTGTTGTAAATAAATACGATAATATACTAACCCCGTTACTTCTACATTATGTAAAAGTAACGGGAAAATATGGTATTATCATTAATATTAATGCGCTGAGTTTATTTTTAAATTGTCCTTTCCAAAAAAATATCAGCTTATTTGTCGTATAACTACACCGTTTCAAACTAGATAAGTACATAAAGAACTATGGAGGTGAGGTGAGGAAGGTGGAAAGACAAGCACAACCCAATTACAAAAAGTTGATTCACTCCTAGTCAGTCAGCTTCGAAGGCTCAGTGGTGCAGACAGTCGACTGTCGCTAATGATTGTTAAGCAACGCTGGGCCGGTCAGTACTTGGATGGGTGACCGATCGACCGTTGGAGGCTGACCGTGGTTCGGATTCCACGTATAACTGTAGGTCCCTTCGCTTCTTACCTTACTAGGTGGTAGGGTTCAACACGCCCGGGTTGGTACCACCGCACTGAAAGAAACGTCGGTCGAAACGGCTATGTAAATAGTTCGTGTTATCCGTCCAGTTCAGTGTAGCCGGCACGACCGAAGGGAAGCACTGACATGACACCTAGTTCACCCGGTGCTGTGGGCTGACATCACGGATGTTGTAGGTGATGTAGACAACCGTGTCAGTTTCCATAAAAAAAAACCTATGCAATAGGATTTCATAATAACTTAGCACCCGAGGATTCTGGTGTGAACACATCCACTGAACACATCACACGTTGTGCGAAATGGTATTCATCAACTCCGACGCTATCCGCGCCGCTGCCTGCGCCCGCGCTGCTTGGAGGCGCGATGTCGCGAGCGCAGATCACCAACATCGATAAGGCTGACCTGTGTCTACATACTCCTTCCTATACAATATACTAGCGAATAATGTCTGTCTGTTGGAATTTGACATTTCGAATATTTCTTGCGAAGCCATAGGGCACAAACACAGATTTTGATATTTTTTGGGGTTCCGTATCCGGTATGGGACCCTATTACTAAGCCTACGCCGTCTGTCTGTCCGTCCGTCCGTCTGTCTGTCCGAGGGCTGTATCTCTTGAACCGTAATAGGTAGCCCGTTGAAATTTTCACAGAATATGTGTTATTATGGCCGATACAACAACAAATAATAAAAAGTAAAAAAATTCACGGGGGTTCCCATAGATGAAACCAAAAAGTGTATGCGCGCGCGCCATCTACCGAATAGAGTGTGAAGCATTTTAACTAAAGACATTTAACTAATATGAAGCATTTCGTAACACGCCATAGATGGCGTGAGTGGCGCTAACCATGACATGGCGATAAGGAACCCTCGGTGCGCGAGTTCGAATCGAACTTGGCCGGGTTCTTACACATAGTAAGTAGAGATGGCACTAACTAAAAATTTATCATATCCACAAAACTGAATCACGCATATGGATTTAATACATTATATTACACTAGTTTGAAGAAAGCTCGGTAACTCAGTGGTGCGGTCGGTCGACTGTCGGTCGGATCATAAGCACACCTGGGCGCGGTCAGTGGATGGATGGGTGACCGCTCGACCGCTGTAGGCTGACCGTGGTTCGGATTCCATGTAAAACGTTTAAATGTCCAAGTCTTCGGAATCTTTCGTAGCATCCACTTGTAAAAACCGGCCAAGTGCGAGTCGAACTCGCGCACCGAGGGTTACGTATCGCCATGTCATGGCTAGCGCCACTCACGTCATCTAAATGGCGTGTCATGAAATGCTTCATATTAGTTAAATGTCATGATTAGTTAAAATGCTTCATAATCAGGCAGGCAGGCAGGCAGGCAGGCAGGCAGGCAGGCAGGCAGGCAGGCAGGCAGGCAGGCAGGCAGGCAGGCAGGCAGGCAGGCAGTCAGGCAGGCAGTCAGGCAGGCAGTCAGGCAGGCAGGCAGGCAGGCAGGCAGGCAGGCAGGCAGGCAGGCAGGCAGGCGGCAGGCAGGCAGGCAGGCAGGCAGACAGGCAGGCAGGCAGGCAGGCAGGCAGGCAGGCAGGCAGGCAGGCAGGCAGGCAGGCAGTCAGGCAGTCAGGCAGGCAGGCAGGCAGGCAGGCAGGCAGGCAGGCAGGCAGGCAGGCAGGCAGGCAGGCATGCAGGCATGCAGACAGACAGACAGACAGACAGACAGACAGGATACGGAACCCTAAAAATGATACATCTGTGTGTGTGCGTGTATGTGTTGAATACCTACTCGTACTTGCTTTATTCTCCTGAATTTTTAACAACCTCCGCTGCCTGTCAGTAGGTAGGTAGCTCAAAAAGTGAACAGTACGTGCGAAGGTTTCTTTGCGCGCACGTTGATGTCTTTTACACTGCGCACGCGCTTATGCCCGAGCGATCTGTAGTGTAACGCAGCTGTTGTACCTACTTGAAATGTTTTGTCCGATCCGAATTAACTTTAATTTGTGATACTTTCACCTAGGCATATCCAAGCGCTAATGAAATGTGTACGTAACATAGTTGATACTAAATGTTCAGTATTTCATACAGTGTCAAAACCAATCATGGATGGAAAAAATGTTCCCACACTCTCACCAAGCTCATAAATATATATTGTATGTACTCCTCGCCTCGATATACACTTGGACTGAACAGGACAAGCATTAAGAATTTATGAAGCAGGAAATTATAATTCACTGCTGGTTAGAATTGAATGTAATAATGTACGACTACTTGTTCTAGCAACTCCTAGCTAGACCATCTGCACTTATAGCCTTCCAGCTGAGATGGACTATGGAGAGGACATATTTAATTGACCGTTCGAAACTCAACTCTGCGTGGGGCTATTAAAGCGCACATTCCAAGGAATATTGTTTTATTTATTTAATTAATGTATTTTAAACCGTATCGCCTGAACGGAGAGTTTAATTTGCTTTGTCACGTAGAGATCATCTCATGTTCACAGACGTTATCTGTTTTAGTACATAGATGTCGATGGTATCTTCGCTGCATCTTTACGCGTGTTTGCAGTTTTTTCCTCCAGAATGCCGACATTTTGTATCGTTTAGTTGTCCCGTTGTCCGGACATGCATTATTCATTCGCTATAGCACTGCGCTGCCGACGCATTCCTCGTCTAGTGTTTTAGATTAGAAATGCCTCGCTAGTTGGGCTTAGAATTTCATAATTCCCTTTGCCCTAAAACCTGGAGAAAGGAAATGCAAGCAAATAAAAAAGCGGTCAAGTGCGAGTCGCACTCGCGTGGAGAGGGTTCCGTGCAATTCCGTTTTCCGTGAGAGTAGATTTTTTTGTAAACTATAAGACAGGCCTTATATTATCTTTATAACTATGCATTTTAAAATTATAAAAAAATATATTTCTATTCCTTATAACGAGCACGTTATATAGAAATGCCAAATGTTGCACTTAAAAAAAAAAATTTCATCTTTCTAATTTGTCGCCCAAAATCTAAATTTGTTCATTTACTCTATATATGTACGGATCATCAAACTCTATATATGTACCAAATTGCAACTTTTTTCGTCCAGTAGCTTCACAGAAAATGAGCTATGACAAACGGACAGGCAGACAGACACAAGAGTGATCCTATAAGCGTTCCGTTTTTTCCTCTTTTGAGGTACGGAACCCTATAAATCTCCTATTTGGACTCAAATTATTGTCAAATTACTTTGCCTTAGAACTGTAAACCAAAACTTTTTTTTATTATTGCTGAACTCTTATCAAACTTTCCTTTGAAAAAAATCTTCTGAAAAACACTAGTAAGCTGTTCAAATAAACAAAGAAAAATATTACAATTTATATTCTGTTTCAAATATATTTTCATTCTTTTTTGATAGAAATATTTTAAGTATTCATTTGATAACTATTTTAATATTGTTTAGTCCGAAATAAATTATTATTCTATCAAAAATAATAATTTATTTCTAACACATACTGCACCGCAAGAAAATATATATAATTTCATATGGAAATTAAGTTTTAGCCTGAAGCCTGATACATTTAATATTTATTTTCAACACATTATTATTACAAATTTTAAGTTTAATTATATGCAATATTAAAAAATGTACTCCAACGAGTATCATCGAGGACACGCTGGCACATCTTCACAACGCAGCAGTGAACATGCGCAATCCTCACATATTTTTTCTTGCTCCAACACTTGTCAATATGTATGCGGTACGCAATTTGGACCCGCCGCCGCCGCGCGCCGTCGGCTACCAGGCAGGACCACACCTGCGGTCGTCCTGCGATTTCATTTCGTAAACAGCGCGATTTGTTTAGAGTTCTTTGGCAGACATTCCGTGGACATCGAAGAAATGAATTAAATATGTGACACGGGCTTAAAGAAAAAGAAAATTTAGTTTGTAGGTAGGGACTAGCTGGGAGGGTTAAATAATGAACGAATAAAAACGATGGGAATGAAGAAAAAGAAATACCTACTGATCGAATTGAGGAATCCTGTTAGGGTTCTGTATCTATTGAACCGTAATAGTAGCAGGTTGAAATTTCACAGAATATGTGTTATTAAAAATCTAAAAGTTACAAAATTAAGGGGGATCCCCATAAAAAATGCTAAGAATCAATTAGTACATATTCACTCTACCGAATAATAGATGGCGCCACATGTATTTCTATTTTGCAATGCAGAAAGACAAAATATAGACGGATATAATTTTTTTGACAGGTATGGTATAGCGAATCTACGGAACCCTCCGTGCGTGAGTAAAACTCGCACTTGACGCGAGGGCACAGGCGAGGGGATGAGCGACATGCATGGAGCATGAAGCGAGCGCGCAGGCACTTATTGCGTGCAAGACAGAAATTACTAAGGAACCTTCAATTTGTGAGCTCTGTGTAGCACACAGAGAGGATCTCACAACCAACGGCCTCGTTGTTGGGTTTGATGTTGGGGCGGTTCCTAATCCTAAGCTTTGATGATAACATTTATGAGCTTAATAATATAGTTGAAAAAAGATAATGAACAAAAAGAGGTTTCCATATTTTCTAAGATAAAAATTCAATGTACACAGTAGGTACCATCAATCTAATTAAAATATCCTTACAATATTATTTCATAAGTTAAGAACCGATCCAATATTCAATTTGCATCACACACAACCTAACTAAACCATTGCTTAACATTTAAAGCCGATGTAGCAAGAAACGGGAATGATTTGAAACAACCAGAACAAAGCTATTAATTCGGGGCGTTCGATTTGTGTCCGTTACAAATTTGAAATCGGGTTCACCAGCGCGTGTGGGCGAGCGGTGTAGGTATGTATACCCTATGAAAATGCCAGGCCCATGAGGTCACCAGGTCTAATAATTTATCTAAGTACAGTCGGTCGCACAAGTTCGCAGATATGTTTGTAGAACTATGTCACACGCATGCTTGAATATCGCTTGAGAAATTCAATGGGGGCGCGTAGCTAGCTAGTGAATATGACGAGGTTCTAATGCAGTATTTGCAATTTTGAGCCAAAGACACTTTTATGCGGAAATAGTATTGAGTCTACAGATGTTGAGGTACTGGAAGGTAGCATGTAATTTCTTTGTATGTAGGTAATCCTAAATAATAGCATCCAGCCCATTAAAGGTTTTTCTACTAATAACTATTTATGATGATGGCAACTGACACGAATAATAGTGTCTGTAATTAAAAGCAATTAGGGAATTACTCAAATTTAGCACAAATTGGAACCCTTTTTTTTATTATTCGGGACATACGGCGATCGTAGTTGGACAAGAAATATCTAATATCCGCTTTTAAATTTTATTGTATACACTCCTGAATAACAGCACGAATATACTATCGATCATATGAGTATGAGGTATTTTTACTTCTATACTTCTATACTACTTATATTATATATGATATGTCCGTGCACTTGTATTATATTATCCTGCAATGTAATATTAGATTTCAGCAATATGGTAGTATTTCTAGCCGAAGTTTTAAACGCGTAGCTTTAAGATAAAAATTCATTCATCTCACGCGCCCGAATCTGGCGTTAACAACATCATTCGGACACGATTAACCTTGTAAAACACGTCTTTACCTCGCTCCATACACAGCATATTCAAATTCCTTTTCAAAAAAGTCTCTCTGACCTCACGGAGCCTCGAACCCGCCACCCTCGGCTCGGCAGATATGCGGAATGGCATCCGAGCTATGCCGGTGAGGCCCGGAGATGAAAAAACAACAAACTTTATATTAGAAATAAGCGTTTGTCCCAAAAAACGGCGCCCGCGGCTGACATACGATGCGATGCGGGCCGAGCCTGGTAGAGTACGGGACAACATAATATGGACACGCCTACACGTCACATTTCGTTACTTTATTCACTTTTTGTTTATTGTAGGGTTTTGTATTATTTTAATAACATGCATATTAATATAATAGACATTGATTGAACTAATTAAATAATTAAAAATAAGTACCTATAAAATATACCAAAGCCAAGTTATAAGCCCAAAAAGTAAAAATATTACTCGCACTTATGAAATGCTCGGTAATTCACGGACTTTGGAAACTATTATTATCTTCATCGTACTGAGGCACCTATCTATACTTATAAGTTTATTTGTGTAAGATTGCTTTTACAAAATGATTTTTTTTTTTTTTTTTTATGGAAACTTGACACGGTTGGCTTCATCACCTACAACATCCGTGATGTCAGCCCATAACACCGGGTGAACTAGGTGCCATGTCAGTGCTTCCCTTCATTTCGCGCCGGCTACACTGAACTGGACGGAAAACACGAACTATTTACATAGCCGTCTCGACCGACGTTTCGCTCAGTGCGGTGGTACCAACCCGGCCGGGCTAAACCCTACCACCTAGTAAGGTAAGAAGGGAAGGGACCTACAGTTTAACGTGGTATCCGAACCACGGTCAGCCTCCAACAGTCGGGCGGTCATCCATCAGTAAACTGACCGCACCATTAAGCTGCCCAGGCTGACGATCCCGTAGTCGACTTTTACGACATGCGACGGGGAGAAATGCAGTGGGGCTATTATTTTTAAGTACCGACCCCACACGGTACAATACCGACCCCACACGGTACAAAATAATTGCAATTAGCATTCCCTGATCCTTACCTTCATGACCTAATCCAACGTCTGCTTTCTGTCTGTCTGTCTGTCTGTCTGTCTGTCCGCTTATAACTCGAGAACCACTGAACCGATTTTAATAAAAAAAAAATCTACGGATAGCTTGATTCTTCCCATCAACTATAGGCTACTTACTATCACGCTAAATGGCTTATGAGGTTAGCATAGAAGTCAAATATGAGAGCGGGCGGAGCCGCGGGCACAGCTAATATATATTACTAGCCGTGCCCGCGGCTCCGCCCGCTCTCATATTTCACTTCACTGCTGACCTCATAAGTCATTTATCGTGATAGTAAGTAGCCTATAGTTGATGGGAAGAATCAAGCTATCCGTAGAATTTTTTTTTATTAAAATCGGTTCAGTGGTTCTCGAATTATAAGCGGACAGACAGACATACATACAGACAGACAGACAGAAAGCAGACGTTGGATTTTATTAAAGGTAAGAATTGTTCTTTTTAAGTCACGTCACCGTATATATACGGGCGCATGGATTCAAAGTAAGTCTTCATTATTACGAAGGCATTTGATGTCTATCTTCTCTGTCTATTATTGATATAGTAGATAGTCGCAGTATCAGGTCGCAGTCGTTGTTTCCTCACGCACAAAATATACGTACATTTTTTGTTACAAATTTTAATTAATTCAAACAAAAATGGGCACACATAATTAAAAAACGGATCATATTATTTTTGCTTCCTAATTTGACAACACAAATATCCAACTCATCTACTTATTCCGTAGATATTCCCGCACGCTAAAAAGTAGGTTCATGACATTATACGCCAGTGCATTTATAGTAACTGACCCAAACAACCTACATAAGTACTTAGGTACATTTTTTATTGGCTCATTCGAAAGGCTCTTCGGCGGAGGCCTTACCCGAACCACACATAAAGCGTCGTTAGACACCTTATGGGGGGATCGGGCCCACGTGTCTCGAGGTTTCTAAAAAAAAATTCCTGCGTCTCAAAAAAAGTCTCCGACGAAGAGCCATTTCGAATGAGCAACAAAAAAAATGTACTTAAAATGATTGATTCGGTTCCGCATATAACATTTTTCTAATTGCACTGTACAACCTTAAACAGTAGCATCTAGCATATTAAAAGGAGACTGTTTAAACTATGACAGTAGGGAAACATCAGATTGATCAAAACCTCTTATTTTCAACCAAACAATAATTGTTCCTTATTGAGGAATTATTCCTCAGCTCAACAAACAAATTATTGAAGTAATATCATGAAACTTGATAAAGTAAGCTCCAAATTCATAATCGATAATATATTCGTAATTCAGTCAAACAACATACCTACCAACAATATACGTACGTATAAAAACTGGTTCCAAAGTTGATTTTTAAAAACATTCTAAAATTCGAATGTGCCAGTTAGAACTGTCAAATGGTTTGAGGTGAAGTATGGGCGCGAGCAACGCGGGCCGGCGCGGCATTCTCCCACGTCTCGCACCGACATCGTGTCAGGTGCCTTTTTGTTTCGGTTCCTTGACGTAATAATGTCGTTCAAATATAGTAGGTATATCGTGGTGGCTAAAATAGTTCAAACTGTTATATATATTTAGTTGTCCCTTCACACATGGTAGGTTGTATGTAAACGATAATTTGACAAAAATTATTGGAAGAAATATGTGCGGCAAATAAGTACAAATAGAACTTAGTCATACCAGCGTGACATCACACCCTGTTTGTAATGTAGAGTTGGAAATAAATGTAAGCCTCTGTGCCTACGTTTACTTACTTACTATCGATATTGTTGTTAACGCTACTAAAGCGACAGGGCGCGAGTCATATGAGTCAGTAGATGCTTGATCAAGTTGATTGATTGATTGATGATCAAGAGCATATTCTTTTTGCAGTATGCGTCTATGTAGACTTGCTAAATACATACATACATACATACCAACCGCTATATCCCCACAAGCGGGGCCAGCAGAGTAATCGGTGTTGTGCCGCAAGTACTCTTGTAAATTACCTACAACACCAACCAGCACGTTTAGCAACGTAGATATATTAGGACAAGATCTAGACTATCAAGCAGCAAGTAAAGCACGAAGACCCATCTGCTACAAGACTCGGCGAAAAGACCGTGGCAATGCGAGAGCCGAGAGGTGGCTAACCAGTCGCCTTTTAGCACGGCGTCTTGTCCTTATCCCTTAGTCGCCTTTTACGACATGCGCGGTGAGAGATACAGTGGGGCTATTCTTTTTAAGTACCGAAACCACACGGTAAATAATATGGCTAGAAAATAAAATAATAATACATACATACATATCACACACGCTGAATCACGACAATCGGGGTAAGCAGAGTAATCGGTGTTGTGCTGCAAGAACTCTGGTAAATTACAGCACAACACCGACCACCACGTTTCGCAAAGTATTCGAACAAGATTCAATCGATCAAGCAGCAAGAAAGGCACGAAGACCCACCTGCTGCATGACTCGGTGGAAGTACCGTGCCAAGGTGAGAGGTGGCGAGCCCGTCGCCCTTTACCACGACATCTTGTCCTTATCCCTTAGTCGCCTTTTACGACATGCACGGGGAGAGATGCAGTGAGGCTATTCTTTTTAAGTACCGACCGGCCCCACACCTATTAAGTAATCTGTGCCCACACGGATAAAATAATAATAGTGCAACATAAAAAAATACATTCAAGCGACACATGCATGCATGAACAGCTCCGCACCGCGAACCGGCCCGCGCCGCCGAGTGTGTTGCGAGCACGAAACAATATTAATGCGCGGGAGTAAAATCATAAATATCGCAACGACCATTTCATATTTTAAAATTATATGGGAACGCTTTCACGCGCTGGCAACTCCCGCGCCCTCCATCACCTCCATCCGTACAAATAGATGCGTGTCCTTTTCACGCGCGTTCAGCGCGATCGCTATCCGAGCAAGACGAATAGCTTCCTCTTTTGCCGCGTCTCTGCTGAAAATGTAACTGGACGTTTTAACTCGGCTGTTTTATTTCTCGCCGTTTGACGCGGGAGGGAAATAATGGGCGCCATTTTATTATTATTTCCTCCTGCCGTAGTGAAAATGCACCAACTTACTTTATACTTAGTTATTTACATGGTTTTTATAAGCATTGAAATGAGAATAAAATTGTTGTCCCAAATGCTTTGGATTCATTAGATTAGAGGGGCAAATGTCCTGCAACATGCCGCGCAATACCACCTAGTAAGGTAAGAAGGGAAGAGACCTACAGTTTAACGTGGAATCCGAACCACGGACAGCCTGCAACGGTCGAGCGATCACCAATCCAATTACTGACCGCGCTCAGCGTTGCTTAACAACAGTCGACCGGACCGCACCACTGAGCTACCGAGGAATCGTAATATATTAAAATGTTAATTTAAAATTAACTAT
This sequence comes from Nematopogon swammerdamellus, assembly GCA_946902875.1. Taxonomy (NCBI): domain Eukaryota; kingdom Metazoa; phylum Arthropoda; class Insecta; order Lepidoptera; family Adelidae; genus Nematopogon; species Nematopogon swammerdamellus. Next base: position 22,103,254 of record OX336336.1, read on the forward strand.
ATGCGTTTTAAATTACCGTGGTTGATAGCTCGGAGACGACCGTGAGTTAAGCCGAAAAAAAAATTGTAATTATGTATGTAAAATTTATCATGAATGTAATAATGTAATAATAATTAAATTGTCAAAAAATTTACATCTATATCAGAATTACAAACATTAGTATATTAAAACGTCATAATAAAATAAAAATTTCAAAGCGTAAAAAAATCTATCAGACACGGTCTATCGATTTACGTAGGTAATTTTTATTATTACTATAAAGTCAGTTTAATTAATAATTTTCGTAAACCAACAACCCTTTCAAAACTTTCGGTCAGGCGTCTGCCCTGGAAAGCCGCCAATGCTGCGAATTCGAGAAATTTGCTCCCTAGTGAATCCAAGGTTTAATCATGAATATTGTGACAAAAATAAAACATATTCTGCTCTGATATTAAAAACAAGACATGATAATTTATAACCAAAGACATGATTTTTTTCAAATCATTAAATTATAATTATTTCAAATCCCTCTACCTTTTCGCTTATACCAGTTTGGAAACCTAATTAAAGAAATCCACGTTAAATCCCCTGCAAAAGACGTAAATAAAATGTCCGGGGCCGACAAACATGTCTCAGTGAATCATGCGAGCGTGTATCGCACGCAGAAACAAAAATAAAACGATTAATAATTTTTCGAGAATAGCGTCCAGTCCCAGTCCCTTGTTCGATATTTGAAATTATGTTCTTGTAAGTGCGCGCGCATTTGAATTTATCAATTTTAATTTGTTTCCTTTCTCAAGACGTCGAGCGCTAGTGTCGTTCCGCTCAATAAATATTCTTCTTTTTGTTTTGTCATGCAATGCTTCTAACTTTAATACATAGACTAGTCCTACTTAAATTATTAAAATTTATGTACCTAATTGGTACCTAAGTGCTAAGTACTCGTTGCTGATATAACGATGTTTTTATATACAGGGTTCTCAAAAGAAAAATATGCAGATAAGGGATATAATATGAGTTTTTCTCTGGCGGCGGCGTGCAGTTGGAAGTGGAATATTGCGGGGCGAACTTGAGTATCGATACTAGTATGACTGGGCAGTTCGCGGCTGCTCGACGCTCGTAGATAGGTACTATTTATACTTTTATTGCGATGCTTTTGTATGAGTTGGCAGATATTTATCGGGTATCGGAACATTATTTGGTCCGCTCATAATGGTCCGCATAAAGCATGGTGTCGCACGCTCGTTCGCTCTCAATGCCTCTTCCTTCTTTTTGTTCGGGTCTCGAGAGGTGGAAAAAATTAAGATATTATTGCGCTCGAATTCGGAAACGTGTTCGGTGTAATGCGGGCGAGGTTGTAAATCATACCAAGGGCCTGCGCCACCGTATCATTATTACTCATGTCTTGGAAAATAACAGGTCCAACTTTTCTTAATTTTTTTTCCCTAAGTATGAAAACTGAAAATTAGGTAACTAGGTACCTACGCTTTTTCATATGTGGCATGATGAATAAAGAATGATATTATTTTAATGTATTGTTTTGATACCACACATTGTCTCTCCTTTGTATGTAAACTTTGAGATAAATCTTAATTTAAAGGACTCCATCATATTGACTTACAATTTCTGTTTAAATAAATCGCACATTTTCACAATATTTATATATAGCCCGGACATATCGTGTCATTTCATCTTCCCGATTGTACTTAAGCATTACGTACTAAATCGTAAAAAGTGTTTAAACTGATATTTATATTTAACCGTAGTATTGGAAAATAAAATTATATATAGGTAGGTACCTGTTGTTCTATCGAGAGCCGGGATTTCTATGTCTAAGAGTCTATGAGCTACCTAATATACAAATGTTTATGTCATATTTGGTTATATTCTAAATTTAAATTATGGAACTACCATCATCATCAGATGTCATAATTTATTTAATTAAATTTCTTGCTGAATAAAACCTACATTTTGCAGTGTTATCAGCTTTTTGTACCAACAGTTTATACTACAAAAGGACTGCGTAATCGTTAGAACTGTTTTTATTAATAAATTTATATATTTCGTACAGGTAAATCATACAAACCGATTATGGCAACACTGAGCTCAAGTTAGCCAACTTTATAGCTAAAAATTGCTGCGAACGGTCTATTATACATAGAGATTGGCCCTAGTTTCTACTGTCCCATGACATGTTCTCTCTAGTCAAACATTAAATACAAATTATCTTTGACTCCTTCGACCATGTCCCAGTCCGAACAGTAGAAACGGCGGCGGCGGCGTTTAGACGGGGGCTGGCGACACGGGGCGGTGGCGGGGCGCGTAGACCGCAGAGGTGAGCGGATGTTGCTTTAAAAATAACATTTAGACCGGACAGTTCGTGTTCATACTCCGACAACACGATAGCGCCAGTCACTCTTCTCTCATTAGGCTTCGTCTCGTACGCTACACCTCTCTCGGCTTATCTTGACGATTCTAAACATCATCTCGCTCTTTCAAACACATCAATATCTCCAAATTAACCGCGCGACAAGAAACTAATACTCACTTTACCTACTTAACTAAGAAATCTCTTGTTCAATCAATTTTGGAGCGTTTATATCGACGAATATTGTTCCAGCGACTCATCGTGCGTTCTGTAATTCGATTTAATAACTCATTAAGTGAACATCTCATAAGTTTAGGTATTTTTTTCGTAGCTGCATTCACTCAACTCTGCAACGAACAGCGAAGTCACTATCATACGGACGTTACATGAAATAAAATGTCTCTTCATCTTCGTTGAACTAAACACGGCTGCCTAAAATGTATTTTAAATCTGACCATTCGCATAAAAGAAATTTAGTAAAATCATGAAAAATTGTGTTGCATCGTGTTCAGAATAGGAGCGTTCTAGCGACCCGCCATGGAGCTTTGTGCTCTATCGAAGTCCTTGTCTGTTTCATAGTGATAGACAGAGATAGGGTTCCACCAGTACTTTTGTAGTTCTAAAAGGAATGCAAAGGGGATCTATAGACATAGTATATTATTTCCTCTGCTTTATAGACGAAAGATAATGCATATTGCACGTGACTTCTGTATGGGGCTTGACTATGAATCGCAGTCCATCCGCGCACACTAAAGCTCGTCTCTGTCGCACAGAGATGTGCGTGTTCGTACGACAGGGACGACACTCTACAACCGGATTGTCTCTTTATAAAGCTCGATGTTCATGAACATGATTTATGGCAGGGTACTGTACGATCAGTTCCTTAGTCCGATATATACATCCACTATCTTGTCGTACACTTTAGCTCGATACGCAATCTCTAACGACAAGTCAACGAGTATGTGACAATGTTCTAGCTGCAATTTACTGCGTGATTGTTTTTTGTAGTTGTAATTATATAGAAATACCTATTAAGAGTATGATGTTTTAAGAATATGATGTTTTGAGATATTGATGTTTTGAGAATATGGTATTCACCGCCTGAGGGGTGGAATTAACTTTGACATTAACTGAATTCCAGAGCATGATCATCGCACAGCGCTTGTCTTTAAAATAAAAAGAAAAAACCGGCCAAGTGCGAGTAGGACTCGCGCACCGAGGGCTCCACACCACCACGTCGTAAAGGGCCGGTTTTTTTAAAATGTTGTTTTTCTTTAGAGTTTCCACTATAATCGCACAAGGGTTGAGGCTTGTATGTATTACCGTTTTCACGAAAGAGCAAAAACAAAAAACGTTGAAAAAACACGTTTCTCGTACAGTTTTGATGACTCGTGGTTTATACCGACAAATATTGTTCCAGCGACTCATCGTGCGTTCTGTAGTTCGATTTAATAACTCATTAAGTGAACATCTCATAAGTTTAGGTATTTTGTTCGTAGCTTCATGCTCCATTAAATCCACGGAATTGTTTACTTATTGTATTTATTTTATTCATTTATTATCACATTCACATATTTACATAAATTTTAAATATACAGATTATAAAATTATTTTTATTTATTCCTTTATTTCACATTTTTAAATACATTTACATTAATTTTACATATATTATAACTATAAAAAGTTTATTTATTTATTTATTATTATTTGTTAGCCTACCGCACTGGAAGACAAACCTGACGCTATGTATGTATGTATGTAATATCAGGATATCCGCCATTATAACACATATTCTATGAAAATTTCAACCGGCTGCCTATTACGGTAAAACTAACTTTCTTATTATTAAAGATTAATAAATAATTGTCCGTACGCGCAAAGATAATAAATAACACACATATTAACATATATTTTTTTCAGATTTTTCCTATGCACTAATTCTGAAATAGAACTGATTATCATGGCGGCACGTAGATAATAATCCTCGGTACATCAGTGGTGCGATCGTTCGACCCTGTGCGTGGTCACAACTTTATACTTCGATGGGTCACCACTCACCGTTGACCGTTGGAGGCTGACCGTGGTTCGGATTCTGACCTACAGTTTTACGTGGAAACCGAACCCTTCTTACCTTACTAGGTGATAGGGTTTAACCCGACCGGGTTGGTACCACCGCACTGAATAATAGGTCGATCGAAGCGGCCATATAAATAGTTCGTGTTTTCCACCCGTGTTTCAGTGTAGCCGGCACAACCAAACGGAAGCAATGAAATGGCACCTAGTTCATCAAGGTGCTATCGGCTGACATCATGGGCGTTGTAGTTTATGTATGCAATAATGTCAATACGTTAAAATGCAATACAATTTAATTGTTTTGTCAAACAATACGTCGTGTAGGACGTCGTCGGACCGAACTGAAATATCACAGTCGATGTGTGTTGTCTGAATGTAAAAGTGGCAGAGAAAGAGCTATTTTTACGTTGCCCCCAAAGGTGGATGTCAGGACCTTACGGAATCCGTCCGGTATCGTCTTACGAAAACACGCGAGCTTCCAAAACAACCGTGTTTACGTTGCGGAGCGCGCTAAGTAGCGCCCGGCGACACCCGACACCGTCCAGGTACGCACTTATAGGGAGGGTTGATGTGGCCCCCGCACCTGCACCCCTATATTAAGGAGTAGCTTTTGCCCGCTGCTTCGCTCGCGTGAAATTCGTCTTTAAAAAGAAGAAAGTAAGAAAGCCCGCTACCGTAGGTACCTTTATTTCGGCGCGCCGATCGATTCGGTTTGTATGAGAGCCACATCTTAGCGTAACTGGAACTGAATTTTATTTAGCCTATCCTGTGTCCCGTATAGTCAAAATGTGCTTGTACTAAGTTTCATTGAATTCAGATGATCGGTTTAAGAGTTATGTTACATACATACATCCATACATACAGAAAAGATTAAAAAAATCGTCAATTTAATTTTAGTATCATACATAGAGTCTACAAACGCAGTATCTCATAAAAAAAAGTAACTTACTCCATGACCATCCCTTACAGTTTTATTATTAGTATTGATTGATAGCAGATAGGGCAAAATAACAAGTGCTGTCCTCCCCTTCCCTCTCCGCACATTCGTGACAGTTGAATACCTGGTTCGTTTCGTATCATTTTCATACAATATTTATTTCTCTTAGTGCCAAAAAACGGCAAAAAAGTTGTAAATTTCGGTTTTCTTTAGGTTTTACCGTCTATGCACTTCCTTCTTTCGTCGAACTAAAACCCAACTTAAATCATGGTTAGTTAGTTGTAGTTGCTCGAGACCCTTGGTATTATGATAATGTGATTATAATATCAATGTGCCTGAGACTATACTGACTTATTTGGTGAATCTTCATATTATCAATCATATTATTAGGTATAATTAGTTTTAATATTTTTTTTTTTATGGAAGGCGCGACATGTGGCATCGTTTTACTTACGAGTAGGTGACTAACGATAATTATAATTAAAAACAACATAGGTAAGTAACGTGATTTGCGCCCGTAGGCCCAAAAAAGTGTGTGATCGTCACACACCCGCGTTCAGCACAAGCGGCGGGTGGCCGAGTGGTTTGGGCATCGGCTTCTCATGCGAGAGGTCCGAGGTTCGAATCCGGTCGGCGTGTACCAATGAGTTTTTTCTGACGAAATACGTGTATACCTACACCTGCTGCTTCACCGTTCGGAATCTGTGTAAAACTGTAGGTCCCTTCCCTAGCCCCTTACTAGGGGTATGCTCAAATTGTAGGCGACTGGGTTGATACCACCGTACTGGATGTAAGTTGGCCGCATAGCAGTCTCGGCTGTGTTCTCCTCTAGTCCAGTACAGCTAGCATTTCAGGGAAGTCTCCGGTATGGCACCTACGTTCTCGGAGGTGATATTGGCTGGTCGGAGCATGCGCTTTGTCCCCTCCGACGCAGCCACCCATACCGGATAACATAAAACAAAACAGAAAGTTGGCGCGTCAGTCGCCGTCCGACCTGACAAAACACGCGTCACGTGTGAAAATGTGTATGCGTGCAGTCAAAATTAAATGTTGTATTCTAACTAAAGGACCAAGACAATATCCATAACTATAAAAAAATTACATGTTGTATTCTAACTAAAGGACCCAGACAATATCCATAACTATAAAAAAATTAAATGTTGTATTCTAACTAAAGGACCAAGACAATATCCATAACTATAAAAAAATTACATGTTGTATTCTAACTAAAGGACCAAGACAATATCCATAACTATAAAAAAATTACATGTTGTATTATAACTAAAGGACCAAGACAATATCCATAACTATAAAAAAATTACATGTTGTATTCTAACTAAAGGACCAAGACAATATCCATAACTATAAAAAAATTACGTGTATACACAGAATGTATATCGTTCTATAACATGGTAGTTATGACACGGGAGATCACCTCCCTCCCCCTTCTATAGTAAGTACTAGATCCGCCACAGACAGTACACTGGTGGCGGGGCGGCGCATGCGCTGAATCGAGACGATTATTGTGTATTTTCTATGGGGATGACTATGTGTGTAAATATGAAACTGCTGTCGTGGAAGCGTAATTCACGTAAGACGTAGATCTACGCGAACATGCGTAGACGTAGATCAACGTGAACAAATCTAAAAAATCAAATATACAAAGTTTATTAGATTTACGGCCTTACTAGTTAGTAGGTAGTAGAGACATGCATTTATTATTCAAATTAGAAGAAAAATTGTGTGATTGGATTGTAAACCTGCCCAATAACTTGTATATGGTTGTCAAAACAAATTCTAAAAATATGTGCGACATGTAAATTATAATCGATTTGATTTGAATTATGTAAATAATAAATATACTGTACGTTCACATGTGCACAGGTGGAAGATACGATTGTCATAATGACGGCTTAATTAATCGCTGAATTAATGTACAATTTAGTATCAGATATCAATAATACCTAAGCTCAATCAATTAACTTTCTGAAAATAGTGTGTGCATACTTTCCTCCCAAATTTTCGAGTTCGAAAAAAGAACATCTTCCGTGGGTGTCACAAAGCATTACGATAAACATCGGGATTCGGGACGCGGCGGCCGGCTGGAGCCCTGGCGCGCTTTGCCCCGGGAAACTTCGACTTCGAGCGAACATTCGTTTTGTTTCACTCGCCGCCCGAGCGTTCGTCTGTCGTCTCTATTGTGTTGTGTCACGATGTCACTCGACAGGCAGGACTGGATTAGCGGTCGCAGGCTAAGCGCCGCGCCGCGCCGCAGGCAGGGCGCGCGCGTGCGCGACAGATAACGAATCAAATACTCGTAATAGGATTTGTCCGCTATTTCTCTTTTTGTGACACGGATCCTGGGCTGGACGAAGATTAAACATCCCGATTAGTAATTTGGATGGGACGACATGTTTTTTTATTTAGGTATAATGTGTCACGCAGACCGCGGTAAATAAACTTATTAGTGAGCTCCCGAACTCGCGTCAAATGTTTTGACTGGCTCGTCCAAGCGGCTGTAAATGAAATATGATACCGATACTCTAAAGGTGAGACCGCACTAGCGCCACTGCACTGCAGCCTAGCGGCACGGAGCGGTGCGGGACGGGGCGCGGGACAAATATTCTTTGTATGAAACTATATGACGGCAATGAACAAAGTGCCGCTCCGCTGCCGCCAGTGTGGTCTCACCTTTACAGAGACGATGTGAATGGAGATACAAAATATATGTCACAGTTGATAGTACTCCCCTTTGCCGTAATCTAGACCTTTGGCTTTGCCGCTATGAGTTGTGTTTTAGGTGTGTTAGCTGCTACGATAAAGCGGAAATTATACCGAAGAACATAACGATGACGAGGTATTAGGTGTTTTGTGAAACATGATCAAGGAATACTTTCTTAAAACCACAAACAAGATATTTCACACAGGTAGACAGTGCGTATTGTATCAACTAGCTAGCATATCAATGAACGAACCGATGATATAGAAATCACGTGTGATGCCCAAAATGAAGCAAAAAATACAACAAAACATAATCAGCTTCATTGTAGCGTGATACGTTGAATTTGAAACTTTCGCAAAGTAACCAATGCGCGGTTGCATTCCGACAGTTTCGGAAAGGCATATTTCTATCGAGTTAAGAGACACTTGAGATTAGCATCTGTGCTGTGTGTGCCCCACACAAGTGAGGAACTTCACATTTCAATAACACAATGCTCGAGGGATTAAAACTCCAAGTATTATTTGTAAACACACTATTGAATGCGCCCTCGAAGCGTGAAGTAGTGAAGATGTTATTGTGTCCGGTATAAATCGAACGCACGGTCACACTAGCTGAATGGTTCGGTGTTCGCTTGTGTTGCCATAATGGCTAATATATTTTTATTGAATGTTATGTTTATTCGATTCGGTGAACATGTTTGATTTGAAACTTATTCTGATGCGGTGCGGTGTACCCTCGAGACGAGTTTCTGAATATTCTGCGGTTTGGTATGGGTTTGGTAGGTACTTACTTATATGGTACTTAAACTTAAATCTTCAAAGTTGCCCGCGTTCATGATTTTCGTACCGAATGTACCGATGTCGTTTTATTTTTGACAAGTTTCAAGACGAGTACGAGACGGCATAATAAATGCTTACATTTACAATAATAGCAATAATTATTATTTATTCGTCGTCAAAGTGTGTGGTATGTAGATTAGGGTACTACACACAGCGCTTACAAATCCTTAAATTAATTTATTTTTACAGCCCGTTCGAATGACATTCGCATATAGTTTAGTCTCCACCTATTAAAATATGCTTACCCCCTTGACTCCCACGCCATTTTCGCCGCGCGGAAACTTGGAGCCGTTACATATTATTAATTCCCCTTAATACCATATACCAAATTTTAGGTGAAGAGCGCTGCCACTAAGGCGCTGAATAACGTTCAACACCAGGACATGTATGTTTTGGTTTAATAAATAACATTTTGAAATTTGAAATTTAAATTTGAAACATAATAAAAAATAAAGCCTTTAAAAATCTCCAATTTGTGCTGCGTCTGAATCAACCTTTCACAGATCTAACCTGCACAAATCAATCAATTTTTTCTTTATTTTATGTAGCGTAGTGTAGTATCTATTTGTTTTTGGTTTTGTTCAGAGAAATCTGTAATTTGCTTTGTTTTATTTCATATAATGTTAGTTTAGTATTTTTTGTAATGTTGTTGATTTCATTCAAATTAAATAAATAAATAAATAAAAATCAGTAGAACATACTAATATTTCAATATATTTTGTAATCTACCTACATGTTATTCCAATCGTAAATTAATCAGTATTTCCGTTGTCATTAGCTTCTCTTTGCAATTTCAATTCCTTCTAAGCTTTCAAGCTCCGCCACCCATGTGAATGTTTACAAAAAGAAATATTCCCGCCCGTCTCTGTCTCTCTCTCTATCCATCGTACACTGTACAATGTGCGTAAACTAAACACTACACACTACCGGGAACTGCCTTTGTTACCGTGCACAACTCAGCCGTCTCGCAGCATCCTTCTCGTCTACTCTCCAGCACCAACACACTGTTACAGTTGACAAATAACATTTTGCATTATCACAATAAATGCGTTTCGTCATCAATCGCCCGCCAATCTAAATAATACCCAACAATACTGAAAATAAAGCTGATATTTCAACTGAAATTGGTCGAACCCAATTCGAAAAGGACCTTTGTGAGTGAAAACTAAGATAAAATTGTTTTAGACCTAAGGACGAGGACATTAAGGGTTAGTTTTGCTTTAAAGGGCTGTTTTCACCGACCTGAATGTAAGAAGCTTTGTGATTTATAACGACATTCACAAGGTCGGATTATAACTGATTTATTGTCGTGTTAAGTACTCGGGACGATTGTCGTGAAAATATACTTATTATTTATTTATACGATATCGCTTAAACAAGGAACAAATCTGGTTATTTATTGCTTTGATTGGACAGCTATATCCAGGCCTGGTTGCGTGCGATCATCTGTTCAGGAGAAAAAATAGAAATTATAAAAAAGAGATTAGGAGTCCCTATACTCTATCTCGCGTCTGCCTTTACAATGTATTCGTATTGGAAACTTTGAGAAAGTACCGCTCGCTGATGCTCTTCTCATGGACCGTTTGTGTTGGCAAACATGATGTTGATTTTTCGGTTGCAATAATTCAACACCACAATTTTACTTTTCTGCTCCTTTAGTAGTTTAAATCCATATTTTCGACTAGATCGTGGGTCAACCGACAGCCATCATACATAATCAAATTTAAGTGGAATATTTTTTTATTAATTAACTCGCCCATGTTTTTGACTAAAATGGTAATTAAAAAACTTATAGGAAATTTAATCATCTACCTATAACTTTAGTCTTTGCATAGTCATATTCTTTACGATTCATATATTGCGACTTAAACCTGAAAAAAGGTGCGAAATCAACTTACCGTACTATACGATTTTTTTCATGTTTTCGAAAAATTTACCAGTAAATTGTAATTAAAAATGCCATTTACCACATAAAAATTATTTTATTCATTTTTAAATTTTTGGATTAACAGTAGAGTAGGTGTACTAAACTTACATAAGTCGACGTTTCGCCCGCTACGTCACGGGCTTCTTCAGGACCTGCGGGAGTTCCTGGAGCCGGCGTCTAAAATAAATGATAATAATTAAAAATGATTTTATTTTTCTCTGGACGGAATTCTCAACTAATTCCCTATGCTTTTCGTTCCTTCCATATAAAGTTTATTAGACATTTTAGTTGTAGAATAAAAACTAAAAATATGCTTTTTCGAATTACAGGTGAAAAGCCGTTCAAGTGCGAGTACTCCGGGTGCGACCGGCGCTTCGCGAACTCCTCGGACCGCAAAAAGCACTCACACGTGCACACCTCGGACAAGCCGTACAACTGCCGCGTGCACGGATGCGACAAGTCATACACGCACCCCTCTTCACTGCGCAAGCACATGAAGGTAAATAAAGTGAAATAAATAAGATAAATGGTTCAACCGCCAGTACTCCGAGTGCGACTGGTACCTCGCGAACTCCTCGGACCGCAAAAAGCACTCACACGTGCACACCTCGGACAAGCCGTACAACTGCCGCGTGCACGGGTGCGACAAGTCATACACGCACCCCTCTTCACTGCGCAAGCACATGAAGGTAAATAAAGTGAAGTAAATAAGATAAATAGTTCAACCGCCAGTACTCCGAGTGCGACTGGCACGTCGCGAACTCCTCGGACCGCAAAAAGCACTCACACGTGCACACCTCGGACAAGCCGTACAACTGCCGCGTGCACGGATGCGACAAGTCATACACGCACCCCTCTTCACTGCGCAACCACATGAAGGTAAATAAAGTGAAGTAAATAAGATAAATAGTTCAACCGCCAGTACTCCGAGTGCGACTGGCACGTCGCGAACTCCTCGGACCGCAAAAAGCACTCACACGTGCACACCTCGGACAAGCCGTACAACTGCCGCGTGCACGGATGCGACAGTCATACACGCACCCCTCTTCACTGCGCAAGCACATGATGGTAAATATAGTGAAGTAAATAAGATAAATGGGTCAACCGCCAGTACTCCGAGTGCGACTGGCACTTCGTGAACTCCTCGGACCGTAAAAAGCACTCACCCGTGCACACCGCGGACAAGCCGTACAGCTGCCGCGTGCACGAGTGCGACAAGTCATACACGCACCCGTCTTCACTGCGCAAGAAGTATTTCAAGCGCCAGTACTCCGGGTGCGACTGACGTTTCGCGACCTCTACGCAATGAATTGAAGGTATATATGAAAACAAATGTGACACGGTCGTTTGTGGAGCTATTTTACCTGTTCAACCTTTCCCGCAAACTCCATCTGGTTCGGCATCATGAGCACTCTGTCTCGCGACGGTTGACTGTCTGTCCCTTCTTTAGTAAGTATCTATAGTTGTTCTCTTATAATATTGTTTTATTTGTTAACAATATACGATTAATCTTTTCAAGGTCCACGGCTGCTCTCTGCACGACGACGACCGCTCGCCGCGCTACGACAGCGACGGCGAAGACTCAAACTCCTCAGCCGGCAGCATCAGCATCACCAACGCCTCCAGCCCGCCTGCGCCGGCGCAGCCACTTCGACATGAAATCGCCAAACCCCTCGCACAGCCGGACCACGCCGCGCTACACGCCTCTTCCATCACCGACAAGCTGGAGAGCCTCAACGACAAATACCTGAACCCTCATTCAGACAAAGGTTATGCAAGCGAGCGTGCACCCCCACCAGCGCCCATAGACCACGCACCTCATCTTACAAACCTCGGCATGGGCGGGCACTGGGGGCAGTTCGGTGGCGTGCAACAGATGGGTGCGCAGCACGCACCACCTGCCGTTCCAGACTGGTACGTCTGTCCACCAACGCAGGAACCCTACCACCACCATCACCATCTGATGCATCACTCGGGAGCCGCAACCGCATACTGACCACAACGCTCTTAGGGAACTTTTCAATCACCTCTCCTACTTATACCCTCCCATTAGTTGTTTCGCTTTTTTCACTCTGAAAATGAAAGCCTTTGACGTTTTTCTGCTTATAAGTGCTCCTTCCATTCATTTCCTACTGATAAAAGTAAGAATTGAATCGACCAATGTGCGCGTGAAGAATGAAAAGTTCACTAAGAGTTATTTCGTTTTGTACATTTTTTTATGAAAATCAACATGGGTGGCTGTGCCGAGGGACCAATGGTGCAGTCGACAGAGCCAAAAACACCTCTCCTCGCAAAACCACGCTCCCAGCCCGTTAATACAAGAACCGATGGGTTCTCAAAAGCCCAATGTAAACGACAAAAGGTTGTTCAGTTTCTCTGCGACGAGTGCTGCGAAGATAGGTTGGATGGCGAGGAATTAGAGATGCAAGTACTTACGCTTACGGTTGACTAGTTTATTGTACGTAGCTCTAAATCAATTTGTGTTTGTGAAAAGCATGTCCAGCTCAGATTTATGAGGTTCCTTTCGAACTCGAAGAATGTCAGCTCCACTCGATCTTGTTAGAAAAACAGACTGAGACAAAAAAGCGAGAACAATAACCGCAGTAGTGTGACAAGAGATGTTGTTTTTGTGGAAACGTGTCATTGTCTTGTCGTAAACTTATACTGTAACTCGGGCGCCTATAGAAATCTCAGGATTTGTCGCTGGACTTCATTTACAAGTGAATAAAGGCATTGTAAAGTTTCACGATGTTATAAATTGAAGATTTTTGTCAACTTCCCACTCAACTTTGATTTATTGCCGGTTCAGTCATTATTTCCCTCGACGCAGTTGTTACTTGCTTAAGTATTTATTTATGTAAGTGATACAACGAACTCTCATTTAATTTAACTAATTTGTTTCTCTAATTTGAGATATACATTTTAATTGAATTGATTGAGTTATTCATATTTTATAAATAAATATAAAAGGCGCAGAGACAAGCGCGCGAGATACAGTTGAACATAAACTTTAAAACACAAAAATACACCTATATATATATATATAGGACCTTGTCACTTAGTGTTGTTACGAGGTGTGGAGGAGCTGCAACCACATGCGGGTGATGGTGTTCAATGGGTGCACATTTTCTAAATTCTCAGTCCTTACTACTGCGTTTTATTTTTAATTCAATTGTCCAAATGTCCAAAGTAATTAAATTAATGATATTTTCAACTGAAACAATTTGCCGTTTTCGGTATCTACGAAGGTAGTTTTACCCTTAGCGCATACCTACATTTTGGACGACCCGAATGCCCCTTTCAAATCCAAACCTTGACCGTCAGTTGCATCGCATGCATCGAAGTCGCATTGTATTTCCGTTAGCTGTTTCTCTTTCTTTCAATACGAAAATTACAAGGATGGAACTGGAATAATATTGTGCTAGAAATCCGCTTAACTGCTCAAATCTACATTAACGCGAAATTTATTTCAAAAGCGAACGAGATCCTCTGTAATCGCCAAAGTTTTCAAAATATTAAAATAAGGTCTTTGTTTAAAATATTGCTTTTGTACAAATAGTTGGTAAGAATGCCAAGTGATAGTAGAACATAAGCCTTATATTGTTAATTTTACAGTCACTTAGGTTATTTATTAATCATAACTTAGTTTAGCTATTTAACATGTAAGTAGTTAAGTGAAATTTATAATGAATAAGAGCGCTGTCGAAAATGTATTTTGGTAATGAATGAAATATTACAATTATATTAAGAAAGTATATGATAAGTACCTATCTAGTTAAGATCGCATCGAGTTTGTTTTTTGACTGAAGTACCTACACTGAGAACTATAAGCTGTAACAAGTGACTAGTAATTTTATATGGTCTGTGTAAATATCCAGCGAAAAGAAAATAAAGAGAAAATTAAATATGATATTTAACTTTTGCAGTTTTTATTGTCTTATCTTATATTTAAACTACATCCGAAACAAAGTCTGAATTAATACGATGACTTAAGCTCAAGCAATACCTATTTACAATTGTTCGCTGGGCGACTTTAAACCTTTGAACAACAGCGACCGTCAGAGTCCACGTTTCACACCCGTACGCCATGCATTTAAATTTTGCGGACGGTCAGACCTCAGGAGCGAACCATGCTGGAAATATCGCTACGTGATATGGTGCGTAAAGAGGCAATCCGCCGACGCACCAGAGTAGTCGATATTGCACGGCGGGTGGCTCAGAGCAAGTGGCAGTGGGCTGGGCGCGTCAGCCGAAACGACGACGACTGTTGGAGTATCCGTGTCCTAGAAAAAATGGAGCGTGGGAAGATCACCCGCCAAGTGGGACGACGACATCAAGTACGTCGGCGGAAAGCAGTGGTTCCGTTCAGCGGTCTGAAGGCCGGGAGAACTGAAGGAAAATTGGAGAGGCGTATGTCCAGCAGTGGACGCATACAGACTGTCTGACCAACTGACTATTCTTATAATTTTTTTCGGAAACACCGCTCTACCTAACATAATTTAATTTAGAATTAACGGAATCTCACTTTAAAATTCCAATTTGATTCCTTTTGAAATAATTTTATTCCTGTAACAGACAAATGGACAAATATTTTTCTAGATAGATTTTGTACGATTAAATTAGAATCTACTTAGTACTTTTCTAACTCTAATGAAAATCTTATTCTGGTAACCTAACCTAACCTGTCTCATTTTACACAGAAAATGGCGCACATTTTGGCAGTTTCCTCTATATTTTCCCTATGCCAAGACCCCACCATGTTCTTCCTCGCATCACGACTCGCATACATACCAATATTCCTTCATAATCGTTTATGCTTTTCAACCAAAGAATTCAACTACGAAGAGCTGCTATCGTCATGATACATTGCATACAATCTACTTCGTACCTTTCATAACACTGCTCGTAACAAGCTGTTCTGTTGACAAAGACAGATTAATTTATAGACGTGATGAAGAGATATTTGTATATTTTCATTTGTACGTCGTAATTTTTTTATAATTTATAATTACTTTTCAAATGATCTAAAAAGCGGTCATGTCATCATAAATGTCTTAAATTATTCAGATTCAGATTCAGATATTTATTTCGCCATAAAGAACACACAAAATAACAATATTTCATTGAGACATATGCATATTCAGTATGGTTCGTCATCATTTTTTATCATGTCCCGTTCAGTAGTGCAATCTATAAGGAAGAACCGGGTAAGAAACCTTACAGAGCTTTTTTTAAATATAACTTACATAATAAGTTTTCATTATGTTAAATATAACATACTATATCTAAGCAAAAAATTAAAAAATATTAAGTCAAATATACCCATTAAAAGAGATAATAAAATAAAAAACAAAGAACATAGGGTTCAGTCAAGTTATTAATAAAATTTGTGTTTATGCATATAAACAATTTGAATTATCAAAGTCAGCAGAATTTTTATTTACAGTAAGAAAAAAATTCACTTAACTTATAAAATGGATTGTCTAAGAGAAATATTTTCAGCTAACTCTGGAACACATTGTCACTATTTATTGATTTTATTGCATCAGGAACATTTTCGTACCATTTGGGTCCAATCACGTCAGGGTCTTTTTCAGCCATCGCCGATTTATGCGCAACAGATTTTAAACATTTGTCCCTCGTTTTGAATTATTCGCTTTTCAACGGTTTGAAGTGATGAAGATGAGTGCACAAGGTGTGACAAACAGAAACTTACAAGTATGTTTGTAATGTGTGTCACACCATTCACTGTTCACCTACTCTACAACTTGATCATTGGTCCATCGTTTTGAATTGTACCTCCCATCGTCTAGGGGTGAGCAGAGGGAATGCAGCACTTGATTGTTGTGGAATATTTGCAGTTTGCACTGAGTACGAAAGGGAAGTTAATAATAGGGTTGTAACTGGATAGAGGGAGGCTGTGTTTGACAGCTTTGTTGCGTACACACGGCTCTAAAGGTACCTACCTAACCTACGCATAGTACTGTGCCGTGTGGGGCCGGTATTTTAAAAGAATAGCCGCACTGCATCTCTCCCCGTGTATGTCGTAAAAGGCGACTAAGGGATATGACTCCCTTCTTATATTACTAGGTGGTAGGGTTGGTACCACCGCACTGAATGAAAGGTCGGTCGAAACGGCTATGTAAATAGTTTGTGTTTTCCGTCCAGTTCAGTGTAGCCGGCACGACCGAAGGGAAGCACTGACGTGGCACCAAGTTCATCCGGTGTAATGGGTTGACATCACGGATGTTGTAGGTGATGTAGCAAACCGTGCCAGTTTCCATAAAAAAAAAAAGTAGCATCACGCAGGATTGAGCATACATTGAAAAAAAAATAGAAGATTCAACATTGAAAAAAGATAGGATTCGAACCCGGTGAGTAAATGTTGGCGAGGTGCAGTTACGAATTCTGATTAGCACTGAAACAATTTAAGACTTGTACTTAAGGTGACGTGAGGCTGAAGTTTACCGCCAATATTACTAACCTGACAGATTCAGTTTTAATATTATGCAAAACTTCATCTATCAGCGCAGATCGATTGCTTTTTGAAAACACGATTTGATTAACTTCGCTCGATAGAAAAAAATCATGAACATGCCTCTGAAGTCAGTCAGTCAGTCTTTCAGTCTGTCAGTCTTTCAGTCTGTCAGTCTTTCAGTCTGTCTGTCAGTCTTTCAGTCTGTCAGTCTGTCAGTCTTTCAGTCTGTCAGTCTCTCAGTCTGTTAGTCTGTCAGTCTGTCGGATCAGTCTGTCTGTCAGTCTTTTAGTCTGTCAGTCTTTCAGTCTGTCAGTCTTTCAGTCTGTCAGTATTTCAGTCTGTCAGTCTTTCAGTCTGTCAGTCTTTAAGTCTGTCAGTCTTTCAGTCAGTCAGTCTTTCAGTCTTTCAGTCTGTCAGTCTTTCAGCCTGTCAGTCTTTCAGTCTATCAGTCTATCAGTCTTTCAGTCTGTCAGTCTTTCAGTCTGTCTTTCAGTCTGTCAGTTTTCAGTCTGTCTGTCTTTCAGTCTATCAGTCTTTCAGTCTTTCAGTCTGTCAGTCTGTCAGTCTTTCAGTCTGTCAGTCTTTCAGTCTATCAGTCTTTTAGTCTGTCAGTCTTTCAGTCTTTCAGTCTGCCAGTCTTTCAGTCTGTCAGTCTTTCAGTCTTTCAGTCTGTCAGTCTTTCAGTCAGTCAGTCTTTCAGTCTCTCAGTCTGTCAGTCTTTCAGTCTGTCAGTCTGTCAGTCTTTCAGTCTGTCAGTCTTTCAGTCTGTCAGTCTTTCAGTCTGTCAGTCTTTCAGTCTGTCAGTCTTTCAGTCTGTCTGTCAGTCTTTCAGTCTGTCAGTCTGTCAGTCTTTCAGTCTGTCAGTCTGTCAGTCTGTTAGTCTGTCAGTCTGTCGGGTCAGTCTGTCTGTCAGTCTGTCAGTCTTTTAGTCTGTCAGTATTTCAGTCTGTCAGTCTTTCAGTCTGTCAGTATTTCAGTCTGTCAGTCTTTCAGTCTGTCAGTCTTTCAGTCTGTCAGTCTTTCAGTCTGTCAGTCTTTCAGTCAGTCAGTCTTTCAGTCTGTCAGTCTTTCAGTCTGTCAGTCTTTCAGTCTGTCTGTCAGTCTTTCAGTCTGTCAGTCTGTCAGTCTTTCAGTCTGTCAGTCTGTCAGTCTGTTAGTCTGTCAGTCTGTCGGGTCAGTCTGTCTGTCAGTCTTTTAGTCTGTCAGTCTTTCAGAACATGCCTCTGAATTCTTTCAGTCTGTCAGTCTTTCAGTCTGTCAGTCTTTCAGTCTGTCTGTCTTTCAGTCTGTCAGTCTTTCAGTCTGTCAGTCTTTCAGTCTGTCAGTCTTTCAGTCAGTCAGTCTTTCAGTCTGTCAGTCTTTCAGTCTGTCAGTCTTTCAGTCTGTCTGTCAGTCTTTCAGTCTGTCAGTCTGTCAGTCTTTCAGTCTGTCAGTCTGTCAGTATGTTAGTCTGTCAGTCTGTCGGGTCAGTCTGTCTGTCAGTCTTTTAGTCTGTCAGTCTTTCAGTCTGTCAGTCTTTCAGTCTGTCAGTATTTCAGTCTGTCAGTCTTTCAGTCTGTCAGTCTTTAAGTCTGTCAGTCTTTCAGTCAGTCAGTCTTTCAGTCTTTCAGTCTGTCAGTCTTTCAGCCTGTCAGTCTTTCAGTCTATCAGTCTTTCAGTCTTGTCAGTCTTTCAGTCTGTCTTTCAGTCTGTCAGTTTTCAGTCTGTCTGTCTTTCAGTCTATCAGTCTTTCAGTCTTTCAGTCTGTCAGTCTGTCAGTCTTTCAGTCTGTCAGTCTTTCAGTCTATCAGTCTTTCAGTCTATCAGTCTTTTAGTCTGTCAGTCTTTCAGTCTTTCAGTCTGCCAGTCTTTCAGTCTGTCAGTCTTTCAGTCTTTCAGTCTTTCAGTCTGTCAGTCTTTCAGTCAGTCAGTCTTTCAGTCTCTCAGTCTGTCAGTCTTTCAGTCTGTCAGTCTGTCAGTCTTTCAGTCTGTCAGTCTTTCAGTCTGTCAGTCTTTCAGTCTGTCAGTCTTTCAGTCTGTCTTTCAGTCTGTCAGTTTTCAGTCTGTCAGTCTTTCAGTCTATCAGTCTCTCAGTTTTCAGTCTATCTTTCAGTCTGTCAGTCTTTCAGGAATCGAATCCATATACCTCCACCAAGTCCCGAACATTGTATGTTCCCTGCCCGAACGTAACTTCTCATCTGTGCCCCAACAGAGACAAGAATCTGTTGAAGCACGAGCTATTTTTCAATGGGTCGACAGGAGAAAAAGATGCATTACAAAATGCGCACATTTTGTAATCACCCGGCTTAATCCTACAATGGCCTCTGAAGTTATAATAATACCAATTACACAACAGTTCTTTCTACCACAAGGAATTCAACAATGTTGAGCTGCCTTTAACATACATTGCATACTATTAACTTCGTCTCCAACGTCAAATGCACACAATTTTCATTCGATAACTCGAAAATTGTAAATCTAGAAGTGTGACAGAAATACATACGCATAGGTACTTAATTACCCATTAGTAATTTGGAATTCACCTGCTCGAAAAATTTATGCCATTTCCAGCCTTTCAATGCATTGTCCGACCAGCTTTAGTCGGTATCTCACTGGCAGCAATATGTTACGATAATTTTTAATTTCTGCCAGACAGTTAAAGACGAGGCAATCGCGAGCCCATGCGCTGCGCGGGAGTGCGAGTTATAATCAGAAATGTTCCTACCGCGCATGCATGCGCCGTGCTCCGCGCAGGGGTGTTATTCTTGAACATCAGGCGCGAAGACTCGGCCCAATGGCTTCTTCAGTAGATTCTTAAATTGCAGCGCCAAACGGAATGGCGGAACTGACGGAACTGACAGCCGAGGGCCGAGGGAACTGAGCGGATTGTATACGAAACGTCCACGGTATTCTAGTCTAGGAGCACGTTAGGTACTTTGTCAGTTCTGTTTTTAAAATAAATCCTGAACTAAAGATAACTGAAGTAAAAGATATGCCGAATCAAATGAGCTAAACGTAAGCAGAACTGTACCCTAACATGCACGCTACGCCGTGTTCTACGCATCATTTTGTATGGAGAAACGGAGCAGCGCCTCTAGTGATAGATTGGCGTACTTCGTTTCTCCATACAAAATGATGCGTAGAACACGGCGTAGCGTGCGTAGCGTAGTAGGTTAAATCTCGTGATTAGGGTACAGGTACATAAACTATACGTAAAACGTAACTGAGATGGAATTGAAGAATAACCCGTGGCCAACCGAAGCGGGGTGATAAATCTATCAGTGTGGCCAGACGATAAATAAAACTACGAGGTACTACAGGGAAAACCACTGTTTGTATAGCGAACGGCTTTCACTGGGTAGGTATACATGCATGGACGGAGGCTGGATGGAAGATTCTAAGAAGAAATTTGTAATTAACATCCGAAGCTACTAATTGTAGTTAGAAATTTCGTAAAGTGACTGCATTATCGACAAAGTCTGGATATATGATATGAATGTATATATTTTAACTATTTATTTGTTATACACATTTAATTTTACATCTAATCGAATGTTTCAAGCTCGATCACTACATACATCATTCATATGCCGGTCGAAATTAAAATATATGTAATAACTAATAACAGATGTCTATCCGACCTTGTCGTGAATGTTTACTAGTATGCTGTACCACCGCCAACACTACGGAGCAAATAAAATCTAGAAAAACACAGGACGTAGGTACCTACCTCAAACGTCGCGTAGGTGTGTCGTGTTGGATAAGTTAAACCAGAATTAATTCTAAAAATATAATTGTCCGGAGACTTGTAACCGCAGTACCACGTCAAGAACAAAATTTATTAAATAACACATGGCCACACTGATATCTTTAAGTACCGCATCGGCCAATCCCTGTCGAGATTCCATAAATCATCCTTGTCGGCGGCGCTGCTGTCGAGCCCTATCGCTGTCCCGCTCGCTTGCGCGGCTCCTTACGGCTCCCGCATCATTTATCATCACCTATCTCTCTCTCGCGCCAATGATAAATTCAATTCTCCTTTACAATATGATTGTTCTTGGTCTTGTTGTTATGTTTTATTGTGAATATCGTCACGGCGTTTCAGTTTTTCGATCGGGATCCGATCGATTTGATCGCAGGAATTTGATTTTAATTTTAGATTTTTGTCGGCGTGATCGATCTCGTCGGGCTCGGCTCGCGGATTTTATTCGATGATTGATCAATGATGACTGTTGGTATTTCGAATGTGATAAAATGCAACAGGTCCGCTCGTTCTGGGAGCCAATATAGCCTCCGAGCCCGCCGCCTCCGCAGCCGCCTCGAGCAGTGCTATACAATGCAGTAAAGCAATACTGTCTGTCTGCTACTCAGCAACCCACATCTTTCACCTGTTCACCCTATCTGACTTCTTGAAGGCAGCGTTTTTTGTCATGTCTACCATTGGATATTGACAATTTTGCATTTTAGTACCTGGGCGACTGAGCTTCGCTCGGCGTCTACACCTATCTAGATAAACTTAAAAAAATATATATTATCTAAATACTAAATTTCATCCAAATCGTTAGAGCCGTTTCCGAGAAACCAATTTTATATATATATATACAAGTTTAGCTCACTTAAAGTAATAGAAATTTATTAAACAGAAAGTGAACAGAAAAATTCAATAAATAGAAAGAACTTACAATAACTATTAAATTAAAACAAAACAAGCCTGAAAAATTAATAGCGTACTAATATAAACAAAATATTTTTTTTAACTAAGAACTGAAAACTTATGGATTAACTGATTGACCAACAGCAGTTTGTGTGAAAGAATTTAATGAAATTGATACAATAGTGATCATTAAGCTTCAGGGGTAGATTGTCATCTCGGAGGGAAGGTGACTATCACCAAAGAGACGCGGGTGTATGCAGCTGCCGCCATAGATTTAGAACGGTTAGGAAGATGAGTCTCATCGTAGGAACTGCTCATACAATAATTTTATATCAACCGCAGATTTCCATGGTTAGCTATTTACGTTTTTAGAATATTACGGCTTTTACGGTCTTACCATACGTTCTATTCTAACGGTAATTTCATCATAAAGAATTTGTTTTCATATTTTATTGTCATACATAAACCTTGTTGTCATACATAAAATAATATAGACATTTGATGCACACCTTTTGTAAAACTTTATCAAAATGGACGCCTCTTCTTCCATGTCAAA
Organism: Nematopogon swammerdamellus; assembly: GCA_946902875.1. Lineage (NCBI taxonomy): Eukaryota > Metazoa > Arthropoda > Insecta > Lepidoptera > Adelidae > Nematopogon > Nematopogon swammerdamellus. The sequence continues at coordinate 22,125,766 of OX336336.1, forward strand.
TATCTGTGACTGCGTTCAGTTTCATCTTCTGTCGTCCCCTATGCACAATTAATAAAATTATCTGTATATTAGACAACAAACACTGTGAAAAGATTTTAACAGTAAAACAAACGTTAGTTTTACTGTTAATTAATTTAATAATCAATACTAATAATACATCTGTAAGGGATGGTGATACTTTGCTTTATGAAATACTGCGTTTGTAGTAAACTCTATGTATAATACTAAAACTAAATTGACAATTTTTAGAAAACTTTTCCTAAAGTATGTTCCTCCATAACTCTTATAAAGCGATCATCCAAATTCGATGAAACTTAGTAGAAGTACATTTAACTATACGAGGCACAGGATAGGCTTAATAAAATTTACTTCCGGTTAAGCTAAGATGTAGCTCTCATACAAACGGGAATGTTCCGCGCGCCGAAATAAAGGTACGGTAGCGGGCTTACTTACAAAATTTTTTTTAATACGATTTTCACGCGAGCGAAGCCGCGGGCACAAGCTATTGTTCTATAAAATAATGTTTGTGCACTGATGACAAGATGCCGTGCTATAGGGCGACAGGCTAGCCACCTTGGAACGGTCTTTCCACCGAGTCATGCAGCAAGTGGGTCTTCGTGTCTTACTTGCTGCTTGATAGTTGTCTTGTCTGAGTAATTTGCTAACGTGGTGGTCAGCGTTGTGCTGTAATTTGCAAGAGTACCTGCTGCACAGCTCCGATTACTCTGCTTATCCCGTTTTTGGGATACAGCGTGTGGTATGTATGCATTTATTTACAAACTGAACTATTTCTGTAAACTGTTCTAGCTCGATTTATTTGTACGTATTTGTGTTTTAATATCTGTTTAAATTATATGTCTATATTTTATCATCATCTCATTATTTCTTCTCTGCCACTCCACACTCTTTCATCATAATCCAAAGGTCGGCTGGGGGAGAACGCCTACGGTGTTAAGCTGTACCTTTTACAAAAAATGTTTTCAAGCTCAATAAATATATTTTGATTTGATTTGATTTGATTTGATTAGATTGGTTGGCATAACATTAAAGTAATTTTTTTTTCTTCAAATAAAAACATAAACTTTCAAAACAAACAAATATAAAATGAAGTAGTACAGTACAGCAAGCAATGTACGGAAGAAACACGGTATTCGGTCTTTTATCGGTTTTGGACATATATATTTTAATTTAATTTAATTTCGATTACAACGAGTACAACTTACAAGATACGTTATTTCTATCAAACCCTTCTCATAATAGTGCTGGTGGAATATAAGTATGGCGGGCGATATAAGTGGGCAGGTCGTTCCCCAATGCAGCATCCCTCGTCTGTCGTCCGAGATAAGATCTCTCCGCCAGGACCCATCACCGCTCGCTCGTGACACCTGGCGCCGCGCCCCGCCCTTCCCCGCCCCTCCGCCGGGTCTGTACCACTGTACTGTACTGAATCTATCTGTCTGTACCTTATCTATTGTTCTTATACCTTAGATATAGTATTCTTCGATAACATATTACTTGAAATTTGTCAACCTCGATAGCTCAGTGGTGCAGACAGTCGACTGTCGCTATTGATTGTTTTAAGCAACGCTGGGCGCGGTCAGTACTTGGATGGGTGACCGCTCCACCGCTGGAGGCTGACCGTGGTTCGGATTCCGCGTAAAACTGTAGGTCGCTTCCCTCCTTACCTTATTATTAACCCGCCCGGGTTGGTACCAGCGCACTGAATTAAACGTCGGTCGAAACGCCTATGTAAATAGTTAGTGTTTTCCCTCCAGTTCAGTGTGTAGCCGGCACGACCGAACGGAAGCACTGACATGGCACCTAGCTCACCCGGTGTTAAGGGCTGACATCACGGATGTTGTAGGTGATGTAGCCAACCGTGTCAGTTTCCATAAAAAAATAAAAAAATATTGTTAAATTGTTAGGATTAAAAAATAAAAAATGTTTTTGACGCTCGCCTGATCATAAACTATCTTAGCAATAATCTGAAAAATTATATAACCTCAAATGGGTAATGTGAATGTACATTGTGAAAGTGTTTTATTAATTTTCTAAAACAACTATAATCCTATTTACATCAACCTATTTCTAGATTTATTCGTAGAACTCCTACTCTATAAATTTGATAATGTAGGTAGAGTTCATAATAAAACATCGTAAGTACCAAGAAAACTTCCTAGCAAAATATGTAGGTACCTTGTCATGGACAAGCTTTTAAATTGACTTATAAATAAAGATTTATACATAATAAATATTAGATGACCGACGGACAGACCAGTCGTCCAAAAAACCACCGCCCGCATTCGAAGTTTCTTCACTTTGTCGAAATAAATATAAAACTGTAATCTACATTCGAATTGTAGAGCGGGGAGTTAGTTCTATTTGAGTTTCTATTATTTGTTCTTGTTTTACTCTTGAGTTGTCACTATAATCACACCAAGTTTGACGCTTGTATGTATTACCGTTTTTTGGGTTCCGTATCCATTCGGAAGCCTTATTACTAAGCCTACGTCATTCGTCTGTCTGTCTGTCTGTCTACATACATAACACACGCTGTATTCCGACAATCGGGGTAAGCAGAGCAATCAGAGCTGTGCTGTAGGTACTCTTGTAAAGGACCGTTGGAAGGTGAGAGGTGGCTAGCCTGTCGCCCTTTAGCGCGGCATCTTGTCCTTATTCCTTAGTTGCCTTTTACGACACGCACGGGGAGAGATGCAGTGGGGCTATTATTTTTAATTACCGGCCCCACACGGTACGGTGGGGTTCCTAATTTTTTTTTATGTAAACCAGCATGGGTGGCTTTGCCGAGAGACCAATGGTGCAGTCGACAGAGCCAAAATCACCTCTCCTCGCGAAACCACACTTGTGCTGCCGGTCCCTCCTCGCCTCGCACCTCGCACCCTGTAGTGTGCGCCCATGAGTCGCATCTGCGCTCAGAAATATGATTTTCTCTCTAACCATTTCAGATACATCCTTCAAAATAGTTTTCATGCATGAAACACTTAAAGGACTACTTCAATTAGATATATTGTTTTTCATTTTATTTATTTTTTTCTACTATGTACTATGTACTCCGGGAACACCGAGTCTGGGAATGTTGATGTTTTTGCCTTAAAACTTAATAAACTTTTAAACCTTTCTCCTCTTATCTCTTTTATTTATTTGAGTGCGGATCGACGACACTTCCGCAGTAGAACGCTCGTGCGGCAATATTCTGTGGCGCCCAACAAAGGCATAATGCGCGGTGCACTTGAAGTGCATGTCGAGAGCATGAATGCACTTCTGACTATTACAATGCAGTAATCTGTGTGTCACCCTCCCCTCTATTTACTCTGGAGATACTCTTCTGCGTTTAATTGCGTGTGTTCAATCAATTGTGATGATTAGTTAGGAGGAACCATTGGCGTGGAAAGTTAAGTTTTAATACGATTTTCATTAATTTTTGTAGGGGTTTTTTAGTTTAAGAATAAAACCTTTGAAAAGATTAAATGTTTAAAATGCCTTTTAATACTTAAAAATTATGCACTTGGTTATACATAATAATATAATAACTGGTGTGATATATACACGGTGTCCCAAAACTCAACGTCAAGCGGGAACCATGGAGTAGGCCAGTTTATGAGTACCCAGGGAAAAATAAGAAAAAATCGGAGTCGTTTGTTTTTTATGATATGAGCATTTTTTGAGAAACGTTGAAAATTGACATTTTTAGGTACTACGAATACAAATTTGCAAATATAATTATTAAAAAAAAATTTATTGGTAGCCTAAATAACGTTGCTATTGATGAGTATCCCAAAGAAAACCAGAATGCCTTTAGTTTTACAAAAAAAAAAACAATTTTTTTTTTTCTAAAAAAATAAAAGACTCCGATTTTTTTTTTTTCTTTTTCCCTGGGTATTCATAAACTGGCCTACTCCCTGGTTCCCGCTTGACGTTGAGTTTTGGGACACGGTGCATATATTTGTTTATGGAAACTGACACAAAATCACCTACAACATCCGTGATGTCAGCCCATAACACCGGGTCAATTAGGTGCCATGTCAGTGCTTCCCTTCATTTAATGTCGGCTACCCTGAACTAGACGGAAATCACTGAGTGAATTCGTCTCTCGACCTCCTTAAGCAGACTTTGTCTACCAAGCCACAGAATTTGACCGAGATATACATACGTACTCTTTAATGTATTCGATCACTTCGCCGGCAATAACGATTTGTCCTCCCGTCATATCCTCGGTCGCCACGCCATAACCTTGGTTTTGTCCCGGTTCATCTTCAGACCCACCTTCATTGACGCTGTATAAAGGTCTTCCAGCACGATTTGATCTCGGGAATTTGACAGACGAACAATGTCATCAGCGAAACGTAGATGACTGACAAGATCTCCATTCGCGTTGATACCCATGTTGTCCCACTCAAGCGTCTTGAACACATCTTATAATGCGTTTGTGAAGAGCTTGGGTGAGATCACATCCCCCTGCATTTCGCCTTTACCATGGGATATTTTTAGGTTTCCATATCCCGTAAGGAAGCCTATTACTAAGCCTAAGCCGTCTGTCTGTCTGTCCGTCCGTCTGTCTGTCCGTCTGTCCGTCCGTCTGTCCGAGGGCTGTATCTCTAGAACCGTAATAGGTAGCCCCTTGAAATTTTCACAGAATATGTGTTATTATGGCGGATTTATCAACAAATAATAAAAATAGAAAAAGTAAAAAATTAAGGGGGGTTCCCATACAAGAAACGTGTTTTTTTAAATGTTTTTTTTGTGGTGCGGAAACCTCGGTGCTCGAGTCCGACTCGCACTTGGCCGGTTTTTTACTATTATTTGTCTCGTTCTTTTAAAAGTGTGGCTCGAGTTTTCCATGTTTTATTCACGTGCTGTATTTTTTTTAAATAATAGTTTGCAAATAAATGTGGCTCGCTTTTGTGGCATGCTTAGTATGTTATGTTATGTGTATGATCGATGTTATGCTACTGGTGCGCGGAGCGGAGCGCAGAGCAGTGCGCAGATTACAGTATCCTAGCTCCCTGACAGATTCATCGATGCAATAAATATAGATCGTCTCGCAGATTGATTTAATAGTTCATCTGATCGGTGGCCGTTTGTTTTTACTCGAGGCGCCTGCGCATATTAGCATAAATCGCTCGCCTCCCGCGCGCTCGCAAAAAGAACCGCACAGTTAATATTTGTTCTGACGTATAATAAATGTAACATTTGTTTGGTCTTAATGGGGCGCTCTGCAGGGAAATTGTATAACATTATTTCAGAAACCTGAGAAATGTAAAAGCTGGAGACGAAAAAATTATGTTAAAAACACACAAAGCGATTAGTCGAATTGGAGCTTTGAATGGTTTAAGATTCGTTTTAGGGTTCCGTACCTCAAAAGAGGAAAACATCTGAATCCTCTCTCGTGTCTGGCTGTGTGTCCGTCTTTCACATCTTATTTTCATCTAATCTACTGGACGAAAAAAGTTTAAATTTGGTAGGTTAGGTTAGGTATACATATAGATTTTGATGACCCAATCACGGACGTGTAGCTTAAATGAACGAATTTCGACTTTGGTGGTAAATTACAAATTAGATAGTTAATTTTTTTTTCAAATGCATCTAGTATCTAATGAAAGACTCGTTATGAGAAATACAAATATACTTATACGAAATTCGAAAATTCCCCCCCCCCCCCCCCCCCCCCGGCCTTATCTCCGAAACTACGGCGTCTAAAATTTTGAAAAAAAAAATAGGAAATATAGGGCCTCTCTTATAGTTTACAGGAAACCTAAAAGAACCTGAACGAAAATCTATAAAATAAAAGTTCTCACGGTAAACGTAATGGTACCTACGGAACCCCCTCCACGCGAGTTCGACTCGCACTTGCCAAATTTTTTTATTATTTTCCTTATACGAATTTGGTATATATAGGGCGATATCTCCTAAGATCATAGTGGTCAGGTTCTTAAATATTCACGTTTATCTATATGCTGTAAATAATAATGTTCTTATGAGCGATGTGTGTGTTAATTATTTCCAAGTAACTTTTTTTTTTATGTGAACCAACATGGATGGCTTTGCCGAGAGACAGAGCCAAAAACACCTCTCCTCGCGAAACCACGCTCAGTTAGGTGCTATGCCAGCCGATTTGCAGACTTTTACTGGGCTGTCTAGCCTGTTAATAGGACGACGTTTGAAGACATCCAGGTTAAAGGATTAATTATAATTAATTATAATATTAACTTAAAAAAATAATTTAATAAATTAAATTAAATAAATTTTTTTTTAATTTAACATTGCGACTTGCGAACTTTGTTTGTCCGTTCTTCGCCGAATAGAAATAGAACTGGCGGAATATTCGACGTAACCCAAGAGTAGGTTATACCTACCTATGGATAAAATTATAGATTAAACAATAAACTGTTGGAAGTAGTTTCATTACAAAATTATTTAATTGAACAGCATTATGCCGCATAAGTAAACGTCAACGTAAGTATATATAGGTATGTATCTCTTCGGGCATGAATAAAGCTTGATTAATAATGACAGCTTCTAATCCACTAATTGTATTTGTACAAGATAAACAATCAATCGATCAAAAAGTAAAGACCTACTTTCGTTCATAGTACATAATATGGCTTCGTCATAATTCATAATATTTAATCTAATCTATTTACAAAATACCGAACATCAATATGTACTGTCCACGTATAATTGGTTAGGAATCACTCTATGAGTGTGAAGTGTGTTATATTACTAACCATTCATGATCATGATGGATGAGTGAGACTGTGAGACTCTAAATACAAATCTAAAATATTCCCAAAATTATTCTTCCGCAGCCAACAATCGTGTGAACTCAATTGACAAGGTGTAGTATTGAAACGTTATCTAAATAACGTGACAAGTTGACATCATGAATTTATGTTACTTGAACCATTGCTTTTCAGAAATAGGCCTTAAAATTATAAAGTTAAGAACCAAATTCATCGTGTGTTCGATTTAAATAATGTTTATTTTTGAAGTTACACGTCAACTCGACAATGGTCGTATGGTAATGGTAATTCGTAATTTGAATTTCAAAACAAAAGACATCTCAATTGCGTTCGGAATTCAAATGAGATGGAGGGAAGCGACGACCGATAGCGGAGTGATAAGCCGTCGTTGTGTCAATTACATATCAATTGCTTACAGCGAAGCGATAACAATTAGGTAAGTATAACTACCTACTCTTCGTATCTAATTATTGCCGTGGCCGCGTGGGTGGAATACTTTTAAAAGTTTATATGCAAACAAGTTAACTAAAATATAAATTTAGATAGTTTTGGCAAATATACAGAAATGTCAACTTGTACTTACTACAAGGTGTTTGCACCTAATGGGCTAATATTATAAAAAAACGGCCAAATGCGAGTCGGACTCGTGTACCGAGACCGGACGGACAGACAGACAGACAGACGGCGTAAGCTTGGTATTCTGAGGCTCCAACCTAGAGTCCGGCCACCCAATCTTGTTACTATCAAAAACTACACCGTGTTATTGAGGGATGAATGACATTTTCACTGTACTGGGAGTTTGTGTTTCACAGTCACTACATCAACATCGCCGGATGTGCGTAGGCTCGCTGGAGGGGCGCGGGGGGTTGGGAGTGGGGGGGGGGGGGGGGGGGGGGGGGGGGCAACTTCCGGTGTTCCAGCTCATCGGGCGGCGCGGGCGGGCGTGTGCGCTGCGTCCTCCCCTTCAAGCTGCGTCGCCAAACAGACGAAGATAAGGCGCCTGAAAGAAGTAAAAATAATACAAATGGTTTTTATTTCTAAGTGTTTTTTTTAGGTTACTTTTAGATTTAATGGGTATATTGCTAAATTAAATTTCTATTAGTAATTGTAAAATATTGACAATTAATATGTCTATCGACAATAATAATTTTTTTATTGTCCACTTTGGCTGTTCGCTGTAACATTGACATATTCACAGTCAAACCAAAATATAACACTACATAATACATTGTTAAAAAAATCGACAATACATTAAAACATCTTGAAAATATCGACCGCGTTGTACAAATACCATCAACCCTGCAGAGCTCCGCACGGGTAACAAAAGACGCAGCGTGTCAAAGCAATAACAACCCGTGTCCGCTGCCACCCGCCACCAGGGGGCGTCGCGCGGAAGTGCAGCCCTCTGTCGACCGCACGCCACAGCTTCCGGAGCTCGCAACGGAAAACATCTTCAAAGTGTCATGCTTGATTCTAAAAGGAGCTGACTGCAAACATATTTACGTCCGTGAATATCTTCAAACAATTGAGCTTGATCAGGGCACAAGAAAATTCGCTACAACCAACGCGAACAAACAATACATGACACTCGTTAGGGTGCCCATTGGTTGAGAAACGCGGCACCTTGTAGTAAACACTACATGCGGTGTTATTGGCAAATGTTTTTATAGGCAACAAGCACTAGACATGCTGTGCCCAAAAGTTCAAAGGAATATTATACACAGCCAATATCACCACTCCTCGCGAAACCACGCTCAGAGAGGCGCCATGCCAGCTACAAGGCGGACAAAGAGGTCGTTGTCTAATTTATTAAGACGCCTTTTGAAGATAATACTTCAAGGCACTTGGTCTGTGTCTGATCTCTGGTGAAGTATTGGGCACAGACAACCGCGCCGGCTGTCTATAAAAAATAAAAAAAAGGCACAAAACCCATAATAATAGATAAACATTATACTAGTATTTTTGAACAACATGTGAAATATTTTATATCGTTTTATCCAAACATGAATATAAAAAGTTAGTAAGCCTACCAAACAAAGGGTGATTACGTGCGGAAATCAATACGCATAAATCTTCTCGAATAATATGTTTCTCGATGAGGCATATGTAGGGGGCGCAGATTATCAATAAAAATATTTATATTGTCCCTCGATATGGAATTTATGAGGATCGCTTATATCGCTAAGGGGTCAGCGGGGACGACGACGCGGTTGGGGGAGGGTTAGGTTAGGTTAGTTCAAGAGATACTTGTCTCGAGTCGAATTCACACCTTATAATATATATACTTACTTGGTACTCAGATTTTCCGTTCAACTTTTCCCTACGATTATAAAATAAAACGTATGTCCGTCTGTAACTTGAGAAAATCTGAAATGGCCGATGCAAAAGGGTTTCGTTCACTAATCATCATCGTAAGGTGCTCCTTGGTTGGAGGGATATCACGGTAGCCGGGGGTGGATGGATGAGAAGAGCGGAAGACCGCGCGTGGTGGGGTGCCTTGGGAGATGTCTATGTCCAGCAGTGGACCGATACGGGCTGATGATGATGATGATATATCAATCTGGAAATACGTTAAATTGCATTAGTGAACACCACATGTATTTCGGTTCAGCCGTTCTCGAGTTCTAAGCGATCGTACAAAACACAAAGAAACATTACTACTTATAATCAAATGCAACGTCTGCTACGTTGCATTTGATTATAAGTAGTAATAGGAATAAGGATTATCCATTATTAAAGAAATATGATTTAATATTTTCCAGTCCCTAGCAGAGAGACTGATCCAGTAGTCCCCCGCACGTTCCTAGGCTCACAGACCGAGCGGAGGGGGATGTTGCGCACGCGCCGGCCACGTGACTCCGCCGCAACACTAAATAAGAACGCATTCCGCAAATATTGTTACGATATTATTTATGAGCGAATTATTTCCACGTCGAGACGTTTTAATTCTGCTCACACTTGATTAAACTCTGTTAGTGTGCGGGAGGAGGAATCAAAACGTGGGCCCGACTGTTTTGAGTCGAGGCCTTCAACACCGCTCCCCTTGTCAGAGATATTTGGGGGACGAAAGAATAAATAATTATTTGGAAAATATTCATGTGGTCGCGTTGCTGGTTGAACTTTTTGTGATTTGAAATATTTGACTACCTATGCATTAAAACATATAATAAAATAAAATATATTAATTAAAATAAACGGCAGGTAAATAATAATAAGGAAATTGTTGTTGTTTATTGTTTAATTTCATCCGTAGGTAGGTAACCTACGCTCGGACATGTTGAAAATACCGCCAGTTCTAAATTCAATGCAAAGTAGAACTGACAAACAAACTTCGCAAGTCAAGTTAGTACCTTGTAAGTATTATATTAAAGTAATTGAATCTTTAGTCAAAAGAATAAAATGAACAATGTCAGTATTAAAAAACATAAAACCAAAAAAACATTACAAGTAAAAAAATCACAGCAAACATTATCTAATTACGTATATTGAATTCAATCTACGGTTCTTATCAGTTTGAAATTAATATTAAAACAGGCAAAAAATTATTTTATTTCATAAAAAAAATCTATTCGATAGAATACATAAAAACACAAGAAATTACTTAAATTCTAATAAAATCATCTTCAACAATAGCAAAACTTATAATATATTATACTGCTAGAAAGAAATCTATTAAATAATAAATAATAAATAAATCTAAATAAAGACAAAATGATTCGACGAGGATGGGATTCGAACCCACGCGTGCAGAGCACATTGGATTAGCAGTCCAACGCCTTAACCACTCGGCCACCTCGTCGCACGGGCGCCCGGGCGAAATAGGCGTAGCCATCAATCGCGCCGTGACGTCATCTACCCGTTACTCGGCTCCATTCCATTTAGTAGGATGTATGTAACATTGGCTACATTGTAAAGAGTAGGTACCTATGCGAATGAATTAATATTTATTTAATATCACTATTATGTGTTATGTCAATTATGGCGGTAGACCAGATCTGATGAAAGTAATCGTTGTCAGAGATCTATTGACTTTTAGGTGTAAAATGAACGTACTATTTTACCAGCATGCCCGGTTGCCGTCAGAACTTGTATGGACCGTTCGACCGTTGAGGCTGACGGTGGTTTGGATTTCACGCAAAACTGTAGATATAATAATGTCTCTCTCTTTCCAAATTGGTGGTAGGGATTAATCAATGCGGATTGGTACCGCCGCGCTGAATGAAAGGTCCGTCGAAGCGGCTATGTAAATAGCTCGTGATTGGGCCTAAGTTAAACGGTAGATCCGAAGTGAGCGTCAGTCGCTGAGACTAGTCTGACGACGTTTTTATTAGTATACCTATATGCGCCATAACTGGATACCTATTATGGTTGAAAGATACACCCACAGATCAGAGAAGTTTAACGTTAAAAGTTTAGTTTAATAGGAGTTCTGTGGATACACCAGTAGGACGAACAGACAGACAGACGGCGTAGTATGTACGCAAAAATATAAGAACAGGTGTGTGTATATGTATGTGGGCATAATAAGAATTTATGAATCGGTGATGTACCTACCTAGCCAACTGTGTCAACATAAACAAAATCGATATACCTAGATATTTAAATTGCAAGTACCTAGCTGCATACAAGGTTCTTTCTACACACACCACACAGTGCCTACTATCATAAAACCACTGAGTTTCTTGGTTTCATGAATGCTATGATGAAACATTTTGAAATAGACAAGTCTCACTATGAACTTTTTCGGTGTGTCCAAACAAGTGGAGCTGACGCGGCTCGACTTGATTGATGTCGACGAACTTAAGATATAAAGAAACAATACCTATGCTACGAGGAATCTAATTCAATTCCCAATCGCTCTCTATCAATTTTAATGAAATACTTTTTTCATAAATAAGTCCGGCGAAGATTCCGGTCGCAATGCCGTCCGTCCGTCCGTCGTCCGGAGCATGAGTAATGATCTACATATTATAATGATCTATACATCTCATTAATCCTTACCGTGCACACTGTCAAAGAAACTCAAACTTCGCTTTAGCTTGGGAAGTCTTGGAAATTATTTAACCTAACGGATAATTTTGCGGTACACGTGGTAATTTTTATATTGGAAAAAAAAAGCGGTCAAGAGCGACAACTCGCACAAACTGTGGTTCCATAAAAAAACAAAAATACTTTTTGTCCCCGAAAATATTACGTTGTACAAACCAACAACGTTCAACAAACCAATATGAAAATCAAAATTGTATCTTGAGAAACCTGGGAGAACGGGGGGGGGGGGGGGGGGGGGGGAGAGTATTTTTTTGCATATAAGCTATATCATTAAGATCATTGAAATTAAAATTGTAAAAAAAAAGATTTCTAGAATCATTACAGTTAGCTCTTTCAAAATGTACAGCACTCGATATGTTAGTTTAAACTTTTTTTTTATTGGTATCAAATTGACCCCCCATAATAATGTTAAATAAATTGTATCTAGTATTTGAGGGAGATATGTGCGCGTCATCAAGATCAATCATTGACCTCTGTCAGAGATAGACGGACAGCAAAATGATCTTATAATCATAAAACCGGCCAAGTGCGAGTCGAACTCGCGCACTGAGGGTTCCGTATCGCAATGTCTGGTAAGCGCCACTCACGCCATCGATGGCGTGTATTATGAAATGCTTCATATTAGTTCAAATTCATGATTAGTTTATAACTTCACACTGTTGGTAGATGGCGCGCATACACTTTTTAGTTTACTCTATGGGGACCCCTGTGAATTTTTTACTTTTTCATATTTTTATTATTTATTGTTATATCTGCCATAATAACGCATTTCTCTTTAAATTTCAACGGGCTACCTATTACGGTTCAAGAGATACAGCCCTCGGACAGACAGACAGACGGACGGACAGACAGACAGACGGTGTAGGCTTAGTAATAGGGTCCAGTACGACGGATACGGAACGTGCGGACCGTACGGAATATGCGAGACGTATTCTACGTACAATAAGAATTAGGTGTTTTCATTTTACGAAGGCACGCGGGGTACGAGGTAGGAAGTGGTACGAGAGGCGACCGCGCGGAGCTCAGTAGAGAACGAACTCGGTTCCCGGTCGGTACACACGTTCTACACGTCTCCGCATCGCTCCGTCGCGTCGAACCGAGTCGTTCCCTACTGAGCTCCGCGCGGTCTCACACCACTTCCTACCTCATACACCTCGTGCCTTCGTAAAATGAAAACACTCTACCTAGTAGGCTCAAATATATATCGCTTACTCCTCTTCGCCAATCGGTTTATGAGAGTCGGGTACAGCTTTGGGGCTCGCTGCGCCTACCACCGCGATTATATTTAGTAAAGTTTGAGAAGTGTGTGGTGGTGCGATGGAATCCCGAAGTGGTATTCACCATTCCACGTGTCGCGGGTGTACCGAGATCCTTTCTCACGCGAACTCTGCCGATGAAGTTCTAGGTACCTAATCTATCGTCTAATATTACATTTCTATTGGCTCCGAGCAGTAACTAGGTAGTGAGAGCATAGCATTTTAACCTAGTAATAGTAAACCATTAGGTTACAGATTGATCGGTCCTACTAAGTATGTACATATCTCCTTACTTACTGCTTACTCCTTACTCCTTACTTACGTCACCAATCAGTCTTTTTGTGAAAACATGCAATGACAATGATACTTTTTTATGAAATATTTCCAATGTCTGGTAAGTATTGTAGCTTTTTTTATGTAATCCAGTATGTGTGGCTGAGTCAGAGGGGCCAAAGAACATGCTCCGACCAGCCAAGTTCACCTCCGAGAAGGTAGGTTCCATATAGGAGACTTCCCTTTGGATTGCTAGCTATACTGGACAAGAGGTGAACACAGCCGAGGCTGCTAGCGCCCATCTTACATTACGGTGGTGGTACCAACCCAGTCGGCTACAATTAGAGCCTACCACTGTTATAAGGGGCAAGGGATAAGGGACCTTCAGTTTTACACCGGTTCCGAACGGTTGAAACAGAGCAGGTGTAGACTCATTGTTTCACGCCGAACGGAATCGAACCTCGGACCTCTCGGACGAGAAGCCGACGACGCCCAGGCCACGAGACCACCCGCCGCTTAAATAATTTTTAAATTTCATTTCTTGGCGCACCTTATACGACCCAAACGCCCCACACAAGTTCAAAGGAAGAAACATTCTGACCTGTGCTAACCACCCTGAAATATCACTACAGCATTATAAGTAAGTAGGTATCACTAATATGTATTGCAAGCAAACACAAACCGGGAGCTGTATTCACTCCGGGATAACACATTTTTGATACACTATTACCGGGACACAAAGGTGGGGCTGTCAGCGGCAGCGGGGGGCGGGGCAGGGTGTTGCAGGGTGGGGAGGGAGGGAGCTTGAATTAGTGCCTGTCGTGAACAGAGCCAGCCCTCCTCAGGAACAACCTAGTGGCAAACTCCCAAGCACGTGATCGGTTTAGCTAGATCTGACAATGAGAGAGTTTCACAGCGAAGTCTCATTACAGGGACGACGACGTTCGAGAACTGGGAGAGAGCCAAAAAGTACAGCGACGTGTAAGATCGATAAAAATATGAAAATGCTCCTAAGAGAGCTTTGGCACGAAATGTGAATGTTGTCCGGAACTAACCGTTTTGCAAACGTGAACCATTTGAATTCGCTTTGCATAGGAAATTAATGAAATTCAATATGATTGTGTGTGTGTCCATTAGCCCGACCGGTGCATAATTTTACACAAATTGAAACTAAGGCTACCGGTATCTGTTTAAGAATTAGTTAGACTTGACTTGGAGGTAGATGATGTTCTACTTAGCCAATGGGAGTTTCTCCAAAGCAATAGGAGAGATAATATTTTCTCCTTGTTCGCAGTACAGAAAAAGCGGTCAAGTGCGAGTCGAACTCGCGCGGAGAGTTTTCCCTGAGAAATTTAAGACTTAGGATTTTCGTTTAGGTTTTACCTACTGTAAACTATAAGAGGGGTTCTATATTCACAATTTTTTTTTTGTTATTTTAGACTCTTTTTTTTTATTTTTTTAGAGAATTTGTAGATCTCTTAAACTATGCATTTCAATATTATAAAAAAAATTATTTGTAGTTTTTATCACGAGCACTTTCCATTGATAAATCACAATGATTGATGAACTAGAATTTGTTTTCCTTGATTGGGTCATCAGCATCACATGAAACTCGATATATGAACCAAATTTCAACTCGTCAAACAGATTCGGAGAAAATAGGCTGTGACAGACGGACAAACAAACAGACAGACACGAGAGTGATCCTATAAGGGCTCCGTTTTTTTCCTATATACGGAACCCTAAGAAATGGTTGAGAAGGACATACTTAAGTATGGAATTTAAATTGTGAAATTGTTTCATACCATGAAGTAGCTACACGCTTACCTATAGTTATTAACTAGAATTATGCTATATTATTATTAGTATGTATACTTATGTATAAATGCGCATGCATAATTAGGTTCTTCGTCTATCTTAGATTTCGAATTTGTCGTTAGCCAGTAAGAACGAAATTAGTGACAGGCGTCCGTCTGGCCGTCTTGAGAAATATGATCCATAAAATGACTATTACGCTTTATAAACAGTATATTTATAATAAGTTTATTATTGTGTTATTTATTTTACGTAATATATTACTCGTGCGTCGTCTTCTGGTGCCTCGGATCCGTGAGGGACGATGCGCCTGTATTTCTGTCTTATACGTTTTAGGGTTTTGTAGGGTGACCTAAGAATAGAATAAAATAGAATTGAAACTCTTTATCCGTGATGTCAGCCCATAACGCTGGGTGAACTTGGTGCCACGTCAGTGCTTCCCAACTATTTACATAGCCGTTTCGACCGACCTTTCGTTCAGTGCGGCGGTACCAACCCGGGCGGGTTAAACCCTACCACCAAGTAATATAAGAAGGGAGTCATATCCCTTAATCGCCTTCTACGACATACACGGGGATAGATGCAGTGGGGCTATTCTTTTAAAGTACCGGACCCACACGGTACAAGTTGATGTTGCTTTTATATTTTATTTATATATTATGTTTATGTCATACCATTATGATGTATAATACCAAAGTTTTGGGAGTATCGCCTGCAGATTAGAAACAGAAACAATTTTAATGCAAAAAAGCATTTGAAACTTTCTTCCTAAAATTATCATATATTTAAGTTAAAGTTGAAGTTGTCTAACGTAACCCTGGTTGTAGTTTTGAAATATTTGTACGCGCATAATGTATTCAAATATTTAAAATTCTCTCGCGCGGACCTCGTCATTAATTTATGGAGCTCGACCTCGCTACAGAGCTATGGAGAGAAACTGACCAAATGTGCAGACCAGTAGTGTACATGCATCTTTCTTCTAATTATATTATTTAATTGACAGTCGAGGTATACCATATGTACGTACCTTTACAGTGACTGTAGAATGGGTTTTTATTTATTGTGACGAAAAACTTCAAAGAAGTGAAATGTATGAGAATTCTAAATATAAAAAAATCATAACAGCCTGGTATTTAGATTATTTATGAAGGTTTAACATCGCTGTTAGTATGGCTATTAGCCTATATTAGCTTATAGCAGCCATATTTACTGCATGCATGTAGTACCGTGTGGGGCCGGTACTTAAAAAGAATAACCCCACTGTATCTCTCCACGTGCAAGTCATGAAAGTCGACTAAGGGATATGGACACGATGCCGTGCCAAGGCCGATCCGACAGGATAGCCACCTCTCGACTTGACACGGTCCTTCCACCTAGTCATGCTGTAGGTGGGTCTTCGTGCCTTACTTGTTACTTGATAGTTAGTTATCTTGTCCGAATACTTTGAGAAACGTGATGGTCGATGCTGTGCTGTAATACGCCAGAGTTCTTGCAGCACAACACCTATTAGTCTGCTTACCCCGATTGTCGGGATACAGTACAGTACAGTACGTATGTATAAATGTATATTGTATGTACATATAGTAACTATTAGTGTGTGCACTGGAGGCAAAATTACATTAAATTTTGATTTCAAACTAAACTGGTTTTCCCTTTCCATACTTTTCTAGCATTATCCCATTTGTTTTGCTCGGGGACTTCTCGATACTATGTCTCTTCCCCGAACTGTGCGAGTGAAAGGAACAATACTAGTCCCACGAGCGCGACAGGGAAGGGAATATAGAAGTTGACCGTACTAAATTTGAATATTTTAATTCTTAATTTAAATTTTTGACATTTTTATTTTATATTGGTACGCGTGTATATATTTTTATTTTCTTTATAATTTTTCTGGAAGACGGTAATGTGTTGCGGGAGGCGGGGTGGACGCGGGGGACGGGCGGAGTGGCGCCTGACTCTGGAACTCGTCGTTTTGGGTTCGAGCCTTCGATTTAGAGGTTGTCTCGTAATGGTTACGATTGTAAGGCGCCGTAAAATGTTAGAAACATAGACCACGCTTTACATGCTAATGACATGTCCCACAGGAATTCTAATATTTACATTTGGAATTTCGTATAACGACCAAAATTATGGCCGATTTAAACCTAATGTGACCGTAAAGTTACAAAAAGAAACTCTACAATTAATTGGGCACTACGAATGACATTAACGTACGAAAAATGAAATAACTACCAGCATTATATTATATGCAGTGTTTATAATAATTTTAAAACAATTATTATTTTATTAAAAGATGTGTATTTTGTTATATAATGTATAAAAATATAAAAACCAAATATTGATAGTTATAAAAAATATTGTATTCATAATTAGGGTTCCGTACCCCAAAGGAGGAACAAAACGGAACCCTTATAGGATCACTTTGTTGTCCGTCTGGCTGGCTGGGTGTCTGTCTGTCAAGATCTTTTTTCTCAAGAACGGGTGGAGGTATCAAGTTGAAATTAATGTCAAATACTAAGGTCTACGTTTCCTCGGAGGTGTAAAAAAATTAAGCTTCTAAGCCAACGCAATCAATAGATAAGTCACATATTTTGCTACTGGCAATTCAAATCAAAACCTATAGAGTACTTCCCGTTAAACTAGAATCATGAAGTTTGGTATAAAGCAAGGTCTCACAGCACAAGTAAAGGAAAAAATCCGAAAATATTAAATTTATAGTTATGTGACATTTCAAAAAATATTTGTTTGTTTTGTATGTCAAGGACCCTTTTTCTCAGGAACGGATCAAGATAACAAATTGAAATTAATATGAAATACTAAGATCTATGATCTCTTTAAGGTGTAGAAAATGCAAGGTTCTAAATCAACGCAATCAAAAGATACGGCCATCTATGTCAGATTTCATACTCGCAAACTCACTCAAATCAAATCAAAACCGATAGGGTATTTTTCGTCAACCTGGAATCATAAAATTTGGTAAGAAGCAAGGTCTCATAGCCCATAGCACAAGTAAAGAAAAAAATCCTAAAATTTTAAACTTGTATCTATATGATATGAAAAAAAAATCCTTGTTTTGTATGTCAAGACCCTTTTTCTCAGTAACGAGTCAAGATATAAAATTGAAACTAATATAAATACTAACGTCTGCGATCCCTTCGAGTTATAGAAAATGAAAGCTTCTAAATCAACATAATCAAAAGATACGGCTATTTATGGCAAATTTTAATACTTGCAAACTCACTCAAATGAAATCAAAACCTATAGGGTATTTACCGATGACCTAGAGTAAGGAAATTTGGCAAGAAGCAAGGTCTCACACCAGAAGTAAAGGAAAAATCCGAAAATTGTAAATATGTATTCACATAAGAAATATATTTTTGTATATTTCAACTACACGAATGGCTCAGTCAAACCATTGCTGTAGTGTTTTTTTTAGGCGGTTCGTGATTTTTCAAAACAATTTTTTTTTGTACATACATAAAACAAATATATTGAGTGATGATGATGATACGGAACCCTCGGTGCGCGAGTCCAACTCGCACTTGACGACTTTTTTTTTTTTAATACTAATTCTGAAGCACTCGGGAACGCGGAACTGTTGGTGCTAGTACCTAGGTATTACATAGTTGACTCTGAAGCAGTTCATGTACTGCCCAAGTCGCCACCGCAGCATTTCGTGTTTGTCTTACATTGGTAAGTCAATCAATACAAATCCTATTCACGAGAGCTTCAAATAAATTCGTTCAGGAAATAATCGAATGCTAATGATAACTTAAACCATCTGTTTAATTTTATTAAATATTAATAATATTTATTTGTGAAGGAAACACAATACATACCTACTCCCTTACTCCCTTACACAAATACTCGTCTTACGATAATCTCAACTTCTTCCTAAATCTACCACAAAACCACTACAGAAACAATAATTCGATGTTTCGTATTTTAGAAGTGGAATGCGTTTTTTTTTTCTCCTTACTAGAAACCACCTGTACATTAAAATGCTAAGTATGGTCGCACGCAGGAATATCAGCAATACATAATTAATATAAAATGCAAACTGAAGCTCAACACAAAAAGGCTCATTGCTAATATAGTTCTAAGTTAATTTCCAAAATCTTTTTAATTTACGTATCCGGTACGGGACCCTATTACTGAGCCTACGCCGTCTGTCTGTCTGTCTGTCTGTCTGTCTGTCTGTCCGTCCGTCCGTCAAGTTCAAAAAAACAAGTTTCGACATTCGATTAGAATTGTCGACGGTGGACACTACGGCAAGTTCGTCGGCTTCGCCCCGGCGGCGGCGGCGGCGCGACATGACGGCGGCGGCGCGGCGGCGACAGAGGGCGAAGGTAGGCCGAGTAGGCGCCATATCGATTGCCACGCCCACCCGCGGCGCGTCGCCATGGCAACGCCGTTCTACTTCCGTCACCCCCGCCCGCCCTCGCGCCCCCTCGCCCGCCCTACCGACTTCCTTCCCGCCGCGCCCGCCCGCCCGACGCCAGACGTGTCGCCCTAACCTTGGGGCGAACTTCCGCGTGCACACTTGCACACAATAACACCCTACACTACACTACACTAAACACACATACTTTGAGGCAGACTTCAAATGGGCTGGTTTCACTTAATCTCAATGTTTCAATGTTTATGTTAGTAGGACTGTTTTAGGGGTTTTCGTTCTAAAATTGTAAAAATAGGCACGAGGAGGGGTTGAACGATGCGCGGACTTGAAGGAAAGTGTCATGTAAAATTAACTATTCAATGTTGTTGCAACAATTTTTTTTATTTTTAAGTAAACTAAATAACTAAGTATCTAAGTAACTAGTACTATGTCCAGCAGTGGACCGATACAGGCTGATGATGATGATGATGATGAAGTAAACTAAATTAAAAACGCGAAAAAAACGTGCGAACCATCAGTAGTCTCAGGGCAAAAGGTGTTATCTGTCATTTAGCAAATTTTACAGGAGGAGCAAAACAAAGTTTTATTTACAAATAACAATTAAATTAGTAATCATAGAAGATTGTAATGTTCTACAAATGGGTTAAGCTTCTTACTATTAACTCCAAAACTTTAAATATTAAAGTGCACACATTCACATTTTCCTGAAAAAATTAATTTAATGGCATGAAAATCTCAGATAGCTCCTTTTGCCATAATATGAAAATCTTAAATACTTTATTTTTTCTTTTTGTTAAGGAACATTGATACGTTTTTCAGGGAAAGTGAAAATTTTGAAGTGAAAGTGGTTAATTATTGTTTAGAAATCATTTATTGTTTTATTTATATACCTACAATTCAAAAAATTTTGTCAGCCTCGGTAGCAAAAAGAAAAAACATTGTTTATTGTTCCTCCTCTGAATCGCTAATTAAATCTTCGTGTATGTCTGGGATTTTACCATCATATTGAATATTCTTGTAAAATGAATGATATTCTTCTGGAATAAGCGGCAAAAGAGGCAGAAGGTCATTATATGATTTTTTTTAAATTGTTAATTGATTATTATATTTTTGTTTTATCTCGATGGATTGAAATTCGAATCTATGTTGATTACGTGGGATTAGAAGCTGATGAAATTCAGGCGTTTTAACATTTTTTGTCATGTGTATAACCGCGACATCGTCCCTTTTTTACTTCAATTACTCGGTTCTTACTCCATTGAACTGGTATTCCATCTATAAATTTAGTTCGACGAAAGTATGGCGAGTTTGAACCTTCAGACAGGGATTTGAAATCGAGAAAATCAGACATTTTTATTTCTACCACAGACATTTTTTTACCTTTTCCGGCCTAAATAAATCACAGCCAAAGAATATAATACTTCGCACAGCTGATCCATTGACAGTTGACATGTTATATGCGTCACTGTAATTTGCATGACAATGTTTTAATCGCAACTATAAATCTTTCACCACCAACTACAAAAATATTCAAAACAACTAATTCATATTATGGCAAAAGATAAAATGTTAAAGTTAGGTTGATTTGCCATAACTAAATTCAAATTTAAAGTCCCAGTCACAAAAAGGCAAAACATTAAATCTGCAGATTAATCCTTTTTCCATTGTTTTTCCATAACCAAACTCAAATTTTAAGTCCCAGTCACAACAAGGCAAAACATCAAATCTGCAGATGAATCTTTTTGCCATCTGAAAATTATGAAAAAATTATCAAAACCTTAAGAGGCAAAAGGAGCCAGCTGTCAAACTACTCCTTTTGCCGTAGTCTATTTAATAACTATCTTTAAATTATTTAGTAGGCAAAACGATCTAATTGCTCATTTACCCTTTTGTCTTATTGATTATATGTAGAAAATGTTCAGATAACTCCCAATTTTTTCGTTATTTTGCTCTGGCAGATATATCCTTTTGCCACATGAAAGAACACCACATTTTAAGATGTTTTCTCAAAAAAACGTGTTTTGGAAAAACAGCAGATTTATCCTTTTGCCTTGAGACTACTGCCATTTCTAAATGTCACGCGTGCACTCATTTGTCAGTGTACCAACACAACGTGTAGAGACACCTGAAAGGGAAGGAAATTATCTAGTACTTACCTACTTACATACAATGAATAGAAAAACATTACCTATGCTAAAGTAACCTGAAAATTAAATTGAATAGTTTAATAATATTAATTAACAGTCTTCATACTTTTTTAGCACACTGCAATAGGGCACATGAAACATTGCGAAAATATTTTTAAATTTTTCAAATAATACCGTTCGCGTAGCAGCCCGCGTTCGTAGCGTCTACGGGCTAGCCGCGCACCCGCGCCTGCCCTGCCATACTCAAAACCGTATTGGCTCAACATCAAACAACATTAGGTACCTACTATAGACTACATAGTGAAACCACGATCATTAATTTTACTCTGTGATCAATTGACAGAGGCCAAAATATCTTAATAAGACACTTGCCAAAAAATCAATAAAAAAAATTAAGAAAAAATTTAAAAGTTTATAAATTAACTAGCTTTTGCCCGCGGCTTCGCTCGCGTGAAATTGGCATTTCAAAAGAAGAAAGTAAGTAAGCCCGCTACGGTACATTTATTTCGGCGCGCGGAACAATTCGGTTTGTATGGGAGCCACATCTTATCGTAACCGGAACAGAATTTTGTTTAGCCTATCCTGTGTCTCTATAGTTCAATGTGCCAATACTAAGTTTCAACGAATTCGGATGATCGGTTTAAGAGTTATGGAGGAACATACATACATACATACATACAGAAAATATTTCTAAAAATCGTTAATTTAGTTTTAGTATCATACATAGGGTTAACAACAGCAGTATCTCGTAAAACAAAGTAACTTACTCCATGACCATCCCTTACAGATTTATTATTAGTATTGGTAGCGGTTGTGTGAAGTGGTGTGGCAGAACAATGTAATGTAAAGAAAATAAATGTATGGTCTAAGATCCAGACTGAGGTTATAACTTGATCTGACTTGTTATGATTAGATTATTATTGTTATGATAAGACATCGTTTATTCTATTGAGATAACATGTACTCTAGTAGATCGCGACTAGGTTGCCTGTAGTTATATCTTATGAGTTATGTATGACCCAATGACTTTGACTTGACCCCCTTTATCTCCCAACCTTTTACGTATTACATACAATCTAAAAGTATTATGGATAAAGATAGTTTTATAAATAAAAATACTTTCATTATATAAACTAGGTTTTTCCCGCGGCTTCGCTCGCGTGAAATTCGTATTTAACAAGAAGAAAGTAAGTAAGCCCGCTATAACTGTACCTTTATTTCGGCGTGCGGAAGTTGCGGAACAATTCGGTTTGTATGAGAGCCAAATCTTAGCGTAACCGAAACCAAATTTTATTTAGTCTATCCTGTGTTCCGTACGCTTGTACTCAGTTTCATAGAATTCGGACCATTGTTTTAAGAGTTATGGAGGAACGTACATACATACATACATACATACAGAAAATATTTCTACAAATAGTCAATTTAAAATTTAGTTTTAGTATCATAAATAGTATAGTATTACATAAAACAAAGTAACTTACTCCATGACCATCCCTTACAGATTTATTATAAGTATTGATTGATTGATTGATGATTAAAATAAAAAAATATAGAGAGTCAGGTTTGTATAATTTTTTAGATATAGCAGAAAACATGAAAAAACTTTATGTTTTAATGTTATCTTTTATACAGGGTGTCCCAAAACTCAACGTCAAGCGGGAAGCAAGGAGTAGGCCAGTTTATGAGTACCCAGGGAAAAATAAAAAAAAATCGGAGTCATTTGTTTTTTATGATATGAGCATTCTTTTGAGAAACGTTGAAAATTGTAATTTTTAGGTACTACGACTACAAAGCCTAAATAACTCTGCTATTGATCAGTATCCCAAATAAAACCAGAATGCCCAAACAAAACCAGTAGTTTTACCAAAAAAAATATTCAGTTAAATTTTTTCTAAATAAATTATTGACTCCGATTTTTTTTTCTTAATTTTCCCTGGGTATTCATAAACTGGCCTACTCCCTGGTTCCCGCTTGACGTTGAGTTTTGGGACACGGTGTATATTATGTATTTATATATATTTTTTATCTCATAGATAATTAATACCTATACAGTGTAACATGAATAGAACATTATGTTACACTGTTCTGTGGTGACAATAAACAACAAATAAATATAAACTATGTATAACCGATGAGGGTGTAACGTCCTTAAGGACGGATCTTGTACTAAAGTGCGTTTTAGTATAATATTGTATGATAAATTGTAAAATATCTTAATTTCTTGGATGTGAACTGTGACTGAGAAATAATAAATTTTAACAATTCCTACGCGTTGTTCAAGCTTGTAGCGTTCCATGGTGAAATGTCACGACTGAATATGTATTCCCGCCAAATTTGACAGCTGCCACTTTTCCAAGATGGCCGCTATACGCTGTCAAAGTTCGAGCGTGCCTATTGAAAATCCCTTAGTTCAAATTCATGATTAGTTAAAATGCTTCATACTGTTTTCGGTAGACAGCGCGCATACACTTTTTAGTTTCTTGTATGGGAAACCCCGTGGATTTTTTACTTTTTCTTATTTTTATTATTGGTTGTTATATCGGCCATAATAACACATATTCTGTGAAAATTTCGACAGACAGACAGACGGCGTAGGCTTAGTAATAGGTTCCCGTACGACGGATACGGAACCCTAAAAATGTTCTTTCTAGATTCCAAACTCAAATAGGTTTTACAAAAACATTACCCTCCTTTTTGCTTAGCACTGTCGGGTAAAAATAGAATCAGCGTATGACGCAAAGATAATGGAGGGCTGTTCGTTCGCAGGAATGTAAATAACAGAATTCGTATGGCGGGACTTGGCGAGGGCGATAACTCACTTCAGCCCCCGCGAGTTTCCCGGCTCCCGTGTTCACTTTCCCTTCCTTTCGATTTTAGTGCGAGCGAGACGCTCGAGCTTTCCTAGTAAGTGCGAGAGAGAGGGAGAGAGACGGAGAACGCTCGCTGAAAACCGTATGTTCGGGAGCATCGAGTGAAGTCAGCGAGTGGAAGAAATGGTGCGCTTTGTGATGTAGGTATTCAAGGATTCTTCTGTGACCGAGAATTATGTAAGCCTGTTAAGCTAATAATAAGATGCGAGAGCGAAAAGGGTGAGTAAAGTTATTTTCTAATTACAGATTAATGAATGAAAGGTCGGTTGAAAGGGCTATGTCCGAAGGTAAGCACTGGCATGGCACCTAGTTCACCAAGGTGTTATGGGCTGACGTCACGGATGTTGTAGGTGATGTAGCCAACCGTGTGAGTTTCGATAAAAAAAATCATATTCATAGTGTGTCAGCTCTACGTGTATTAGTGTAATCGGCACCGTCTAACTAACTAAACCCATGAACCCTAAGCACAGATTACTTAATAGTTACTTCGTAACAGATAAATCACTCCATAGAAAATGTTCCTACCTTCGGGCTTTAATAGCCTACTGTTTCACATCGCCAATCGCTGCATGCAAGTGTTTATTGCTTTGCAGCTGCGCGCAGTTGCGTGGGCGAGCGTCTATGTATACTTCGCGCGGCTGACGAATTTGTACTGAAAAAGACCGCCGGCGGCCCGTCGGGCGATAGGTAGTTAGCGCGCGCAAGTACATAGAGTGCGTGAGGCCTGCCCTAAGGCCATGAAAGAATACACTCTACTGTTCTTTTCTCTAGTATTGTTGATTTGCAAAGGGATATTTTTTATTATGTTAAACTGAACTTCACTGCAGTAGAAATAAGGAATTTGTCCAGATAGCCGGACAATTAATTATAACTTATTTATCCAGTACCCGTATAAATAGTCACTGCCATAAGGATATCTACAATAAGCTAAAAGATACAAGCAAGGAACAATATGTTGAAAATAAATTATTCGGAAACATAATGAGCCTGACTACATAAATATGTATAATTAAACTAACACAAACACGATCAAGGGCAGAAAAAAAACAATCTGTTCTGCCCGCTATGGGTGCTCGAAGAGATTGTTTGTCATAACGTGAAAAAACACGTTGTCTCATAAAAACTGCGTGTTATTTATCGTCTTTTTATCGCTCGGGACAATCTACAAGATTCCCGCGCTTTGTCCCGTCTCGCCGCCGCCACCGCGCCGCCGCGCGGTCACCCTAGCCTACCCGCTATGTCGCGGGTGGAATTTTTTCACAAAGTCGCCAGCAGAAAAACAATGTTATTAAGATGGAGTCATTCGGCCGATATTGTGGATTATCTGTTGGCGGGAATCTTATTGGGAATTTTATTTACGCAAAAAAACTATTAAAAAAATTTACTAAGAGTTCTACTTACTCCTCATCACCCAAAGGTTGACTGGAAAAAATTACTCCGGGTGATAAGTCTACAGTTACAGTTACAGTAATATAGAAAACCGACCATGTGCGAGTCGGACTCGCGCCCCGAGGTTTCCGCACCACAAAAAAAAGTTGATTGTATGGGGGCCCCCATAAATATTTTACTTTTTCTATTTTCATTATTTGTTGTTATATCCGCCATAATAAATAACACATATTCTGTGAAAATTTCAACCGGATAGCTATTAAGGTTCCAAAGATAAAGTAGTAGAACAGCAGACAGCCTTTTTGTCAGCCTCGATAGCTCAGTGGTGCAGACAGTCAACTGTCGCTATTGATTGTTAAGCAACGCTGGGTGCGGTCAGTACTTGGATGGGTGACCGCTGACCGTTGGAGGCTGACCGAGGTTCGGATTCCTCGTAAAACTGTAGGTCCCTTCTCTCCTAATCTTACTTGGTGGTAGGGTTTAACCCGCCCGGGTTGGTACCACCGCACTGAATGAAACGTCGGTCAAAACGGCTATGTAAATAGTTTATGTTTTCCGACCAGTTCCGTGTAGCCGGCACGATCAAAGGGGGAAGCACTGACATGGCACCTAGTTCACCCGGTGCTATGGGCTGACATCACGGACGTTGTAGGTGATGTAGCCAACCGTGTCAGTTTCCATAAAAAAAAAAAAAAAAAGACACACGGATGGCGTAGGCTTAGTAATAGGGTAGTCGTCGTAGTTAGTCGGGGGGTATGGAAACTTAAGGCGGTGACAAACGCCAAATACGCAAAACATGCAAAAAGTGCGACAAAGAAGGTCCAAAACTGACCAATTGACACACATTCAGAAAATTAAAAAAATACCAACCTATATTTTGGTTCCTTACCAACAAAGTGCATTGCTGGTTTTTTTAATAATGAGTAAAAGTAAGTAATAAACATAAAATTAAAAATATATAAAAAAAGCATGAATTTTTGAAAATCTGAGTATGTGTGTATTATTACAATTTTACAATACCACCGATTCAAAGGTCACAAAGCTCTGAGAAAACTCTATTCAATTTGTTTTATTATTTTATCCACGAAAGGAGATAAAAATAAAAAACAAAAAACGCCTACATGAAATTATTGACGTAATTCTTCAGTCGGAAGGGTAAAATTTTTGCCTTCGTCAATTTAGCAGGCACTTCAATACTAGATACAATTTTAGTTCCGGGCTCGCTTGCTCGCTCCTGCCCTGCTGCGCCCGCGTGTCGGTCGTCATTTCTGTCTTCTGTGTTTGGATCGAATGGAAAAAAGATAGGTAGGTTAGGTATATTTGTACCGTGTGGGATGGTAATTTAAAATAATAGCCCCACTGCATCTCTCCCCGTGCATGTCGTAAAAGGCGACTGAGGAATTTTTTTATGTAAACTGACACAGTTTGCTATATCACCTATAATATCCGTGATGTCAGCCCATAACACCGGGTGAACTTAGGTGCCATGTCAGTGCTTCCCTTTGGTCGTGCCGGCTACACTAAACTGGACGGAAAATACAAACTATTTCGGGATATGACTCCCTTCTTTTTTTCCGTCCAGTTCAGTGAAGCCGGTACGACCGAAGAAAAGCACTGACATAGCACCTACTTCACCAGTTGTTACGAGCTGACATCTCGGATGTTGTATTGTAGGTGATGTTGCCACCGTGTCATTTTCCGTACCAGTATACAGTACGACCGTATCAGTAATATCTCTCTTCTGTGGTATCTATCAGTATACGCTCCGGTACGTAACTTGACGGGGCGTTATACGCATGGCTTTCGTTGGTATAACCACAGAATAACTAATAGGTACTGTGGTATAACGCTGTCTGCGCTTGAGATGCAAGGACTATAGAACCGTGCCTAAATAAAAGTAGCCTAGCAACAGCGGCGCGCTGCGGAGCGGGGGCGGCGGCGGCGGCGGCACTGTGGTGGCGCGGAGCGGAGACGACGCGGCGGCGCGGCGCCTCCCGCGCCTCCACCGCGCCGCCGCCACCGCCTCCGCCGCCGCCGCCGCCGTGCCGCCTCCGCACCGCACGCTGCTACTGAGTTACCGCACCGCACCGCACCCCACCGCACCGTGCCATGCTGCCGCCGCGCGCGCCGCGCGCGCCGGCCGGTACCTATGTTGCTATAATATTTGTCATACATACCTAAATGCCTATCTACCTATTACCTACCTACCTATTTTTATTTTAGTTTTCATCGATAGTCTATTTAGAGGTTTATAAAAAGTGGTAAGTACATGAACTAAAATAATTTGGAAGAAATTACAATAAAATGTTATTTAGGTAAAATAATAAAAAATAAAAAATTAGAATCACGCATCAGTTACATAAGCCACAATCATTTTAATAATTAAAATAATAAAAAAAAAAAAAAAACATACGAAAGTGGGATTCGAACCCCGAACCATCAACTCTTTAGGCTGATAGCGACAAACTACGCTAAATGTGACTTGAACGTGCGAAGCGAAATTAGCAGTCGCATGGTACATTATGTAGAATTCCCGAATGCCGGTACCTATGTTGCTATGTTGCTATGATATTTGCCATACATACCTAAATGCCTATCTACCTATTACCTACCTACCTATTTTTATTTTAGTTTTCATCGATAGTCTATTTAGAGGTTTATAAAAAGTGGTAAGTACATGAACTAAAATAATTTGGAAGAAATTACAATAAAATGTTATTGAGGTAAAATAATAAAAAATAAAAAATTAGAATCACGCATCAGTTACATAAGCCACAATCATTTTAATAATTAAAATAATAAAAAAGCAAAAAAAAAAAAACATACGAAATTGGGATTCGAACCCCGAACCATCAACTCTTTAGGCTGATAGCGACAAACTACGCTAAATGTGACTTGAACGTGCGAAGCGAAATTAGCAGTCGCATGGTACATTATGTAGAATTCCCGAATGCTCAAGGTCGTTGGCGTTTGTCACGGCCTTAAAAATATAAGATCTGTGGCCCTTCTAGAATAGAAATAATTAGACACTGGAATAATTTTTTCAAATTGTAGAAACGACAGAACTGAGAACCCGCTTCTTGCTATCAAACATTGTCATAGCCTGTTTGTGAAGGGTAAAAAGGGTGGGGTGGAGGCGTGTTTCAATGTAGTGGGGTATTGCGCTTTTGGTGCGTGCGCCGGTGGAGCGGGGGCCGGGGACGAGGAAGGAGGGGGTGAGGGCGAGGGGGAGGCACAACAAACTGCCAGTGACAGCCTACAGACAAAACAACACAGTACAAGCAGGCAGGTGAGGTGGCTTAGTGGCTAAGGCTTCTCATGAGAGGTGTCTGCTATTCGTAGCTCATCTCCCTACTTTTTTTTATGTACTTATGAGTGGCTGAGTCGGAAGGGCCAAAGCACATGCTCCGACCAGCTAATATTACCTTCGAGAAAGTAGGTGTCATACCAGAGACTTGGTTTCCTGGATTGCTGGCTATACTGACTAGAGGAGAACACAACCCAACACACAACATGCGGCCATCTTACATCCAGTACGGTGTTACCAACCCAGTAGGCTACAATTTGAGCCTACCACCTAGTAACCTACACCTGAAGGTTCCGAACGGTGAAGCAGCAGGTGCATTACGTGCATACACGTGCATACATACAAAAAAATACGTGCATACCGCACGTAATTTTTTTCTTTTAAATTTTCCCTCCTGTGTGTGAAACACGGTATAGGAGAGGAGACCTATGCACTGAAGATGCTGTGTACCTGACACAGTTGGCTGCATCACCTACTACAACCGTACTCCGCGATGTCAGCCTATCGCACCTTAGTGAACTAGGTGCCACGCCAGTCCTTCCATTCAATCGTGCCGACTACACTGAACTGGAAGGAAAACGAACCACATTCATAGTCGTTTCGTTCGACCGACCATTCAGTGGTGGTGGTAAAACTCCGAACGGCTTAAACTCTACCATCGTAGTAAGGGAAGGGACTATCTATAGTATGACGTTGAATCCGACTCACGGCCAGCCTCGACGGTCGAACGGTCATTCATCCAAATTCTGACCGCGCCCGGGTGTGCTTGACTACACAATCGGACGTCGATTCATAGCAACTAGCTACCTAGGCTGATGAAGAATATGAATTGAAGAAATTACATTTTGCAATAAGTCGGTTTTCTGAACGACAAATAAACACATAAGTTATATAACACTACATATGTATATGGTAAAGAAACCTTCCAAATGCAAATGAAAGGTAATTCGTCGAGACTTCGAGACTAAATTCTTATAAATTATGTAATTCGGGTCAACTCTCAAAAATAAATATTTTACAGATAGCATCTCACGAGAGCAACCCTTAACGAAATATATTACACACCTATCGTATTAAAAATTATAACCTATAATTCAATTTTCGAAATGATGCGCGTAAAAAATAATGTTCCCGCTCTGTTGTTCGACCAAGTGTGCCCGTTTCAACAGGGTCTCGTAAATCCCTTAGGAACCAACAATATATAATATACATACTACTATGAGGTGTATAAAATTATATACAATATTGTAGGATTAGTATTAGTAAGCATAAATATTTATAAATTATGCAGTATTAAAATTTTCCTGTTTATTTTTTTTTTTAGAAATAATTCGTGGGCCATTTTCATTATTTTGAAAAGTTCAGCGATTACGTTTTTTTTTTTTATGGAAACTGACACGGTTGGCTACATCACCTACAACATCCGTGATGTCAGCCCATAACACCGGGTGAACTTGGTGCCACGTTAGTGCTTCCCTTCGGTCGTGCCGGCTACACTGAACTGGACGGAAAACACAAACTATTTACATAGCCGTTTCGACCGACTTTTCATTCAGTGCGGTGGTACCAACCCGGGCGGGTTAAACCCTACCACCTAGTGATATAAGAAGGGAGTCATATCCCTTAGTCGCCTTTTACGACATACACGGGGAGAGATGCAGTAGGGCTATTCTTTTAAAGTACCGGCCCCACACGGTACAGTACCGGCCCCACACGGTACAGTACCGGCCCCACACGGTACTCTTGGTCTGTCCTACAATGGCCGACAATCTAAATGTAACTAGTGATATGTGAAAAATCCCTCATAAACCTAGACGCGCCACAGCCTTATTCAGCTTTTCGAAACCACAATTTAAAAATGCTCGATTTAATTAAATGGTTATTAGACAAATGCTTTTATAAAGTGAACGAACTTGTACAAATTTTCAAATACGTTATCGTCACAAGTGATTGATTATTGTTTTGTTTATTTCTTTTATGGATAAATTGTAAAAATTAATATATTTTGTAAAGCCAGCCTTGCATGGCTCTATACATGTGAAGGCTGTATTGTGAGCCGATTCAGGCGTTTTGCAGGTTCAAAAAACCCGTAATGGAGGACACTGCAAAAAAAACTGCAAAAAAAACAATATACATTTTGATTTTGATGCACAGCTGAGCTACTTTATACCATTTTTACCCGACGGTGAATGCAAAGGAGGGTAATTGAAACTGAGAACTGAAAATTGAGAGCAGTAAAAAATGATGTAATATATAAAAATGATGTAATAGATGAGGAGCCCGACCACCGCATTTTCTACTGCTCCTTGCTTGTTTCCTTGAATTCTATTAGCAGTCGGAATTTATTTTTAATTTTTAGATAGATTAGATAGAAAATACTTTATTGCTCCAAGAAACATTTAATAGTAATAATCACATTTGAACATTTACATGAAGTGGAAAGGCGGACTTATCCCTTGCTGGTATTACTTCCAGACAACCATTTCAATTAAATTTTTATTGTCAATCCCGAAGCCCTTGTATGTGGATGAGTGCGCATAGAAATGTTTTTTCTTTTTTTTCCTTTTCGACTCGCGTCTAAAGCTGTTTTAACTGTTTGAATATTGGACGAAATAACAGAATTCTGAGAACGCTGAGCTGTAACTCAACAAGGCTGAGGTTTACACATTTAGTTAAATGGTCGTTCTCCTTTCTTATGTGGGTTTTGTCTATAGATTTTATTTTAATTAAATTATTTACTGTCTCGGATATGATATAGGAATGTGCACCTGAAGCTGTTTTTAAAACTAATAAATTCTGTTTACAGAATTATTTATTTCACATTTTGACATCTCACCTTACACATTTACATATTGTTAAAGAGGAGACAAAAATACTCACTAAGTTAATTTTATGTGATGTATTTACAAAATGTTTTTATGTTTATTTTATTTCATTTAGAATTGCCGGGATATCGGCGGCGGCTGTGGCAAGACGGCCGCCAATCGCTACTCTGTGTCATATCTATTTAGGTCTTTTTTTTTTATATAAAGTGCGACATGTGGCTCCGAGCCAACCATAAGGTGTATAACGACGCACAAGGACATTCTTTCGCATGCGGGGATTGCGAATGCCATGCCGCGGGCCTGACAGGTCTGCCTGTTCACTCCCTCTTGAAGAAACCGAGACTGTACTTGAGGGAAATATGTGACTATGGTTTATATTAGCTACGCTACCTACCATGCATTAAGTACAGCCCAGAATCGTGATTATAGCCCACTTAGGTAAGTCCACGGTGCCATGCCGGAGTACTTTAGAGTAGATATAGATATAGATATGGATGGATGAGAAGAGCGGAAGACCGCATATGGTGGCGTGTCTTGGGAGAGGCCTATGTCCAGCAGTGGACCGATACAGGCTGATGATGATGATGATGATAGACTTGTAATAATTTGGTCCATCCACAAACACTGAACAGCTACAAAATAATACAGTAGTTTATTTTTACTTAGCACCGCGGGAGTATACCTACTTCGCTATCTATCGTACATACGAATCTACTTCGATTCCATTTCATTTCGATTCGATTTCACGTCGAAGAAATTTATATTACATGGAAACAATACTTTTACTCAAACAGGATCATTTTCACAGAGTGGTTGTTTAATCGGCGTGGGATAGCGGCGCGGCGGCGCCTGCGCATTGAATATTGCAGACGAAAGCCTTCATTGTGCTGAGGACAAGAATGATGGCAGCTCGGCGCTCGGCCTTCTTTCTATAGCACCCCGCTAGGTACAGTTGAGCAGAATTACACAAGTTTATATTTATGTTTATACTAGCTGTTGCCCGCGGCTTCGCTCGCGTGAAATTCGTATTCCAAAGAAGAATGTAAGTAACTAAGGGCGAGGCCGAAGGCCGAGCTGCGTTCAGGTAATCGATAAACCTTCTCAAAGAAAGTAACTAACTAAGGGCGAGGCCGAAGGCCGAGCTGCTTTCAGGTAAACGATAAACCTTTCTCAAATAATGGAAGTAAGTAAGGGCGAGGCCGAAGGCCGAGCTGCGTTCAGGAAGACGATAAACCTTCTGGAAGAAAGGAAGGAACTAAGTGCGAGGCCGAAGGCCGAGCTGCTTTCAGGTAAACCAAAAACCCTCTTCCGCCTTCGGGCCTCACCCTTAAAGACTTCCTATTTCTTCGATAGAATATAATATCGTTTACTCAATCGATTTATTTCATAAAAATAAAAAAGTAATATTACTAAGGAATTAAAACCTACCTAACAAACATTAAAATAACTATCAAAACTGGCATTTTCAAATCTTCTTAGAGCACTTGCGGCATTACCCCGCTGGATGGCAAGGCTTACCCTTTGAATGAAGTACATAAGGCCTTGATGGCGGGACACCAGTTGCGTCAACCAGCAGAAGCCCAAGCATCTTTTGGCTTCACTGCTCCACGGACCGAGGGTTTCAACCGCAAACGCAACAAATTCGAAATCTTGAATTATATTTCTATATTTGTTGCGTTTGAGGCTCTCCGCCCCAGCCTCGGCCGCGCCAGCCGCTCTTGAAGATGTCCTAACGTGACTTAGAGCCAATGTGAGAACACAAGTGGCGTCCCACATCAAAGAACTACCCTTAGTCCATGGCACTAAGGTGATAGCATCGGGCCTCTTGCCATCCAGCCGGGAATAACCGCGAGGTTCTAGGATGCACGGTGTATTTGCCGTCAGAAGCGTGGACTTTATAATAAAATGTAAATTAAATTAACTCAATCTTAATGTTAATTAACTTTATTCGACATGGTTTAGCTTCTTTCTGAACGCAGCTCGGCCTTCGGCCTCGCCCTTAGTTACTTGCTTTATTCGAGATGGTTTATCATTTGTCAGAACGTAGCTCGGCCTTCGGCCTCGCCTTAGTTACTTACTTTCTTCAAAAATGTTTACCTTCTTCCTGAACGCAGCTCGGCCTACGGCCTCGCCCTTAGTTACTTGCTTTCTTCGAGATGGTTTAGCTTCTTCCTGAACGCAGCTCGGCCTTCGGCCTCGCCCTTAGTTACTTGCTTTCTTCGAGATGGTTTTTCAATTATTCGAACGTAGCTCGGCCTTCGGCCTCGCCTTAGTTACTTACTTTCTTCAAGATGGTTTAGCTTCTTCCTGAACGCAGCTCGGCCTGCGGCCTCGCCCATAGTTACTTACTTTCTTCGAGAAGGTTTATGGTCTTCCAGAATAGAGCTCGGCCTTCGGCCTCGCCCTTAGTTACTTACTTTCTTCAAGAATGTTTTTCTTCTTCCTGAACTCAGCTCCGCCTTCGGCCTCGCCCTTAGTTACTTTCATCGAGAAAGAATATCGTTTACGTGAGCGCAGATCCGCCTTCGGGCCCGCCTTTAGTTACTTACTTTCTTTTTTTGAAATACGAATTTCACGCGAGCGAAGCCGCGGGCAACAGATATATAAATTTTATTGCACCAATGACAGCGACATAACTTCGACTTTCAATTATTTTTTTTATTTATCAAACAATTTGTCACCGGCCAGCTCACGTCGAGATGACAGTTCTCCGTTGTCAACATGACATTTAAAATTGTTTTTTACCATTACTTTGGATTACGTGATTTTTATTATATTTTTTAATTATTATGTTAATCCGGGATATACACTGTCACTATAAAAAGTTTCGTCAAATTCCGTTCAGTGGTTTTTGCGAGATGCGCGTACAAATCAATGACGTATCATGTATTCGTACAAATAGACATTTTTGCATTTACGATTTTATTATATGTATAGAAAGAATATATATGTACCTATAGACTATTGTGTTCAAGTTATAAAAAAGAAGAACTTGTCATTTTCGTTGTATCTACTTATTTTTAATTCGAATGAATATTTTATTCAAATTGTATTTGCTGCCAGTTCTCAAGATATAATTATGTACTTTGGACTACGTGATTTGAAACGCGCAATAATGTTTATAATTGTTTAATTTTTTTTATATTTTTGATATTTTTTTTTACGTATTATCTTAACCCGGCATATAAACTGCCACTATACAAAGTTTCGTCTAATTCCGTTCAGTGGTTTTTGCGTGATGCGCGTACAGACAAACAAACAAACAAACAAAAATTTTCAAAACTGTTCTAAAATGTTCAGTATCTCATTTTAAGCCACCCTGGTTAGTTTTTTTCCGAATACATTCAATGTACAGACTTTCTTACCTTTACGATTTTATTATATGTATAGATAGTTCTAATTCGAGAATGTGAGCTGTCTTTGACGTATGATATTTTTTTTTTAAGAAAACTGACACTGTTGGCCAAATCACCTACAACCATCCGTGATGTCAGCCCACCACATCTTACTGAACTAGGTGCCATGTCAGTGCTTCCATTTTGTCGTGCCGGCTACACTGAACTGGTCGGAAAACACGAACTATTTACATAGCCATTTCAAACGACCTTTCATTCAGTGCGGTGGTACCAACCTGGGCGGGTTAAACCCTACCACATACATCATAGGGAATGTAAAGTTTTACGTGGAATCCGAACCACGATCAGCCTCCAACGGTCGAACACTCCACACTCAGGTGTGCTTATGACCGAGGCTGACAATGATCATACTTTTTAACTAAGTAGTTGTATGGTAAAACCAACAACACATCCATTTTTTTATTTTATGTAATGTATTTGTAATCCATATACCTAGTATAATTTTGTTTTCCTTATCAAGAGTTACGTAAGATGTGAATATTTTCATTCATAAAATGTAAATACCTACTCAATGTTAAAATGTTACACAAGAGTGCAATAAATATATGTATGTAAAAGTGACAGAAAAAGTTAAAAACATCCTATTACTTGTATCCGAAAACACAATAACAAACAAATGTAGGTATAAATACACTTGGCAAATTTTTTTATTTTTGTTTTAAGTAAACCAACATGGCTGACTCTGCTGAGGGACCAATAAGGTATAGTCGACAGATCCAAAAACATCTCTCCTCCCTCACGAAATCACGCTCAGAGAGGCGCCATGCCGGCAGAAGCAGTAATTAATATGTTGGTCGTCGACTGTACGTGACTGTACCCACTACGCACACATTCAGAGATCCTGGACGAGGTGCAAGGTGCGTTGTATTATTATTATTATTTCATATTTGTTTGAAATATTTTGTCCTTTTGTTGTAAAATGTCAAATTCACAGGATCAATGACATAAGTCAAAGTAAGTAACTGTGTTTGAGAGCCTGTTCTTCAGACATTCATCAACAACAATAACTTTAAGTTTCACTTCAAATTCACCCACATACAACATTTGTCAAAAAATGGGCATACTGCAAACAGGAAAAAAAAATCGGTTCTCCTAGCATACGTCGATACCAGATGCTTAATTAAGAAAAGCAAAAATAATAAATGTATCCTTAAAATTACCGAGAAAGAAAGATTTTGTTTACAGTTTTTTCTTGCTTGATTTACTTTAATATAGTAGGAACATTCTTATAAAATTGCTTGTCTTACGGCCAATTTCACCACCTTCGGCTACAAATTAGCCTGTTAACTCCTGTCAAATTTATGAGAAATTACAGCATAACCGATAAATAACTGTTGGACTAGACTTAAAACCGGACTGGTGAAAAACAAATCCTCATTCGCCCGCTCCGAGGCCCGCTCCTTGAAACAGTCTCTGCGTTTTCCTGGAAGCGAAGCTCGGACGCTCACAAAAGATTTCGTCCCTCAACAATAGATTTAAATTAACTTCAGTTTAAAGTTATTTTAATAGAGTTGCCTTTTGTCGCTGCAACGGAACAGGTTGATCTTCATTATACATGCGCTTGGGCAATGACGCTTGCGTCCATTTATCAATATCTTTAAATTTTGGAATTTCATGGGTGTGTATCAGTGTATCAATTCTAAAACTTTTAGCAAACTTTTAACAAGATACATTCTATCCGTTTATTACGGCATCAATTCGGATGTAGAATGTGCATAGTAGGTAAATTAAACATGAGTTTGAACAACTCAAGTGCCAAGGTATCTATCTATCTATCTACCGAGGTTTCTGCATCAGAACAACGAATATTGCTTTAGGATTTAAGGTATACACGGTGTTAACTTTAATGGGCGACATTCCCGAAAGGGGGTTATTCTGGGTCACATACTGATACCGAAAAAGGGGGTAAGGTTTTTTTTTTGAGCTTTGGTTTTAAAATTTTCAATTTCTATATTTGGTATAAAAACATGGTATTTCGTAATAGGAATCGCACTGCATTACCAAAAAAATCGAAAGCTGGGTAATTTTTCAAATAAACCAAAAAATTCACATTCATATCGACACGATACAACAGCTAGCGGGCGACACGTAGTCAGTCAGCTGGGTACGCACGGTCGCAGGCGCGCGGCGCGCGGCGGCGCTCGCTACACCATTCCAAAGAGAAATTGTCGCTGAGGTAAAATTATTAATAAAATATGCAATTTTTTTAAAACTATTTTAGATTTTATTTTTAAGTACCACAAAATAATCAGTATACGAAATGGTTTATTATTCAGTAATAAAATTGAAATGTCGCGCAAAAAGTTAACACCGTGTATATTAAGGTGATTTCGATTAACGTTACATTTGGTTTAGGGGTCACTCCAGAAAAAAATGCTTAACGAAAAACTGTCATGTACTTTTGGAAGCTTCGTGCTACTAAAGTTTACAATTAGTTACAGAAATGTTAGTTATATATATATATATTCTGAAGAAGTTATAATATGAATAATATAATAGAATAATATAATAACTAATGACGTATACCCTCCGGAACATTGCTCTAAAAAATTTTCGAGCGCGATCGCCGCTCACTAAGAAGCGAGCTAGCGTGCAAATTACTTGTCCGTATAAGACAAATTAAGACTTTACCTTATTACAATATTACCTGTACCGTAATTGGCGATATTTTGATTTAAAAAATACATTTGAAACTTAAACAAATTTGTAGCGACTACTCGTATTAGAAAATAAAATGCCTAGACCGAAAACAAGGAAGAGCAAAATAAAATCCCAGTTGCGGCTGACCAAAACCACTCTCGGGTGCGTAGAGGGATCGCCGCTACCGTTTAAAGAAGAAAGAAACCCAAGAAAATGAAACCAGCTCCAATAGCTTGAGCAATATGTTCAGTGTCGGCTACGAAATTCGACAGTTTCAATTCGCAGCCCTCTACCTCGGCCCAGACGCTTCTCATCGACTCGAATGTGGTGCCAATGGACGAGGACGATCATAAGGAGACAGAAAATGCACAGTTGACAAGTGCCAACAGCGACAGTAGGGGCAATATGAGCCCGTCCATATATCGACGAGTTTGAATTGTTCGAATTCACGAAATAACTAGTGGTAGTAGCTCGACGTGTACCCACCCCAATTTTGTATATAAACCACCCATGTAAAGTATTCCATTGCATTTCCATTTATGCAGCCAGTAATAAACTTATGAAAATAAAACTAAATAACTTCAATAAAAAAATTCAATACAAAAAATCTAAAAATACAAATTAAATTCGAAACCGTTACACCAATTTTGGACACAGATGTTGTGCAATTAACGAATTAAAAAAAAACTAGTCCGCGACATAGCGAGTCTACTCGCCCACACAACACACAATGCACCACATACTCACACGCAGACAATGGCCTGTCCATCTCAACAATACAACGCACAAAATGATTAATCACACACAAAACTCACTATTAATACTTGAAAACGCATAAAATAAAAAAGTAACAAATTTTTTGCCCTTTGTTTACAGCTCCGACGCCTCTCTGTCTGCAGTCTGGCAACACCGCGTCACGTGACTCCGAACCCAGCCAACTCCTGCGCGAGAGACCATCATTAATTATATTTTGTCTTACTCACGCATTCCATTTTCGAACGCAGTCG
Source organism: Nematopogon swammerdamellus (assembly GCA_946902875.1). Taxonomy (NCBI): domain Eukaryota; kingdom Metazoa; phylum Arthropoda; class Insecta; order Lepidoptera; family Adelidae; genus Nematopogon; species Nematopogon swammerdamellus. Next base: position 22,164,920 of record OX336336.1, read on the forward strand.
ATATGATCTATGAATCCGATCTAGGGGATCTATCGATCACGAGCTTCGAATTTTAAACTTATTCAAATGTTTTTGCAGGTGCCTTTGGGTTCTAGAGCATAAAATTAATGTATTTTTGATGCATTAGTTTTTTTTTCGTTTTTATAATTATGAAGTTAAACATGTTTCTGTAATAAATTTATATAAGATGTAACCTGTCGCGCGAATCGGACGGATATAAACTGATCTTTGTGTAGCTATGTATGTACTCAACATTTTATTGTATAAGAATACTTTAAAATTGAAATTTGCAATTAGTGTCAAATATTGCAAATTGTAATCCCCATCACCATTATCGAGCCGCACCGCATAAGAACCCTAAAAATCAGGGTCCCGGCGAAGGAATGTCGACGTGAAATATGTTGATGCTTCGAAAAGGACTCTATCATCGACTAATTATCCCGAAACCATATATCATCCTTCCGCCACACCGAGTCATAACCGCACCAAAAAACAAAGCGCCACAATTTTAACTGCGCCGTATAAAATTCAGAAAATAAACAAAACGATACGGACTTGGGTTAATGAGCTGCATGACATTTGGAAAGAAAAACTTCTTTGAAAACTTAAGATGATAAGAATATGATTTTTGTATAGTATACGCCATCGAAATTCAGCCAAGCGCCATAAAAAAATACAGTCTATTGTTTATTCTCTAAATTTTGTTGGTCTGAAGTGGGATCATGAGATGATATAACAGCCACAACGATCTAACTATCTCATTTCTTCGGTAGACTGCCAAATTGTTAAATATCCAGAAATTGTGGATACTATATGAGTTGCTATTCCGACAAAACTGAAATTTTTTATGACTAGTTGGTAGAGTAGGGTTTCAGGCGAGATTTCAGGTCACACGTAAGTGTATTCAATGTGCTTATTGTGAACTTTCTCAAATACGCCTATTTCACCAGAATTCTAATAAAGTAAAAAAAAAAATTTTGTTCCTTACTGCATGTATAGAAAAATTAATTATTATACTGAATCTCTTGCCGGCTATTCTTGGTAAATGTTGACAAGTTCATGAGTAGTGTGCTGTACTGCCATATGAATGCAGAATGCTAGCTAAAGAATAAGGACTTTTGCAATTCATTTAATGCATTTAATTTTAATGTACCGTGTGGGGCCGGTACTTTAAAAGAATAGCCCCACTGCATCTCTCCCCGTGTATGTCGTAAAAGGCGACTAAGGGATATGACTCCCTTCTTATATTACTAGGTGGTAGGGTTTAACCCGCCCGGGTTGGTACCACCGCACTGAATGAAAGGTCGGTCGAAACGGCTATGTAAATAGTTTGTGTTTTCCGTCCAGTTCAGTGTAGCCGGCACGACCGAAGGGAAGCACTGACGTGGCACCAAGTTCACCCGGTGTTATGGGCTGACATCACGGATGTTGTAGGTGATGTAGACAACCGTGTCAGTTTCCATAAAAAAAAAAAAAAAAAAAAAAATAATAATAGTTTTAGGTGTATTTTCTCCCGCATAGAGATGAGATGGGTGTGTGTCGGGGGACCAGTCTTGGTCGCTTTCGTATTGGAAACTGTCGACTGTCGACAGTGTCCAATACTCTCGACTGTCGACGCGGCAACTTACCTCGCGAAACACCGCTCTGAGAGGTGACATGCGTTTCAGATTAAAAACCGCAAACTGCACCTTCACTTAGAGGGATCTCCAAACTCTGGGGCCTCTCTGGAGTCTCAATTTCGCTCGTCCCACCTAATAACTTGTACGCGATACCTTAACAATATGTCAAGTTGTCCTTTATATATTTTTTTCTTGTTTTCAATAAATAATGTACGGCCTCATAAGTTTACATTGTTCGGTTCCATTCGGCCTCGCTCCGAACAACAATATTTCTTGTATTTCCAAAAAGGAAAAAAGTCGAAATAAAGGTTCCTTTATGCGCCCGCGACCGCGGCTGTGACCCACCGCTCTCTAACTATGGAAGAATGATAATGTGATTATTGTTTCGCAAAACCCAAAAGGATGATTAATAATCAAATGTCACGGTCAATAAAGGCAATTTTTTGTGCTTTAGAACCGTATCCTTGCGCTGAAAGACAAATTAATTGGAAACTTTCATGCTTAAAATCATGGGAAGTTTAATTGCGTGCATACACCTCTCAGAACTGTGCAGGAAATGAAATAAAATGTGATTTAGTACTCTACTGGTATACTATATCCAACCAACGCTGTTTGCTATTTAGCAATATTAATTTTTGATTTACGTTAACAAAGACCCGAACAAGTTATAATATTCTGAAAACCCCATCTCTCTGTCTAATCCTAAATAAATCAAGCGAAGTTTCTACGGGCGACCGACCGTGTAACGTACGTTAATATATGAATATCCTTATTACTCGAGAAACACTTTATCTATTTACATACGGTGTTACTGTTACATTTTGTCACTTCTCAAGATGGCTGCCTGAGCTGTGAGCAAAAAGTCACGCGAAAAGAAGCCGCGTGAAAATGCAAGTACAAAAAAAAACCGGCCAAGTGCGATTCGAACTCGTACACCGAGGGTTCCATATCGCCATGTTAGCGCCACTCACGCCATCTATGGCGTGTTATGAAATGTTTCATATAGGTTAAAATCCATGATTAGTTAAAATGCTTCATGCTCTATTCGGTAGATGGCGCGCGCGCATACACTTTTTGGTTTCTTCTATGGGTGGGAACCCCATGATTTTTTTACTTTTTCTTATTTTTATTATGTGTTGTTATATCGGCCATAATGACACATATTCTGACAAAATTTTAACGAGCTACCTATTACGGTTCAAGAGATACAGCCCTCGGACAGACAGACAGGCAGACAGACAGACAGACAGACGGCATAGGGTCAGTAATAGGATCCCGTACCGGATACGGAACCCTAAAAAACGCATCGGCAAATAGACTTTTGCAATTCGTTGTGACCACGGCGGCGGCGGCTGTGACAAAAATAGTAAGTCAATAATAACAGTTACGGCATTACTGAAGATCTTTTAACATCACAAGAACAAACAATAAAAACTACAAATACCTATATAGGTACTATCGCTAAAATAAAGATAAAATAAACTCAACAAATCGTTCACTTCGTTAGGTAGACTCTGGATAGAGCCGATGGAGTTCAACAGTCATATCGAGCCATGCTGACTCAGCAGAATCTCACATTATACATAGACAGATTCGAATTATCCGTCAGAAAATGACGATGCACCGTGAATGACACTCTAAAATTTTGCAGGTACAAAAACTAACTTATACGAAAATTTCTTCACATAATGTTGCAGAGGAAAATAGTGGAAATTATTTCTAGATAATTATTACATAAGCTGGATTTACTACGAATAGTGAGTGACATATGTAATTAGGGTTCCGTGGCCAGCGAGGCTGGTCTTATAAAATCGGTCAGGTGTCTCTTCGTCGGTCCGTCCGTCCGTCCGTCTGCCTGTAGCTCCTCAAAGGTTCGAGCGATCTTCTTGAAACTTGGAATGTTTATAGATTCCCAGGCGGTAACGAGATTTTATGTATAAACTAAACAATGGCTTCCTCAACTTGAATTAATAAGGGCCGCAAAAACTTAGTTGCAGAGAAAATATTGTTTTAACACTTCCAAATAGTACACCTATACGAAGAGGTCTTTCAAAGCCTAAATTAAGTACTACTAAGATAAAATAATATGTTTAATTATTTTTTTATTCTGTATGGGTGGCTGAGTCAAAGGGGCCAAAGGACATGCTCCAATCAGCCAATATCACATCCGAAAATTTAGGTGCCATACCGGAGACTTCCCTTCGGATTGTTGGCTATACTTACTGAACTAGAGGAGAACACAGCCGAGGCTGCTATGCGGCAATCTTACATCCAGCAGTACGTTGGTACAAACCCAGTCGGCTACAATTAGAAAAATTTATAGTAAGGAATGTGTACAATTTGCTCTGTCGGGTGCGATAATTCTAAAATGAAATGCTAAATACGAAAACACGAGTGAATTGTGTGAACATTTTCACACAATTCACTCAAGATTTTGTACGGAACCATAAAATTCACCAAATAGACCGAATACGGAATGACCAGCGAAGATGGTCTCGCAAGCAGACAGGCGGTCAGACGAACCCACGAACACAATGGCTAACAAAGCGAAGCACAAAGCACAACAAATTAATAGTTCACGCTTATAATGGCCAATAGATGTAATTTTCATTTAGTTCGTTGCTCTGTTCGATACGCTCTCTAGTTGTTGCGCATTTGGAGAAAAATGATTCAGCCGAGTCCAGCCAGACATGTGTCATTTGCCCGATCCGATCACCGTATCCGTATCGCCGACGCGTATCATAATCGCATATGTGGACGGGTGGTGATACGCGTATTGTGCGAGCGCACCCCCTTGCATCTTGCTGCCGGCGCCCGTGTGCGTTGGTATTTTCAATTGCCTATCACTAATCAAATGTACTTTCTGAGTGCAAAACTGCTGCAGCTGCATCAGGTAACATCGGTAGCTCAGTGGTGCGGTCGGTCGACCGTCGGTCGTGATCATAAGCATCATCATAAGCACACCTGGACGCTGTCAGTACTTGGATGGGTGACCGCTCGACAGTTGGAGGCTGGTGGCCGTGGTTCGGATTCCACGTAAAACTGTAGGTCCCTTCCTTTCTTATCTTACTAGCTAGGTGGTAGGGTTTAACCGATCTCGAGGCGTTCTGACCCATTGTCAGGAAACACTGTCAAAAAAAAAAAAATTGTGGCCTTCCGACCCAATTACATTTAATTTTGAGGGGCGTTCTGACCCACTTACCAGAAAACACAGATACAGTAAGTGAACTTCCTTTGTGGCAATTTGCAAACCTCCTATCATTTCTGCTGCCCTGGTACTTTATAGCCATTCCCATTCCCAGCTTACCAAGAAGTCTTCGGGTTTCCACTTTAATTACGGTGACTGTATTCTGACCATTTGAATACTTTATAGCACAAAAAATAACAAAAGGCGGACTTAAAGCCTAAATGCATATCTGCCAGTCATGCCTGAGATTGTGAGTAGTGTAGGTGGGTAGTGCGGGAAATTAAATGAGAGAATTTTTTCTTTTAAATAGTATAAAAATAAACAATAAAACATAAATAATAATAATGACATACAACTAAATACATTTATTAATTACTTATGTTATATTTATGTTTTTCTGAAAATTAAGTATTTGAATTTTTTGTTGTTTTTTGTTGTTGTGTTGTTTAATCTGATATACACTCCGGAAAAAAAAACATAGCACCAAAGATTCGCATATACAATCTTTTGGTAGTGCAGTTGGGAATGAAAAAGTAAGGCTCTTTAAAATTCCATTGTGCACTACTACTCAGTAGTGCAAACGGGAAGAAATAATTCCAAACGACACTACCGGTTTCGCAGCTGGTAGTACAGTAGTGCAGATGGGAAAAAAAATTCCAAACAGCACTACTGGTAGTGGTAGTGCAGCTTGGTAGTGCAGAGTGGAAGGAACGGTTTATTTGAACGATGTATCCAAATAGAAGTATTCTATACTGGTTTTGTATGTTTACTGTGCTGAAAATTCAGCACAGTAAAGTAAAGTATATAATACTTCTATTTAGATACATAGTTCATAATAAACTAAATATTTTTTTAATAACGTTTAAGTTTTATTATCTCATAGCTACAGATAGGTAACTGGTAACTGGCCATTTTCTATTCGATATTAAGAAAAATAACTTCATGTCACATTTTTTTCTGAACAATTTGGTCACATTTTATTTTATATATTATATAATTTTTATATAATATTTTTACAACCTTAGAAATTCTAGCCAATTATTCCATTTAAAACATTCCGTTTGTTTCCTTTCTTTTTCATTTTATTGATGTGAATAAAAAAGTAAAAAATACTTCTATGTTCTGTTAATTTAAAATTATTAGTTGTATTTAAGAAATAAAACAAATAATGAAAGACAATAAACTATTTGACAATATGCTTTATTTAAATGAACGCTGCTTATTGCTGTATGTGACTCTTTGTATTTAAATATTTGCTAAATTAAAATACATTCTAGTTTCTGTACACTTATTGCTACAAAGGAAGTTCACTTACTGTAGGTATCTGTGTTTTCTGGTAAGTGGGTCAGAAGGCACCTCAAAATTAAATGTAATTGGGTCGAAAGGCCACAATTCTTTTTTTTTTTATAGTGGGTCCTGAGAATGGGTCAGAACGCCACGAGATCGTTTAACCGGCCCGGGTTTATACCACCGCTCTGAATGAAAGGTCGGTTGTAACGACTACGTATTCTCCATTTTGGGCCGATATGGGCCCTTCGGCGCGCTATGGCTTAAATAATTCGTGTTATCTGTCCAGTTCAGTGTGGCCGGCACGACCGGAAGACACGGAAGCACTGACATGGCACCTAGTTCGCCAAGTTCTTATGGGCTGACATCACGGATGTAGTAGGTGATGCAGCCAACCGTGTCAGTTTCCATATAAAAAGATTAGGTGCATTTAGCAGACACGGATAAATAGAGGGGGGTTACCTTACAAACGGTCCGGTAGTTCTAAATTTTTGATATGTTATCTAGGATGGTTAGAAGTATTTAAAATATAAAATGCACAATTCCCCCCCCCTCCGCGCCCGCCGCCATATTGAAAAAACCAAAAAAAGTCGGCACTTTCTTCAGATTTTTTATTATATCTTCATTTCCGTGCATTTTAGCTATAAAAAATATTACTCATTGTTGTAAATAACTAAATTCCCTATAAGTAACATTTTAAATTTTGTTTCTAAGACTGATACTTAAGGAGATATGAACTTTTAAAAGAAACCACTTTTCCGGAAATTTGGCAAACTTCTAACTTTAGAACGCTGTAATTAAGTTATGGCTTATTCTAGGAAAAAAGTATCAGAATAAAATTTGTAGGGAATTTAATTACCTACAAAACGCATGTAAATTATTTTTAAACAACCTTACGGAGTGGGTGGTAAAAACAAAAGTTTATACAACGGAATATTGCTTTTTTTGCTATTGTGATGACAGGTGATCTTGTATCTAAAAAAATCACTAATAACTTTGCAGTTTTGGCTTGAATTTGGAGTTTATACCAATCCTACTTGAGTTTCTTACATGTTACAGCGCAATGCTCATGAAGTCATGAGGCAGGCACTATTTCACTTTAGTCCAAAATGAATGTAGAGACCAAAAGAGGAAGGTTACCTCACAAACGGTCCGGTAGTTCTAAATTTTTGATATGTTGTCTAGGATGGTTAGAAGTATTTTAAATGTAAAATGCACAATTTCCCCCCCTCCGCGCCCGCCGCCATATTGAAAAAACAAAAAAAAATCGGTACTTTCTTCAGATTTTTGCTTATATCTTCATTTCCGTGCATTTAAGCTACAAAAGAGTTTGCTCATTGTTGTAGATAATTAAATTTCCCATAACGACCATTTTAAATTTTGTTTCTAGGACTGATACTTACGGAGATATAAACTTAAAAAAAAAGGAATTTTCCGAAAATTTGGCAAACTTCTAACTTTAGAACGCTGTAATTAAGTTATGGCCTATTCTAGGAAAAAAGTATCACAATAAAATTTGTAGGGAATTTAATAACCTACAAATTTTATTCATATACTTTTTTTATATATGCACAATTCCCCCCCCTCCGCGCCCGCCGCCATATTGAAAAAACCAAAAAAAGTCGGCACTTTCTTCAGATTTTTTATTATATCTTCATTTCCGTGCATTTTAGCTATAAAAAATATTACTCATTGTTGTAAATAACTAAATTCCCTATAAGTAACATTTTAAATTTTGTTTCTAAGACTGATACTTAAGGAGATATGAACTTTTAAAAGAAACCACTTTTCCGGAAATTTGGCAAACTTCTAACTTTAGAACGCTGTAATTAAGTTATGGCTTATTCTAGGAAAAAAGTATCAGAATAAAATTTGTAGGGAATTTAATTACCTACAAAACGCATGTAAATTATTTTTAAACAACCTTACGGAGTGGGTGGTAAAAACAAAAGTTTATACAACGGAATATTGCTTTTTTTGCTATTGTGATGCCAGGTGATCTTGTATCTAAAAAAATCACTAATAACTTTGCAGTTTTGGCTTGAATTTGGAGTTTATACCAATCCTACTTGAGTTTCTTACATGTTACAGCGCAATGCTCATGAAGTCATGAGGCAGGCACTATTTCACTTTAGTCCAAAATGAATGTAGAGACCAAAAGAGGAAGGTTACCTTACAAACGGTCCGGTAGTTCAAAATTTTTGATATGTTGTCTAGGATGGTTAGAAGTATTTTAAATGTAAAATGCACAATTTCCCCCCCCCTCCGCGCCCGCCGCCATATTGAAAAAACAAAAAAAAATCGGTACTTTCTTCAGATTTTTGCTTATATCTTCATTTCCGTGCATTTAAGCTACAAAAGAGTTTGAATAGAATAGAATAGAAAATTCTTTATTGCTCCACAAATATTTCACAAGAATAATACAATGAATACAGTTACATGAGGTGCAAAGGCGGACTTATCCCTTAAAGAGATTTCTTACAGTTTGCTCATTGTTGTAGATAATTAAATTTCCCATAACGACCATTTTAAATTTTGTTTCTAGGACTGATACTTACGGAGATATAAACTTAAAAAAAAAGGAATTTTCCGAAAATTTGGCAAACTTCTAACTTTAGAACGCTGTAATTAAGTTATGGCCTATTCTAGGAAAAAAGTATCACAATAAAATTTGTAGGGAATTTAATAACCTACAAATTTTATTCATATACTTTTTTTCCTAGAATAGGCCATAACTTAATTACAGCGTTCTAAAGTTAGAAGTTTGCCAAATTTCCGAAAAATTGTTTTTTTTTTATAGTCCATATCTCCGTAAGTATCAGTCTTAGAAACAAAATTTAAAATGGTGGTTATAGCAAATTTAAATATCTACAACAATGAGCAAACTCTTTTGTAGCTGAAATACACGGAAATGAAGATATAAGCAAAAATCTGAAAAAAGTGCCGATTTTTGTTTTGTTTTTTCAATATAGCGGGGGGTGCGGAGGGGGGGGGGGGGAAATTGTGCATTTTACATTTAAAATACTTCTAACCATCCTAGACAACATATAAAAAATTTAGAACTACCGGACCGTTTGTAAGGTAACCTTCCTCTTTTGGTCTACATTCATTTTGGACTAAAGTGAAATAGTGCCTGCCTCATGACTTCATGAGCATTGCGCTGTAACATGTAAGAAACTCAAGTAGGATTGGTATAAACTCCAAATTCAAGCCAAAACTGCAAAGTTATTAGTGATTTTTTTAGATACAAGACACCTGGTATCACAATAGGAAAAAAGCAATATTCCGTTGTTTAAACTTTTGTTTTTACCAGCCACTCCGTAGGGTTGGTTAAAAAAAATTTACATTCGTTTTGTAGGTAATTAAATTCCCTACAAATTTTATTGAAATACTTTTTCCCTAGAATAGGCCGTAACTTAATTACAGCGTTCTAAAGTTAGAAGTTTGCCAAATTTCCGGAAAATTTGTTTCTTTTAAAAGTTCATATCTCCTTAAGTATCAGTTTTAGAAACAAAATTTGAAATGTTACTTATAAGAAATTTAATTATCTACAACAATGAGGAAGATTTTATATAGCTAAAATGCACGTAAATGAAGATATAAGCAAAAATCGCAAGAAAGTGCCGATTTTTTTTGGTTTTTTCAATATGGCGGCGGGCGCGGAGGGGGGGGGGGGGGAATTGTGCATTTTATATTTTAAATACTTCTAACCATCCTAGACAACATATCAAAAATTTAGAACTACCGGACCGTTTGTAAGGTAACCCCCCTCTTTTGGTCTCTATTTACTGGGCTTTGTACGTGTATGTACTCGTATATAGGATTTTTCAAATTATGAGTAGGTATATTACGTCAATTCGAAAAAGGAAACCCCCAAATGCATGTAGCGTAGGTCGGTCGTTTCTTCACATAAACATTTAATACAATGTAGAGACGAGAATAGAATTTAGTGATTTGATATTTTTATACATTGAATTTTGTTTTTAATTTATAATGGATGGAGTGGACTTAACCCGCGAACTCAACTTCGGCCGTCACATCGAGGGCAAAGCTAAGCTTGCCTCTAAAAAGCTGGGCGTCCTGAACAAGGCGCGGAGATACTTTGCGCCTGACCAAATCCTGCTGCTGTATAAGTCGCAGGTGAGGTCATGCGTGGAGTATTGCTCGCATCTTTGGGGTGGGGCTGCTCAGTATCGACTTGGCTTGTTAGACTCGGTCCAAAGACGTGCAGTTCGCCAAGTTAACGACTTTGAAGTGTCCTGCAAACTTGAACCTTTGCAGCTCCGTAGAGACATAGGTTCACTAAGGCCCACTTGCACCAACACAAATTTAATATATAAACCAGTTTAACTCGTTAAACTAGCACCCGTTGTACGTGTGAACCGCGTTTAAATCCATAACTCGCTACTTAACTTTAAACTCGTGTTGGTGCAAGTGAGCCTAAGTGTGTTCTATCGACTGTTCAACGGTGAATGCTCTGAGGAGCTGTTCGAAACAATTCCGACTTCACCATTTCACCATAGGTCCACGCGTAACAGACAGGGAATGCATCCCTATACTGTAGAGCTGCCTAAAGTGCGGACTAAGCGCTCCAGTATTTCTTTTATCTTCCGCACTGCGAAACTCTGGAATACACTTCCTCCTGATGTGTTTCCTTCAGTGTATGACTTGGGATCATTCAAGAGACGCGTAAAAAGGCATCTGTCACGCCGGCACGGCATTCGCAGCCCCCGTTCTAAAACGAATGCTTTTGGGCGTCGTCGGCTCAACAATCCATGCTGACGGCGCCAAGTGTCTCGCGTATCAATAAAAAAAATAATAATAATAATATTAACTAGACTTACTGGACTGGACTTACCGCGGATGCGTACCAATCGGTTCTGCAGATCTCTCCTCCACAGAACTGGTAAACTCTGGAACGCTCTCCCTCCCCATATATGTATATCCCCCAAGTATAGTCTCGGGTCCTTCAAGAGAGGCGTGAATACAGGCACCTGTCAGGCCGGCATAGCTTTCGCAACGACCGAATGTCAATGGGCGTCGTTAGATACCTTATGGTTAGTTCGGCACCACAAGTTTCGTTTTCTATAAAAAAAAATTCTAACTGTAATATAATTTTATTTGTGTGTGAATTTAAAGTATATCGAAACATTATCTAGCAAATACGACTAAGTAGATAATATGTCTGGCTTTATCGCCATAAAATATCGCTTTACAACTCGACAGGTAGTTAAGAAATATCACCATCATTTGTTTTAGGGCCGCATTTTATTTTTTCAATAAAAATAAAAGGTACACGTAGGCGTGTCCGAGCCCGCCCCGCCCCGCCCCCGCCGGGTTTCGAACCTGGGACCATCGGTAACCCTCCATTATCCACTTAGCCTCATCACTTCTGGTAATTCCCGAACTGAAATATGTTCATCTGCTCCGCCTCTATTGGTTTTAAAAGAATCGCCATTTTATTTTATTTAATTTAACGAGCTTGAAAGATGGTGGTGTATTCGTGTGATTGGTGTGATTTAAGGATCATTTCATTATGCACGTAGATACGGCTTTACTTTTGCATTGTATTACAGTCTTTTGGACTTATTGCAAGACTAGCTGTGCCCGCGACTACGTCCGCGTGGACTTGATCTTTCTCAGCCCGTTATAAAACGCAACATGACTCTGTCTATAAGCCGCTAAGATAAAAAAACATTTTTTGACGTGATGACGTCACGTCTTATAAATTGATGAACACCGGCTGCACACACGAAAAAGTGTCACGTTCCATCTGAGCCTGTGTGTGCAAGCGAGAGCGCGTAACAAGCGATAGAGAGGCACAATCGGCCCAAGCGTCCGCTAGTACCAGGGCAGCACAAATTAAAAGGAGCTTACTCGTACCATAATATATTACGCGCAACTGGCCGGTCGGAAAAGATTTCATACATACATACATACATAGCGTCACGCCTGTTTCCCGGTGGGGTAGGCAGAGACAACGGATCTCCACGTGCCACGATCCTGACACACCTCTGCCGCCTCTTCCACTCCCATAATGTTCTTCATGCATGCTCGTCGGTTACGGGTACTACGCACTTCCCCCTTTTTGAGCACATGCCCGATCTGGTCCAGGTAAGTGCGTCTAGGGCGACCCTTCCCGACTCTTCCTCTCACATTTGCTTCATAAATTTCTTTCGTTAGTCTCCTATCATCCATTCTTCCAACATGACCGACATGAAAGATTTCAAATTTAGAATATTCATGAAACTTCAAAAGTAAATACCAGGGATGCACAATTGAAAGGAGGTTACTCGTACCATAATATATTAAAGCGCAAATAGCGGGAAAGAACATTTTACTAATCTGTTCCTTTTTTGAAAATGTAACGTTTTTAATGTCATCAAAACCAGCCAGATACACTTTAGAACCGTTCCCAGTAGTCTCCACTTTATGACGTCATCACGTAAAACTATCGTCCGTAAACCGACTTTACAGACAACCAATTTTTTTTCATGGAAAGTGATACGGTTGGCCACATCACCTACACCATCCGTGATATCAGTCCATAACACCGGGTGAGCTAGGTGCCATGTCAGTGCTTCCCTTCATTTCATGTCAGCTACACTGAACTGGACAGAAAAGACGAACTATTTACATAGCCGTTTCGACCGACGTTTCATTCAGTGCGGTGGTACTAACCCGGGCGGGATAAACCCTACCACCTAGTAAGGTAAGAAGGGAAGGGACCTACAGTTTAACGTGGAATCCGAACCACGGTCAGCCTCCAACGGTGGAGCGGTCATCCATCCAAGTACTGACCGCGCTCAGGGTTGCTTATCAACAGTCGACCGACTGCACCACTGAGCTACCGAGGGTTCCGTATCGCCATGTCATGGCTAGCGCCATCTATGGCTTGTTATGAAATGCTTCATATTAGTTAAATGTTATGATTAGTTTAAATGCTTCATAATCTATTCGGTAGATGGCGCGCGCGCATACACTTTTTGGTTTCTTCTATGGAAACCCCCGTGAATTTTTTTCTTTTGGTTATTTTTATTATTCGCTGTTATATCGGCCATAATAACAAATATTCTGTGAAAATTTCAACGGGCTACCTCTTACGGATTATTCAAGGGATACAGCCCTCGGACAGACAGACGGACAGACAGACAGACAGACGGCTGACAGGCACCGGATACGGAACCCTAAAAATGAAATGAAAGGATATAAGAACTCATAAATCTAATTACCAGATAACAGCGCCATCTATAATTCATTAGTTGACTTATTAATTATATTATAAACAATTTTATCTGAAGACGACAAATAGGTCGAAATATCATAAAAATATGTGTGTTTTTATTAAGTAATATAAATTATAAAAACAGGTAAAAACTGCAAACATGAAATTTTTCAACCTCACCAGTCTACAGGCGTGTTTCTTTTCAAAAGTTCCGCGCTACGCGGCGCGGCGGCCGCGGCGGGGCGCTGCGAGCGACGAAACGCAGCGCTGGAGCGCGGTGGTGGCGGCGGCGTGGTGCTATAAGATATTTTCTAACTTAACTTAAAAAATTAATATCTTTTGATTCTGTGGGTTGATTTTGATGAAATAAACACTAAATGTTACTCGGAATAAAGCTTCATATTTTTTAGTAATTAGATTTTGAATCCAATGAGTGGTTGTTGCGTGATGCGCGCACAAACGAACAAACAAACCAACAAACCAACAAACCAACAAACAGACAAAAATTTCAAAGACTATATTTTTACGTTCTATTACTTATTCCTTCCGTCCCCCAGTTATTGTTTTGCAAAAATATGTAATGTACAGACACGGTAACTCTACGATTTTATTATATGTATAGATAGATATAGATAGATAGATAGATGTAACATCTGCCAAATAACTTTGTACGCTAACTTGTTTAGTGAACAAGTTTCCTCATTGAGTTTTTCTTCTCCAGATGTTTGTCAGCCTCGGTAGCTCACAACCCTGAGCGCAGTCAGTACTTGGATGGGTGACCGCCCGACTGTTGGAGGCTGACCGTGGTTCGGATTCCACGTCAAACTGTAGGTCCCATTTCCTTCTTACCTTACCAGGTGATTGGGGTTATCCCGCCTGGGTTGGTACCACCGCACTGAATGAGACGTCGCTCGAAACGTCTATGTAGGTAAATAGTTCGTGTTTTCCATTCAGTGTTAGCCGACATGAAATAAAGGGAAGCACTGACATGGCACCTAGTTCACCCGGTGTTATGGGCTGACATCACGGATGTTGTAGGTGATTGAGACAACCGTGTCAGTTTCCATAAAAAATGTTTTTACCTTTAATAATAAAAAAAAAACACAAAAATCTATTGAAGAAACTGGATCTCCCTAGTCTGGGCCATACTTTTCTCGTCTCTACAATTTGACATTAACCAATTTATTTTCCAGCGTAGATACCTAATACTTATAATCAAAAGTAGTCGTAGCGAAAGAAAGCACCATTAAATTGACATCACGGATGTAGTAGGTGATGTGGACAACAATGTCAGTTTCCATAAAATATATATATATACATATGTCTCCAACGACCTAATTGAATAAAACAACGGCTGAGAGCGACCACAATTACATTACACAAGCTTGTAGCTCCCGGGAGACTTCTTACGACCCACCCTAGCACTATTTCACAGGGTCGGGGGAAGAATTCAAACGGTTAGAATAGGGCATCGACCCGTCGGGCAGACGGTAAAAATTATAAAGTCTTGTAAAAGTATACTTGTAAGGGTTTATCCACAGATCAGAGAAGTACAGGATTTCTGTGGGTTTATCATTGGCGACTTCTTTTTTGTTTTCAAAATAGAACACACAATTTGGATGAAAATGCTGTGGATCTTTATTGATATACTTATAAAATGGAATGGAATGAGCATTTATGATTGAAAGACCCTTCAAGTTCCCGCGACGACCATGTTGTGCTGGTTTTCTGAAAAAAATAATATATTCGGACGAAGATCATTTTCATTTGGATGGCTACGTTGTCGCATTTGGGCATCAGAAAAAGTTGTTGAGAAACCTTTACATTCCCGTCGTGTCACTGCTTGGTGTGCAATTTGGTCTGGAAGTGTGATAAGACCGTATTTTTTTTTAATGAAACCGGAAACACTGTCACTGTTAACACTTTGTAAGCTATCGGGACAAGTTGACTCACTATTTTTGGCCTATTTATCGATTATATGGATGCAAGTGAAATCTGGTTTCAACAGGACGGCTCCAAATGCCATACAGCCAGAGAAACAATGCATTTATTGCGAACCAAATTTCCATATCGAGTAATTTCACGTAATTCCACAGTAAATTGGCCGCCTAGATCGCGTGATTTAACACCGTTGGACTATTTCTTGTGGGGCTTGTGTGTCAAGTCTATGCGGATCCACAAACCATCAAGGGCTTGAAAGCCAACACTGAACGTGTCATTCGTGAGATAGAGCCTTAACTTATGCCAAAATGTGATTGAAAATGTTGACAAAAGAATCTATGTGTGTAAGCGTGGTCTTGGTGGGTACTTGAAGGATATTACTTTCATTCATAAATGGCAGGCCTTCCACTGTATATATCAATAAAAGTCCACAGCATTTTCATCAAAATTGAGTTTTATTTTGCAACCAAAAAAGAAGCCGCCGATAATAAACCCGACGAAGTGTATAGACGGAGATGGGGGTAACTCGAGCCTACGTATTCTTACACCGCAGAGATCACAGGGTAAGTTACGCGTTCAGTCGACCCTGCGACAATAGATGGGAGGATCTAGCTAGAACTTCGGCTATTGGAACAACCCTACATTGAACACTCAGAGGAGAAATCGCGTCGCGCCCTCTGGGGTAAGACCACAGAACACCCGTAATGCGAGGTTTACAATCAGCCCAATTGGACAGGGAAGTGGGCAACCCGAGAATGTAAACACGTCCCTCGCGCTGCCACTGCTCATGGTGTTGCAATTGCCCTAAGCTCCCTCATTTTGTCGGTTTTTCGTGCGGAAGCTCAAAGGACTGGTAGCACGAGCGCGAGCGCGAGTGAGTGTTTACATTCAGCCCTCTCGCTCACTTGCCCTCGGTCGTCGAGTGGGAGATGTGTCTTGTGTGAGATGTGAATTGACGTGAAGGCGGATCACAGACAACCTGCAGAGATCCGGATTCTCCACGAGACGGACCGACCCCTCCACAAGTAGCAGGAATGTTGTATTCTTTGGGGCCGAAGTGACGTAGCTCGCCCTAGTCCTAGTCATGGTGTAGGCAGCGCATGCGACTCTTGGCCTAGCTCCGCCAACCGCAGAGCCTAGGAACGCAGCATGGCGTTTTTGCTATATTGAAACCGACTTCTTCGCCATAAACCTAGAGTGTGCAGTATGAAGCGCGGAAAGTCGGAGAGGGAGCGACCCGAGCGACGGCCGGTCAAACGCGGCGCTCAGCGGTGGCCTTGTCGCTTGCCATGGTTGCGATGCGTTGTATGCGCTCCAGCGCATAAGACTACTTTATTAGGTCGTACGCGAGAGTTGCGAATGCCATGCCGGCCTGGCAGGTGCCTATTCGCGCCCTTCTTGAAGGACCCGCGACTGTAATCAGGGGCAGGGGAGCGCTCCACAGTTTACCGGTTCTGTAAAGATCTGCAGAACCGATTGGTATGCGTCCGCTGTAAGTCCAGCGTGTAGGGGATGCAATCCCTACCCAGAGCATTATTGTCTTCATAGCACGAGTTCATCCATGATTCAGATTCAACGTCCCTTCCCTCACCTAGCTATAGGTGGCACCTACCTACGGTAGACCCCGCCAAGGTAAAACCAGCAAAACAAAGCACAGAATGACGGTCGTCGATGAAAACTGCTATACCTACCTGTGTGTAAGTGAAAACTTCGTGTTCCATGATTTGATGGTGTACAATAAAGTATATTTGATTTGATTTGATTAACTTAAAACTAAATCTAAAATGCTTTTCGGTATAGTTAGGTCCGTGTAAATTAAATTCTTTCAAGCAATACTTTCAACCCTTGTTTATAGACCTGCTCATCAATATCGCATCAGCAGCGTCGGTACATCCGATTAGGAGGGATAATTTACAGCAAACTTTATTAATTCGACTCCGCGGATTACAAATTCAATGAGACTGCAGCGAGAAGAAACGATAATGAAAAATCCAGCATGATTAAATCACGCAGCGGCGGCGGGGGGTCAGCCCTGGGGGCCACGTCATCTAATAAGGCGTTCCGAAACTATTTCGCACCTAGGGCTGGCAACAACCACACATAGTGTGGTTATATATAGTATGAAAAGTTATGACTGTAAGCAACTATTTTATGTTGTTTATTTATTATCACATTCACATATTTACATTAATTTTAAATATACAGATAATAAATATACACCACATAAACTCAAAATTAATATAAAAATAATAAACGGAATACCGTCGGCGGCGGGAGGCAAGCCTCCAAGCACACCGGCGGGTGCAGGCCGTGGCTACGGAGCTGTGTATATTGTTATGTGCTTATGTTGTTTATTATTACACTTGGACATGATGAAAATTGCGCCAGTTCTAATTCAATGCGAAGAAGAACCGACAAAAAAAACTTCTCAGGTCACAATCTTTTTTGTTTTACCTTATAAGTATTACAAGTCACTTACAAATAATTAACCCATATTATAGCTCGCAAGAACATTAGGTATTATTTAATGCATAAAAATGAATAATATTAAGAATCTGCTGAAAAACGTGCGTTAATTACAACCTTCTGAATACACAAAACGGTTTTAATGCAAACACATTTTTAGGCAGCAGACCTTAGTTACTAACATGGTATCGCTGTTACGTTATGTAGTTTCCTCACGACGTGTTACTTCCGGTGTGATGGAGAAATTTACGCACTCACGTACAATTTTGAATTGAATCATTTACGGACACCGATAAAATACGGACTGCCTGCCACCCACTAAACACTATTTGGAATTCGCAAAAATCACAGCGACAGCCCTATCGTTCTAAATCCTTGTGTCAACAAGATAGGGGTGCTCCGCCTCTGGGGTGCATTTGTTTTTAATAAATGACATTATTTAATGACAATAACATATTCAACGCGGTGCAATGTTTGCGAATGGATTACTGACTGGCGGAGAAGGGGATCAGTGAAAACGATCTCTCCGGACGGGACCGTGGCGTGGCCAGCTCGACGTCATAACGTTTACGAACATGTGATTATTATCGATATTTTTCGGTATGGGCTGCTGTGTCAGAGGGGCCAGAGTGCATGCTCCGACCGACCACCCAGTATCCATCACCTCCGAGGTATAATAGCACCGGTGGTTTCCTTTTGGATTACTGGCTATACTGGACTAATTAGAGGAGTCAAAGTCAAAAGTCAAAGTCAAAAACATTTATTTTGTAAACATGATTGCTCACATTCAATTGTTTACATTCAAATTCACATCGTTAGTAAAACTACCTGAATTTTCACGATTTGATGAACGAGGAGAACACAGCCGAGGCTATGTTCAGGCTATGCGGCCATCGTACAACTGAGTCGGCTACATTTTTAACACCTAGCAAGCATTATGGCAAGGGAAAGGAAATATTATTGTCGAAACTCTTTATAATTATTTTATGCACATTATAATATTCACTAATATGAATAATCACGATAAAGGTTTTTATTTGTTTCTTTTGTGGTTGCAATGCAACTGATTACGTTGTGAAGTGCTTTGAGCTTAAATTTTTTTTTTGTGGATTGTCTTGGGTAACACTGTCTATAACCGATTTTTGGAAATTTTTATTAAAAAAATACTGATAAGTACCTACCTACCTATCTATAAAATAATGACATGCACCCCGAACTCCGAACGTGTCGACGACGACATAAGGATGGAGACGGGGCGAGGGCACACACAACACGTCACTCATTCTACCAGTAATTAGACTGACCCTCTTTGATCAAGGGTATGCATGGGGTTTGCAGGCTTAAGTTAAATTATTCAGTTTCAGTGGCAAGCTGAGCGGATAGGTAGTCTAACAATGAAGCTAGGATGTTCTTACGCTAGAATGGAGTAAGTAGGTAAGTATCCATATAGATTGATTCCACAAAGACTGATGAAAATGTCTTTGCAATTATAAAAAATAATCACGACCAAACATTTTTCGAATTTACCGCGACAAAAATTCATGGCTAGTTCACCCGGTGTTATGGGCTGACATCACTGATGTTGTAGGTGAGGTATGTAGCCAACCAATGATAATATTATAAGTTAAAGGATAGGTGAGCGAGCTCCCAAGCGGCACATTAAATGCAAGACCACAGTCCTGTCTGAAGTTAGTCGCCCACTAACTACGCACGCGTTCAGACCGCTAACCACGAGCCGCTAACACATATCGAAAATGCCGTCGTGTGTAATGAGATTCTGCACTAATTCTAATAATTGGAATAAGACTATTCGAGTCGGCGCATCACTTTATAGTTCTTCCTCTCAACTTTTCAATGACGTGCCATGTGTGAGCACGGAATGTCATTTATCAGGCCTCTAATATCAAACATGGCTTTGTCCACCCACCAAGGAAATGGGTTTTATTTGTTAATATGAAAGAGTACCTGTTTTCCTACAGAAATCAACGGCGATACCGCATCAAAAACAGCTTTGTCTAGTATAAATATTGATCTGAAAATACCATTGCGCAACAGAAATAGCAATGTCCAACTACATCGCTATAATATCGCTCACAGAACGTTTTCATGCTCTACTGTCAAATTGCAAAACGTGGACAAAGCCATGTTTGATAATAATAGAGGCCTGATATAACCTATCTTTTCTAATATATCATTGTAGCCAACCGTTTTTTTTTCTCTACTTTATTCATTCATAATTCAAATAACTGTCTAATAATATATATTATACTTTTACTTACTGACGACGGCAACTACGCCGAAATATTTAAAGTGTACATATTGTAAAAAACCAATTAAATTTTTTTATACAAAAATATTACGAAGGCTGTATGGGCTCTACAATCTTACATCAAACGGAATACAGTCATTGCGGAATCACAACGAAAGCACCAGAACTCTTCTTGAAATTCTCTGAAAAACATCTCTATGCGAATGTATAAAAACTTTGTTTGAGATATTTATTACATACAACACAAGTACATAGATTCTAAAACGAAATTCACAGGGCCTTTTTTGGGTGCACTAACTCCGCATACGCAAAATATGGATAACTATAATGCAGTTTTTTATACTGACAGTAATCTATGTCCCCGTTATTACGTCGCCGTAATACAAGCTCTTAGCTTGCCCGCAATCTTCCTTTCTCTTTCGTTCTACTAAGACTAAATTACGAGTACACAAAGTACGACACCGTCTTTTGACACTGACGGTGACCGCTGACGGTGACAACTGAACTGACAACCAGCCATGACTGACTGACGTTTAGTTTTCATTTCAATAGATTTTCATCAATTCAATTGGTGTTTTTGATGCGCGCCTCCATGTAATTTTTTTTTTCACAATAAAAATAGGTACACAGTGAAATGCACAGTAGAATCGCCAGTGTTGTTAGTTAAGTAGCGACAGAGATGATAAGGCTTGTGCTACGGCAGAAGAAGATTGTGTTCGTCCTCGCCGCGCTCTGCTCGCGTGAGTGTTTCCGCGTCCCCAGGCAGCTGGTGTTCACACTGTTGTTAACATTTGCTCGTAAATACCGGCAGTACCCAGCATCATACTACTAAAACTAGTCATTGAACTGCTGCATGACCGATCAAGTCGTTTGGTTGATTGCTTCCCTTCTGAATTAGATTTTTTATTAGGTAGGTATTATTTTATTGGTCCACATGTTCTTGCTAATTATACACTTTGGTGTTGCAAACTAACCTAAAGTTGCGTATCCACTAGAGGCAGATTCGGGGCGAGGCAGCCGCTCGACCCGAGGCCGCACAAGTGGAAACGCTGCCTCAACCTGAGGCACGCCGCCACAGATTACTTAATAGTTACTTCGTAACAGATAAATCACTCCATAGAAAAAGTTCCATACCTACGGCTTTTATAGCCTAATGCTTCACGTCGCCAATCGCTGCGTGCGAAAATGTACCTAAACGATCGAGTTTAAAGTGATTATTGCTTTTCAGCTGCGCGCAGTTGCGTGGACGCGCCTATAGGTATGCTTCGCGCTTTGAAATTGACTCTATCTTTATAAAGTATGCAGGGTAACACTTGAGTTTGTAGATTTATCCCGAAAGCACACTTTTATTGTGTTCATAGTAGATTTCAAGGATTAAAAGAAGCAGGATTCAATAAGGCCATTATGGTAATTTATTATGAGTGCACTCGAGATACCTGTATGAGAAGTTGCATATATCGTGCATTTTATAATCTACCATTCTGATTGAATCATCCATTTTGAAACGCTAACCACAACGGAGAATAGAAACTCTTGAGGGTGTGGCTTTATACTGGGGAGTCGAGGTCGTAAATTTTTGGTAAGCTTAATGTGTAGGCTGAGTCAAAAGACAAATTTTTTTGCCGGACGTGCGTAGTTTCAGAGATACAAAAATAAAGAAACAGATTTTCCATACCAAATTAAAACTTTATTTTTTTAACCACCAAAAATTCACACAGCCGACCCCCTCCCTCCTCCCTCCCCCTCTGCTCCCCTATTCTAAGCCAACCCCATTATAATATTTTCCATAGGGTAGGGTGGGGCTATTTCGCCGAAAATTCATGTCTTTTGGATGCCATTTCTTGCATTGTCAACTTTTACGTAGTTTAATTATTTTATCCTTCCAAATGGCTCTTTGGCTATTCAATAGCAGCAAAAAGAAAATTATTAGTGAACTTTTTAAATTTTTAATAAATTAAAAGCAAAAGGCTGTCAATGCCGGCGGAAAAGCCCCACGGTGAGGCAATTCCAAATACATTTTATATCACGGGCGTAGCCAGGTTTCGTTTTCGGGAGGGGTTTTAGAAATAAAATCAATGCGAATTATTTTACAACATTTATTTTACATCATTCATTACAAAGAAATTAGTAATCTATTTTTCATTTCGGGGGGGGTTTGAACCCCCAAAACCCCCCCCTGGCTACGCCCGTGTTTTATATAATATAGGATTAATAATATAGGATAAACAATTATCAACTGACTGCTTCTTGACTGACTGCCTGACTTGAAAAGTTATTCAAATATTTGAGACATACATTCCAATAAAGATTAGTTTTATCATAACATTATTACACTAGTCAACCAGGAGTTTTGATGTATGGAGACCCATACATTAATTCCTCAGTCAATGAAACTTTGATAATATCTTGGAGTAATGTTCGGAATTACGACTGACAAATAATCCAACATTTTTTTTTACGGGAAGTTGGGTATATTCAAAGAAAAGTGAAAATTTAATATAACTCCTATAGACAAATTGCTCCGTCCAAAGTTACTTCGCCATAGGGTAGGTATTATTTATATGAATAAGTACGTAAATAAATCCAACATTTTTTGTATATGGAAATAGTGAATTAAAAACAAAATGTGTTTTTTTACTATATTTTTCTCGGCAAAATTGCTCAGTCGGTTCTTTAATCGGAATATACCTTAGTATTATTATGTACATCAATAAGCATAAGAATCCAACAACTTTTTTATATGCATCATTTTTTTTCAAGGTGACGACCGAAACTCTGTTCCGCAAAATTCCTCCGTCCGTTTTTATTGTACAATTATGATTAAGAATTTTGAAGAAAATTATTTGCAAAAGAATCCAACAAAAAATCCATCGGCAAGTTTAAAAAACAAGCGGGCCAAGACGGGCGCGGTGCGCAGAGGAGCGGCCGGCCGCGGGAGGCGAGAGACGCGGCATTTTCCCCTCCTCTGCGTCCATGCTGCGCCGCGCCGCCCCTGGCGCGCCGCTGAAGTTGGCGTGCGGTGTGTGCTAACCAGGGACTGAAAACCGGTTCGAAATGGGGTTCGGGTTCTCCGAACCGGTTCGAAGAACCTTTTTAACGAGCGAACCAGTTTGGTCGCGAACCGGTTCAAAAAAACCCGAACCTGAAGCCTAAAAACCGGTTCAGAACCGGTTTGGACCTCTAATATTAACCGGTTCGCAGCAGGGTACGAAATGGGGTGGAAACCTATATACATTTTTTTGGACTTTGGGCTTCTTTTTTAATGTAAAATATTGTTGTTTTATGTATTTAATAAAATAAAAAAATAGGTGGTTCATTTTTATAGCCTAATCGATTCAGTTTCATAACAGTAACAAAAAAGTCTTAATTATCATTATGACATAACACGTGTAAGTTGGTAAAAAAAATCAAATTCTTTCTATTCCATACTAATAAAACTAAAATTGTGGTTTTTCACAATTTCTGAAAGAAAGGGATCTATGTGTTGGAAGACTTTTTTGTTCCTGGCATGAAACTGAAATGATTAAGAAATTTTTTTTTTACATTTTACATAGAAAAAATGTTTTTGTGCGAACAAAAATTATTTGTTCTTCAAAAGTGATCTATTTCCGATACAGAACCCTCTCTTAGCGTACTATTAACTAATTTTGAAAGACATTATATAAGGTGCTTCGTTATTCATCTCAAGTAAACACGTTACGCAAAAAAAAATTATATGTTTTTAGCATAACTTTTCGAGAAATTTTCAAACGCAGAACAGCTGTTTATTGTAAGTAAGTCACAAGGTCACTAGACTTGTGTGTAACAGTAGGTAGCTTGCATTGTACGGGGTCAATGACCGTTGTATGTCCAAACGCAGAACAGCTGTTTGTTGTAAGTAAGTCACAAAGTAACTAGGCCTGTGTGTAACAGTAGGTAGCTTGCATTGTACGGGGTCAATGACCGTACTATGTTCAAACGCAGAACAGCTATTGTTGTAAGTAAGTCACAAGGTCACTAGGCCGCCGCCGCTCTAAAACTAGCTACCTACCTACCTACCTACCTACGTGTGCGGTGTGTGTGCCTACGTTTCTTGTTTCTTGTTTCTTGTTTCTTCGCCGACTTCCTGCATGGGCGTAGCATTCATTCAGCAACCGTGCACTACGGTTGCTCGTCGGACATGTCAGTGAACGCCGGCATACCCCAAGGATCTGTGTTGTCACCCACGCTGTTTCTTCTGCATATCAATGATATGCTGTCTATGGACAACATACATTGATGACAGTACGGCACACGGATCCTACACCAGTCACCCTTCAGCCAGTCGGGATGTTGTGGATGAGAAGAGGCGAAGACTTGTGTCTGAGCTCGAACACACACTCGACTCTATTTCCGAATAGGGCCGTAGTAATTTGGTCGAGTTCAACGCTTCCAAGACACAAGTTCGCGTGTTCAGTGCGAAGAGAGCGGCGTTCACACCGGTTCCTTCATTCCAAGGCACGTCGCTTAAATTAAGTGAACACCTCGGGGTCCTCGGAGTCGAACTGTCGCACGACCTGAACTTTCGTCGCCATATCGAGGGGAAGGCCAAGCTGGCTTCTAAAAAGCTGGGCGTACTCAATAAGGTGCGACGGTACTTCACACCAAAAGCTGCTTCTCTATAAATCGCAGATCAGGTCCTCCTTGGAGTACTGCTCGCACCTGTGGGATGGCTCTGCCAAATACCAGCTTGCGCCTCTGGACTCAATCCAGCGTCGAACCGTGCGACTAGTAGGTGACCCCGAAGTGTCCTGCGATCTAGAACCACTGCAACACCGTAGGGATGTCGGCTCCCTAAGTGTATTCTATCGCTTATTCCGTGAGGAGTACTCGGAGGGGCCGTTTAATGTGATCCCGCCGTCCCCTTTCCACCTTCGCACCACGCGCACTGGGCAGGGATTGCATTCCTACACGCTGGACTTACCGCGGATGCGTACCAATCGATTCTGCAGATCTTTCCTCTACAGAACCGGTAAACCCTGGAACGCTCTCCCTGCACATATATTTCCCCCCAAGTACAGTCTCGGGTCCTTCAAGAGGGCCGTGAATGGGCACCATAAGCAATGCTCGGCATGGCATTCGGAACCCCCGCATACGACCGAATGTCCATGGGCGTCGTTAGACACCTTATGGGTGGCTCGGCGCCATACGACGCGCTGTCAATAAAAAAAACCTTTTTGGGGTCCGCTTGCACAAACGCAGATTTCCAGACCGCCGGCACACAGCCATTGGAGTAGGAGATACGGAATAGGCGCGTCAGCACTGGAGCCAGCTCGGGAGCACACTATTTTAACACCAATGCAGGAATCCATTCCGGCCCACACGCTTTCCTGACGTATAGGGAGAGAAACTCCGCCAGTACAGTCTGTTATCGAAACTGTACTTCCGGCATGGAGTTCTCACACCTAGGTATGGCTGGGGGAGTGGCACCCCCATCGTCCAGGTTGAAGTTCCCCGCAAAGAGAGATACCAGTAAGTCGGCTTTCTCCTTTGCGGAGTGGGCAAGTGAGCCTCCAGGACACTGCAGAGGTGGAAGAGAGGAGCGGCAGAAATTCGACTCGACAGATTTGGCGAGAGACCAGAACTCACAGCTCCCAGTTGGGTGCTGGTTCAGTCTGTCGCCGATGTAGTCAAATCTGGCCCTGGCAATAACCCTTTTGCAGGATCTGGAGAGGCGGTTGTATTCCATCGTCTGTTCGGATACGTTTGATTCACGTCCGGCACGGGCACGCGACCATGCCCGATAAGCTGTGCATTTAGCTGCGACAGCATCAGCACAGTCGCGGCTGTACGATGGTTGGCTTTTACCACCGAGGTGGACAGAGGCGCTGGGAATAAACATTTGCTTTGCCCCCAGAACCACATCGGCAACGGTATTACCGCATTTTGACGGATCGTCCGAACTGAAGCAGATCTCTCTCCAAGGGTAGGATGCGAAGTGTTCTCGCATCTCATCTTAATCTGCTGACGCGTAGTGCCAAATTCAACGCGTTCCTCCAGTACGGGACTGAGGAGGCGAAGATGACACCGTGGACCCCACTAAACAATGATCAGAAGAACCCGGCGGGGCTCTCACTGAGACTTTATATCCAGTGGGGTTTGTGTCAGCGGAAGATCCAGCAGAGAGGGTCCATGACCGTCTATATCTGGCAGCCTGGTGGGCTGGTCCACCAGTTGAGACAGGCCATGCGTCAGGGCGAAGTCGTAGGCGGCTCTCCCCGCAAAGTCAGTTCTCCTGGAGCCTAGCCATGCCTTGTCATGGGCATTGAAGTCTCCAAGGAAACCCAAATCCGCGGTGGGGAACCGCTCTTAGACTTTGTCTACCGCTCCACTCAGGTACTCGAATAACCGAGCTGTCTCCGCATTGCCAGAGTGCGACCTATTGGGACCCCCGACACCGTTCCCAGATCCACGTGGGGCCAGAGTATTGAGAGCTCGGAGTCCTCAATGCAGCGCAGGCGACGACAGGAAATATCAGCCCTGACAAACAGGCAGACTCCGGCTCGCCAGCGGAAGGCTTCATCCAGGGTGTAGCCGGGGTGGTGCAGGTAAGAAGTGTCGGCAGGGCGAGATATTTGCGTTTTCGTCGAGAAAGCAAGGCCGGCTTCATCCTCTTCACGTGGTGATTGACGGCATTAAGATTGGTGTGCAACCCCCGCACGTTGGTCAAGTCAACGCTAAATAGTGGTGTACTTGGGGGGTATCGCTGTTCGCGTCCGTGACACCTTAAGGTCCTTAAGTCACACGTGCCTCCTGGGTGGTGCTAAATGAACAGTAAACAGCGTGTGGGAGATCCTCGGATCGCCTGGGTCGCCACCACACCCCGGGAACAATTACACCGCCATAACAGTTATCTGCGTTCCGGTGTACATCCCGGGGACCCAGTAGCAGGAGGGGCTGGCTGTGACGAGGAGTGGGCCAGTGGCTCTAAAGCCGAATCACTGCCCAGGGGTAGTGCATCGACACGATGGCCAGGGAGACCCGGTGAAACGGTTGTTCCGCTGGCCGCCCGCCGGGTAGTATAGGGGCCCAATCGCGCCTAACCAGCGCGAGAGGCTGCCCTGGTCAACCGGCGCATAATCTCGGAGTGGTCCGTCGTGCCGGATGGTGACCGGTTGTAGGGGTCCCGGCGGCCACTTCCGAGGGGGACCGGGGGCCCTTCCGTCCATCGTGTCGGCGCTCCACTATCCTGAGCACATAGTGATGAAGCCACGATCCACGCTTTGCCCGTAAATCGTCGCAGGCGCCTCTCAATGCTTTCTCTCCCCCCTTCAATAATAATGGCAGCACAAAACAAAAGAATAAACGTTTGCTCAGCGGTGCACAACCCCACACATTTCAGCGTGGACGTAACAAATGTACGGGGATTGCACTCCAATTTGGATGCCGTCCACCACCATTTGGAGACAGCGAAGCCGGCTTTATTCTTTCTGACGGAGACGCAAATATCTCGCCCAGCCGACACGTCGTACTTGCACTACCCCGGGTACAACCTGGAAGAAGCCTTCCGTTCCCGTGCCGGGGTATGCTTGTTTGCTAGGGCGGATATTAGCTGTCGTCGCCTGCGCTGTCTAGAAGACCTCACGTCTTCAGTACTCTGGGTCCACGTGGATCTGGGGTCGGAATCGCGCGTGTACGCCTGCGTCTACAGGTCGCACTCGGGTGATGCGGAGACAGCTCGCCTATTTGAGCACCTGAGTAGAGCGGCAGACGAAGTCCAAGAGCGGTTCCCTACAGCAGACATGGTACTCGTTGGGGACTTTAATGCCCACCACGAGGTGTGGCTTGGCTCCAACAGAACCGATTTCGCGGGGAGAGCCGCTTACGACTTCGCCCTGACGTATGACCTGTCTCAGCTGGTAGATCAACCTACGAGAATACCAGACATAGACGGTCATACACCTTACTTGCTGGATCTTCTGCTGACGTCTAATCCTGCTGGGTATAAGGTAACAGTGAGCGCTCCTCTTGGCTCCTCCGACCATTGCCTAGTGGGATCTACAGTGCCTTCGTCGCCCCCTCAGACCCGAACTGAAGGAGCCCGTCGAATTTGGCACTACGCGTCGGCAGATTGGGATGGAATGCGAGAGCATTTTGCATCCTACCCTTGGAGAGAGCTATGCTTCAATTCGGACGATCCGTCGGAATGTGCCAATACCGTTGCCGAGGTGATTCTGGGTGGTATGGACATGTTTGTTCCCAATGCCTCCCTTCGCCTCGGAGGTAAGAGCAAACCCTGGTACAGCCGGGACTGTGCCGATGCTGCCGCGGCTAAAGCTACGGCATATCGAGCATGGTCACGTGCTCGTGCAAGACGTGATCCAAATATCTCCGAATTGAAGAAGAACTACAACCGCCTCTCCAGCAAGAGGGCTATCGCCAGGGCTAAATTCGAGCATATCGGCAGAATTGGCGATAGGCTGAACCGGTACCCGACTGGGAGCCGTGAGTTCTGGTCTCTCGCCAAAACTGTCGAGTCGAATTTCTGCCGCCCCTCACTTCCACCTCTACAGCGCACTGACGGATCACTCGCTCACTCCGCAAAAGATAAAGCAGACCTTCTGGTATATCTTTTTGCGGGGAATTCCCACCTAGATGATGGGGGAGCTTCTCCTCCATCCATACCTAGGTGTGAGAACTCCATGCCAGAAGTGCAGTTCCGACAGAGAACTGTGCGGAAGGAGCTTCTTGCCCAAGACGTGAGGAAAGCGAGTGGACCGGACAGAGTGCATGCATTGGTGTTGAAAAAGTGTGCTCCCGAGCTGGCTCCAGTACTGACGCGCCTCTTTCGCCTCTCGTACACAACTGGCCGCGTGCCGGCAGCTTGGAAATCAGCTTTCGTTCAGCCTGTCCCAAAAAAGGGCGATCGCTCTGACCCGTCAAACTACCGACCCATAGCAATCACCTCCCTCCTCTGCAAGGTGATGGAGCGCGTAGTCAATACGCAGCTCATGACGTACCTAGAGACAAATAATCTCATCAGCGATCGGCAATACGGCTTCCGGCCAAACCGATCAGCTGGTGATCTCCTAGCGTACGTCACTCACCTTTGGGGGAAAGCGCTTGAAGGGTACGGTGAATCCTTGGCAATTGGACTCGATATTGCCAAGGCATTTGACCGGGTCTGGCACAAAGCACTTCTGGGCAAGCTGCCGGCGTACGGAATCCCCTCTGGCCTTTGTGACTGGGTCACCGACTTCCTACATGGGCGTAGCATTCAGGTCCTCGTGGACGGCTGCTCGTCGGACGCCATGTCAGTGAATGCCGGTGTACCACAGGGTTCTGTGTTGTCTCCCACGCTGTTTCTTCTCCATATCAATGATATGCTGCCACTCGGCAACATATATTGTTATGCAGACGACAGTACGGCACACGCATCCTACACCAGTCACCCTTCAGCCGGACGGAAAGTTGTGGATGAGAAGAGGCTAGCACTTGTGTCTGAACTCGAGCAAACACTCCAGTCTATTGCCGAATGGGGCCGGAGCAACTTGGTCGTGTTCAACGCATCGAAGACACAAGTGTGTGCGTTCAGTGCGAAGAGAACGGCGTTCACGCCAGCTCCTTCCTTCCAAAACACGTCGCTGAAATTAAGCGACCACCTCGAGGTCCTCGGTGTCGAACTGTCGCACGACTTGAACTTCCGGCGCCACATTGAGGGCAAGGCCAAGCTGGCCTCAAAAAAGCTGGGCGTACTAAACAAGGTGCGGCGGTACTTCACGTCGGGCCAAAAACTGACGCTGTATAAAACACAGGTTAGGTCCTGCTTGGAGTACTGCTCGCACTTGTGGGACGGCTCAGCTAAATACCAGCTTGCGCCGCTAGACTCAATCCAGCGTCGTGCCGTCCGACTGGTGGGTGACCCTGCGGTGTCCCGCGACTTAGAACCACTGCAACTCCGTAGGGACGTCGGCTCCCTAAGTGTGTTCTATCGTCTATTTCATGGGGAGTATTCGGAGGAGCTGTTTAACGCGATTCCGCCGTCCCCATTCCACCTCCGCACCACGCGTACTGGGCAGGGGATGCACCCCTACTCAATCGACCTACCACGGATGCGCACCAACCGGTTCTGTAGATCTTTTATTCACAGAACCGGGAAAATGTGGAACGCACTCCCTGCCCATCTATTTCCTCCCAAGTACAACCTGGGGTTCTTCAAAAGGGGCGTGAAAAGGCTCCTGTCAGGCCGGCATGACATTCGCAATCCCCGTGCATCACAGAATGTCCATGGGCATCGTTAGACACCTACTTGTAGGTGAAAAGATGCCACATGTCGCGCTATCAATAAAAAAATAAAAAAAAGGGGTGTGCACAGCTGATTGAAAGTTGTTCTTTCTTTGTACTGCCATGGTTGTAGTAAGAGGGGGGGAAAGAGCGTGAAGGGTGGCTGTGGTGATTCACGGGCAAAGCGTGGACCATCGCTTACTGCTCAGGTTAGTGGTGCGCCGACACGGAAGACGGAAGGGCCCCCGGTCCCCCCCCCCCCCCCTCCCTTCCCCCCGGAAGTGGCCGCCGGGACCCCTACTCCGTTCACCAACCGGCACGACGGACCACTCCGGGATTATGCGCCGGTTTACCAGGGCAGCCTCTCGCGTTGGTTAGACGCGATTGGGCCCCTGTACCACCGGCGGGCGGCCAGCGGAATAACCGTCTCACCGAGTCTCCCTGTCAACCGTGTCGATGCATCACGTCGGAACAGCGAATCCGCGTCGGGATTACTGACCTACTCCTCACCACAGCCATCCCCACCTGCTTTTGGGTCCCCGGGAGGTGCACCGGAACACAGTGAACTGTTATGGCGGTATAATAGTATTGAGCTTGCATCGGTCGGCGACGGACGCGCACACGATGCACTCTAGACGCACCTGCGAAGTAAGCGAAAATGGCGTGCGATAAATGCAATATGGTTGTGAACGAAGTACTAGCCTTCACCGAAGATCAGCCTTCAGCATCATCCGGATTTGTGAGTCCGCCTTCACCGAAGATGACGTTGAGACCGCGAGAGTTCTGCTTTGTGCGTGCATTCCGTCAAGAAGGCCGACTCGCAAGCAGTGGCGGCTGGTGACTTCAGTGACCGGTAGTGCGCTAAGTACCTACCTACTTAAATACCTACCAAATTTCCCAACACATTCCCGTCATGTTATTTTAAGATCGGGACTTACGAATTTTTTAAACGCCTGCGTTTTATTATGTACGTACCTACCTAGTATGAATATTCTCAAGACACTCAATGAGTTGCAAAAAACAAGAAAAAAAATCCAAACAAGTTCTTTAACTTATTTTTAGTACCTTTATGAATACACCCATAGACCACAACACTACTGCAGCTTTCAAAAAGAAAACAGTAGTAATGTCCCAAAAATACTTAAAAAAAATATATAAAAATAAAAGCATTTGAAACGTAGGAATTAACCCGGGATAACCTGATTGTAAAGCCTTACCTTTAACCAACGCTTAGGCAAATATCGGCACCACTTAATTCACAGTATCACGTGACAGAAAGCACAAAACCTAACCATATCCCATTTTAAATATTCGCGCGCTAACGGGTATTTGACATCACATGACAGCGCGCTGACTCGCTTCGAGGTAGACGGTTCGCTTTGAGGTAGACGGTTCGCTTTGAGGTAGACGGCAAAGAGTTTGTAAGACGGACTCGTGCAAAACGAATCGCTCGCGACGCGACGTGTCGCACGCGCGGCTATTCACGATATAGCGTCCTTGTTTGGCGCTCGTGCGCCGCACGAAGAAATCCTTTCGACCCATACTGTTTCTATGAAGTATCTTCTGTCTCACGCGCCAGCGGTATTTTGCCGATCCCCATACATTCAGTATGGGAGACCCGCGTGCGATGTATATTCAGCACGGCGCGCGCGTTTACTCGCAAAAACGTGCCTTGTGGTCTATAAAATAAGGTCGAATTCACATTCGTATTTATTTGGAGTACGATCTTTATGGTTTTAATGTAGTATGTTGTAAGGTATGTATTATTTATTTTGAGTGAAGTGAAGACTTCTCGTGGTATGGTAGTGCGGCGCACGAGCGCACTTTAGGACCAGCCGCCAGTGCTCGCAAGGGAGAAAATCGGAAGAAGAAGACTATCCAGGACATCATCACCATCTTAAAGCCGACAGACCCCGACGACGTGCCAAGGTTCGTGGCGTACGACCTCAATAAGTTGCCGCCTGTGTCCTTCGACCACGTCGACGTTACGGCCTTCCTGAAAGATTTGGTGATCATAAAAGCGGACATAGCTCAACTGAAGGGAAACTGTGGAGCGACAGCGGCGTAGGGGCCAACATCTCTCGTCCCGGAAGTTCAACAGCTGAAACAGGCAGTTGAGAAATTGTCATGTTCCGAGTCACTCCGGCCGATAACCCCGTCTCTGCAGCCTGATCGCATTCCGCAAGTGGGAACACCGAACGAAACGCTGAGTGTACGCAACATCAATATGCGCAGGCGAGGTGCTCAAGTGTCGTCACCCAGCGATTGCACATCGACGCCGGTATGCTACGTAAGCGCTGATGGTGCTGTTGATGCCTCGACTTCTACACTGCTCACCCCTCCCGCTCCTCTGCCCACCCGCCCCGTTGCCGCTCGTCCGAAAAGGCGACGCGGATCTATGACGAAGCGTATCAGTAAAACGGTGGAGAAAACAACAATGGTATCCCCGCGCTTGGAACCGCGTCCCGACTGTCGGCAGGAGGCTGCACGTGACAAAGACGGGTTCGTACTCGTCGAGAGCAGGAAGAAGAGAAGGAAGAGGTGCAATAAGCGCGGATCTGCGCCCCCTGAAGAGAGCTGTTTGAAGGCAGCTCCCCGCACGGCTCTCATCTACGTGTCTCGCCTGCGAAAGAACATGAAGATCGAGGACCTCATCCGCCACGTCCAGGATAAGGGTGAGCGAGTTGAGAGTGTCGAGGCTCTTCCTTCTCACTGGGCTGACACGAACTTTTGCGCTTTCAAGCTGTGCATTCCTGCCGAGAAGGTGAAGACATTCCTTCGCAGTGAGTTTTGGCCCTCCGGGGTGGTGTTCCGGCGCTACAATCGCGACCTTCATCGTGAGGTCGCGCTCCATAAGTATGCTGAGGCCGCGCCGGAGCTGTCTACAACTGCCGTCCTGCACATTCAGGAGACGCAACCCGCGCCGCCGCCGACGACGCCCGCGCCGCTGCCGACGCCCGCGCCGCTGCCGACGCCCGCGCCGCTGCCGACGCCCGTGCCGCGGACGCAATCTGCGCCCACTCTACGCGCACCTGATTCACCGCGTCAGCAGACTAATATGACGCATACGGGTCTCTATTGGGACCCGTACAGACACAAGTGGAGAAAAAGTAATTTTAGTTCTTAGGTTAAGACATTTAATATGTATTGTCAATATGGCCCTAGTTGGCTGAAATAAAGAGATAAATAAAAATAAAATAAAAATTAAACAAATAATTGATTCTCCCAGGGTGTGGTCGCGAACCCAGTCGATCCGAAGATCTCCCACACGCTAACTGCTGTTCATTTGGCACCACCCAGGAGGCACGTGTGACTTAAGGACCATGAGGTGTCACAGACGCGAACAGCTTTAACTCCCTATATAAGGTGCTTCGTTATTTATGTCAATAACTTCGGGAGGGTTACATACGCGCTCAAACAAACAGATTCAGATTCAGATATTTATTTCGCCATAAAGAACACACAACAATAACAATATTTCACTGAGACATATGCATATTCAGTATGGTTCGTCATTATCATTATCATTATTTTTTTTTTTGTCATGTCCCGTTCAGCTCAACACTTTACGCAAAAAAAAACATGTTTATAGGAGCATTGTTTCTCCTAACATCTCCTAACAAAAAAATTAAATCAAATAGCTGTAAAAACCAATCAAGGCTATAGACCCTTGCAAACAAGAAACGTAGGCACACACACCGCACACGTAGGTAGGTAGGTAGGTAGGTAGCTAGTTTTAGAGCGGCGGCGGCCTAGTGACCTTGTGACTTACTTACAACAATAGCTGTTCTGCGTTTGAACATAGTACGGTCATTGACCCCGTACAATGCAAGCTACCTACTGTTACACACAGGTCTAGTTACCTTGTGACTTACTTACAACAAACAGCTGTTCTGCGTTTGGACATACAACGGTCATTGACCCCGTACAATGCAAGCTACCTACTGTTACACACAGGTCTAGTGACCTTGTGACTTACTTACAATAAACAGCTGTTCTGCGTTTGAAAATTTCTCGAAAAGTTATGCTAAAAACATATAATTTTTTTTGCGTAACGTGTTTACTTAAGATGAATAACGAAGCACCTTATATAATTTCTTTCAAAATTAGTTAATAGTACGCTAAGAGAGGGTTCTGTATCGGAAATAGATCACTTTTGAAGAACAAATAATTTTTGTTCGCACAAAAACATTTTTTCTATGTAAAATGTAAAAAAAAAATTTCTTAATCATTTCAGTTTCATGCCAGGAACAAAAAAGTCTTCCAACACATAGATCCCTTTCTTTCAGAAATTGTGAAAAACCACAATTTTAGTTTTATTAGTATGGAATAGAAAGAATTTGATTTTTTTTACCAACTTACACGTGTTATGTCATAATGATAATTAAGACTTTTTTGTTACTGTTATGAAACTGAATCGATTAGGCTATAAAAATGAACCACCTATTTTTTTATTTTATTAAATACATAAAACAACAATATTTTACATTAAAAAAGAAGCCCAAAGTCCAAAAAAATGTATATAGGTTTCCACCCCATTTCGTACCCTGCTGCGAACCGGTTAATATTAGAGGTCCAAACCGGTTCTGAACCGGTTTTTAGGCTTCAGGTTCGGGTTTTTTTGAACCGGTTCGCGACCAAACTGGTTCGCTCGTTAAAAAGGTTCTTCGAACCGGTTCGGAGAACCCGAACCCCATTTCGAACCGGTTTTCAGTCCCTGGTTAGCACACACCGCACGCCAACTTCAGCGGCGCGCCAGGGGCGGCGCGGCGCAGCATGGACGCAGAGGAGGGGAAAATGCCGCGTCTCTCGCCTCCCGCGGCCGGCCGCTCCTCTGCGCACCGCGCCCGTCTTGGCCCGCTTGTTTTTTAAACTTGCCGATGGATTTTTTGTTGGATTCTTTTGCAAATAATTTTCTTCAAAATTCTTAATCATAATTGTACAATAAAAACGGACGGAGGAATTTTGCGGAACAGAGTTTCGGTCGTCACCTTGAAAAAAAATGATGCATATAAAAAAGTTGTTGGATTCTTATGCTTATTGATGTACATAATAATACTAAGGTATATTCCGATTAAAGAACCGACTGAGCAATTTTGCCGAGAAAAATATAGTAAAAAAACACATTTTGTTTTTAATTCACTATTTCCATATACAAAAAATGTTGGATTTATTTACGTACTTATTCATATAAATAATACCTACCCTATGGCGAAGTAACTTTGGACGGAGCAATTTGTCTATAGGAGTTAAATTAAATTTTCACTTTTCTTTGAATATACCCAACTTCCCGTAAAAAAAAATGTTGGATTATTTGTCAGTAGTAATTCCGAACATTACTCCAAGATATTATCAAAGTTTCATTGACTGAGGAATTAATGTATGGGTCCAACTCCTCGTTGACCACATTATATTGTTCCTACTATCTTATTCTCGCATCAAAAAGTAGATAAAAATGACCAGGTGCCAGAAATATGTTTTTTTTTATGGAAAACGACACAGTTGGGTTTATCACCTACAACATCCGTGATGTCAGCCCATAACACCGGGTGAACTAGGTGCCATGTCAGTGCTTCCATTCATTTCATGTCGGCTACACTGAACTGGACGGAAAACACGAACTATTTACATAGCCGTTTCAACCGACATTTCATTCAGTGCGATGGTACAACCCGGCCGGGACAAACCCTACCACCTAGTAAGGCAAGAAGGGAAGGGACCTACAGTTTAACGTGGAATCCAAACCACGGTCAGCCTCCAGCGGTCGAGCGGTCACCCATCCAAGTACTAACCGCGCTCAGGGTTGCTTAATAACCGTCGACCGACCGCACCACTAAGCTACCGAGACTGACAAAACTGGCTGATACTGTATTGAACGTAAGATGGCCGCATTGCAGCCTCGGCTGTGTTCTCCTCTGTTGTTCCCAAAAGGAAATCTCCAGTATCGCACCGTCTTGGAGGTGGTATTAACCGGTCGGTGCGAGTGTTTTCGCCCCTTTGACTCAGCCACCTGTACTAGATTTCATAAAAATAAATTATTGTCACTAATACTGAGGGCAAACTTTAAAACGCATGAACTCCGTTCCCCATCTTTCATTGCGGCGGTCTGCAGACACCTCGGTCGACTTGTTGCTTTCATGGAAGACATAGGCTGGCTGGGGTAGCTGGAGATTGCGGGGTTTTGCACGAAGGTCCCCAACCAAGCGGGATTAGTTTGCAGGCCTAGTGCCAACCCCAAACCAAACAACAACAACAACAACAACAACAACAAACAACAAGCCCCTGTGTAAGTGTGTAATGTGCAACATTCAATATTGTTGCAGTGTTTTTCCTGTATGCAGCCCTCGCCAAGAGCACCATCAAGGAACGCTCCCATCGCAATGAACACCAAAGATTAACAAATGACTTAGACAGCGTAGCGTTTAGAGACTTCAACAGAGTACCAAAGAATATGGACAAATTTAACGATAACCATTTGGGTGAGGCAGGAAAATCTAGTTTAAATGGCAACACAGAGAAAGATCTACGCGAAGCTAAAGAAAGAATAGCGACGCTAGAAAGTAAAATAGCAATCTTAGAGGGCAGAATACCACAGAAGTTTCCGGAGGTGAAATTTCTCCATTACAAGGAGAGAAAAAGAATATTGGTGAGTGGTAAAAAATTACAACTCATAAACTTGTTGAATTCCTCTTGCGAGGAAAGTTTAGCTACTTATTCTTTATTGTATATTTATTTTATAGGTATTATTTTATTTAGGTATTCTATGTACAGTAGAACCCGGATTATCCAAGCTCGCATTACCTGAGGTCGCGTTGAAGCGAGATTAATTTTTTTTTCGGAGTTACAAGATTCAAAAAAATTCTATAAAATCGGCCATATCAACTGCATCAAATGAAAATCAGTGTTTTTTATGCCTAGTAGACTTTGTTTGTATTATGTTTGTACTATACGTGTATGTATATTATGTTACTATTCCCCTACTTGCAGTGGGCCCGGATGTGTTCGGTAAAGCCATGGAGTACTCTCGTGACCTGCTTTTAGAGTGTGAAGAGCACATATGTATACAATTCTATTTTATTGAAAAATTTGATTTTATCCGACTATAGTGTAATAAAGTTCGTATTATCTGAGTTTTTGATCATCCTCATTAGTACTGTGTGGGATCGGTACTTAATAAGAATAGTCCCACTGCATCTCTACCTGTGCATGTCGTAAAAGGCGACTAAGGGATAAGCGGCCTGCAGACACCCCGGTCGACTTATGGCTTCCATGGAAGACAGGCTGGCTGGGGTAGCTGGAGACTGCGGGGTTTTGCACGAAGGTCCCCAACCAAGCGGGATTAGTTTGCAGGCCTAGAGCCAACCCCAAACCAAAACAACAACAACAACAACATCCTCGGTAGTCCTGGTGTACAATAGCTTGGATTGTCGAGGTTCTACTGTAGTATAGTTATATTTAGCTTACTCTTACAGGTCTGTTAACAAAAGCTGGCACGTACTAACACTATCACATATTGTGCTCGCGTAGTGTTTGTGTGTAAGCACACGGGTGACGTCGCACTGCATACGCATCACTGTCTCACTCGCACGCGGCCAAGTTGCGGGTGACGTCGCACTGCATTGCATTGGTGTGAGTACTGTGCACGCGCCAGCTTTGATTAACAGATCTGTATGATCTAAGATCCAACTTAAGGAGGGTATATTGTCATGTTTTATCCCTAAGCATATTTAATAGATGGAGACTCAACAAGTTAGTTGAAATGATAATAATGTAGCCTAATGCATCGCGATCTGGTTGCTTTTCGCGTACCCTACTTGTGCATGGGAGCAAGGCGCTGAGGTCAAAGTTCTGTTTTCAGCTTGGTCTAGAAGCAGGGCATACAAATTTGTTATACAGGGCATACAAAAAGTACAGCAGCACTTGTTGTGTGCAGGTGACGGGTGGAGCAGGGTTCGTGGGCTCGCACCTGGTGGACGTGCTGATGACGCGCGGCTACGAGGTCATCGTGGTGGACAACTTCTTCACGGGCCGCAAGCGCAACGTGGAGCACTGGTTCGGTCACAGGAACTTCGAGCTCATACACCACGACATCGTCAACCCTCTTTATATTGAAGTGAGCTTTTTATGGACTATTTTTAAAACAAAACAGCTTTACTCACGGTTATTAACGAGCTATGTGGCTCGACGTTTCGAGACAAGCGTATGGCCCATCCTCATGAGCACTCTGCCTAGTGCGACGGTTGGCAGAGAACTGTCAGATCTCTGCCAACTGCCAAATCATAGTTGGCTACATACGCACAGTTGACTACACCCGTGATGTCTGCCCGTCATACCTTGGTGAACTAGTCCCATGTCAGTGTTTTCCCTTGGTCGTTTCGACTAAACTGAACTGGACGGGAGACACAAACTATTTTCATAACTATTTTCCGGACGTGTTTAACTCTACCATCTTGTAAAGAAAATTCTTTTTGAGCTATCATTCCGAGAGTAAATATTTAATTAATATCACCCAGTCCATCCAGCGTACCTCACGATTGTCTATGTATCACCATGATATTTTTCCAAGGGGTTGAGTAGTGAAGGGAAACTTTGCGCGAAGTGCAGGAAATACTGCTCGTCAAATAAATCAATATAGACTGGAAAACCTTTTAGAGATGGATCTAATATAGCAACCTCGACCTCGGTTGTGTTCTCCTCTAGTCCAGTATAGCCAGCAATCCAGGGAAGTCTCCGGTATGGCAGCTACCTTCTCGTAGGTGATATTGGCTGGTCGGAGCATGTTCTTTGGCCCCTCCGACTCAGCCACCCATATCGGATTACATAAAAAAAAGAGATGTACCTATGAAAATAGTGTATGAAGTGAATGTAGTATTTTGTTATTAATTCCATAAAACATTGTATTATGATAGCTCAGAAAAATAAATGTGTTTTTAATTAGAAAAATGCAAATCGAAAATCATTGGAAAAAATACATCCCGACCAGGATTTGAACCTGGGTCTCTGGCTTGAGCCGCCAACGCGATAACCAACTACACCACCGGGTCGTTACGTATTATCTCCAAATTTTCGATCTTATTGCACCTTCATGCATAATGTCGCATAATTTTTGCGAACAGTCAACTTGCACGGTTCCACATTGAACCTTATGCTGTCGTCACCAAAGTCGTATTTGGCATCGGACACTAGAAGTTGACTTGAGGTTTTTAATAATATTTTATGTTTATATGTTGTACTAAGCATGTACTCGCTTTATATATATTTTTAATTAGAAAAATGCAAATCTAACTAACATATAAACATAAAATATTATTAAAATAAATGTGGTTAAACTAGTATTTTTTTGTATGTAAAAAATGCAAAGTGGTAATCTGAACTGGCAACTATTCTATGTAGTTGTGTGTGTACATACGTAGGTGGATGAGATCTACCACCTGGCGAGCCCGGCGAGTCCCCCGCACTACATGCAGAACCCGGTCAAAACCATCAAGACCAACACCCTGGGCACCATCAACATGCTCGGTTAGTTTAGTTACACACTATTTTGTTGTTTGATCTTAGATTGTTGGATCTTAGAGATCTTGATTAGTTTAGATTTTGTTTGATTTGTTAGGTCAATATGGTTGACTGCTTCATCTAGTTCTTTTTTTTATGGAAACTGACGCGGTTGACTACATCAGAGTACAACATCCGTGATTTCAGCCCATAACACCGGTTGAACTTGGTGCCACGTCAGTGCTTCCCTTCGGTCGTGCCAGCTACACTGAACTGGAGGGAAAACACAAACTATTTACATAGCCGTTTCGACCAACCTTTCATTCAGTGCGGTGGTACCAACCCGGGCGGGTTAAACCCTACCACCTAGCAACATAAGAAGGGAGTAATATCCCTTAGTCGCTATTGTTGTTTGATCTTAGATTCTTGGATCTTGGAGATCTTGATTAGTTTAGATTTTGTTTGATTTGATAAATCAATATGGTTAACTGCTTCATCTAGTTTTTTTTTAATGGAAAGTGACGCGGTTCGCTACATCCATGATTTCAGCCCGTAATACCGGGTGAACTAGGTTCCGTGTCAGTGTTTCCCTTCATTTCATGTCGTCTATACTGAACTGGATGGAAAACATTAACTATTGACATAGCCGTTTCGACCGACGTTTCGTTCAGTGCGGTGGTATCAACCCGGACGGGTTGAGTCTGGATTGAGTAGGACGTGGAGCAAAACTATTCCTGCGCTCGACTTTCCTCTCTCCACCGATTCAAATTCTGTATGAGGCTTCCAGTGCAGCCTGCAAAGCTCTTTCCACATAGGAGCTTGTCGCCTACTATCGGTACAATTAAACTGGTCCATATTTGTACCACCGCACTGAATAAAGGTAGTTCGAAATGGTCAATGGTCCAATTAAAATGGTCTGTCGAAAATTTTTCTGTTTCCAACCAGTTTAGTGGAACCGAGACAACCAAATATCGGATAGGTGGCTCACGTCACGCGTTCCTGCCTTTTGAGGTATCAGTTTATCACAGTTTGTTACGAGCGTACAATTTTTGCAGGATTGGCTCGGCGCGTCGGAGCCAAGATCCTGATAGCGAGCACGTCGGAGGTGTACGGAGACCCGACGGTGCACCCACAGCCGGAGTCCTACTGGGGACACGTCAATCCTATCGGTGAGTATTATAGACTTACGATAATCTGATTACCATTTTTAATTTTTATTTAATTTTTATTGTTCTTGACATTTTGTTAGTTATAGGTGCGTTATATTAATTTTATGTAGTGTATTGAATTTTTGACGATGGCCTATTTTTTGCTTAAAACTTAAATGGCTGACGAACCTAAGTGTATCTTGTGTACCTACAGATGATGAAGAAAATAAATAAATAAATTTCATGGACCACTGCTCAGTATGGGTCATTGCTCCACTCGCTAGAGCGATAATAGAAGTAGATTAGATAGAGATAGTAGGTATGTATTGAACTTTTCGATGGTGCAGAAGTTAAACTTGCGGAATGTGATTTTTTCCAGCCAACCTTTTACACAATGCATTGGCATTATTATTATAGTCTGTAATATGTAAGTGTCAAATTTCCTCAAAGAGTGCAAGACATCTGCAATTTTTCTGTTAAACTCGTTCCCGCAGTACCTGAGTACGAAATTAGTGTTCAAGGTGTGACACCAAATTCGTCATTACATAATGCAACGGTAACTTTTTTGAAAATATCTCCTTCTGTAGAGACAGTATCCACACAAATGTTTCATCTATCGTCACAGTAGAAAACAGGCTCCTTATAATTATTGTAAAGAAAATGTGTCATCGAGTGACGTTGTGCCATCTTAGAAGGGGACGAACACCTACATCGATAGACGTGCTGTCATATCACATTTTTATGAACGTCGACGGATGTATAGCGGCTGTGTTCATTGTCATTAACACTCGGTCACTATTTGACTGAATTATTGACTGAAAATTCAGTAAGTAAGTAAAAAAGCGTTTAGTTCAGTCAGGAGTACAGTGATACATCGTGATAGATCTTTGGAATATAAGAACAGATATAGTAGTCCCGGCCTCCCATGACAGGAAAAGGATTTTTTTTTATGTAATCCGGTATGGCTGACTTAGTCAGAGGGGCCAAAGCACATGCTCTGACTAGCCAATATCACCTCCGAGAAGGTAGGTGTCATACCGGAGACTTCCCTGGATTGCTGGCTATACTGGACTAGAGGGGAACACAACCGAGGTTGCTACGCGGCCATCTTACATTCAGTACGGTGGTACCAACCCAGTCGGCTACAATTTGAGCCTACCCCCTGGTAAGAGGCAAGGGAGGGGACCTACAGTTTTACACCGGTTCCGAACGGTGAAGCAGCGGGTGTAGGTATGCACGTAAATTTTTTCGTCAGAAAAAACTCATTGGTACACGCCGACCGATTCGAACCTCGGACCTTCCGCATGAGCAGCCGCATGTTGCGCATGAGGGTCTCGTGCCTCAACCACTAAGCGGCCCATCGCATGTCCGTCCATAGTGGTCATAATCAGTCCTAAATGTTTAACCTCTTCAGCACCACACATAGATCATGAAAGGTACACTTGACTTTCACCAAGGTATCATTTGAAAATAGAAAACAATCGACTCCTAAAGAGCTTAGTAAACTGCTCATGGAGGCGTCTGGCGACATTCGCGCGCCGAGCTACCTTAGGCAGAAGATCAGCCTAGCCATTCAGAGGGGGAACGCTGCCTCCGTCATAGGCACAATGCCAATTTCGCCGACGATCGAGGAATATTTTTATTTATAGTTATACATACATACATACATACATACCACACACGCTGTATCCCGACAATCAGGGTAAGCAGAGTAATCGGTGTTGTGCTGCAAATGTGGAAAATTGCAACACAACATCAACCACCACATTTAGCAAAGTATTCGGACAAGATAACTATCAAGCAGCAAGTAAGGCACAGAGACCCACCTGCTGCACGACTCGGTGGAATGACCGATTTATAGTTATTTTATTTTATTTTCTACCTATTAGTTTAAATAATTGTATATACCTGTTTAAATAAATTTTCATTCCTTCTCATCGACTCCTAACATCTGTGATTAGGCCTAAACTCACAAAATATTTGTCAGTATCAAGATATGTCTTAATCAAAATGTCGTTGTGTTTGCAGGTCCTCGCGCGTGCTACGACGAGGGCAAGCGCGTGGCGGAGACGTTGGCGTACTCGTACGCCAAGCAAGAGGGCGTGGTGGTGCGTGTGGCGCGCATCTTCAACACGTACGGACCGCGCATGCACATGTCCGACGGGAGAGTCGTCTCCAACTTCGTACTGCAGGCGCTGCAGAACTTGACTATTACCGTTAGTAGTAAGACGTCTCAAGTTTGCAAGAGTCTCTCCTCGTTGAATACAGACCTACGAGGCCACAGCTTGAACATTTTTTTTATTTTTATAAAAAAAAATTTATGGAAACTGACACGGTTGGCTACATCACCTACAACATCCGTGATATCAGCCCATAACACCGGGTGAACTTGGTGCCACGTCAGTGCTTCCCTTCGCTTGTGCCGGCTACACTGAACTGGACGGAAAACACAAATTATTTACATAGCCGTTTCCACCGCTTCCAAACTGCTTCCAAACTGGCTGACTGCTCGGGGGCGAAGCTTCAAGTGCAGCCAACTTCACCCCGCGAGGTGGGGCTTGTTGGCGGACTAAAGTTGCTGGGGAAAGGCGCCCGACGCCCGTAATGTCATAATTGTTCCTGTGGGAACTAGGTGCCACGTCTGTGCTTCCGTTTTGCATGCCGACTACACTGAACAGGATAAAAAATATAAATGAGGCGATTTTTACTTCTTAGCTGAGAAGTCAAAGTTTATTAAATCATTACACGATTAACACAGACAGCAGAAGAAAAACAATGGATTCACACCATAAATAAGGTTTCCCTTCTACCATTTTGGTTGGAAC
Organism: Nematopogon swammerdamellus; assembly: GCA_946902875.1. Taxonomy (NCBI): domain Eukaryota; kingdom Metazoa; phylum Arthropoda; class Insecta; order Lepidoptera; family Adelidae; genus Nematopogon; species Nematopogon swammerdamellus. Next base: position 22,208,621 of record OX336336.1, read on the forward strand.
CCTAAAAACGAACGAACCACTCTAACGCTCCATTGAAGATAGTGAAATGATTCCAGATCTACGGTAACGGGAAGCAGACTCGGTCGTTCTGCTACGTGTCGGACCTGGTAGACGGGCTGCTGGCGCTGATGGACTCTGAGTACTCGCAGCCGGTCAACATTGGCAACCCGGTCGAGCACACCATTGAAGGTAGATATTGTTTTTACCGTGTGGGGCCGGTACTTTAAAAGAATAGCCCCACTGCATCTCTCCCCGTGTGTGTCGTAAAAAGCGACTAAGGGATATGACTCCATTCTTATATTACTAGGTGGTAGGGTTTAACCCGCCCGGGTTGGTACCACCGCATTGAATGTAAGGTCGGTCGAAACGGCTATGTATAGTTTGTGTTTTCCGTTCAGTTCAGTATAGCCGGCACAACTGAAGGGAAGCACTGACGTGGCACCAAGTTCACCCGGTGTTATGGGCTGACATCACGGATGTTGTAGGTGATGTAGCCAACCGCGTCAGTTTCCATAAAAAAAAAAAGAGAGATGTTCTCAACGTTTACTTTCATTGGCAAATGCTTTGAAGTATATGGATCACCTTGTGAGACCCATATTTAATTTTAATGGATTAATAGTGGGTTTGTGACTTCATAAGTTACAAACCAACGTTTATCAATACTCATAATAATCTATAATATGACATTTGAGAAAGTTAACCCATGTGTATATGATTGCAGAGTTTGCAGTTATAATAAAGGATCTGGTGCCGGGGTGTCGCAGCACCGTGTCGCAGGGCGCGGCGGTGGAGGATGACCCGCAGCGACGTCGGCCCGACATCTCCGTCGCTAAGCAACACCTCAGCTGGACGCCTAAGGTCATTTCTAAATTGCATCTTATACTGTAATCGCCAAAGTCGTATTTGGCTTCGGAAAGTTTACATGAGATTTTTAATAATTTGTTTTTGTATTAGTAGTAGTACGAGTACAGGAACATAAAAAAATTAACTGTAAGTAATTAGATTCTTACATATAGATACAATATTATTTTTGAATCAAGATCTGCTTGACATGTTTTACAATCTGCAAGTGTTGAACGGTAGTGTAAACAGAATAAGAAAGCTCTTGTTGTCTATTCCAGGTGTCCTTACAAGATGGACTTCGTAAAACCATAGAGTACTTCAGGGAGGAACTCTCGCGGACGACTTTTCTAAATAACCAAACTTACATGGACGTAAAAAGCAGTGCTTTGAAATTTTAAATGCTTTTTTAATTTTTTCTTTATGGTGAAAATGTGATATTATTTTACAAATTTAAATAAAACAATTTAAAGTATTCTGTTTGTTTTCAATTTTTTAATCACCATTTCCATCTTATGTAATGTAATCACCATTTAATCTCACCATTATCATGTGCCCCGCAAAAGTCGACCATGTAAATGACAAATTGACTGGCCACAGGGTTACTGAAGTTACCCGTGCCGAAGTTAACAGTCTATGTACTTGTTCAGTGGGGCCGCACAGGGTGGATGACTAAAATGAACTCCATACATAGTCGACTGGTCGCTGCGAGCTCGTAGGTCTGCTCTCGTTGCTATGTCGACCACAGCGAGTAATTTTTATCAACCGTGCGGCGCAGCGAGTCTCTTGGTGACAGCCATCAGTATAAATCCCGCAAGCTTAGTTTCACATTGATCTAATCTAGCTCATAGAAATAAAATTACTTAATTTTTACCATTATTTATTCTGGCTCACATGTTTTCACACAAACACCAAAAATTGGAATTGCATTTGGAATATCTTATAATTATGTCAGTCAGTCAGTCAGTCAGTCAGCGTGTAAGCGTCCACTGCTGGACATACGCCTCTCCAATTTTCCTCCAGTCCTCCCGGCCTTCAGCGGTACGGAACCACTGCTTTCCGCCGACGTACTTGATGTCGTCGTCCCACCTGGCGGGTGGTCTTCCCACACTCCGTTTTCCTGTCCACGGCCGCCAGTGTAGGACACGGTTACTCCAGCGGTCGTCGTCTCTTCGGCTGACGTGCCCAGCCCATTGCCACTTGAGCTTAGCCACCCGGTATCCAATATCGACTACTTTGGTGCGTCGGCGGATTGCCTCGTTACGCACCATATCACGTAGCGTTATTCCCAGCATGGCTCGCTCCATTGCTCGCTGGTCAACTTTCAACCTTTGGACAACACCGACCGTCAGCGTCCACGTTTCACACCCGTACGTCATAACCGGGAGGACACACTGGTCATATATACGGGTTTTTAAATTTTGCGGAAGATCAGACCTCAGGGCGAATTTTAACTTTCCGAAGGCAGCCCAACCCAGTTGAATTCGTCTCTCGACCTCCTTTAGCAGACCTTGTCTACCAAGCCGCAGAATTTGACCGAGATATACGTACTCTTCAACCTGTTCGATCACTTCTCCGTCAATAACGATTTGTCCTCCCGTCATAACCTCGGTCGCCATGACCTTGGTTTTGTCCCGGTTCATCTTCAGACCCACCTTCATCGACGCTGTATAGAGGTCTTCCAGCATGGTCTGAAGCTGATCTCGGGAATTTGACAGAAGGACAATGTCATCGGCGAAGTTTATAATTATGTAATGTAATGTAATTATTACTGTTTCGCTGCATAATAGTACCTAATTATAAACTAGTAAATTCAAAACAATTGGATATTTCATGTTCCAGCATGTTATTGTTCTCTAATTGAACACATAAATTTTGAGTTTTATCTACTTACTCTTTTCTGTTAAAACAGTATTTTTTTCCTATTATTTAATTAACTATTTCCAAATGATTTGATTGTCTCAGAAGGAAGGGGGAAGAGGAATAGGTTAACTAACTTCAATCATTGGAACAACAAAATTTCTAAACCTAATACAATTTACACAACACAATAATTACTAAAGTCAACGTGTGACTAGACTCATAAGAATGGCAGTGCATAATATATATAAGGTACTTAATTATTTCATGTTCTGTCATGGTTTGTTAAAACATGCTGTTGTCATTGGTCCATGTTTGTTAAATGGGGCATGAAAAGGCTCGTGAGAAGTCGGCATAGCGTTCGCAATCCCTTTAAGCTAAGCGCAAACTGGCGCGGTGGTGGCGGCCAAAATAGCGGTGGCGGTGGCGTTCAAAAGTCGCGCAGATCAGAGCGTTCAGATTCGACGGCTGTGATGCCGCGGTGGTTGCGTAATTTCGTAATTTTCGTACTTTTAACTTTCCTCTTTGAAATTAAAATTCTTAAATTTTGTAAAATTTAAGAAATTTGACTGTTTTTTTACTATTTTCCTTTTTGTTTTACTTTTGTTTTACATTTAAAAATTTTACTTTTTTTTTAATTCCGCGTGAGCAGTATTGTATAGAATTGAGTGATTGTAGACCTAGTTTATAATTATTTCCTCCATCCTTTCGTCAGTTCCTATAATTATACGCGATCAGATGCTGCAGGCGCGATCTGATCGCCACCGCCGCCACCGCCGCGATCGGACCGCGCACTGACCGCACGCGTGCAGCGATCGCCCGCGCCAGTGTGCGCTTGCACACACAATTGCATATAACCTATCTGATCGCCACCGCCACCGCCGTGATCGCCTTGATCGCGCCAGTTTGCGCTTAGCTTTACATCACCCATTTCCAGAAACCATACCACCTATGAATGGATAAAATGGTGATAAAAAATCAAATCATTGCCTTTAGACATGCTGTGCTTACTCTAAAAATAAGTTTACAAACACTGTAGTAGTAAAAATTGTCAGTCGAAGTAATAGGAACGGGGTTGCACAATTTTTTATTTATCTAAAACCTTGGATTCACTATTAGGTAAATGCTGTGGGAAAAGTCCTACGACTTCTACGTGGAACAAGCAAGCATGCTCTCTGTACACATCGGTAAAGTATTGCCCGCAATACATAAATGTGACGCTATGTTGCATGAATATTCGTGCAACATTGCACACGGCACGTAGGCTCTATGCGCGCCATGTTGCGCGGGCATTGGCCCTATAGTGAATCCAAGGCTCAACTTCACCCTTTATGATAATGTAACATCTGGTAAACATATCTACATTTCAGTACATAACAAATTTTAACAATTTATAAAACATTTATTGATTTCTATTAAAATCTAGCACTGGACATTGCGACTACATATGGCAGTGTAGTCGTCACGACCAAACGGAAGCTCTTTGATTGCACTTAGCCCCGACAGGAGCAAGAGGCGATTGGCTGACATCACGGCTGTAGCAGATGATGTAGCCAACCGTGTCAAGTTCCAGAAAATAAGGTTGCGTGCACTTATGTACACGCGTTAGAAGTTATACTTCTTTAGCATGATTAAAAAACAACCTACGCAAAAATAAATTCCCGTAGTACTCTGCTGCTCTGTAGAACTAGCATCCCTTATTTCCTGCCACCCGTCCTATCTCCGCATGACTCGTCGCAGAGACTCAGCACCCTTTTGTTGCTAACATTGGGCTTTTGAGAACCCATCGCATCGGTTCTCTAGATTGTTTCTTTGTTGCACCACTAAGTTGTGTAACTGTCTTCTGGCGAGTGTGCTTCCCGAATCCTTTAACCTGGGTTTTTTTTTTTTTCGATAGCGCGACATGTGGCATCGTTACACCTACAAGTAGGTGTCTAATGATGCCCATGGACATTCTGTGATGCACGGGGATTGCGAATGTCATGCCGGCCTGACAGGAGCCTTTTCACGCCCCTCTTGAAAAACCCCAGGCTGTACTTGGGAGGAAATAGATGGGCAGGGAGTGCGTTCCACATTTTCCCGGTTCTGTGAATAAAAGACCTACAGAACCGCATGCGTGGTAGGTCGATTGAATAGGGGTGCATCCCCTGCCCAGTACGCGTAGTGCGGAGGTGGAATGGGGACGACGGAATCGCGTTAAACAGCTCCCCATGAAATAAACGATAGAACACACTCAGGGAGCCGACGTCCCTACGGAGTTGCAGTGGTTCTAAGTCGCGGGACACCACGGGGTCACCCACCAGTCGCACGGCACGACGCTGGATTGAGTCTAGCGGCGCAAGCTGGTATTTAGCTGAGCCATCCCACAAGTGCGAGCAGTACTCCAAGCAGGACCTAACCTGTGTTTTGTACAACGTCAGTTTTTGGCCCGGCGTGAAGTACCGTCGCACCTTGTTCAGTACGCCCAGCTTTTTTGAGGCCAGCTTGGCTTTGCCCTCAATATGGCGCCGAAAGTTCAAGTCGTGCGACAGTTCGACACCGAGGACCCCGAGGTGGTCGCTTAATTTCAGCGACGTGTTTTGGAAGGAAGGAGCTGGTGTGAACGCCGTTCTCTTCGCACTGAACGCACACACTTGTGTCTTCGATGCGTTGAACACGACCAAGTTGCTCCGGCCCTATTCGGCAATATACCGGAGGGTTTGCTCGAGTTCAGAGACAAGTGCTAGCCTCTTCTCGTCCACAACGTTCCGTCCGGCTGAAGGGTGACTGGTGTAGGATCCGTGTGCCGTACTGTCGTCTGCATAACAATGTATGTTGCCAAGTGACAGCATATCATTGATATGCAGAAGAAACAGCGTGGGAGACAACACAGAACCCTGCGGTACACCGGCATTCACTGACATGGCGTCCGACGAGCAGCCGTCCACGAGGACCTGAATGCAACGCCCATGTAGGAAGTCGGTGACCCAGTCACAAAGGCCAGAGGGGATTCCGTACGCCGGCAGCTTGCCCAGAAGCGCTTTATGCCAGACCCGGTCAAATGCCTTGGCAATATCGAGTCCAATTGCCAAGGATTCGCCGTACCCTTCAAGCGCTTTCCCCCAAAGGTGAGTGACGTACGCTAGGAGATCACCAGCTGATGGTTTGGCCGGAAGCAGTATTGCCGATCGCTGATGAGATTATTTGTCTCTAGGTACGTCATGAGCTGCGTATTGATAACGCGCTCCATCACCTTGCAGAGGAGGGAGGTGATTGCTATAGGTCGCTAGTTTGACGGGTCAGAGCGATCGCCCTTTTTTGGGACAGGCTGAACGAAAGCTGATTTCCAAGCTGCCGGCACGCGGCCAGTTGTGTACGAGAGGCGAAAGAGGCGCGTCAGTACTGGAGCCAGCTCGGGAGCACACCTCTTCAGCACCAATGCAGGCACTCTGTCCGGCCCACTCGCTTTCCTGGGGTCTAGGGCAAGAAGCTCCTTCCGCACAGTTCTCTGTCGGAACTGTACTTCTGGCATGGAGTTCTCACACCTAGGTATGGATGGAGGAGAAGCTCCCCCATCATCCAGGTGGGAATTCCCCGCAAAAAGAGATACCAGGAGGTCGGCTTTATCTTTTGCGGAGTGAGCGAGTGATCCTCCAGTGCGCTGCAGAGGTGGAAGTGAGGAGCGGCAGAAATTCGACTCGACAGATTTGGCGAGAGACCAGAACTCACGGCTCCCAGTTGGGTGCCGGTTCAGCCTATCGCCAATTCTGCCGATATGCTCGAATTTAGCCCTGGCGATAGCCCTCTTGCAGGATCTGGAGAGGCGGTTGTAGTTCTTCTTCAATTCGGAGATATTTGGATCTCGTCTGGTACGAGCACGTGACCATGCTCGATATGCCGCAGCTTTTGGGTGTCTTCAAACGTTGTATTAACAGGCTAGACAGCCTAGCAACAGTCTGCAAATCTGCTGGCATCGCACCTCACTGAGCGTGGTTTCGCGAGGAGAGGTAATTTTGGCTCTGTCGACTGCACCTTTGGTCTCTCGGCACAGCTACCCATGTTGGTTTTAATAAAAACAAAACAAAAACTTGCATCCACCTGCGCAACACTTGTTCTAAGAAGAGTGAACAACTTCTAAACCAGAAGGGCTATTGCAACCTATATAAACCGAAAGATTTATTTATCAGGCAGCACCGCACAATACCTACATACAAGAAATAATTTGTATGAGGTGATAATATATTTTATTTCTTCCGAACTGGATGACTGCCCGAGGTCGAAGCTTCAAGCGCAGCCAATTTGACCCCCGAGGAGGTGCCGGCTTGGAGAGGCGGACTAATGTCGCTGGGGATTGGTGATGACTTTTTCTCACTTTACACCCCGTTTTCATAACACGGCTAAAGAAGCGTAACTTTAATTTTGCTTTGGTAAATTCACTCTTTGCAACACATACTAGGTAAAACATTCCAATTGTACTGATACGGTTTTCGATCGATCGATTCACTTTTACAAAGTGTCTTGCCCTTGGTCTGTACTAGCGTAGAGTACATAGTGAACATATCACTCGGAGTCTGCTTGTGGCGTACTAAAATGTCATTCTGACAACCACGCGACAAATAATTTGTATGAGGTGATAATATATTTTATTTCTTCCGAACTGGATGACTGCCCGAGGTCGAAGCTTCAAGCGCAGCCAATTTGACCCCCGAGGAGGTGCCGGCTTGGAGAGGCGGACTAATGTCGCTGGGGATTGGTGATGACTTTTTCTCACTTTACACCCCGTTTTCATAACACGGCTAAAGAAGCATAACTTCAATTTTGCTTTGGTAAATTCACTCTTTGCAACACATACTAGGTAAAACATTCCAATTGTACTGATACGGTTTTCGATCGATCGATTCACTTTTACAAAGTGTCTTGCCCTTGGTCTGTACTAGCGTAGAGTACATAGCGAACATATCACTGGGAGTCTGCTTGTGGCGTACTAAAATGTCATTCTGACAACCACGCGATTTCCATTGTGTGTCGAAACGTACGTCGTGGACTCGGTTGATACCGTCCAGTGCGGAGGTCCATACACCCATTGACACGTCCTCCGAGTTGTATTGGCTGCGGAGAGAAAGTATTGTCATAGTTAATTTCATGTCTTGAATGTAAATTGCTCTAGGGTTCCCATTTTGTGTAAAATGGGTTCCCTTACCTTACCTGCGCTGTCCTCTTAAAGATTGAAAGTTGCCCAGCTATCAATAAAGCAAGCCATGCTGGGAATATCGCTACACGATACGGTGCTTAACGAGGTAGATCGCCGACGCACCAAAGTAGTCGATATTGAACACTGAGATGACTGAGGTAAAGTGGCAGTGGGCTCAGCATGGCAGACGAAGAGAAGACACCCATTTGAGTAACCGTTGTCTTACACTGGTGGCCATAGACAGGGAAACGGATTTTGGAAAGACCACCCGCCAGATGGGACAACGACTTCACATACGTCGGCGGAAAGCAGTGATTCAGACCGACGAACACCGGGAGGGCGGGAGGAAAATTGGAGAGGCCATAAAAAAAAATTATTTATAGTTTGTGTTTTCCACCCATACAGTGTGATCCATACGACTGTGTTCTCCTCCTAGTATATTATAGCCAGCAATGTGAAGGGAAGTCTCCGGTATGGCACCCATTTTCTTGGAGGTGATATTGGCTGGACTCAGCCACCAATATCGGATTACATAGAAAGTAGCTAGCACAATCAAAGAGGAGCACTGGAGCGACACTTAGGGCAGCAGCATGGTGTAATAGGCTGACATCAGTGCAGCAGGTGATGTAATCACCATAATAAAAGGTTAGAAAAAAACAGTGCATACCGCAGCAGGTCTGCGTTGTTGGCTATGTACGCGACAATGCTACGCGACACAACGTATCCTCCGCCGAGCGCGTACGGCAGATAGTTGTCGCACAGGAACCACTCCTCCTCCTTCCACTTGCCGGAGAGGTAGGCGCGAGCGCGGCCGTCGAAGTAGCCCCAGTATAGCCCCTTGTATGGAGAGTCCTGAAACACAGTTCGATTTTAGTCAGCTTTTTTAGTTATTACAGTGTTGAGATAATCATGGAAAATCTGTCAACTGAACATTTGAACAAAGGGCTAGACCTAGTTTAAATTTGTACCGTGTGAAATCAGTACTTTAAAAAAATTGCCCCATTGCATCTCTCCCCTAGCCGGAGAGCCTGCCCCTGCCGTAAAAGGCGACTAAGATATAAGGACGAGATGCCGTGCTATAGGGCGACAGGCTAGCCACCTCTCACCTATGCATGGTTCTTCCACTGAGTCACGCAGCAGGTGGGTCCGCGTGCCTTATTTGCTGCTTGATATTATCTTGTGCGAACTATTGAGTGTTCACAATATATCTATCTAGGTGGCAGTGATAATAGGACTCATGGGCCCTAACTCTCAACTTCAAATCATAGTTCAAATTTGTTGCTAGTAACATTATTTTGTTCTTCATAATATACTGGCACCAAATAAACTGTATGCATTTCTATTTCCATTTTACAACACATCACGTGGGGACGTGAAAAGCATTGGCATAAATTTTGTTTTTAAGGAAGCTTGTTCAGATATATGTACATAGAAGTTATAATTCGGAAAAAAAGAAAGGAATAAAAATTTACTGAATTTAGGCACAAGAAAGTGATCTTACCACAATCTCACCTTAACATTAGGTTCTTTCCTCAACTGAGCAACGTTGACGTTGTGTCCATTAGTGTCCAGCTCGCTCACTATGCGGTCCACGCGCACGAACGAGTCGTCATCGCACTTTATAACATACTTCAGCTGCTGAGCGTTCACGTGCAGCCAGCGCAGCGAGCCCACCAGCTTGCTCGCCAAGCGCTCATAGCTGTCCTCCACATCTTCCAGGAGCAACAGGTCATTAGTCCGTCCGGCCTCTAACTCTAACCTCTGCGCTGCACCATCGCTCAACCCCCGCATTCCAATAGCGAAGAATACCTTGATATAGCGCGGAGGCGCGCGCGGCGCAGACGCGGCGCGCGTGTGGTTCCAACGGAACAACCGCTCGCCGTTGTCGGTCACAACGTTGTCCACAAAGTTGCCCCACGTCATTCTGATCGCGTCTCGCTTCTGCTCGTTGCCCGGCCCCGTAAGCACGAGCACTGCGTACTCTACGCCCGCTGTCCGCGCAAGCGCTCGTCTCGCCTCGTCTCTCGCGGCCGCACGGTCCTCTCCATCTCGCGCTCCCTCGGCACACTCGAGCCGTAAAAAGCTAAGCGTTATCCCGCAGCCGAGGTAGAAGAAGAACAGGCTCGCGATAATCATTTTCCTATACTTTCGGATAGCCGCCACCAGCATGATCGAATCGGCGACAAGTAAAGTACGGTTTCGCCGCGTGTCTCATTGGCCGAATTATCCGAGTTTGTAATATGCAAGCGAAGACGTATTTCGTTATCGAAACGACACACGATTATTTATTATTCGCCTGAAAATATTCTTCGCCTGAAGCATTTTGGATGGCACCCAAATAAAATTAATCTATCCACCGCAAAGGGGTGAGAGGTAAGAGGGTGAGTGAGTGGAGTGATCCCGATAAATCAGCAACCAAAACTTAAAACACTCAAACAAAGGGCATTTTCAAAGTTCATTTTGCGCTTTGCACTACTGCACTAGGTACCTACTTGAACGAACGAAGTGAACACAAAAGAAATTATTTTGACAGTGACAGTTCCATTGTCAAATCAACAGCTGACTGAGAATAGACTTTTTTATCATTGGGAAAGGCGAGGGTGGACCCTGAGCAGGATCCTATCCGTGTGCATTGTGCATTTTACATTTTCTGTCTACTTTTTGACGTGATGACGTCACGTCTTATAAATTGATGAGCACCGGCTGCATGCACGAAAGCGTGTCACGTTCCATCTGAACCTGTGTGTGCAAGCAAGAGCGCGTAACAAGCGATAGAGAGGCACAATCGGTATAGTCAAAGTTACCATGGAAACGTCTAACTAAAGAAGTAAGTAAAAACTAAAGAAGTAAGTAGTAAAGTCTGGAAGTAAAACTGTCAAGATCAGACAACAGAAGTTTATTGATGGCCAGTCACAAGATGATTAATCTTTCTACTGGAAATAGAAATTACTGATCTTTGATCTATGTACTACGATTATTCCACTTCATCACGTAAAACTATCGTCCGTAAACCGACTTTACAGACAATCAATTTTTTTGCTAAGTTTGGCTGCGAGTTTCGACTATCCATGGCTGCGACTCATGCGTAATCCTAATCAATCTCTACGCGAAATACATGACCCTCTACACTAGCAAAGTAGCCGTTTCGTTAGAGAGCATTCCAACTAAAAGTTCCCTTCGCCGTTATGTTGGCTCCACTGTCAGTGCTTAAATTCGTGCTGCCAGAATGTGAAGATTATATTACCTAATAATGTAATCGATATTTATTTAGCGTACAAAAAATACGGTAAATACTGATAATTACGGGTAAATCTGTACACATAGCAACCTTCAACGCTGTTTTGACAGACAGTGGAGCCAACATAACGGCGAAGGGAACTTTTAGTTAGAACGCACTACGTTCGCGCACAAGTTACTCTATGGTTCGCGCATATTTAACAGAGATGTATGTCGAAATTGCTGCCGCTGCTGCCATGCCGTTATGCGCTATAACGTGCTACAATTTTGCCTAAAAAAAATTTAAATTAATAAATAAAAAATTGGTTGTCTGTAAAGTCGGCTTATGGACGATAGTTTTACGTGATGACGTGGAATAATCGTAGTACATAGAGCAAAGATCAGTAATTCTATTTCCAGTAGAAAGATTAATCATCTTGTGACTGGCCATCAATAAACTTCTGTTGTCTGATCTTGACAGTTTTACTTCTTAAGACGTTTCCATGGTAACTTTGACTATACCGATTGTGCCTCTCTATCGCTTCTTACGCGCTCTCGCTTGCACACACAGGCTCAGATGGAACGTGATACTTTTTCGTGTGTGCAGCCGGTGTTCATCAATTTATAAGACGTGACGTCATCACGTCAAAAAAAATGGGTGTCTGTAAAGTCGGTTTACGGACGATAGTTTTACGTGATAACGTGATAAAGTGGTAAGACTACTGGGAACGCTTCTAAAGTACCAGGGCAGAAGACATTGAAAGGAGGATAATTACTATGGTGTGTGGTTACCTTCAGCAAAACTTTTGTGATGTGGACTTTTGACGTGATAACGTCCCGTCTTATAAATTGATGAACACCGGCTGCACGCACGAAAAACTGTCACGTTCCATCTGAGCCTGTGTGTGCAAGCGAGAGCGCGTAACAAGCGATAGAGAGGCACAATCGGCCCAAGCCGAAAGCGAACCAAGGGAATCCGATATTCGTTTGGTCGTTTTTACCATGGGTTCGAATCCCTCAATTTTTTTTTTGGTTTTTTTTTCTTTTTAAAGCAATGTTACGGTGTTTAAATTTTTTTAGGGCGTTTAGTTTTTTTTATAACCACCTAAGAAATTATTTTCGGAAATACAAACGTAACAAAAACGACATGCGCAGTCTTACCACTTTATGACGGTATCACGTGAAACTATCGTCCGTAAACCGACTTTACAGACAACCAATTTTTTTTCAGCAATTTGCAGTTTGACACTTATTCATTCTAAATTTGAAATCTTTTCCGACCGGCCATATGCGCTTAATATATTATGGTACGAGTAACCTCCTTTTAATTTCTGCTGCCCTGGTACTTAGAACCAGAGAGATAAATGTGTACAAGCCATGCTTGGGTCGATTGTGCCTCTCTATCGCTTGTTACGCGCTCTCGCTTGCACACAGGTTCAGATGGAACGTGACACTTTTTCGTGCGTGCAGCCGGTGTTCATCAATTTATAAGTGGTGTCGTTATCACGTCAAAAAAAAATTAGAAAAATAACATGGTGAAAATGGTGAAAAACATGAATACTGAACACGAACATGCATGAGTATAGAGGGTTTCATCAAAGAATTCCCTTCGCCGTTATGTTGGTTCCACTGTCTATCTGTCAAAAACAGCGGTGCGACTCCTGAAATATTTCCTGGCTCCTTCCTTTGGCTCCAGCTTACGGCAGACTTCGGCTCGAAGGAAAGTGTGGTATGCGGTATGAGTGATGTTTTGGTGGTTTTAAAAAAAATAACCAGGGTTAATATAAAGGCGACGCATCTTCTCTATATTAACCCTAACCTAATGTTGAGGCGGTGCATGTCGTTTTTGTTACGTTTCGTTTCAAGCCGAGTGTTCACGAAAGGAGCCAAAGGAGCCAGGAAGGAGCCGAAATGTCTTTCAGGTCTCGAACGCCAAAAACAGCGTTGAGGGTTGCTATGTGTACAGGTTTACCCGTAATTATCGGTATTTACCGTTTTAATTATACGGTAAATACCGATTACATTATTAGGTAATATAATCTTCACAATCTGGCAACACACACTACCAACATAACAGCGAAGGGAACTCTTTGATGAAACGCTCTATACGGGCTTAGGTTAGGTTGCATTGTCTAGAGTCTAGTGAGACATAGGCATTTATATTTAGAGTTTCTATTCTACTCATTATTTTGGTGTCTAATTGAAAGTGAAAGGAAACTAGTTACTTATTTTGGTGATAATCTCATGGTTCTGTGCTTACTCTGCATGAACATAATATTTTTATCCACAATATTATTGTACTGTGTGGGGCTTAAAAAGAATAGCCCCACTGCATATCTCCCCGTGCATGTCGTAAAAGGCGACTAAGGGATAAGGACAAGATGTCGCGCTAAAGGGCGAAAGGCTAGCCACCTCTCACCTTGGCGCGGTCCTTCCACCTTGTCATGCAGCAGGTGGGGCTTCGTGCCTCACTTGCTGCTTGATAGTTATCTTGTCCGTATACTGTGCTAAACGTGGTGGTCGGTGTTGTGCTTTAATTTACCAGAGTACTTATGGGAGTGAAAGTTGGGTATGGCAAGCGAAGCATGAGAGCAGGATAAATGATGTCGAAATGCGCGCGTTGAGAGGAGTATGTGTGGAATAGGAGGAGTATGTTTTTTTTTTTTTTTTATGGAACCTGACACGGTTGGCTACTTCACCTACAACATCCGTGATGTCAGCCCATAACACAGGGTGAACCAGGTGCCATGTCAGTGCTTCTCTTCATTTCACGTCGGCTACACTAAACTGGACGGAAAACACGAACTATTTACATAGCCGTTTCGACCGACGTTTCGTTCAGTGCGGTGGTACCAACCCGGCCGGGATAAACCCTACCACCTAGTAAGGTAAGAAGGGAAGGGACCTACAGTTTAACGTGGAATCCGAACCACGGTCAGCCTCCAACGGTCGAGCGGTCACCCATCCAATCACTGACCGCGCTCAGCGTTGCTTAATAACAGTTGACTAACCAACCGCGCCACCGAGCTACCGAGGCTGATGAATTTTCTTATCCCTTAGTCGACTTTTACGACATGCGACGGGGAGAGATGCAGTGGGGCTATTCTTTTTAAGTACCGACCCCACACGGTACATACCGACCCCACACGGTATGTGTGTCTGTAGAATGGATGATAGGAGACTAATGAAAGAAATCTATGGAGCGAATGTTAGTGGAAGAGTCGGGAAGGGTCGTCCTAGACGCACGTACCTGGACCAGATCGGGCATGTGCTCGAAAAGGGTCAGGTGCGTACCTAGTACCCGTAACTGACGAGCATGTATGAACTACATTATGAGAGTGGAAGAGATGGCAAAAGTGTGTCAGGCAGGATCGTGGCGCGTGGGGGTTGGGTTATTTGCGTGGGTTGGGTCCGTTGTCTTTGCCTGCCCCACTGGGAGGCAGGAAGGCGTGACATTATGTATGTGTATGTATGTATGAACTTATAGCACAACACCGATTACTCTGCTTACCCTGATTGTCGGGATACAAAAGCGTGAGTTATGTGTGTTATGTATTATTGTGGATGGTCAAACGAATATCCAATTAGTTGATAGGAATGGATGAAGACGTCTGGTCAGTTGTTGCCCTGATCCGGTCGTAAACGTCTCGTGCCGTCACTTGTACGTCCTAGAGAGCTTTCCAACTAAAAGTTCCCTTCGCCGTTATGTTGGCTCCTCTGCCTATCTGTCAAAACAGCGTTGAGGGTTGCTATGTGTACAGATTTACCCGTAATTATTAGTATTTACCGTATTTTTTGTACGGTAAATACCGATTACATTATTAGGTAATATAATCTTCGCAATCTGGCAGCACGAATTTAAGCACTGACTGACAGTGACACTGACAGTGGAGCCAACATAACGGCGAAGGGAACTTTTAGTTGGAACGCTCTATAGTCTCTGGTCGTAGTCGAGTGGCGCACAGAAAAAGTATCGTTGTTTGGCGGGGACGGATGAGTGGATGAGTTTTATTCAGTGTTGCCATCTTAGGAGATTTTCTCCTAGATTCAGGAGAATTTCAGCGGTGTTAGGAGAAGTTTTTGCCTGTCAGGAGAGTAGGAGAAAATCTAGGAGAAAGAAAATCATTACAGGAGAAGATTTAGGAGTGAGAAACATATATTTACTAGTAACAAACAAAGATATATTACGTACTAGATCAATCACTCGGCTAGCTCACATGTTCCACCTAGTTGCGGTTCACGATCATCAAGTCTCTTAGTCGAGCGCGAGAGGCCGCAGCTCGCAGTCGTCGCCTGCCTGCTGCGATCGCGCCTCGCCTACTTTAAACTAATACATTTACACATCTGCATCGATGCGAAGGTGCGATGGCGAATCTGGAGATGAATTGTTAGAATGAAAAGACAATATGCACACGCACACCGACGACGCACGAGTGCAATCGTTCTCCCTACCCCTTGCCTCTCTCCCGCAAGCTTCCCGCCCCGCGCGAGCCCACAATACCGGCCGCCAGCCATTGAGCTATACGTTGTACTAGAGGATATACTAAGGGCAAGTACTTTCGCCCCATCGAAGAGAGTTGACTAACAAACTTCCTGTCAGTCGACTCCCGGCGGCCGTCGATGTTAGTCATGTGTACTTCAACGCTTACACAATAAACTTCGCGCGAAGCGAGACACTAAATACGGACTGTGCTACAGTGCGAGCGAGAGTTGTAGATTCATGATTATTTCAGGGTTGTCGGTTTCACTAATACATATTTAAACATACATTTCTACTAAACATTTCTAAAAAATAAGTAATATTTTATGTATGTGTAAGTATCTTAGTTCAATTTATTAATGTATTCGTTTATTTACACATTTTTATTAATTTATTTATGCACATAATTAATTAATTTATTTTTATTTTTATTTATTAATTATTATTACAGGGTTGTCACCAGTGATAGTAATAGGTAAGGCTTATTTACCTAAACTTCGAGGAACAGAGTAAAAAATTGGAGACTTCCTTACAACAATATTTTTTTCCGGTTTAATAATATTCATGATGTTTTAATTTCGCGATTTAAAAAAAGTGGCCACTGTTTTTAAATCGCGAAATAAAAAAATATTATCAAAACAATTACTTATAGCTGTTTTTGAGAAAATCGATCTTATCAATAAAATGGCGCCTCTCTGAGCGTGGCTTTGTGAGTAGAGGTCTTTTTGGCTCAGTCGAATGTACCACTGGTCCCTCGGCACAGCCGTTGACTTACATAAAAAAAAATTTAAGACCCTTTTTTTTAATAATGTTCTCATATTTCAATTAATTCAATTTTATTAATTTTTTCATTACTTGAAACCCCGTTACACCTTACAAGACTCATCACGGTGAACATGGCTAATATTATATTAATCTTAAGTTTTCCTAAAATAGAAACTTCATCATATGAATGTTTTGTTGGAGGGAATTTGTTGTATCTTTCAATATGAGGACGTTGCTATATTGAACAAAAGAAATTACAATCGTTGATTTAAAATAATAAATAAGTAAAAAAAAAAACCAACATTTTGCTTCAATCAAACGAAAAATCACTGTCATTGCACTGACAACCCTATGCGTTCCGCAAACGCCGTGCGCGACGTAATTCAGCGCTGCACATCGTTAGACGATCGCTATTTATTTTAATACTGGTGCTGCGTGCAGCGTTTATATTTAGCTTCACAGCTGCTTAATACCCTGATTCATTCCACAAACTCCGCCTACTTACCAACACCACCGAATATTTATATTGCCAACACTGATGGCCCGCCTGTCTGTGTTAGCTCGTGCACAACGTAATTGCAGCGCTGCACATCGTTAGACGCTCGCAATTTATTTTACTACTGTTGCTGCGTGCAGCGTTTACTTAGCTTCACAGCTGCTTCACGGCGTATGCGTCACAGAATAGATACTGCTTGCATTCCCCCGCCCGCTCCACCTTTCCTCATACCGCAGTTTTTGTTGTCAAAGATTCGTTCAATCTTTCTTAGTAGTGTTTCCTCTAGTATAACATTATTTCTCTATGCCGCCAGCCCGTCTCCCACACGCTTCCCGCCCCGTGCGCGCTCCCCTCATCCGCTCCGCTCTGCGCTCCGCCTCCCCGCTACCTTACCCCATACCTCAGCCGCTCGAACATATTTAGCAGCTATATTTCTTCGGAGCGCTGGCTCTATATAATATTTCCTCAAAGGTAACAAACAAATATGTCGATATGTACGGTGACAAACGGTATGTGAATCGACCAACCATCTTCTCAAGTCACACAATATACGATAGGATTTGTCTTTTGATAAGAGCAAGGTTCCCCTTCTTGCTCTTCATATAGGAAAATGTGACACTCTGTGAGTGTGTGCGTGCATTGATCGACCGACCAGCCGACTACTGGGCGGGCCTAGCCGAACGAACATTTTGTTATCAATCAATGTTATTTACATGTATTCTTTGTAATAATCAGTAGTATTACTAAGCCTACGGCTGTATCTTTTGTACCGTAAAAGGTAGCTGGTTGTGATTTTCACAGATCATGTGTTATTTATTATTGGCGGACATCCTGTCAAATAATAAGAAAAAAAAATACAAATTAAGGGCTTCCCCATACAAGAAACGTTTAAAAAAACAAATGGTTTGTATGGTTTTGCTTTAACGTAAAAACGGTAATACGTACAAGTGTCAAACTTGGTGTGGTTAAAAACTAAAAAAAAAAAACAAATTAAAACAGACGAATTACGTGGTGGTTAGAATGGCAATCGTGGTTATGACGGTATGACAAATCATTATTGGAGCGGAGAAGTGATGGAACAGATTGAAGGAATAGTATGTACGTATATTTCGGTTAAATACTGCTTGGTAGTCTCTATGGTCTCCTTAAGTTCGAGGTATTTAAGGTCGAGGGAGGAATTCAACAGAGTAGGGCTGCCTCGGAAATTTAAAATTCGCCCCGAGGTCTAATCTGTATATATTATAAAACCAGTGCGTCCTACCGTTTATGACGTACGGGTGTGAAACGTGAGCTCTGACTATGGTAGTTTACCAAAGTTGCCCAGCGAGCGTTGGAACTAGCCATGCTGGGCTGGCCTGGGAGTATAGCTAAGCGAAATGGCGCGTAATGACTAATGAATGAGGCAATCCGCCGACGCACCAAAGTCATCGATATTCGAAACCAGGTGGATAAGCTAAAATGGCAGTGGGCTGGGCACGTTAGCCGAACGGACGACGACCGTTGGAGTAACCATGTACTACATTGGCGGCCGTGGACAGGAAAACGGAGTGTGGAAGACCACCCGTTAGGTGGGACGCCGACATGAAGTATGTCGGTGGAAAGCAGTGGTCCGTACCGCTGAAGGCCGAGAGACTGCAGGAAAATTGAAGGCGTATGTCCAGCAGTAGACGCTTACACGCTGACTTACTTGACTGACTGACAGAGAACCCTCGGTGCGCGAGTTCGACTCGCACTTGACCGGTTTTCAGGGTGCAAAAGATACAGATCTTTACAGGTAAGACAAACAGACGGACGGACAGACGGCCTAGGCTTAGTAATATGGTCCCGTACGTATAAGGAACACTAAAAATGTGGTGAATTTTTTATAATTTGAATAACAGGAGAATTTTTTAGGAGGACGAAAATTTTCTAGGAGATTTTTAGGAGATTTTCGAAGTCAATCTAGGAGAATTTCAAATTTTGAGTTGGCAACACTGTTTATTTGAGTTGAGGTTTTTTTCATTTCTCTTCTCTCTAAGCTCGTTCAGTCGGTCGTCCGCCCGTCTCCATCCGTGTTGTCTTTTTGTTACGTCGCCTGTCGACTCCCTCGGTAGTTCGCTAAATCTATACCAGTATCCCCACAAGCTACTTGCCATCACCGCGACTCCGTCTCGTTCGGTCTAAATCGTGATGTTAGTCAATTTGTGCATTTCATTTAGCAGACTCTAAATGTATTAGCCAACACTTGAAATTGCAAAAGTGAATTTGCGGGTACTTTTTAGTGTCTTAATAAGTGAGTGAAATTTGGTGTCGTTATGGTGATTCACTAAGGAGCCTCCTCTGTAAGATTTCACAAAGAAATTACCAAGGCTAGATCAACGTGAGTAACAACAATTTAATTACATTATCGCGAGAAGCTTCGGTGTATTTTTCTGTGGACAACATTTTATGGTAAACTCCACCACCGGCGAATATAAAAAATGGTCACAAGCTAACAACAGCTATCATATGTCAATTTTGGAAAACGTAATTTTGTTTCATTCATAAATACAAACGTCTTACTACTTAGCGAACTGCAATAATAATAGGTAATAAACAGTTACAGAGTTGCAAACAGCTGTTTTAGGTTGGTTGGTTGTAGTTTAGCTAGTTAGTATAAATACATATAGTTTGGCAAGGCTAAGCTTACACTATGGGGAATTTATTGCCATTATAAATAGAATAATAGTTATTTATTCCATTGAGGCACAGTAACACATAGCAATATCTTGTCGCACGGTGCGGAACTGTCTTACGGCAGTGCTTTCCCCGAATCCTTTAACCTGGGTGTCTTCAAACGTCGTAGTAACAGGCTAGACAGCCTAGCAACATTCCGCAAATCTGCTGGCATGGCACCTAACTGAGCGTGCTTTCGCGAGGACAGGGTATTTGGTCATCCATGTTGGTTTACTTAAAAAAATATATATATAACTATTTACGGAATTTTTTTATGCAGTAACACATATACATGATACACAGACTCCCCTGTCTCCATTTGAAGAAGGCTGTCCGCTGTGGCATTAAGCTAGCTCTCCCTGGCTCTCTGTTGATAATTCTATTTCTCGATATAGTAAAACAATAACACAGTTGAATATTGGGGTATGGATTAGTTAACTCCAGCATTGATCGCAAATTGCGGAAAACAATTTTTGAAAAACATATTTTTCATACAAAATGAAATTTCGAATATTTTTTTTTAAATACACCAAAAAATTTATTTTGAATAGGAATTTATGCAAAAACGACATGCGCCGCCTCAACACTAGGTTAGGGCTGGTAATTTTTTTTTTATAACCACCAAAACATTCACTCATACTACTTCCCTTGTTTTTACATACATTTATATTCAAAATCAAGGTTTTGGTGCCTTCAAAAATATAATATATTTTGTATGAAAAATTAATGTTGTATAGGATTTTTTTTTCTCCGAAACTACGCATTTCCGGCAAACAATTCTTTCACTAAATTCATCTCTCAATTCGGTCTACACAATAAGCTTACCTGCAATTTGCGATCAATGCTGGAGTTAACTAATCCATACCCGAATTTTTTAAGAGAATCATTTAGACTTTGAATTTGCCAGAATCGACTATATCGTTATATTCTACCTTTTAGATTTCAAAGCACACAACAGGAGTTTTGTATCATTTATGCTTTTAGGGTTCTGTACCAGAAATGGAAAAAACTGTCCATGTAGTCAGGCTCCGTTGTCTACCTCTCATAGAGTCTTAACTTCTAAATGGGTGATATTAGAGTTTTTGTTATACATTGGTAATTTGTGGTAATATTATCTTTAGCACAGTTTTTAGTATTAGTATGGTTACCTACATTTCGCTCAGTGGCTATAATACTAAATTTCTCTACTAAACTAACTCCGGTGGTTTAGCTTTATGATTTTTTTTTTGACAGGTGGCTACAAAATGGAAGCCCCCAAGAAGAAGAAGCAGCCGGTCCACCCCCGCGCCTCCGCCAACCTCCTCTCCGCCATCACATTCGCGTAAGTCTACCCCTACTGCTGAAACATAAATAATAAAAAATAAATAAAAATTATATAGTTTCTGTCTGTTGGCCACTTTTAACGCTTATACATTCCATCGCTAGACCTTAAATTTCGCATGGGGTATCTGTCATTCCAACTTAATAAATATTTTTTTTTTTTATCAAATTAAATGACAACCATGCGAAAAGCCAAAAAAGAGGTAAGCTAAAAAAAAAATCATATCTTTATGTTGCTATAATTATGATATTTTTTTATTTTAACGTTTTCATCTTAAAATATTTATATTAATTCTTTAAAATTAAAAATATACAAAATTAATATAAACAATAAAAAACAAAAACGGTATCAACATCGGCGGCGGGAGACAAACCTCCAAGCGCGCCGGGGGGTGCAGGCCATGGCTACGGACCTCCCGAGATGATGCGAGACTAGCTTCGAGCGATGGGTAGGCCACCACCACCCAGATCTCGGAGAGCTCCGTATCCGTCGGATCGGACCGCCGGGCGAAGTCACATAGCTCCTTTATCTTTACCCAGGCTACCAATGGTCGGGGCCCAGGGAGAAAAACCTCCGAACGATATGCGCAGTATCGAGCAGGGTTGCTTTCTTTATCTGACCCTTGACCAAACCACTCAACGAGAACCTCTCAAGGTGGTCGTCGAGGCTCTTCGCTATCAGCCCATGCGCCGATACGACTATGGGCACACACAACGATCGTCGAGTCACATTTTGGTAACCTCGTGCTGCAGATCCAGATATTTGCGATATCCAGATATCTTCTCTGCTTCCTTACTAACGAGGTTACCATTGTGCGGCACGGCGATATCGACTAGCGTTGCTCGCCACATCTCCCGGTGCACTATCACAATATCAGGTATATTTGCGAGAATAGTCCTGTCTGTGATATTATGCAGTAATGAAAGTACTTTCTAACTAAGTGGACTCTTGGAACAGACTACCACAAAAATCTACTTGACAATCATTTGATAAAAATAAAGAAGCAGCAGGCAGTTGCATCCTTTTTTTTATAGAATTCAAATCATTAACTAAAATTTTAAGTACCTTCTTTTATTGCATTCGTGACATTTTAGATGTAACCTAAAAATCTTGATTATATATTTTTATGTTGTGATTTTTTTCCTATGCCTTTTTATTCAAATGGTATTGTGTTATTATTAAGTTTTAAAGTATTGACGAAGGCTATTTTTTGCTCGAACCCAAACATGTTACTTATAATTACCTAGCTAATAATAATTTATATGTTTTTTATTTAATGTGTGTGTAAATGTTATGTATGACTGACTTATTCAAGTGTACCGTGGTACCAAAGGAATCAATAAAAATATGAATATGAATATGAATGAATGCTTCCTTAGTACATTGATATAAAAACAATTTCCCAAGAAGTGTGAATACAACGTTATATTTTGTCAGTTCTTCCAGTCAGTCAATATTTACTTTCTTATGAGTACACCTTCACCTTGTTTAGGTATCATTTGGCTGAGTGGTATAACATTAGCAATGAACTACTTTCACTCGAGGGGAAATGGTCGTGTGATCATTACCTACAGAAATATTACCTACTAGGTAATATTAGAAATATTACTGAAAGAAATCGCTTGTTTATTAGTTATTACCTACATGGAAAGAAAAGTAAAGCAGGCAGGTAACTTAATGTAACAATATTGTATGTAATAATTTTTCTTGATTTCTTACCAAAAATATCAAAAGCCACCCAGGAGGCACGTGGACTTGAGGATCTTCAGGTGTCACGGGCATTCTATAATTTACTCGGTGATGGGAATGGCTGCAGTGTGCGTAATTGGCTGTTCAGTCGTGTGAAACATAGCACTTTCCTATTTCATTGATAAAATTATTAATAATCATTGTAGATTTTTTTAACAGGCTGGTTTCAACTCTAATTTCACCTCGTTCTCCCATGTATTGCATGATAAATAATTTTTCATGGAAGGTCTGGAAGTCTATTACTAAGCCTACAACATGTGTCTGTCTGCCCGTCCGTCCTATGGCAGTATCTTTGGAACTGTAATAGTGAAATGTTCACAGAATATGTGTTATATTGGTGGCTATAACAGCAAATAATAAAACATTTTAAAATTTTAAAATTAAGGTGAAAAATGGATCCCCATTTTTTTTTTGTTTTTTTTTATGGAAACTGACACGGTTGGCTACATCACCTACAACACCCGCGATGTGAGCCCATAACACCGGTTGAACTTGGTGCCATGTCAGTGCTTCCCTTCGGTCGTGCCGGCTACACTGAACTGGACGGAAAACACAACTATTTACATAGCCGTTTCGACCGACCTTTCATTCAGTGCGGTGGTACCAACCCGGGCGGGTTAAACCCTACCACCTAGTAATATAAGAACGGAGTCATATCCCTTAGTCGCCTTTTACGACATACACGGGGAGTGATGCAGTGGGGCTATTCTTTTAAAGTACCGGCCCCACACGGTACAAATACAAGGCCCCATACAAGAAACATATTTTTTCGATGTTTCTTTTTTTGCGGTGCGCGAGTCCGACTCGCACTTGGCCGGTATTTTAATTAAATAAAAACTTTAAGATTTTTTTACTGTGTGCAGTTCCAATAAGAAGTCAATAAGCTGATAAAGAGTGATATTTCGACCTAAGCTAAAGCTGGTCTCGTGCATTGCACAATATTTATTACGTTGTTCAACTGACATTCTTTTATCAGGAACATTTTGTGTCAGTGACTCCACAAAATGTCATGACATTCTAACAAATTTATGAAATATTATTGTACTAATTTTACTAAGTGATAGGGTTAAACACGAATACTTGTAGCGCAACACCGATTACTCTGCTTACCCCGATTGTCGCGATACGGCGTGTGGTGTGTATGTGTATGTACACGAAGGTCTGTCGAGAAAAAAATTTCAGTGTAGCCGGCACTACCGAAAGTTGCTGGAGTTCTCCATAACATTATTGTACATGATAAATAAATATAATTAATGATGCCATATGAATGTAATTAATTAGTTATGCAATAACGACATGTGGTGGTTTGTGACAGAAACCAGTAGTCCATACAATTTCATAGTAAAAATGTTTTCACTTTGTCATGAATTGCTGCATGTCACAAATCAGCACATGCGTGTCTAGGCAGTGGCAAACATTTTTGTATAGACTAAGTGGACATTGAAAAAATTTCCAGTGAAGTTTCTTGTCAGTTCTTCTTCGCTGTGATAATCGAACTGGCGGAATGTTACAATGTAAATATGACAAATCTGAGCGCAGTGTACTGCCAATAGATGCTAAATAAACAATAAACAATAAACAGTAAATGCCTACCTCAAAATGTATAGAGAGATCTTTTTTTTTCAATTCTGCCATTCTTTTTAAACGACTTCAAAAAAAGGAGGAGGTTCTCAATTCGACTGTATTTTTTTTTATGTTTGTTACCTCAGAACTTTCGACTAGGTGAACCGATTTTGAAAATTCTTTGTTTATTTGAAAGCTGGTGCTTCCCGTCTGGTCCCATTTAAATTTGGTCAAGATCGGATTGGAAAGCGAGGCGGATTCCGCCGAGTACATTAATAGCAAAAAATTACTAAAAAAAACTGTGAAATAAACAAATTTAAAAAAATATATAAAAACCACCCTCAAAAATGTATGAAATAAAAAAAAATCGAACCCTAGAGTTCAAGGCGGTGCTAAAGCAAGAAAAAATCACCGACCGCCTTCAACTCTAGGGTTCGATTTTTTTTTATTTCATACATTTTTGAAGGCGGTTTTTATATTTTCTAAATAGTTTTTTTTTTTTTTGTAATCTACTTAATTTTCTATACAGATTAACACTCTGAAATGTCCGGGGTGGTAACAAAATCACCCAGTTCATGTTAAACGAATATCTAAAGAATGTATTATCAGCTGATCACACCATTACTGACCTGGTTATTATGTTTACCACTTACACTGATCTTGTTAAATTGATGATTTTGCTTCTTTTCGTAACACTTATTTCTGTAAGTAAATGTAACTATTTCTTCATAATATACACGGTGTTGCGACCCCAACCGTAAAACCCGGAAGGGGGTGATTCTGTACGTGAAATAGAACAACTTTTGTTCTACGACTTTTTAATTTGAAGAAAAAAAATATTTTTTTCTCATTTTGAGAATAGGTATTTAAAATTTGTATGGAAAAACATTTCTTTTTTTGTTTCAAAAAATATTTTTTCGCCACAGAAGTTCTTTAGTTTCACGTATAGAATAACCCCCTTATGTCAGTTAAATATATTACGGGGGCAACTGCAACACCGTGTACAAACATTGTTGACCTTGTCAACTGTTCAATTTTGTCAGTTTATGTTCTCACCGGAATTAGTTGTCTTGTTTGGCCACAGTGAAGTGGATGGAAAAGATGGAACACAGTTTCATAATCGCTTCGACTGAGTTTAATATTGAGTTGAGGGAATTGCTATATGACTCTGGCGGTAGGTCAACCCGGATCGTGGTAGTCTCTCGTGTGGCTAATTATTTTTAAAGTGTGTTTATTTTGTTTTAGTTTAGGTAATTTTAATTTGATAGGTAGTTTTAGTTTCTATTTTAATTTAATTACAGTTAAGACAATTTGTATTTTATTGTAGATTGACTCAATATAGATGTTTTATTTTGTTTAATATTACGTAATTCAATGAAGTTGTACCACGCATGTTATCTATCTTTTTTTTTATGTAATCCGGTATGGGTGGCTTAGTCGGACGGGACAAAGCGCATGCTCTGACCAGCCAATATCATCTCCGAGAAGGTAGGTGCCATACCGGAGACTTCCCTGGATTGCTGGATATACTGGACTAGAGGAGAACACAGCCGAGGCTGCTTTGCGGCCATCTTACATCCAGTACGGTGGTACCAACCCAGTCGGCTACAATTTGAGCCTAAGTACCGCCTAGTGCGGGGCAAGGGAAGGCACCTACAGTTTTATACCGGTTCCGAACGGTGAAGCAGCAGGTGTAGGTATGCACGTAATTTTTTTCGTCTGAAAAAACTCATTGGTACACGCCGACCGGATTCGAACCTCGGACCTCTCGCATGAGAAGCCGATGCCCAAACCACTCGGCCACCAGCTGCTTATCTACTCGCAATGTGTCTGAATGTGTTCGCTTAAGCCATTGAGTGCTTGGATCGTCACCTGCGTAAGGTAAACATATGTACAATGGATTGTTTGGTTATGCTCTTAGTCGCAGTCACTGTGCGGAACGGATCCCACAGAACTGATTGTATGGAAGGGAACTGGAATATATTCCGTGCCTGCCTGCACTGACTAAGGCCCACTTGCACCAACACGAGTTTAAAGTTAAGTAGCGAGTTATGGATTTAAACGCGGTTCCCACAGTCAACGGGTGCTAGCTTAAACTGGTTTAGCGAGTTAAACTGGTTTATATATTAAATTTGTGTTGGTGCAAGTGGGCCTAACAGTTTTATCTACAATCTGTTTAGATTCACATGGAATCTAAACAGATTCCATGTTTAGCAATCTATTTAACCGTAGAGCAACTCGTAAATTCACGTATTAAAATGTAACTAATTTAAACTTTCCAATTTAACTAAGGAATTAAAACACGAATGGTTATAAAATATTTCGCGTCTTCCATCCAATTCAGTGTAGCCGATACAACCAAGGGCAAGCAATGACATCAGACATGGAACCTAGTTTACCAAAGTGTCATTGTGTGATATCATGGTGGCCAACATACATGATTGATTGTGTTTTCTGTGTATGGTGGAGGTGAACTATAAATTAATGCAACTGTTAATAATTTTAAAAAAATCATATTAAAACAATTTTGAAGCTTTTATAAGTTACCTAAGTAATTTTCTTTCTTTAATCTGATTATATCTAGCTTAGGTATCTACTTTGATTCTATATTTATCTCTGTGCAGATGGACGCTTCCCATATTCTGGGGAGGGCTAAAGAAGGAGCTGGACTCTGAGGATTTGTTCGAGCCACTCGAGGAACACGCTTCAGGTAATTTCCTATAATAGTTTTTTTTTGTTTTATGAATAACTGGCACTTTTGTTCTATGGCCTGGCTCATCTTTTCCTCGTTTACTCATATCAACATGCTGAAGAAAGAACATGTCGCTTGTTTTCTAACAAACTAAGTATGCTGATTTGAAAATAATTCTAAAAATCAAGGTTTTTTTTTTCGGAAGTGTACCTATGAATTTCCGCCTAAAATACATGCAATTTTTAAATTGTACAACTATTTAGATGCAAGTGGTCATATGTCTTTGGGTTTGTTGCGGAGCCGACCGTTGGAGGCTAACCGTAGTTCGGATTCCACGTAAAACTGTAGGTCCCTTCTTACCTTACTAGGTGGTAGGGTTTATCCCTCCCGCGTTGGTACCACCGCACTGAATGAAACGTCGTCGGCCGAAACGGCTGTGTAAATAGTTCCTGTTTTCCGTCCAGTTCAGTGTAGCCGACATGAAATGAAGGGAAGCACTGACATGGCACCTAGTTCACCCGGTTTATGGGCTGACATCACAGATGTGTAGGTGATGTAGCCAACGGTGGAAGTTTCCATAAAAAAAAAAAAAAACCATGTAGACGTAGAGAGTGTCCGCAGTAAGGGGAATACTAGCGTCCAAATATATGGGGAATAGAAAAAAATATGTCTTTAAAAAAATATGGTCGTAAAATATGGTTATATTTTTAACCCATGCCAAATACAGGCGCTCAACCCCAAGAATATAACTCGGTTCATAGCAGAAATCGGACTTGGGGGAGAGCTATAAACTTTTAAGAGATCACAACAGATCTTCCTTCAGGGCTCAGGGGCCCTAACTCTCACACTTTAAATCATAATCATGGTCGTACGTAAAACAGAAGTTACTCAGGTTGATGTACACCTTTTCAGTATTCTATACCTTACTGCAGACGTT
Source organism: Nematopogon swammerdamellus (assembly GCA_946902875.1). NCBI lineage: Eukaryota > Metazoa > Arthropoda > Insecta > Lepidoptera > Adelidae > Nematopogon > Nematopogon swammerdamellus. The sequence goes on from OX336336.1 coordinate 22,236,404, forward strand.
TTTTTTTTTTTAATTTCGTCTTTGAAAATTTTTTTTCATCCCGCCAAGCTTATGCTCCTTCTTTCCATTTTAATTATTTGGTCTGGCTGGACATCGAAACCAGTCTAATGGTACTGTCACGTTTGTGCGACGCTTCTAGCATTCGTGCCTTGATGTGCAATTCTTTCGCACTTCACACACTTGAATATTGATCAAAACCGAAAATGTTACCAAGTACTTACGACACCTATGCATTTACACTTGTCTTTAGTGCAGAAAGCAGACTTATTTCTGTGTGAAATTTCTTTCAGTCAACCTTGCATTCTGTAGAAAGTCTCCTGAAATTGTTTTCTTTCGTCCAAGTGAGAAATAATTCACTTTTTTTTATTGGAAGATGCCAACCAAAATACAAACTGGATGAAGCGATTTTGTCTGAGAGTAGCTTGTTTTTAGGGTTCCGTACCTCAAAAGAGGAAAAAAACGGAACCCTTATAGGATCACTCTTGTGTCTGTCTGTCTGTTCGTTTGTCACAGCGAAAAAGTTTAAATTTGGTACATATAAGTTTGATGACTCAATCACAGATGTGATGTGTAGCGTAAATGAACTAATTACGATGTTGGGTACAATTTTGAGGGCAAATAAGAAAGTTAAAAACGATTTTTCTAGTGCATCATGTATTCATGTGACATATAAAATAATATCTCTGAAAAGGGAATAATATCTTTTTTCGACCAGTAGATGGAATACAAATATAAGGGATATTAAAGAAAATATACGAAAATCGAGCATATAGAAGGAAGGTGTGGAACTAAGCTTGCGATGGCTTCACCGAACATATCCGGGCCCATCGGCAGTAGAGGAGGGTGTTAATCGAGGTCGGGACTAGCGAGTGGCCACTCTAAATTTCCCGCGCATGCTTCACGTTTCGGCTCGCATCAAGCCCTCGTCAGCTAGTCTGCGTTGACTAGGACGCGGGGAAACCACCAGTCCCGCTCTCGACCTCCCTCTCTCTACCTATCCATATTCTGTAGGATGCTTCCAGTAACGTTTTCGAAGCTCTCTCCATATATGAGCTTAGCGTCGATCTTGGCAGCCCTAGATTCTTGAAGAGACTGTAGAGCGACTTCGCTGGTAGTCCTCTTGCTCCGACTTCCACAGCGAAGAGATCAGTCTTGAATCCGTTTCTCACAATCCGGTCTACTAAGTTGCAGTACTTATGAAGTTTGATGTTGTGGTCCTTCGGTATGTTACTTTCCCATGGAACTGTAAGTTCAACAAGTATGCTTTGTCGCTTTTGAGAATATGAGTATATCCGGTCTTAATGCTGTGGTACAGGTTTCCGAAGGCATTTGGTAATGCTTCTCATGTGTGTCCATCAACAATTCCCAATCCTTTGCTGCTCCCAAAATTGAAGAAAGTTTAGTCCTATCTTAGGGCAGCTTATTGGCTCCAGGTTTCACAAAGTTTACCTTCTGGAAGCCGTTACTGGTTTGCCCTTTCCTGGTCCGTGCAATTGACAGGTTGATGGCCTCTCTGATGATTTGGAGGACTTTATCATGACGGTAGGAATACTGGCCTCGCTCAAGTAGTGTTTTGCATCCACATAACAAATGTTTGGCCGTGCCTACGAACTCCTTACATGACGGGCATAGTCTATTTGTAGATTTCCCCCATCTAACTAGGTTACTCGGGTCGGGGAGAGTAAGCTGGAATGCATTTAAGTAGAACTTAAGCAGCTCAGGGGACCAGTTGTATATTATGGACTTATCTATGATCCATCACCGAAAAACCAGAGTCTGAAATTTGGAAAAAAATGGGGAATATAGGGCCTCTCTTAAATTTTATAGGAAAGCGTAAACGAAAATCCTGAGTATTAAAGTTGTCACGGAAATCGGAATGGTACGGAACCCTCTCCACGCGAGTTAGACTCGCACTTGACCGCTTTTTTTTTAGTTGTCCATGGAGAGACTTGCGCTTGCGGTTTATTGCAATAAAAATAAATTAATAATAAATAAATCTTGAAAAATGCCTATTATTAAATGAAGTACCTATTACCTTTTATCTTGTGCTGATTTGTTTGAGAGATTAGACTACATAACAGCTACATTACTCGAATATACTTACTAAGTCATACAATCCATAAAGGATGAGTTTTCTGATGAAAACAGTTTGCACTCTTGACCATTTATGTTGACCGCGATGAGTCATAGCGATTGCACAAGCTTGTGTACTTTATCTCGTGTCGTGTTAGATAGAACACTCGGCAAACTTGCAGATTTAGAGTTCAGTGTACCCAACTTACCAATGCTTAAAGGAGATTAAATCTGACGGAAGAAGTGCAAGGTCTAAAGTAAAGAGACAAAGAGCAAAATGTTTAACCTTGCACTTTGGAATGTTCGGATAGGCTGTTGCAATTTTGCTGCAAAATTTAGTTCTTTTTGTAAGAAAAAATTCCAGACATTCAAAATAGGAAGAAGTATTTTTATAATATAATTCTATAAAATGTTCGTTCAGGTTTATAGGTTATTCCAATTTTTTGAAACATTCTATATTGTATACATTCATATAAAAATATTCGCGGATAAATAATCTATCTATCTATCTATACATATAATAAAATCGTAGACTTACCGTGTCTGTACATTAACTATTTTCGCAAAATAATAACAGGGAGACGGAAGGAATAAGTAATAAAACGTAAAAATATTATTTTTGAAATTTTTGTCTGCCGGTTTGTTTGTTCATTTGTGCGCGCATCACGTAAAAGCCACTCATTGGATTAAAAATCTAATTACTAGAAAATATGAAGCTTTATTCTGAGTAACATTTAGAGTTTATTTCATCAAAATCAACCCACAGAATCAAAAGATATTAAATTTTTAAGTTTAGTTAGAAAATATCTTATAGCACCACGCCACCGCGCCGCAGCGCCGCGTTGCTCGCAGCGCCGCATCGCGGCGGGGAGGCGGCCGGCGGCGTCCCGCGGATCTTCTGTTTAGTGTCATGGAAAAGAAAGACGGCTGCTGTAGACTAGTGAGGGTGAAAAATTTCGTGTGTGCGGTTTTTATCTGTTTTTATAATTTACATTACTTAATAAAAAAAACACATATTTTTTATGATATTTCGACCAATTTGTCGTCTTCAGATAAAATTGTTTGTATATTTAATAAGTTAACTAATGAATGATAGATGGCGCTGTTATCTGGTAATTAGATTTATGAGTTCTTTTATCCTTTCATTTCATTTTTAGGGTTCCGTATCCGGTACGGGACCCTATTACTAAGCCTACGCCGTCTGTCTATCTGTCTGTCCGTACGTCCGTCCGTCTGTCTGTCCGAGGGCTGTATCTCTTGAACCATAAATAGGTAGCCCGTTGTCACAGAATATGTGTTAGTTATTATGGCCGATATAACAACAAATAATAAAAATAAGAAAACCGGCCAAGTGCGAGTCGAACTCGCGCACCGAGGGTTCCGTATCGCCATGTCATTGTCAGCGCCACTCACGCCATCTATGGCGTGTTTACGAAATGCTTCATATTAGTTCAAATTCATGATTAGTTAAAATGTTTCATAGTCTTTTCGGTAGATAGCGTATGCGTGCCACGCTTTTTTAGTTTCTTCTATGGGAACCCCGTGAATTTTTTACTTTTTATTATTTTTTTTATAAAGATATTCTATTATATATGTAATAAATAGTAAAATAGTATTTAAGTATGTAAGTATTGCACTGGCAGTTTGCCAGCGCAAGATTTTATACTTTTGGCCATAGAGACAATCTATGCTTTTCAAAATTAAAATATTTTAGTTTGTTTCGAATGTGATCCTTTTTTCTTCTTGTGATTGTTTTGCTTTGTAATGTGGAGTTCGGCCCTAGAGTTCTAAATCTCAACCGGGGTTCGATTCCCCGCCGGAGAGCCATCTTTTGCACTGATGATTACTTTCACCAGTGAATGCTTAATATTCTTGTTCTCTATCTTGAAAGAAACTCGGAAAGACGATGCAGTGAAATCATTTATTCCACGTTATAAATTATTGAGTTTACATGTTGAGATTTAGAACTGTAGGGCCGAACTCCACATTACAAAGCAAAACAATCACAAGAAGAAAAAACCCCCGACCCTTAAAAAGTCAAAAATAATTTTCGTTTACTCACTTAAAGGAGTCGGTAGACCGCTAAGTAAATTCCCGCGCAGCTCGGAGTTATTATATTTTATTTACTTAGCGGTCCCCCGACTCCTTTAAGTGAGTAAACGAAAATTATTTTTGACTTTTTAAGGGTCGGGGGTTTTTTAAATTTGTAATTTAACTTTTATTTAAAGCTTTTTTAAAAAAACCGCATGAAAATCGGTCCACTTTTTAACATAATTAATTTTTTTATTACTTAATTACTTGATTACTTGATTACAAACATAGCTAAGAACCATCCCGATTAAACAAGCTTCCTAATAAAAAAAACCGCATCCAAATCGGTCCGTCCGTTTGGGAGCTACGATGCCACAGACAGACACACACACACACACACACACACACACACACACACACGTCAAACTTATAACACCCCTCCGTTTTTTTCGTCGGGGGTTAAAAAGGATCACATTCGAAACAAACTAAAATATTTTAATTTTGAAAAGCATAGATTGTCTCTATGGCCAAAAGTATAAAATCTTGCGCTGGCAAACTGCCAGTGCAGTATTATTAAGAGAAGGCTGTGACCTGAGGCTGTGCTGATTGGTCACTGTCATTGGTTGGGTAGCAGGCTTAGATAAGTTTGAGTTGCTTTTCGCACGGTCAGCTATATGTACGTGGCTCTTTCCCGTATTAGTTATTCAAATAATTTATATGCTGTGTGCATATCTGTGTGTTCCTGGAAATTCTACTTCTAATATAGTTTACAGAGAAGCGTTATTGTAGATTATAAATTACCGTTGGTTGCGGCTTCACTTATGTAGGTCGAATCAAATCTATAACCTGCCCAATTAAAAAACACCAAAACAATTGAATCATACTAACGAACGGACAGACAGAGTCACGTTGCGTTTTATAACAGGCTGAGAAAGATCAAGCCCACGCGGACGTAGTCGCGGGCACAGCTAGTTTGCAATAAAGTATATTTTAATTTTATTTTATTCAATTAATATTAATGCAATACATTTTATGGTACCTCAATTTATTGTCTAAGTTTCATTCTTAAATAATAATAACAATTTGTTACAATTCACATACCTACTAGCTTTGAGAAAACGTTAGCTGACATTTAATCTTCTCTTTAATTCAATCAATCATTCACTTTAATTTAAAAATATTTTTTTTTTATAAATAACAAAGTTAATTATGCTATTTTTTCTTATTGTATTTAGGATATTTCTATGATAAATAGATTGATCATTGACTGTGCAAATTAAAATTATCAGTTAAGAAATGAATCTATACATATAATCAATCAATACTAATAATAAATCTGTAAGGGATGGTCATGGAGTAAGTTACTTTGTTTTAGGAAATATTGAGTTTGTAGCCTCTATGTATGATACTAAAGCTAAATTGACGATTTTTAGAAATCTTTTCTGTATGTATGTATGTATGTATGTATGTTCCGCCATAACTCTTAAACCGATTATCTGAATTCGATGAAACTTTGTACAAGCTCATTTAACTATACGGGACACAGGATAGGCTACATAAAATTCAGTTCCGGTTACGCTAAGATGTGGCTCTCATACAAATCGAATTGTTCCGCGCGCAAAATAAAGGTATATAGGCAGCGGCGGGCGGCTGGCGGGAGGTGCGGGGCGCGGCGCTGCGGGAGGGCGAGTGGTTCTAATAGCGCACCAGGCTGCCGCGCTGCCACCTGTACGGACGTGTGTCTGCGGAGCGCGGTGTGTGTATGCATTGTCTCGAGCAGTTTCTTATTTAATTCCATTTCATAATATTATGTAGATTTACTCCGTTAGGTATCTATTTGATTAATTTTTTAGGTGCAAACCTATGTAAAAGTGTTGTTGCGAGTCGATGTTAGATCGTATGTTTATTATATCGTACGTAGTGTATATTAGCGAACAGATTCTTATTTTTACCCGACTACGGCGAAGCGAAAAGGAAGGTTATGTGTTTGACCGGTGTGTGTGTATGTATGTATGTATGTATGTATGTATGTATGTATGTATGTATGTATGTATGTATGTATGTATGTATGTATGTATGTATGTATGTATGTATGTATGTTCATCTGTTCCCTAATACATAACTTCGAAACTACCTACTTATCATATTTTGACAAATCGAAGGTATCATTGGATGCGTCTTGGCCGTCTGCTGGTTGACTATGGTTGGCTGGTTGGCTATGTGACGTCCCATAAAATTGGATATGGCGCCCTCTAGAGGACATAAAGTGATGACCTAAAAAAAATGTTTTTAGTGTGGGGTATCATATTAAAGGGCTTAATTAGCACATAATTTCAAAAATGTATATATTGTTAGCTGTTGCTTTCGGATTTGCTTGCATGCATCTGATAATTGGGAATAATTTCTAAAATCAGGCCTCACTCCAAACCTACACAAAATACATCCTACTAATATTATAAACGCGAAAGTTCGTGAATGAGCTGCGTTCGGAAAGACTATAAACCTTCTCGAAGAAAGTAAGTAACAAAGGGCGAGGCCGAAGGCCGAGCTGCGTTCAGGAAGACCATAAACCTTCTCGAAGACAGTAAGTAACTATGGGCGAGGTCGAAGGCCGAGATGCGTTCAGGAAGAGGATAAACCTTTTCGAAGAAATTAAGTAACAAAGAAGTTACTTTCTTCGAGAAGATTTACGGTCTTCCTGAACGCAGCTCGGCCTTCGGCCTCGCCCTTTGTTACTTACTTTCTTAAAGATGGTTTATCCTCTTCCTGAACGTAGCTCGGCCTTCGGCCTCACCCATAGTTACTGTCTTCGAGAAGGTTCACCGTCTTCCTGAACGCAGCTCGGCCTTCGGCCTCGCCCTCTGTTACTTACTTTCTTCGAGAAGGTTTACGGTCTTCCTGAACGCAGCTCGGCCTTCGGCCTCGCCCTTTGTTACTTACTTTCTTAAAGATGGTTTATCCTCTTCCTGAACGTAGCTCGGCCTTCGGCCTCGCCCATAGTTACTTACTGTCTTCGAGAAGGTTCACCGTCTTCCTGAACGCAGCTCGGCCTTCGGCCTCGCCCTCTGTTACTTACTGTCTTCGAGAAGGTTTATCGTCTTCCTGAACGCAGCTCGGCCTTCGGCCTCGCCCATAGTTACTTACTGTCTTCGAGAAGGTTTATCGTCTTGCTGAACGCAGCTCGGCCTTCGGCCTCGCCCTTTGTTACTTACTTTCTTCGAGAAGTTTTATGGTCTTCCTGAACACAACTCGGCCTTCGGCCTCGCCCTCTGTTACTAATTTCTTCGAAAAGGTTATCCTCATCCTGAACGGAGCTCGGACTTCGGCCACGCCCATAGTTACTTATTGTCTTCGAGAAGGTTTGTCGTTTTCCTGAACGCAGCTCGGCCTTCGGCCTCGCCCTCTGTTACTTACTTTCTTCGAAAAGGTTATCCTATTCCTGAACGCAGCTCGGCCTTCGGCCTCGCCCATAGTTACTTACTGTCTTCGAGAAGGTTTATCGTCTTCCTGAACGCAGCTCGGCTTTTGGCCTCGCCCTCTGTTACTTACTTTCTTCAAAAAGGCTATCCTCTTCCTGAACGCAGCTCGGCCTTCGGCCTCGCCCTCTGTTACTTACTTTCTTCGAAAAGGTTATCCTCTTCCTGAACGTAGATCGGCCTTCGGCCTCGCCCTTTGTTACTTACTTTCTTAAAGATGGTTTATCCTCTTCCTGAACGAAACTCGGCCTTCGGCCTCGCCCATAGTTACTTACTGTCTTCGAGAAGGTTTATCGTCTTCCTGAACGCAACTCCGCCTTCGGCCTCGCCTTTAGTTACTCACTTTCTTTTACCTGACTGTTTATCGTTTACCTGAACCCAGCTCGCCCTTAGTTACTTATTTTCTTTCTTTGAAATACGAATTTCACGCGAGCGAAGCCGCGGGCAAAAGCTAGTAATTAATAAATCATTATTGCTTTGTTATCATGTCATTGATTCCTTTGTTCATCACAGTGACAGATGTTGTGTACAAATATTATGAACCGATTGAACTTACACTAGCCGCCTCAAACCAGTTACGTAGCACGAGCCGCCACCACCACGAGAGATAATGCCGACACTGACGGACCCTAATCTGCAGAGTGTCAACAACAGATTGCTGGTGACTTGCCCAATATGACAGCTATTAGCGTTATCTTTATTGAGGCATTCTTGAAGTAGCTAGCAAAAAAGATAATCTTTTAAATTAAGTCAATGCTGTAAATATAGGTAAATACTGATATGAATAAAGAATAAAATAATAAAAAGTTAAATTACAAATTTAAAAAACCCCCGACTCTTAAAAAGTCAAAAATAATTTCCGTTTACTTACTTAAAGGAGTCGGTGGACCGCTAAGTAAATTCCCGCGCAACTCTTGAGTCTTTATATTTAATTTACTTAGCGGTCCCCCGACTCCTTTAAGTAAGTAAACGGAAATTATTTTTGACTTTTTAAGAGTCGGGGGTTTTTTAAATTTGTAATTTAACTTTTATTTCAAGCTTTTTAAAAAAAACCGTATGCAAATTGGTCCACTTTTTAAGAGAATTTTTTTTTTTATTACTTAATTACTTTATTACTTGATTACAAACATAGCTAAGAACCATCCCGATTAAACAAGCTTCCTAATAAAAAAAACCGCATCCAAATCGGTCCACCCGTTTGGGAGCTACGATGCCACAGACAGACACACACACACACACACACACACACACACACACACGTCAAACTTATAACACCCCTCCGTTTTTTCGTCGGGGGTTAAAAATTGTGAGTAGTCAAAAAAACGGTCAAGTGTGAACCGTGTTCGTTTACGTGCCGAGGGTACCGTCCGTCGTCGCCGCTGCTTTGCTGACATTTAAGTAATTATATTTTCTTTGCGCCGCGGCGCCGTCAGATTTTGAATGGGTGGCCGTCCGACCGTTGAGACCGTGATTCGGGTTTAGTTTAGAGGCTGCATACCTACAAGGTAAAATTTCGCTCTTTCTGAGAGATTTACCATCAATATTACACATCTGATATATTATTCCGTTTTGATATATTATCTAAAACTTTATCTAAATAAAAAATGCCTCTGAATTTACTTATAAAAACATATTTGACTTTTTTTTCGACCAGTAGATTCGGAGAAAACAAACTGTGACGAACGGAAAGACAGACGCAAGAGTGATCCTATAAGGGTTTACTTTTTTCGGCTTTTGAGGTACGGAACCCTAAAAAAGAGTGAATTGTGCGCAGGTCCGCTGGGCGACAAGTTCTCGCGGCTATGGGAGGACGAGGTGCGCCGCGCGGGAGCGAAGCCGGGCCGCACGCCGAGCCTGCTGCGCGTCATCCTGCGCGCGTACGCGGCCAAGTGCATGCTCTATGGCTTTGTACTGCTTCTGCTCGAGTGCGGGCTTAGGTGAGCATGCCAATTTCAACTTTAAGTGTATGCTTGTTAGGTTGTTGTTTCAGCACACAGTTTATTGGGGTAAAGGGTATACATATTACATGTTCTGTGAGCCAGACAGAACAACGATCGGGCCACACCGCCCGCGCCCGCGCCAACACTACTGGCAGGCCTCACGCACTCTATATAATTGCGCGCGCTAACTACCTACCGCCCAGCTGGTCAAGCCGCGCCGCCGCGGAAATTCGTCAGCCGCGCGAAGCATACCTACACGCTCACCCACGCTACTGCGCGCAGCTGCAAAGCAATAATCACTTTACACTCGATCGTTTAGGTACATTTTCGCATGATTGGCGACGTGGAACAGTAGGCTATTAAAGCCGAAGGTATGGAACTTTTTCTATGGAGTGATTTATCTGTTACGAAGTAACTATTAAGTAATCTGTGCTACTGGTCTGGTTCAAAGCTCCTTGGTGAGCCATTTAGTTCGACCAGAGCTTGTTTTTTGTCGTTATGGAACGAGCCTAGAATTAACATGCGAATGGGGAACCTTATGTTTTTTTTATGCTATTGCAATTTGTATTGTTTCAGCGCAAATCGATCCGATAAGCAGAACCTAAATATGAACCTAAATATTGGTTATTGATAATACCCACGCCCCACCGAATGTTCACAGGTATCGTTATTATAGCATAGCCATTTAAACGGTGAACGTACCTATACTTGGGTAATCTGTGCCTATATACCACTTCGAATTTCTCATTAAGAATTCCCTTGACCTTCTACGTCGTTAAGAGCACGCAACGTGTCGATCGCGAGTCGTTTTCGCGAGTTCCGCGGGCGGGGGCCCGAACCGTACGTAGCCCAAACGAAATTTTAGTGCCCAATTCGACCGCTAGTGGCGCTTGCATCTTTTCCCATACAATCGTTTTAATGGAACTGGCGAAAATAACACGTGATCGACATTCTGTACGTACGTACACCTCGGCATCGTCGGACGAAATAGCCGGCTCCTATATAAACGTAATCGAACGTAGGTATATGATAAAATGTTACAATCGTCTTTTTATCTAGAATACATTTTAATGTTAATTTAATAGGTGCAATGATCTTATATGTTACGTTACCTTATCCTATATTTACGAATAAAATTCCAAAAGATGTTCTTAAATCTTGAGCATGATAGTATTCTGTGTCTTGACCTTGAGTAAAAAAGTCAATACAAAATGTAAATGTTTACCCCGTGTGGTGCGAGAGTTATGTATGAAGCAATCGTTCGATGAAGTTAGTATGATAGCCGGGGCGCGCAGCATGCCCTTAAGACGCGTCAAGCGTGTTTGCCTCTACATAATGTAACTAGCAAACTTTTCCACCTGACTTCACCTATGTATATATTCGATGCCTATGTGCTCTAAGGGTTGGCACGATTTCCTCGGAAATTATATTATTATTGAACGCCAATTCACACAAATTAGGTACAATAGACGAGCTTAATGCCATAAGGCATTGTATTCTAGCTAACTTTGGGGACAGAACCGATGAACATTCATGAAAAACATTGAGTGTGGAGAAGTGTTGGGGTGGATCATGCATGCGTGCCACTTGGAGATCTGTTGTATCTGCCTACCCCGTCGGGAGACTGACGTGATCTTACGTATTATGTTAGGTACATTAGTTAGACAACACAGAGGTTTTAAAAAATCGATCTATAAACATTGAAAGCCTTCCCTTTCCTCCTCTTGAATAAACAATATAATGACAGGCATTGATGAATAGATGTCAATGATGACAGGGCCATCAAGCGAGCGAGTCACACACAAATCGATAAAAGCAAAGAAATCGAAAGGATAGAACCGGTGTTGTCACACAATTTACTTTGTCCCAAAATTATAATACTCAAATGCACACAATTTGCATCAGACTGCACTCAACGCGCACAACCCATTGACTTATATATCACTGGCACAACCTTACTGACTAATAAGCGCCGCCGTCTCGTCGATTCTATGTTCGCTTGTAAGTCAAGAACTGCTCAATTAATTCACATGGAATAAAAACCACATTGAACACTAATGTTTTTTTTAACATCTAATGCGTGAGACGCCCCCCGACTAGAGGACACACGACAGCAGCCGGGAGTGGATGATTGAGAAGAGCGGATGACGCATGCGGTCGCGTGCCTTGAGAGAGGCCTATGTCCATCATCACCATCTCATACGTTACTCCCGAAAATGCCCATGTCAAATCGGCTTAATGGGGGGGTATTAGGCAAAAGCACTTCGTATTTCCCTAACCATACCCGTATTTCAAATGATTTAACTATAATTTATATGCCTATAGTTAGCTAAAGATTCAAGGTATAATGTGAATACATTATTTTTAATTTAATCTTATAAATTACCTTAAAAATATGTGGTCAAAAAGTGGTAAAATCGTAACTGATGCTTGTGAGGCATTCATAGCATTGAATTTATCTGTGAAGTATGACAATGCCTTTGTTTACGGACAGCTCTTTGCCGATTATGTGGCATCGTTACGCTTGCGAGTAGGTGTCTAACGATGCCCATGGACTTTCTGTGATGCACGGGGATCGCGAATGGCATGCCTAGGTCTGTGATATAGAGACGTTAGTGCACAAGGTGTAACAGAGATAGACATATATATGTAATTTCCACTTTGTGCAGACCATAATTTAATAATAACTATGCCAATTCGAGATTGCGAGACGAGTTGATGATCCGTCTTATCGTTTTGAATTCTTTGACTATAACATTACCAAGTTTATGTGGTTTTCGTTTTCACGATTATTTTATTACTATAATTGAATTCAGTTTATGATTTCAATAGACCTTGGAGAAAAGAGCAAGAGACTTATTCATTCCTGCTCTTTGTGATTAAATTAAAATGAAAATTGTAATGCAATGCATTTAATTAATATTGAAATTGTTTATTTATTTTATGCAACTGCTTAGAAGTTGCTCAGTTCCTTATATATAACTGACGCATGACGGTCGCCCTCCAATGTTAAAGGTCGGAAGTTCAAATCCCGAGTCTGTAGCTGAGCAATGAGAGTGTTAGAATTTTCGAAAATTTCGAACAGCGGGTGAACTAGGTGCCATGCGCACCTCTGAACTACCGAGGCTGACAAATGGGGACAAATCAATTAGGGCTAAATGCCAACTGGAGCCTCTGGACTCAATCCAAAGTCGAGCTGTGCGACTGGTGGGTGGGTGACGTCGAAGTGTTCCGCGGTCTAAGTTTTTTTTTTTAATGGAAACTGACACGGTTGGCTACATCACCTACAACATCCGTGATGTCAGCCCATAACACCGGATGAACTTGGTGCCACGTCAGTGCTTCCCTTCGGTTGTGCCGGCTACACTGAACTGGACGGAAAACACAAACTATTTACATAGCCGTTTCGACCGACCTTTCATTCAGTGCGGTGGTACCAACCCGGGCGGGTTAAACCCTACCACCTAGTAATATAAGAAGGGAGTCATATTCCTTAGTCGCGTTTTACGACATACACGGGGAGAGATGCAGTGGGGCTATTCTTTTAAAGTACCGGCCCCACACGGTACAACATCTAGAACCACTGCAGCTCCGTAGTAGGGATGTTGGCTCCCTAATTTATGTCATCAGCATCACTTATTCCATTGGCAGTGCTCATAGGAGCTGTTTGACGAGATCCCGCTGTCCCCTTTCCACATCCACACCACGCGCATTTTCTGAAGATCTCTTCTCTACAGAACCAGTATAGTCTGGAACGCTGTCCCTGCCAATATATTTCCTCCCTAATTGTACTCTCGGGTTCTTCAAGAGCGAGTTCAAGAGAGACGTAAATAGTCACCTGGCAGGCCGGGTCGTGTGATTCGTCTAAAAACTATATTCTATATTGGAGAAAGGAGTAGCCAATATGCATACATTTATTAAGTAAGTACTCAAGTTTTGGAACCTTTCCACACTAAAAGCTGTTTGCGGACTAACCAAAACTTGATGCAAGATGATAAAATAAATGTTTGACAAGGTTCTTGGTGTGTATTTTCCACTTGGAAGCTGAATGTATTTAATTCTCTAGCCTCAGCGCTTGGCCGGTATAAGCGCTACAATTTAGAAGATTGCGGATGTTACGACCTTGCCAGGTTTTTTTATTTGCATTATGATCACCGTACCTACACTCTCAGATTTCATCTGGCTATCGTAATCACCTTTTGGCATAGGTAGGTACACAGTACCTACACGTATAATAAGAAAATTAATTATCAATGTGCAAACTGCAAAGTGTGGAGCCGGTATTTAAAAAGAATAGCCCACTGCATCTCTCCCCGTGCGTGTTGTAAAAGGCGACTAAGTTATAATGACTAGATGCCGTGCTAAAGGGCGACAGGATAGCCACCAAAGCCAAGGTGAGGCGCGAATCACGATCCTACCACAGAGTCACGCAGCAGCTTAGCAGGTGGGGTCTTCGTGCCTTACTTGCTGCTTGATCTTGTCCGAATACTTTGCGAAACATGGTGGTCGGGGCGTTGTCACGCGTTGTGCTGTAATTTACCAGTGTCCTTGCAGGACAACACCGATTCCTCTGCTTATCCCGATTGTCGCGATACAGCGTGTGGTATTATGTATGTAACAGAAGGTGGATTTATAGTGTGGAACAGAATGTTGGTTTATTGGAAAATTCAATTAATATTTTTTTATGGAACCGGACGTGGTCGGCTACACACCCAGTTTATCAAGGTGTGCTTGGTAAACTAGGTGCCATGACCATGGCAGTGCTTTCCTCTTGTTCGGGTCGGCTTTCATTAGCATTTTTGCGTCCACTGCTGGGCATACGCCTCTACAATATTTCTCAATATTCCATTCCTCGCGGCCATTGATATTATATCCCGGTTTTGAAATCCCAATCCCAGACCTCCCATAGATCGGAGGCGCCTCACTCAACCGCTCGGGTTTGCACGTTGCGGCAAAAAAGTCGATGTGCCGAATTGAAAAAAATTGCAAAAAACTTTGCTATATCGCTAGGCCGACCTTGAGACTTCACTTTGAGAAGAGCGAGACGTGCGACAGTGTAATACGTTAAGTAACGTATTGCCACGTGTTGTGACGTCATCGTAGATACTGAACTGAACTATTCCACCGCAGCTCAAAATAGACTGAGCCATGCATGAGATATGTATGAATGCTTTTTAACAATTTTGAGATACCTTTGAGATATACTTTGTACCGTGTGGGGCCGGTACTTTAAAAGAATAGCCCCACTGCATCTCTCCCCGTGTATGTCGTAAAAGGCGACTAAGGGATATGACCCCCTTCTTATATCACTAGGTGGTAGGGTTTAACCCGCCCGGGTTGGTACCACCGCACTGAATGAAAGGTCGGTCGAAACGGCTATGTAAATAGTTTGTGTTTTCCGTCCAGTTCAGTGTAGCCGGCACGACAGGGAAGCACTGACGTGGCACCAAGTTCACCCGGTGTTATAGGCTGACATCACGGATGTTGTAGGTGATGTAGCCAACCGTGTCAGTTTCAATAAAAAAAATAAAAAAACCTACATAGTTTGGAATGGTAACAAAGTACTTATTAAGTATATTTGATTTTTTATTTACTTTAAATTCAATATAGATTTGATAATATCGCTTTCAGTTTATTTAATTCCATAAAGAGAACACATAAAATATGTTTACTTATACAAAATGTTTATATTATGTTCCCTACATGATTTCAAGTAGGTACTTACCTACTACATACAATATCGAATTGTTTTCATTAAGTATCGTGAAACTTTCCAAAATGTGGCTATTAATTTTAACTTCATTTTTATTTCACAAGTTTTCAAATTTGTGCTCTATATGTTTACTTGCATTATTATACTTTATCATGTTTTCATTCTGTTTGTTTTTATGTTAATCCTGAGAGGATTCGCGTTTATGCTTATGTACAGACGACAGCACTCATTTCTCACATTTCAGGAACCCTGTCAAAATAAAATATTTAGGTTATCCTCTTCCTGAACGCAGCTCTGCCTTCGGCCTCGCCCATAGTTACTTACTTTCTTCGAAAACGTTACCCTCTTCCTGAACGCAGCTCGGCCTTCGGCCTCGCCCTTTGTTACTCACTTTCTTAAAGATGGTTTATCCTCTTCCTGAGCGCAGCTTGGCCTTCGGCCTCGCCCATTGTTACTGTCTTCGAGAAGGTTTATCGTCTTCCTGAACGCAACTCCGCCTTCGGCCTCAAAAAGTTACTCACTTTCTTCGAGACGGTTTATCGTTTACCTGAACCCAGCTCGCCCTTAGTTACTTACTTTCTTTCTTTGAAATACGAATTTCACGCGAGCGAAGCCGCGGGCAAAAGCTAGTTGTTAATAAAAAGTCAAAAATAAATAAACTAAATAAGTTCCCGCGCAGCTCTGAGTTATTATATTTTATTTACTTAACGGTCCCCCGACTCCTTTAAGTAAGAAATTCTTTTTGACTTTTTAAGGGTCGGGGTTTTTTTTTATTTTAATTTAACTTTTATTTCAAGCTTTTAACTATCCCGCTTTTAACTATTCAAGCTAAGAACTATCCCGTTTAAACCAGCTTTCTACTCGCCCCGCCGCCGGTGGTGGAAACTCCATTTTTTTTAAGGTTAATTTTGTATATGTTTTTAATGTTAGGTTTTTAATATGTACAAAATTAGGTTTAAGATAATGTGTTAATAAAGAAATAAAAACCGCATCCAATTCGGTCCATCCGTTTGGGAGTTACGATGCCACAGACAGACACACACATACACACAAGCACACACACATTAAACTCTTTTTGCGTCGCTATTTAAAAAACTGCCAAGTACCTATCACTGAAAAGCAGTGTAGAGATAGCTAAAGCGTTTGTTGCCGGCAGACTCGCAGTGGTAGTCGCTTCGGTTGGCTTGGCAGTTGGCTGGCGCGCACATTTAATTAGAAACCAATTGACAATGTCGGTGACTCGGCCCCGTAGCCCGCAGCCAAGTTCACGCGACGTTCACGTGACGCAACATGGCCTTCAATCCCGCGGGAGTCGCGAGATGAGGAAGAGAAGAGCTGCCTAGTGGCACCACCACATAATACATACGTTAGTACTGCATACTGTCGCCAAACAGTTTGTATTACGTCGCTATAGGAGCGCAGCGACGTAATACAAACTCTTTGACTGTCGTTAACCAAATTTTTTTCCTTCCCTTCCCTTTCCTTGCAAGTTTCCAAGGCAGTGTCGTTCCTGTCTCGGAGCACCTAGACCTACTGGGGTGCAACATTTCCAAGGACGTGGGCTTTAGGCAATTTATTGAGTCCAAGGCCATAACCGCATAAAAAAACTGGAGATCCTATACCGAAATAGGAGGTTCTTCTCACCACCGGCACAACTACTCATGTTGTACAAATGACAGATTAGGTCGGTGATGGAATACTGTAGCCACATTTGGGAAGGTAGCCCCCAGTATCTGTTGGCATCCTTGGATTCAATACAGCGCCGAGCCGTCCGTCTGGTGGGAGATCCGAAACTGACTGATGATCTGGAGTCTCTCAGTCATAGGCGATTTGTAGGGTCACTTAGTCTGTTCTACAGGTACCTCCGATTTTGAGAACCCATCGGTTCTCAAAATCGTTTCTTTGTCGCACCGCTAGGGTGTGGAACTGTCTCCCGGCGAATGTGTTTCCCGAATCCTTTAACCTGGGTGTCTTCAAACGTCGTATCAACGGGCTAGACAGCCTAGCAACCTCGCTAGCAACAACAGTCCGCAAATCTGCTGGCATGGCGCCTCACTGAGCGTGGTTTCGCGAGGAGAGGGGTTTTTTTTGGCTCTGTCGACTGTACCATTGGTCTCTCGACACAGCCACCCATGTTGGTTTACAGCAGAAGGAAAAAAGTTTTACACAATATTGTATAATGAACTCAGTCTTTATCCGCAATGCCACATTAGCAAATATTGGTCAGGGGACTTTATGATATTTACTAACTAATAATTATTATAGACGAACGGAAAGTAGTCGGTCATTGTGACGTGACGACTAATTACGAATAAATGCCGAGATAAATGCATAGATGAGCAATTTGCGACCAGTAGTAGTAGTATTGGTAAAGAAGAGATGTCAAGTCAGCGCAGAGTGACGAAACATTTTTAAATTTTCCCACTGAAACTTAGGGAACGTTCGGCCACGTGACTTTGGGGGGGTTATCGAAATACCACGCTGGGTTACAGAGGGGAGGGGTGGGAGTATTCACCCCGTCACGTGGTAGCTAGTCAAGTTACCACACATGGTCACAGGGGGGAAGGGGGTTGAAAAGTGGCCTAAAATCGGTCACGTGGTATGGGAGCGTCCCCATCTGATTGGAAGTTGGAACTATTATAGTCAACTACAGCATAGATCGAAGGTTTAGGATTTCTGTGGTTGAATGTATAGGGTTGTCCAAGGAAAATGGGTATTCGTTATTTATATGAATCGCCCGTCGTCGTATAGAAAACTATTTTGAAGGCGCTCGCTCACCCATAGACTTTATTTTATTTCTATGACTTCAACTGGAAAAAAATTATTTAATTACGAAAACTGACTCTTCCCATTTTGAGAACCTTCGTTGGACAGCTGTAAGTCTAAATAGGTACATCCATGCCTTTAGGCATTTAGTCCGCCTTTTTATTTACTTTTGTTTAAAAGGTGAAATAAATTACATCTTAATTTAATATCAAGAGTAGATGTTAATTATGTCCTAACTAATAGACGGGCGGAAAATTAGTCGGGTCAATAAACTGTAAAGCTCTTACCTGCTGCGACACGACACTATACGATTGTTGTTTGGCACCTACATACAACCTAAAACTACAATGAACAATGCTGTCACTTAACTAATAAATACAAAACCTAGAACTACACAATATCGCAAAAGTATATAGGTATTACATGACAGTTAAAATGTATAATAATGTTCCAAAGGAAATAAACGAAATCACTGAAGTTAAAACAATTTAAAAATGCTCTATTTAAATGGTTATTTATTAGAAAAATGCTTTTATAAAGTGAACGAATTTGTGAAATTTTCGAATAGGTTTTAGTGTATTGTTTTTTTTTTTTTTACTTATGTATAAATTGTAAAATTAATTTTTGTAAAGCCAGCCTTGCATGGCTCCATGTGAATGCTGTATTGTACGCCCATTCAGGCATTTTGCATAAAAAATATTTAATGGAAGAGACTGTAAAAAAACTGCAAAACAACAAAGGTTTAATCAAAAGATTTTGATTAAACCTGTGACAGACAACGTATAGGACTTGTTCTTTTATTTCATATTGTGAATTTATTTTACACACAAAAATTGGCGGAATGGAATACTAAATGCATATTTAAATTATATGATAATAGATATTATATTTAGGTGTCAAAATTGACGATGACACTATACACTATATGTACAACGATAATGTAAATAGTAATTTTGTTCAGATTCTTAACACCTTACGATAAAATAATAATGCAATTGTGGGCGGTAGTACGGATAGGCACATAATTGAATAGTTGTAGCTATGAGTTAATTATTTATTAGTAAACAGGTAAATAGGTATCATATTTATAATGTACTAACAAAACATTGCGACTTGCTAAGTTTGTTTGTCAGTTCTTCGCATTTTAGAACTGGCGGAATTTCGACGTATATCCAAGAGGAAGACAATAAACAATATAATTTTAAATAGAAGGCAAATTCGAGAGAAATAATTTTATTGGCATCCGCGTGGTGGATAATGTCACCCACACCATCGATATAGGTGCATATCACATATGTTTAGGTATTTATCAATAGCTATATATTATGTTAACACGGCAATGTATCTCGCTCGCTAGACATATTGTATTTAGCACCAGCACGACTTTAGCACGTATGCGGGAACGCCCCTGACAACATTGACCGGAAATATTCTCTTCGTCATGGGCCATACTTCGTTTAGCACACTTCACTTACTTACTAACGTGACATGAGTTAAAAACATTAACTTATCTAGCAATTGCTAATCTGCTCTATCTCAGTGTAGGTAGTAATGCCTCTCCATCTCCGTAATGTAAAAATAAAAAAGAATTTTCAAAATCGGTTCACCCAGTCGAAAGTTCTGAGGTAACAAACATAAAAAAAAAATTAATACAGTCGAATTGAGAACCTCCTCCTTTTTTTGAAGTCGGTTAAAAAGAAAAAAAGTCGTGCGTGTCGCTTCTCGCAAATCTTTCCTCCACATTGGCAAACTCTGGAATGCTCTCCCTGCCAACATATTTCCCCCCAAGTATAGTCTCGGGTCCTTCAAGATAGGCGTGAATAGGCACCTGTCAAGCCGGCATGGCATTCGCAACCCCCGCGTACGACCGAATGTCGTACATGGGCGTCGTTAGACACCTTATGGGTGGCTCGGCGCCAACATGGCCACTTGTCGCGCTTTATATAAAAAAAAGTGCTTCAAACTATTTTATGTTTTAATAACTTCCTCCCGCGGCTGTGTTCGCATGATTTTCATTGTCACATCAAGCAAAATTTCAGGGCCAGAGATATCGATCTTTATAAATCGTTTAAGAATAACAAACAGACATACAGACGACGTTTTTATAAATATGGATCCATAAAAATTCTAAGTGTCTATTTTTCTAAAATGTTTGTGCAGGAATAAACAATCTCTATCTACTTATCTATGTATCCATTATGTACTAAGGTCCACAGGATTAACTGGAAAAAAATCCCTAAGGCAATAAGTCCACCCTTGCCACTCAGTGTAATATTAATAGAGTCCTTAGCGACCGAATAAAGTGGCTCGGTATCTTATTGGGATAGAAATAATATATTCTACAAATAAACACATTTTATTTGCAACTCTCTCTGCGGTTGTTTGTATTTTCGTGCATGAAAAAGAAATGATAGATCTTAAACTAATATCATAAACCAAACATATCAATTCGCCTGCAACCGAAACCTTGAATGAGCGAGATATTTATAGCAAACCAAAAATAATATGTACGTTTAGCGAGTACTTGCATACTAGAATAATATTCAGTATTTTCTATTACTGCAGATAATACTATGTTACAGGTAATATGTAGGTATGTTGTGATTGCATAAAACAGTTTTTATTGAATAAGTATGTACTGTAACGAATTCAAGTGACCGAGTGAAATAAAAATGAGGACGAAATAAATAAATAAAAATACTGACACCTAGAATATTTACACAGAACAATTAAAGCTGAAATAGTTTAGTAGATAGATGCAAACAAAGAAAATTAAAATCAATTATATATAACTGTGTAAATCAAATTCGAGTTTCAGCCTTAAAAATAAAACAATGCACACGAGAAGTCCTCATCGTTGGCTCGGTGGCAATTTCTTAGCGTCTTTAACGTCTGTTTAAAGGTTGCCGAGGTTCACCCTAATTAAGGGCATTGTCAACACAGACTACCCCTCCGTGTGTACAGAGTGCGATGGTTTTGCCCACGAATCAAACTCAAAAGAACACAAGTGACGTCAGTCAACTCGTCGAATGAACACGAGCTCAATGGTTGTTGTGCACAGGCGACATTACCTATATTGTCTCTTTGTCACACTCGTGGACTCACTTTATAAACACGCGGCTGTCTTGTAAATTGTGCGCATTTGTAGACTATGTTGGGGAGGACAAATCAATTGTAAGCAATGCTCTTATGTCACTACTCACTATATCTGCTAATTTGAAAAGATCCTGTGAATCTTTTCTTTTCCGTCTTCTGAAGGTTATATATTCCATGAGTTTAAGTATTATATTATGTAAATGAAACGCATCAAATTAACCTATTTAGAATTCCATCCGCCCTTAAAAGAAGTTATAAGGGTTCATTCTGCAATCATAACCTAACATAATGAATAAGATAAACACACCTTTTAAATGCCCACCACACAATACAAATCCAACTGTAGATGCATTGGAGAGCAATGATTTGTGATGATGATGATGTTTGTTTTTAATTATCTCTTTGTAATTCGTTGTTTGAGTCATTATTTCTTCTTTGACTGTTGGAATGTTGATGTACCATGGGTCCTTCAACAAATTGTATTATTCGTAGATTTGAGAGACAGGAATCTCTTAAGAACTTCTAACTCCAAGACTTCTAAGGATCTTCTCAAATTATAAATACGGGAGTATCAATGCACGCTCACCATGCAAGTCAGTTCTACATACATACCACCAACGTAACCTGTTGCTACATGTCTAATATGACAGATTAGAGTGTAAAGAGAAGTTAAAAAAATTCCATGCATGACCCCACCATGCTTCTATATGTTTTAATTCCTTGCCTACTCTAAACGCCACCCACAGGATTGTGTAACGCTAACGACCTATTATGTTTTGGCTACAAATAAATACGAGATAAAGTTAGGTCAAACAGACGTAATTGAGTCTTGTAATAATCAATTTATTCATAGACAATGTCGGCTGGTCACAGGGTCTTAAACCTCTGTCCTCAGGTGACCGACCGGAGCCTTTGTTGCGTTTTATTGCAGTTTTTATTTTTCCTTGAGATAAATGTTTTCTTTGACGAGTTATACAGCTGCTTATTTCCTTTTTGTTTACTTCATATTATCTTATCAGCACTTTGTATTATGATTAATACTCGCTTAAACATTGGTAAATGCTAAATGAGATATTGCTCTCTTGTTATATACTGACTTTGATTTGGACACGAAGCCTGTCGTAAAACTTGTAAAATAATGTTGAAAACCCCTTATAAGAAACTAAGGAAACAAGGCGAGCTGGTCTTGTAGAGTATAGTAAGAAAGAGCAGTTACTCGAGTTCACTCTCCATGAGACTAGGTATGTACCTACTTCTAACTCTTCGTAAGTGCGATCACATTTTTCAGTACTACTTTTTGGTAATTTGCTGAATGGTGGAATTTCGTAAAAGGTACTGTTGATATAATCAGTGATGCTGATGATACAGAGTCAGGCAACGTGTAAGCTTCCACTGCTGGACATACGGCCTCTCCAATTTTCCTCCAGTCCTCACGGCCTTCGGCGGTACGGAACCACTGCTTTCCGCAGACGTACTTCTTGATGTCGTATTCCCACCTGGCGGGTGGTCTTCCCACACTCCGTTTTCCTGTCCACGGCCGCCAGTGTAGGACACGGTTTATTGGCACCATAAACCCATTATGAATGACATATCTACAAAAGGTTATACTATAACCTCATGATATGCTTAATATGTCCTTAATATGGAACAGATAAAAATCGGAAGTGCATCAAAATTTACGGCTCGAAAACTATCAGCGTTTTATTTAAGTCACACAAACCCAGACGTGAATAGCTTAGCCGCTAAGCTAAGCCTTAGCGTATTGACTGTTTATAAACAGTTGACGTCACAATATGCAGCTGTGCATGCACGACAATACCACATGCAAGTTGCTTCTAAATTGTTTCAATTCAGCAAATCATAGTGCGTGAACCGCAGTAGGCGCGACCGACTCAGAACAATGGAAAATACACTTGTAGAACACACATAACATGCTCACGCTCTTGACCGCCGCGCCAGCCGTGTAGTCAGAGTCACACAGAGTGGAAGTGTCTATTTGTAGGTATACCTGCATGCTGGTATACCTACGAATAGCCCTCATGTCATACCGAGGCTATTCGCAGGAAAACAAAACATGGTGTCTCCTCGGAGTGTCAGTCCTATCGCGCCGCCTCAACATCAGGTTAGGGTTAATTAATAGAAGATTAGCGACGCATATTCTATTAATTAACCCTGGTTTTTTTTTTAACCACCAAAACATTAATTACAACCTACGGATAGCCCTGTCCCACAGAGTCGATGTTGAGCTACTCTTGCGCGGCGCGGCCAAGCGGTATTACCTCATTTGTAGGAAGCAGTGAAAGAAACCTGCCCAAGACTTCCTTTCTCGTTCCGAGTTCATTTCCGTAGCGAGTTCCGTAGTATACACGAGTTGATCCATAGTTCGGGCATTATGAAAAACTGTAGCTCCCTCCCTTCCCTCACTAAGTGGTAGGGTGAAAATATGGTTGGCAGCCTTATCTAATACACCCGCGATGACAGCCCATACCATCCTTGTGAACTAGGTGTCATGTCAGTAGACTAAACTAAACTGGACGGATATCACGAAATATTTGCATAGTCACTTCGGCGGACCTTTAATTCAGTGTGGTGGTATCAATCCGGTTTGTAAACCCTACCATCTATAGTAAGGTAAGCGACCTACCGTTTTATAGAAGGTTCGTCGAAACAGCTATGAAGTAATTAATGCTTTCCGTCCAATGCAGGGTAGCCGACACAACACAACCAAAGGGAACCACTAAGCATATTTCCAAAGTCTAGTATGCGAGTTGCTCTGATTGGTGGAGAGACGAGTCTAGCTCCGCCTCCGGCACCCCCAGCGAGCCTACTGAATCCGATATTCGTTTGGTGGCATATGTACTTTGGTGGCTCAGTGGTAGAGTGGAGGGTTTTTATTTTGATCTTGGCCACGGCTTCGTGTCCCTTTTGTCAAAATTTGTTTTGTTTTTGCAATGTTAGGGTGTTAAAATAAGGTATTGGTTATTTTTTTTTATAACCACCTAAGAAAACTTTATTTTCGGAAATACTTCCGAAATTTATATTTCCCGCCAAAGTTGAGAACGACCAATTAGAGCAAATCGCATACTAGACTTTGAAAATATGCAACCACTAACTACCATAGCACCCAGTCCCGGACCGGAAGGTTCTTGATGTAATGCGCCGGCATCGTGTGTGCAGTGCAGGCGACGACGTGTGTGTAGCCAAGCCAACCATATCCGATTCAAGCTTCTGCGAATGTGATAATGTTCTATCGGTATTGTCTACTGAAGAGACAATTGTTCTATGCATTCCGCAGATATCGCTCATTATGCTAATAACCGCGTTATACATTCTCACTATAAGCGTTGCGGTTGCGGTTACCGAGCTACGAGAAGTACGAGATACCGACACCCGTGCGTTGCGTTGTAGACTTATCCTGTCTTACGACATTTTAATTTCAGTTATTGAAATATTTATTCAATGCAATGCAATGCACTTTCAGTGCCGATACTAGTTACTGTTTATTATCTATCTATAGGATGTTTCAGAATAGGCTTGAGAAAGTTCAGGAATAGAAAGTACTCATTATTAGAAGAGAAAAATCCTTATTACTCAAATCGAAATTTCGTATTTTTTATTCCATACAAAAATTTAAAATTGTTATAAAAACTCGCTGGGCAGTGAGTATGGGAGATTTGGCAACAGTGCTATCTAGGTTTAGGGAGTGCAATTACTTAGTCCAGTTCCCTTTTCTATTGATGTCATACAAGTGTATGGAATTTACATACATGTAATTTTATTGTACTAGTTAAGCATGTAAGTTGGTAATTTTATTTTAATTTAATAAAGGCGGGTGTCAACCGTCCACCAAATCTCGATGAAATTATTTTTACCAAAAAGAATCTGGGAAAAAGTTTCAGTGATTTTCGTCTTCAAATAGTGGCCCCTTTCGAACCCTGAAGTTACGAAACCCTATCCTGAACACCCTGAATACATTATTACCACACCACTATTCAGAAATGCAATCTCGCCTTGGATTGGACAGGGATTTTAAATTATTAGGTGTCGATATCGGCGGAAAGCAGTGGTTCCGTACCGCTGAAGACCGGGAGGAGTGGAGGAAAATTTGAGAGGCGGATGTCTAGCAGTGGACGCATACACGCTGACTGACTGACTGACTGCGTGATGTGGCGATATAGTATAATACATTGCTCAAACGAAATACCAACCATGTGTAACAAAATAACAATTTAATTAAATGTTTAAGGATAGGTACGGAACACCTATGGGAACTGGATCCTTCACAATGTTAATTTACCATGTTATAATATAATTTAAGAGACAAAGTATCATTATGCGGATTGTAATTTAATATGGTCTGAATAGCGATAGCCAATCCTCACTACACCCAGCTCCACCCAAGATCACCCCTGTGACTGATATGTTTCTGTTCCATGCCTCCTCCGTCCGTCCTTCCGCTCCCAGAATAATGCAGCCGCTATGGCTCGGCTCCCTTCTCGGCTACTTCGGGCAGGCGCTGCGCGAGGAGGCGCTCACGCGCGCCCTGCTGCTCCGCAGGGCCTATAGCATGGCCGCCAATGCGACCCAACAACCGTATGCGAATTAAACAGTGTGTACTTTCACCGCAATGAGCATGAGTTGTCATCATCGCTGTAGCTGTTGGATAATCAGAATCAGAATTCATTTATTTTCCTGTTTATTGTTGTACATTTTCAGTCCACTGCATTTGTGCATGCAGTCGGTTGTGTCAGCTAACTTATTACTACGAACATATCACGAATAGACTCGTAGTCTTATGATCAATCGATTTCATATTGTGTATGTTTTCATTCAGCAGCTCGTTATGCCTCCACTAGACATTGGCCATTGGCTGTTCCTTATCGCCTTTTTTTTTGCCAACGTGTAGTGCAGGCCTTAGTCTATACTCTACAGCAGTTAACATCAGTCATCAGGGAGAACGAATTGTGCGTTGCCAACAGTTCAGTACCCTAATCACGAGATTTAACCTACTACGCTACGCTACGCCGTGTTCTCCGCATCATTTTGTATGGAGAAACGAAGTTCGCAAATCTATCACTAGAGGCGCTGCTCCGTTTCTCCATACAAAATGATGCGGAGAACACGGCGTAGCGTAGTAGGTTAAATCTCGTGATTAGAGTACAGATTTGCCTGTAGAACCTCCTTGCAGCCTCGCTGGCCTGTCTCGACTCTCGGCAATGGTGATTAGGAGCAAGCCAGTGAATGCAACGAGCATAATATGTTTTCAGCTCGCACGTCGAGATGTGATGTGATGAGGTTCTGCTTTGCAGTATTCGCTGCTCCTACTTCCCAGGCAAGAAACGTCTTCGCGATCTTCCTTGTATTGCCATTGGCCTGAAACAATTGGTTCACTATGCATTGTTCCGAAATTTTAATTAGTTCCAGCGGCGTGTCAACATTTTTCTGCAGTCTGTTTTAAAGTCAGATACGGTCAGATGGAACTGTTGTAGAATAATTAGCTCATTGTAAGTACGGTTTGCTCTAAAAGTTGCGAAACCTTGGCGACGAGTTACACGTTATACAGACAGGGTAAGTATCCAATTTTAGGGCCAACTGCAACAAAAGCTCTGTGAGGTAAGCTATACGTACTCTGCATCACATTCTCACCGTCCTCTTGGTGTCGTCGTCGCTGCATTGACAAGTAAAACAGAGATGCGGTGTATCAACGAGCGAATTCCACACAGCACAATTAGGCAGATGCCATATAAGTCGTAGTGTAGTACATATATTATTTTTACGATTCATTGACACCCTTGAGTCAGCCACCCTAAGCGGCGCCTTGCGAATTTAGCGAGGAATTTAGTTCCCAACGGCCCCCTTGCTGAATCAAAGGTGGCCGATTGGAAATAAATTCCCGATTGCCCCCTGGATGGTCTAGGTCTGTGTGACATTAATAAAGTGTTCATGCACGGTGCATCATTTGACCGGATGAGTCTCTGCCATGAGTATATTTAGCTGACATCGGTTGATGTATTTCATGCTAAATTATTCAATAGATACTTACTTACTCAGTGTATCAATGAGTATGTACTTATCTAAAAGTAGTGATAATAAATAACATGTAATATAGTATGTGAAATGATAAAAATCTGATTAATACATTTGAATATCCGGGGATTCCCGTAAGCATCGTTCGGTAGAATCTAGAAATACGCAGACATAATATGTATTTTCGCCAACCATACATATGTAATGCATACATTTGTAATGCATACATTATGTGATAAAGACCATGTTCACTAGTACCTTGTGTAAAATGTGATGTAAAATAATGTGTTATTAATTTTACACTGCATTCAACTTTCACCTTATTTTTAACCGACTTCCAAAAAAGGAGGAGGTTCTCAATTCGTCTGTATGTTTTTTTTTTTTTTTATTTTTTTTTTATTTTTTTATTTTTTTTTTTTGTATGTTTGTTACGCGATTTCTCCGTCAATTGAGGGCCGATTTAGAAAATTCTTTTTTTGTTAGTTAGGTCATACTTCCGAGGTGGTCCCATTTCAATTTTATCGAAATTGGTTGAGTGGTTTTCGAAAAATCAGCATAATACTATAGTGTGTGGTTACCTTCAGCAAAACTTGTGATGTGGTCGTATTCGGCAATTTTCAGTTTGATAAATTAGTATGGTGTGTGGTTACCTTCAGCAAAACTTTTGTGATGTGGACTTATTCAGCAATTTGCAGTCTGACACATATGGCGAATAATTCTGTACCACTTCAATCGATTTCGATTATTCGATTTCGATTATTCTTATTTATGTAATATTACTAAAAAGAATGAAATAAAAACTGTTTTAAAAAATATTAAACCGATTTCAAAAAAACAAAAAAACAAAAAGAACTAAAAAGTATTAAATACCTAATATTTTGAAATTTTCTCTGTCCTGTTGAAATACATGAATCGATATTTACTAGTGATACATATTCGGACCCTTGTTTCATGAATATTCTAAATTTGAAATTTTTTATCTTTTCCGACCGGCCAGGTGCGCATAATTTATTATGGTACCTGACCGGTACCTACTGTACCGAGTACCATCGAGCTGGTCTGATGATGGAGACAGAAGGTGGCCATAGGAACTCCTAAACTACACATGATAAACCCATCGTGTTTGGGCTCGTTGCATTTGTCTTCACGAGAAATTTACTTTAGACCTAAGAGATTCTCAATTCGACAGTATGTTTTCTTTTTTTTGATGTTTGTTACGCGATTACTCCGTCAATTGTGGGCCGATTTTGAAAATTCTTTTTTTTTTTATTTGAAAGGGGATAACCCTGAGGTTTTTGAAGTGAAAACTTCTTTAGCGGCGCTTGGCACTTTTTTAGGTGGGTAAAAAATGTATAACTCGCGACATCGCGTCAGCGTCATTTTTAAAATGAAACCTTAAGTCATTGCATTAAGGGTTAAGTTAGAGTGGCACGGGATCTGCCGGCACTCCCGGAGTGCAACTGTTAAGTAGGGTTCGGTAACACGTTTATGTCTGTCCATTCTACTAAGTTCTGCAAAATGAATGTAGGGTTCCGTAACAAATGCATGTCTGTCTGTTCTACTAAATTTAACATTTATTTCAAAATGAATGTAGGGTTCCGTAACAAATGCATGTCTATCCGTTCTACTAAATTTTACAATTTTCAACCAAGGTCCTCCGACGGTTATTTTATAATAAAAGTAGGGTTCCGTAACACGTTTATGTCTGTCCATTCTACTAAGTTCTGCAAGATGAATGTAGGGTTCCGTGACAAATGCATGTCTGTCCGTTCTACAAAATTTAACATTTATTTCAAAATTAATGTAGGGTTCCGTAACAAATGTATGTCTGTCCGTTCTACTAAATTTTACAATTTTCAACCAAGGCCCTCCGACGGTTATTTTATAATAAAAGTAGGGTTCCGTAACAAATGTATGTCTGTCCGTTCTACTAAATTTCACAATTTTCAACCAAGGTCCTCCGACGGTTATTTTATAATAAAAGTAGGGTTCCGTAACATGTTTATGTCTGTCCATTCTACTAAGTTCTGCAACATCACCTACAACGTCCGTGATGTCAGCCCATAACACCGGGTAAACTAAGTGCCATGTCAGTACTTCCCCCTTTGATCGTACTGACTACACTGAACTGGTCGGAAAACACAAACTATTTACATAGCCGTTTCGACCGACGTTTAATTCAGTGCGGTGGTACCAACCCGGTCAGGTTAAACCCTACCACCAAGTAAGATTAGGAGGGAAGGGACCTACAGTTTTACGAGGAATCCGAACCTCGGTCAGCCTCCAACGGTCAGCGGTCACCCATCCAAGTACTGACCGCACCCAGCGTTGCTTAACATTCAATAGCGACAGTTGACTGTCTGCACCACTGAGCTATCGAAGCTGACGTGGTCCTATTTTAATTGGGTCAAGATCGGATTGGAAAGCGAGGCGGAATCGCGAGGCCGAAGGCCGAGCGATTCCGCCGAGTACATTAATAGCAAAAATTACTAAAAAAAACTGTGAAATAAAAAAAAAGTTTTAAAAAACATAAAACCGACTTCCTAAAAAAAGGAAAACTAAAAAACTATTCAAAATAAAAATATAAAAACCGCCTTCAAAAATATATGAAATAAAAACCTAAAAAAAAAAATCGAACCCTAGAGTTGAAGGCGGTGCTAAAGCAAGCAAAAATGATGCATGAAAGAAAACATGAGTGGATGATAATATCCTTTGTGATTTGTGTAGCCTTTTTTGTGCCTATTCCATTGATATTATTATAATAAGCCTAGTCGGGATTAGGGTTAAAAAGATCAATTTCCTGTTCCTGTATTATGTAAACACCATCTAAATTATGTTTTAGGAGATATTTATTTTAATTTAGTTATATTATAGTTTGATATTCCTCTATTGTTTTTTTTTTTCTTTCTATACCTACTGTTTTATCCTTAATTGTTTCTTTGTAAATTAATCATTCTCCATGTAACACCATCTTGTAGTTAATTCTTAGGCTAATTAATTACATATTCATGAGAGACGACAAAACAACACTATACTCACTGCATTATTTTGTCGTCTTCGTTGCAAATGGTCAATGTTGCACTGATCCTACAATATTTTGATTCAAGCACAAAATTGAATAAAGAGGAGCCATATTCGATTATTCTGTTAGCTTTTTAAAAATAATTCCAAATTTGAAAACATGAATGGATCCCAGTTTGCCGATTGTAAAAGGCGGCAAAGTGTCAATTTGCCCATCTTTATGTTTTTTCAGTCGTAACTATTCCACCCATATTATACTCGTAGTATATTTATTCGTAGTTCTCATGTTATTCTAGAAATGTCATTCTCACTTTTTCTAAGTCATATTACTAAGTCTACGCTGTCTGTCTGTCTGTCTGCCCTATTGCTTTATCTTTGGGACCGTTAGCTAGCCAGTTGAAATTTTCACAGAATATGTGTTATTATGACGGATCACGGACGGATATAACAACAAATAATAAAAAATAGAAAAATTTTCAAAAATTAAGGGCCCCATACTAGAAACGTGTTTTTTTTTCAACTTTTTTTTGGGTGGTGTGGAAACCTCGGTGCGCGATTCCGACTCGCACTTGGCCGGTGTGGTGTTTTTTTGTGGCGCGGTACTGTTCCTTATTGGGTACTTTTACTAGAAGTTGTCTCTCTGTCGACCCTATCTACAAGGTCGTGTTGGCTGACGCAGGATTGTGCAGCCGATGTTCCTGGGGAAGCTGATCTCGTACTACTCGCCGGAGTGCCGCGGCGGCGCGTGCGCACGCCGCGTCACGCAGGAGGAGGCGTATGCGTACGCGGCGGCGGTCGTCGCCTGCTCGGCCATCAACGTGTTCGTGGTGCATCCCTACATGATGGCCATACTCCACATGGGCATGAAGTTCCGAGTCGCCTGCTGCTCGCTCATTTATAGAAAGGTGAGATGAACTTACCGAACCGCGTCAACTCTGGAACGCTCTAAAATAGTATATTTCCCTCTAAAATACAGTCTCGGGTACTTCAACAGGCGCGTAAATAACCACCTGTGGGGCCGGTTGTTCGCACCAGACTTGGTTCCACGCCAGTGCTTCCGATTGGCCGTGCTTCAAATACAGTTTAAAAGAAGAAAAAAAAAAGGAAAAAATCATTTCAGGGTCCAGCGACCTGGAAAACCGTGAATTACCAGGGAATTTTGACACGCGGGAAAAAACCAGGAAAAATTTAAAATGTGTGAAAATGAGGGCTAGTCCTTTCCTAGCGAGATCATCTACCAGCCAGCTTAGATTAAAGAAAAGGCAGAGAAGTATTCATTCATTTATATTCATTATTTTATTCAATAAATTAGATTATCCTATTAGAAAAATTGCTAAAAAATATCTATTTAAAAAACAAGTATATTCCTGGCTACTAACTATTGGACTTAAAAAATCAAATGAACTATTGAACATAATGGTGTAGTGATGGTGGAAAGTATACTTATAAGACTGAATACTTAGGACAGGTACACAGGTACTGGCTGAGAAAGTTAAATAAATAATTTGTAAACTTCATTTTCTAAATGTATTTCTTTAAGTTTTTTTTTTTCTTCTCTTTAATCTGTTGACAGCTACCTGCCCCCTGCAAGACAGCTCACGCTAGTGCAGAGGGCAGGGGTTGATACTAAACATGTTACAATGTAAAAACATTTATGCAAATAAACATCTTTATCTTATCTTTATCTTTATTTAACATTACAGAGTCTAAAAACGTGCCAAGTTATGTGTGGGTGGAAAATGGTACAAAATTCATACAATATTAGTATTAACTGCAAAAAAAACATTAAAAATTGCCATGGCAATATCAGGGAAAACCGCAAAAAAGGCTCTTCAAAACCGGGAATTCAAAGATTTTTTTTATATTCACTGGACACCCTGAATTGGTTTAAGAAATGTCTACGCCTATTTTACATATAACCATTTCTCCTGTTCTAGGCGATCTCTATGTTGCAGGAAGACATCTTGTTTTAATAAATATAAAAAAAGTAGCTAGCTACAGTTCGCATCCGCTATTGTGCTTCACAATCGAAGATCGAAATATATTGACAATTTTTTATTGTATTAAATTGAAATGCAGGTATTTGAAACGTGACTTAAGTTCTAAATAAAATGCAACAGTCCCTCAGGCTATCGAAGACGGCCCTCGGTGAGACGACAGTCGGTCAGGTGGTGAACCTGTTGTCGAACGACGTGAACCGCTTCGACGTGGCGATCATCTTCCTGCACTACCTGTGGATCGGGCCGCTCGCCACAGTCATCATCACTTACTTCATGTGGATCGAGATCGGATACGCCTCGGTCGTCGGTGTCGCGTTCATGCTCGCCTTTATACCTCTACAAGGTACTATCTACCTTATAGCATTTTAATTCATTTTGTTTGATCGATTATGATATGAATGAATGACTTTAATGTTTCAAATGTTGTATGTAGTTGTCATTGTCATTGTTATTCATTGTTGAATCGTCCTTAACTTCGTTATACCTACTCATTATTGATACAGTTAATTCAGTAGTAATTCATCAACTAACAGTTTTACTCAGTCTTGGTTAGTTTTAATCAATATTATTATTGTAAGTATTAAGTAGTTATATTAGTTTTATTTATTTATATTGTATTAGTCAGTTTATTCTTATAAGTACCTAGTTTAGTTTTGTATTAATTTAGTTTTTTGATTGTGATAATATGTATACTTAGTTGTTTTGTTGATGGAATAAACGGAATGGGCTGCTAAAAAAAATCAATATTTACAACATTTTACTCATTCTGGACTAGTTTTACTCGTTCTTAACTACGTTTTACTCGTTCTTGGCTCAGTTTTACTCATTCTTGTCTGTTTTTTAATCATTCTCGACTCAATTTTACTCATTCATACCATAATTTTACACACTCGTTAACTCAATGTTACTCATGTTCGCCTCGTATCTGTGTCAGCGTGGCTGGGCAAGCGCACGTCGGTGCTGCGACTGAAGACGGCGCTGCGGACGGACGAGCGGGTGCGGCTGATGAACGAGATCATCTCCGGCATTCAGGTCATCAAGATGTACACGTGGGAGAAGCCCTTCGCGGACCTCGTCGCTAAGGCCAGGAAGTGAGCGATACAATACAGCATACATATTGTAATAAATAAGTGAAACCCGACATGAACCCAGTGCCGGACTTGTACTGTTCTTAAGTATAGGCCACTTGACTTTCGCCGCCCGAGCAAAACATAAATAACACTAGAATAGGAGTATTACTAAGTCGCAATGGGGAATTAAAACCTTTACCCAAATGATATTTTGGGTTTAATAGTTCGAAAACTCTATACACAAGTGATATGCTTGAGTATTGCGTCCATAATCGCGCCCGAACTTGACGGCCTACACGTACCAAAGCGCAAGTGTTGCTTGTAATATTATTTAGCGCCTTCGGAAATCTGCCGCCCCCTGAAGTTTGCCGCCCCTAGGCCGCGGTCTATACGGCCTAATGGGAAATCCAGGACTGCATGAACCTACTGCAGCCGTGTTGTCAGCCCATTACACCTGGTTCCCGCTAGATTGAGGTGTCATGTTTGGGAAAATGAGAGAGGCCACATCAGTAAGGACCGGCAAGTTTAATAAGTCATCACTCACCCATTGTGTCACTCTTTGTGAATTGAATGTTCTCTTGCTTTAAAGTAGGTAACCGTTGTGTGTGACGCTCCACAATTACAATGGAACGAATAAAAATCATGATCCAACTGACTAAACCACTGTGACCAAGCAAAGTAGGCTCCTAAGTAAATATCTTAACACACTCAACTCACAATTTTATACATTACGGGCCCACTGTTGAAATTCGTGAATTTTTTTAAGAGATTTTTTAAAGCTTTCCCCTTTGGCCTGTTTCGTGCGAAATTCGGTCTGAAAAATCTGAACTTCAAGCCCGTCCGCGAAGTTATGTTATGTGGGTGGATCAACTTTTTCTTGTAATGTAAAAACCAGCTGCAAAGTCAAATAAAAAAAAATTTTCAGTATAAAATACTTAGGTTTATAGGCAATTGACAAAAAAGTAGACATTAATTTAAAATAAAAAATTAACAATACAATTATAAAACATACAAAACTGGGGACAATTTTGTCCCCAGTTTTGTATGGAAAAAAGGGATTGTCCTCAGGGTAACCAATACTTAAAAAAAATTACTCTAAATTTTTAGTGCAGCTTCTTTCTTATTGATCAATTACTTATCTGAGAGTTGCTGTAACTATTAAAATAAGGTGAATTTATCAAGATAATATCCTTTTTTCAGACAGATACCAAAAATAAGAAAAAGTTGATCCACGTATTGGCTACTCCCATAGAGAAATAATACGTCTATGGCTACTCCTATGCAAAAGCTCAGATCTGCACGTGGCCTGAATTATAAGTTGATAAGAGTAACAAAGGGAGATTTGAAATGTGTATTATCATAAAGCAAACCGAAGGAATTCTATTCTAGGCTATTAAGTTTTTATATTGCTGATTTTTAAAGTTGATGTCATTAAGCTGCGAAATTCACTAATATAAAATAAATAAATAAATAGATTTGAAATATCATTTGAAATATATACATATATATAGTATAGTAGTAGGAAGAATATGTGACGCGAGCCACGCTGGTAGCGTGATGTGATGAGGCAATCAGCACCAAAGTAGTTAATGATAATGGACACCCGGGTGGCTAAGCTCAAGTGGCTGGGTACGTCAGTTAGACGATGATCACAAGTGGACACAAAAACTCTGACCGACTGAGTAATAAATATTAGGAATATGTTGTTTTTACATTTCCGTATACATACAGAAGCCTATTACTAAGCCTACACAGCTATGTGTGTCATACTGCTGTATCTTTTGCACTGTAATAGGTGGCCGGTTGAAATTTTCACAGAATATGTGTTATTATGGCGGATATACTAACAAATAAAAAAACAAAAAGTGAAAAAAAAACAAGGGGGTGCCTATACAAGAAAAAAAAATTTTTTCAATGTTTTTTTGTTGTTCCTAAAATCTTAATTTTAGTGCAAACTCTAAAGTGTAACAACAAATAATAATACTAAAAAACTGACCAATTACGTGTTAACACGGAAAGCTCGATGCGCGAGTCCGACTCGTACTTAGGCGTTTTTTTTTATGAATCCGCGCATGGTTGGCTACATACATCGCCTACTGCACCCGCGATGGCAATCCCATCACACCTTGATGAGCTAGGTGCCATGTCAGTGCTTCCCTTTGGCCATCTTAGCAAGTAGTCCCGAAAACGAAATGAAAAAAAATCGGGGTGTGGCTGCGTCGTGGACACGGCCGTGTGTTTTACGTGAATACGTGTACGTATTCTTTGATCCTTTACCTATCGAGTATTGGTGTAATTAAATTTTGGATATAGATGATAGATATGAAGCTACAACACCAAACCATATCCCCCCATTTTGTTATCATCAGTTTTCTGGATTGGCTCCCACTATGGAAGCAAATTTAAAGACGTATTCACGTCAATATTCTTGCAGACGTGAAATACACCAGATCCGCGCGACGTCGTACATCCGAGGTGTACTCACTTCCTTCATCATGTTCACCACGCGCATCTGTCTCTTCTGCTCCATACTCGCCTACGTGCTGGAAGAGGGAGTCATCTCGGCACAGAAGGTAATCACAATCATTTGTTTTTCAATGCTTGCTCTCAAGACTGTCTCGATGATGAAAAGATATGAGGAGAGCCAATTTTATTTGCAATTTTAACCTTAAGCCATTACGCTACCTTACATAACGCAACCTTTTAACCATTAAATTAAATTTTAAATTATTGTAGCTCAAACTCTTTCTGGCGTTCCCATCTCACCGTGCTCACCTGGAAGATTAAAAATATGTTCAAAAATATTTTTTTAAATGCCCACCTGGTGCCTAACCCTCGATTTAATATTTTCCTTTAACTTTTCTTCTTCTTTTAACAAACATTAATTTCATTTTTTTGATGTGATAACGTCGCGTCTTATAAATTGATGAACACCGGCTGCACGCACGAAAAAGCGTCACGTTCCATCTGAGCCTGTGTGTGCAAGCGAGAGCGCGTAACAAGCGATAGAGAGGCACAATCGGCCCAAGCGTCGGCTTGTACACATTTATCTCTCTGGTTCTAAAGTACCAGGGCAGCAGACGACGGGCAGTATGACGTTATCACGTAAAACTATCGTCCGTAAACCGACTTTACAGGCAACCAATTTTTTTTAACCTAAATATTGTTACAGGTCTTCGTCATAACCAGCTTCTACAACATTCTGCGTCAAACCATGACAGTCTTCTTCCCACAAGGTATATTCTTGTCTTGTCATGTTTATTTTATTTATTTTTATTTACATAATAAACATGCATGTTATGTTTCCACCTGCAGCTTTATATTAGTAGCTATATTTCGCATAATACTACTGTACATATAATCCATACACTCATGAATATGAGAGGCTGATAGATAACATATAAATTAAACGCTAATCTCAGCGGGCTTTCATTATTTTGATATCAAATATGTACATTCTGCTATCAGTGTTTGTTTTATTTTAACTAACGCAAATATACATTCTGACTGTACAGTTCATGTCGAAAAATGCAGACGTGTTGTTTACAAGGTTAAGTAGACAAAATTGCATTTTGCTATGCTATAGGAACGCTTTCTGCCCTTACTACATATGCATGTATGAAATACATACCTTTCTTTTTTTACTTACTATGTAATCAATATCAATCATCATCAATACTAATAATAAATCTGTAAGGGATGGTGATGGAGTAAGTTGCTTTGTTTTTTGAGATATTAGGTGTGAAGACTCTGCGTATGATACTAAAACTAAATTTACGATTTTTAGAAATCATTTCTGTATGTATGTATGTTCCACCATAACTCTTAAACCGATCATCTGAATTTGATGAAACTTCGTACAAGCACATTTACCTACACAGGGACACAGAATAGGCTAAATAAAATTCACTTCTGGTTACTTCTGTAGCTCTCATACAAACCGAATTGTTGTGCGCGCCGAAATAAAGGTACGCGGTAGTGGGCATACTTACTTTCTTTTATTTAAATACGAATTACACGTGAGCGAAGCCGCGGGGAAAAGCTAGTATAAAAATAAGATGGTGTCTGTCTGGCTGTCTGTTACTCTTAATCGCCACATCCAACCCAGCTCTGAATGTTAAATGTTACGTGGTGTTAGCTGATGTCTATATTTTTAATACTAAACATCATGCACTCCGTAGGCAAGAGTTTTTGTTTTTTAATGAAAGCGCGACATATGGCGCCGAGCCACCCATAAGGTGTCTAACGACGCGCATGGACATTCGGTCGTATGTGGGGGTTGCAAATGCCATGCCGGCCAGACATGCGCCCATTCACACCCCTCTTGAAGGACCCGAGACTGTACTTGGGGGGAAATATATAGGGAGGGAGAGTGTTCCAGAGTTTACCTGTCGAGGAAAGATCTGCAGAAGTTTTAAGTTTAGTTTTCTATATCTAAATTGAAGGGTTGAAATTCTATAGGGTCTATGTGCCTAAAAGTTAAAGTCGAGATATAACAAAAAAGCTGAAAAATACACGCATAGTGGCACATAGACCGGTCCTTGCTTTAACAGCGTCTGTGTAGTAGTAGGGCGGAGCTAGGCACTTAGACTCTTTTGTATGTTATTAGCCTTGGCACATTGATTGTATTTCCGTTATAATATCGCTTTGCGATTTTTTGGCACTTAGACCCTATAGAATTTCAACCCTTCAATTGCTAGCAATATGATATTAGCCTGTGCTCAGAAAAAGATCCCATGACATTCAAACAGACCTTAAACATTCTGAACAACAACTGCATCGAGCTGTGAACTATGCAGGTATAGCGCAAGTCGCCGAAGCAAACATCTCCATCAAGCGCCTGCAGAAGTTCATGCTGTACGAGGACACGACGAAGCCGGTGCCGGGCCTCGCCGACATACAGACGTCGACCCGGCCCGCGCGCGACGTCCCCAACGGCAAGCAGATGCCGAGGGACACCTCGGGGCTCACTGTCGAGACCAAGCTCTCGAGTGAGAACTCTAAGGAACCGGTGAAGGATATACTGGCGCATAGTGGCAACGGTGAGTGTTTCGTCGAGTAAGTCCAGCCATGCCATTTCTCTGAATTACATATCACACACGCTGAATCCCGACAATCGGGGTAAGCAGAGTAATCGGTGTTGTGCTGCAGGAACTCTGGTAAATTACGGCACAACACGGACCACCACGTTCCGCAAAGTATTCGAACAAGATTCGATCGATCAAGCAGCAAGTAAGGCACGAAGACCCACCTGCTGCATGACTCGGTGGAAGTACCGTGCCAAGGTGAGAGGTGGCGAGCCTTTCGCCCTTTAGCCCGGCATCTTGTCCTTATCCCTTAGTCGCCTTTTACGACATGCATGGGGAGAGATGCAGTGGGGCTATTCTTTTTAAGTACCGGCCCCACACTGAATTCTGTGTCCATTATCGTAATTAACTTGACTGTATGTAGTGATTTCTACGCAAGTGAATCTAAAAGAGTTTCCAGACCAGAGAGATAATACAGAAGCATAAAACAGTCGACAGCCATGTGATTGAGCATAATGCATAGTCTACAGTTAAAAATATGAACCAGCAGTTCTCAGATGAAACTACAATTGAACATCCCCATCTAGAGCAACAATGAACAGACACTATATGCAGGAGCATAATCTACGAGTCCCGACAACAATCATAAATAAACAATCCACGATGCAGTAACAGCTTAAGTGCACCAGTCGACATCATAAAGGAGCTCACTCAATTGATAATCACAAAATATTAACAATATCCTACCGAAATGATAATGCCCCATCCCAGGGTTGCCAGGTGTCCGCTTTTACCGCGGACAGTCCTCTTTTTTGAAGTCTTGTCTGTGGAAAATTTTTAGAGTTCCGCGGACAAAACAAAGGACAATAGACAAACAATAGATTTTGCATAAAAGTTTTACCCGAAAAATCGAAGTGGGGGTTTTGTGCAACCCTGCCCCATCCAAGTCCCCATCAAACAGTCTAAATGAACGGGAATATTGCAATATGTCCGCTCGTGCAGGCAAGGCGCCACTAGTGCTAGGCGAGGACATGGAGGACGAGGAGCTTCGGCACGACGGGGACTCGGCGCGCGGCATCCGGCTGAAGAACGCATCCGCCAAGTGGCTCCCGGACCACGTGGACTACACACTGCACGACCTCTCGCTCACTGTCAAACCGGGCAAGTCAGTCGCACATGCAATATTGAACTTTAAAGAGAAATTGCCTACTGTCCTTTTGACCAGACTTCTGAGTGACATGACTGCACGGACACAATCCTAACACGATAAAGAAATAATTCAACCAACTCCAACAAATGGGGGTTACTTAAGTCATCCTTTACGTGTGGGCCCACACTAGAAGCTGAAAGTATACAGCCAGTGTAAGTTGTGTAAGTACTGAGGCCCCTAGAATGAGACCACCTTGCGAAATTTCTCTCCAAAAAAGAAATCACCCTGATGGACCAAACATCTCGAATATTAGAATCAATAACTTTCTCCTTTTTTTACTTCCTTTTTTTTAAGTTCATTGAAATAGAGATGATTTGGAATTATCCAGTGGTCGAATTGGACTTATTCACGAACCGGAACGGTTTTTTTTAATAAATAAAATCGAAATAAGTATAGGTAATTCACGTCTTTTATTTTGCAAAAAAAAAAAACAAATTATAATAATGCCCATAATAAATCGTATTTTTTGTCGATCTTGTGCACTCTTTTACGGCTAGTTGCATCATCGGCTAAATGTCGACCTGAAACAAAATAAAAAACCGGTCAAGTGAGAGTTGAAGTCGCTCGCAGCGCAGAGGGTTCTGAATTGTACCTTCATTCATGTTTTAGTCAAAAATGCTCCTACGCAATAGGAATACATTTTATACGGCAGTGGTTCAGTGTTGGAGCTTATAACTCAAAAAGTATTAGCAATATAACTTTCGATATAGTTTTGCTGTAATTTTGATTAAGTAGGTAGACTAGTTCCGGGCCATATTTTTAGATTTAGTTCTTTCGAAAATAAGAGCGGGCGGGACAGAGTTTTTTTTTCTTCATATTTTTATAAAATAAATAATATTTTAAAAAGTAATATAATTTTTTTAAATATCCATCATACATAACCTTAAATAAAGCTCGTTTCAACGATATGCCACATGCCTAGTCAAAGAAGTATATTATCATCCTCACAGCAAAAAAAAAAACCTTTTTTAAATTAATTCACTCCTGGAATACTTGAGGAAGAAAAACCATATCTGTATTCAGAATTTAAATTTTATACTATTTCTTGTTGAGAAGTTAGGTGCTGTGATAGGACGACAGACAGACAGACATACGACAGACAACGTAGTCCCAACATAAGGGTTCCTTTTTTTACAATCCTGGGACGGAACTCGGAACCTTAAAAAATTAAAACTATTTATGAAAAACTTAATTAAGCGATTAGGTTTCGATCAATTATAATTACCTTTTGCTAACCACGATCGCACGTACGCTTCAGGATTGAACTGCAATAGTGGTGGTCCAACGCAATTTATGAATAACAGCGCAGCAGTTGTTTCCACTGACAAAGACGACCGTAGTGGAGTCACTATTTCGTTCATAGAACTGAAGTTCCTTTCACATTCGCTAGTTGATATTGGAATTGTTGCGATGACGTTTAAAAGTGGTTTCAGCTCATCAGGAATATTATCTGTTCCTCCACTCATTTTGTAGGATCTAAAGCCACGAATTATTTGTGAATCATTTAAATGGAACTGATAACACAGTTCTCTAATTTCCTTATCACCATATTGTATTTCTACTTCACCCTCATTTGATTTTGGCCAATTCTTTGGCTCAAGAACTTTAATACTCGTTAGTAATTTTGTGTATGTGTTTTCATTTTCAATCTGACGTTTGGCATCACGAGCGCCGTGAGAACACGAAGTTGTGATCATGCGATTTCTCATGTTATTTGCCAAACTGGTATACAGCTGTGCAGTATTTATCGGTACAACTCTGCCCTGGTGAAGTTCTATACCTTTGTATGTATTTTCTGAGATAGAGCATAAAACTTTATCAAGTTTTGGTCCTGGTTGAGTAGCCATCGAGTCGAAAACTCTAATTGTTGTTCTTATAGCTTTATCAGCTTCAACTAGAGTAATGTTCCGTCGCTGCAATAGTTCTGATAAATCTCCCATTTCGTCCAGAGCATCAGACATAGCATGTAAATTTTTTAAAAATATTACATCAGTCATAATGTTCAGTAAACCATTGTATTTGGCCCTTTCTTTTGTATCTCTTGTCAAATCCTTAGAGGCTGTGTCAAAGTGTTGACAAAGTGCTTGGTAGTTATGTAATACAGCATTAATTGTACGCTTGCTGGATGCAACCCACCGAACAGATAAAATTCTTCCGATTCTTAAAATTTGCGCCTCAAGCGAAGCTGCAGCCTTTTTGAGCTCATTTTGGTTTTTGGGCGATTGGTGGTACAAGCTGTATAATTTATCAATAAAGATTTTGAAATGATTGATACCACAGACTTCATTAACGCAGTCATTAACAGCAAGCTCTAATCTGTGGTTAGAGCAGTGCCATACTAATAAATTAGGAAACATTATTTGCAGTCTCGTTGCCACTCCTGAGTTTTTTCCAATCATAACCGAGGCTCCATCACACGCAAAGGCTATGAGGCACTCTTCCAAAAATGTTTGATCAAAGCCATATTTATTTAGGCACGATAAAAGATCATTTGTGATATTTTCGGCAGTCGTATCAGTCA
The DNA here is from genome assembly GCA_946902875.1 of Nematopogon swammerdamellus. Taxonomy (NCBI): domain Eukaryota; kingdom Metazoa; phylum Arthropoda; class Insecta; order Lepidoptera; family Adelidae; genus Nematopogon; species Nematopogon swammerdamellus. The sequence continues at coordinate 22,278,375 of OX336336.1, forward strand.
GTTCAATTAAGTCAATATTAAAGACATATGTTTCCTGTAAATTTCCAATGGAATCTTCGAAATGTGTCCTTATTACTACAACCAAAGTAGTCTTTTTGCTTAGGGTTGTTGATTCGTCTATCATGACTGAGATTTTTTTTTTATTATCAATAATATTTTTGCATATAGCGTTTTTCATTTCAAGCGCAATGTGAATAGCAATATCATGACACGTTTTGTCGGAATGTAAAATGTTACCCATAGGTAGTCCATTTGAAATTTGTAAATCTATATCAACAGGCAGATCAGTAAATGGCCTTTGCATTTTCGCAATTTTATAAACAGTTCTGAAAACTCGTTCGGTTGTAGTACAGTATGTTTCATTCATTTTGTCAATGGCTCCTTCAATGGTCCTTTTTTCAGACTGCTCCAATATCTCTACAGCCTTAATGTGGGCCTCGGAGCGTTTGTGTTCAAATATTTTTTTACGTAAGCTCGACTGTTGTGACTCCTTAGTCTTTCCATTTTCTGTCACTGAACATTCTTGCCACGGTTTCGAAACTCTTTTATTTTTGTCACTGTGAATGGCGAAAGACTCCACTTTGCGGCAAACTGTACAGCCCAAGGCCTTATTTTCGACAATGAGCCATTCATTGTTTTGTTTGAAGGTGTCGTACTGGCTAACATTCCAACAAGCCGGAATGTGTCTGACAATATCACTGTTCTCGCCCCCGCCGCCGCCGCCGATCCCACTCGTACCACTTGTGCTGGGAAGATTTTGATCACATTTTTCCAGTACTGTTTTCTTATTGCTAGTCGAACTAGGTTCGTCGTCAGGCTCGTGTGGCCTCTTTTTAAGCCATTTTTGTAATAAATTGCTCATTTTACCGTATGCAATTCTCGACCGGCCGGCAACGAAACTGTACGTACACAAATAAATAAAAGTAGGGTCAGCTTTGATTAGAACGCACGCACGATAGGTAGGTACTGTTTTTAGTTTTTTACACTGTGTTTTTGTGTACCGCGCGAAGCGAACTCGCTAGACTCAAACGCCACTCCTTCCACCTACCTACCTAGCATCCGCGGTGCCAATGCGGCAGAATTTTGAACAAACAATAATTACAGGACTTTAAACACGCACTCACTCAGAGAGAGAATACTCTGCAACTGAATCCAAACTGAATAGAAATAATTACAAAGGGAACACGCTCTAAACTCAGAACCTTCCGAGAAAAAATACGACCTGAAATAATAGGCGACTAGTACCTATCTGTTATACACAGCTAAGACTATGTGGGTGCGAGAGAAACAAATAGCCTTTCGTTATGGCGTCACTTGTTCCCTGAAGCGCATTGTATTAATAAATAACAGAAAGTTGCACGTGGTCAGCCACCGAGTATAGTTCACTACAAATCCTAAGAACGACATTTTGTTTATTTTTCATATTTACACTAATTATTTCATAAAATAGAATGAAACATTCTATTAAATTTCCTAAGTTGTAGTAAAATTACGTTCTGATTAATACCTAGCACACATTAAAACGATTTCATTATTTTGTGTCACTAGAACCCATACTAAATACAATAAGGAAACCCTTATTAAATTTACGTAGTCATAGTAAAATTATTTTGTAATAATACATAATAATACTTACTAAACAAATTAAAAAACTAAATTAAAAATGTTATAGTATTATGTCTCTTATCACAAGTGTTGGGTACTATGAATTGAATCAAACTATACATGTTTTACTCACGGATATTGGTGAGTGTATGTGTTATCCCAACTTATAAAATTTAAAATCTGCGTTTAAAATCTGTCTCTCTCTCTCTCACTCGCACTGTGGCAACTTCCGTAGCGCTCGGCTACATCAGCTGGAAAACACATAGCACAGTCGCAGGAAGGACGCGGTCCGCGTCAAAAGCGCGCGATACTCTCCGCGTCACGCGGAGAGTATCGCCGCTTTTTTGAACTTAAAAGCGGGAGTATAGTCTAATAAAAATATTTTTAGCTAACCGGAACGATATGAGGAAAACTTTTACGAAACGGAACGGTGATTTCACGAACCGGAACGGCGTTCCGGTGCGTTCCGGTCCATTTCGAGCACTGGAATTATCCCAAATTCTGACTACTGTTTTAGGGACTAGTCATAACAGCCGTCCAGGGCACCCGCCCGATACGCTCGTACGAGCATTAGTGCAGATGAGCGGTAGCACTTCATGTTATTTGTTGCATATAATTTTTTTTTTTTTTTATGGAAACTGACATGGTTGGCTACATCACCTAGGACATCCGTGATGTCAGCCCATAACACCGGGTGAACTAGGTGCCATGTCAGTGCTTCCCTTCGGTCGTGCCGGCTACACTGAACTGGACGGAAAACACAAACTATTTACATAGCTGTTTCGACCGACGTTTCATTCAGTGCGGTGGTACCAACCCGGGCGGGTTGAACCCTACCACCTAGTAAGGTAAGAAGGGAAGGGACCTACATACAGTTTTACGTGGAATTCCAACCACGGTCAGCCTCCAACGGTCTAGCGGTTACCCATCCAAGTACTGACCGCGCCAGCGTTGCTTAACCATCAATAGCGACAGTCGACTGTCTGCACCACTGCGATATCGAGGCTGACAAATTCAAACAATTTAATATACGCGACATCCCAGACACCTCTTATGACTAATCCCTAAGAATGACGCGTAAGACGTGATTTATATCACCATGAAAGACGTGTCGCAACAGGCTGATAGCGGTGATAGGACCGGTGGGAGCGGGGAAGTCCTCTCTGCTGAACGTGCTTCTCCGGGAGCTGCCGCTGCTGAGCGGGTCGGTGCACGTCGGGGGAAGCGTCTCCTACGCGTCACAGGAGCCTTGGCTCTTTGCTGGTAAGCAGTCAATGTCAAATATTTAGTGAACAAGTTGTTTGTGTATGTCATTATAAATATATCAAGGTTTGAGCTATAGTATCTTTTAATTCACTTTTAAATGGAAATTATTTATGATTTGAAGTTGGCAGTTAGGCCCCCCTATTGTCACTGCTACAGATATATTGTGATCTTTCAATAGTTCGGACATCAAGCAGAAAGTAAGGCACGCAAACCCACCTGCTGCGTGACTCGGTGGAAGAACCGTGCCAAGTTGAGAGGTGGCCAGCCTGTCGACCTATAGCACGGCATCTCGTCATTATTCCTTAATCGCCTTTTACGACATGCACAGGGAGAGATGCAGTGGGGCGATTCCTATTTATTTCCAAGTTTCATCTTTCCCATACATTTTCAGGTTAGGTTTCAAATGGCAATATTGCGATGTAGTTCATGTACAGAATAATCGATAGGTATATAGATTTGAATTTAATTGAATGTGTCTTGTGCAACAGGCAACGTACGACAGAACATCTTATTCGGGCAGCCGATGGACCGGCCTCGCTACAACACGGTGGTGCGTCGCTGCGCGCTCGACCGAGACTTCTCTCTCTTCCCACAAGGCGACAAGACCGTCGTCGGGGAGCGCGGCGTTAGCTTGAGTGGAGGTAATATATGAGCCAATGAGGGGCTCACTCAAATATTAGAATTAACTTAGCCCAAATGATGAATAAGGTATCAAAAACTTATCTTTCATTTCACTTACAACCATATCAGAGTAGTGCTATACTAACCGCAAGAATATAACAGGAGCGGAGAGGCTGAGGTAAGGGCAGCGGGAACGGGTGGGGTGCATAGGAATACAGCGTCAACCACAGAGCATCGAATGCCGCGCGCGCCTCTCTAGAGGCGAAAGTAATAATAATATTTGAAACCCAATAACCGCACGCAGTGCTGCTAGCGCTTCGTATGTGTGTGTGTGTTAGTATCGACACTACACACAAAGAGGAGGAAGTAAGGACACGCACAAAACAAATGCACACGCACAACACACATATGTAAGTCATAGGCCACGCCCACAGGCTTCAACGGCGTTGTAGGGAAATCGCGCTCAGGGCGTCTCTAGGAGGGGGCGCGCGCGGTATTCGATGCTCTGTGGCGTGAACCATTCGGCGGTCACGCCGAATGGTTCACGCCATTGGGGGGTACGCGCTGGGTTTAGGAATTCGGAAATAGCTTTTGGACGTTCGAGCTGACTGCCTTGCAGTAAGTGTTTTATTGATTGTTTAATTTTCTATGAAAAGAAAATGCCGCGTGTTCAAGACATTTTGCAAACTACATTACAAGGCTACCTCTTCGTTTTCCAGTCTTATTCTTGCAGGGTAGGTATCGTCCCGCATGTTCCGGCCAACGTCAGGTTATCATCTCACTTATTTATCGAGTCACTTTTTCCATACTTTAAGTAGGTAGTCTTGTAATAGAGAAGGTGATCACAGATGCAGTTTTATTAAGTTTTTTTGTTTTATGGAAACTGACACAGTTGGCTACATCACCTACAACATATATGATGTCAGCCCATAACACCGGGTGAACTAGTTGCACATGTCAGTGCTTCCCTTCATTTTATGTCGGCTACACTGAACTGGACGGAAAACACGAACTATAATTACATAGCCGTTTCGACCGACCTATCATTCAGCGCGGTGGCACCAACCCGGGCGGGATAAACCCTGCCACCTAGTAAGGTAAGCAGCGAAGGGACCTACAGTTTTACGTGGAATCCGAACCACGGTCAGCCTCCAACGGTTGTTGGTTCTGCTAGCTGTTGAAAATTTGGCCAGCTATAGAAATTTTTGGAGAGACGTCCTTTTGTCAAGCATTGGACACAAAAACCCTGACTGGACTGCTAGCTAATAAAATGTGACAAAAGCTTATACAGTGACACTCTAACACTTTGACAGGTCAGCGTGCGCGAATCTCACTAGCGCGGGCCGTCTACAAGCGCGCAGACGTATATCTACTGGATGACCCGCTGTCTGCGGTGGACGCTCACGTCGGTCGACACTTGTTCGAGTCGTGCGTGGTCGGCTACTTGCGCCAGGCGACCCGCGTCCTCGTCACTCACCAGCTGCAGTTCCTGCGAGACGTGGACCAGGTACGTGCGTGCCCAGCGGAGCGATGGTATCCTTCCTGGAGGACTTACAATCTGGGCGGGCTTATCCTATTCACCTTTATATCCTTATCCACCTAGTTAGCGCAAGAAACCTACAGTCCAACTTTTTTTTTTATGGAAACGGACACGGTTAGCTACATCACGTACAACATCCGTGATGTCAGCCCATAGCACCGGGTGAACTTGGTGCCACGTCAGTGCTTCCCTTCGGTCGTGCCGGCTACACTCAACTGGATGGAAAACACAAACTATTTACATAGCCGTTTCGACCGACCTTTCATTCAGTGCAGTGGTACCAACCCGGGCGGGTTAAACCCTACCACCTAGTAATATAAGAAGGGAGCGTGTATGTCGTAAAAGGATCGCCTTTTAGGACATACACGGGGAGAGATGCAGTGGGGCTATTTTTTTAAATTACCGGCGCCACACGGTACAAATAGTTCGTGTTTTCCGTCCAGTTCAGTGTAGTCGACATGAAATGAAGGGTAGCACTGACATGTCACCTAGTTAATCCGGTGTTATGGGCTGACATCATGGATGTTGTAGGTGATCTAGCCAACCGCGTCAGTATCCATAAAAAAAAAAAAAAATGTGACCTATCGCAGAAATAGACTTACCAAACTCATAATGACTATCTTCATTGATCTTGTGAAAATAGCACACGGACAAAATGTCTCCACTTCCAGATAATAATACTCAAAAACGGAGCAATAGCGGCGGAGGGCAACTACGAAGCGCTCTCCGCCTCCGGGCTGGACTTCGCCTCGCTGCTGAAGCGGAGTCCGGACGCGGCGGACGAGAAGACTCTGCAGAGCCAGGTGTCGCAGGACCCCAGCATCATGGACACGTCCGCGGACGAGGCGAGCCGCGCAGGCAGCTTCCGACAGAGACAGATGAGCATACACTCTGTCAGTACACAAGCCATCTTTTCTTCCTGTTTTTTAACCAACTTCAAAAAAAGGAGGAGGTTCTCAATTTGACTGTATTTATTAATTATTTTTTTTATGTTTGGTACCTCAGAACTTTCGACTGGGTGAACCGATTTTGATGATTATTTTTTTATTTGAAAGCTGGTGCTTCCCGCGTGGTCCAATTTAAATTTGGTCAAGGTCGAAATTAAAATTGGAAGACCATGCCACCTGAGCGGATAGGCGGATATTGTTGATAGCGGATAGATACGGAAACCTCCGTACGCGAGTAAAACTCGCACTTGACAGATTTTTTTATTTCTTCTGCTGCCGAACGGACAAAGCGACACTGAATAGAAAAGGTCAAATTATTGCAGGAAAAATTTCCTTGTTTGATATTAATGTTTCTGAACGTATTCAGGTAAGTTCAGTGGACAACATCGCGGCGATAGCTCCGCCGGAGGGCACGCGTACGGAGGCGGAGATGCGGTCGTCGGGGGCGGTGTCGGGCGCGGTGTACGGAGCGTACTTCCGGGCGAGCGGGCACGCGCTGCTCGTCGCCCTCATGGCGCTGGTGGCCACCGCCGCGCAGGGCCTTGGCTCCGGCGTCGACTGGTGGACTAGCTACTGGTGAGTGCGGGCATACAATTCTCCGGGGCTGCACCACGCCACGGCGAGGATAAATTTAATATAAAGATACATTTACTTAAGCGGCGGGTGGCCGAGTTGTTTAGGCATTGGCTTCTCATTGGAGAAGTCCGAGGTTCTAATCCGGTTGGTGTGTTCTGATGAAAAAAATTACGTGCATACCTACACCTGCAGCTTCAGCGTTCGGAACCGGTGTAAAACTGCAGGTCTCTTCCCTTGCCCCTGACTAGGTGGTAGGCTCAAATTGTACCCGACTGGGTTGGTACGACCGTACTGGATGTAAGATGGCTACATGGTGGCCTCGGTTGTGTTCTCTAGTCCAGTATAGCCATAAGTCTCTGGTATGGCACTAACCTTCTCGGAGGTGATATTGGCTGGTCAGAGCATGTGCTTTGGCCGCTCCGACTCAGCCGATACCGGATTACATAAAAAAAAATTAAAAATAAAGCATGGGTGTTTAAAAAAAAAACTTCTATTAAACTGAAAGAAATCAATGTTGAGAATAATGGTCAGCCATGAGCGGGGAAACAGCTCCAGCGTGAACCTGATAGCTGGATAAATATCTTCGAAACTTTACGTTAAAGATTTTTATTGCAAACCTTGGGCTCATCCAAAGACAACTTTAGAATTTTCATACAGATTATAGATTGTTAGAAAGAGGGAAATGAGTAGGAGCTTGGCAATGCGGAATAACTGATGAGTTTGGCTTACTGCGAACATTTTGATTCAGTTTGCACAAAAAATCGTTTGGATCCCTATGTGCATACTATGGAGGTCCTTAAAGGTCTAGTTTGTGATTGGCAGCAGTGGCGCCTGGCTGTCGGCTGTAATTTGTGCTGCGCTGTGTTCACAGGGTCAACTTGGAAGAGGTGCAACTGCGCAACACTTTGAACAGTATGAATATCTCCAACATCCAGAACGGTCCTCTCGAAGCCATCAACAACTCTACGGAGCATGGACTTTTTGAAAATGTCTCCTTTGACAATGGCCTTAGTAGATACGACTGCATTTATATCTATTCAGGTAATTGCTTTTTTTTTGGAACTTATATTTACATTTGATGGTTTTCTGTCTGCCTATTCTATAGAGAATTATGTTTTTGCGGTAATCGCTAATAGTAGCGATTATTGCAAAAACGGCGGTAGTCGTAGCTCTGTCTCACTACACGTATTGCGAAGCCCATTGGAATGAGTGAGATGGATGATGATAAATTGGTTATAGAGAAAGACCCGCTGGTGGCTTAATGAGTCAATGAACTGTTGAAGTTTTAGAGTTAGAGGGGTTGTAAAAAAATATAATCTTTCAGATGCAGTAACCACTCCACACACTTGACATAAAACGTTAAGAGAATGTGAGAAAGTAGCAAAAATCAATGGATGCGTAGAACATGATCCTTGTACATAATATTCATGTAAAGTTTATGCAAATATTCAAATTTTTTGATTTATTTTATTGAGGTTTGAACTTCAAAGAAATGATTATATTCTTTATTCTTTATTCATCATTCGTATGGTAGTACACTACGCTTGAATTTGTCCTGTTTAGTTTTTACAATCCGGTTTTTTACAATCGGAATACTTTAAAATGAAATACTGAGATGAATATAGATGTAACTTCCTCCCGCAGGTATAATAACGCTGCTGGTGGCTGTGACGTTGATACGTTCGTTCATGTTCTTCTCGATGGCGATGCGCGCGTCCACCCGCCTCCACAACGGCATGTTCTCGTCCATCACGCGCGCGCCCATGCGCTTCTTCCACGTCAACCCATCGGGGCGCATCCTTAACAGGTTCTCCAAGGACATGGGCGCCGTGGACGAAGTGTTGCCTTCGGCATTGCTTGATGTCATTCAGGTAGATAGAAATTATTCAAACAATTATATTGTGCGCAGTAGTATTGAATGAGGTGCGAAGATGGGCTTAGACATTGCTGTCAGTTTTGTATTAACAGGCTTGTTTTGGATATCACCATTTCAATGTAGGTGAGCACTAAGAAGGGATTTTTAAAAATTCATCCCCTAAGAGGACAAAAACAAAGACGAAAGTTTGTAATGGAAGTGCGTAATTTTACAAGTTAGAAATATGGAATTGGGTTCTGTTTATAAATAAAAATCAGTTGTATCAGCGTTTTTGGAAATGCGCAATGCATTTCCAAAATAATTAAGAGTATGGGACGGAGGAGGGGATGGGAAGGAGGAGAGAGAGAGAGAATATATTGCGCTGACGCAAATTAAGCATAACCTACAATGTCGCGAGCGGACCTGAGGGCAAAAAGCTAGTCAAATAATAAATTTCAACGCGAGCGCCAAGCACGGCCCAAAACATAAATGCTATGATATGATTTGCTCTGCAGATAGGGCTGTCACTGGTGGGCATCGTGGTAGTGGTGGCGGTGGTGAACTGGTGGCTGCTGCTGCCGACGCTGTGCGTGGGCGTGGTGTTCTACTTGCTGCGCATCTTCTACCTCTCCTCCTCGCGCAGCATCAAGCGCCTCGAGGGTGTGAGTAAGTTGACCGCCTTCATACTTATCTAAATATTTCTGTACATACTATACGTACCGTGTGGGGCCGGTACTTTAAAAGAATTGTCCCACTGCATCTCTCCCCGTGTATGTCGTAAAAGGCGACTAAGGGATATGATTCTCTTCTTATATTACTAGGTGGCAGGGTTTAACCCGCCCGGGTTGGTACCACCGCACTGAATGAAAGGTCGGTCGAAACGGCTATGTAAATAGTTTGTGTTTTCCGTCCAGTTCAGTGTAGCCGGCACGACTGAAGGGAAGCACTGACATGGCACCAAGTTCACCCGGTGTTATGGGCTGACGTCACGGATGTTGTAGGTGATGTAGCCAACCGTGTCAGTTTGCATGAAAAAAAACTTGCTTGGCTACATCACTGTAGGTTCTATTGCAACTAGGTGCCATGTCAGCGCTGCTCTCGTGCTTGTTGCACTGAGTGAACTGTGCTGAAAACGTAGACTACTTTCGTTGCCTTTTCGACCGGCCCTCATTCAGTGAGGTGGTATACATCTGGACGAGTTTAACTCTACTGCCTAGTAAGCTATGGGACCTACAGTTTCACGTATAATTCTAACCATAGAGCTACTATTACATACGAGTACATTGCTGCAAAGAAATATAATATCAAATTTAAACTATCCAGTAAAAAATTTTTTTTTTATGAGTTCATACCTCTCGCACTTTAACCTTGATCATGACCCGCACAATCAATAAATTAAGATGAAGAAGAGAAGTAACTTCTGTTTAACGACCATGATTATGATTATGATTTCAAGTGTGAGAGTTAGGGCCCCTGAGCCCTGTTGTCACTGCGGCCTAGGAAGATCTATTGTGATCTCTCAAAAGTATAGACCTCACCCCCAAGTCCGATTTCTGCTATATTAAATATATATATTTATTTATGTCAGGTTTTTGAGTGGGAAAAAAATCCAACTGCATTCTAAGCAAATACAGACTATGGTACATAAAATTATATTCTTTATTCTTTGTTCTAATAAAGCAAATACAGACTATGGTACATAAAATTATATTCTTTATTCTTTGTTCTAATAAAGCAAATACAGACTATGGTACATAAAATTATATTATTTATTCTTTGTTCTAATAAAGCAAATACAGACTATGGTACATAAAATTATATTCTTTATTCTTTGTTCTAATAAAGCAAATACAGACTATGGTACATAAAATTATATTCTTTATTCTTTGTTCTAATAAAGCAAATACAGACTATGGTACATAAAATAATATTCTTTATTCTTTGTTCTAATAAAGCAAATACAGACTATGGTACATAAAATAATATTCTTTATTCTTTGTTCTAATAAAGCAAATACAGACTATGGTACATAAAATTATATTCTTTATTCTTTGTTCTAATAAAGCAAATACAGACTATGGTACATAAAATTATATTATTTATTCTTTGTTCTAATAAAGCAAATACAGACTATGGTACATAAAATTATATTCTTTATTCTTTGTTCTAATAAAGCAAATACAGACTATGGTACATAAAATTATATTCTTTATTCTTTGTTCTAATAAAGCAAATACAGACTATGGTACATAAAATTATATTCTTTATTCTTTGTTCTAATAAAGCAAATACAGACTATGGTACATAAAATTATATTCTTTATTCTTTGTTCTAATAAAGCAAATACAGACTATGGTACATAAAATTATATTCTTTATTCTTTGTTCTAATAAAGCAAATACAGACTATGGTACATAAAATTATATTCTTTATTCTTTGTTCTAATAAAGCAAATACAGACTATGGTACATAAAATTATATTCTTTATTCTTTGTTCTAATAAAGCAAATACAGACTATGGTACATAAAATTATATTCTTTATTCTTTGTTCTAATAAAGCAAATACAGACTATGGTACATAAAATTATATTCTTTATTCTTTGTTCTAATAAAGCAAATACAGACTATGGTACATAAAATTATATTATTTATTCTTTGTTCTAATAAAGCAAATACAGACTATGGTACATAAAATTATATTCTTTATTCTTTGTTCTAATAAAGCAAATACAGACTATGGTACATAAAATTATATTATTTATTCTTTGTTCTAATAATGCAAATACAGACTATGGTACATACAATTATATTATTTATTCTTTGTTCTAATAATGCAAATACAGACTATGGTACATAAAATTATATTCTTTATTCTTTGTTCTAATAAATCAAATACAGACTATGGTACATAAAATAATATTCTTTATTCTTTGTTCTAAGAAAGCAAATACAGACTATGGTACATAAAATTATATTCTTTATTCTTTGTTCTAATAAAGCAAATACAGACTATGGTACATAAAATTATATTCTTTATTCTTTGTTCTAATAAAGCAAATACAGACCATGGTACATAAAATTATATTATTTATTCTTTGTTCTAATAAAGCAAATACAGACCATGGTACATAAAATTATATTCTTTATTCTTTGTTCTAATAAAGCAAATACAGACTATGGTACATAAAATTATATTCTTTATTCTTTGTTCTAATAAAGCAAATACAGACTATGGTACATAAAATTATATTCTTTATTCTTTGTTCTAATAAAGCAAATACAGACTATGGTACATAAAATTATATTATTTATTCTTTGTTCTAATAAAGCAAATACAGACTATGGTACATAAAATTATATTCTTTATTCTTTGTTCTAATAAAGCAAATACAGACTATGGTACATAAAATTATATTCTTTATTCTTTGTTCTAATAAAGCAAATACAGACTATGGTACATAAAATTATATTCTTTATTCTTTGTTCTAATAAAGCAAATACAGACTATGGTACATAAAATTATATTCTTTATTCTTTGTTCTAATAAAGCAAATACAGACTATGGTACATAAAATTATATTCTTTATTCTTTGTTCTAATAAATCAAATACAGACTATGGTACATAAAATTATATTCTTTATTCTTTGTTCTAATAAAGCAAATACAGACTATGGTACATAAAATTATATTCTTTATTCTTTGTTCTAATAAAGCAAATACAGACTATGGTACATAAAATTATATTCTTTATTCTTTGTTCTAATAAAGCAAATACAGACTATGGTACATAAAATTATATTATTTATTCTTTGTTCTAATAAAGCAAATACAGACTATGGTACATAAAATTATATTCTTTATTCTTTGTTCTAATAAAGCAAATACAGACTATGGTACATAAAATTATATTCTTTATTCTTTGTTCTAATAAAGCAAATACAGACTATGGTACATAAAATTATATTATTTATTCTTTGTTCTAATAAAGCAAATACAGACTATGGTACATAAAATTATATTCTTTATTCTTTGTTCTAATAAAGCAAATACAGACTATGGTACATAAAATTATATTCTTTATTCTTTGTTCTAATAAAGCAAATACAGACTATGGTACATAAAATAATATTCTTTATTCTTTGTTCTAATAAAGCAAATACAGACTATGGTACATAAAATAATATTCTTTATTCTTTGTTCTAATAAAGCAAATACAGACTATGGTACATAAAATTATATTCTTTATTCTTTGTTCTAATAAAGCAAATACAGACTATGGTACATAAAATTATATTATTTATTCTTTGTTCTAATAAAGCAAATACAGACTATGGTACATAAAATTATATTCTTTATTCTTTGTTCTAATAAAGCAAATACAGACTATGGTACATAAAATTATATTCTTTATTCTTTGTTCTAATAAAGCAAATACAGACTATGGTACATAAAATTATATTCTTTATTCTTTGTTCTAATAAAGCAAATACAGACTATGGTACATAAAATTATATTCTTTATTCTTTGTTCTAATAAAGCAAATACAGACTATGGTACATAAAATTATATTCTTTATTCTTTGTTCTAATAAAGCAAATACAGACTATGGTACATAAAATTATATTCTTTATTCTTTGTTCTAATAAAGCAAATACAGACTATGGTACATAAAATTATATTCTTTATTCTTTGTTCTAATAAAGCAAATACAGACTATGGTACATAAAATTATATTCTTTATTCTTTGTTCTAATAAAGCAAATACAGACTATGGTACATAAAATTATATTCTTTATTCTTTGTTCTAATAAAGCAAATACAGACTATGGTACATAAAATTATATTATTTATTCTTTGTTCTAATAAAGCAAATACAGACTATGGTACATAAAATTATATTCTTTATTCTTTGTTCTAATAAAGCAAATACAGACTATGGTACATAAAATTATATTATTTATTCTTTGTTCTAATAATGCAAATACAGACTATGGTACATACAATTATATTATTTATTCTTTGTTCTAATAATGCAAATACAGACTATGGTACATAAAATTATATTCTTTATTCTTTGTTCTAATAAATCAAATACAGACTATGGTACATAAAATAATATTCTTTATTCTTTGTTCTAAGAAAGCAAATACAGACTATGGTACATAAAATTATATTCTTTATTCTTTGTTCTAATAAAGCAAATACAGACTATGGTACATAAAATTATATTCTTTATTCTTTGTTCTAATAAAGCAAATACAGACCATGGTACATAAAATTATATTATTTATTCTTTGTTCTAATAAAGCAAATACAGACCATGGTACATAAAATTATATTCTTTATTCTTTGTTCTAATAAAGCAAATACAGACTATGGTACATAAAATTATATTCTTTATTCTTTGTTCTAATAAAGCAAATACAGACTATGGTACATAAAATTATATTCTTTATTCTTTGTTCTAATAAAGCAAATACAGACTATGGTACATAAAATTATATTATTTATTCTTTGTTCTAATAAAGCAAATACAGACTATGGTACATAAAATTATATTCTTTATTCTTTGTTCTAATAAAGCAAATACAGACTATGGTACATAAAATTATATTCTTTATTCTTTGTTCTAATAAAGCAAATACAGACTATGGTACATAAAATTATATTCTTTATTCTTTGTTCTAATAAAGCAAATACAGACTATGGTACATAAAATTATATTCTTTATTCTTTGTTCTAATAAAGCAAATACAGACTATGGTACATAAAATTATATTCTTTATTCTTTGTTCTAATAAATCAAATACAGACTATGGTACATAAAATTATATTCTTTATTCTTTGTTCTAATAAAGCAAATACAGACTATGGTACATAAAATTATATTCTTTATTCTTTGTTCTAATAAAGCAAATACAGACTATGGTACATAAAATTATATTCTTTATTCTTTGTTCTAATAAAGCAAATACAGACTATGGTACATAAAATTATATTATTTATTCTTTGTTCTAATAAAGCAAATACAGACTATGGTACATAAAATTATATTCTTTATTCTTTGTTCTAATAAAGCAAATACAGACTATGGTACATAAAATTATATTCTTTATTCTTTGTTCTAATAAAGCAAATACAGACTATGGTACATAAAATTATATTCTTTATTCTTTGTTCTAATAAAGCAAATACAGACTATGGTACATAAAATTATATTCTTTATTCTTTGTTCTAATAAAGCAAATACAGACTATGGTACATAAAATTATATTCTTTATTCTTTGTTCTAATAAAGCAAATACAGACTATGGTACATAAAATTATATTCTTTATTCTTTGTTCTAATAAAGCAAATACAGACTATGGTACATAAAATTATATTCTTTATTCTTTGTTCTAATAAAGCAAATACAGACTATGGTACATAAAATTATATTCTTTATTCTTTGTTCTAATAAAGCAAATACAGACTATGGTACATAAAATTATATTATTTATTCTTTGTTCTAATAAAGCAAATACAGACTATGGTACATAAAATTATATTCTTTATTCTTTGTTCTAATAAAGCAAATACAGACTATGGTACATAAAATTATATTATTTATTCTTTGTTCTAATAATGCAAATACAGACTATGGTACATAAAATTATATTATTTATTCTTTGTTCTAATAATGCAAATACAGACTATGGTACATAAAATTATATTCTTTATTCTTTGTTCTAATAAATCAAATACAGACTATGGTACATAAAATAATATTCTTTATTCTTTGTTCTAATAAAGCAAATACAGACTATGGTACATAAAATTATATTCTTTATTCTTTGTTCTAATAAAGCAAATACAGCCTATGGTACATAAAATTATATTCTTTATTCTTTGTTCTAATAAAGCAAATACAGACCATGGTACATAAAATTATATTATTTATTCTTTGTTCTAATAAAGCAAATACAGACCATGGTACATAAAATTATATTCTTTATTCTTTGTTCTAATAAAGCAAATACAGACTATGGTACATAAAATTATATTCTTTATTCTTTGTTCTAATAAAGCAAATACAGACTATGGTACATAAAATTATATTCTTTATTCTTTGTTCTAATAAAGCAAATACAGACTATGGTACATAAAATTATATTCTTTATTCTTTGTTCTAATAAAGCAAATACAGACTATGGTACATAAAATTATATTATTTATTCTTTGTTCTAATAAAGCAAATACAGACTATGGTACATAAAATTATATTCTTTATTCTTTGTTCTAATAAAGCAAATACAGACTATGGTACATAAAATTATATTCTTTATTCTTTGTTCTAATAAAGCAAATACAGACTATGGTACATAAAATTATATTCTTTATTCTTTGTTCTAATAAAGCAAATACAGACTATGGTACATAAAATTATATTCTTTATTCTTTGTTCTAATAAAGCAAATACAGACTATGGTACATAAAATTATATTCTTTATTCTTTGTTCTAATAAAGCAAATACAGACTATGGTACATAAAATTATATTCTTTATTCTTTGTTCTAATAAATCAAATACAGACTATGGTACATAAAATTATATTCTTTATTCTTTGTTCTAATAAAGCAAATACAGACTATGGTACATAAAATTATATTCTTTATTCTTTGTTCTAATAAAGCAAATACAGACTATGGTACATAAAATTATATTCTTTATTCTTTGTTCTAATAAAGCAAATACAGACTATGGTACATAAAATTATATTCTTTATTCTTTGTTCTAATAAAACAAATACAGACTATGGTACATAAAATTATATTCTTTATTCTAATAAATCAAATACAGACTATGGTACATAAAATTATATTCTTTATTCTCTGTTCTAATAAAGCAAATACAGACTATGGTACATAAAATTATATTCTTTATTCTTTGTTCTAATAAATCAAATACAGACTATGGTACATAAAATTATATTCTTTATTCTTTGTTCTAATAAAGCAAATACAGACTATGGTACATAAAATTATATTCTTTATTCTTTGTTCTAATAAAGCAAATACAGACTATGGTACATAAAATTATATTCTTTATTCTTTGTTCTAATAAAGCAAATACAGACTATGGTACATAAAATTATATTCTTTATTCTTTGTTCTAATAAATCAAATACAGACTATGGTACATAAAATTATATTCTTTATTCTTTGTTCTAATAAAGCAAATACAGACTATGGTACATAAAATTATATTCTTTATTCTTTGTTCTAATAAATCAAATACAGACTATGGTACATAAAATTATATTCTTTATTCTTTGTTCTAATAAAGCAAATACAGACTGGTACATAAAATTATATTCTTTATTCTTTGTTCTAATAAAGCAAATACAGGCTATGGTACATAAAATAATGTTGACATGATAACAGCTCGTAGCCCGGTGTTCTCATACTTCAACGCGTCGCTGCAAGGCATCACGACTATCCGAGCGTTCGGCGCGCAGGAGGCCCTCATCCGCGAGTTCGACGCTCATCAGGATCTGCACAGCGCTGCCTGGTGAGAACCCTTCTATAATAACCACACAGAAACAACATAGCCCCTCAAAATTGTAACACCTCAGCACAAGAGGCCCACCTCAAATATTACTATACCAGTTCAAAGTGAAAACATCTCAATTGTAACAACTCCATTATGAAATTCTAAATATGAAATTCCCCTCAATTGTGCAAAAGAGTATCTCAATTGTAACAATTTCAGTACCTCATGTTTCTTATTTTCCAATTCTAAATTGTAACTTTAGAAAATCATTAATCCTTTTTAACGCGACAGATGTTTTAGAATGGTAATTTTCAATTTAAACTATTCTGAGTTGAACTCAGCACTTCTTCAATAGTAAAATAATAAATATTATGCAAGATATGTAATGTAATGTGTGGTTGTACCAGGTACCTGTTCATCGCAAGCTCGCGAGCGTTCGGTTTCTGGCTGGACCTGGTGTGCGTGGTGTACATCGCCTTCGTCACGCTCAGCTTCCTCGTGCTCGGCAGGAGTGGTGAGCGAGCACACCTTTCTGTTTTAATTTGTATTTGAACTGCATTCATGTTATGTTTGTTTTTTTAATTAATCGCAAAAATGAAACTTAATTCGAATCATAATAAAAAAACAATGGTCTTCCTTTTCCTTATTAGTGATTCCCTTCCCTCCTAATCTTACTTGGTGGTAGGGTTTAACCCGCCCGGGTTGGTACCACCGCACTGAATCAAACGTCGGTCGAAACGGCTATGTAAATAGTTTGTGTTTTCCGAATAGTTCAGTGTAGCCGGCACGATCAAAGCGGGAAGCACTGACATGGCACCTAGTTCACCCGGTGTTATGGGCTGACATCAGGGTCGTTGTAGGTGATGTAGCCAACCGCGTCAGTTTCCATTAAAAAAAAACACTAGAAAGACATACTCATTTTACATATTATTGGAGGTTTTTATCAATTCGATACAACATTTAGCACACGGTGGTCATAGTTATTGGTTATTTTCAGATGAGTACGGAGGCAACGTGGGTCTGGCCATCACGCAGGCGATGGGACTCACCGGCATGTTCCAGTGGGGCATGCGCCAGTCCACCGAGCTTGAGAACCAGATGACCAGTGTCGAGAGGTAAGCCACTGCTTCCTTGCAATATTTCAACATCTGTTCCCCCTCGTGCGAGCTAATCTCTATGTTCACTTCATTCACTACAAAAACCTCCGTGTGACACCTTTCAGTCTAATACAGGAAGTTGTTGCAATCTCTGTCTTAATCTATTATATTTTTTCACAGGTATAGTCCTTGCTGCTTTGCTATTACGAGTGTCTTGTTATGCTGAACTTGAATGACAGAAATTTTCATCAATAATTTAGTTATTTACAAAAATTTTAATAAGGAATTAAAAATATTTGACTAAATGTTAGTGTTACTACGTAAACCACCCAAAATGTTCTTCAAATTACACCTTCGAATTGCGAAAATTAATTTCACTGTTAACCGCTCACACTTCACGCTGCGGACAACTTCCGACTCCGTCAAACGTCGGAGATATTCGTGCCGCGGTTCGTTACGGAAATGTTATAATAACGGAAAGTGCTGATAATGAGTCAATTTGTAAGTGATTAAAGAGTGTTTTCGAGTAGTGATTAATTTTCTATCGGGCCCCAGTGTCCATAACACGCAAAGTAATGTAACACCGTGCCATTAGGTGGCACGCGACGCTCGAGCGGTTAAATAATAATACGAAATATGTAATTGTTGTTCAGAATCACCGAGTACACGAAACTAGAATCGGAGCCGCCACTGCAGTCAGAGCCAAACAAGAAGCCTCCGCCGTCGTGGCCTCCTCAGGGCCGCGTGACGTTCGAGCACGTCTCGCTCACGTACTCGCCGGACGAGCCGCCCGTACTGCGCGACCTGTCGTTCGACGTGCTGCCGAGGGAGAAAGTGGGCATCGTCGGCCGCACGGGGGCGGGCAAGTCCTCGCTGATCAACGCTCTGTTCAGGTACGTTGTGCTCTTGTTTCTTTTGTGGATACCAAATTCCAAATGATTTATTCAGTACTTACATTACTTATAATATAAAAGATACATCAATTAATGACATAAAAACTAAGTAACATGTTGCGTTGCGTATCCTATGTATGTATGCACTTTAATGACATGTGAGTAATTTACATTCGTCGGGGCTAGGCACTAGACTTTCGTCTGTGTTGCCTGGCTCCGGATCTCTCGGTTTAGTTTTTTTTTTCCTTTGTGTTTATACATCAGCTTGATTTATTATGTATGTATATTTGTATGTATTGGTATGTATTTATTAAAATAATAGGTATGTAGATGTATGTATGTATTAAAAAAGATAAGTTATTGAAAAAAAAAAAAACAAAATTATGAGACAGCAGCACTAAAAAGACAGTGTCTATATTTTGTATGTGGGTATTTGTCTATGTATGTGGGTATTTGTCTATATATATATATATTTGTGTTTTGTTTTTATTTTTGTTTAATTATTATTATTATTTAATTATTGCTGCGAAATTAGATTATTTACTGAGGAATATGAAATAGCATGTGCTCGCACTCATGTTGGGTATTTGAAAGGATCCATTGTTTTATTTTTGACTTAAAAAATTTTGTGTTTTGTAAACTTTTAAGATTTTTTGGAATATTATTGTAAAGGTTAGGGCCTAGATAATGCGCAGTATGCCTGAAGAATGTCGTATTATGCTTGTTTCTGGTTAGTTGTTGTCGGGTACTCGCTCTAGTAGTGAATTCATGTGCAATTGGGATATGTAGTTTTTTGTTAGAGTGTATGTAACTGCTGAGACTCAACATAAAAGTCTGTCGAACATTTAGAAGTCTGCCACCACCACCACCAACCGGGACAAGTTTTCTTTTTTATGTTATCCGGTATGGGTGGCTGAGTCGGAGGGGACAAAGCGCATGCTCCGACCAGCCAATATCACCCCGAGAAGGTAGGTGCCATACCGGAGACTTCCCTGGATTGCTGGCTAGTATTTTCATATTGGGAGGGGGGGAGGGGGGGGGGGGGGGGTATTGACAACTGAGTTTGTGTGCCTCAATGTGCTGAAATCACCTAAAAAATTTTGCTTGGCTAGCCACAAATTTTACTCTCGTATAATTTTTATGCATGGTTGTAATTTATTTTTGGAAATAATTCCTTGAGAAGTTGAATTTATGTTTTTATTATTTTAAATGTTGTTGCGATTTAATAGAAAAAGGAGAGGGACACAGTATCACAATGAAAAGTTTTTCTATGTCGAGTTTTTTCGAATAACCTTGAGAAATTTCAAACCAACCTTTGACCAGGGTTGCCAGATCAAAGGGCGTTTGATTTTGAAGTACAAAATGTTTCATGATCTTTAATACTTTAATATCGAAAATGAAAGTGTAATAAATAAAAGGCAGCCAACAATTATTGAGAGTATTATGGTTGAATTGATCGAACTGTTTTTAATAATGAAGAAAGATTAGTATTAAAATGCTCTGAACAAGAAGGAAGGTGTGGATCTAAGCTTACGATGGCTTCACCGAACATATCCGGGCCCATCGGCAGTAGAGGAGGGTATTAATCGAGGCCGGGACTAGCGAGTGGCCACTCTAAATTTCCCGCGCATGCTTCACGTTTCGGCTCGCTTCAAGCCCTCGTCAGCTAGTCTGCGTTGACTAGGACGCGGGGAAACCACCAGTCCCGCTCTCGACCTCCCTCTCTCTACCTATCCATATTCTGTAGGATGCTTCCAGTGACGTTTTTGAAGCTCTCTCCATATATGAGCTTAGCGTCGATCTTGGGAGCCCTAGATTCTTGAAGAGACTGTAGAGCGACTTCGCTGGTAGTCCTCTTGCTCCGACTTCCACAGCGAAGAGATCAGTCTTGAATCCGTTTCTCACAATCCGGTCTACTAAGTTGCAGTACTTGTTAAGTTTGATGTTGTGGTCCTTCGGTATGTTACTTTCCCATGGAACTGTAAGTTCAACAAGTACTACATGCTTTTTCGCTTTTGAGAATATGAGTATATCCGGTCTTAATGCTGTGGTACAGATTTCCGAAGGCATTTGGTAATGCTTCTCATGTGTGTCCATCAACAATTCCCAATCCTTTGCTGCTCCCAAAATTGAAGAAGGTTTAGTCCTATCTTTGGGCAGCTTATTGGCTCCAGGTTTCACAAAGTTGACCTTCTGGAAGCCGCTACTGGTTTGCCCTTTCCTGGTCCGTGCAATTGACAGGTTAAAGAAATATAAAAATAGGTTAATATATATATAGGTTAATATGTAAAGAAAAAACCGTATATTTGGATGTCTGGTTTCTTATTATTTTGGAGACCGGCCACAAGCCTCAAAAACCATCTGGCAAACCTGCCTTTGACCCATGTCAGTGTACAGATCTCTCGATAGAGGCACAGGCGCCATTTCCCATACAGTTGTGCCACAGACACTCGAGAGATTATATATTTGGCTATTGAAAAAAAATGTTAATGGCAAAATAAGAATGTTTTGTAAACACAATAATTGCAGGCTAGCGAGCATGGAGGGGCGTATAGTGATAGACGAGCGGGACACGGCGGAGCTGGGGCTCCACGAGCTGCGCAGTCAGATCTCCATCATCCCGCAGGAGCCGGTCCTCTTCTCGGGCACCATGCGCCACAACCTCGACCCCTTCGACGAGTACCCAGACTCGGTGCTCTGGCGCGCGCTCGAGGAGGTCCGTCTACTAACTGTACATAATAGGGCTTATATTTAGCCTGCTGATTTGGTAGGCAATAAATTAATAAATTTTGTTTTTTTTTGTTTTTTATGGAAACTGACACGGTTGGCTACATCACCTACAACATCCGTGATGTAAGCCCATAACACCGGGTGAACTTGGTGCCACGTCAGTGCTTCCCTTCGTTCGTGCCGGCTACACTGAACTGGACGGAAATCACAAACTATTTACATAGCCGTTTCGACCGACATTTCATTCAGTGCGGTGGTATCAACCCGGGCGGGTTAAACCCTACCACCGAGTAAGGTAAGAAGGGAAGGGACCTACAGTTTTGCGTGGAATCCGAAACACGGTCAGGCTCCAACGGTCGAGCGGTCACCCATCCAAGTACTGACCGCGCTAAGCGTTGCTTAACATTCAATAACGACAGTCGACTGTCTGCACCACTGAGCTATCGAGGCTGACATCTTCTTTCTTCTACAGGTTGAGCTGAAGGAGGCCGTGATGGAGTTGCCGGCCGGGCTGAACTCGAAGATGTCGGAGGGCGGCACCAACTTCTCGGTGGGACAGCGACAGCTCGTGTGTTTGGCACGCGCCATCGTGCGCCGCAATCGGATACTCGTCCTCGACGAGGCCACGGCCAACGTCGACCCACAGTACGTTGACATTTCTATTGCTACCGTCATGATAAAGTCCTCCAAATCATCAGAGAGGCCATCAACCTGTCAATTGCACGGACCAGGAAAGGGCAAACCAGTAGCGGCTTCCAGAAGGTCAACTTTGTGAAACCTGGAGCCAATAAGCTGCCCAAAGATAGGACTAAACCTTCTTCAATTTTGGGAGCAGCAAAGGATTGGGAATTGTTGATGGACACACATGAGAAGCATTACCAAATGCCTTCGGAAATCTGTACCACAGCATTAAGACCGGATATACTCATATTCTCAAAAGCGACAAAGCATGTAGTACTTGTTGAACTTACAGTTCCATGGGAAAGTAACATACCGAAGGACCACAACATCAAACTTAACAAGTACTGCAACTTAGTAGACCGGATTGTGAGAAACGGATTCAAGACTGATCTCTTCGCTGTGGAAGTCGGAGCAAGAGGACTACCAGCGAAGTCGCTCTACAGTCTCTTCAAGAATCTAGGGCTCCCAAGATCGACGCTAAGCTCATATATGGAGAGAGCTTCGAAAACGTCACTGGAAGCATCCTACAGAATATGGATAGGTAGAGAGAGGAAGGTCGAGAGCGGGACTGGCGGTTTCCCCGCGTCCTAGTCAACGCAGACTAGCTGACGAGGGCTTGAAGCGAGCCGAAACGTGAAGCATGCGCGGGAAATTTAGAGTGGCCACTCGCTAGTCCCGGCCTCGATTAATACCCTCCTCTACTGCCGATGGGCCCGGATATGTTCGGTGAAGCCATCGCAAGTCTAGATCCACACCTTCCTTCCTTCATTTGTTTTTGACTTGAAACCATAGCTGTTATTATTTATTTACATCGACCCTATAGTAATGTAGATTACGGGAAGATTTAGTGGAAACACTCTGTGTTTCAACTAAATCTTCCCTTCGCCGTTATGTTGGCTCCACTGTCTATCTGTCAAAACAGCGTTGAGGGTTGCTATGTGTACAGATTTACCCGTAATTATCGGTATGTACCGTATTTATTATACGGTAAATACCGATTACGTTATTAGGCAATATAATCTTCACAATCTGGCAACACGAATTTAAGCACTGACAGTGACACTAACAGTGGATCCAACATAACGGCGAAGGGAAGATTTAGTTGGAACACTCTCTAACCTGCTCTCCTCTACAAGTTTCTTTATTTTGAATTGAGCCTCACAGTTAAATTAATTGAAAGTGAAGTTCTCTTCAACTGACAAAACTTCACAGAATGTGCAATTAGAGTGTTTTTATATTACGAAGGCACGAGGGGTACGAGGTAGGAAGTGGTGCGAGTGGCGACCGCGCGGAGCTCAGTAGAGAACGAACTCGGTGCCCGCTCGGTGCACACGTTCAACACGTCTCCGCGTCGCTCTGTCGAACCGAGTCGTTCCCTACTCAGCTCCGCGCGGTCTCACACCACTTCGTACCTCATACCCCTCGTGCCTTCGTAAAATGAAAACACTCTAATAATGTAACATTGCAGAACGGATGCACTGATACAGACGACGATAAGGAATAAGTTTGCAGAGTGCACCGTGCTCACGATAGCGCATCGGCTGCACACCGTCATGGACTCCGATAAGGTAAGGTGCTACTTTTGATTTGACATGATCAATGTCCTTGAAAAATGTTATATATTGACAGTGAATGGTTGAAACCTTACCTGCGCCACTGCCAGTGGTGTTAGGGGGAATGTGCTACTCCCTTCAGCACCATCCTCTTCAGAATAAACGAATATTTTTAAATGGGAGAAAAATTTATTAAACCCGTCAGTTTCCCATGGGTACATCGGCCCCATGGCTTCTGTGACTGGGTCGTCGACTTCCTGTATGGGGGTAACATTCAGGTTCTAGTGGACGCTTGCTCGTCGGACGCCATGTTAGTGAACGCCGGCGTACCACAAGGCTCTGTGTTGTCACCCACGCTGTTTCTTCTGCATATCAATCATATGCTGTCTCTGGGCAATATACATTGTTATGCAGATGACATTACGGCATACGGATCCAACACCAGTGACCCTTCAGCCAGTCGGGATGTTGTGGGTGAGAAGAGGCGAAGACTTGTGTCTGAGCTCAAACATACACTCGGCTCGGGTAATTTGGTTGAGTTCAACGCTTCCAAGACACAAGTTTGCGCGTTCAGTGCGAAGAGAGCGGCGTTCACACCAGCTCCTTCATTCCAAGACACGTCGCTTAAATTAAGCGAAGACTTCGGGGTCCTCGGAGTCGAACTGTCGCACGACCTGAACTTTCGTCGCCATATCGGGGGGAGGGCCAAGCTGGCTTCTAAAAAGCTGGGCATACTCATTAAGGTGCGACGGTACTTCACGCCGGACCAAAAGCTGCTTCTGTATAAATCGCAGATCAGGTCCTGCTTGGAGCACTGCTCGCACCTGTGGGATGGCTCTGCCAAATACCAGCTTTCGCCTCTGGACTTAATCCAGCGTCGAGCCGTGCGACTATTGGGTGACCCCGAAGTGGCCTGCGATCTAGAACCACTGCAACACCGTAGGGATGTCGGCTCCCTAAGTGTGTTCTATAGCTTATTCCATGGGGAGTGCTCAGAGGAGCTGTTTAATGCGATCCCGCCGACCTCTTTCCACCTCCGCACCACGCGCACTGGGCAGGGATTTCATCCCTACACGCTGGACTTACCGCGGATGCGGACCAATCGATTCTACAGATCTTTCCTCTACAGAACCGGTAAACTCTGGAACGCTCTCCCTGCCCATATATTTCCCCCCAAGTACAGTCTCGGGTCCTTCAAGAGGGAGCGTGAGCAAGAGGCACCTGTCAGGTCGGCATGGCATTCGCAACCCCCGCATACGGCCGAATGTCCATGGGCGTCGTTAGACACCTTGTCAATAAAAACAATTATTAAATGTTGATTGTAACATGTGACATGAGATTGTGCATGCAACAGGTGCTGGTGATGGACGCGGGCCAGCTGGTGGAGTACGAGCACCCGCACGTGCTGCTGCAGCGCGAGGACGGGGCGCTGCGCTCGATGCTCGAGCAGACCGGCAAGAACATGGCCGAGGTGTTGGCGCAGGTCGCCCGACAGGTTTGTACCTAACCTCTAATCTTCCTTGCTCTGTCGTACTCGTTGTGTCATCCATTCCTGGTACGCAGTGTACAGATTACCAAGGGCTGTAGAGTTTATTGTAGGTAGGTCTGTCCATGTAGCATCTACACTAAGGCCCAATTGCGCCAACACGAATTTAGAGTTAAGTAGCGAGTTATGGATTTAAACGCGGTTCCCACAGTCAACGGGTACTAGCTTAACGAGTTAAACTGGTTTATATCGTTTAATTTGTGTTGGTGCAAGTGGGCCTTAGAGAGCGTTCCAACTAAAAGTTCCCTTCGCCGTTATGTTGGCTCCACTGTCTATCTGTCAAAACAGTGTTGAGGGTTGCTATGTGTACACATTTACCCGTAATTATCAGTATTTACCGTATTTTTTGTACGGTAAATACCGATTACATTATTAAGTAATATAATCTTCACAATCTGGCAGCACGAATTTAAGCACTGTCAGTGGAGCCAACATAACGGCGAAGGGAACTTTTAGTTGGAACTACGTTGGAACGCTCTATAGTCTGGCAGCTGCTGTCATACTAAGTTCTATCGATGGCATATTGTTGTAATGTCCTAAATACTCAAATGGAGTTGGCATCACTGCTTCTAGAATATGCGAGCCTTGGCCAGTATGTTTGAGAATTTTCCATATTTATCTGAAACTGAAAACATGCAATCTGGATAAAGCGAGGCATTTCTCTTTTCAAAATCTGGCAAATGTGAATTTTTGCCTAAATTGTATAACTAGCAGGATTCTTCTGCCAAGAACCCAATGTAACTCTTTTGTTTTGTCTGGTGTCATTACAGAGTTACGAAAAGAAGGCGAGTTCATCTGCGGACAACTGAATCTACTAGCCACTAGTATTTTTGTTTTCTCAAACTGGGTGTTAATTTTACTATATGTTTATCGATAACGTACTATGAATTCAGTAGGGAGAGGGTCTTCTGAATGTCTAAAGAGATAATATTATATCCCCCCCAAGTGCAATCTTGGGTCATTAAAGAGGGCGTGAATAGGTGTACCTGTCAAGCATGGCATGACATGGCATTCGCAACACCCGCATACAACCGAATGTCCATGGGCGTCGATAGACACCTTATGGGTGGATCGGCGCCTCATGTTGCGCTTACTATAAAAGAAATAGTCATAAATTACACTTTTTTTATTTAATACACAATTAAATCAATTATTTTAAAAAATCTTCCTCCCCCATTTTGCCCAGCTGCACTCTATACAGTATTGATACCTAACGTAGGTAAATGGTGTGTTGCACAATTTGCACTAACAAGAACATTTTCGAATCCAGTAATGGGTTAGTTTAATTTTATGTAGGTACTTATATCATTAAATGAATTTAATTGAATTTATATACAACAAAATGAATGTGTAAGTTCATCGAGCATTTACACAATCCACTAGCGGACAAAATTATTTATAGAAATTTTATTATTCAACCAATGTTATTTATTATGTATGATTTAATGTTTTAATTGTAAGGCTATTAGGTGGTTTGAGGGATAAAAACTGCCATTTGAAGCGATGGCTGTTTTTCTCACTTGTTTATATCCTCAAAGGAATAAATCCAAGTTTAATTAGCTATAATTATTTTATGCTGTATGAAGATGTGCACGTTGAGTGAACGCAATGTCATACAAAGAATTATGTTATTTATTTTTATCAGTGATCTGCCGGACATTTTCTGCTATAATTTCAATAGCAGAACAATTTCATCATCTCGACTCGGAAAATTGTTCCTTATTATTCGAGAATGTTAATGTTTTCTAATTTAGTAATAAATTATAGATAAAATCATGTAGCTGTATCAAGTTTGGAGGAACATTTAAAGTGAAATGAAAATTTTGTGGTGCTATCACACAATAAAACATTTCTTCTAAATCTCATTTTATCCTATTATTATACTGTACCTATTATACACACTGCTGATGATTTGCAAATTGAGTATGGATCTGTACTTAATAAAAAAAGCTCATAATTGCAGGGTGTCTAATACTTAAAGCACAGCAGCACATTAACTTATATTATCAATTTATGAAATACTTAATTAAAGTGCCCAGTTAGTTAAATAACCAATTCGAAGCCGAGTACATCTGTAGATATTGATGTTGATGTCAATACAAAATGTGATTTGAGAATAATGTGAAGAAGGAATTTTTGTTGGTTCGTCGATGTGTGGCGACGAAAGGGTTAAAATATCATTACTTTATCAACTCAGTATAGAATAAAGAATAATCAGTTTAAATCAATTCAATAAACTGCCACTTGTGTGTGCAATGTGTTATGGTGTGTTAATAATGTATTATTGAAGCCAATCTTAATATTGTAGTTATTTTTTATTAATTCAAGTCTGTATGTATTTTTAATTTAAATATTAGTAAAATGTGAAATACGATTGAAGGTTACTCGATAGGTCCACATTTTAAGCTATAACCTAAATTATATTACTTTAATAAAAAAAAAGCTGTGAAGACAGGACAGTGTACGTGTGCCTGTAGTAGTAAAGTATATTATTTTTATACATGCGATGTGAGTTCTTGGGCTTTTGCCTGTGTAAATACAAATTATGTCGATAGTAGGTAATTAAATTATAATTTTAAGAAGGAATTTTACTCTTTTTTATTTCATAGCCTTTTATTACCCCTATATTGTAGATTTAATATCTACGCCCCTATCAAAACGCCTATCAATATCAATACTAATAATAAATCTGTAAGGGATGGTAATGGAGTAAGTTACTTTGTTTTATGAGATACTGTGTTTGTGGACTCTATGTATGATCTAAAACTATATTGACGATTTTTAGAAATCTTTTCTGTATGTAGGTATGTATGTATGTTCCTCCATAACTCTTAAACCGATCATCCAAATTCGATGAAACTTAGTACAAGCACATTTAGCTATACGAGACACAAGATAGTAAATAAAATTCAGTGCTAGTTACGCTAAGATGTGGTTCTCATACAAACCGATTATTCCGCGCGCCGAAATAAAGGTACAGTAGCTGGCTTAATTACTTTCTTCTTTTTAAATCAGATTTTCACGCGAGCGAAGCCGCGGGCAAAAGCTAGTTTAAAATAAAATACAACAGCTTCCATATACATAAATAAAACAACACAACTTCGTGAAAATTGCATATATATTTTGGTATTAACAAATCACTATCACTGCAGTTCAGATTTTACGTTCGGTGTATACACGTCGGCACTCAACTCCTCACACGAACCCTCCTCTCTACGGGCTCTACTTCTTCACACCTCTACTTAACTTGACTGTTAACCGGCATGGTACCTCGCTGAGTTTGGTTTTGCGAGGTGAGGTGGATACCCACCGTCCACTTGGCTCCCTTGGTAGGATCCATCAATGGATCGAAGTGGACTTTCTAGTGTACTTGAATTCCTTGTGGAAAGATTCTATTGCCCGCTTCAAGCACTTGGGTGCCTCTGGACGTGCAGCCACCCCATACCGGTTTTCATAAAAATAAACTGGTTCTGGACTTCTGGTTGTTTTTCTTTACACATAGTGGATTTTCACAATTCATCAGTGTCCTGTTAGAGCACATGGGAGACTTTGGTAACCCTTTGAACACTAGACCCACATGTAAAGTGATCTTAGATTGTTTGCTTGCTGCACAGATAATTATGACTGATTTCCTCGTGCAACCTTTATTAATTTTTGTTTGCTGGTTATTTATGAGGTATTAATTTCGAACTTAGTTTTTTGGTTTTGTTATAGTGGATCTAGACTCACGGTGTGCGCGTGAAACTCTAACTTGGCTGTTTGTTCTATAATTTAGTATGTGGAGAATTTTGGCGAAGGCTTATCGCCTCTCACTGGCTTAAGATTCAATGGGTATATACTATACAGTTTGTTTGTAAAAGGTACCTGGTTGATTTCTTTATTTATAAAAATTGTAAACATCACTTACACTAACTGTATACTACTAATTGGTTCTTTAAGAACCAAAATGTTTACGACCAAATCGAGGACAAAAACCATATCGCTTTATCCCGACACATTACCTAGTTTCTGAGCGGACGAGCCGAGCTGCCTAAGAAAAACAATCAATAAATTATAACAGTGGAGATCATCATTTTTACCACAGCACACTTTACATTATCCTTTGAGAAACTCAACTGAACGGTTAGGAACAAAACATGTAATAAAATCTTTCAAAGGCAGTTCTACAGTAAGTTACTGACGTCAGTTCGTTGCCAAAGGCAGTGCTGACTCGGTACTGCTCGGTAATTATTCTCAAGTCAGTTCAACACCTCCGCAAATAGAGCCGGCGCTAGCGTCATGATCGTGTAAGTCAGTTGAATGTGCAACACTATTAACTGACTATACGTCGCAATGTAAACTTGTCTTAAAACTTTGAAAGTTCTGTGTCAAAATGTGTAATCTTGATAACTTCCTTTTGGTATAGTATGTAAATATTTCATGTTTTATTCCTACCCTCAAGCGTCATCATCACAAATATCACCCAACGTTCGTACAAACTACGTACACTCAAATAAATAACACAAATCTATCTGAAAATATCATTCATAACATTTTGCACTATACAAACAGAATGCTCCTAACGCAAAACAAGTATCTAACTAGAATCAAATTACTGATAAGATAATAGAAAACAGATGAAAACACATCGATCCTACACCTTTTCTTTTTATTCAATGTTGCATTTAATAGGAAATGTGTTTGCTTTACCGAACGAAGCCATTCAATTTGAAACTGATAATCAAATCTGATCGCAATTTACATGCAAAAGGCACAAAAGATAGTAATTATTATAAAACAGAAATATTGTCATATTCATATGTACGTAATTCAGTCACCAATGACTGGTCACCCCTTTCCCATCAAACATTAACGTTTTCTTTCAGCACCTTCAAACTACGACAATAATTTTTATAGGCACTGGAGTGAGTGGTCGAACTCGGCTGTTGGAGGTACGTGGGTAGTACCATGGGAGAAAATAATTTCCCAGTAGATAAAATTATTATCAAGATTATTATCTATATAACGTAATAATTTACCAGTAGCGGCATGCGGTAGGACCGTGGCCAATAAACAACGCAATATACGTATACACACTCCAGATTGGAGGACGACGTCTGCCCTACGCTAGATAATTTTCTTCTACTTGCAAAACGAGAGACCGGAATTAGTCAACATATTTTTTTTTATAAATAAATAAAAAATGTTACGGGTAGAATGAAGATGATGAGAAAGCGACACAAGACACTCGAGAAGGAAAGATTCCCCAAGTAGATTGTGTTGCCATAATCACTCGGGGACAAAGAAAATTAAAGAACTCATTCTTTTGAACACACGCCGAGTAAGACAACTCCCAATCGCACCTACTCCTGAATTTCCGCCCGTCTCACTACACGGTGCGGCTTTCGAGCCTGTGATAGCTATGTAGATAATGAAACATTTCTTCCACCATCAATTGTAATACAATATGTCCACTGTACGGATGTAAAAATGTAACACTTGGTTCCTTAGTGGCTCCACAATGCGAGTCTTCTCTTTGGTTTACATTTAATATATTTATACGTACAAATATATACACTGGCCATTGGAATAACTGAACAATAAGTTGTGGAATTGCAATGACTTCCAATCCAACTATTTACAGTCTATAAAAAATCGTCTATGAGCTCGGATTGGGTAAACATTTGTTTTTGGGCCAATTGCTTTCATGTTATAAAATTTTAATGCTTTGAGAGCATTTCATGAAGTTTAGTCATTTTGTTATACATTTTATTGCAAAAAAAAAATGGTGCCCATGTACCCAGATTGGACTCATATACCACAGTGTTATGTGTCTCAACTTAATAAAAAATGTTATAACATCACATAACACTAGTCCTTCGTGTATAAACGGTTGAAGTGTATACATACTTGTGTGTGTATGACTAATTGACAACGACCTGACAAATTGTAGCTAGTGGCCAATGCCAAGTCACAATAGGAACAATATACATACAGTCATAAAAGTAATTATTTTAAAGTTTCTTAGCCCTAATTTGTATCAAACCCCGTAGTTCACATAAAAAAAATGGTTTTTTTTTTAGTTAAGTTTGCGATTTAAATAATTTCTGAATTTCAATAATATTCCGCCCCATAACAAATATTTAATAACAAAAATGTTTACGTACCTATTATTCAGTTTGGAATTACAAAAAGTGTTGAATTGTAATAATTGCATTACGATATAATTTAATATTCAATTTAATGATATATTCAATTGAAGCGTAATTGTAATAAAAACAGACATACGTGCACACACGCTTTGTACATACAAACACAGCACTTTTCATCGCTTTTATAATATTCACAAATAGAATAGAAACTTCATACAAGGCCATAAATTACTCAACACCATTTCCATGCGTGTAAATGCGTTTGTAACTTTGGTACTCATCAGTCCATCCAGTGATGTTGTGCCGAGTACCTAAACTCTAGCAGGTACAAGGAAACATTACGTGCATTCTAGCTCTCTGCCAAACACTCTGAACACGCCAATGAAGACCTGTCTCTGTCTTTCATTTTGACATAAATAAGCGCAGGTCTACACTGGTGTGGACATAGTAGATTGCTAGAACGCGGCTTAATCCTTTCGCCGTCACGAACGGCCAAATTTGTCAAGATACACTTCTTAGGGCCAATTGCGCCAACACGAATTTAACAATATAAATCAGTTTAACTCGTTAAGCTAGTACCCGTTGACTGTGGGAACGTTTAAATCCATAACTTGCTACATAATATCTCGTCTTGCACCATGACATAATAGCACTAATTTAACTAAACTTGAGCTTAACTTTATAGGTGCGTTCTTTCTTCTGATTCCAATATTTTTCTGCATACTGACGACCTTATTCTTTGTTCGACAGCTCAGAGAGCAAAACCGACCCATCTGTTCATAGCGTCAACTTTCTCTATCACCACATATAAGAAGGAGATGGCACTAAAGTAACATGCGCTGTCACTGATACCGTACGTAATACTTCTTTGAAACAAACCAGAAAATGGTTCTCCGTGGTTTTTAGCGAGGAACGAGTGTTGTGTTTTGCTAGATTAGAAGGTAAATTATTTTGTATGACGATCGGAGCGAAACCTCATTGAGGTGCGTGGCACTCGGTACGGAACCTGAAAGCCTTTTTCGTGCCTGCGGTGCCTTCGAACCTGCGAACCTGGCTCCTTTCGGAAACACTCAGGTTGATTC
The DNA here is from genome assembly GCA_946902875.1 of Nematopogon swammerdamellus. Lineage (NCBI taxonomy): Eukaryota > Metazoa > Arthropoda > Insecta > Lepidoptera > Adelidae > Nematopogon > Nematopogon swammerdamellus. The sequence continues at coordinate 22,311,033 of OX336336.1, forward strand.
GGCTCGGAAGCGAACCAAGTGAAGCTACGCAAAGAGGCAGAAACTCGCAAGTTCGCTTTCAAGGCTATTTATTGAACTAAACGAGGGTCCGACCTCGTTTAACTTTTATTTTTTTAAATCCGCTTTAACTTGACGTTTGGTGTTGGTGCAACACAAATATCGTGTTGGCGCAATTGGCTCTGTCATGGTGCATGACGAGATACTATGTAGCGAGTTATGGATTTAAACGCAGCTCAACTAAATTCAAACTTAGCTATTTAAACGTGACTTTGGTGCAATTGGGCCTTATTTATGATATATTTAGTTTTGTTTTTATTTATTAGCTTTTATATACATACATAGCTATTAAGCTGATGCTTTGGATGTGCTTCTCCTTTTCATGAAGTCGGTTAAAAAAACAACCAATTACGCGGTGGTATGGAAACCTCGGTGTGCGAGTCCGACTCGCACTTTGCCGATTTTTATTTAATGTTCTTGTTATGAGATTTTTAGTGACGGATTTATCCATCTGTGGCGGTAAAAGGATTATCACTCGCTATATTATTTTCATACATTAGCTGCCTTATGAATGACTTTTCATTCCATACTTGTCATCTCTTTTCTCCAAATTAAAATTCCATTCCACTTTCTTATTTCACTCATTATTCTAGACTTAATAAAGTTACATTAATGACTAAGCGTAGATGCTCTATCTTAATACAATGATCACGTAAAAAAGTTTTCTACGATATACAAAAATGCCTATAGCTACTGCACTGGGAGGCGCGGAGGCGTCCGAGTGAGTGCGCGTTAAGTAACTGGTGTCAGACATGAGTCCCACTGTGTGCTCGCGGGCTAATTATCCCCGCACTATTCTAAACACATCTCAAATGTGATACACATCGTTGTGTCATGTGAATGCAGAACAAGCATATCATTTTTTAGATTTGTTTTTTGTTGTATGCGAAAAACATGTGGTTCACTCACACGTACCACACACCACGACGGCCACACAGTCGGTGGGTCGCAGGATTGTCGCACGTGTGAGTACTACGACGAGTTTCCATACTAATTTACTAAAAAACTCTTCACACGCTGCAACTGTTTTGTCGTTGTGGTGCGGTTGGAATGTGATATGTGTGAGCTAAGCCTAAGGCTTTCTATTCTTGAATACAGAATAAACTCTAGTATGTTATGAAATCTTGACACTCAAATATATTTTTTTCTTTCATATCTGATCTTGCTCTATGCTAGCCGTATATAGTGTATGAAGTCGGTTAAAATTGTTGGTACTAAGTGGCAGCGGGGCTAAATAAAAAATCTAAAGACAGTTCACGAATGTGAATAGTTTTAAAATTAAAGAAAACCTGTTTTTTTTTATAAATACCTTTTAAAGTGAGCTGCCTGTTGGATCATGTTGAAATATTTTCAATATCTTAGTTGTGCATTTACATGAGATGCATGTGACAGCACTGATCAAACCACTCCTATATCTAATTCAACATTCAATCGAGAAACCGGAGGTAGGTACAATTAATGGTTTTACCTTTGCAATTGAACGATTCCGTCGTATCTAAGAAAATAATTGAGATTGCCTTTAGTTGTAACTGGCGTCTAGGACTACATTTGAAGGTCGGTGGGTTGTGAGCGGTGTTCAACTGCTAGCGTCTACGTTCTGTGTGTTGCTTTCATCCTTCCTCTCTTCCATGTGCGCATTTGATGGTCCGGGTTGAGGATTGTCTGTGTCTGCAATCACACAAAGACAGTTAGTGTCTAACTGCTCGTATTAGTGTATTAGAGAAAACTTCACCAGAAAGATCCAGAGATGTAGTTCCACTAGCCAAATACAGTCTTCATTTAGATTTTTTTTCATAAAATAATTGTAACATTGAGTAATAAATAACCACAGCAACCTATACTAAAAATACACTTATTTTAGTCTAGCCATCAACATTATTTTGATAATAAATTCAGCATATGTACCATTGCTTCACAAGTGCTGATAAAAGTAACAATCTTCTCTAATAATATATAAAAATTAATATTTGTTTGTTCATCATCTATACGTTCGTAAACCGTTCATTTGATTACGATGAAACTTAGGTTGGCTGGGGAAGGTTTCTGAAAAAAAAATGCGAGCGGAGCCGCGGGCAAAAGCTATTAATTCATTATAAATTGTACACTCCGCGCCCACGCTGAGTACAGCATGGGGAAAGCATAGGCGCCGACTTTTTCAAATTGTCGTGGGTGCTCGCTCGGTGCTATGATAAATTACTGGATTATAAATCGGCCACATGCTACTCTGATCATAGCAGTGGCGGCTCTGGCCAATGAATTTTAGTGAGGCACATAATAGCATTTTATTAATGTTATATTGCAGTTTTCATTTCGAGGACAGGACATGCCCAAAGTCTAGCAATAAATAAACATTCATATTGATTTTTTTTTCTTTACCTTCAAGATAATTAAGTGAGGCAGCGTGAGGCGGCGCCTCACTTGCTTCACCTGGGGAACAGGTACTTCTAAACTCATGAAATAAAAATAATAAAAATCTGTTAAATATTCATGTTTTATTTATCAAAGTACAGTACGGCCCAAAAATCTACCGAAAAGCGGATTTTGTGGGAATTCTTGTGGGTGCTCGGGCACCGGAGCACCCCCGGAGTCGGCGCCCCTGGGGGAAAGTACACTAGATATATTGTACTTTCGTAATTAGTTTAATTTATTTCAGGGTATTAGATAGTCTAGAGCAGTTAGAGAATGGTTTAAAGACACTCTTTTTTTTTTTCTTTTTTATGGATAGCGCGATATGTGGCATCGTTTCACCTACAAGTAGGTGTCTAACGATGCCCATGGGCATTCTGTGATGCACGGGGATTGCGAATGCCATGCCGGCCTGACAGGATCCTTTTCACGCCCCTTTTGAAGAACCTCAGGCAATACTTGGGAGGAAATAGATGGGCAGGGAGTGCGTTCCACATTTACGAGTGCGTTACACTCTATAGTTGAATGCAATGTGTGACGGCGGCGGCGCGCGGTTAAGTGAGTGTACCAGAAGTGACGAGTAGCTGCAGCTTGCCGGGCAGGTCGGCCACGGTGGTCTCCGCGCCGGCGGGGTGCAGGATGTCCGGCATCGCATTCCTCCGGCCCGTGCGTCCAGTTTCCAGGAATTCCTTCGGAACTTCCGTTTTGCTTCGGTCCTGCATAACGGCCAGCATCCTCAGCACTGCAATATTTAAAATACAATATAATATTTATTTATAATTTTCTCTTATTTAATATTTTATTCTTTGTAAATAGATATTAGTAGGTACTAAAAAACCAAAGAAAATATCTAGACATAGAGCAATCAAATACTTGTCAATTGTATAGTCTAATTTTAGGTTCATTCATGTGAAATATAGAGGCTATTCTATAAGTCTGAGCATCAGCCATATCCGTGTAAAATTTCAGGTTGGCAGGTGGCCTAGATAGCTGGTTTAACAAATAGGTGACAGACACAAACGGACATACCATCTGATTTGTATAATAGTAAAGGTGAAATCAGGATTAATTACGAAACTATAATTTCAGTAATATTTTAAGGAATTTAAATAACACGTCCAGCCTCTGTAAATCCGCCTATGTTCAATATAAAGAATGTGAAAATGCAGTAACTCTTATCGATGTAGGTTTTCGTTCCCTTCTAAGATGACACAACTCTGTTCGACGACGCATTTTCTTTACAATTATTATAAGGACACTAAATCGAACATTCGTTTGGATACTGTCACCACAGAAGGAGTTACGTATTTTCAAAAAAGTTACCATACAAAATTTTATTCGGACAAATTTGGTGCAGCGTTGGAGGTGGTGACGTAGATAGTAGAACCTTGAACACTCACTTCAAAGGTGAGTTTTCAAGGAGTGACACCAAATTCTAATTAAATACAGCGACTGAACGTGCTAAGGATTATATTAAGAAAATTCACTGTTTAAATGTATTCACAAGGTAATATGTAAATAAAAGCCTGTAATGATCTCTCCGTGAATTGTTAAGATATCATCATCACGTGGCATGACAGATAACTGTTGTGAGAACAATGGAACAATAGAGTTAAGTAGGAGCGTAAAGCCTAGCGAGCGTCGTGCCGTGCACAAGTCATGCTCATGCACAAATGATCCATGTCAACTGAGCGCAGTAGCCTGTAGCGCAGTAGTGCAGTAGCAGTAGTAGTTTGACTGTGCAGTTCATACAGCAAGTAATCTTAATTAATTATACCAATAATTATTTAATGAAGCATTTATGTTATTCTCCAAGTATAGCATGTACTGCATATTTTGAAACAATGCAGTGATTCCCAATGTATGTCAAAATAAGATAATTTATCATTCTGAACGGCATTCCCTACATTTATGAAATTTAATGCAGTGATTCCCAATTGTGAATTTTTTCACAGAGATTAATTTAGTCTAAGTTGTGACAAGATATACCTAAAAATAGAATATATAAAAACTAATTAGGTACCTACTTACTTTTCTAATTTACCATAAGTATCTACCTAACATCTACTTAATAAAAATTGTACTAAAACAACAATGTCTAATATTGTTTAACCCCTCAAGCGTAAGTATCCACAGATATCAAGCGTGCCCAACTTTCATCATTAAAATATACGCTGTTTTAATATGAGGACAAGGCTCAATAATTTATTATACTTCTACAAAAAGGTGACCAAAAAGATATGACCTTCTCGATATGATTCATTTTGTTGCCAAGCTAGAACAGAATTAAAGATCTATTCAGTTGTTTCCGAGCAGTAGTGACGCACGATATGTTCCCGGTGAGTTCGCCCCCACCCCAAATAGAAATTTTTGGAGTTATTAGTAAACAGTTTGTTGTGTTCGTGTACAAATTCGAAAGAATACAACATTTATTAAGGGAATATGTTATTACTGGAGTGTTTTATCCAATCGCGAGGTGTGGAATCGAAAAAAAATGTAATCTCACTATATTTGTGAAGTGCAATGTTCCTGCAATGTTCAACAGACAATTTGGAGTCAAAACAAAGGTCAGTGCACTATATGCTAAAAACTACTTTGTAGGAAATATTGCAACAGTTACAACCATGCTCAATTTGCTATAGGTGTTCATATAATTTTTTTATGTTTTAAGTAGTCCGACGCCTGAGCGGTTAATAACTTATTTGTTCTGCATTACATTACAGCATTAATTTTATTACATTACTGCATTGCATTACATTACAGTACTTATTCAAACCAAAATTGCTTAGGCAAAGAAACTAGATGTAGGAATGGGGCTGGCGTAACCAAATAGACAAAAGCCGTATGACAAAGAAAAAATTTTTTATGAAGAATTTATATACATCGGAGTGCCCAATACTACTAGTATCTAGAACTATTACTAAGTTGCTGCTTAGTGTGTTAGAATACATCTAATCAAGACAATGGGCCAACAAAATGTGCGTTTTCGGCGAGCGCAAACAAATAGCTGCCAGTCCGTTCCCACATCTTTTATTTATTCACAATCCCATCTTCTCGTCCAACGGGCCGCCGCGGTTATCTTTTGTGAAGGCACTGAATAGCTTAGATTGACGCTTCATGAATAGCAAATGGCCGTCGTCGTATATTTCTCTTGTTGCTATGTGACTACAAAGAGAGACGTGCAGAGGATGTCCTAGTACATTACGGCTGAAATGACCGGTGGCCATTATGAAAATGTCATATTAACTACCGCACAACGTAGAAATACCTACTGTTTACCTGTAGAACGTACACTTCACTCAAAAAGATCATTGACATGATATTATTGTATTTTCTACTGCCATTAACCATATTATACTGTTTCATTTACACTGCCAGCATTGTTTTTGTCACATGGTCATTGTGTAGCTGAAACTGAACAACTTTGTAACAACAAAAATGTATGGAGCTTGGTCCAAGAGCCTCCACGATTGAGACATGTGCCAAAGTGAAGGCCCTTATGGTTACTTCAAAGTGACAGATGGGCATCAAAATCGGTCCTGGTGATTTTGAGAAAAAAATACTTTTTATTTTATCATGAAAGCGTAGGTATCACAATTATTATGAGAAATAAAACAAAAGAAAACATACTTAATCAAACATTTTTATTCAAAACAGTCAGTTACAGTCAGGGTTATGCGAATGCCTTCTGTGCCGCGCCACAAAAAAGCGGCATTTAATTGTACTATATTAAAGTAGGCCGCCCTATCTATGAAAAAAACAAGTTAAATATAATGAATAAAGAATCACATTTAAAAAGAATCTCTCGGATGGATTTTAATTGTGTTAAATATATTTGGAAATAAAATATATATATATCGATTGGTATAGAAAGGCAGGCATAAGTGTAAGACTGACTGTTTTGAATAAAAATGTTTGATTAAGTATGTTTTCTTTTGTTTTATTTTTCATAATAATTGTGATACCTACGCTTACAATCGAGATCTGGGGTCTTTTTCATAAAAAACATTTATTTACAATATATTTTTTATGAAACAGGCCCTTATTTTTTTATCAAACAGGCCCTTAGGGAATGTAGACAGTAGTGTGTAGTTACAACCAATCCATATTTTGTACAAAACGACTTTGGAGCACAGCAGCAGTCTTTAACGTAAGTACTTAGTTTACATTACATGATAAAATAAAAAGTATTTTTTTCTCAAAATCACCACGACCGATTTTGATGCCCATCTGTCACTTTGAAGTAACCATAAGGGCCTTCACTTTGGCACATGTCTCAATCGTGGAGGCTCTTGGACCACTTTTGCCCATTCTCCTTTGAGATAATTTTTTTATGACCAACTGGCATGGGTGGCCGTTAGGCTTGTTAGATCTGATGTTAGCCTTCCCGGGACATAATAAAGTGGAGAAATGTAAGACCAATATTTTACTGTTATAATTTTTACGTGTGTTTTTTAAGGCAAGCACCTTTAGTAAGCTAAAGTGAAAACACTACACTAAAATGAAAGTAGGATCTTCCTTTACATTAATTATTCATATTTCTTGTGAGTTGCTAATTTGAGTAATTTATCAGCATCTGGACTTCTGTTCGCCATTTTCTTTGCGCGACATCAAGTCGTATGTATGAACATATTTTTCTTCCCGGGACATATTGCACTCTCCGGGACAAAATGATCCTACGCCTGGGAAAATCCCGGAAATCCCGGGCACCTGGCAAGCCTAGGCCGTGCCCAAAAGTTCGAAGAAAGATCAGATACAGCCAATAGCCCCACTGCTCGCGAAACCACCCTCAGAAAGGCGGCGCCATGCCAGCTATAAGGCAGACAAAAAAGATAGTTATCTAATTATGTTCCATTAAAGTTATGCCATTTCTATGTACAATAAATCAAATTGTTTATTCCAAAGCTTTCAGCATACTTTCACAGTTGCTTTGTCAATTTTATCGTGTCAGTCTTATTATTCAATAAGTTAGAAAGTCGTAAAAGGGTTTTCTAACACGAGTGTACAGATCTAGCAGGTACTAGGTAAAGTCATTACTTAGATCAAATAGGCAACCAACCCATAATTGGGGGGTAAGTACACAATAAACTTTTTATCACTGTCAGTATAGGTTTGGTATAATGCGCGGGGCGGATCACGGCGTGTCGCCGCCGCAACGGTTCGTCGGTGTTCTCCCTCGCACACGCACCGTACTTGTAGTGTATTCGCGTGGCGGGTCGCCCGCTGCGGCGACGACACGCAGAGATCCGTCCCGGGTAGTCTATGTGATGTACCTACCCTGTCTACGGAGTCCCTTTCCTTTCCAAATGCATAAAAATCTTGATTATAGAGAAATACGATGTGCTAGAAAAAACTACTAACTAAAAGTACTGTTTCTTAAGAAAACAAATGAAAAGGACTAGCCATTAAACCTTTGCCATTCCTATAGAACACACATTAAAAATATTCACAGGTCTTGAGACAAATGTTATTTTGACAGCTCTGTGAATTGTTTTTTTTTAACTACATTATTTCTGGCAGAATAGTGGTTTCGAATCTAACTTTATTTAGAATGCGTTATTTGAATAGTTAAATTCATAATCTACATGTCGATATATGATTTGCAAAGGGTACATCGGCAATTGTAGGTTAGAGAAATTCGGAAAAAAATGTCAGGCGTATTTTGTGTTTCATTGAGTCCATCTGTACTTCTAAATATGTGTATCCTCTGTTGTATACCTTTTTGTGGAGAATTAATTGGTTTCAAGTACCAATAAAGGTTATTGATCTCACTTCATTACTTTAGAAATATTTGAGTTTAAGTGTCTACGCGGCAACAATGGCATGGAAGCGAAGAGGTTAAATGAGGAATTCTGTGGTCGTAAGCAAATCCGGTCGAACTGGGACACTGTATTATTGTGGCTAAGATAAAGTGGTCAGAGATGATGACACCTAGCTTTAACGGCTCAAGCGCATGCGGGACCCATGTTACTCGGCATTGCGGCCGCCTTTAGGCGTAAAAAAAAACACTCTTTCAATGATATACTTCCTGAAAAATGGTGTAGATATGCCCTACTCTAGTTTATCTGATACACTTTGTTGCCAACTTTATTTTTTTATCCATCACATAGGTACAATGGGATGGGCATTTAAGCAATACTTTATGCTATTTGTGCATCTATTTTCTGAGTGGTTTATATTCAAACAACCGTGTTGTGCGGAAACAACTCAAAGGGTGCAATGTTAATGACAATACCTAACTAAGTATGTAAATGTTGCACAATGTAATCATAAGCACTAAATGTTGTATATATGAAAAGTAATTAGATTGCAATTGAACATGGACAATTATTTAAAATGAAATTGTGATCAGTTTTACACTGTAACTCCATCTATCTATCTCTAGAGTGGCCACTCGCTAGTTCCGACCTCGATTGACGCCCTCCTCTACTGCCAATGGGCCCGGACATGTTCGGCGAAGCCATCGCAAGCTCAGTTCAACACCTTCCTCTTCTATTTCACCAAAAGTTGCTACCTTATATACATAAACATTTCTACGAGTACACAGCTTCTAAGTCACATATACTTACTCAATATTTACTAAATCTAGGGAATTAAGAGTGAGAATTTGAACAGATTAGAAATGAATGTTACAGTACATTAGTATTTAGAAGATACATGCTCAAAGTTGCACTGGCTCAGCTAAATCTGGCGCTCAACTAAAACAAACCACACAAGCGTGTACACAACACTATGCTATTGGTAAGGAGGGCACCCTGAAGCGTATCGGGGGAGTCGACAGCGGGGCCGGTTAAGTCGACCACCCCGAGCGAGCCCCTGTGGCTGCGGCCATGCTGGCCTACCTGAACGTGACTTAAGACGGACGGAGCGCTCGCTCGCCTTTTTAATGCGGCCGGTGCGGAGGCCCGACATAGCGGAGACTGCGACCTGCGGGCGCGGGCCAACGAAACAAATCATAAAACAGAAAATAACTAGGACGAAAGTGACGCTCAGCGTACTCACGGCGCTTTCGTAAATCACATCGCGGGCTGCGCAGGCGGGCCGAGAGCCTAGCTCGAGCGAGCTCGCGCCGCCGGACTCTGGCCTCACGCCCCGCACGTCGATACCGTGCCCACGCGACGCGATACTTCCACCCGTGTTCTCGAGAGGGACAGACGGCGGGTCGATGCTCCCAAACACGACACTACAGACAACAAATGTCGCGACGCTAACGTGTCAGCGAGATGCACGAATCCCTCCCTCGAACGCCACGACCACGACAGGAGCACGAGCACAGAGATATGACGGATATGACAGACAGACGAGCAAGCAATACCAGATTCACCCAACAAGTATTTATTTCAGGTTTTTCTTTCAGGTTTTACGACGCACGAACCACCCCACTCACCCGCCCACAAACCGGACCAACTTTTTTTTTTTTTTTTTTTTTTTTGGCGTCTCGCATAAGCGAACTATGCCAGTGTCAGGTGTGATAGGACCACAAAGTTAAAATTTTGTAAACAAATTAATAAAATAGAAAGACATAAAAAAAACCAACTAAACTGCACGAAAATGATCAACTCTGATCTCTAATAATAATACATACATATTTATTTATAGCTATTTTATTTCATAATTATATAAAATTAATATAAATATGTACCTGTATGCTGAAAAAACGTGAAAATAAAGAACATACATAAATAATGAAAGATATTTATAATTTTATATTATGAAAAAATATGAATTTACAAATGAGTTTATAAATAGAGTAATTATTTGAAATTAATAAACAACGAATATTAGAAGGAAGAGGAATTTCAAACTCGGGAAGAGTGGAATATAAGGAGGGAGACTGTTTTATGAGCGGGCAAGAGAAAAAAATATGATCGACAGTGCCTTCGTCTACGCCACATTCGCACACTGAAGAATCCCGAATCCTCAGCTTAGCCAGGTGCACAGGAGTGCAACAATGACCGAACCTTAAACGACATATTATTGATGTTTCTTTTTTTGGAATTGAAAGTTTATAAAACCATGGTTTTGGAGGAATTTCTGACTGGATACTGGCATAGTATGACCCCTTGACTTTGCTAGACCTATCCCAAGCATTCGACCAAGAACTGTGTAAATACGTTCTAGGGAGGGCAATAAGATCGTGCGAAAAGTTTTCATAGTCAAGCTTACCGCCATGTACAACAGCATCTTTAGCAAGGGAGTCTACGTGTTCATTACCTTGTATGCCACTGTGAGAGGGGATCCAGGCGATCACCACTCGTCTTCCAGTAAGACCTGCTAATATATGTTTAATATTATAAATTATGGGATTATTATTTTGGGATTTGAATGGGTTTTGAATCAAGGATTGAAGAGAACTAAGCGAATCTGAAAAAATTATAGCCTTATCTATTTCACTAGTTGAAGCAACATATTTCACCGCCTCCAACAAGGCTCTACATTCTCCTGTAAAAACTGAGGATTCCGGAGGACATTTTATTTTCAAATATGCATCCTTATTGACATAAAATACAGCTACACCTACACTACCGTTAGAAGTCAATTTAGATGCGTCCGTAAAGAAAACATGCCAATTAGCCCAATTACTGTTAACGGCAATTCTAAATGTATCATTGGCATTTGGCATGTCCTTGTAAATGCCAATACTTAGCAGCACTTCAGGTTTCAGAATAACGGATGTATATGGAAATTCATACATTGGCAGGGTAAGGGATCTGTGGGTGGGATCTTTGAGACATCTAAATTTTTTGTAGCTATTAACCAAACGAGGTATCACCTTATTAACCCAGTAGTACTTTTGCAATGTGTATTCAGCTAAAAGATTTAATTTAGGAATTAAAGGATGATTTAAAAATTGACACGCCCTAAAAAAATACCTATTTGCTAGAAATTGTCGACGTAGGTATAAGGGAGGATCAACACACTCCACTTGGAGGGCATTGATTGGGGTTGATTTCATCGCTCCCGCAATGATACGGAGGGCCTTCGATTGTATAAGATCCAGTTTACGAAGGGACATTTTATTTGACGGCTCTAACAAGAATGTGCCATAGTCCAGATGACTGCGTACTAGAGCATTATATAGGAGCTTTAACGAATATGGATGAGCACCCCACCAAACACCAGCAAGGGTTCGGAGAATGTTGATATTTCGCTCACATTTTTTCACCACGTAATCAATATGAAGAGCCCCAGACATCTTGGAGTCAAGAATTACTCCAAGAAATTTTACCTCTTTTTGAATTGGGATTTGAGCATTGTCACACTGAATACTGACAACGGGAATTTTGTATTTCCTTGAGAACACAACCGCACTACTCTTGGTTGCAGATAACTGCAAACCATGATCAGAGAGCCATGTTATCAAGGAGTCAATAGAATGGTTTATAGAATCAGAGGCATTTTCAATGGATTTATGAACTGAATAGATGAGCAGATCATCGGCATACTGCAATATCCTGGAAAAGGGAAGGACACATTTTTCAAGATCATGTGTATAAACATTATAAAGAAGGGGGCTAAGAACTGAACCTTGAGGAAGGCCTTTCCAAATTACTCTGGGGTTAGATAAAACCCCATCAGTTCGAAGTAATATAGATCTTTGGAAAAGAAGGTTAGTAATAAAATTTATCATCTTTAAAGGAACACTCAGTTTTTGCAACTTATGCCTAAGTACTGAAAGAAGAACATTGTCGTACGCTCCAGAAACATCAAGAAAAGCGGCGACAATAGATTCGTTCCGACTGAAGGCCAGGCGAATGTCAGTGGTGAATATGGCGAGGCTATCCATCGTACTCTTACCTTTTCTGAAGCCAAACTGAGTAGAGGCTAAAAGGCCTTTGCTTTCTATAAACCATTCCATTCTGTTTTTGACTAAATGTTCAGCAACCTTCAGAAGAGTCGATGAAAGGGCTATTGGACGATATGAGGCGCCCTCTTCTGGGTCTTTACCAGGTTTTAAAATAGGGATGATAATTTGACATTTCCAAGCTTGGGGAATTTGACCTGAGTCAATTATTAGGTTTACCATATCTAGATAGTATTCTAAAGTGGGATCGCCAGCCCTAGCTAAAAATGAATATGGTATACCATCGATCCCCGGAGAGGAATCCTGCAGATGTTTAAGAATGGTTTTAAGTTCCTGCATAGAATATGGAACATTCATAGGATCCACAAGTGGAGGGGATTCATAAACGAATGGTATTTCCTCCAAATGTGGAACCGACGAAGGAGCCAACTTGTCCAAAAATACCTCCTTCCAGTTAGACGACGAAGCTCTAGAGCTATCGTCATTAACAAAACATGACCTATACTTTCTAGTATTAGTCCATACTATTGAGGAAGGTGTAGATGGGGAGATAGAACTACAAAATGATTGCCAACCCAATCTCTTCTTGTCCTTAAGAAGACGCTTGGCTTTGGCTTGAATCCTGCGAAGCTGCAAGTAGTTTGGCATAGACATATCACCATTATACAGTATTTCAGCATCCTTGCGGGAACGAACAATACCCGAACACTCAGCGTCCCACCAGGGAGGCGATGACCGTCTGTCTGTTAAATTTTTAAGTGGAATAAACTCGTCTGCCGCACGAATAAGCGCATCTGAAAACTGACCATAGCAGTTCAGAAGATTGTCCATGACAATTTCAGGAAGTTTTGAAATTGATTCGTCTACTGCTGTAATGAATCTGTCCCAATCTGCACCTGCGAGACGATATTTTAATAAAGGATTCTTAATTACTGTAGGGCCAGACTGTGTCGGTAGAATAATTTTAATTGGAAAATAATCACTGCCAAATGTACTACTGAGAGTTTGCCATGTTAAGAGCGATGACAAGTCTGGAGAACAAAGTGATAAATCGACTGCACTAGAATTTTGAATTGGAGACACCCTTCGGGTAGGTGATCCATCATTCAAGAGACAAATGTTGAGCTCATCTAATAGCTCAATTAATCTGTTTCCAGATGCGTCGCAAGAGGATGAACCCCACACTGTGTGGTGAAAATTAAAATCACCAAGTAGAATGAACGGTCTAGGTATTATATCTAAAATTGACTTAAGGTCACGAAGAGAGGAAGGGGATGGATGAGGGATGTAAATGGATATGTATGAAATGAATTTCACCCTCGCAGCAATAGCAAAAAAGCTGTCACTGTGAGGGGGAAGATCGAGGCGAATGAAAGGGATTTTTTTGTCAATAAAAAGAGCACAACCATCATAACCTTCACGTCTGTCGTCACGGAGAATGGCATAACCAGGAACTCGGAACCGAGCTTCGGGTTTGAGCCAAGTCTCCGCGACTGCAAACGCGATGGGAGTGTGCTTATTGACCAAATAAATTAGATCAGATTTGTTTTTCCAGGCACTTCTACAATTCCACTGGAGAATTGTTTCGTTGTAGGCCATCATTAGTGATGAGGAGAGAAGAGGTTAGATTAGCAGCATCGTGGTACGGTAACTTGTTTGAAGAAAATGATTGAATAAAAGACATAAAAAGAGATTGAATATCAGCAATGGTGAACGTGCCTTGCTCCACTGATGGTGAGAAGGCACAACTGTTCTGAGACAGAGAAGAAGGAGGGTCAGCAGTAATAGCCATATGAGCCTTACGGTCATAACCCGGAGCGAGCGGAGCTCGAGCTCGGGGTTGTGATACAAAGGTTTTTTTGTAAGAAGTAGAGGACTTGGAAGATTGAGAAGTATGGACTGTCCTTGATGTATTAACTGTTGGTCTGTGGGAACCGGCTGGAGGAGAGGCAGACACCACTTCGGCAAAAGAACGTCTCGCAGGCGGAACACGCCTGGCGGCTTCCACATAAGAGATAGACTCCTCAGCCATAATGGATTTGATTTCTTTTTGTCTTAATTGCTCGGCACAATTTTTGCTAATAGCAAAATGTTGGCCCTTACAATAAAAACATACAGCATCAGCCTCCTTCACCAAGCACTCCTCAGCATCATGAGAGTTACCACACTTGAAGCACCTGATCTTTGATCTACATGCAAGCTTCGTATGACCAAAAAGACAGCAACGGAAACACTGTATTGTGGGATATTTATACAGCTCCACAGGCAAAGAATTATACAACAGGGTGACTCGGTCAGGGAGTTTCTGACCTTCGAATGTAAGCACCACTGTTTGGGAAGGCTTCCACACAGGAGAATTATTAACTATTTGTTTGAAATTGAGACGGCGGGCTTTAATGACCTTGCCGAATCCATCAGGAACAACAACCTCTTGAATGATCTCCTCAGTTGTTAGTTCTGTCGGTACTCCCTTAACAAGACCCATACGGGTGATAATGAAGGAAGGTATAAATGCCTTGTAATTGGCAGACACAATGCGATCATTCGGACCAACTGACTGTCATCGAGTCCGTCCGACGTCCGTGCGTTTGACACCTGAAAGCTCTGGCGGCTCCTGCGGGATCATGCGGATCCTTTCGGAAACGGCTCGGGTTGACTCGGCTCGGGTTGACTCGGCTCGAAAGCGAACCAACTGAAGCCGATTTCGTTTGGTCGTTTATGTAATTTGTTGGTTAAGTGGTATAAGAGTGCAGGATTTTTATTTCTTCGATCTCGACCATGGGTTCGTGTCCCTTTTGTCAAAATTTGTTTTTGTTTTGTTTTTTTTAAGCAATGTTAGGGTGTTAATTATGGTTATTTTTTTTATAACCACCTAAGAAAGCTTTATTTTCGGAAATACAAACGTAACAAAAACGACATGCGCCGCCTCATCCTTAGGTTAGGGTTAATATAGAGAAAATGCGTCGCGACGCATCTTCTTTTTAACCCTGGTTTTTTTTTTAAACCACCAAAACATCACTCATACTATACCACACATTCCTCCTTTGAGCCGAAGTTTGCCGAAAGAAGCTAAAGGAGTAGGTTGCAGGATCGAGCAGGTCTTTCAGGTGGTGGACCGGATGTTTGAGTGATGTTTTGGTGGTTTAAAAAAAACAGGGTTAATTATAAAGAAGATGCGTCGCTACGCTCTCTATCTCAATATCTATATCTATAGTAACCCTAACCATAGTAAAAGAAGACGAGTAAGATAACTGGAGGCCATTTTTAAAATAACTACCTACGCTGCGCCGAGCCTCCAGGGATGTCACAACTCAAAACACTAACACAATTGACAGGCAGTGAGCCCATCATGGTGGAAATGCTATTCTTTAAAATTATTATGTACATTTATGTATTTTTTATTTATAGACCACGAGCCAGCTCCCCAAATTTTAACTCTAACAGAATATATGAGTTGTCATAGATTTATTATATACTGGCGTTAAGGTATATTTTCGAAAGATGTATTTTCGATAGACAGTGAACGATGTTATTTTGATGTTTGAGCCCTCAGACGATTGAGCCCTTGATAACGATACCCCACTCAATAATCGGATGCTTAGTTCTGGCGCTACGGTGGAACATACGTAAAAACAAACATACACACACATAAATTGCTAAAAAGATAACCCTTCATTTTTGCTTCGCGCAGTCGGGTAAATCTTTTTTTTAACTTTAACCTCCCAAAAATTAATGCAATGTCAAAATTCAACTTTAACTCACGTCCGTCTTAGGACAAACATTTCGTAGTCGCGGACGATGAAGAGAATTAATAAGTGGGCAAAAAATTTATAACTATAAAAATTATAGAAAATATATTTAGAATTATAGATTAATATAATTATTAATCTTAATAAAAAAAGTAGCAAATAAATAATTTTAAAATGTATTTATTAATTTTGTTTTATTATTACTTAATAACTTATATTTTTATTTTTGTTATTTTAATGAATTACTTAATAACTTGGTTGGTCGCTAGCAGTCATGAAAGTGTCCGCGGTAGGAGCTGTGGCCATTTATAGAAGACAAAACCGCGCGAAATTGCGTTGTGCGTGGTATCTCTAACAAGTCTGAACAAGTCGACAACCGCGGACCCCGCGCGCGGCGGCGCAGCCTTCGCGTGCGCCCTCGTCGCGCGGCCGCGCCCGATGCCGGGGTTCGCGAATGGTTTTTGCAGCTAGTACCTATTACCTAGTACCTATTTAAGTTTACCTATTTTAGTTTTTGCAGCTAGTACCTATTTAATTATAGTATTAATAACTAATTAATACTATAATTAAATACTAATAGGTACTTTGCTCTGACGTTACCGAGCCCTCAAGTCAATTCCTTCGCTTAGTACCTACTCGTATTAATAACTTACATAATTTAACTACATACTATAATAATATTTTTTATGTTACTTACCTTTCGATGGGAGCAGGTAATGAGAATAATGTTAACTCGCGATTCGAGCCTGACCTATTCATGCAGCCGCGTACACACTGCAGAAACGCGGAGCCATTATGTTAGTGCAATAAAATAAAATTCTAATAATATATACTTTCTATCGGGAAGCGGCAGGCGGCAGGCAGCGGCCGTCACGTGGTGTGCGTCACCGAGCACGGGGGCGGGGCGACCATCACTGACTACGCGCGAGAGACAGTGAGAATGCATGTAGTGGTTGTGTACAGACAGCGTGCGCAGGCGCGCGCTTGTGTGAGTGCGAAATCGGCGCGTTTGTATGAAGACGGCTAACTTTATGCCCTAACCTAATGTTGAGGCGGTGCTTGTCGTTTTTGTTACGTTGGACGGACAATGGTCGGCAACAAGCGCGCAGGCAGCCCAAAATCCGATTCCTTAGTTCTTTCATGTGCCGGTCTGAACAAATTGAGGCTATTTGTCTATGGTTAATAAATCCATAGACAAATTTAATATTTATTTGCTCTCGAAGATGTTTTGGTGGTTCCAAAAAAAACCAGGGTTAATTTATTATAGAAGATGCGTCGCTAACCCTAACCTAATGTTGAGGCGGCGCATGTCGTTTTTGTTACGGTTATATTTTCGAAAATTAATCTTTCTTAGGTGTTTATAAAAAAAAATAACCATAACCTAATTTTAACACCCTAACATTGCTTAAAAAAAACAAAACAAAATAAATTTTGACAAAAGGGACACGAACCCATGGTCGAGATCGAAAAAATAAAAACCCTACACTCTTACCACTGAGCCACCAAATTACATAAACGACCAAACGAATATCGTATTCAGTTGGTTCGCTTTCGAGCCGAGTCAACCCGAGCCGTGTTTCCGAAAGTATCCGCACGATCCGCCAGAGCTGTCAGGTGTCAAACCCTGCGTTTTGTGGTTATATTCTTTGGTCTTTGTGTCGCAGGCAGGCAGGTCCGATATCTATCCGACCCACTGTTGCCAACTTAGCTACTTTATAGCTAGATCTAGCAACTTTTGGATGTTCTCAGCTACAAAATAATCATTTTAGCTACAAAATAAATCTAGCTACTTTTCTAGCTACTTTGGTAAATATGTAAGATTTATAGCTTGTAACACTTCCCACATGGGAGTTTTGAACAGAAAGCATTGTTTATGGAATCGGGGGAATTCTCGTCACCTCTTCGCAATATTAGTTGGTTCGTTTCGTATTAATAGTAGTATCGTATCGTATCAGTCCGACTGTTTCAGTCATATATATATCACGCGTTGGCGTATGGCGCTGGGCGCACTCTTTACTAAAATGTAAACAGACATTTTAGAAGATGAAAACTTTTGTGAAATAGTAAATTTTTTTTAAATTTCTCTACTTACATTTATAAGGTGTAATAAAATAAATCTATAACCTTTAAGGGGGTCAATCTGTATGAGGAAATAAGTCGATTCATAAAAAAACCATGACAAAGGACAGGTATTTTTTTTATATACATTTAGCTACTTCCAGCTACTTTCAGATCCTCAACTAGCTACTTTTCTATTTCACCAGTTGGCAACAGTGATCCGACCGCGACCGATCCGATTTGGATTTATTTTTATGTATTATACCTGTTGTGAATTTGTGCTGAGCTGAGTTTATTTTATTTACTTGGCAGAGGCGCGCTCCGCACCAAAAAATATTTGCTTTGGTAATAAAGGAGCGTGTTACTAATGGCACGCGACAGAAGCGGCGACCGCAAGAGACGGTCTCGATCTCGGGAGAGACGTGATCGGGATCCGCGACACGATGAGCGCGATCATCGCGACAAAAACAAAAGGAAAGAGGGCGAACGCGCGCGCTCCACCGGCAGGAAGGAGCGGGAACGTTCGCGCAGTCCTGCTCGCAAGCGAGACCGCAGCCGCAGCAAGGAGCGCGAGCGCGAACGACGATACGACTCTGAGAAAGACAAAAAGAGTAGGCGCGACGAGCCCGAACGCACCAAGAGCAAGGACGACGAGGAGGCCGATGCGGAGCAATCTAAAACCGAAGTTGAGCCGCCACCGAAGCCGGTAAAAAAGGAGCCACTGTCGCTGGAGGAATTGCTCGCTAAGAAGAAGGCGGAAGAGGAGGCGCGTAGCAAGCCCGTGTTCCTCACGAAGGAGCAGCGCGCGGCGCTCGCGCTCGAGAAGCGCCGCGAGCAGGTCGAGTCGATGCGCGCAAACATCGAGCGACCGACGATCGCGACCATCGATCTCACAGTACCGGCCTCCAAGAAGGAAGAGGAGCCGCCGAGAAAGTACCGGGAGGAGCGCGAGCGCGACCGACGCGGGGAGGATCGGCGCGGGGAGGAGCGGCGCTACGACGATCGCAAGTCCGGCGGTGCAGACCGACACGACAGGAAGGACAAGGGCACCGAGGAGCAGGCCAAGTGGAAAGACAAGGAGAAGGAGGAGGAGGCGATCAAGGCGCGCTACCTCGGCCTTGTAAAGAAGAAGCGCCGTGTTCGCAGACTCAACGACCGCAAGTTCGTGTTCGACTGGGACGCTGCCGAGGACACCTCCAACGACTACAACCAGCTGTACAAGGAGCGGCACCAGGTGCAGTTCTTTGGTCGTGGACACATCGCCGGCATCGACATCAAGGCTCAGAAGAAGGACCACAGCAAGTTCTACGGCAACCTTTTGGAGAAGAGACGCACGGAGCTGGAGAAGGAGCAGGAGAAGCTGCGGCTGAAGAAGGTGAAGCGCAAGGAGGACAAGCAGAAGTGGGACGACCGGCACTGGTCCGAGAAGGACCACGACGAGATGACCGAGCGGGACTGGCGAATATTCCGCGAGGACTACAATATTACCATCAAGGGCGGGAAGATTCCTAACCCGATCCGAAACTGGAAGGAAGCAGTTTTTCAGACTGAAATAATGGAAATTATTACGAAAGTGGGCTACAAAAGTCCCACGCCAATTCAGCGCCAGGCGATTCCAATCGGTTTACAGAACAGGGACATCATCGGTGTCGCCGAGACAGGATCCGGCAAGACGCTGGCCTTCCTCATTCCTCTCCTCATGTGGATCCAGTCCCTGCCCAAGGGTGAGAGACTCGAGGATGCTGATCAGGGACCGTACGCCATCATTTTAGCGCCAACGAGAGAGTTGGCTCAGCAGATCGAGGAGGAAACTAACAAATTTGGAATCCCTCTGGGGATAACCTCCGTGGTGGTAGTCGGTGGATTGTCAAGGGAGGATCAGGGTTTCAAGCTAAGAATGGGGTGCGAGATAGTGATAGCGACGCCGGGTCGGTTGATCGACGTGCTCGAGAACAGATACCTCGTGTTGAACCGATGCACGTACGTGGTGCTGGACGAGGCGGACCGCATGATAGACATGGGCTTCGAGCCGGACGTCCAGAAGATCCTCGAGTACATGCCGGTGACCAACCTCAAGCCCGACTCGGAGGCGGCCGAGGATGCCGCGGTGCTGCTCGCCAACTACAACTCCAAGAAGAAGTACCGACAGACGGTGATGTTCACGGCGACGATGCCGCCGGCGGTGGAGAGACTCGCGCGTACGTACCTGCGCCGCCCCGCCATCGTCTACATCGGCTCCGTCGGCAAGCCGGTCGACCGCACTGAGCAGGTCATCTTCATGATCGGTGAGAACGAGAAGCGGCGCAAGCTCACGGAGATTCTACAGAGGGGTGTCGAGCCGCCCATCATCATCTTTGTCAACCAGAAGAAGGGAGCAGACGTGTTGGCCAAGGGGTTAGAGAAGCTGAGCTTCAACGCGTGCACGCTGCACGGCGGCAAGGGGCAGGAGCAACGAGACTTTGCGCTCGCCAGTCTCAAGAACGGCTCCAAGGACATTCTGGTGGCTACGGACGTCGCCGGGCGAGGTATCGACATCAAGGATGTGAGCATGGTTATAAATTACGACATGGCCAAGTCGATAGAAGATTATACGCATCGTATCGGGCGAACGGGTCGCGCAGGCAAGACTGGAAAGGCCATCTCGTTCGTGACCAAGGAGGACTCTGCCGTGTTCTACGATCTGAAGCAGGTGCTGCTGGCGAGCTCGGCCTCCACGTGTCCTCCGGAGCTCATGAACCATCCCGACGCACAACACAAACCCGGCACAGTCGTCACCAAGAAGAGAAGAGAGGAAATGATATTTGCATAGTTCCTTATTCACTATTCACTTGTTTGTACATCCTAATAAATAAAGCGAAGTTTCTACGGACGTGTAACATATAATATCCATATTATGAATATCCTTAAATCTCTAGAATCATTAATTTACATACGGTTTTCACTGTTACATTCTATCACTTCTTAAGATGATTTTAGACTATGAATGCTGGACATCGGCGGCCTGAGCTGTGAGAAAAGTCACGCGAGGCGAAGCCGCAGGAAAAAGCTAGTTTATTAAATTTTGTAAGTTCTTCTATAGGAAAAAGGATGAAATACTAAACAAGACGCATGTAATTCCTCTTACAATGAGAAAAAAAATAGTAAAAAAAAATATTAGATCAGTCAGGTTTTGTAGAGGTATTAATAATTTCTTTTTGTGTGCAATCAGCCAAAACGAAGCCTGTTCAACATTGATGGATTGGATGGATTAATGGATTCCTTAAGACTTCTCCTTCACAGTTCACACATAACTCATAAGTGAAAAAGTGTGTAGAAGCCATAATGATAATATATATGAAAGTAGCATCCGCTTGTATGCCACTCGTGCAGTATTGATATTTTGCAATACCGTTCATGCATGCGGGCGTGGATTCCACTTTCATATTGTTTCTAAAATACAATATTTACATTGATTTTTTTTTATTTAATAAAATGATTGTTTCTAAATGCTTGTTTTCAATTTTATTTTTAGATTTTTTTTTATTATAGTAAGCGCGACTTGTGGCGCCGAGCCACCCATAAGGCTTACGACGCCCATGGAAATTTGGTCGTACTCGGGGGTTGCCAATGCCATGCCGGCCTGACAGGTGCCTATTCACGGCTCTCTTGAAGGACCCGAGACTATACTTGGGAAATATGTGGGCAGGGAGAGCTTTCCAGAGTTTGCCAGTTCTGTGGAGGAAAGATCTGCAGAACCGATTGGTCCGTGGTAAGCCTTGATTAGATTTGAAAGTCAAATTAGATTTGGATAAAGGAATTTATTTTCTCCACTTACATCAGTTAAGATAGCAATAAATATCTAAACTAAATCCTCTGGTATGTTTTATTTTTGCAATGTTAGTGCTGCATTGAACCTGAAAAGCAAAATACATTTCTGTTTAAAAGAAATAATTTATTGACAAGTTTATACTCTTGGGGCTATTTTATGTAATATAAAAATTAATTTAGTCAGCATTTAAGTGTCCACTGCTGGACATCAACCTCTCCAATCCTCCTAACCTTCCAAATAAAAAAAAAGTATTCGTATTTAGTACAGATTTATTGATTCATTGCGGGACCAACACATTTAACTATTCGACACCATTCTGTCAAAAAAATTACGTAAGGACATAGGTATGTTTATTGTGTCAGAATATATACTCACTATGGCTTGTTACCATCTTGGAATAAAGGTTCTGAAAGAAAAAGAAAATTATTTAGAAAGCATGAACCAGCACCGGCAGTAGCACACTGAACATACAAAAAAAAAAGCGTTAAAAGTCCGAAAGTTGTTCACACACACACACACAGACACAGGGTTCCGTGGCAATTCCCTTCTTCCGTGCATCCGGGCGCTTCGTGGCGTCAGTACCGCAGCAGTCGACAATAATGCTATTTTCTCTATAATTAATAATTATATTACTAGGTGGTAGGGGTTAACCCGCCCGGATTGGTACCACCGCTCTGAGCGAAACGTCGGTCGAAACGGCTATGTAAATAGTTCGTGCTTTCCGTCCAGTTCAATGTAGCCGACATGAAATGAAGGGAAGCACTGACATGCCACCTAGTTCGTCCGGTGTTATGGGCTGACATCACGGATGTTGTAGGTGATGTAGCCAACCGTGTCAGTTACCATAAAAAAAAAATTAATACAACCATTATAGAAACTTCAAAATAGTTTTCATGCTGTAAGGATTAGATAATCTACTTTATAAATTTTTATTTAACTTTAGATTCCGGAGTAATCACCTCAGACAGCACGTGCGACAGACGGACGGACGGACGGACAGACACCTGACCGATTTTATAAGGTCCCTGCCTGCCGCTGGCTAAGGAACAGTAAAAAGGAACTAAAATCGAAAAAAAATTTAAGTAAAATAAAATTATGGGATAGGTACCTGCATTTTGCAAATAAAATCTAAAAGTGCCATTAAAACGTTAGAAAAGAACATATTGATGTTATTTGTTAGCATGTGCGTTAAGCAGTGGCGGTTCCCCAGGTGAAGCAAGTGAGGCGCCGCCTCAAGCCGCCTCACTTAATTATCTTGAAGGAAAAGAAAAAAAAATCAACATGGATGTTTATTTATTGCTAGACTTTGGGCATGTCCTGTCCTCGAAATGAAAACTGCAATACAACCTCAATAAAATGCTATTATGTAGGTGGTGCCTCACTAAAATTCACTGGCCAGAGCCGCCACTGGCGTTAAGACAAGAAACAAAAACACTCAACCCAAAGAGTAAAGCAGAGACCAACAAGAACATGCAGCATCTTATAGAAACCAAAAGCCTCGCGCATGCACTCCACATCGACTGACCCGTTCTCTCACTTACCCAGGGTCGGTCAATTTAAGCTTTGGAGTCGGGCTTTGCCGTTCCTTGTTCGTCTTTGCTAGGAGGGGGCATGATGGCCTGCTTGACAGTGCAAGCCAGTTTCATGGACATGTCGACAAATTCCGAAAAGTTTTTTGGGAACGACAGTTCAGGGAATTTCACCTCCAATTGGGGATCGCCGGGTTTCACTGGTGAAGTTGTAGAAACATATAAAATACACCTATGTATATTTGAAGAATTTTTTTTATTGGGCAAATAATTATTTCATTCCATTATTGCAGCCACAATTTAAAAAAATCTGAATCGATGGATCCTATTTATAACTAAATGTTGAATGTACATTGAATAAGATATTGAAAGAATATATAATTATATGTTTTTTTTTATAAATTAATCATTCCATTAAATGTGAAAATATATTACGTTGGGACCATCGAAATCCCCATTTCATTTTGCCGTACTCAGATAAAAGTATACATAACCAAAACACTATACCTCCATAGCAAAAGTTGTATGCCACGTTCATGTAATGGCGCCCTGATGCGAGAGTGCCCTTAGCAATATTCTCCGTTTCCTCCGGGAAGCAAACAGCACCCATCACTCCTGTGCCGATAGTTGCATACAACAATTTCTGTAATATATAATTTTACCTATTTATTTGGGAAATCAACAGCACTTTTTAGATTAAAATTATTCGTGATGAAGTCAAATTATTATGAAGTAACATTATTATGCCATATTATACTAAATTGTAGGTACCTATTCCCTTTCATCATCATCTTATCTTTGTCAGCATTAGTACCTCGGTGGTGCTATGGATTGACCTCTGATCGTAAAATTAATCATACCCGGGCGCGGTCAGAACTTGTATGAGGAACCGCTCTGACAGTTGAGGCTGGCCGTGGTATGAATTCCATGCGAACTCTTCCCTTGCCTTCGTTACTTAATGTGTATTTGAGCCGTCTGGATTGGTACAACTGCACTTAATGAAAGGTCAGTAGAAATGTTTCTGTAAACAATTCGTGATTTCTATTCAGTTCAGGCAGCTCAATGTAGCCGATACAACCAAAAGGAAGCACTGACATGGCACATTGTGGGTGTAGTAGGTAATGTTATAAGTATAGACGGTGACGTTCCAATAAAAAAATAATAATAGCAAGACGCCTGTGGGGAGCAGTGGCACAATGAACCTACTAGCTGAAGAAATATATATATTGTACTGTGGTTTATACACAGTGCATTGTTTATAATCTGTGTCTGAAAGAAATTCAGTCAAGATATTATTGTATTTGACGTTATTGAAAAAGAATGTCCTTTTCTTCAGCTGTTTTTAGAATGTAGAAAAATATTTGAAAGTTTTCTACTGTAGGAGTCGTGAATTCGGAAAATATGTCGAAATTAGTCAGACGCATTTTTTGTGATTTGGTTTGAATAAACAATGTTTGGGCAGCGGAAAAGTGGTTTCAATCAAGAACACCAAGAACGCTCAACGTAAAGTGGAAGAGGCGCCTGCGGTCCCAACATAATACTTCTCGCAGCAAGCCAGTGAGGATTTCTACCAGAGCTTCGCAAAGGAGCTACGTTGCTACGCGCCCCGACGCACCCCAGGAAAATGAATAATTTTATGAAATGAATAATAAATGACGTATCAAGAATGTGGAGGTCTTGAACGAGTCAAGAATCATGGGTCGACACCACCCTACACGCGAAGAAGATCAAAAGAGGATCGAGGAATATGTTGCATCAACGGGAATGTTACCTTTATGATTCCACCTCGGGATCCAAATATAAACCCTGTTAGACCGCCCATAGCGACCGCTCCATATCGCTGGTCTTTGTTCTCTTCTTCTCTAAGATATTTCACGATCCCTGAAAATATTCAAAATATTTTGTAAAATAAGCAACATGGAATCTTGATGACCCACACGATCTGCATACAATGTTGACTAGCGTATTTGAGAGTCGAATGTCACCTCAGAAATCATTTACATTTTCAGTCATCTCATTTTGGGATGTTTTGTCTTTCTTTGAAATAAGAGGTTGATTGTAATTCAGTGAGAGGTGAATCAGTGATTGTCATTCACCGAAAATCATTCAGCGAGATAAAAGTGCCAACTCATAATGAGTTGACTTGGCATGAGTTGGCATCTGAATGAAATGAAATATATTTATTGTTGGCTCAGATACATAACTTAAAAAATAGACAAACATACATCTTAAAATTAACACTTCTTACACATTAAAACTCAACTAAGTAATAAAAAATAAAAAAATAAACAAAATTAGGCAATAAAAGACACATGTAAAAATAATGTAAAAATGTACACAGAACAGAATAAAACTTAGATTACGCATAATAACTAATAATAAATTTTAAAAAAATTAAAAAAAAATTTATCTTTGCCGAACAAAGGTCTGGACGCAGCTTGTGACTTTCGTCGCTGATTTTAAGTCCAGCCTGATCTCAGTGAGGGCAGACTCACATGCGGTGCGTGCCTCGCTCTCATTGTACGTATCGACGACGGCCTGTTTCCAGCTGTCTGTGTGTCGTAGCACCTCCTGCACTTGCACGCGAGCCGCGCGCACCG
Source organism: Nematopogon swammerdamellus (assembly GCA_946902875.1). NCBI lineage: Eukaryota > Metazoa > Arthropoda > Insecta > Lepidoptera > Adelidae > Nematopogon > Nematopogon swammerdamellus. The sequence continues at coordinate 22,337,045 of OX336336.1, forward strand.
GCGGCAGCAACACTGCGCGCACCGCCGGCTCTGCGTCCGCCTTATCTACGCTCAACTCTTGTCTGGAAAGAAGATGGAGAACTTGGAATAGAAAGAATACACATTTATATAACTGCACACCAGTAATATTAACCGGACTCGCTTCTCACTGTCTGCCGATAACAGGTAGACATGGATCTAACACAGGGGAAACTGACCGGTGGCTAAACCTTTGTGCAAGCTACCGGTACAAAAATATACTTTATTTTATTCTGATCAACGAGTAGACGAAACTGGTGTATTGCTCCATGTTCACTGGTGGGTTATTTTATTTTTGTTGTATAGTGCTTTCAAATGTTTATTCAGCCTGTTCTTCACAACAGCCTATAGTCCGCAAAAACAAAGGAAATACACAAATACTTAGAAGTTCCCACTGCAATGGAAGAAATAAATGAGCGTAGCGCCCGATACAGATTCAGATTGGAAGATCTGGAGTGTAAGCCTGCTAGCAGTGCAGCTTAAACACAACAGAAGTACATTAACTCGATTTAGGAGGCACAATATTCTTGAATAAAATAAACAGGACTAGTAACAACGAAGGTGCCTGATAGCTAGGTACATATGCAAAAATTACATCGAAAAAGCCTGTTTATGGTGAGAAGACCGGCCGCAAGAACCTGTAAAATAATAAAAATAAGTCTAGCCTGTTCTTGAATGAGTTTGTAGCGGGCACTTGGATGACATCTTCGGGCAGTTTGGTCAACTATTCTGTTGCATATGAAATGCTCTCGCGATTTTGTTGGGCAGATATTTTTGTACGCTTGATGTACGACTCGATGTTTAGAATAGGCTACTCACTCTGCCAGTGGAGTGTCGTATATGGGAAGGTCGGAAGGTCGAGTCAGCTGCGGCGGCGGTGACTGCGGACTATCAGCCATGACGTGCATGGCCGCCTTTAGCCACGATGCGTGCGTCGAATCCTGCCCATTCATGAAAGAATTCACTGTCTCAGTTTATTTTTTGTATCAAATATCCTATTACTTTAAGTGAACTTATATATAATTGGTTTCTCGGAAACGGCTCTAACGATTTGGATGAAATTTTGTATTGAGATAATGTTATTTTGTAGACGCCGAGCGAAGCTCAGTCACCCAGGTACTATTAATTAATATGAGATGGTTGGTTATCCATTTATTGATAAAGATAAAAATCAATGAAAGACAAACTTCTATGGAGTGTGACATCAAATTGTAACGGTAATAATATTCCACATTTAAGAGCGTGTCGTGCAAAATGAGAGGCGACGGTGCTGCCACTCAAGTAAATAATATATATCTCTTAAACAAAGCCATAACTGGAAAAAACAACACATGAAACTGTAGTTGATTTTGATTATGATATTCTAAGATACTGGAAACAGTTTTGTATTGCTCAGTTTATGCACAATCATTATAACGGATTACGGTGGCCACCGTAATCCGTTACAATGATTGTGCATAAACTGAGTTACTTTGTTTTTTGTTTTTACTTTGTTTTATATTATATTATCTTTTTTAATGGGTGTATTTTTGACTTAGCATTTTTTAATTTTTTGCTTAGATATAGTATGTTATATTTAACATAATGAAAACTTAGTATGTAAGTTATATTTAAAAAAGCTCTGTGAGGTTTCTTACCCGGTTCTTCCTTATAGATTGCACTACTGAACGGGACATCATAAAAAATGATGACGAACCATACTGAATATGCATATGTCTCAATGAAATATTGTTATTGTTGTGTGTTCTTTATGGCGAAATAAATATCTGAATCTGAATCTATATAATATTTACTTGAGTGGCAACACCGTCACCTGTCATTTTGCACCGAACGCTCTTAACAAATCAAAGTTTGTTCTTATACAAATATATAGAACATAAAATGGTCGTTGACCTGTTCCAATCCACATTGAACAAAACTATGCAATCACCTGCATGGCTTCATAAAGAGGTGGAGGTTAAGCATGATAAAAGGGTGACAGACAACCCAAGAATTGCCACTGAAACGGCGATTACCATTTGTCCTCCCTCCTAACCTCCTACAGATATGTAGGAGTATAATATTATTTGCTATAAGGTCTGAAGGGGGTATAATAGAGGATATGGGAATACCTGAATGATAAAGTAATGCAAAAAAGTGTAATGTATTCCGCATCTTAGTCCGATCGACAATGATGTAATAAGTACTTACTACATAAATATTATGAAAAATTACCATTCTACTCTACAGACAATTGCCACCGATGGTCTGAATTATCCGACCGGGTCGACCACAACACAAATTATGTTTACAATGATTGGTCGGGGGTCCGACCAAAACGAATTTATTTAATAAAAATAACTCGGTAGACTACAGATTTTTTTTTTACTGACATATTTTTGTTTGACACTGACGCATGGCACTTTTTTTTTTTTTTTTGTTGTTTTATCCCTTTTTTTGGGATAGGCAACGGTATTAAACCATGCAGCCTTGTCTGTTGTTATTCTTTAAATTATTTATATATCGCCAATTGTTGAAATAATGAAATCGTAAATGGATGGAAAACAGTCTGTGTTGGCAAGTAAATCTTGAGTGACGCGCGGCATATTGTCAGGTGTTTTATAAATTTTCATTAATCTATCTATTAGCGAATGTCGTTGAAGGTCAAAAGTCGGACATTCAAAAAACAAGTGATCCAGAGTCTCATTCATAATATCTCCTTGATTTTGTACGTCGACATCATTAGAACAGTGTGGGCAGACGGCAGAGTTAATATTATTCATGCGATGAAGATGGGCGCCAAAGCGACAGTGGCCAAATCTAAGACGACATATTATGGTGTAAAATTTTCTTTTCTTCGGAAGATATTTGGAAAACCAAGTTTTTTCTATAGTGTTGCGGCAAACAGTTGCATACCAGCGTCCAGTTACTGCGTTTCTCCAAAAATCTGTCCATTCTTGAAAAATTTGTTTTTTAACGACATTAAATATTTCCGAGTGGGACATGGCAACATCGCGAACATCGCCGCTGTCATTTTCAGTTATAAATTTCGCCAAATAATCAGCTAATTCATTTCCTCTCACGCCGATATGTGCGGGACTCCAGCACAAATCCACCACAATGTTTTTCTGTAGCAAATTGTATAACTTCTCTCTTATCCAATAAATAACGTAATGTGTGTTAGCGTCCAACTTGGCATTCTGTAAGGCTCTTAGAACACTCATACTGTCGGTGACGATAAGGTATTGCTTATTATTATGTTCTTCATGCAAGCATTCAATATAATCCAAAGCCGTATATATTGCAAAAGCTTCAGCTGTGAAAATAGTGCTCATACTTGTGATTTTAACTCCATAACCTTGTTTCTTCGAACCATCGTACAGTGATATTGAGACATACTCGGAGTTCTTTGAACCATCAGTGTAAATTATTCTGTGTCCATTCCACGAAGAAATCAATTCGTATACTTCCTCCTTACAACTTAATGAGGTATCAATCACTATGTGTAACTCGCAGTATTTACTTTCATATGTGCCCATGTAGCAAGGATAATTGATGCTATTATGTATTGTATACATGTCCTTATATTGAGAGATCTCCGAGAAGCTTTGTAGGATATAGGGATAGGCATGGAAAGGAGTAGAATGTAGAGCATTCAGCTTAACGAGCAAAGGATGATTAGAAATACTCATCATTTTTAAAATAAATTTAAATTTAAGGTACTTGAAACGAATCTTCAAAGGAGGAATATTACACTCCACTTGCATGGAGACTATGGGTGTCGTCACCATAGCGCCTGTTATCAAACGTAAGTTTTTGTTTTGAATTTTTTCCAATTTATCAACAATAATGTGATTTGAAGCAAAACATAAACAACCATATTCAAAGTGGCTTCGAACAAGAGATTTGTAAAGCATTAAAAGAATTTTGGGGTCAGCACCCAAATAAGTTTTTGTTAACGATTTTAATATATTGAATGATCTAAGCGCTTTATCTGCTATCAAGTTAAAATACACATGCCACGACAGGTTGTTAGTAAACGTTACACCCAAAAATTTTACACTCTCTACCACTGGTAATATTTTATTATTAAAAGAAATATTTATATTTTGTTTATGTTTACTAAAAATAACAACTTTTGTCTTTTCAGTACTAATTTCTAAACTTAGATCTCTAAAATATTCTTCTAATCTTTGCAATGAATGCTGAATATGGTGTATTGTTGCAGATATGTTGTTAGAAGAACGGTAAACAACCAAATCATCGGCAAATTGCAAATTAGATACATCGGAACCTAAGACTAGGTTTAGTTTATATATGTAAAGAATAAATAACATAGGAGAGAGAATTCCACCCTGGCAAACACCTTTGTATGATTCTCGTGGACCGTATAAGTAGTTATTATATTTCACATACACATTCCTTCCATTTATGAAATTATAAATGAAATTTATTAATTTTACAGGAAATCCTAAGTCATTAAGGATGGCCACAAGCTTTAGATGATTTATATTATTGAATGCCCCAACAATATCAAAAAATACTGCTACGAGGCTATTGTTATTTGATAAGGATGTATGGATGTCAAGATGTAACTGAGTGAGACTCTCTCGGGCAGATCGTCCTCGTCGAAATCCAAACTGATTGAAAGGTAATAGTTTGTTTTTTTCTATAAAAAATTCTAGCCGTTGTTTAATAAGTTGCTCAAAAACTTTTCCTATACAGGATGTCAAAGCGATAGGTCTGTAAGAATCTGGCTTATTAACATTTTTGTTCGGTTTCAATATTGGAACTAAACAATCAGTTTTCCATTCCTGTGGAATAATGTCATTAGTCCAAAGAAGGTTAATGATGTCTAAAAATAATTTAAGTCCTGCATTATTTACATACCGTAACATTTTATATGGAATCAGATCTAATCCACAAGCAGTATCCCTTCTTGATTTTAGTGCAGATTTGAATTCTTGAAATGTAAATGAATCAATAAGATATTTGTTTTCATTTAATGGGGTTGTGCTGATAAGTGGCTCTATACTATTTTCAACCGTGTCTGGTGTATATCTCTTTAAAAAATCGGGTATCCAACTGTCATCTAATTGTGTACATTTACCTGTATGAGTTTTATTAAATTTTTTTAATGTATTCCAGATTTTTGAGATTGGAGAACATCTGTGAAAAGATTCACATAATGATAGCCAACTTGCGCTTCTTTCATTTTTTAAAATTAATTTTTTTAAAGCTTGTAATCTTTTAAATTCTATAAAATTTTCCTCAGAAAAAGTTTCTTTAAAATTTAAATAAGCCCTTTTACAATTTTCTACAGCTTTACTGCATTTTTCATTCCACCAAGGAAGCGGTAGTCTCTTTTTTTTTGTTGTATTATTTTTTCCATAATTGGAACTAACACTCTTAATTAAAGTGGCTTCAGATATGCATGCATGCATAGTTTCGCAAAATAAGTTATATGATTCAATTATGTTAGTGTGACTTATATTAAAATAAATTCCAATTAACATTTCTAAAGTTGATATGTTTTGTAATATTAGAAGTTGTGTTGGGTATACTATAATTATTATGTATTAACATTTTTGTTATGGTTGGAAGGTGATAGCTGCCGAGAGGAGCGTCGTCGACTACCCAGTCGCAACGTAAAGCCAGAGAAGAAGATACTATGGTTAAGTCGAGTGCATTTGGTCGCCATGTTGTTGTTCCTACAGTAGTTGTTTGACCATTGTTCAATAAGACAAGATTGTTATCATCCATAACCTCTAAAATGTTTCTTCCACGAGTATCTGTATTATTACACCCCCACATAGTGTGATGTGCATTAACGTCACCTGCTATTATCATAGGCTCCGGAATGCTTTTTATTAAATTGTCAAATTTAATTTTACTAAAATTAGGGTTACAGCGAGGTGGACAATAAAAGGATACAATGGAAAAAATTTCATTATAATATGTAAGACTAATAGCTACATTTTGCAACGAGTCTTCACATACAGTAATATCTTTTATATTCTTAAAAGAGATCGACGATTGGCCTGTTTTGTTCATTGTTACTGCCTTAACGACAGTTTCTACTAGAAGATTCAACGTAAAGTCAGATTTCAAAATTATATCTAAAAGTTCCTTAGAAGATTCGTCTGTTGTAGGAAGAGTTTTATTAGACTTTGAAAGTTCTTTTTTAGCTGAAATGGATTTGGGAGTAGGCAGGGAAGGAAAGGACTTCTCATTGAAGAGGTCACTATACTGGGCTTTCCTGAATTTTTGACGATTTTCTTCTATTTTATTCTTTTTTATGGAGCAAAGACCAGAAATTGCAATGTGGTTACCTTTACAATGGAAACATGTGGCATTCTTGACGTCAACGGAGCATGCTTTGAAATTATGAGAATCACCGCAGATTGAGCAGCGATCTGTATTTTTGCAGAATTTTGCTAGATGGCCGTATCGCAGGCATTTAAAACATTGTTTAACAGGTGGAATGTAAGTTGAGAGAGGAAATCTCCATAAATTGAGATCTATACTTTCCGGTAAGTGCGTGGAGGCAAACGTGATGCACACTGTTTGCGTCGGCTCCAGATGATATGAATCTTCATTTTTTACTTTTCTGAGTATTCTTCTTATTGCAATGATCTTCTTAGAGCTTGATATGTTCGTAAATATTTTTTGGTTAGAAATCCCTGTCGGTACTGAAGTTATCACCCCGGTCGTCTCTGTGGCTGACGCCGGAATGAAAGCTTTCAAGTTTAATTCTTCCAATACAGTCTTGTTCAATAGGGCTGAATTTGCCAGGTCTGGTTTGTCAAATATAACGCCTATTTTAAATTTATTTAGGCGCTTGAATTGTTTGATTCCTTTTATGTAGCGTTTTAAAGTATTTGACATGACCATCATGTTTCGGTCGCCAATTGGTTTAGTTTCGTCCATGCTTGCGAGGAATACTATGAATTCGGTCGCCCCCGAGTCTGCTGGGTAAGACCGAGTGTAATCTGACACAAAAAAGGGCTTATACTTCTCTTTGGCCGTCTGCCCCGAACCGTTTTCATCATTTTTCGACTCTGAATCTGAAGAGTAGTCTGAAGCATCGTGGTTGGTGTTGGTGGTGAAATCAGCTTTCCTTTTCTTCTTAGGCATCTTCCCGCCCTTTTTAATCGTATTTAGGTATTTAGGCGCTTAAAATTCAATTTTTTTAAAGCAGAGCACAAAAAAAACACAGCCGCGCGCTTTTGTTTTCCCGCGTCCTCTCTGACGCATGGCACTATCAGTCAGTGGATATCCTCTTTGGGCACTATAGCAGATTACTAAACTAAATGACTACATATAGTTGTTGTTGTTTTCGCCATAAATATTTTTTTTTTTTGTTTTATCCCTTTTTTGGGATAGGCAAAGGTATTATACCATGCAGCCTTAACTTCGCCATAAATAGGCTCTAAATGACTATAGTTTAATCACGATGTAGTATATTATGCGATACGACACCTGCAAGACTTTAATCAATCCCTCGAATCCCTCAATCCTGCAAACCTACTCCGGGAACCAACAGAAGGCGACATTCGTTTGGCTGTTTATGTATTTCGTTAGCTCAGTGGTAAGCGTGTAGGGTTTTGTATTTTGGGTGCGTGGGTTCGATCGAACCCCGCAAAATGTTTTTTTTTGTTTTTTTTTTTGGTTTTTTTTTCTTTTTTAAGCAATGTTGCGGTGTTTAAATTTTTTTAGCGTGTCTAGTTTTTTTTATTACCACCTAGAAGCTTTATTTTCGGAAATACAAACGTAATAAAAACGACATGCACCGCCTCAACATTAGGTTAGGGTTAATATAAAGAAGATGCGTCGCGTAGCGACGCATCTTCTGTCATGGGTTGGCTGGTTATTATTTAGTTCATATAAAAAGTTGTAATTTTGACAGTCAGTCAACATAGTAAAATAAAGATGGACTCATTAAATGTATTTTATTTATTATAAATTATCAAACATTTACATGGCGCAGCCGGTATAAAGTGGAAATGGAATCATTAAAGCAACCGCCACCACTCGACCTACAAGGTAATGTAGCGGAGAATTTTAAAAAATTCAAACAACGGTTTTTGTTGTACTACAAGGCCACAGGAGCAGATAAGAAGTTCGATGTGGAACAAAACATGTTTATGAAGCTGTAAAATGCCCAGCATATAAGAAAATGTGCGTTAAATGTAACAAGCCCAATCATTTTGCAAAAATGTGTCGAACTAAGAATGGAGGAGTAGTTCATGAAATCAAGGAAGATTACAGTGAAAGAAAAGATGAGAACGACATGGAGGAATTTACCTTGGATGCAATTACAAACGATGAACAAGAAAATTGTTTCATTGAAGAACTGAAGTACGGAAATTCAAGATTCAAAGTTAAATTAGACTCAGGAGCTGATTGCGATGTTATGCCGCTATATATACTGAAGCAAATTGGGTTCAACGAAAGCAACATTCAACCAACAAACTCAAGACTTTCTAATTACAATGGTACTAGTCTGAATTGTATTGGTAAAATAAGAGTAGTCTGCATGTTTCAAAATATGAAGTCACATTGTCTAGAATTTATGGTAATAGACGAAGTAAGGCGGAATGTTATACCAGTGTTGGGGTGGCGCACATTACTTCGATTAAAACTAATAAACAGGAATGAAATTAAAACAATAATCCATAATGGTGAGTATGATAAAAATAACATTGTGTTAATTTGGCCCCAAGTGTTCGAAAATAAATTAGGAACAATAATGGATTATCAATGTAATATAAAATTAAAAGATAATTATGAACCAAAAGTGGAAGCTTGTCGTAAAGTACCTTTTAGTTTGATTGACCGATTAAAAATTGAATTACAGAAAATGGAAGAATCTGGTGTTATCAGTAAGGTGAATGAACCAACTGAATTTGTGAATAGTTTGGTTATAGTTAAGAAGCCAGATAACTCATTGAGAATCTGTCTAGACCCACAACATTTAAATAAACAAATTCACAGGGAGCATTATGTATTCGTCGCCCTAGTTCTTGTTTTGGGCATACGCCATTTATAAAATTTTACAGGAAACGGTTTTTTCTGTTTTAAAAATAAAACATTAATCCTTTTTGCATCAAAATTTAACAGTATGTAGAAGAAATGCCCCTATAGTGGATAGCACTCTTTTTTTATTTATATACACTAAAACAAATTAATTAAAATTACTAACATTTGGATATGCCACAAAGTTGCAAAAAGTCCGTTAACTTTTATGGATATGCCCCAAGACAACGTGGATATGACATTTCACGAGTAGCATTCTCTCAGTTCTTGTTTTTGGCACGTCCTAGTTTACACACACAGGTTGTTTTTGTTTTTATTACGCCTAAAGAAATTTTTACAAATTGTTTGAGTGAGTTTGGTAGTATTCTTGCATCGATCATGAACCTTCTTACACGTATTCAAATTAGCGTATTCATAGACTTTCAACATAGGTATATAAACTTACATATTATTTTTAAATGTAATATGATATTGAAGCTACACCGCGCAAAGTAGTTATATAATATATATTTTTTTTATGTAATCTGATATTGGAAGCTATACCGCGCATTCAATTTGAATTTGATACACACCCTGACGACGAAAAGGCGCAGCCTGTATAACAGCCAGCTGTTTTAGGTTAGTTTAATAAATTGTAGATAAATCTTATTTACGTTGCGTATCTTCTTCCAAGTGTGTTGCCTCCTGGTTCAGGAGTCACTTCCATGTTCATGATGTCGATTTTCAGACGAAAATCAGCAAAAACCTTTGCAAACTATTCAAAAACACGAATGAAAAACGGTTCGCGTTGTAAATTCCACTGAAGATAGACAATATGGCGTCTACTGAGATGACGTAAGCAAAATCCCTGCGCTCTGATTGGCGGGAACATGGATATACCCAAATTAAGAATTCAATAAATATTAATTCGGTAAATTTTTGGATATGCCAAAATTAAGAACTAAACGTTTTCTTCACATGTTGGATATGGATTCTGAAAAAAGTACTTTACTGTTTAAAAAATAAGATCTTTTTTTGTCTATCGGATGCGTAATTTTTTTTTTCAATGTTTCTACATTCATAACTCAATTTCGCCAAAAATGGTCTGTGCCCAAAACAAGAACTAGAGCGACGTATTGCCAACCTTTGAAGAGATTTCGAGTAGAATTCATGAAGCTAAGATATTTAGTAGTTTAGACGCCAGAACTGCATTCCATCAAATAAAAATGTCAGAGAATAGTCGTCATTTGTGCACATTTAATACACCTTTTGGTAGGTTTTGCTATAACCGAATGCCATATGGCTTATGTACAGCACCAGAGATTTTTCATAAAACTTTCAGAAACATTTTTGATGACATTGAGGGATGTGAAACGTTTATTGATGATTTTTTGATATGGGGTCGCAATCGAAAAGAACACGACGAACGCTTAAAAAAAGTTCTTGATAGAGCAAAATGTTATGGAATAATACTTAATGTAGATAAATGTAAAATAGCTGTTACTGAAGTAAAATTTTTAGGTCACACTCTCACACAGGAAGGAATTAGAGTTGATGATAGTAAGGTTAAAGCTATAAAAAATCTCAAAGAACCAACCAATGCAAAGGAGTTACTAACATTTTTAGGTATGATAACATATGTGTCGCGTTATATTCCTAATATTTCTCAGATAAACTCACCGCTGAGAGGCTTGGTGCGAAAAGGTGTCAATTGGAAATGGACGGATGAACATCGTAAAGCATTTGAAGCAATTAAGCAAACACTAATGTCTAAACAAGTACTAAGATACTATGATATTAATAAACCAGTGGTTTTATCGGTGGACTCCAGTAAAGACGGGATGGGTGCAGTGTTGCTTCAAGACAATTTGCCGATATGTTACGCATCTAAGGCATTATCGCCGACACAACAATTATATGCTCAAATAGAGAAAGAAACTCTAGCAATAGTATTTGGTTGTGAAAGATTTCATCAATATATATATGGTAAACAAGTAAATGTAGAAAGTGATCACAGACCACTTCAATTTATATTTAAGAAACCACTCAACGAATGTCCTATGAGACTCCAACGCATGAGGTTACAATTGCAAAAGTATGATTTGAAAATTGAGTATAAACCAGGTAAGGAGTTACTTATTGCTGATGCATTGTCAAGGAATTTTTTAGATGATTCAGATTACGTAGATGACTCCAAAATTGAAGCTCACGTTGGATTAGTTGTTGAACAATTGCCTGTAACTAATAACAAGTTAAAATTATATATTGAATGTACTGCTACAGATCCAGATATGATTACTTTAAAAGAACATATCACAAATGGATGGTCAAAAGGTAAAATAACTAATCAAATGTTGCCATATTTCCAAGTAAGAGATGATCTTTATATATGTAATAATTTAGTATTTAAAGGGAGCGCTATAGTAGTTCCTAATAAACTGAGAAAAGATGCTTTGTATAGAATACATTATAATCATTTAGGGAAGAACAAATGTAAAAATAGAGCTAGAGGCGTTGTATTCTGGCCAAATATGAACCGAGATATTGAAGATATTGTCGAAAAGTGCTCTATTTGTGCTCAATATAGAAAGAAACCTTGCAAAGAGCCACTTATACTTAGGGAATTACCAAAACGACCGTGGTCAATGTTAGGATCAGATATATATTTTTTCAAAGACAAACCTTATTTAATTATTGTTGACTATTTTTCAAAATTTATTGAGTTGGCTTTGCTAAAAGATGAGTCAACTGAAACGACAATTGAGGTCCTGAAATCAGTGTTTTCCAGATATGGCATACCGCATGTATTTTATTCAGATAACGGGGGAAATTATTCGAGTGGCAAATTTAGAATGTTTATGAAATAATGGGATATAATACACAAAACTTCAAGTCCAAAACATCAGCAGTCTAATGGACAAGCTGAGCGAATGATTCAAACTGTGAAAAATGTTCTAAAGAAATGTGATCTTGAAAAAAAAGATATATATTTGGCTTTACTCGAGCTAAGAAATACACCTATTGATGACAATATGTTGTCTCCAGCAGAGTTATTGTTTGGAAGAAAAATAGTAGGTATAATGCCACAATTGCTTGATGTAAATAATAAGGTTAGAGTAAATTATAAAAAACACTACAATAATTTAGTAAAACGTCAATATTCACAGAAATATTATTATGACAAAAGAGGTACAAGAGAAAGGGATGATTTTGAGCAGGGAGATCAAGTATTTGTAAGAAAAGAGAGAGGGCAAGCTAAACCAGCTATTGTTATTGGTTATGCAAAGCGGCCTAGATCTTATAGATTACTTTTAGAAAATGGATATGTCATTGAACGAAATAAGAAGGATGTTATTGGTAATAAAGGAAACACCTTCTTGTATCAATATAATGTTGATGCTGATGTAACGCCAGCTGATGCCTGTGCTGATACAGACAATAATTATGTACCTGTACCTGATAATGATGTAGAGCAGGAGACAGTAAATTTAGGAAATAAACATGTAACAACCAGAAGCGGTAGGGTTATTAGACCACCGGCATATCTGCATGATTATATATGTTATTAGTGTTTTCATTTGTTTTAGTTAAAAGAGTTAAAAAAGGAGATGTCATGGGTTGGCTGGTTATTATTTAGTTCATAGAAAAAGTTGTAATTTTGACAGTCAGTCAACATAGTAAAATAAAGATGGACTCATTAAATGTATTTTATTTATTATAAATTATCAAACATTTACATCTTCTATATATTAACTAACCTAATGCTAACCTAACCTAATTTTGAGGCGGCGCATCGCATATCGTTTTTGTTACGTTTCGTTTCGAGTTTCGAGCCGAGTGTTCACGAAAGGATCCACAATGTCTTTCAGGTGTCGTTTCGGACAACCATTGACTTATAAAAAATTATTTCTATGAGGGTCACCAAGTAAAACAGACCAAAATTATACCCATAGTTTTTGGCTGCACTGGAGTAGAAGATAAACCTACCTATATATTTCGTTTTGTGAATATTTTTGAAATACCATAATATAGAAGAAGAATTTTGTGAGTAATGTACGTGTTAAATTCAATTCTTTATAGTTTAAATTGTGAGGAGTCATCAAGGTTTCGAAATTTTTTCGCATTTCGGCAGTGAATTGTTTTTGAAAAGATGAAAAACTCGGAAATTTTAATACACATGTTCAAATAACAAAATTACTATCATATAGGTTCTTATTGAAATGGAATATCGACTGAAATATTTGTAGTTTATGTCCAATCATATTTGGTTGAGCTGTGAACGTTCAAATTTAATTCGAAACCATGGCGTAATAAGTCGAAAAATCCTGCACAAGATAAATATAAGAATATTATAATCTTTAGTCTTAAAGAAAGGGGCTCTCACTATCGTTTGAAGCAAAAATAATTTAGAATCGGACAATACTGAGAGGAGGCTAACGGGTTAGACTTTAATTGCGCGGAGGGAACATTAAATAAATTGAACTTGTTTAGGCGCGTGTTGATTTCATGATCGGCAGATGTCCACAAGAAGCGATTTGCCGAGGGTAAGTTTTTTCGGTTTCCTTCTTTATTATCAGCTAGCATACTCGGCAGAAATTATTATTATTATTTTTATTGACAGCGCGACCGCGACGCTGAGTTACCTATAAGGTGTGTAACGACGCCCACGGACATCGGTTGTATGCGGGGGTTGCGAATGGCATGCCGGCCTGATAGGTGCCCATTCACGACCATATTGAAGGAACCGAGACTGCACATGGGAGAGGGGGAGGGGGAATATATCCGCACGGAATGAAATCAACGCGAAAATAAATCTGCATGGCATCGCAGTTGCTGCAAATCGCGCGGCGCGGCGGGATGTATCCCGTCGTGTGGTTTGCAGAATTTATTCACGAACTAGACTCCCACAGAACGAGGTCTACTCGGAGTTGTAAAAACGATGCATCGTGCCATTTGTCGTGTCGTAACCTACTCTAATTGACATCGTTTCGATATATCGTTTTTAGAACTACATAGTAAAAAAATGTCATTGTCATTGTCGTGTCGTAACCCTACTCTTAGGTTCAAATGAACCGAACGAACATTTGAATTTGACCAATGAGCAAACGACAATTTTCGATAATTCCAACGACACCTCATGAGCTCTCGTTGAGATTGTCGTTTTGTTGCCACTATTAAAAAAAAGAAGAGGTTGTCGTTTTGGTGTATGTATTGCGTTCATTGACTTACACACGATTTACGAGTACCTACCTATGTGTGCATTGGTGATTTGTTTACGTTTTTTGTATAATTTCATCCATAAGTTGCTACCTACGCTTGGAAAATATCAAAAAAATTAGAGGACTCAGCGGGATCGTCGCGGCGGTCATGAAGTCATGACATGACTGACTGGTTTGAGTGACGGGCGGCGGCGGCTACGGCGGCGAATGACTGGCGGTCGAGCCGGCCCGCGGCCAGCCCATAACACCGGGTGAGCTTGGTGCCATGTCAGTGCTTCCCTTCGGTCGTGCCGGCTACACTGAACTGGACCGAAAACACAAACTATTTACATAGCCATTTCGACCGACCTTTCATTCAGTGCGGTGGTACCAATCCGGGCGGGTTAAACCCTACCACCTAGTAATATAAGAAGGGAGTCATATCCCTTAGTCGCCTTTTACGACATGCACGGGGAGAGATGCAGTGGGGCTATTATTTTAAAGTACCGGCCCTACACGGTACATACCTAGTTTCGAGACATGACCGCCGCGCGACGGTCATGTCGATTGCGGTGCGGCGGGGCTGCGGGGCGGGCAGCGCTACGGCGAATGGCTGGCGGTCGAGCCGGTGCCGCGAGCGCGCGGCTCCGGCTCCGAGTCCGGCCGGCTACAGCCGGCCGCTCCGTCCGCCCCGCCTTCATCAATCCACAGATTACCAATACAAAGAATATAATTCTACTATACCAATATATATGCTTTTGTATATGGTGCGAGACGGCGAGAACCACAAAAATATATATATTTAATTACAACGACGACGCGACAAACTTGCGCCGTCCGCCATCTTTTTGCACTCCCAATATAATATGCATCCATCCACAAAGCATCAAATGGGCGCCACACCTACCCACCACAGACATCTATACACTATCCATCTATACACAAATTTGACCACACCAACTTTTATTTTGGCCTTGGACACAAATCGCTTGTTTATGATAGCGAGAAAAACAAAACTTTTTGTCTATGCTTTCGATATGTCACTTCTTCCGACCGACCGAACATTTGGTTAGAGTGGGATATTTAGTTAGAGTGGGTTAGAGTGGGATCTATCCGAATATATCGCAATCGAAACTCCGAGTAGACCTCCTGCTTAGCATAATGAAGATAGCCAATCTGATTCCTCTCCTGGGGGGCTTCTAGGCGGAAACAGGATAGGAAACCGTAGCACTCAGTGTTGCCAACTCAAATTTTGAAATTCTCCTAGATTGACTTCGAAAATCTCCTAAAAATCTCCTAGAAAATTTTCATCCTCCTAAAAAATTCTCCTGTTATTCAAATTATAAAAAATTCACCACATTTTTAGTGTTCCTTATCCGTACGGGACCATATTATTAAGCCTGGACCATCTGGCTGTATCTTTTTCAGCCTAAAAACCGGTCAAGTGCGAGTCGAACTCGCGAACCCGAGGGTTCTCTGTCAGTCAGTCAGCGTGTAAGCGTCTACTGCTGGACATTCGCCTTCAATTTTCCTCCAGTCTCTCGGTCTTCAGCGGTACGGACCACTGTTTTCCGCCGACATACTTCATGTCGGCGTCCCACCTGGCGGGTGGTCTTGCCACAATCCGTTTTCCTGTCCACGGCCGCCAATGTAGTACATGGTTACTCCAACGGTCGTCGTCCCTTCGGCTAACGTGCCCAGCCCACTGCCATTTTAGCTTATCCACCTGGTTTCCAATATCGATTACTTTGGTGCGTCGGCGGATTGCCTCATTTATTTCGCACCATTTCGCGTAGCTATACTCCCAGCCCAGCATGGCTAGTTCCATCGCTCGCTGGGCAACTTTAAAAACAACTACAGTCAGAGCTCACGTTTCACACCCGTACTAGGAGGACGCACTGGTCATAATATATACGGATCAGACCTCGGGGCGAATTTTAAATTTCCGAGGCAGCCCAACTCAATTGAATTCGTCCCTCGACCTCCTTAAGGAGACCTTGTCTACCAAGCAGTATTTGACCGAGATATACGTACCTACTCTTCCTTCAACCTGTTCGATTACTTCTCCGCCAATAACGATTTGTCCTCCCGTTATAGCCACTATTGCCATTCTAACCACCACGTAATTCGTCTGTTGTAATTTTATTTTTTATTTTTAACCACGCCAAGTTAGACACTTGTACGTATTACCGTTTTTACGTTAGAGCAAAAACAATCAAATAATGTTATTTTTTTAAAACACCTTTTTTGTATGGGAAAGCCCTTAATTTTTTTTCTTATTATTTGTTAGGATGTCCGCCTATAATAAATAACACACTGTGAAAATCAAAACCAGCTACCTATTACGGTAGGTACAAAAGATACAGCCCTTAAAGTAGTGCGGACTGACCACAGACTGAGGGACAGACTCTCGACGTAGGCATACGATTATTACAAAGAAGTAAATAACATTGATTGATAACAAAATGTTCGTTCAGTTTGGCCCCCCACCCGGTAGTCGGCTGGTTGGTCGATCGATGCACGCACACACTCACAGAGTGTCACGTTATCCTATCCAAAGAGCAAGAAGGTGAACCTTGCTCTTATCAAAAGACAAATCCTATCGTATTTAAGTGTGACTTGAGAAGTTGGTTGGTTGTTTCACAGGCAGTTCATTCATTGTGTTGTCATTGTCACCGTACATTCCGAAATATTTGTTTGTTACTAGTAAATACCTATATGTTTTAATTTTAATCCCGAGTTTCTCACTCCTAAATCTTCTCCTGTAGTGATTTTCTTTCTCCTAAATTTTCTCCTGCTCTCCTGACAGGTAAAAAGTTCTCCTAGCACCACTGAAATTCTCCTGAATCTAGGAGAAAATCTCCTAACATGGCAACACTGGTAGCACTGCGATGCAGGGTAGCTTGTGAGTCAGAGGTGCGCTTTTGTGCCGGTTTGTGTCACGATTTCGTACAGCGCACATCTCTGTACTGCTGTGCTGTGCTCGCACAATGGACAGTCTCGTGCAGTTCGTGTCACGATTGTCCAACGCGCACGAAGTAGCACAAACTTGCACGTTTTGACTGCAATAGGCAAACTGTCTTGGTTTTAATTCAGCGTGATTGTATTTTTTTTAATTTTTTTTTATGGAAACTGACACGGTTGCCTACATCACCTACAACATCCGTGATGTCAGCCCATAACACCGAGTGAAATTGGTGCCACGTCAGTGCTTCCCTTCGGTCGTGCCGGCTACACTGAACTGGACGGAAAACACAAACTATTTACATAGCCGTTTCGACCGACCTTTCATTCAGTGCGGTGGTACCAACCCGGGCGGGTTACACCCTACCACCTAGTAATATAAGAAGGGAGTCATATCCCTTAGTCGCCTTTTACGACATACACGGGGAGAGATGCAGTGGGGCTATTATTTTAAAGTACCGGCCCCACACGGTACATTTATGTATATTTCACTTTATTATTTTACTAGCTGAGCCCGCGGCTCCGCTCGCGTGAAATTCGTATTCCAAAGAAGAATGTAAATAACTAAGGGCGAGGCCGAAGGCCGAGCTGCGTTCAGGTAATCGATAAACCTTCTTAAAGAAAGTAACTAACTAAGGGCGAGGCCGAAGGCCGAGCTGCTTTCAGGTAAACGATAAACCTTTCTCAAATAAAGGAAGTAAGTAAGGGCGAGGCCGAAGGCCGAGCTGCGTTCAGGTAAACCAAAAACCCTCTTCCGCCTTCGGGCCTCGCCCTTAAAGACTTCCTTTCTTCGATAGAATATAATATCGTTTACTCAATCTATTTATTTCATAAAAATAAAAAAGTAATATTAATAACTAAATAATTAAACCTACCTAACAAACATTAAAATAACTATCAAAACGGGCATTTTCAAATGTTCTTAGAGCACTTGCGGCATTACCCCGCTGGATGGCAAGGCTTACCCTTTGAATGAAGTACATAAGCCCTTGATGGCGGGACACCAGTTGCGTCAACCAGCTCAAGCCTCTTTTGGCTTCACTGCTCCACGGACCGAGGGTTTCAACCGCAAACGCAACAATTTCGAAATCTTGAATTATATTTCTATATTTGCTGCGTTTGAGGCTCTCCGCCCCAGCCTCGGCCGCGCCGGCCGCTCTTGAAGATGTCCTAACGTGACTTGGAGCCAATGTGAGAACAAAAGTGGCGTCCCACATCAAAGAACTACCCTTAGTCCATGGCACTAAGGTGATAGCATCGGGCCTCTTGCCATCCAGCCGGGAATAACCGCGAGGTTCTAGGATGCACGGTATATTTTCTCTTAGAAGCGTAGACTTTATAATAAAATTTAAATTAAATTAACTCAATCTTAATATTAATTATCTTTATTCGAGATGGTTTAGCTTCTTCCTGAACGCAGCTCGGCCTTCGGCATTGCCCTTAGTTACTTGCTTTCTTCGAGATGGTTTATCATTTGTCAGAACGTAGCTCGGCCTCCGGCCTCGCCTTAGTTACTTACTTTCTTCAAGATGGTTTAGCTTCTTCCTGAACGCAGCTCGGCCTTCGGCCTCGCCCTTAGTTACTTGCTTTCTTCGAGATGGTTTTTCAATTATCCGAACGTAGCTCGGCCTCCGGCCTCGCCTTAGTTGCTTACTTTTTTCAAGATGGTTTAGCTTCTTCCTGAACGCAGCTCGGCCTGCGGCCTAGCCCATAGTTACTTACTTTCTTCGAGAAGGTTTATGGTCTTCCAGAATAGAGCTCGGCCTTAGTTACTTACTTTCTTAAAGAATGTTTTTCTTCTTCCTGAACTCAGCTCCACCTTCCGCCTCGCCCTTAGTTACTTTCATCGAGAAAGAATATCGTTTACGTGAGCGCAGATCCGCCTTCGGTTCGTCCTTAGTTACTTACCGCCCGCCTTTAGTTACTTACTTTCTTTTTTTAAATACGAATTTCACGCGAGCGAAGCCTCGGGCAACAGATATATAAATTTTATTGCACCAATGACAGCGACATAACTTCGACTTTCAATTATTATTTTTATTTATCAAACAATTTGTCACCGGCCAGCTCACGTCGAGATGACAGTTCTCCGTTGTCAACATGGCATTTAAAATTGTTTTTTACCTTTACTTTGGATTACGTGATTTTTATTATATTTATTAATTATTATGTTCATCCGGGATATACACTGTCACTATAAAAAGTTTCGTCAAATTCCGTTCAGTGGTTTTTGTACAAATAGACATTTTTGCATTTACGATTTTATGATATGTATAGAAAGAATAGATATGTATAGACTATTGTGTTCAAGTTATAAAAAAGAAGAACTGTCATTTTCGTTGTATCTACTTATTTTTAAATTTCGAATGAATATTTTATTCAAATTGTATTTGCTACCAGTTCTCAAGATATAATTATGTACTTTGGACTACGTGATTTTAAACGCGCAATAATGTTTATAATTGTAAATTTTTTTTTATTTTTGTTATTTTTTTTTACGTATTATGTTAACCCGGCATATAAACTGCCACTATACAAAGTTTCGTCTAATTCCGTTCATTGGTTTTTGCGTGATGCGCGTACAGACAAACAAACAAACAAACAAAAATTTTAAAAACTGTTCTAACATGTTCAGTATCTCATTTTAAGCCACCCTGGTTAGTTTTTTTCCGAATACATTCAATGTACAGACTTTCTTACCTCTACGATTTTATTATATGTATAGATAAGATCTTCAACTAAAGTATGTATGTATCCCTCAATGTCTAAGATTAAATAATCTTTGCCAGACATTTTAAATGAATAAGTACCTAGGTAAATAAATATTATAGACTTTACTGCGATGCAGAAGGCGGACTTTGCCGACACGCGCCAAGGACGAGTGAAGCATGCAGCACTCACAATGCACAGCACAGCACAGTAGAGATTGTAAGGTTCAAATTTTAACCTTAAGTTCAAAATGTAAAATTAAAAATTGCCTGGCAAAATATTCATATAAGCAAGCAGCGCACTCTTCGGTAGCGGGCGGCGGCGCGGCTTGGCGGTATGAACAAAGAGACATGAAAGCCGTGCCGACAGTCGAGCCGACACGCGGCACGCGCGCGGCGGCGAGTGCTCTAACGATACCGACCGGGCGGGCGAGGGCGACCCATCGCTTGTCGGGTTTTCGACACAGATCAAAGGCGCGCGCGCGGCCAATGGCCATCGTGCGTGGCGTGGCGTAGCAGCGGTGGTACGTCGCGCCGCCCCGCGCGCGTTCTACCTATCCTTTCCTCCGCGGTTTAAAGGAAAAATATGTTTATTTATTTATAGGAACTAACATGCGTGACTGTATCCATTTTTTTAAATTTTAAAATGATAGAGCATGGTAGGGTAGGTACCTATATGTACACGGTGTTGCAACCCCAACCATAAAACCCGAAAGGGGGTGATTCTGTACATGAAATGGAACAACTTTTGTTCTACGACTTTTTTATTTGAAGAAAAAAAAATATTTTTCTCCATACATTTTGAGAATAGGTACATGATAGGTACTTAAAAATTGTATGAAAAAAAAAATTTTTTTTTATTTAATTTTTTTCTACTCTATAATATAATAGTAGCCATCAACGTAAATATTTGTATAGAGAAGTATAGTTAAAAATTTTAAATTCTCTGCATTACATTACAACATCCATTCACCGATTTCGTGCACTCGTGCAAGTCGGCGCCGACTTGTACGAAATGTCCATGCCGCACGACTCTGCACATTGTGTCCAAGCTAGTCCATCGCACGGCGCGGCGTGCTCGGCCGGCCGAGACGACCGCTTTCATTCGTTCTGTGCGCACGAAGCGCAGCTCTGTTGTGAGTAGAGGTAGTAGTCAACTAAGTGTTGAAGGATCAAGAAGATAATTTATCCATTCCAGGATACAGCACTTAGAGTTCAGTGGTAAGAACCCGGATCGGACGTCCGGTCCGCCATCTGACAGCACAGGCGGCTCCCGCAGGCTCCGGGCGCTCGGTGGCGGATCCTGCGGAAACACTCGGCTCGAAGGAAAGTGTGGTATGAGCTTCGAGCTGCTCGAAGGGTATTATGAGTAATGTTTTGGTGGTTTAAAAAAAAATTAACAGGGTTAAAGAAGATGCGTCGCTGTCGCTACGCGACACATTTTCTCTATATTAACCCTAACCTAATGTTGAGGCGGCGCATGTCGTTTTTGTTATGTTTGTATTTCCGGAAATAAAGCTTTCTTAGGTGGTTATAAAAAAAATAACCATAACCTGCAACGCACTAACATTGCTTAAAAAAACAAAACAAAACAAATTTTGACAAAAGGGACACGAACCCATGGTCGAGATCGAAAAAATAAAAATCCTACACTGTTATACCACTGAGCCAACAAGTTACATAAACGACCAAACGAATATCGGATTCAGTTGGTTCGCTTTCGAGCCGAGTCAACCCGAGTGTTTCCGAAAGGAGCGTAGGAGGAGGCGCAGGATCAGCCAGAGCTGGTGAGTGACGTTTACAATCAGCTGATCTATAGCGCAAGAGTCTGCCAAAATCCTATTCATTGGTTCGTTCATGTGCCGGACCCCAATTTGCTGACTGCTGACAGTGACAGTTTGGTTGTAATCTGTCAATTCCTCGCCTCGTTCTGCCTACCACTTTTTGTTGACTTTTTCAAAAATTACTCCGAAGACTGATAGTGATACCATGTTTTAGGTTAGTTCTGTGCTGATACCCATACGGAACGATTAACGTATGTACTTCGTGATTACGTTATTATCATTGAAATCTACGTTCGGCCTTTTTAGGCATCGGTCGCGCGCGACCGGAGGGTCTAACCAATTTATGTTCCAGAGTCAGCTTCAACTAAATAATCTTCAAATGTTCTATATTGCTGAATGATGGAATTGGCATACACAAGAGGTGCAGCGTACACTCTTGCACTGGGAGCAGGCGCGGCGTTTGCCGGAGCATTGTACGTGCTCTATCGCCGTGATGTTCCACTCAACATCAAAATAGTGACTAGCGAAGATGAGTGTGATGCAGTTATAGAAGAATTGAGGAAGTAAGAATAATTATGATTTCAAAATTGTTTGTGCCAAAAAAAAATATTGGAATGAATAATGGTGAAAGCCTACGAAATGTTATTGCCATGATATTTGCATGATATAGTTAAATTGAAATGCATATGTCATAATGATTATAATCCAATATGCTTTCTTTCGTTGTGGAGATTTTCTTCCTAAAATCCCAAATCTTTGAGTGTGGATACAGTTCGTCCTCCTATGTCTAACTGGTAACAATGCTAAGCGTTGTTGCGTACAAGGTTAACTAGAAAAAATAGCATTCTACAATAGGTCTGCAACCACAGAATAGTTTAATACTTTCTTCCCTTCATAGCATGGTTTTTCAGGTTACAAGCTGTGTGTGTGGTTTGGATTCCACGTAAAACTGTAGGTCCCTTCCCTTCTTACCTTACTAGGTTGTAGGGTTTAACCCTCCCGTGTTGGTACCACCACACTGAATGAAAGGTCAGATGAAACAGCTATGTAAATGGTTCGTGTTTTCCGTCTAGTTCAGTGTAGCCGGCACGACCGAAGGGAAACACTGACATGGCACCTAATTGACCAAGGTGTTATGGGCTAACATCACGGATGTTGTAGGTGATGTAGCCAACCGTGTCATTTTCCATAAAACAAAAAATAAAAAATGGTAATTTTATTTAGTTCTGCTTTTGGTCTTCTTCTTTTCTAACAATTTGTCACTTTGTAATAAAGTACCTGGGCGACCGAGCTTCACTCGGCGTCTACACCTATACAGATAAACTTGAAAAAAAAAATAACATTATCTAAATACAAAATTTCATCCAAATCGTTAGAGCCGTTTCCGAGAAACCAATTATATATATAGGCATATATATATACAAGTTTAGCTCACTTAAAGTAATATGATAAGACAATCAGTAAAAAGGTTTAATTTTATTATTATAATATATAAATTTGATTTTAAAAGTGGATGCCGCGATCGTCGCGTTGTGGGGTTCGACTGTGAGTGGGTGAACAGGAAGGGTGGCCGACACCCCGTAGCGCTGCTGCAGTTGGCTACGCACGATGGACTGTGCGTGTTGTTCAGACTTAGCAACATGAGAACTGTTCCACACTCCTTGAAGGTAATATACATGGGTTGTCTTGTTACAGCTTACCTTGCTCAGTGGTAGGGTTTAACCTGTTCTGATTGGTGTTATAGGCTGACACCAGTGATAACACCTTAGGGAACGTAGCTATAACACGTGACCGATTTGGGGGATGGAGGGGGGTTTGTCAAAATACCACGCTGGGTCACAGGTCATAGGAGGGGGGATTGGTTATTCATCCTGTCATATGGTATTTCAAAATATAGTTTAAAGAAACTAAAAAAACAGCGGCGGCTGTCTGAAACACATAAAAACAATTACTTCGGTGACCTGGACTGGCACTGTTTTTCATAAGAACTCTACAGGCACTGTTCACACATACATACCACACTATGTATTCCGACACTTGGGTGTAAGCAGAGTAATCGGTGTTGTGCTGCAAGGACTCTCGTATTACAGCACGACAACTATCAAGCAACAAGTAAGGCATGAAGATACACCTGCAGCATGACTCTGTGTAAGCACTGTGCCATGGTGAGAGGTGGGTAGACTTTCGCCCTTTAGCATGGCATCATGTCCTTATTCCTTAGTAGCCTTTTGCGACATGCACGGGGAGAGATGCAGTGGGGCTGTTATTTTAAGTACCGACCACACATGCAGGATTTTTAAATATCTTTTAGAATACAGAAGATTGAAACTTGACTTTGATACCAGAAAGTGTAGATAACCATACTCCTATATTTAATAAGTTACTTTAAGTTACTATGGAACATATTTGCAGCTATCATCTAATTTAATTTACCATGTTACAGCGCTTTCTAGAAGACAACACAATCTACAAAGTGGGCGTAGCACCCATAGACGATGCCAGAAATCTAATCACAGATTATTCCATCGTCTCAACGAGTACACTCGACATCAGACACATAGTGAAGGAGTGCGGACACGAGCCCGGAGGGCTAGCACACCTGGCCAGCGCCCACCTGGCGCTCGAGCTGGACAAACACTGGACCATCCGCGCCAGCGACTGGGAAGCACCGACACTCACAGAACGTCAGCAAAAATATGCGGCCAAAGACGCATACGTAGCAGTCAAAATCTTTGTAAAATTCATTGAAAGATATTACGGAGAGAGACGCTTCATGCTCTTCATGTCTTCCGAGAGCAAAGAAAAGCTTTGGAAGAACATTGGTGAGATCTGTGAAAAGTATCTAGATTTATCTTTCAAGGTTAATAAAAAACCGGGAAATAAAAATAATAACAAACCAGCAAAAAAAAGGTGAGATTTCAATTCTAAATAAAATACTCTTGTGTAAGGACAGAATTTATGACTCATACTCATAAATAAGGATCCTTTACATTCAGTTATAAAAGCAGAAATAGACCACCAGCTTGCTAACATGAATACATAAACCACACCTGTCTCGCAATGGGGTAGCCAGAGACAATGAATGTCCACAGCAGCACTCACTATATTTCTGCATATGCATTACCTATGTGTCATAGGTATTTCGGGTGAGCAACTAAGGTGATAAGGTTCTAAACGTTTTTCAATTCTATACCTGATTGTGCCTACCCTCTGAGAACTGTAGTATTGGCAAAAGTGCCCAACAACTTTAAACAAAACGGCAGATTGCTCAATGGTCATAAATTTACTATGGTAATTAAAAAAAAATTTTTGTTTTCAAATTCAATTTATTTATTTACACATAAAAGAAACTTTAACATTTAACAGTGTTACCATATAGAGAGACATAGAACCTCCATAATACTGTCTTCATGAAAAGTAAGCAAAACCCACGCATTGAATATATTTCAGCTTGAAGCAGACAAAGATTAATTCATCGGTTCCTCGCTCAAAGCCGCTCTACCAGAATGGATTTATGTTGGCTCCGGACGGGGAGCTACTGTGTACTTGTGACAATAGAAAGGCTCAATGGTGAGAAGCAACATCCAATAAAAATATGCTAGCATTACATAGAGTTTTGTTCAAAATTACTTTGCATTGCATTTGCACAACATTTTTCAAAGAGTTTTTGCCCCATAGTTATTTTCTGAAGTTGATTGTTGAGCTATCGTCTTTTTCCAATATATGTCCTGGTTTTAGCCCTAAAACCAGCACACACTTTAACCTAGCATACTTACCTACAGAGTTTATTCTAAACACTTGAATCGTCAACACACTGCACTTGAATCCAAGTTGTTCTCCACTATAGTTTACAGGAGGTTGAATCTTTTATATTATTTAATAACATTACAGGTACATCGATAAGGGGTTGGCAGACAAGGTGAAGGACGATCCGTTTACTGTACAACTGAGATTCGAACCTGCAGGCCGTGCGGTCGGCGAAGTCGGTCGTTTCTATAAGCTGCAGAAAGAAAATAAATGTGTGGTGTGCGGCAAGACTAACTCGTACATAAGGAAAAATGTTGTCCCACGAGAGTACAGGAAATACTTTCCAGGTTGAATTACTTTATTAAGCTAAGCCCTTTTTTCATCACCTCCTGCACCAATGATGTCACCCCATAACTGAGCAAGCTCATTAGTGTTGCCAGGCATAATCCTTTAAGTAGAATACCTATACATAATGCCACATAATGTCCTTCATGGTGCTCCCTGGTCACTCATCTTCATGCCAACTTATGCAGATAAGAAAGTAGATAGATACATGTTCCTTCTCTGATCTTGATGCTGCGCAGGAAGTATTTTACTCAAGCCTGAACCACGTCACACACAACTGCTTATATTCTGATAGTTAAAATGAAAAAAAAAATACACATTCTCATACAAAATCATATATACATCAATGTATACCTTTTCAGATAATAGTTCTAGCAAATAGTTCTCGTATGAATTATGGTTTCATTTCATAAACATTAATACTGGGAACATGACTATTTATATAACTACTGATGTCATTTACAACTATGTAATATACAACCTGTAATATACACCGTATATGACGTAATATGTGGATGGACCGTTATCTCCGAAACTAGTTTACAGGAAAATCTAAACGAAAATTCACCCTCTCCACGGTAGTTCGACTCGCACTTGACCGCTTTTTCGCTTTAAAATAATTTAAAAAGCATCTGCGTCTATATCACAACAATTTGCTGATTTAAATTATTTTGTAGAGATAATGAAAGACCACTCGTCGCACGACGTCGTGTTGCTGTGTCTGCCGTGCCACCAGCGCAGCAACGTCAGCGACCGCAGCTTGCGGTTCCAGCTGGCCGCGCGCTGCGACGCTCCCCTCTCGCACTGCCACGACATCAGCACCGACAAATATATTGAAGATACACAAGCTAGGTGACCACTCGTCCCCGTATATATAACCTGTCTGCCCCCAAGAGAACAATTTACAGTAATTCAGGAAATTTTAGATTTTTTTTTTATTTCGTTTTGACTTTTGGGCACAGCAACCCGTACCGTACCGTACATAAGTTTTTTTTCTCAGTTAGATAAGGCTGGCAAAATGAACATGTTTCATGCAAAATTTCAGAGCCAGAAGTGGCTTGGATTTTTTTTGTATACATTGCAGAGTAACAGATGACAGACAGTTTGAATGTTATAGAATAATATAAATAAAAAGATTTAACCAAATTTATGTAAATAGTTCTAATATAGAAAACATATCATTCATATCTACTTTCGTTACAGTGAGTTATGATTTTTTTTTATATTTATCTTTTAAAGCAAAAATAAATGTTGTTTATCCAATTTTAATTTAATTGTTTCAGAAGTATCCAATCAGCGGCCCGTGCTCTACAGCACGACATAAACAAACACAACCTTCCCACTGCGCGCAGGAGAGAGCTGGAGAATCTTATTTTGAAACAATTTCCTAGTTATGAGGAAATCACTGAAGAACTTCTGTCCAAAGCTTGCACTATCCAAATTTTGTAAATATTGTTTTTTTTTCTACAATCGTATAGAGAAACACCTCTCAACACCTATTCAAAGGCTCCTAACCTTTTATAGCTATGACTCCCTCAACATGTAAAAAAAATTATATGTATAATAATATTGTATGTATTTACATAAATAAGTACCAATATGTACATATTTCGCATGTTTAAGGGTCCCTGAAAGATAATAAATTAACTTCTTGTGAAATAAATGAAAAGTTTCTGAAAATCAACAAATTAATTATTGTAAACGAAGAACTGGCACCGGGTCATACTGTCAGCAGGTTTTTAGTTTCACGGCAAGCAACAAACGTGTGTGATGTATATTGGGAACCCCTGGCCTAATGTATAGGTACATATAAGTATAACATATGTTAGCAGAAGGCAAAAATTATTAAAACACATTTACTTTTTCAGATATGAGAATGAAAATTATGAACCTCACGGCAGAAAAGTGGTCGAGTACTACATAAACATGGAAAAAAGTCTACTGAAACTGGAAAAACTGTGGAGGGAGCACTTTTTGAGAACTATGGTGCCCAAATATTTGCCAGAACTTTGGTGCATCAATCACAATGAAGAAAGGTACCTAAAATAAATTTTCAAAAATTATAGCCGAATAGACTCCGCACCATACAAAGAGAACTTACGTTCTCTTTATTTACATAATTCAATCTACGCTGAAAATTCTAAAGATCCACACCAAGTTCGAGTTTCCTCCTCTGTGATAGATAGAACCTATGTCTCTCTGTCTCTTGACAGACAATGCCACCCTATGTAGGTGGTTGAAGTTTTCAGTGGCCCTGGTTGGTTCCGCTTCAGACACAGTTGCTTAGATTTGTGATTTTGCTTGCATTTTCCTGGTATATTTTCCCAACAGCTCATGTTTTTGGTTCAGTTGTCTGTAGGTATTGAAGGTGCTTATTAAAATCCCACATGATGGTTCTAGCGCTCACTATCCAGGATTTGTTCGCTAGTTATCCTAGGGAAAGTTTACTAGTTGGACAAATGTTTAATTTGTGGGTAACCTGGCCGGCAATGACCTAATATGTCTTGTGCTTACTACACAGGTTGATGATCAGGGTTCGTGAAGGACGAATCGATCCCTCTGACATGAAGACCATTGGACTAGAGGTTAATGAATAGACGGGGTGCATCATGCGCTTGATTTTATTTATGCAGGAGGTAATAGGTTATGAAGAATTAGATTGATAAGAATGCTCTGTTCAAATTTTCTTATGATTTTACAAACATAATCCTACTTGGCTCCGCCATAGTTGCGTAAAAATTTTTTCTTTGACTAATGAAAATTTCACCTCATCCATACATTTTCTTGTCACCACGCAAGTGATTAATGGACATACAGAAATCTCTTACTATTATAAAGCGCAACGTTTGTCTATTTGTCTCTTACACAACAATTACACAACCGTTCGGAACCGGTGTAAAACTGTAGGTCCCTTCCCTTGCCCCTTACTAGGTGGTAGGCTCAAATTGTAGCCGACTGGGTTGGTACCACCGTACTGGATGTAAGATGGCCGCATAGCAGCCTCGGCTGTGTTCTCCTCTAGTCCAGCATAGCCAGCAATCCAGGGAAGTCTTCGGTATGGCACCTACCTTCTCGGAGGTGATATTGATATTGGTCGGAGCATGCGCTTTGGCCCCTCCGACTCGGCAACCCATACCGGATTACATACAAAAAAAAAATTGTACCTATTTGAAATTTTAAATTGGAATGTTGAAATTTGCAAAAGTCACTTTAGTGCAATATTTTAAAATCTTAGCTAGTAAGAACAATCATATTGTTGCTCTTGTGTCAACTTGAAATAAATTTCGACCGAGATCTTAATTTCGATTCGGCGTTGCGAGTTTATGTGGTGCCAAAATGAAAGGTGTTGCACTCGGCTTGCGATGGCTTCAGTATATTATACGGGTTCATTGGCAGTAGAAGGTGTCAATTGAGGTCGGAACTAGCTAATAAGGGACGAGAATAACTAGAACTAATGAATTTAAAATCATTTTGGTTAGTATTGAAACATTTGGGAAATATTGTGTTAGACCTTCAGGTGCCTTCTCATTCACGAGTAATATAATGAGTAATATGTATAATATGTGCTGAATAAGTGTACTGAATTTAATTTCAAACACAATGTTCATGTTGTCAGAGTTTTATTCTATATAATGATTAAAGAAAGAGCAAATTGCCCAGTCTTCGTTTTATTATATCTGGACACCCCATCAATGTCACATGATGAGTAAATTAAACATTAATTATTGGGCTCTGCAAGTTAACAATACCACAAGCTGTAATCACTATGAAATCCAACAGTTTCACATGCTGAATATTGAGGTGCAATCATGTTAAATTCTCTTAGGCGGCGTGCATAAATTACGTCATCGATTTTTGGCCACTTTTTGACCCCCTCCCCCCCCCCCCCCCCCCCCCCACGTCACCTATCGTCATTTTCGGTTAACCCCCCCCCCCCCCCCCCCTGATGACGTAGTTTTCTGTTATTTCCTTTTCTGAAGGGGTCACAACTAGATAATTCAAACCTATTATATTACCCAAAAATATTATTCTAATTTATGCACGCCGCCTTAGCCTCCGCCCTATTATTCTTTCCACTTGTACTCTACGCAATCATCTTTGTTGCGGTAATGTCTTCTTTCGAGGGTTTAGATTTTGTGCTAATTTTGTTGGTGGTCTCAAAAGTGTGCAGCCCTGTCGCTCTAGCAAATGTTCACAAGCACATTTACCTATACGAGACACGGGATAGGCTAAATAGAATTCAGTTCCGATTACGCTAAGATGTGGCTCCCATACAAACCGATATGTTCCGTCCGCGCGCCGAGTACTATAGGTATTTAGGGAGCGGGCGGCAGCTGGCGGCGGCGGCTGCGCGGCGCGGCGCGCCGCCAGCGTGGATATCGTAAGTGGATATCAAACTTATTTTTTAAATGTTCAATGAAATGTTTCAAGTTTAATATTTTACGTTTTAAATATCTATTTTGTTGGCCTAGTTTTTTTATTTTAGCCTGATGGTGTCTTTTTTGTTTTTGTAACGTATGAACTTGTTTTTTCAATGCAATTTTCCTCGGAGTGTCGAAGATTGAGTCGGAGTCTGACACATGAACGTCGACTGGTGTAACTCTGTTGGCCTCGACCTTTATTTCATCATCTTCATTCGTATTACAAGGTACCGATCCTTTTTTTAAAACAGCTCGACCAGTCTTTCCGAAGCATATGTCTTCGCTTCTAAAATGCTTCGAGCATAATCTTGACGCAGCAGATGGAAGCCAATATTCTTCTGTGCGATCTATTTGGACAAACTCTATCCACTTTTCACGTGCTAGATTGTTGACAGGCGGAAACCTAAAATAGCAGAAACCAAATGGCAGAAACATACTTGAACAAAAAGCAATGTATGGAAAAATAGGGTCCCTTATGTATGATACGGAACCAGGCCTCACGCACTCTATGTACTTGCGTGCGCTAACTACCTACCGCCCGGCGCACTGCCGGCGGTGAATTTCAATGGGCTGCCCAAAGAATATAAACAGCCGCGCGGAGCATACGTACGCGCGGCCGGCGCAGCTGCAAAGCAATCACTTTACACTCGATCGTTAAGGTACATTTTCGCACGCAGCGATTGGCGACGTGGAGCAGTAGGCTATTAAAGCCCGAAGGTAGGAACTTTTTCTATGGAGTGATTTATCTGTTACGAAGCAACTATTTAGTTATCTGTGACGGAACCCTAAAAATCCCTTCAGTGCAATTTATTTCTCTTTGTTTTCAGATTTGCATCTATCTAATGAAGAAATATAAAGCGGCCTATATATTATATATTTTTAATGTCTAGGTATTTATTATTTACCTATTTAAAAATATTATTGAAAACTAAGTCGATAAATCACATCAAATCTCTATCTAATAGGACGAGAGCCAACAACCAAAATGATAGTTGATTTTATATGTGCGATAAAATCGTAAAATTTTAAAAATTAGATTTACTATTCCATGTTGTTCAAATGACCCAAATTGATTTTCAGACTGTTTGAGCTATATTATTTGTTTTGCCTCATTTCTAATGGTCTCCTGGGTACGCGCTACGCTACTGGCGTCTGAAAAACATGTTCTGGTTATCTTAGATCTGTAATTCAACAACGTTCCGAAAATCTGACGGAATACTATGACACGGCATGGTTCGGTCAAATCGGTTGCCTTTTTTAAAAATTACTCTCAGGAGACGCTACACGAAAAAAAAATTTAATATCAGCTTGAGGACAATCGAATCTATGGATTTTAAGCGGTTTTGAACGTAATACTATGAAACAAAAATATTGGTCGTGGGATCTCGTAGGTACTATAATAGTAGTAAAGCTACTGTATAACAGAGGGCGCTGTTTATTTCAATACGGCCTAGTTGATCGTTGTGGATGTTCTAGAATCATCTATGGAAATTATTTACTATACCATTCAAATATTGAATAAATATACACTATACTTACGAAAATAAACTGATTACACGTTCAGTCGTATTTTTATATCGAGATTTGCAATACCGCAATGCGCAACTCGGCATATTTTCTTAGATTTTCTTCTTTCTCTAGCACACGAATGCGACCTCACATGCGGACTAGTGGCACTAGCAAAGGGCACTAGACACTAGACTGAACGATTTTGTACCAGTAGGATCTAATTTGTAGATTACGATTTTGTTCTTGTTGTCCGGTCTATAAGGATAAGGCAAGTCTGGGTTTAATGTCTTTGGTTCTACTCCACAATTAGTTATTCTCAAATCAAAACAAACGTGCAGCAGCAGCTCGCACAGCAAAATTTTATGGCTTAGTGAAGGGAGATTCCCTTCACTAAGCCATACATAACATAACACTTTATTATGCGAACTGCACGTTTGTTTTGATTTGAGAATACATACCTACCTATCCAATGTTTGGCCCACTTCTATACAAATCTATCACAATAGATTACAATAAAATGTTAGTTCTATTTTCTACGTCAATGATAAAATCCAACTAAAAACCAATACACTGGCGCCAGCGCCACCCACCCAACGCCACCCACAATGATGATCATAGACTAATATTGTATGATGATTTTGATGATGTACATTGTACATCATTTGAATCGTGTTGTACTACAACACGATTCAAATCAAATGAATAGGATTCTACGAACTGTCAAACTGACAGAACAAACTGTTGTTTGTACGATCTGCACGCCTACACAGGTTTACAAGTTTGCGTTTCTTTGTTTCAATTGTTTTGTTTTGTTGTTTGGTTTTGTTTTGTTTCAATTCATTCAATTTTGTTTATTTTTTTTTTGTGTTTTTTAGGGTTCCGTATCCGGTACGGGACTCTATTACGAAGCCTACGCCGTCTGTATGTCTGTCTGTCCCAGTGTAGCCAGCGGGGTCTTGTCAAAAGTTACCTGAAATAGAAAAAAAGTACCTTTTAGGTGATTTTTAGGTGACGAACGAACGACAGCAAACGAACTAGAAAAGAGCGAATTAGATTGATCGAGCGAGCAAGCGAGACGCTTTTGAGATTTGGTTATTCACACCCTATAGTGTGAGAGAGAAAGGCGTATTTTTAACATGTTTTTAGAATACACATAGAACCACGACGATTTACTATTTACGAGCGAAATGTTGCGTTGCCAACATGAAAAAAATATAAAACAGAATTCTGCCCACAGAACTCGCATTGAATCCACAGTAAAGTATAATAGTATGTGGCACAAACGTAGATCTATTTCCGCCGTTTAATCGCTTTCGTGTAAGAAAAGAAATTAAAAATGTATTACAAATTAATTCTGAAAAATCACCTAAAAGTAACGTTTTGAGTCGTGTAACCTAGAAGTACCCTTTCAGCGTTAAAAGTAACCTAAAAGGTTACAAAAGTAACCTTCTGGCAACGCTGTCTGTCCGTCCGTCTGTCCGAGGGCTGTATTTCTTGAACCGTAATAGGTAGCCCGTTGAAAGTGTCACAGAATATGTGTTTATTTACTATGGCTGTTACAACAAATAATAAAAATAAGAAAAAGTACAAAATTTACAGAGGTTCCCATAGAAGAAACTAAAAACTAAAAAGTGTATGTGCGCGCGCCATCTACCGAAACTAGTAAGAAGTATTTTAACTAATCATGAATTTTAACTAATATAAAGCATTTCATAAAAACGTCATAGATAGCGTGAGTGGCGCTGGCCATGACATGGCGATACGTTACCCTCGGTGCGCGAGTTCGACTCGCACTTGGCCAGTTCTGTTAAGTTTGTTATTGACTTTCTTGCTCTTCTTTCCGTGTGTAGACGACAATGATTATAAGAGGTTCTGTTTTATATCGAAGATCTCGAGAAATTATCAGAAATCTTGATAAGTTCTTCGTGGGCGAAAAAGAACACGCCTCTGCGATCCTGAAACAATTGAAGGACCCGGAAATTGTATCAGAATCAGATGGAAATATCTCCATGACTCAAGAAGTTTACTCGAGCCGACCGACGTTTCATTCAGTGCGGTGATACCAACCCGGCCGGGATAAACCCTACCACCTAGTAAGGTAAGAAGGGAAGGAACCTACAGTTTTACGTGAAACACGGTCACCCATTCAAGTACTGACCGCGCCCAGGGGTTCTTAACAACAGTCGACCGACCGCATCACTGAGCTCATTATAATATTAGTGTAAGTACATTAGTTTATAATATGAACATATTATAACTTTCATTAATTAAATTTTACTCTTAGTTGATGACAGTAACAGCAGCAGCAGTAGCGACTCGGAACAATCAGACAACGATGCTGAAATGAGTGGTATTGAAGACCTAGAGTAGAATAACAAGTTTTGTATGTATCTCTGTGTTAATCTCTGTTCTTCAAATAAATATTTTTTTAAAGTAATTATTCTCTTTCCAATTTTCTTATTTTTTTCGAATCGTATATTTATTTTTTTGCACACCATACGGACGTCTTACTGAAGTGAAGGCAGTTTGACGTTTGTCCCGTCAGTTTGACAGTTCGTACAATCGCGTTGTACATGCTGACCGATACGACACCTGAAAGCCTTTTTTAATCCTGCTAATCCTTCAATCCTGCAGGATTGCAGCAATCCTACTCCGGGAACCAACTGAAGCCGATATTCGTTTGGTCGTTTATGTAATTTGTTAGCTCAGTGGTAAGCGTGTAGGGTTTGTATTTTTTGACCATGGGTTCGAGTCCCACAAAATTTTTCCCCAGAGTCAAATTTAAATTTTGATTTTAGAGTAATTTTTACTCCAATGAGTCCCACAAAGTGGTATGTGATGTGAGTGATGTTTTGGTGGTTTAAAAAAAACAGGGAAAAAATATTAACCCTAATACATACCCTAACCTAATGTTGAGGCGGTGCATGTCGTTTTTGTTACGTTTCGTTTCGAACCGAGTGTTCACGAATGGAGCCGAAAAGGAGCCGAAATGTCTTTCAGGTGTCGAACGCGGATGTCCACAGGCGATATATCACAATGACAAAAAGTCTAGTCTAGTCTTGTCTCGTTCTAACACTTCATCATCATCAGCCTGTATCGGTCCACTGCTGGACATAGGCCTCTCCCAAGGCACGCCACCACACGCGCTCTTCCGCTCTTCTCATCCATCCACTCCCGGCTACCTTTTTTAGGTCATCTGTCCACCTAGCCGGGGGGCTTCCCACGCTACGTTTGCTTGTACGTGGCCTCTATTCGAGCACCCGTCTACCCCATCGGTTGTCGGGTCTACGACAAATGTGCCCAGCCCACTGCCACTTCAGCTTGCTTATTTTCTTAGCAACGTCGACTACCTTAGTTCTTTGACGTATCACGTCGTTACGGATTTTATCGGTCAAAGAAATGCCGAGCATTGCTCTTTCATAGCTCGCTGAGCGACTTTAAATTTGTGGACCAGGCCCATCGTCAGGGTCCACGTTTCCGCTCCGTACGTCATTACCGGCAGAACGCACTGATTGAAGACCTTCGTCTTCAATGACTGTGGGATGGAGGATGAAAATATGTGGCGGAGTTTCCCAAATGCCGCCCAGCCTAGGTGAATCCTTCTGTTGGCCTCCTTGTCAAAGTTGTGCTTCCCTAGTTGGATGGTTTGTCCAAGATAGACATAGTTCTGCACAACTTCGAGGGTCGCCTCTCCAACTGTTACGTGCCCCGGGTCGACGTGTTCGTTGAACATGACTTTCGTCTTGTCCAAATTCATCCCGAGGCCGACTCGGCGGGAGGCGACATTGAGGCCGTTCAGCATGTGATTCAGCTCCTCCAGCGATTCGCCTATCACGACTATGTCATCCGCGAAACGTAGGTGTGAAATGTACTCGCCGTTAATATTAATGCTGTGCTTTTCCCAATCCAGCAGCTTGAATATATCTTCCAATGCATTCGTAAACAGTTTCGGAGATATAACGTTTCCCTGCCTGACTCCACGATGCAATTGGATAGGTTTCGTCTGCTGGTCCTGTATTTGTACGGTCATTGTCGCGGCACTATAGAGACATTTCAGCACCTCAATGTATCGCAAATCGGTTTGGCATCGCTGTAAGGATTCCATAACAGCCCAGGTTTCGATAGAGTCAAAGGCTTTCTCGTAGTCCACAAAAGCGAGACACAGTGACCGATTATACTCTTCGGACTTCTGTATAATCTGCCGTAAGGTGTGGATGTGGTCTACGGTACTGTAACCCCTCCGAAACCCGGCCTGCTCTGGCGGCTGGTGGTCGTCGAACCTTCGGGCGAGACGATTGGTGAGGACTCTCGAGAACAGCTTATATACGTGGCTCAAGAGCGAGATGGGCCTATAGTTCTTCAACAAGGCTTTGTCTCCTTTCTTGAATAACAATATGACCATACTCCTGTTCCACGACTCTGGCGTAATGCCACCGTGTATGACAGAGTTGAAGAGCCTCTGTAGTTCCTTGAGGACCGTTGTCCCCCCGGCTCTGAGAAGCTCTGTAGTAACTCCGTCTTCACCAGGAGCCTTGTTATTTTTAAGCTGCTCTAGAGCAATCCTGATCTCGCGCGTTCTAACACTAACGATTTACATTTGTATGAAATTATATAAACTGTAGACTAATTCTAGCTAACTTCTCTCTATGGTAGTAACTGTTAAGGGGCCCATACATGGGGCGATATATCGTTTCGATCGATCGTCAAGAAAATCGTACGATCCATCTTTCAATTTCGTCCGCTCACACACGAACGATGTGATCGAACGATTCTCAGTGTCTGTGCGGACACAAAGCGTACCTATAGCACGTAGGCGGGTGCGCGATGGAGTCGCGCCGCGCATTGGTGCTCATTTTCTATAAAAAAAACTTACAACAACAAAGAAAGGAAGACTAGGAGAGAATGGACTAAGAGATGGCTTCTGAAAAGACATCAATATTCTCACATCAATATTCTCGAAGAATTACTATTTCATCCTAAATATTGGCATATCTACCTTAGGATGTCAGAAGGAAACATAATCAGAGCTCTTGCAAAAGATATCTTCCAGAATAATAAAAAAGATACAAGCTATGACTCCTCACGAACGTCGCATCCGATCATGCGATAGATCGAACGATGTTAGATCGCATTCGATATTTTCAGGGTTGCCTGTTACGATCTCTGATCGATCGTTCGACTACAAAATTGGATGCGATATTGCCACACACGTACAATCCATCGTTCGATTTTAACATTGAACGACGGATTGTTACGATAATCGCCCCATGTATGGGCACCTTTATAGCCTTCAGACAGATGTTGAATGCAAAGATTGTTTTGGTTGAGTGAGTGTATTTACCTAGTTATACTAAAAATTAGTTCAAGAATAGGTCAATATTTGTTCACGCGCCTCTGCTAAGCGTCCCGTTTAGGGCGACTATTGCTGCTTGCGTGAAAATAGCTGAGAAGCTGTGTACTTACTATATCTATTTGATCGATAATACGGTGCGATAATATTCGACTGTCAAATTTAAAACTGAATTTAATGTTGCCACCTGCATATAATTATTTTCCCAACTTGTTTATAGTAATCCTAACAGGGCGTTTCGTCCGTTCTTGAACAAAAAATTCATGTTTTGTATTTTTTACACATTATATTTTGTATTTTTGTATTGTATTATTATATGTTTTTATTTTACAACTTTTATAGATTTTACTTCATTATCTATGTTTAGTTTTCTTTTACTTTATAATGTAACTAGCTTTTGCCCGCGGCTTCGCTCGCGTGAAATTCGTATTTCAAAGAAAGAAAGTAAGTAACTAAGGGCGAGCTGGGTTCAGGTAAACGATAAACCGTCTCGAAGAAAGTGAGTAACTTTTTGAGGCCGAAGGCGGAGTTGCGTTCAGGAAGACGATAAACCTTCTCGAAGACAGTAACAATGGGCGAGGCCGAAGGCCAAGCTGCGCTCAGGAAGAGGATAAACCATCTTTAAGAAAGTGAGTAACAAAGGGCGAGGCCGAAGGCCGAGCTGCGTTCAGGAAGAGGGTAACGTTTTCGAAGAAAGTAAGTAACTATGGGCGAGGCCGAAGGCCGAGCTGCGTTCAGGATGAGGCTAAACTTTTCGAAGAAAGTAAGTAACAGAGAGCGAGGCCGAAGGCCGAGCTGCGTTCAGGAAAACGATAAACCTTCTCGAAGACAGTAAGTAACTATGGGCGAGGCCGATGGCCGAGCTGCGTTCAGGAAGAGGATAACCTTTTCCAAGAAAGGAAGTAACAGAGGGCGAGGCCGAAGGCCGAGCTGCGTTCAGGAAGACGATATACCTTTTCGAAGACAGTAAGTAACAGAGGGCGAGTCCGGAGGCCGAGCTGCGTTCAGGAAGACCATAAATCTTCTCGAAGAAAGTAACTTCTTTGTTACTTACTTTCTTCGAAAAGGTTTATCCTCTTCCTGAACACATCTCGGCCTTCGGCCTCGCCCATAGTTACTTACTGTCTTCGAGAATTTTTCGTCTTCCTGAACGCAGCTCGGCCTTCGGCCTCGCCCATAGTTACTTACTGTCTTCGAAAAGGTTTATCGTCTTCCTGAACGCAGCTAGGCCTTCGGCCTCGCCCTCTGTTACTTACTTTCTTCGAAAAGGTTATCCTCTTTCTGAACGCAGCTCGGCCTTCGGCCTCGCCCATAGTTACTTACTGTCTTCGAGAAGGTTTATCGTTTTCCTGAACGCAGCTCGGCCTTCGGCCTCGCCCTCTGTTACTTGCTTTCTTCGAAAAGTTTACCCTCATCCTGAACACAGCTCGGCCTTCGGCCTCGCCCATAGTTACTTACTGTCTTCGAAAAGGTTTATCGTCTTCGTGAACGTAGCTCGGCCTTCGGCCTCGCCCTCTGTTACTTACTTTCTTCGAAAAGTTTACCCTCATCCTGAACGCAGCTCGGCCTTCGGCCTTGCCCATAGTTACTTACTTTCTTCGAAAACGTTACCCTCTTCCTGAACGCAGCTCGGCCTTCGGCCTCGCCCTTTGTTACTTACTTTCTTAAAGATGGTTTATCCTCTTCCTGAACTATTACTATTACTATTACTTTCTTTCTTTGAAATACGAATTTCACGCGAGCGAAGCCGCGGGCAAAAGCTAGTTATAACAATAAAAACATATGGTACATATCACTACAAAGATGTATTTTTTTTTAATTAACTGCATATTTACTTTTCCTTTAAATAGAACAGAAATTGTTATATTTCAATTTTCCACTATTTTCGCTCTCCTGGACAATGCCGATAGGTTTGCACCTAAAATTAATCAAATAGATACCTAACGAAGTTAACCTACATAATATTATGAATCGAATTAAATGAAAGTCTGCTCAAGACCACACACCGCGCTCCACCAGACCGCACCCCGCGCCACTAACCCCCGCCGCTCCGCGCCGATCTTTATTTCGGCGCTTGGAACAATTCGATTTGTATGGGAGCCACATCTTAGCGTAGCCGGAAGTGAATTTTAGTAAGCCTATCCTGTGTCCCGTATAGTAAAATGGGTTTGTAGTAAGTTTCATCAAATTCGGATGATGGCTTTAAGAGTTATGGAGGAACATACATACATACATACATACAGAAAAGATTTCTAAAAATCGTCAATTTAGCTTTAGTATCATACATAGAGGCTACAAACTCAATATTTCCTAAAACAAAGTAACTTACTCCATCACCATCCCTTACAGATTTATTATTAGTATTGATTGATTGATGATTGATATTCTGTAATTCCCACAAATACGAAAAGTTTCCTTCCAGAAATAGTCAATACTAGCTACACTGACCACAGATAAATAAAATAATCACTGACTGTCAAAACTATTTGAATTCGGTTTTCGTTTGTGTCGGTTTTATTACGTACTTGTACTTTACAGTTTTTCACTTTGATTTGGTTTCTCATTCATCTCTAACTGTCTGTCTACAACTCGCGGCGCGACCCGAAATTATAATGAAAGAGTAAAGTAATGTTTAGGACACGATATTTCTGTGAATTAGATTCCTTCCAGTGACTATCCAGTCCAGTGACTGTCCAGTCCAACGGCGAAATCCTCCTGGATCCATGTTAGCAATCCTTTCGATTTTCGTTCCAGTCCACTGCCCGTGCCGGCGATCCTGTCCGTCCAGTGACTGGACTGGAAGGAATAGTTTTGATCCAGTGATGCCCGTGATTATTTTCTCTGTGGCTGTCATTCTTGTCCGTACTATTAATAAAACCAACATGACTTTAGAAGCATTTTTTAATTGCTTAGTGCAACTTTTGAGTTAGCGTGCCCGATTCATTCTCATAGTGGAGACACACAACCCTGTGCCATACGAATTTAAAAAAATATATATTCTTAATTGACGTGATAACGTCTTATAAATTGATGAACACCGGCTGCGCGCACGAAAAAGTGTCACGTTCCATCTGAGCCTGTGTGTGCAAGCGAGAGCGCGTAACAAGCGATAGAGACTAGAGAGGCACAATCGGCCCAAGCGGCAGTGTTGCCAAACGTACGGTAATTGCCGTCCGGTAATCGAGGCTAGAAATCGACAAATGTACGGTGTACGGCAGCGATAGCGGTGCCATACGAAAAAAGACGGTAATTCTTATAGCTGTGTTTCTTTATGACGTTATCACGTAAAACTATCGTCCGTAAACCAACTTTACAGACAACCAATTTTTTTAAACTTTATTATTTATTTATAGCCTGTGCCACAACCTGCCGTCGCAAAAAACAAGCCAGCGAGCAACTGACTGACTTGGTCACTGGTTAAGTGAGGACAGGTTTACATTCCAGTCCAGCACTGGACTGAATCGTCACTGTAATCAATCATATATACAAGCTTAGAGAAACAGTTTAATACTTTGGTTTAATAGAGAAAGTGTCGGAATACTGTGGTTTTAATTGCTTTGCTTCACAAGTTATTTGACTGTTCATGTTCAATAACTGACACAATCATGACTGATAAGAAGAGACAGTTGACCATACAGGCCGCATACCGTAGGAAAGGTAACGCTTATTTTCATTATATTCAAGGCCAGTCAGATATGTAACTAATATATTTATGTATGGGTGAACTCAAAGGCGCTAAATTGTGTCTATGAAATCAGAGACTTTAGTTACCTACCTACCTTCTTATGTAGGTAGGTACTTATAATCAATTATGTTGATCATTAATTTTATTAATACATACATATCACACACGCTGAATCCCGACAATCGGGATAAGCAGAGTAATCGGTGTTGTGCTGCAATAACTCTGGTAAATTACAGCACAACACTGACCACCACGTTTCGCAAAGTATTCGAACAAGATTCAATCGATCAAGCAGCAAGTAAGGCACGAAGACCCACCTGCTGCATGACTCGGTGGAAGTACCGTGCCAAGGTGAGAGGTGGCGAACCTGTCGCCCTTTAGCACGGTATTTTGTCCTTATCCCTTAGTCGCCTTTTACGACATGCATGGGGAGAGATGCAGTGGGGCTATTCTTTTTAAGTACCGGCCCCACACGGTTAATGAACTATGCAAATAGTAGGATTTTCCTACCCAGGCCAGGGGTGCTAATACCGGGTACGGTAGTTTCGTTTGTAATTTGTAGTTATTTATTTGGTAGTTTTAGCTATTTAAGACTTAGTTTGAAACTTAAGTTACGATTTTTGTAAGTTATCTTAAATAAAGTAGAAACAGTAAACCGAAAGTATTTAGTAGCAATGTCATATTAATTGTGTTGTGATTAATTATACAAGCAGACAGCACAGAGTATGTACTTTTGATCCAAACAGATGTAACGTCGGCATTCTCGCAGATGGGCATCTACTTCCAGTCCCATTGGCACGGGCAGAACTTGTTAACACTCGTGTGCTAACTTGCTCGAAAGGTTTCCCGAGGATATCGGCAATAGTCACTAAAACAATAAAGTTTGTCCATTGCAAAAAACTTAAGTCAACACTAGATAGATAGATAGAAAATGCTTTATTGCTCCAGTAAACATTAAACAGTAACAAATACATTAGAAAATTTACATGAGGTGCAAAGGCGGACTTATCCCTTACAGAGATTTCTTAGTCAACCTTTGGATGTTTGAGATTCGAGAATATAGTGGAATGTAAGTAGGTAGTAGCAAGAGAGTTGAGCGTGAGAATTGAAGATAAAATAATAATAAGAATACTTATTAACAATACATATAAGTACATGTAGTAAAATTAAAAATAAACGCAAAAACACTACCCAGGGGTGCTCAGCAACCCCAGTAGCGTCTCACTGACGTCGGCCTACTTGTTATTTTAAGCAAAAAAATTATCATAT
Source organism: Nematopogon swammerdamellus (assembly GCA_946902875.1). NCBI lineage: Eukaryota > Metazoa > Arthropoda > Insecta > Lepidoptera > Adelidae > Nematopogon > Nematopogon swammerdamellus. Next base: position 22,379,040 of record OX336336.1, read on the forward strand.
TATTGCCTCCTGACTGTGAAATAAATGTTTTTTACATTTACTTACTTTAATCAAAAGGGATTAGATGATGCAATTGAAGTAAATTTATTAAACATGGCTCGTTCGGAACCAGTGGCGGCTGGTGACCTATGGGACTGGGTGTGCGGCGCACAGCACACCCAGTCCCATAGGTACCTAGCGCACGATGTGCGCTAACTTACTCGTAGTACTAAACCCAAACGTGAATCTAATGGATACCGAGACGTGATTTTTTATTTTATTTTCATGTCTGAGTTAATTGCCCAAATTATGTACGACCGAAGGGAAGCACTGACGTGGCACCAAGTTCATCCGGTGTTATGGGCTGACATCACGGATGTTGTAGGTGATGTAGCCAACCGTGCCAGTATCCATAAAAAAAAAAAATGTAAAAGTATTCTCACTCAACAGATACATAGTTGAAAGACAAAATAAGGTAAGGATAAAAGTGATAAAATTATTAAAATATATGTAATAAAAATGTACTCACTTTTAGATTGAAATATGTAGGTATGTTGTTTGAAGAACACGCCAGCGAATTTATGAAAATTATGAAGAAATCAGTCACATACACACACACACCACACACACTACAGTTTGATTGGGTAGGTCTAATATTGTTCAATTTATAATGTAAGTCTATTCGTCGGGTTATATCTTGCGCAAATATTTCTATCACTTTTTTGTCACGCACTAGAAACATAACCAGAGTCCTAATTGCTCGAAGAACCAAAGCGACGCTTCACTGCGCAGTGGCCGGCCACTGAGCCGCGGCCGCCGGGGCGCCGCCGCGCGCGAGGCGTGGCCGGCGCGCGCGCCCGGCCTCCGGCCAGCCTTGCCGCGCCGGGCAATGAAGAAAACTTCACAATGTACTGTTAACTGACGAAAAGTCGTTCAAACTGCTAAAAAACTGATTTGCAAAACATCCCGGCGCGGCAAAGATATATTACGTTCAATATTTCATCTATATTACGTACAATATTTCATCTAAGCGGCGCCGCGGCGCGGAGCGGCCATTATCAGTCTACGCGACGACGACGGGCCTCGCCCCGAACTGAGAGAGATGGCGGCGCGGCGCGACGAGACGAAGAGTTTAGATCGCTCCCGCCGCGCCCGCGCCCCCCGCCCGCGCGTGCCTGCGGTCGGGTTTACGATCTCGGCTTACATCGGCTCATCGTCGGCTGGCTCGGTCGCGACGTGTCGCACGCGCGTCTATCCACAATATACTGTCCTTCTTTTTCCGTCGTGTGTCACACGCAGAATGCATCCTTGTTCCACACATAATCGTATGAAGAGTGTTTTGTTTCACACGGCGGGGCAGCGGCGTTTAAAATTTTTTCATAGTAACACGTTCGCGGTGTTTTGTGATGCACACGGCGGCGAGCTCGGCGGCGATACGTAGTAAGTAGTACGTATTACGTACAGCAAAATCGTGCCTTGTAGTCTAGGAAATAGGAACGAATTCAGTTTGATATTTTTACTTCGATCGGCGAGATTCATGGAGAATGTTTAATATTTTAATTTATTTCTTTCTTTCGGGTGAAGGCGCTGTTTGGTGGTAGTGCGGCGCACGAACGCACTTAAGGGCCAGCCGCCACTGTTCGGAACCCTGGTTTGTGTTAAAGAAGTTTTTCTTTTCTCTAGCCGCACAGTCTCCACCTGACGAAGTATGCGAGGCATTAGAGAAGGAAATAGAAGAATTGAAACAGCAGTTAGCTGAAATACAGTCCAAAGTGTTCGAGGCGGAGAGACAAGCTCTGAAGACCACACAGCCTGCTCGTCCCCTGAAGTTAAATACTGATGATGGAGAGCCCAAGGTGAGAAACACGGATCCTGGAAACTTTATAAGAAATCTTTTACAAAGTTACTTGTCTACTTTTGAAAATTTTTAAAAAATTGGGTTGCGCACAATTATACTTACAATCAGCATGGTCATCGACGGGATATTGAACGACTTTCTTCTGCACTTGTGTGTGTGTGTGATTTTGAATACTGATTTTTAATTAGGGATAACGTTTGATGAACATTTTAGATAGAAGATTTCTCGCCCCTGTGACCGTTTATGTTGTATTATTATGAAACCCGATCTAGTTGACTGTATCATCTGCAATACCCGTGATGAATTTGGTGTCAATGTTTCGTTTTGGCCAAACCGACTACACTAACTAACGTGGCCCTTTCGCCGATGTCTTGTTGGCAGGGTGCGGTGTACCGCAGCCGAGGCGACGAGTTGGCCGAGGAGCTGCAGCTGCTGCGGCGGGTGGCGGGGGTGGAGGTGGCGGAGTACGAGGATAAACAATCTTGCTGCGTGCTCTACCACATGCAGCACGACTCCCCCACCCCTGTCCAGCACGGTCTACGCATACACATGGACTCCGGTACCTTACCCACCCTTTTTTAAGGTTCCATTAAGCCTACGCCGTTTGTCGTGTCTGTCAAGGTAGGACAGTTGCTCTGAGAAGAGTAATACAGTGGATAGTTCCGCAGCAGAACGCAGGTGTAAAGCACAACGATGAAGTACCATTACCCTTGTCAGGTTGACTATATCAACTTCAATACTCACCACCTGCTCATGCTGTCCATGCCATAGTTTCCCCTATGGTTGTGCCGGCTGCACTGAACTGAACACCGTACACAAAACTATTTCCATAATAGTTACTACCGACTATACCGGGAACCAGGTTGCATAATCCATAGTTAATGATGATATAAAAATTATTTTGCCACTTTAACTTGCAGGAAAGAACGTGGTCACAAAATACTCTCTTCCACTTGGTTTCAACTTTGAGGCAGTTATGTCGGAGTACAACAACGTTATGGATCCGGAATGTCTCGGAGCATTCCATAGGTCGCTTGTGGCCTATTATGATCGACAGGAACAGTACACCGCTTTGGCAGTGAGTAGAATAAAACAATAATGTGCTAATAATTAACACTTGTAGTGCATCTCATTACCGTAAGACACAAGTAATATTGTTTTGTTTCAAGGGTAGGTACATAGTTAGCAAATAAGCTCAATCTTCAGTTTCTGTAAATCAATTTGTCATCACAAGATAAACAAAAAAAAATTTTTTTTAATATTAATTTTAAAATTTAATTAATATTAATAAAACTATTAATTAAAAGGTAAACTAAGTAAACCTAAATCACAACCTTAACAATATACCTATATAAAAAACACCCCTATTCAAACACCAAAATTCAAATTCAAGGTTTGTGTTACGTCACGATTTTAAAATATAAAAAATTGGGCATCTCCAAGTCGAATTTAAACTCCCACGCACGAGCGCGAATGTGCTATGCTCTCAAGGTCACAACTCATGAGCACGACTTGTTCGTGCCGGTCAATCGCGCCGCGGCGCGACAGCGGATAGGTACACAAATTCTCAGACAGACTCAGTCAGAGTGTGCGCCGTGCGCCGCGTGGTATTGTTTAATTAAAAAAATTGGAAATTGTATATTAAAAGGTACCTACTAAAAATCTTTTCTCTCTCCTTTCCTGAATATAAGGCCAAAACTTTTTACAAAACACCCGTTACGTAACGGAACGGGGGAGGGGGGTCCCGACCAAGTGTTACGGTCCTGTTACGTGGGGGGAGGGGGGGCCTAAAAATTTTAGAATTTCGCATTACGTAATTTGTGGACGACCCCTAATGTGTGAGTTGCCCTTTTCGGAATGTGAGACATAAAACGTTGGCGGTTCCGAGTCATCAGAGAAATGTATTCTCTTTCTAAAAGGTATGTGAGGTTTTTTTTCTCTTCAATGGGTCCTACCAGGACCAGGATGTTAGGGTTGTTCTTTAGCTTATGTTTAATTTGTGTTGCATTTTAAACATCCTATTGTGTGTTGGCGGTGCAGTCAGACATTGAGAGGACTGTCTCTCGATGGATATGCGAAACAGTCAACACTGGCGCCATCTGTCTAGCCACTTAACAACGGGTTGTTGTGTAAACACAGCAATATTTCACCATGTGATATAGTTTCGATAATGTCAAGTATCTGCTTCGACTACAAACCCCTCAAAGTTAAGTACCTTCGTGCAAAGGAGCATGTGATTGCAGAAGGTGGTGCCGTATGAGGTGAAGATGTTCCGTGTGGCGGACACGTCGCACGTGGAGCTGCGGCTGCACGTGTGCCGGCGGCGTGAGGAGGGCGAGGGGGAGGAGGTCGTGGAGGTCTCCCTCGACCTCGATTATCGCGTGTTCGACGTCCGCGCCAAGCAGATCACCGTGGAAGCAGGTTCACTAGCTTTCACCTAACAATTGCTTCTATAGTTTTTTGGAAGACGGAGGAAAGTCGTTTGGAGTGTTGCCAGTTTCTGGCAAATTTTAAATAGGCATGTAGTTGCTATCGATACTTTTATCGATTGATGATGCTGTAAACTCTAATATTTACCTAATTGTGGATTTAATTGACAACATATTAAGCTAAATCTAGCTAGAAAAATTTTAAGTTTAAGGCAGCGCCACAGGTAGCGCATAATATGTGTGAAGGTGTGTCGTGTCGTGTTTGTGTCGTGTAAAAGTCGATACTATTTTCATCAACTACAATCACTAGTGGTGCAAAGCGTGCAACACTGTAATGTCAGCCAAACGTCAATTTACTCCGTCTTCCAAAAAAACAGAGTATAGTTCTCATTATTATTATTATTGGATGATATCACTCCATCTATCTTTGTGATTCTCCTAGCTTTATAACACCTGTACTAGCTGACTCGGTTGCGCCCGAGGCGCCGCTCGCAGCGAGGCCTGCGGCGGTCGCTCGGCACCGGGCCTCGCCGGCCTCCAACTTGTACTTGCTGAGATCAATCATGACAATCAGTCAGCAGTTATCTAGCTTTATACACGGTGTTGCAACCCCAACCGTAAAACCCGAAAGGGGGTGATTCTGTACGTGAAATAGAACAACTTTTGTTCTACGACTTTTTTATTTGAAGAAAAAAACTGTTTTTTCTCCATACATTTTGAGAATAGGTATTTAAAATTTGTATGGAAAAAATAATTTTAAAACATATAGAATAACCCCCTTATGTCATTTAAAAATATTACGGGGACAACTGCAACACCGTGTATAACATAGAATAACTTTGTCCCTCTTGAGCTTGCTCAATATAATAAGCCTTTTATATATATAAATATATTAATAACCCTTTTGGCTTCACAGTAGTCGGGTAAAAATACAATATTTGTACATACAAACATATCACGCCTGTTTCCCAGTGGGGTAGGCAGTGACAACGGATCTCCACATACCATGATCCTGACACCGCTGCCACTCTCATGTTCTTCATACATGAGTTACGGATACTATGCACTTGACCCTTTTTGAGCACATAGCCGATCTGGTCTAGATAAGTGCGTCTAGGGTCTAGGGAGATCGGATTCCCGAGTCTTCCATTCACATCCATAAATCTCTCAATCTCTCTCGTTAATCTATCATTCATTCTTCCAATATGACCGTACCACCGAAGCTTTCCTTTCTCAATATAGCATCTTTCAGGCTACAATGCTCTCCCAAGACACCGTACGATATTACATTTATTATTATTATTGTTTTTATTATTATTGTTTAGATACACTAGCAGCTTAAAGCTGATGCGTGTACATCGAAGTTGGTAAATATGGTGGTGTACTTGATTGTTTTTTGTTTTTTTATTTATTGTTATTTTTTTGTTTTTTTTTTTTTTTTATTTCCTTCTTCTAAAGTTTGTGGTTTTTTATATGCATGTCCAGTCTGTTTTTGAAGCTGTTCACTGAAGTAGCACTAATCACTTCCTCTGGGAGTCTATTCCACGAGTCAACTACCCGGTTGGCAATAAAGTGTTTTCTTGGGTTTGATTTGCTTGAGGTTCGGTTTAGTTTTAATGAGTGTCCACGTAAGTGATTGTTCGTATTCATTGTGTACATTAGTTTGAGATCTGCCACATCATACCGTTCTGATAAAATTTTGTAAGTTTCGATGAGATCACCTCTGTGCCTTCGTTCTTCCAGTGTGGTAAGGCCCAACGCCTCTAGGCGGTTCTCGTATGACACGTTTCTTATAGAGGCCACCATCTTTGTTGCCCGCTTCTGTACTCTCTCTAGTAGGAAAATATCTTTTTGAAAGTAGGGGCTCCAGATTTGGTAGCCGTATTCGAGCAGTGGGCGTACATAAGTTTTATACAACTTGAGGAATAAATGAATAGTGATGTAGGAGAAAGCTTTCCTTATCATGTAGAGGAGAGAGTTTGCCCTTTTCACGATTTCGATTATGTGCGTTTCCCATTTGAGGTTGTTAGTTAAGATAATACCGAGATCCTTTTGTGAGTTCACTGGAGTCACTGGTGTTCCGTCTATGGTGTAATGTAGGTGAGGATTTCTAGGACCCACGTGCAATACGGAGCACTTCCCGGCGTTGAGTGATAAGAGCCAGTCTTTTGTCCATTGGACAATGTGATTGAGGTTATCTTGAATTTTTTGGTGACTGATCGTGGGGTTGGCAAAGAATTTTGTATCATCCGCGAAGAGCATGAAATCAAGGTTGATGATCGCTTTCAAGTCGGTGAGGAAGATCCCGAATGCTGCAGGCCCAAGGACTGATCCTTGAGGAACTCCGCTTAGGACGGGATGGGGTTCCGAGAGCTCATCGCCAACGCGCACACGAAATTGTCTATTTGTCAAGAAATCTTCGATCCACAACAACAGTTTGCCACGAAAGCCGAAATGCTCTAGTTTTTTAACTAGCCGTTTTATTGGTACTCGATCAAATGCTTTCTCATAGTCTAGATATATTATGTCTACAGGATGCCGTTCATTCCATTCTGTCGTCCACTTATTTAAGCATGAGAGGAGGTTGGTTACAGTCGACCGTCTTTGTACGAAACCGTGTTGTTCTTCAATGATGATGTGCTCTTGGTCTAGGAAGCTCCTTATTTTATCTGTGATTATTTTTTCCATTGCTTTACAGATGATGCTTGTTAAACTGATTGGGCGATAGTTAGCTGCGGTGAGCTTGTCGCCTTTTTTGTAGATTGGTGTAACTACGGCTTCTTTCCAATCTTTTGGCAGTTTTCCACTTTCAAGGGACAAATTCATAATAACTGCTAGCTGTTCGCAGAGGTCTGTAGAGCATTCTTTTAAAAAGATGGCTGGAATATTGTCAGGCCCCATAGAAGTTGTATCTTTGAAGGAATGTAGCACTTTTGAAACTGCTTCTGGGCTAAATTCAACATGCTCTATGGAGTTTGCTATTCTCTGCACAGATATATGTGGTAGGGGGCCGTCATTCTCCCGCACATATGACTTTTCGAATTGTTTCGCAAACACGTTTGCTACAGCATGATGATCGGTTACTATGTCGCTTGAGTCATCTGGTCGTAGAGCTGGTGGTGTGCATACTTTCGATGATAATTGTTTGCGAATGTATCCGTAAAATGCCTTCGGTCCTGTATCGACGACGTTTGCCTCAAAGGTTTGTCTAAAGTGACGTATGGTTGCTACTATTTTATTATTTACATTGCGGTAAGCTGAATAGTTTTCATATATCAATGATGGTAAATAAAAATAATTGACGCTTTTGACAATTTCATATTTTATTTTTATTTCAGCCAACTAGGGCCATATGAACAAAAATACATATTAAATGTCTTAACCTAAGAATTTAAAATTACTTTTTCTCCACTTGTGTTTGTATGAGTCCCAATAGAGATACGTATACTGGTCTGCCGACACTGATCATGTGATCAGGTTGAGTGGGCGCAGTACGCAGGACTATAAGTTCTTTTGCTTACAGAAATGCCAGAGGAAGACATGTGCAAACTGAATGCTCAGTGTGCGGTGTTCCAGAAGAAGCCTATGAATGTGGCTTTCGAGGAATGCTTCATGCAGGAGCGAGGTCCATGGGAATATTATACCATCAAACATGTAAGTATGTGAATAATATAATTATTATTGCTTTGAACAAAATTGGTGCATTTGAATGTTTGCTATAAAAGTTTACTTCCATACCTACACCTGCAGCTTCACTGTTCGGTCCCTTCCTTCCCTTGCCCCCAACTAGGCGGTAGGCTCAAATTGTAGCCAACTGGCTCGGTACCACCGTACTGGATGTAAGATGACCGCATAGTAACATCGGCTGTGTTCTCTAGTCCAGTATAGCCAGCGATCAAAAGGGTTTGTTCAGTTTGGCACCTTTTCGGTAGTGATATTGGGTGGTTGGAGCATGTGCTTTGGCCTCTCTGAGTCAGCCATCCATACGGGATTACATAAAAACGACCACAAATTATTTGGTTTGAAAAAGTCCACAGTCTCATATTAAATATGCTTTCAATAATGCTTTCAGGACATTCTAGCCACACGGTCAGAGCCAGAGTTCGCGACTCCAACGCCCAAGAGGCCCAAGCGGAAGGAACCTACAAAGAAGAAAGCGACCGGCAGTGATGACGATAGCTACTTACCCGAAGATATCTTCCCCGGTTCCAAAAAATAACTTGCAAGGACATTATTACTTAATACATTTTCTGCTATTTCTAGAATATTTTATTGAACCCTCGATCGCAGTTTGTACCGTGTGGGGCCGGTACTTTAAAAGAATAGCCCCACTGCATCTCTCCCCGTGTATGTCGTAAAAGGCGACTAAGGGATATGACTCCCTTCTTATATTACTAGGTGGTAGGGTTCAACCCGCCCGGGTTGGTACCACCGCACTGAATGAAAGGTCGGTCGAAACGGCTATGTAAATAGTTTGTGTTTTCCGTCCAGTTCAGTGTAGCCGGCACGACCGAAGGGAATCACTGACGTGGCACCAAGTTCATCCGGTGTTATGGGCTGACATCACGGATGTTGTAGGTGATGAAGCCAACCGTGTCAGCATCAATAAAAAAAAAAAAAAGTTGAATTTGTGTTTTATGTAAAAATAAAAATGTATTGCAAGTACGTGTATCGATTCCCTGAGAGTGTACATACAATTTTACTACTTAAACATTTTATTACTTTTCTGAATAATTTTCCACTTAAAATTTAAATGTAGGAAAAAAATAAAAATATGTAATATTTTTTTTAAATATATGTATATTTTTTAAAAGTAAAAAATCTTTTCTCAACATTAACACATACATAACGAAATTCACCATAGATTAGAGGAAGGGTGTGCAATTTTTATGTACAGATCGTTCACAGTTATTTTACCTCTGACACATGTCATTGTGTCTTCCGCTAGGTTGGCACCACTTGCTGTCACTAGTACTACGGTCCTAAAAAGGGTTACTTGCTATTAATATTTTTCCCGTGGTAGTAGAAATTATTTATAAGTACCTGCTGTACTTGTAGTGATAAGTCCACCTTTGCGCACTCCTGCATTTCTTGTTTCTTGCCGTGTACTGTTCTTCTTTCAATTTGTGTGCAATAAAAAGTTTCTATTCTATTCTATTCTAAAAATATATTCAAATATTTCGAACAGGGAAATAGTACGAACCAATTATGGCAACACAGAGCTCAGGTTAGCCAACTTGATGGCTAGAGGTAAAATAACTGTGAACTAACTATAGCCAGAGACGATGTCCGTAGATGGTCAGTGCGGTTTATTCCCATCAACCCCCTGAGTCTGCTGCCCCCTTGAGGGGTTTGACTTTCGAATTCAGTTCAATGGTATCCGATGGTAAAACAAATTTGCATCCGCCCCCCTGGAAGTGACCCAATATGACTGAGAAGTTGGAAGGAACTTCCAAGCATGGACAAAAGACCTACACAATATTCACATGTATGTTGCAAACATTTTAATTTTGAATTACTTTATAAAGTTATTATTACAAATTTTTATTTTTATTTTTTTTATTTTTTTTTAATATTTTGACTATCTGCGATCAGTCGTATACATATTTTTAATGTTATGAATGCTTATACTTAACACGTTCGATTGTTGCTTTTATATAATAAATAAATATTGGTTGCACAATTATTTCAATTATACTGACGATACACTGCCAGTGAATCAGTCAAAGTCTCCACCTATTAAATATACTTCTAACTTAACGAAAACTCACTACACTCAAATCGGCAGTATATACAGGTGTATAGATAGATGTGCTGTGGACGTTTCACCAGCAAGTTAAATGTGTACGAAGTGAGATTACATATATGGCCAAATGCGAGACGTTCATTCGGCTCCGCTCGACATTATCAAGTAGTTGGGTTCGCCCGGTCGCGCCGCTCCACGGCCCTCCGCCTAGGTTTCCCCCGTCACATTAGTATGTAAGTTGTACGTAGCAGTGCATTACATTGCATGTTACATACGGGGCATTGCCCTCTTACCCTCCATATAATAATAACATAGCAAAGTTTTTAAAATCTGAACTTGAATTGAAAGTTGAAATTGAAAGAAATTGAATTCCAGTCATGAACATGAGTTTATTCCCAACGACTCTCTCTCTCTCTCTTTGGGAATTTTATTAAAAGCAACAATAAAACATCCAATTTTATAAGAATATTTTTATAATAAAAATGGTCTAAAGAATAAAAATGTTTGGAACATAATAAATTGTCCATGTCTCGGAACGTCGTACCTACTACGGCGCGTACACAACGTGCAGAGTGAACACAGCCGTTCCGAATAGATTTCACTGATCATATGATAACGTAAATAAAATTTTGGAATGCAGATTGTCTAGTGGTGATCATTACTTCGAAACCTTTGCAGCGAGGAGAAGAGCAACTTGGAATTTGTTTTCCCATCGGCCACCTTCAGTAAAATCAATTGTCAATGGGAATAATTCGGACTCTGTATGGGTATTTATTTTGAGGTCATAATCCAATGTGGATATCCTGCGGGTCTACCAGTATTAATTCACTCGCTAACTCATACAAATACTCGCTGATTTCAACCAATGGCCGAGCCGGTTACATACCGAACGCTTTTCAATTGGTTGAGATTGATCATTTCTCATACTGACATCGGGGAGTTTGTAACACCGGTACATGGGCTGGCCTGCGTATCTTCACCCAACCAATACTTGGAACACAAAGTCTTATAATAACAGTAGTCAAATAACTACACACGGGCTCATACAGTTCACATGTGCGTCTCTTTAGTGCTCAGCACCCACCTAGATATTATTTTACTTCTACTTATATAAAGTGTTTCGTTAGTCATGTCATTAACTTCGGGAGGGTTACATACACACTCAAATAAACATGTTACGCAAAAAAAAATTATATATTTATAGTATCACTTTTCGAGAAATTTAACAAAACATGTTTGCTACCTAAACATTAACCTGTGTGTAACAGTAGGTAACTTGCATTGTACGGGGTCAATGACCGTACTATGTTCAAACGCAGAACAGCTTTTTGTTGTAAGTAAGTCACAAGGTCACTATGATTGGTTTTTACAGCTACTTATTTGATTAAATTTTTTTGTTAGGAGAAAAAATGCTCCTATAAACACCTGTTTTTTTCTTACATAAAGTGTTTATTTGAGTGTGTATGTAACCCTCCCGAAGTTAATGACATGACTAACGAAACACCTTATAAACATTCATCATATTCATGACTTGTGTTAGGTTTTCCGTTACTTTCTGTTATGACTAATGTAAGTGTCGCATTGCAAACATGAGGCTGTGGCATAGATAATATCATATTATAATTAAAATCTGTTATTATTTTCGATTTGGGTAACCAAATGAACTCGCTATCACTGTCAGCGTCTATGAAAGATGCAGACGGTTATATCAATCGGCTGGAGTTTGATCAGATTTTTTTAATCTAGTCACCTGTCACTTATATTGGTTTTAGGTCACCGACCACCGAGCCTAGGGACGCAACAAACCATTTTTGAAATATACTGACTGCCAAAAATTTAGGTGTGCAAAATGAAATGTCGAGAGTCGATTAGGGAGCGAGCCGAACAAAGGAGAGACACGCTGTGTATGGTCCCTAAGTTCAATGGTCGGTGGGCCATTAGTTTTGGTAGTGCAAGGCTTAACATTTGGCTTTCAATGACCTTTACCAAACATACTCAGCCACCACTGCCAGAGACAGTCTATAAGTGATCCGAAAGTTGCACCAAAGAGGTCAATCAGTCTATTTGTCCGTCCTTCACTTTCACTTTTCGATTTACGTTAGCTGGTTGTATACGAAACAGGTTAGACGGAAAACCCAACGCGGGAGAGCGCTCGTCTCAGACGCCGCGGTTGCGCAGCGGCTTCACCTTGTAAATGCGCACAAGCCAGTGCTCGGTGGTGTAGGCCTCCTCGAGCACGTCCAGGTTGAAGTCCTTGTTGCCGATCTCTGCGCCGCGCACCCGGTCGTAGCCCGGCGGCCGACCTGCCCGCACACACACACACACCACACTCATATCTTTCACATCACAGAGGATCTCGAGGACAGGTCTTCATACGCAAACCGTACCGTACCTGTTGTACCGTGTGGGGCCGGTACTTTAAAAGAATAGCCCCACTGCATCTCTCCCCGTGTATGTCGTAAAAGGCGACTAAGGGATATGACTCCCTTATATTACTAGGTGGTAGGGTTTAACCCGCCCGGGTTGGTACCACCGTATTGTATAAAAGGTCGATCGAAACCGAAGGGAAGCACTGACGTGGCATCAAATTCACCCGGTGTTATGGGCTGACATCACGGATGTCGTAGGGGATGTAGCCAACCGTGTCAGTTTCCATAAAAAAAACTTCATGCAACAAATCCTTACTGTTTGTCATGATTTTCGTTGACTGCTCAGGCCCTTTAAGAAATACTGCAATGAGACATAGTCTTTAACCACTCTGAGATTAACTATTAGAAATCGATTACGCCTTTTTCGCATTACTGATAAACAAAAATTCATAGTAGATTTGTGATAGAATATTCTATGTAAAAAAAATTCATTTAAAATATTTTTCTTGCCAATTGCTTTTTCGATTGTAAAGTGTACCTCCTTCGGTGTAGATGAGCCCGAACTTGTAGTAGCTCATCTTGTACATGAGGCAGTTGAGCAACGTGCTGGAGCCGTCGGCGTCCACGCGGAACTCGCCCGACGGCGCGTAGTAGTCCGTCTCGCGGATGTGCGCGCCGCGGTCCGTGCTGCCGCCAATGCGCACCATCCACAGGAACTTGTTGATGTCTGTCACACACACACACACACACAATGTGCACAATATTCACAAATTTGTTTTGCCGCTCCGATTGTGTTCGGATCCATTACTTGCAGCCAGGTCAGGTGAGCGCCAGCCTTAAGACAAACCTTCTGGGGTAACTGTTATGTTCTATAACCGGTGTAATATTATGTTCAATGTAAAATCTAACTTAGTATTTACAATAGAGCTTATACAAAAAAAAAAAAAAAACAAATCCAACCTGAGAATGGAATTTGGAGTGAATAAGAATAAATCGTATAAAAAAGTTCTTCAAATTATAAGTATTAATTTATTTTTAATAATTAATTGATTAATGTTTTTTATTTATTTACGTAGGTATATCAAAATTGAAGAGGATTTCATCATCAGTGGCCAGGAAAGAGTTAAGTAATAAAAATATTCAACTAACCATCAGAGGAGTATCCCACGAGCCCGCCAAATATCACCAGCACATAGTCCACATCCAACTCCTGCATTATCTCAAAAGCCTTGTCCTCCGTGGAGGCCATCGCCTGTCCGACGCGCGATATGTGCGTGTTGTTCCACGTGTTGTTGTCCACTATCACCGTCCGGTTCGCCATGGCCGTTATCTGATATCCGTAGTCCCACCAAGACATCACCTTCGAGTCCTGAGCAATACACAACGGTAATATAACAAACAGGACGAACGACAGACCCGTCACACAAGTGAGGAGAGGATCAGCGATCAAGGTGTATAAAAAATCACAGGGCGGAGTGAACGCAGCGGAGCCGTAGCTCTACACTGGTCACTCGACACGCTCACGCTCTTGTATCATCATTTTAGAAGCTAAATATATATAAATATTTTACTTTTTTCTAAAATGTTCTATTTTTGAAGGTTAGAATAAAATGTTTATTTGTCATTATATAATATTGTCATAAAAATAAGAAGAAAAAGTGGTCATCTCAACTCTTACCTCGTGTGCTACATGAATAGTTGGGAATTTTTGTAAAACCATTCAATTTTCTAGAAGTTAAGTGCGATGCAAGTACCGGGCCTACTACCAAGGTGTCCAAATAGACTGCATGCTGCGCTCATGTCTCGATAGCTCAGTGGTGCAGAGAGTCAATTGTCGATATTGAATGTTAAGCAACGCTGGGTGCGGTCAGTACTTGGATGGGTGACAGCTGACCGTTGGAGGCTGACCGAGGTTCGGATTCCTTGTAAAACTGTAGGTCCCTTCCCTCATCTTACTTGGTGGTAGGGTTTAACCCGCCCGGGTTGGTACCACCGCACTGAATGAAACGTCGGTCGAAATGGCTATGTAAATAGTTTGTGTTTTCCGACCAGTTCAGTGTAGCCGGCCCGATCAAAGGGGGTAGCACTGACATGGCACCTAGTTCACCCGGTGTTATGGGCTGACATCACGGATGTTGTAGGTGATGTAGCCAACCGTGTCAGTTTCCATAAAAAAAAAAAAAGAAAATGCAGATGTAAATGTCGTACCTCCGGAGTGTTCATCTTGAGCCACGTGTAAGCCTCGCGGAAGTCGTCGAAGATGATGCGGGAGCCGTCGTGCGCGCGCGCCGACAGCACGATGGAGGGGGAGGAGTAAGCCTCGGAGGTCACCCACGTGCAGTGGAAGACGTACGACACCATCAGCCCCGTCATCACGCACACTAGCAGCACTCCCACCTGCGCGCGCCACCGTAACACTTGTTATTGTTATAAGCTATGTGGTGGTAGGAGGGGGGAACATTCGCCGGAATTTCCGGCCGGCCATAAATTGTACAGGACGTGAATTGGGACAAGTGTGTCACCACTGTAGAGGCCTATACTATTCACCTCCAGCTGGGGAATTCCAACCAGAAATTCCAGTGAGTGTGTCTTCGGGCTTATAGACGCTCCCTTATCGTGGCTGTGTGCAGGGGTGGTTGCTTAACCTGCAAATTAATACTTCTTCAAAGACCATTATGCAATCCTCTTTGTCTTCCTAGCTAGCCTATGTCTTCCATGAAGGTCACCGAACGGTTAAGGTTGCAGGCCTATGGACGATGCTAGGACATGCATGCATAATTCAAGGTGGCCACCAACATTCAGTTTGTGGGTGTTGCGAATGATATGCTGGCTTGACAGGTGTCACAGTTTGTGGGTGTTGAGAATGATATGCTGGCTTGACAAATGCCACAGTGTGTGTGTGGGTGTTGGGAATGATATGCTGGCTTGACAGGTGCCACAGTGTGTGGGTGTTGAGAATGATATGCTGGCTTGACAGGTGCCACAGTGTGTGGGTGTTGCGAATGATATGCTGGCTTGACAGGTGCCACAGTTTGTGGGCGTTGAGAATAATATTCTGGCTTGACAGTTGCCACAGTGTGTGGGTGTTGAGAATGATATGCTGGCTTGACAGGTGCCACAGTGTGTGGGTGTTGAGAATGATATGCTGGCTTGACAGGTGCCACAGTGTGTGGGTGATGCGAATGATATGCTGGCTTGCCAGGTGCCCCAGTTTGTGGGTGTTACGAATGATATGCCGGCTTGACAGGTGCCAGTGTGTGGGTGTTGAGAATAATATGCTGGCTTGACAGGTGCCACAGTGTGTGGGTGTTGAGAATGATATGCTGGCTTGACAGGTGCCACAGTTTGTGGGTGTTGCGAATGATATGCTGGCTTGACATGTGCCACAGTGTGTGGATGTTGAGAATGATATGCTGGTGTAATGTTGTACCTAGTGCTATCCCTTTCCCTCACAAAATACCGTTCCACGACGACCTAGGTCCATCACCTTGCGGGTAGGAAAAAAAAAGACGACTGTCAGCTGAGGGGTAAAACGAGCGGTCTCTTTCGTTTTGGTGGCGAGTACTGAACAAGGTGGACGGGATCGCAATTCGGGCCGTGTGTATCTGGTGAGCGGAGAACGTGTGATTAGCTAAGTACGGAGACAATAGAGAGAGGAGTGGACTCGGAGTAGTATATATAATATGTTAGTCGATAAGTATTCAAGATAGTGAAGGTGTGAGATCGAGGAGTGCAGTGCTCGGACTGATTGCACGCAACGGCGAACCCGGAGGCTGGCGGGAGGCTCAGGAGTCGGCACGTGGGGTGAGTGGGCCAAGCCACCTTTCTTTGCTTTTCCTACCTGTCCGCACTAGGTACACGTTACATAATAATAAAGGATATTACAAGTGGTGGAGGCGCTAAAATAAAACAAAATGGTTGAAAAACGTGAGGGTACCACCAAAGAAATGGAAGAAGCATTGGCGCGAATGGCGCAACGCCTATCTAGTCAAAACGAAATGATGCGTACGTTGATAGAACGTCTGTCAGTAGTAGAAACCAAACTAACGGCATTAGAAGAAAAAAAAGAAAGTAAACAAGACATGCCAGACATGACACCACCGATAGGATCGTCTACACGTAATCAAAATGTTATCGCGGAAAGTGATAGGTGTATGGAAAAAGAAAATTTTAAAATAATAAAACAATTAGTAGACGGAATAAGTACGTGCGACGGAAATGATGCAAAAATGTTGTTGAATTTCATCGTCGAATTAGATCGAATTTTTAGTATGAAATTAGTGAAAGAAGAAAGGATAATTCCGCTAATTATACTGAAGCTTCGTGAACCGCTTAACTCCTGGTGGTTTAGGCAAGTAGATGATGTTGGCACCACCTGGCCAACATTAAAGAACAGTTTGATAAACTATATTAGCCCGATACATAGAGAAACACTGAAACAAGAGCTAATTTTCCGTTTTCAAAAACCAAGAGAAACGTTGAGAGAATTCGTACAAAAAGTAGATTCGGCCGCCAAAGCGTTAAATTGTGGCATTTCAGAAAGAGAACTCGTTAATATCATTATTTCGCACATTTCACCGGCTACATTCGCATACCTACGACCGGTCAAACAAATAGAGAGCATAGAATATTTATTGCAGCTGGGTAGTGAGATAGAAGGTGCAGCACTACGTGATTCACAGTATGCGAACGACACAAGCACAAGGACCGTCTCACTCGCACACGTACGTACACACAACACGGCAACGCGACAGCACGATGCGACCACAAAACATACCAAATACCCAGTACTACCAACGGCAAAGTAATAATGACAACAATTACAGCAGACGCCACCCGAATGTCAACGGTAGAAGGGAATTTTATGGTGGCGGCGGCGTGGGCGCCGGTGCCGGCGGCCCACCGCGATGTTATGAGTGTAACGAAGTAAACCATTTCGCGCGAGATTGTGCAGTGCGACAAAATAGAATGCGTAACTCTCAGGAAAACTAAATGTCGCGCGGCGTAGTAAAAAGGTCGTCGCGCGCGAGAATCATGTAAGGTGCAGTGAAATACAAACAAAAATAAAAAGTTCAACAAGTTTCTGTTTACCTGTAGTAAAAGTGTGCATTGGAAATAGATTAACAACCACGGCTATTATAGACAGCGGGGCAACAAAATCATTTTGCAGGTATGATGTAGTAAAACAAATAGAAAGTGAAAGAAAGGTTCAGATTAAAAATATCAATTTGATCTGTAAGACAGCGGACGAGCATGCGTTCCGCTCAACAATGTCAATGTCAGCGTTATTGTCGATCGACAAATTTACTTGGCGACATGAATTTATAGTAGCACACAAACTGAGCAGCCCAATAATTTTAGGTTATGATTTCATTAAACAAAAACAATTACGAATAAATGGAACGGACACAACAATATCATTTGGCTTCGATACAAAAAGAAAAATTACATTGGTAAACGAAACAAATAATAAAAAAACAAGAATTAAGTGTGCAAATATATCAGGAGTAGGAAACGCGGTATATTTAGGTAACAAAGACAAAAGCAGATTAGACCAAATGATGAGAGACTATGGAGACGTTATTACAAAACGTTTGGGCAAAACAAATATATTAGAGTATGGTATTAAACTAACAGACAACGAGCCGGTCCGCATGCGATTTTACCCACTATCCCCTCCAAAGGCGGAGGAGATGAAAAAACACATAGATGAACTTATAGAAAACGGAGTAGTTGAAAAATCTGTGTCCCCGTATGCCGCGCCAGCGTTCTTAATAGAAAAAAAAAATGGAAAAAAACGCTTATGTTGTGATTACCGCGCACTGAATAAAAAAATAATATATGATTCATACCCGATGAGCTCCGTCGAAACGGTTTTTCAGGCGCTAGGAAAAGCAAAAATATTTACAGTCATTGATTTAAATAGTGCGTTTCACCAAATACCATTAAAAGAAGAAGATAAACAAAAAACAGCATTTATAACGCCAAACGGATTGTTTCAGTACAAATATGTTCCGTTCGGCCTATGCATTAGTGCTCAAGCGCTAAGCCGAGTAATCGATAATGTTTTTGGAGATGTGAAATTAAAGTTCATAATGCCGTTTGTAGACGACCTAATTATTTTTTCTGAAAATACGGAGGAACATTTCAAACATTTAGAGGAAGTTCTAGTGAGATTACGTATGGCAGGATTAACAATAAATCCAGAAAAAATTGAAGCCTTTCAGCGAGAAGTAAGATTTTTAGGCCACGTGGTAAACGGAAAAGGTCTACATGCAGACCCAACGCGAACCGAAGTTATAGCACAATATCCAAAGCCAAAAAATTTAAAACATGTAAAAACTTTCCTCGGAATGTCAGGATTTTACGCAAAATTTATAGAAAACTATGCGGAAATTTCAGAACCTTTAAACAAACTGAAGCGAAAAGATCAAACATTTCATTGGGGACCACAGCAGCAAACGGCTTTTGAAAATATAAAAAAGGCATTGATGACACCACCAGTACTTCGATTTCCAAATTTCAAAAAAAAAAAATTCCTCCAAGTGGACGCATCAGGACTAGCGCTAGGAGCGGTGCTGCAGCAAGAGGTGGACGGCTGCCTTGCGCCGGTGGCGTACGCCAGCCGACTGCTCAGCGCCGCAGAGAGAAGGAGAGCGACGTATGAACTAGAATGTGCAGCCGCCATATTCGGGGTCAATAAATTCAAATCGTACCTTGAACTGGCCGAATTCGAGATGCATACAGACAATGCGGCGCTGTCGTGGCTTTTCTCCCACCCAAAGCAAACAGGAAAAATAGGAAGGTGGGTACTGAGCCTGTCAAGATTTAAATTTAAAATTAAACATATACGAGGAGCAGATAACAATGTCGCCGACTGTTTGAGTAGGATGTACGAAGGTAATAACGAAGTAAATATAATATGTTCTAATTTGAAGGATTATGCTGAATTTAATCAATCATTAAAACTTCATCAAAAAAATGATTATGAATTAAATTTAATTATTACAGAGTTAGAAAAGGGAAATAAAATAAAGGGATATAAAATGACAAATGAATACTTATGTAAAAACATTACAAAAGGAAATAAATGGCGCATAGTAATACCGGCAAATATACAAAATTCCATAATGCATTACTACCATGACCAGGACCTCGCAGGGCACTTGGGAATCACGAAAACGTACAATAGAATAGCAAAATTTTATTGGTGGAAGGCTATGTATAGAGACATAAAAAATTATGTTAGAACATGTAAGGAATGCCAAATAGCAAAGCCAACAAACCAACTCCCAGCTGGTATGATGAGCTCCCAGAACGCAACGGAAGTGTGGGAATCGGTATATATAGATTATAAGGGCCCACTACCACGGTCAAAATCTGGACAACAATATGTTCTAGTGGTAATTGATAGTTTTTCAAAATGGATAGAAATGATACCAGTACGAGCAGCGACCGCAGCAAATTCAGTAAAAGCACTAAACAATTTAATCTGGTCACGTTTTGGCCCACCTAAAGCGATTATTTCAGATAATGGGACACACTTCACAGGCAACATAGTCCAAGAGATGTGCGTTGCATGGGGGATTAGAAAAATAAACATTAGTGCACACTATCCTCAGGCCAATATGGTAGAACGTGTAAATAGGAACATTAGCTCCATGTTACGAATTTACTGTCAACGGGAACAAGATAATTGGGACGCATCACTACCTAGCCTGCAACTAGCAATGAATTTGGCGGTTCACGAAAGCACCGGTATGACAGCGGCAAAAATATTTTTAGGGCGCGAACTGGTAATGCCTTTAGAAAATATGTGGAAAGTAACTGACATTGACAACGACTCAAACAAATTGATTCCACCGATGAAAGATCTAATTTCAAAAAATTTAAAAACAGCATTAGATAGACGGGCCAAATATTATAATCTACGTCGTAGGGAAAATAATTATAGAGTAGGTCAATTAGTACTACTAAAAAACTTTCCAACCAGCAGTAAGTCAAAGGGGGTAACGAAAGCATTTTGTGCAAAATGGTTGGGACCATATGAAATTGTTACGCTAAGAGACGGCAGAGCATCACTGGCAAGTAAAGCATCAAACAAAATTATAAACACGAATGTAGCTCTTTTAAAGCCGTATTGGGCAAGATAAGTGGGGGGGATTGTAACGTTGTACCTAGTGCTATCCCTTTCCCTCACAAAATACCGTTCCACGACGACCTAGGTCCATCACCTTGCGGGTAGGAAAAAAAAAGACGACTGTCAGCTGAGGGGTAAAACGAGCGGTCTCTTTCGTTTTGGTGGCGAGTACTGAACAAGGTGGACGGGATCGCAATTCGGGTCGTGTGTATCTGGTGAGCGGAGAACGTGTGATTAGCTAAGTACGGAGACAATAGAGAGAGGAGTGGACTCGGAGTAGTATATATAATATGTTAGTCGATAAGTATTCAAGATAGTGACGGTGTGAGATCGAGGAGTGCAGTGCTCGGACTGATTGCACGCAACGGCGAACCCGGAGGCTGGCGGGAGGCTCAGGAGTCGGCACGTGGGGTGAGTGGGCCAAGCCACCTTTCTTTGCTTTTCCTACCTGTCCGCACTAGGTACACGTTACATAATAATAAAGGATATTACACTGGCTTGCCAGGTGCCCCAGTTTGTGGGTGTTGCGAATGATATGACGGCTTGACAGGTGCCACAGTGTGTGGGTGTTGAGAATAATATGCTGGCTTGACAGGTGCCACAGTGTGTGGGTGTTGAGAATGATTTGCTGGCTTGACAGGTGCCACAGTTTGTGGGTGTTGCGAATGATATGCTGGCTTGACATGTGCCACAGTGTGTGGGTGTTGAGAATGATATGCTGGCTTGACAGGTGCTTTAAAGGAAAATGATATATCAGTAGGGTTAGCATTGAAATTTTACCAACTCAGTAGATAAATTATTTGGACTTCATAATAATGGAATTTTGTTATATGAAATTTTTGCTGATTTTTATTATTGTTTGATTCCTAAATAAAAAAAAGGGGATCATGAAACGTACCTCAGATCTGAAGACGAGATTGTTGTCGCCCTTCTTGGCCTTCTTGTCGTGCTTGTCGTGGCGGGGCGTCGGGTCGAGGTGGCGCATGTGCGCGGCGAGCAGGGTCGAGGCGGCCACGCCCGCCAGCACGCACATCACCGGCGCCAGCACCAGCATCAGCCGCACCATCACACCCTACCACCGCACACACAACACATTATCACATCATATTCTTGTTCCATTCTTTACTCCAACAGCTCCTGGCTTGTATTTAACATTATAGACGAGATGATGGATGCAACCTAACAAAATAAAGTAAAAGACTAATAACATTATGGATCCCCTTGCCCCTTACTAGATGGTAGGCTAAAATTGTATCCGAGTGGGTTGGTACCACCGTAATGGCCGCATAGCAGCCTAGGTTGTTTTCTCCTCTAGTCCAGTATAGCAATCCAGGGAAGTCTCCGGTATGGCACCTACCTTCTCGGAGGTGATATTGGCTTGTCAGAACATGTGCTTTGGCCCCTCGTGACTCAGCCACCCATATCGGATTACATAAAAAAAAATGGGAAAGCGGCAGTCGAGTATCGGCTTCATGCACAGACCATTTGAGTAGATTAGACTGAAGAAAGTGTGGTAGACATGCCGCAATTAAGTTTAAGCAGGATCCCTTATTTCATACTGGGAGCGAGATCGCATGACCCTGTGCAGACAATCGGGAGCAATAGAAAATGTGTTAATAGACTACTTTTATCAACGGACAGATAAGAAACTTACTTGAGAGTTTAAGAGCACTAAGCGGGCCTTAAAATTTCACAAAAGCCTAACATTCTCAAAATTTCAAGTTGGTTGAGAAAGTGTTTTCAATACTTCCAAAGAAGTAGCACTGTCAGGTAGGTATGTATAATTTTAGAAAATAGTCCAGTCGGGTGGGGTGTGGCGGATATTTTTGTTATTTATTTATTTATTTTAGACAGGCAGCCTAGGCTGATAAGTCTAAATCCAGTTAAAATTTGTTGTTTTTGTTATTATCGTAGATTTATTTTTGATTTAATATCGTTCTTGAGCACTCTTTTTGAGATTATGTTTTATTTGTTAGATATTTATCTAGTCTATTTTTGAATTGGTTGGTACTAAGTGCGCTTATTACTTCCTCTGGAAGTATACTCACGGCAAAGTAAATGCTGAGAACTCCGTAGAGTATAATGAAGACGTTGGCGTCGGTGAGGCGAGTGAAGCAGAAGTAGAGGCCGGCGGGGAAGAGGAACACGAGCACCTGCAGGTCGAAGTAGAACGACGACCACGAGGTCGGCTGGTGCTCCGACACCGACGCTACACACACATCCTTACATTCACTTATTTGCACTACACATTTATTGTATTTTTTTAACAGACTTCAAAAATAGGAGGTTCTCAATTCGACTGTATATATATATATTTTTTTTTTTTATGTTTGTTACCTCAGAACTTTCAACTGGGTGAACCGATTTTGATGATAATTTTTTTATTTGAAAGCTGGTGCTTCCCGTGTGGTCCCGTTTCAATTTGGTCAAGATCAGATTGGAAAGCGAGGCGGAATTCCGCCGAGTACATCAATAGCAAAAAATTACAAAAAAAAAACTGTGAAATAAAAAACTATTTAAAAAAATATAAAAAACTCCTTCAAAAATGTATGAAATAAAAAAAAAATCGAACCCTAGAGTTGAAGGCGGTGCTAAAGAAGGCTACACGGGAAAGTATGAAAAAGAAACTAACCAATAATAGGGATGTGATTCTTGGCATACGACGGGTCGAGCAGAGAGTAGAAACGTCCAGTCCATGGCGATACTTTACCTGAAATTATACAAATACATTGTCTATGCACAGGTTTGAGACCAGTCTGAATATTAAAATTGTAAGTATGATATGGTACACAAGTCTTGCAAACAATTGAGATATTTAGCAATACTTACGAAGTAGCGCTTTAAAAAGAGTAGAATCGATAGTTATAACGAATTTTTATATTTTAGCATACAAATTGTATTACATTTCCATGTAGATCTGACATTTGTCCAAAAAAGTATTTTGAACTTTTCTGAGTAATGTTATAATCGGCAAGGAAATTTTTTTTAGCTTGTTTCCTATTACAATCAGTTGAAGGATATTCAGTAATAATGTATCTTCTTTCTTTAGTTGGCTTGCTAGATATGCATCCATTGACGCATGCAAAATGATTCATTTAAGGTTTATTTGATTAGGTCTATGCACCATTAAGCTTTCTACCAGTTAGGATGAAGATCGATGCGGTCTTTATACTCCTTGATAATTGATGATATGCTGTACTGTAGTACATTGCACTTTATATACAGGGTGTTAAAACGGCGAGTACATTAATTTCGCCAGCTCATGTTTTTCCTAGACAAAAAAGCAAATAAAGTTTTTCTCTAAAGTGTCTAGTTTTCGAGATAAGAATTTTTGAAATGTATGTTTTCGTCTAGTATAATTTAACGCGTTGTTGCTGCTCCGCACCCTCTGCCTGCCGACCTTCAGTCCTCCACTCACAAAGCTAACCCCGGCCCCTCCCGCCAACACCTCCGTCCGAGGCGCTCACGTCTCACCCGCTCTTCCCCCCTCCGCGCCGCCCTGTTGTCATTAGATCATTTTTACACTAAAATATTCAATTAGTTTGTATGAAAACTGTAACTTTTTATTTAAAGGGAATTCAGAAAAAAGTTATTTGACTTTTTTGTTACTCTTGATCCCAATAAACATTTCCTAAATTTAATGTACTAACCGTTTTTACACCCTGTATAAAGTTATGTTAATTTTACACTTATCATTGCAGTGGGTGTCATGTAGCTCTTGCTACACGACACCCACTGTGACTTGTCTGCCTGTGAGATATTTGCGCTGGTAAATATGGATGAGAAATGGAATGGTTTCATTGTGAATATTCACCAGTGACGGTGAGCACAACGAGAGCGGTGCCCAGCGTGCCGAGCAGGAGCGCGAGCAGCGTGCGGAACAGCAGCTCAAAGTTGGCGGGCGAGAGCTTCGCATGCAGGTACTGCGTGAACGCGTACAGCTGGCAGAGTCCGAACGTTCCCAGAGCCTGCCATACGCAATAATCACATATAGATACAACGTTAATGAATACTTCAAGGTGTTATACTTAAATAATTAAAATTGTGAGAGTTAGGGCCCCTGAGCCCTGTTGTCACTGCAACCTAGGAAGATCTGTTGTGATGAGGTGTGTGTTAGTGTTATGCCTACTCCTCTTTCTTTCCACCCTTCCAACCTGAAACCTGTGGCACTGCTCTTGCGTTCAAGCCGTGTTCTCCGCTAGTCCAATATAGTCAGCATTTCCAAAGGGAATTCTCGAGTATGGCACTATCTCTGTGGTGATATTGGCTGGTCGGAGCAAGTGATCATTCCTCTGACTCAGTCACCCATACCGGATTACACAAAAAAAAAAGTTCAGATGCTGTTTGGAGCAAACTGTAATACAATTTAATATTTTGTATATTTAGAGTTTGGCTTTGTTGCTTTGCGCCTATGCCAGAATAATTTACTGTTGAAATTACACCGTATTATTGTCCTAATGCCCCATGTATCTGATGTATACTGTAATAAAGTATTGCAAAGTGCCGCTGACATAACTGTCACAGTTTGCTACAGTTAAAAGTCTATACTAAAGGAGCAAAACATAATAACAGAGATATAATCAAGAGAAAAAATGGTTTCATTCACCCATAAAACCCAAACATACCACTTTTAAACAGAGAATAATGCACTGTAATACTGACCAGCATGTGCTCAGAGCTCTGCACTGGCTGGAAGCCGACGAATGATATCTGCATGGAGAGTATTGTGCCGACGCAGTAGAGCGTGCTGTACGCAACGTATACGCGGTGGGAGAAACGCCCCAGCCCCATCAGCGCCAGTACGTGCAGCGGGATCAGGTTGATGAGGAACACGTAGCCGCCCCACGACGACACCTGCAGCACGCACGTGTTACACTACCACGCTACATCCGCACGGAGAGTATTGTGCCGACACAGTAGAGCGTGCTGTACGCAACGTATACGCGGTGAGAGAAACGCCCCAGCCCCATCAGCGCTAGCACGTGCAGCGGGATCAGGTTGATGAGGAACACGTAGCCGCACCACGACCACACCGCAGCACGCATGTGTTACACTACCACGCTATATCCGCACGGAGAGTATTGTGCCTACACAGTAGAGCGTGCTGTACGCAACGTATACGCGGTGAGAGAAACGCCCCAGCCCCATCATCGCCAGCACGTGCAGCGGGATCAGGTTGATGAGGACACGTAGCCGCACCACGACGACACCTGCAGCACGCACGTGTTACACTACCACACTACATCCGCACGGAGAGTATTGTGCCGACGCAGTAGAGCGTGCTGTACGCAACGTATACGTGGTGGGAGAAACGCCCCAGCCCCATCATCGCCAGCACGTGCAGCGGGATCAGGTTGATGAGGACACGTAGCCGCCCCACGATGACACCTGCAGCACGCACGTGTTACACTACCACGCTATATCCGCACGGAGAGTATTGTGCCGACGCAGTAGTGTTCGTTAGTGAATGCATGCCGCACGCATCTCACATTACATTGCTAGGCTAAATTTGACAGAGTGACATCTCCATTCAGGTTCAGAAGCATTCAACTATATCTTGAAAAGTTTCACATTGGAGAGAATGTTTTCGCACTTTTTAATATAAGACTAGTGTCCAACCGATCAGTCTTTTGACCAGTTATGGGGCACCATCTATAGCTGAAAACAAATGTAATTTTTATTAAATTTTTATCGCGAATGTAATACCTGTACAATTAATTTCAAACAATGTTGATTGAATGTTGTAGAAAAATGAATGTATGAAAGTGCAAAAACAAACGAGTCAGTCAAAGTGATTCGTTCGTGTGAATCTTTCGCAATGCTCTATGATCAGGAGTTGGACGAGTGCTCACGACTTTGAGCACTCATCGTGAATACTTGATCACCCAGTGGAAATATTTATTTACTTTATTGTTCAACTACCTGTTCCGGATATTCTCCGGATGTCTCTGTTACAGAGATAGAATATCGCTTGTTGTAAAATATCCTACACGACAACCACTTGTGCCGACGCAGTAAAGCGTGCTGTACGCAACCTATATGCGGTGTAAGATCTAAGGAGATGTGCCTGAATATGCCAGTGACAATCGCATGTGAATTGATTGAGTAGTTCTCGAAGCAAATTTAGGCACGTCGGTCGACGCGCCGTTACAGATTTTCTGCGTTATCAGTTAGTATTGAAACACTCAAACAAGTTTTCTTAACTGCTCAGGCGTCGGACGCTGCTCAACTTTCAACTCCGTCAAATGACAGAGCTTTTCTCGCGCGCGCAATTCGTTATGCAAGGAAAAAAACCAATAATTTTTTGGGAAAAAAAATATTTGGCTACAAGAGTGAATCATATCAAGTAATGCATATCTTCACCTTTATTTAGAAGTATAATTGAGCTTTATCTCCATATCGAAATTGCGTGTATTTTAATGCCTAATGTCGGCCACACCTGAGTGGTTAATATGCTGATGTGTTCATGTCTATGATGATCACTGGTGTTGCTATTGTTATATTTCTTCGATTTTTAAGTACTTGTCAAGCCTACCGGATTACATAAAAAAAAAAAAACTATTTTTGAATGTGTTTATTGAGGGTGCTTCAATAGTTAATATATTATATTATTCACAAAAATATACAAACATAATACAAAAAAAATAAGACTGATATGAACACATCAGCTAGAGCTGCTTGTTCATTAAAAAATAAATAAATAAATAATGTCAGTGTACCAACCTACTGGGCCAATACCACCGAGGCCCAGCTGTCAAACTCACCATGTAGAAGTAAGCGAGGGCTGTCAGCGTTGCCCAGAAGATGGTGCCCGTGTTGACGGCCTTGATCCAGAGGTAGTAAGTGAGCAGCATGCAGAATATGGCGATCGCCTCGTTGTCGTATGAGCCGGCCACAGAGCGGCTGATGTAGCCGGGCACTATCGCGATCATGGCCGCCGCCACAAGACCCGCCCCTTCATCCTAGACCACACATTGCATCTCGTACCGTGTATGTCGTAAAAGGCGACTAAGGGATATGACTCCCTTCTTATATTACTAGGCGGTAGGGTTTAACCCGCCCGGGTTGGTACCACCGCACTGAATGAAAGGTCGGTCGAAACGGCTATGTAAATAGTTCGTGTTTTCCGTCCAGTTCAGTGTAGCCGGCACGACCGAAGGGAAGCACTGACGTGGCACCAAGTTCACCCGGTGTTATGGGCTGACATCACGGATGTTGTAGGTGATGTAGCCAACCGTGTCAGTTACCATAAAAAAAAATAAAAAATTTCTTATTGTGAGTAGCCAAACATTTCGTTCTGCACACATGAAACTGTTTTGTGAGACATTTTCGAGTACTTAAATGGTCTTGTAGTTGCAAACACAAATCACAATAGTTGAAGTTGTGGTAAGTTCGCTGAGCTCTAATTTCATATGATGTTTCACAAGTGTTCACTAGAATTGTACACAACTTCAATGATCTATTTACTGATACTGACAACCTATATAGATCAAAATTCAGAAATGAGATTATAAAGACATTGATGAGCGAATAAGTATCACTCACACATGCATTCATATCAATACCATTTAGGTTTTATTCGGTTTACTCATTATCAATACAATTTAGGTTTGATGTAATTTTATTTTATTTTATTACTGATCTATTATTTGTCTGTTGGTAAAATTTTCTCATTGTTATTCTTTTGGTTAAAGTTTATTTTTCTTTTTCTTATATTTCCATATGTTATGTTTCCTAACCCATAATTGATGTAACCCTGCTGGAAATGATTAATAGGCCATCGTAAGTGTTCATTCTAAGTATATAATTTGTATAACTTGTGCTGTTGATTTCCTGGAAAAAAACAGGGCTCCATTTGGCCCAAATGATTTGGGTCCATTATTGTTTAATATTTAATTGTTATAGGAAAATTTTATTAAATTTTGCCATTGTTTATTTGACAATGAAAGGTAAAAAATTACATACTATCGCAGCTGTATAGCTCTACCAGCTGTCACACATTCTTGTTTAAACAAGCTACCATTATTATAAATAAAGTGTTGCAGATAAAAACTCTTCATTGTCCACTTATTACTAGCGGCACAGTACTCTTGAGCATATTGAAATGTTTTATTTTAAATGGCTGACCTTGAGTTCCTTGGTGAGGAGATAGGTGACGATGGTGGTGAGTGATGAGAAGAAGGGAGCGAGGAAGACGCACACATTGCGGATGTCGATAGTAATATTGAGGAACTGCAGCACATTGTACAGAGTCGCCGACGTCACCATGAGTCCCGGGTAGATGGTGCCTGCCAGTCCCAATTAAACATTTACAATCACTCTACAGATAGATGGCGAAGCCGGACCTCCATCTCGCCAAGACGCTGCTCCGTGTCCATAGATCAAAACTACGCATAGTGATAGGTATGCTTACTGGTCACTGTACACTTAACAGACACCTCTATGTAATTGGAGTAACGGACAGTCCACTGTGCAGAGCATGCCTGCAGGCGGACGAGACACCCACCCACGTGCTGCTGGAGTGCGAGGAGTTGGCAGACATAAGGGCGAAGGAGCTGGGAGGCCCTACTACACTTCGAGAGGCGTGCCAAGACCCAAAGAGAGTGTGCCGCCTCCTGGAAGAACTCGGCTGGTTGGAGTAAGGCCGTAGGACGCGCAAAAGGCCTGCATTGGAGCGGGCTTGGGCGCGGAGAACGAGTCCATCATCATCATCATCATCATCATGTACAGATAGGGATATCGTTTTGAATGGGCAATATTGCAATAAGTATCACACTTTCATGACAGAAGTTGGTTTATTGCAGCATGCAATTTTTTCCGGTCAACCTTTTACACACAGTTATTCACTCACAAGAAAAGTCCTGACCTTACTAAATGTTGCCAAAGCGGCAGGTGCTCGGCGTGGTCTCGGTGTCGGATCTCAAGGACTGAGATTCAAATACGGCCGAAGTGCACAATTTTTTTCTGACTAAAAATTTTACGTGCATACACCTGCTGCTACACCATTCGCAACCAGTAGGTCACTTCCATTGCCCCTTACTAGGCAGTAGGCTCAAACTGTAGTTGACTGGGTTGGTACGATCTGCTGAACGAAAGACGTCTGCATAGCAGCCTCGGCTGTGTTCTCCTCTAATGCAGTATAGCTAGCAATCAAAACTGTAGTGTCCGGTATGGCATAATATTAGCTGGACGGGGCATGAGCAGAGGTCAGCCCTCTGACTCAGTCACCCAGGTACTTCATTTCTGTATGCCGTACTGAGCCTACGCCGTCTGTCTGTCCTACTGCTGTATCTTTGGAACCGTAATAAGTAGCCGGTTGAAATTTTCAGAGAATATGTGTTATTATGGTGGATATAACAAATAAAAATGGAAAAAGTAAAAAATGAAGGGTGGTTCCAATACAAGAAACATGTTTCTTTTTCAATGTTTTTTTTTGTGGTTAGGAAACCTCGGTGCGCAAGTCCGACTCGCACTTGGCCGGTTTTTACTTCTCAAGAATACATAGGGGGATATGGAATGAAGCTTTCAGTCATCATAATATTTTGTGTGCAAAAATAAATAAAATGAAGCAATTCTGATTGGTGTTATAGTTGTTGCGCTCCAGTCTGAGAATACCGGTCATTCACCCCTTCCTACCAATGTACTCATATTTGCGGAAGCGTATCGAGCGAAATTACTGTCGCTAGCTTATTGTGGTAGCCGGGCGGCCGCAACACGAGCGAGAGCCACACGAGCGAGAGCCACACGCCTCTCTGCGCATGTGTGGCGTGCTGAGAGGAAGGGGTCAATGATCGATATTCTCATACTGGAGCGCACCGAGTATAGTTAGTTTACCTCCGATGATGCGACCGAGCGGGTACCACGCGCGGTCATCGAACCAGTTGTGGAACTTGTAGAAGCCCTCCTCGGTGAGGTAGCGCGTCGTTCTGTAGTTGAAGTACGGATCGAACTCGTGTATCACACTCTCGAACCTCAGCACAGAGAACAATCGAGTCGCGAACGCTGAAAGCATATTCCTTCATTTGACTAACTGAAGTATAAAAATTGTATTCTTATTAATAATATACTGAATATGAGATAAATAGCGTGGGATATTGAGCCATTGTCAGTAACATGTACGTAACTATGTACTAGACAAGCATAAATAAATTATAAATTACCAAATTGTACATAATTCCAACACAAACCTATAGTAATCTTGAAATGAAATTGGTATGAAATGAAAACAAATTATTTATTCCAAGTTTCTGCTTCTAAATAAGTTAATCCTCACTTGCTTTACATAGTTTTTTGGATAATTTCGTTTGCTATAAGTGCAAATAGAGTTTTGTTCATCTGACTTGCAAGGCAAGGGAGGAGGGGTGTTTTTTTTTTATGAAAAATTAATTTGGTATGGAAATGTTTTTTTAAATATTATAATAGGGGTGGCTTAGATGGCAGGAGCAGAGGGGGAGGGGGAGGGAGGGGGAGAGGGGTCGGATAGGTGAATGATTTGGTGGTTAAAAAAAACTACCAAGGTTAATTTATAGAAGATGCGTCACGAAACCTAATGTTAAAGCGGCCCATGTCGTTTTTCCATACATTTCAAAACAATATCAATGTTTGGGTCCTTTAAAAAAAAGTTTGGAAATCTGTTTCTTTATTTTTTTTCTTCCGAAACTATGTGTTTCCGGAAAAAAAATATTTCACTAAAATTTGTCTTTTAACTGAGCCTAAACATTAATTTGCAACGTCGGCTCCCCAGTATACAGCCACACCCTAAAAAACCTTTCCATTGATATGAAACACACCTACAAAGAATTCCGCACTCAAACAGAAAAAAATATATTATTCTGTCTGACCTTTTTTTTCTTTTTTTTTTGTGGATAAGATTCAATGGCTTCCTACATACGTTGTTCGGCATTTTAGTGGCAGCGTACTTCGCCTATAATTTGATATATATGACGTGTAAAGGGGAATTCTCAATTTTGGGTTAGAAAAAATTCGGAAAAACTGTAGTTCAAAAATTCGTCTGTGCTTATAAATGAGTAAATCCTTATTTCTTTGACAAACGATTTGTGGATAATTTCATTCGCTATAAGTTAAAATAAAGCTTATTGATCTGACTTCATTATTTTACGAAATATTTGAGTTTATGTGTAGGTACACGCGGCGCCAAATTACCGCGTGGTCAAAGAAAGGTACGCATTATTATAACCTGTGGGAGCCAACAAGTTAGGTAAGGTGTAGTGTATCTGATAACGGGTATCTCGTCCCCAGGGAAACTGCATATTAGGTACTAACACAGAATCGCCGCCATCGACAGAACCGCGAGCTTGATCAAGCTGAGCTGCTTATCTGCGGTTGAGCGCGTACCGCGCGCCCGTCCCGCGGCTGCCGCCGTCTCCGCCGTCATCTTATCTTCAGTTCCCGCCGCAGCGCCAAGTGAACCCGTTCACCCACACTTGCCGCCCCACTAGATTTTGTCAACAAGCACCACTTACACGGTGCGCAGCCCGTGTGCGCTATTTAGGACGAGTTTAGTATCATAAATTATGTGAATCTTCGAAAACGGACCGGCGACCGGCAACTATTATATTCTTTCACCGGCCCGGCAACCTCTCCAACGGCGAGAGTGAACGTCCGCAAGCAAACATGCGATGAGCAGCGCACGCAACGAAAACGAACCAAGGCCAAAAAAGAACAAGAACCAACCAACCAAGGCGAAGCCGGCATACCAGAGACAAACGACACGACAGCTAATCGTCGACCGGCGTGGCAGTTTTTTTTTTATATCTATAGCCCGCCATGGACGATGGCGCCCATTGACTTCATTACAACTGGCGTGACGACAAATGGCGTGGTTCCAAAATATTAGCCCACGAACGATCGCTCCAAATTGTGGTCAGTCTTCTGATTAGGATTTCCATTCGTCCCGGTACACCGGGACTTGTCACCGGTTTAGAATCTCAGTCCCGGCGTTCCGCCTGACCAGCAAATGTCCCGGTCTGGAACCAGAAGTCAGTTAGTTTTATCCATACTAATATTAGTAGTAGTAGTATATAAAAAAAATCTTCGAAGGGCTTAGTGTTTCTTCTTATTTCCTAACACTCCTTACAGAGCGTTTCAGGCATTATAAGTCCGTAGATTTCATTCGCAGATGTCAATTATGTGTATACATAGACAACGAATGTTCATTGGAGACTTTTGGCTAACTATCTGTGAGTTTACAGAGCTGCGTGAATCGTTCTGAATCGGACAATTTTCTGTGGCCTATAATTTATTGGTTATGGACATTAAAAACCATATGATTGCCTACCTAATTATCTAATAGAATGTATGCATAATCTAGGTTTTGATATAGTGTCCCGGTCAGTACCTGTGCCTTTATGGCAACCCTACCCTAGGCGCACGCACGTGCAATCGTACCGCTCCGATCTACGAAATGAGCCGAAATGGATGTGAGTTCGCACATGCACGGGCGGACGGCGTGAAGCCATGGCATGACGCCACGATGGATTATGGTGCGCCCGGAAAATCCGTAGGTCGGCGTCACGCCAAATATTGGCTCACGGATTTGACACGCACGGTCAGTTTTTGGACTGACGTGGTTCCAACTGACGTGATGGCGCTATCGTCCATGGCTGGCTTATGGTGGTAGTTCGTCTCAAGTTAAGTTGCCTATAGACAGACCTGCCCAACCGGTGTATGGCGGAGGGAGCAAAGAATATTACTACTAGGGGAGGGAGGTCACACGCTAGGTTTGGCGTCATGTCAGTTCACTCCGTGACCTTGGTCACGCACGCACGACCAGATTGACGCCAGACGTAAAATGCATTCGCACTATCAGTCTGCCATCAGTCTAGTATCAAAATATTTTAAAATCCATCAGTCTGGTCCATCATTCCAATCCATCCATCCATCAAAGTAGATTAAACGGTCAGTCTGGCTGGACCATGGTTTAACCAGACTGATGGACTGATGCCAAACCTAGCGTGTAAGTAACCTCCGTCAATGATATTCTTGCCTGCCCAACGAACGCCAACCTATGGGTTTCGTGCTACGGACGGTATAGCAAGCGGGTTAGTGAACGGCATGGCAACGATCGTTTGTTTGCGTTTGCTGGCTATCCGCAGTGTGGCGGCGGCGGCGGTAACATCACAGCAATCAAAATCAAATCAATTCAAATTTATCACACATATTCGTTACGAGGATTGCATATTAGGTGTCCGCATCCCGTACGGAAGCCTATTACCGTCCGTCCGCTGTCCGTCCGTCTGTCCGTCCGAGGGCTGTATCTCTTGAACCGTAATAGGTACCTAGCCCGTTGAAATTTTCAGAGAATATGTGTTATTATGGCGGATATAACAACAAATATTAAAAAATAGAAAAAGGAAAAAATTAAGGGGGTTCCCATACAAGAAACATGTTTTTTTTTCAATGTTTTTTTGGTGGTGCGGAAACCTCGGTGCGCGAGTCCGACTCGCACTTGGCCGGTTTTTTTTTAGATGCCTTCGTTAGAGGATTATGCATTTTTTTAGGTGCCATATTTCTTAGCTGCTTTTAGAGGATTGTATAATTTTTTAGATGCTATTATTGGAGGATTTTAGAGTTTTTTAGGTGCCATATTCGTATATAGATATACCGTACATATCGTACATAGATTGTATAGTTTTTCGATGCCTTCGTTAGAGTACTGTATAATTTTTATTTGTCTTTTAATCGTTAGACAATTGTATATTTTTTCCACGCCATAATCGTTAGTAACGTCGATAAGTTAAGATATAAAGTCGAGTAAGTTTTGTATATTTTTTAGATGCCTTCCTGCGAATGTTTTTTTACGAAACATTACACACACAGATACATCTAAACATTGGGGCGCGGCCATCCACACTTGTATGAAAACCATAGAGAAATAATGTTTTTGAGTAAAGCCTGACCAGGAATATATGAGAGCTGTCAAAATGGAGCCACTTTTTAGATTTATATAGCAACATTCAGTATAGAACGCACATATTGAATTAGCCGATGTTTTTATTCAAAATGTACTTTTGCACTGAAATACACAATAAGATATACAAAATATATTTTAATTTAATGCATCTTTTATATATATTTTGATGTCAATGTAAAAAGAACTAGCCTTGACATTTACATGTTCACAACATTTTTTCCATGTATCTGCAGATATGTCCTGAAGCAAAGTGTACAAATTATTAAAAAAAAATATTAATCGACCTTGCTGAAACACTAAACTTTTTAATAAAAATTCTAGTTCAGAAAAACTTAACCTAAGCTATTTTTATTCGAACGTTTCGTATTTCTGTAAAGTCAAAAAGTGTTTTTTGTTCAGAACGAATAATATTTACGTCCCTCTTTTGTTTGCTATTCGGTAAATAGATGCTTGAGATACACCTAGATAGAACAAAAAATAATTACCTAATTGTACATTACGGCGGCCAATTCATGACAATCTCACTACAATGACATAACGTTTCACCTAAATGTCAGTTCAGAAGCAATTTTGACATTGACAACAGATTATCAAGCATCAAACATAATTGTGGCCAGTGTAAGAAATTAGTTCCAACGAAATTCCGCAATATGGCGGCCCCTCATATATTCCTGGTCAGGCTTTACCTAATGTTTCTTGTGTAATGTTTCGAAAAAACATGCGCAGGAGACGCGGCTTTAGCATTGACTTATATATTACTAACGTACTTTAGCATATCACTGGGCTTTAGAGAATTGTATAATTTTTTTCGTGCCTTCGTTAGGGGATTATTTTTTAAATGTCACATTCTTTAAAGGAATTTAGAATAGCAAAAAAGTGAACTAAAATGAATTTTTACTGCAGTCGGGTGACAGTTTAAAAATATTTTGATTTGATTGATACGCACTGAAAGTTAGGGAGGGTCCATACTTATAGGTAAGAGGCATCATATAATCAAAAATAGATATAATAATAGTTTAATGTTTTATAGTAAGGTGTTGTTTTGAAATACAGATCGCGAAATGCACCGACTCTGCTTGCTGCATGGAAGCTCGAAGTGGTCTGTCTGCACCGGATCCTGCCTGCCTGATGGGTTTCTACTCTCACCTAACTCTCTCGTCGAAACAGCCATCGACCCTGAA
Organism: Nematopogon swammerdamellus; assembly: GCA_946902875.1. NCBI lineage: Eukaryota > Metazoa > Arthropoda > Insecta > Lepidoptera > Adelidae > Nematopogon > Nematopogon swammerdamellus. The sequence continues at coordinate 22,414,675 of OX336336.1, forward strand.
GCTCGACAGCCCTTAAGGGACAGAAACGATAAGTTTGCTGCACTCCTGCTGAGGACAATGTTATTTATCAGTATCACAGAAGCCCAACAATGCTGGATTCGCTGTAATGCCTTATTATTTCTTCTGCCCGTCAATAAGTGATCTGTTATGTGATAAATGATAACAGACCTGTTTTATGGTCCCGGTACGTGGGGAGTGGGGTTAGAGGGTCGAAAATTTTAGAATTTTGCGTTACGAGAGGACGACCCCCTTACGAGAAGAATAACAGAAAAATTCAAACAGGCGAGGCTGTATGGTTGATAATGACCTTTACACACAAAAAAATCAGCTGTCTCGTTCGTCCGTGGTCTTCCATTCTGTAATCAAAATCATTCCGTTCGTTCTGTCATAGATCTGTGATCTGGTTCATCCATCTGTCTGTTCGTATAATTCTGTCAGATCAGTTTTCTTTCAACAATCATCGTTTCACGTTCACGTATGGTTTAGGTAAGTGTAGAAAGAACCCCAGAAATAAATTTGTTTTTTTATCGCGCCCAAGTATCCTGGGTATAGTTATTGTTATTCGTGTTGTGCGAGTCATTTTGCTATCCCGACACCGTAGATTTGTGTTTGTCTGTACTTTTGAACCATTGTGACTAATCCTCATCAACGAGTGAGTTTGTTGCTTGCCTATAAACGGCTCGCATTCGTCCGGTCTGTGCTTGCCAACCATTGAATGAATGGCCTCTTTCAATGATTTTCAATTAACGAGATATCGAGAATATATTTTTAGAAAGCTCAGCTCACGTAAATATGCTCATGTAAAATATGACTATGAGCAGGAAATTGTCTGTAGATTGTACCGTAGGTTATACTTATCCTCGTTACGTAGGACAAACTATTATTATAGGTATAAATAAATAACAAAAAAATATTAACTTGTTGGGTCCCACAGCCTCACAGGTTATAATAATGCTTACCCCCCCTGACTGAAATTTAAATTTGACGCCACGCGCGCACTTAAACTCAAATATTTTGTAAAATTATGAAGTCAGATTAATATACTCTATTTGCACTTTATATTGAATGAAATTATCCACAAAACTATGTAAAACAAGGTGACGATTAACTTATTTAGAAGCACAGACAGATTTTTTTAACTTTTTTTTTTTATGGAAACTGACGCGGTTGGCTACATCACCTACAACATCCGTGATGTCAGCCCATAACACCAGGTGAACTAGGTGCCATGTCAGTGCTTCCCCCTTTGATCGTGCCGGCTACACTGAACTGGTCGGAAAACACAAACTATTTACATAGCCGTTTCAACCGACGTTTCATTCAGTGCGGTGGTACCAACCCGGGCGAGTTAAACCCTACCACCAGTAAGATTAGGAGGGAAGGGACCTACAGTTTTACGAGGAATCCGAACCTCGGTCAGCCTCCAACGGTCAGCGGTCACCCATCCAAGTACTGACCGCACCCAGCGTTGCTTAACATTCAATAGTGACAGTTGACTGTCTGCACCACTGAGCTATCGAGGCTAACTCCAGGAAAAAGAAAACATGCCCGAAATTTTTTCCGAATTTTTCTATCCTAAATTGACAATTCTCTTTACATATATATCACATTTTAGGTGAAGAATGCAGCCACTAAAATGCCTAACAAAATATGTATTTGGTCATGAATCTTATTCACAAAAAAGTAAGGACAAACAGAAAAATAATAGTAATCAGGGTAATAGTACTAGCTCGACCAGTGATGGGCAAACTACGGCCCGCGGGCCATCTCCGGCCTGCGAACGGTTGCAATCCGGCCCGCGATCATCGACCCAGAAGTGTATAAATTTATCATACATGACTTTATACATTAAATATTGTATATGGTTACATTAAATCTTTGTTCCTATTTTATAGATTCCCTGCAATAAATATAAATTTCCCTATTTCATAGTGCACCAGGTACACTGTACCTGATTCGAATATCTATAGATATTCATATAATTAAATTTTGTCTAATTAAGAGAACTTTTAACGTTGTTGAAACCTATGAGTCAATAAATAACTTTATTTGGGAAAATACTAATATCCTTATTTCATCAAAGAATTATAACCAAAAATTAAAAAACCTGTCCCCCCATAGATCATGTTTGTAAATATTGGCCCGCGTAGAAAAAAGTTTGCCCATCCCTGAGCTAGAGGAATACGCGTAGAGCAGCTGGGTGCAGGTTAAAGTTCCTAAACTTGGTTATCATTCATAGAACAAGATTTATGAAATGACTTTAGTATTTATTGTTTCTAGGGCTCCACCTTTCTGGCTGTACTTATCCTCTAGGATGGTTCCTAATTATATTTTAATTGGTAACAAATTTTCTGAGGCCCAAGTAACCTGAGGAAAATGTATAATGATTTTCATATGGTTGTTAAGCAAATAACGCACGTAAGTGCTATTAGGTTGAATTATTTCCTATTTTTTTTACTACAAAATAGGTCCCAATCAGGTCCCAATTTTCACTAATGAGATATAAGTGGGTCCCATTCTCTTTTCTTAAGATTGTAGAGGTAATCGAGGCCATTAAGTGCGCCTGCGTGTCCCCTTCTCTTGAGCCTGTGTACCCCGGGGGGTACGTGTATCACTTTTGAATATCAAAAATGTCACTTTTGACAACTGACATTTCCACTGACACTGGAATAGACAAATATTATACCCGTAACCGTAGTTCGGTATTCGATAGTTCGTTTCATTGCGCTTATTGCGATATATGACTTATACGGCGAAATTACACAGTTTTGGTCAGAGAAAAAAACGGAAAAAAATGTCGAGTGTGTTTTGTTTTGCCTGGAGTTAAAAAATCGGTCTGCGCTTCTAAATAAGTGAATCCTGAAGTGTTTGGTATGACTGAATGCGTAATTTCAGTACAAATAAGACTGAACTCATATTATTGATGGATCGATCGATTGAGGCGGGATACTCGAATTTGTGCGGGAGCGCGCGCGCGCCCCAAAGGGTTAAATTCTACATGTATCTTGTTGAAAACTGTTCAATAGTCATAAATCTTAAACACCACTGGGCAACGATCACACCAGCATGTAATAGATGACCCTTCACAACGACACAACATCAAAAAACCGTACCACCATTTTTCTCCCCTTTCAATTTCATTTTAATATCGAAATTCACCGTATCTAGTTAATATTTTATCAATTACATAATTATTTAAAGGTACAAACACTACATTTAATTAAAATTATTATAAACTGTAACTACCTATCAAATAAAATTTAACGACAAATATAACTAATTAAAAAACTATAACTAAAAACTAACTTATAAATTATAAATCGCCTCAAGGGGCATCGTCCCCGGGATGGTTCCCAGGATGGCGGCCGCGTTGCCCCTCTGTATCCCCAGCTAACTCGTTGCCGGAGATACGAGAGGCAACAAGGGTTTCCGTTGCGGTCACCATCCTGGAACCCACCTCAGGACGAAGGCCTTGGCCTCCTCCGACCACGTCCCAAATGTATAATGACTGACTTTCATGATATGTTATAAAAATTAACTAAAAACCGCCTTCCCTCACACACAATTAGCAAGGATATCTCTTCATAGACCCATCTCATTTGAACCTGTTAGAACAATGAAGAAGACCCAAAAGTGTCAGAGCTCTGCTCATATGACAAGTTACCTACTGACGTGGAGCAGTGCGTCAGCAGCGGAGGGCATATTGCGTGTCACGCTGAGTAGGTTAATTACTCTATCTACCTATAGATTTAGGCGAGATCGTTACCACCCCAAATGAAAAAATGCACAAAAATATTAAATTAAAATACTTGGAGTAAAAATTAAATTAATTAAAATAAGTACACACAGAGGCATTATCGCAGGTGGACGTGATGTCCGACGGTGACCCCTCCCTGGAAGAGGAGGCGCCGCGCGTATCCGGCGGTGTCCCTGCCCCCTTCGCGCCGCCCCCCGCCGCGCAGCTGATCGCGGGCGGCGTGCGCATCCCTCTCCGGTCCACATCGCCAGACTCCCCTGCCCCCGAGGTCGAGGCCTTCCTCAGCGATGAGGAGAGGAACGCGCTCGCCATGCGCGAGCTGCTTCAATACAACGGCCAAGGATTCACAGAGGTGAGTCTATGACAATTCTTTATAACTGAATTATTCATGTCAAGTGTTCCTAAAATGTTGTTCGCCAAAATGTACCCTTCATATAAAAAAAAGTACACTCAAAACATTAAGGGTCAAACCATACGCAGCGTATTTTGCACCGCGTATTAGCGTAAAATGCGTCGCACAACATACGCTCAATGTGGCCCTAGCCGCTCAAAATGCGCAAAGTATATCTTTGCAAATGTTGGCTCAAGATGCGCATGCGACTACGCTTTGCTCTAACGTAACTTGCGCGCGGTGTGAACGGTGTGTAGAAATTCTATGAAACGCAATGTAGGCGTGTAACCTAACGGAAGATGCGTTGCGTGTGGTTCGACCCTAAATAAGGTTCTTTTCCAGCGTTCATTGTGTTACGTATCGTGTGTCACTACCTCCTTAAAGCAACAAATGTGCTGGCGAAGGCCCTTATAGATAAATTTTAATATGATCAATAGAAATTATTATTAAAAAATTCATAGCAGTTGAATTGAGAAAATACTCCTATTTTTAAAGTTGGTTGAAAATAATTAGTTTCATACCTATAGTTAGCCGGGTAATAATTCAAGGGTTAGTGTACACTGCATTGTTTCGATGCTTACCTTACTATGTAGGTCAGCTTGTAATAGTAGACAAAACATAAAAAAAAAATACAAATGTTTCCTATTTGTAATCAAACGTAATTTTAAAACTGAATCACGCGGCATGATTCACCGTTTTTCACTAATCTTAGCACCAAGAAACGGACCAAGATCTGATCACAATTTTTTGTCCTAGTGTGCGTGACAAATGTTGGTTTTATAGTGGCCTTCAATATACTATGCACCAATAGGAAACGAATTCAAATTAATAAAAGGGCCATCAACATGATAAATGTGTGTGAGACAAAATCAAAAGTTTTTTTTATGTAATTCGGTATGGGTGGCTGAGTCAGAGGGGCCAAAGCACATGCTCTGACTAGCCAATATCACCTCCGAGAAGGTAGGTGCCATACCGGAGACTTCCCTAGATTGCTGGCTATACTGGACTCAGGGTTGCCAGATGGGATGGATGGTGGATGGTGATGGGAAAAAAAGAGGAAATTTTTCACGAAAGGGTCCCTTTTTCGGGTAAAACTTTTACGAAAAATCTATCCCCCCTTTGTTTTGTCCGCGGAAGTCTAAAACTTTTCCACGGACAAGACTTCAAAAAAGAGGACTGTCCGCGGTAAAAGCGGACACCTGGCAACCCTGACTGAACTAGAGGAGAACACAACCAAGGCTGCTATGCGGCCATCTTACATCCAGTATGGTGGTATCAACCCAGTCGGCTACAATTTGAGCCTACCACCTAGTCGCAAAAAGTGCAAATAAACGTCTATCTCTGTCCGTCTTGTGGACTTATGTGTCTTTATCAACACGCATGTTACAAACCGCCTCATGCAAGTTGTCTGAAATGATACTGAAGGATGGCCGCATAGCAGCCTAGGCTGTGCTCACGTATTGTCTAGTTCAGTATAGCCAGCCAGCCAGTGATATTGGGTGGTTAGATAGCACCTTCTTCTAGTCTAGCCAATATCACCATTGGCTGGTTGGACTATATGCTCTGGCCCAGTAAATTGTTTGAAATGTATGATAACAGGTTTATGCTTTTTAACTCTTTGCTAATAGAAGTAAAACAACAAGTGAAACAAACAAGGTGTAGTTAGGTTAGTTACTGTCAGGAGTAATGAAGAACCCTTTATCCATTATTCTATTAAATTTTGTTGGCTTTAAAATGTTTTCATACATTTTGTTATATCACAGAAGTTGATTAGTTTAACATAGTCCTAGATTCCGAGAGTGATTTCAGAAATAATTGAATTGAGTACAGATTGTCAACTCGATTGTATATTTACGCTAGCTCAATTAAGTGGCCGGCCGCTGATATTGGTGCGGTTGGACAGACACTGTTTAAATGTTGGTAAGTATTAATAGTTCCGTGTCTATGTTAATCAGTTATCAGAACGTGTGTCTGCCTCCTTTATAATGCCCTTTGTATGTATGCTTACCTAAAATATATTTTCTGTGATTAGATAAAAGAAATTATTAATAACCGTGTAATTATGTACCGTTTGGGGCCGGTACTTAAAAAGAATAGCCCCACTGCATCTCTCCCCGTGCATGTCGTAAGAGGCGACTAAGGGATAAGGACAAGATACTGCGCTAAAGGGCGACAGGCTAGCCACTTCTCACCTTGGCGCAGTCCTTCCACCTAGTCATGCAGCAGGTGGGTTCTTCGTGCCTTACTTGCTGCTTGATAGTTGTCTTGTCCGTATACTGTGCTAAACGTGGTGGTCGGTGTTGTGCTGTAATTTACCAGAGTCCTTATAGCACAACACCGATTACTCAGCTTACCCTGATTGTCGGGATACAGCGTGTGTTATGAATGAATGAATGAAATTATTAATAAGTAACATAACATAGTTTTCTAGTATAGTCTTGGTAATACTAACAGATAATGAAATACTGTGAAGCTCATTATACTCCGTTCATCATAGCAACTAATGCCGAGCGGTTTCTCTTTCTCTGTACTTCTCACTCTGGCAAAGGGTGATTGAAGTGACTGTGAACTGAGGTTATGAATATAGTTTAATTTAAAAAAATTATAGAATTATTGTTTATTTATTTGATGAATGAAAATTTTGCAATAAACCTGTTTATTTTTATTATTTGCTTGGAATCAAGTTAAATATTTATATTTTCGCTGTAAGTTATTTAATATTAAAATTATATATTATTTAAATTTTGTGCCTAATCTACTTACTTCAGCTGTTCGTTCTATTGTAGGTGGATAAGTTAACCCACCAACACAAATAATATACAAAACTTCAAAATAACACATGAAAAATATGCAAAACAATTAATACATTATTATTATGTATGACGTGTAGGAAAGGGTACTGATTAATGCGTCGACTGACCGGCCGACTGCACCTGGCTACCTGAAACCTTCTCAGAATGAAAACGCAAAACTAACTCCAGGCTTCTCCAGGCCCAACTTATAGTTTTGAGATGACTTTCGCATACACCTATGACTCACAAACACAGCCTTGTGTCCTGTGTAAAGAAGAGTAATAACCGTTACGAGAGCGAGAAACCGCTCGGCATTAGTTCCTAGGATGAACGGAGTATAAAGTGTAATTCTAATCATTGTACTGAGTATTTTTTTTTTTTTTTTGTGGAATTTTTCATTGCTTAGAAAGTTCTTGCTGTTATCACAAGTCTCTTCCTGATACACATGAATAGTTAAAATCAGATCACTGGTTTCAGAGTAACAGTGAAACATTGATACATAATGTAATGAAATGACTGCCAAAATCATAACCCTTCATTTTGGCTTCGCCATTTCGGTTCAAGTAGGTTTTTCCCTATAGATAATTAAAGTTAAAGGGAGCGGTTTTAACACGCAGTAGGCAGATTGTAGCGACCGAGTGTACATTTGTACTAGGCTGGTATGTAGGTTTAATCATTAATGGCTATTGATTTAAAGCAGACGAGATTGTGCACTTAGCAATACATTTTCATGTGTGTGTGGGTCCTTAGAGATGGGCGTGCCCAGGATTTTGATTCGGCTGGGTTTCTCAGATTTGATCAAAGGATTTTCTAATACTGAAACGAGCCTAGAAACATATCTGGGTGGTCGAACCATTCCATGCCTAGTGTGCAAAAAAATTATCTATACTTATAATAAAATCGTAGACTTACCGTGTCTGTACATTAAGTATTTTTGCAAAACAATAACTGGGGGACGGAAGGAATAAGTAATAGAACGTAAAAATATAGTTTTTGAAATTTTTGTCTGTTTGTCCGTTTGTCGGTCTTTCGGTTTGTCGGTTTGTTGGTTTGTTTGTTCGTTTGTGCGCGCATCACGCAAAAACCACTCATTGGATTAAAAATCTAATTACTACAAAAAATTAAGCTTTATTCTGAGTAACATTTAGAGTTTATTTCATCAAAATCAACCCACAGAATCAAAAGATATTAATTTTTTAAGTTAAGTTAGAAAATATCTTATAGCACACCACGCCGCGCTACCGCGCGCAGCGCCGCCGCGCGGCGGCGTCTCGCGCGGATGTTTTGTTTAGTGTCTTGGAAAAGAAACACGGCTGCTGTAGACTGGTGAGGTGAGAGTGAAAAATTTCCTGTGTGCAGTTTTTATCTGTTTTTATAATTTATATTATTTAATAAAAAAACACATATTTTTATGATATTTCGACAAATTTGACGTCTTCAGATAAAATTGTTTATATAATTTAATAAGTCAAATACTGAATGACAGATGGCGTTGTTATCTGGTAATTACATTTATTAGTTCTTTTGTCCTTTCATTTCATTTTTAGGGTTCCGTATCCGGTACGGGACCCTATTACTAAGCCTACGCCGTCTGTCTGTCTGTCTGTCTGTCCGTCCGTCCGTCCGTCCGTCCGTCCGTCCGTCCGTCCGTCCGTCCGTCCGTCCGTCCGTCCGTCCGTCTGTCCGAGGGCTGTATCTCTTGAACCGTAATAGGTATATAGCCCGTTGAAATTGTCACAGAATATATGTTATTATGGCTGATATAACAACAAATAATAAAAATAAGAAAAAGTAAAAAATTCACGCGGGTTCCCATAGAAGAAACCAAAAAGTGTATCGCGCATGTAAAGTGTATCGTGTATAAAAGTGTATAGTGTGTGCGCGCGCCATCTACCGAATAGATTATGAAGTATTTGAACTAATCATGACATTTAACTAATATGTAGCATTTCATAACATATAGCGCCACTCACGTCATCTAGATGGCGTGAGTGGCGCTAGTCATGACATGGCGATACGGAACCCTCGGTAGGTCAGTGGTGCGGTCGGTTGATAAGCAACCCTGAGCGCGGTCAGTACTTGGATGGGTGACCGCTCCACCGTTGGAGGCTGACCGTGGTTCGGATTCAACGTTAAACTGTAGGTCCCTTCCCTTCTTACCTAGATGGTAGAGTTTATCCCGCCCGGGTTGGTACCACCCCACTGAATGAAACGTCGGTCGAAACGGCTATGTAAATAGTTCGTCTTTTCTGTCCAGTTCAGAGTAGCTGACATGAAATGAAGGGAAGCACTGACATGGCACCTAGCTCACCCGGTGTTATGGGCTGACATCACGGATGTTGTAGGTGTACCTGCCCAATTAAAAAACACCAAAACAATTGAATCATACTAACGAACGGACAGACAGTCACGTTGCGTTTTATAACAGGCTGATAAAGATCAAGTCCACGCGGACATAGTCGCGGGAACAGCTAGTACCTAATAAATATTGTAATTTTAAAAAGAAGTAATTTCTTTTTAAAACTTTTTGGTAATACGAAAATAATTTTTTTTTTTTTTTATGGAAACTGACACGGTTGGCTACATCTCCTACGACTACAAATTTGCAAATATAATTGTTAAACATTTTTTATTGGTAGCCTAAATAACTCTACTATTGATCAGTATCCCAAACAAAACCATAATGCCTGTAGTTTTACCAAAAAAAAATATTCAGTTAAATTTTCTTCTAAAAAAATAAATGACTCCGATTTTTTTTTCTTATTTTTCCCTGGGTAGTCATAGACTGGCCTACTCCCTGGTTCCTGCTTGACGTTAAGTTTTGGGACACGGTGTATAATCATAATATGTTTAGTGGTTCCAGAGTTTACTTCAAACATACATACATACAGACAGACGTTCCCTTTTATAAGAAGTAGAGAGAGAGATGTATGCATTTTTATAGTAACTACCAACATTGCAACAAAATTACGTTAAAGGGAAGCACTGGCATGGCGCCTAGTTCACTCGGTGTTTGGGCTGACATCACGGACGTTGTAGGTGATGTAGCCAACCGCGTCAGTTTCCATAAAAAAAAAAAAGTAAGTACATACACAATAAAACAATTCAATTTGTAAGCCTTCACATTATCTCTCCAGAGGCATTACAATATGACGTAGGTACTGAACGAACGGCAGCCAACATGCAAATTCCCAAAGGTGACTTGACTACCTCTAATTAGGCTAATAGCTTCGGCAGTTACGGACGAACACACCTTTATGAAACACATCCTTATGGATTGCGATAATTGCTGGTTTAAGCTACTAGAAGGTAGACTTCGATGAGACCGTTAATTATTAGGTTTAATGATTGTTTATATTCGAAGGTGTGGATCTAAGCTTACGATGGCTTCACCGAACATATCCGGGCCCATCGGCAGTAGAGGAGGGTATTAATCGAGGCCGGGACTAGCGAGTGGCCACTCTAAATTTCCCGCGCATGCTTCACGTTTCGGCTCGCTTCAAGCCCTCGTCAGCTAGTCTGCGTTGACTAGGACGCGGGGAAACCACCAGTCCCGCTCTCGACCTCCCTCTCTCTACCTATCCATATTCTGTAGGATGCTTCCAGTGACGTTTTCGAAGCTCTCTCCATATATGAGCTTAGCGTCGATCTTGGGAGCCCTAGATTCTTGAAGAGACTGTAGAGCGACTTCGCTGGTAGTCCTCTTGCTCCGACTTCCACAGCGAAGAGATCAGTCTTGAATCCGTTTCTCACAATCCGGTCTACTAAGTCGCAGTACTTGTTAAGTTTGATGTTGTGTTCCTTCGGTATGTTACTTTCCCATGGAACTGTAAGTTCAACAAGTACTACATGCTTTGTCGCTTTTGAGAATATGAGTATATCCGGTCTTAATGCTGTGGTACAGATTTCCGAAGGCATTTGGTAATGCTTCTCATGTGTGTCCATCAACAATTCCCAATCCTTTGCTGCTCCCAAAATTGAAGAAGGTTTAGTCCTATCTTTGGGCAGCTTATTGGCTCCAGGTTTCACAAAGTTGACCTTCTGGAAGCCGCTACTGGTTTGCCCTTTCCTGGTCCGTGCAATTGACAGGTTGATGGCCTCTCTGATGATTTGGAGGACTTTATCATGACGGTAGGAGACGGTAGGTTTTATTGTATTTTTAGGGTCCGTATCCATCGTACGGGACCCTTATTACTAAGCCTACGCCGTCTGTCTGTCTGTCTGTCTGTCCGTCTATCCGAGGGCTGTAGCTCTTGAACCGTAATACGTAGCCGGTTGAAATTTTCACAGAATATGTGTTATTATGACCGATATAACAACAAATAATAAAAACAAGAAAAAGTAAAAAATTGGTGGCGCTGACGATGGCATGGCGATACGGAACCCTCGGTGCGCGAGTTCGATTCGCACTTGGCCGGTTATATTTTTTATTCAGTTACGGTCCTGTCGTGAGAATAATTTTGACAGGATGAGATAAGTATGTATTTTTCACTGTACAAAGATTTTGCGATTTTAGCTCACAAATGTGAGTAATGTGAATAAAATGTCGGTAAGTAATAATTATAATATTATTTGCAATTAAACACATGTGTGTGGAGTACAGTGGCAGTGAATAGTGGTTACACACAGATATATATTTAATGTGGGCCACGTAGACTTGCTCGTGCTTAATCCATTCAATTTTAATTATGTATGTTTTAATTGTTTACAAGAAAATAAATAATTTATAAAAGAAAAAACAGTTTTAAAAAAACATTTAAAATTAAATAATATTTTGATCTTGAGTAGAAGGCGGTACAAAAGCACAAAAGGGTCCATCTATAAATTTTCAGGTGTGCTTTTGTACGCCTTCTATGCAAGATCAAAATATTATTTAATACTTTTTAGGGTTTGAACTTGGTTCAATGTTTTTTTAAAACAGTTTTTTTTATTTCCCTATTTTTAGTAATATCACATAATATTAAAATAGGTTGACGGGAAGTACGTGATTGAAAAACTCCTTAGTGTGAAAGTGTTCATCCCTTAATTTCCCACCCTTAGGGGTTGTATTCTTTAAAAAAAAATTCAAAGGACCACCCCTGAGATATAGCCTACTCATGAAAAAAAGAATCATTAAAATCGGTTGAGAATTGGCGGAGAAATCGAGTAACATAAACTCAAAACAAAAAAACATACTGACAAATTATGAACCTCTTCCTTTTTTTGGAAGTCGGTTGATAAATAATAACCATGCGTAACACCTAAATGTGCAAATTATTGTAACTAGAAAGTTGTGCCACTCAGTTAGTCCACGGGGAACACCTCGTCCTCAACTATACTAAATACTACAAATTACAAATTACATCTACTAATAACGTGAGGATGACTTATTATTACTCCTAATAAAGATATACCTAGTTGGGAAACATTTGCGATTGTGAAATTTTAATCCAGCACTTTTAATTACCACTATATTCGTTACCTTTTCTCTCTCTCGCTACATGTTTACAAGGCATTCGCGATGTGTGCACAGCATTATATTCGTGAGATCACTCAGTACACCTCAGTGAATCACATTGTTACGTACGTTCGTCTCGGATCTCTCGTTGGAACTTCCTGTAAAGTCCGTCTTGAGTGTAAATAAGTGAGAATTCATTCAATTTGGAAAACGGGTTTATTCACCTTTGTAGCGACTAAAAGTGGAAGAAAGATGGTTTATATTATTTAAGTGTAATTGTGATTTGTGCGAAAAGTTACGTAAAAACTAAGAATGTAAACAGCGATGATAAGCAGAGTCATAATGTAGTAATTAGTTTTACCTAAAATCCACTGATGTAAGAATGTAATTAGTTTAAAATTTTTTTTATAAAACACAAGTGTATGGATTACGAACCACGTACATTTGTCTAAAGTGTGTACTATTGGCAGAATGTGTGAAGAGGTATTGATTTCAATGAATTTTTTTTAATTGTGTAATTTAATTTGACTTTTTTGAAATGTCTTTTTTTATTTCATATACATTTTTTTATTTCTATTCCATTTATTTTTACTAATTAAAATTAAAAATTCGTGAAGATCGTAAGCGTGAGTATTTCATAATATGTGAAGAAAAACACCTCGAGGAAATATGTACACTGGCACTGGCGTGTCTGCCTACCCCACTGCCCCCACCGGTAAGCAGGCGTAAAGTTATACATATTTGTACCACATATAAATATTGTTGCAGAGCGAGCGAGCCATGGAGGAGAAGGTGGCGGATATCCAGGCTATGTCGGTGCTCAGCTTGTACCGAGACACGCTCTCCCAGGACATGAACACCGACCGGTCAGCTCACTGCGCACTGCGCCTTCTCTCTACATCTTCACCTCTCTTCTATGTTCATTATTTAGATGTGCATAGACCAGCGACCGCGTGCTGCTTTATAAATTAAAAAAACCCTCGACCTCTTAAATAGAAAGAAAGAATTTCGGTTTAGTTACTGCTGAGTAACTAAACGGAAATTACTAGAGTAAGTTGAGCTTGCTGCTAGTAGAGTTTTTGTATTTTATTTACTTAGGGGTCCCCTGACTAATTTAAGTAACTAAACGGGAATTATTTTTGACTTATTAAGGGGTCGGGGGTTTTTTAAATTTGTGGACTACCAGCGAAGTCGCTCTACAGTCTCTTCAAGAATCTAGGGCTCCCAAGATCGACGCTAAGCTCATATATGGAGAGAGCTTCGAAAACGTCACTGGAAGCATCCTACAGAATATGGATAGGTAGAGAGAGGGAGGTCGAGAGCGGGACTGGTGGTTTCCCCGCGTCCTAGTCAACGCAGACTAGCTGACGAGGGCTTGAAGCGAGCCGAAACGTGAAGCATGCGCGGGAAATTTAGAGTGGCCACTCGCTAGTCCCGGCCTCGATTAATACCCTCCTCTACTGCCGATGGGCCCGGATATGTTCGGTGAAGCCATCGTAAGCTTAGATCCACACCTTCCTTCCTTCAGTTTTATTTCTTATAACGTTAAAAAAACCGCATCCAAGTCGTTTCATCCATGAGCTGTAATTTTTTGATTACTTCATAATTACTTCTTTTTTACTAAGAATCCAGGATGGATTAACCAGCTTTCTAGTAAAAGAAACCGCATCCAAATCGCCCCATCCCACCGATGCACAGACAAATACACACACACACACACACACCCTCACACACACACACACACACACAGGCAGACAGACACTCAGGCAGACGGAGACGTCAAACTTATAACACCCATCTTTTTCGTTAGGGGTTAAAAAAATGTTTACAACAGATGTGATTATTCGCAGAGACAACGAGAGCGAGGCGTCGACGCGGCCGGCGGGTGACTGCGGCTGCGGGGAGCCGCCGGCCTTCCCCCAGTCGGAGGCGCCCGGCAACGGCAAGCCTGCCTCTAACCATTGCACGTAAGCACATTGATGTTACATATAATATACAGGGTCATTTTGTCAGAGGTGATTGCACATGTTGTAGTAGGCCCAGTGGTGGTGATATAATTAGCCATAATTCATTTTTAGGGTTCCGTACCCATTGACTTATATATTACTAACGTAAGGACGGGCCTATACGAACTGAGCAAATGGCCTCACTGCATTGGTTGTGCACACGAAGTGCACAACCACTGGCTTGTCAGTCAGTTGCTGGCTGTCAGTCGGCCGTGACGTGTTAGTTGTGTGGGTGTCGCTCCTTAATGCCTCATACTTGCGTACTCAAATCGTGCAGGAACTACAAATAGTCGGGTAAAAAAGAAAGGGGGAATAACGTACCATAGATGAACCCTAAAAACGAAGAAGTTTTTCAAAGCAATATTTCATCAGGAATATAATCTGATATTTTTTATTCACTATAGGGCGTATGTACGACGACAGGGGGGACGACGACATCAAGTACGTCGGCGGAAAGCAGTGGTTCCATACCGCTGAAGGCCGGGAGGACTGGAGGAAAATTGGAGAGGCGTATGTCCAGCAGTGGACGCTTACACGCTGACTGACTGACTGACTGACAGGGCGTATGTAAACTTGGGCTCATTGAGTTTCTACATATTCATTCCAAGACAAAACCTTTTACCCATCCTCCTTTAACAGAATCATCATGGGAGGGTTACTTCACAACGCTTCTCTCTTGTTCGACGACGGCATCCGATCTGTGGATTTTGTCTTGGTGTGGGAGGCCCACAAGTCCGAAGCGAGCAGCCCCGAAGCAGTGAAGAGACGGCAGATCTTCGAGGAGAACCTTGAGAAGGACGGCCTACAGCTGGAGAGGACGGCACCCAAAGATCTACACGGATTGCATTTTATTAAGGTAGAGAAAAGTGGGTTCAAAGAATGGATGATAGGAGACCGAGTACCGTGTGGGGTCGGTACTTGTACCGCGTGGGGCCGGTACCTTAAAAGAATAGCCCCACTGCATCTCTCCCCGTGTATGTCGTAAAAGGCGACTAAGGAATATGACTCCCTGATCTTATATTACTAGGTGGTAGGGTTTAACCCGCCCGGGTTGGTAACATCGCACTGAATGAAAGGTCGGTCGAAACGGCTATGTAAATAGTTTGTGTTTACCGTCCAGTTGAGTGTAGCCGGCACGACCGAAGGGAAGCACTGATGTGGCACCAAGTTCACCCGGTGTTATGGGCTGACATCACGGATTTTGTATGTGATGTAGCCAACCGTGGCAGTTTCCATAAAAAAAAAGACTAACGAGAGAACTTATGGAGCGAATGTGAGTAGAAGTGGCCGGAATGCTCGCCTTAGTTAGACGCACGTACCTAGACCAGATCGAAGGTGTGGATCTAAGCTTACGATGGCTTCACCGAACATATCCGGGCCCATCGGCAGTAGAGGAGGGTATTAATCGAGGCCGGGACTAGCGAGTGGCCACTCTAAATTTCCCGCGCATGCTTCACGTTTCGGCTCGCTTCAAGCCCTCGTCAGCTAGTCTGCGTTGACTAGGACGCGGGGAAACCACCAGTCCCGCTCTCGACCTCCCTCTCTCTACCTATCCATATTCTGTAGGATGCTTCCAGTGACGTTTTCGAAGCTCTCTCCATATATGAGCTTAGCGTCGATCTTGGGAGCCCTAGATTCTTGAAGAGACTGTAGAGCGACTTCGCTGGTAGTCCCCTTGCTCCGACTTCCACAGCGAAGAGATCAGTCTTGAATCCGTTTCTCACAATCCGGTCTACTAAGTTGCAGTACTTGTTAAGTTTGATGTTGTGGTCCTTCGGTATGTTACTTTCCCATGGAACTGTAAGTTCAACAAGTACTACATGCTTTGTCGCTTTTGAGAATATGAGTATATCCGGTCTTAATGCTGTGGTACAGATTTCCGAAGGCATTTGGTAATGCTTCTCATGTGTGTCCATCAACAATTCCCAATCCTTTGCTGCTCCCAAAATTGAAGAAGGTTTAGTCCTATCTTTGGGCAGCTTATTGGCTCCAGGTTTCACAAAGTTGACCTTCTGGAAGCCGCTACTGGTTTGCCCTTTCCTGGTCCGTGCAATTGACAGGTTGATGGCCTCTCTGATGATTTGGAGGACTTTATCATGACGGTAGGAATACTGGCCTCGCTCAAGTAGTATTTTGCATCCGCATAACAAATGTTTGGCCGTGCCTACGAACTCCTTACATGACGGGCATAGTTTATTTGTAGATTTCCCCCATCTAACTAGGTTACTCGGGTCGGGGAGAGTAAGCTGAAATGCATTTAAGTAGAACTTAAGCAGCTCAGGGGACCAGTTGTATATTATGGATTTCCACTTCAATGCAGGAGGGATGCAGAAGTCACCCACTGTTAGCCAATCATTCTGCATTTCTAGGTTTAAGGCGTGAAGTTTGAAGCCTTGTTCCATGTCCTCCTGAGCAAAACCTTTCAGTATTTCTTTATCAGACTTTGCTGTTTCTATGCCCAATCCAGATCTATTGGTGCGTGTACCAACTTGGAATGATTTGTAGAAGTCGAGTCTCGATTCCAGTTCATCTGATAGTGATGTGTTGGGTAAGGCTTGAATAGCGCTATCATTGGAGTCTTTGAGTATACATCGTTTGGCTATTCTCGCCTTTTGATAAAATATCGACGGTTTCTTAATGTTCAGTCCAAAGTTATTGTGAGATCTGTATAGCGTTGACGAGTCAGCCGGGTGAGCCAGTCCAAACCATGATTTCAGGAATCTGGTCACATACGAGTCTAATTTAGTCAGGTTTTGCTTTGTGAAGTCGTAGACGAGAAAAGGCCATGAAAGTTTTGATGTCAGGTAGTTATCGTAAATCCATGCCTTTTGTGTACCCAGGAGGGGAAGATTGTCAGTTTGGCGGAGGCTCTCTTCGAAAAGTTGGACAATATCATCAGTAGGATGCTCCTTTCCTCTGCTGGTGATCCTTTTGCCCAAGAATTTAAAAGGAGCTTCATCAGCCACGGTTGCGATTGGTTTTCCGGCTACTGTCAAACCTGGATTGCTCGAGGTAAACTTTGAACCTTTCCTGGTTAAGCTCAAACAGTAGCACTTCGCTGGTTTTATCTTCATCCCTTTGGTCCATTCACAATAGTCATCCACCACCTTAAGAAGCGACTGATTTTGTTTTGGATTGCGGGTTAACAGCGTAATATCATCCGCAAATGCCAGGATGGCCGCCATATATGTGTCTCCATATTTGAACCTGTATCCCCATTTCTTTTCTTTTACGACAAGCGTATCAATTAGAATGTTGATAACAATGTTAAATGTGACAGGAGAGAGGCAGCAACCCTGGAAAAGTCCTATGCCGTAACGAATTTCCGGTGTCTTCTCCGTTTCGCCTTTTACTTGTATTACAAAGGAAAGTTTTTTGTAGTAGGAGGCTATTATATTACAGATCAGAGGTGGCACATTATACCACTCTAGCGCCTTTAATAGTAACTCATGGCGCACCGAACCGAAGGCGTTTTCAAAGTCTAACCACGTGGCAGTTAATTGTCTCTCATTCTTCCTTGCATCTCTAAGACATTCAGTCAGCAAAGAATTATGTTCGAGGCACCCTGCAACTCTTGGGAGAAAACCTTTTTGGTACTTCTTCGGTAAGTAGTCGTTGGTACACATGTGTTTGAGTAGTCTGGCCTGTATAATGGAGAAGAATATTTTCGAAATTGTGTTCGTAAGGGCTATAGGTCTAATATCCTTGGGATCAGTAACTTCTTTCTTTTTTGGTAGAAGAACAAACAAGGCTTTACCAAGACAGTCTGACACTTCTCTGTTCGTCCAAATTCTTTTGTAGATGTTCAACATGTGTTTCCGCACTGATGGACATTTTTTGTATATGATGTATGGTATGCCATCGGGTCCCGGGGCGGAACTATTTGGTTTCCTTTTTATGTGGTATTCCAGCTCTTCCATCGTCGGTGAATCAGCATCAAATGCTAGAGCAGGTTCTTTGGGTTTTGGAGCTGGTGGATCCCTGTAAGTTATATCTGCCTCCGGGGTGGTATATGTGGATTTAAAGTAGTTGAACATCTCGTCCGTACTTAACCTAATTGTACCCTGCTGTTCCTTAAAAGCTTTTTTGGCGAAATAAAAGGGGTTCTTCTCGAAAGCTGCTATATTCTGAGCCTTTCGAAATTCATTGCCAGCAACCGTAATTTGCTCAGATACTTTCTGGATGAGTTTTAGGATAGATCTCATCGCTCTGGCTAATTGGTGGCATAGATTTCTGTCTCCTGAGGCTTTAGCCTTCCTTAGCTGCTTTATCAACTCTCTCTTCCTTCTCCTAAGCTTTGCTTTGAAAGTGTTTTCTCTTTCCATTGGGTTGTGGTGATAGCGAACAGGGTACAATTCGGAGAAGTAATTGTAAATTGTTCCCTGGAAGTCATACAGCTGATCTTCGGGACTCTGCCTGCAGCCTGGGAGGTCAAGTCTTTCGGCTAGGCATCGATCATGTTGCTTCCAAGTGGTCTCGGATATGCTCGGTAAGCTTAGTCGGTCTCTGGGCGAAAATGCTTCATGGTGAGAGGAAGGTTGCGCAACACTTTGTGACGTGTGAGGTTGTACTCTGTCAATAGTGTCAGGTGGAGAACTTACAGGCGCTTTCTGCCCTGCTTCACTGTCGCTATGTTTCTCCTTCACGTGCTTTTCTAGCCAGATTTTTCGCTTATATTGTTTCCCACACTTCGAGCATTTCAAGTCCATATTCATGCCAAGGTTGTCAGAGATATCGATCGGTGAGCGGTTCATCCTCCCTCCCTCTCGGACCGCTCTGAGGGTATTTACTCTTTTGACTGTCGTAGCTTTTATTTCCTGGCGCGGCTTGCTAGGCCTAACGCCCGTCTGTCTCTCCAGCGTCACCAGTCTTTCCCGGTCGACAAATGGACTTTCCCATTCGTCAACGGTCTTTCCCGGTCGCCAGCTGTCTTTCCAGCGTCATCCCGTCTCTCCGGGCTGTCTTGTTTCGAAGGTGTGGATCTAAGCTTACGATGGCTTCACCGAACATATCCGGGCCCATCGGCAGTAGAGGAGGGTATTAATCGAGGCCGGGACTAGCGAGTGGCCACTCTAAATTTCCCGCGCATGCTTCACGTTTCGGCTCGCTTCAAGCCCTCGTCAGCTAGTCTGCGTTGACTAGACATCAAAAGTGGTGTAGTACCCGTAATGGGCGAGCTTGTACGGAGAACATATGAGGGTGGAAGACGCATCAGAAGTGTGTAAGGATTGTGACGTGTGGAGATCCATTTTCTCTGCCTAACCCATCGAGAAACAGGTGTGACCTTATGTATGTAGAGAGGAAAGTATCTCTTCTCAGCAAGAGTGAGAGTTGAAGGGTGATATGTTCTCACTCTTCAACTCGACATAATAAATGTATGTATTGTATTTTTTTGCACTGAAAATGGTTGGAGATATTTGGCGCTTTATGAGTTTCAAAGCACATATTTAAATTATGTTGTGAATACTTATAACATTTTGAACTTGTGTGTAATATTTCTTTCAGATTCACACACCCGTGAACGTATTAAGAGATTATAGTGAAATTTTAAAACTTAGGATGCCAATGAAGGTGAGTTTGCAACAATTCATTTTCATTGTAACAATTTTACTTTGTTCAATCATAAACATGTGTGTGTAACTTTGGTTTTGGATCGGACGAATCTTCGCTTATTTAGTGACACTCAGTAGACCCTGAATAGATCCTGCATTAGACGAAAATGCTTATTAATATAATAATAATGTTGAAGGAAGGTGCTTGTATGTATCCTTCTATATAAGGTGTTTCGTTAGTCATGTCATTAACTTCGGGAGGGTACATACACACTCAGATAAACACATTACGCAAAAAAAAAATTATAGGTTCATAGTATTACTTTTCGAGAAATTTAACAAAACATGTTTGCTACCTAAACATTAACCTGTGTGTAACAATAGGTAACTTGCACTGTACGGGGTCAATGACCGTACTATGTTCAAACGCAGAACAGCTGTTTGTTGTAAGTAAGTCACAAGGTCACTATGATTGGTTTTTACAGCTACTTATTTGATTTTTTTTTGTTAGGAGAAAAAATGCTCCTATAAACATATGTTTTTTTCTTACGTAAAGTGTTTATTTGAGTGTGTATGTAACCCTCCCGAAGTTAATGACATGACTAACGAAACACCCTATCCAATTCTACACTGGAACGAACTGATGAGGTGGAATTGAGATATGCTGAGATAAAATAAAGCTTATGTAGTTTCCATTGTGTGAATACATTAATATCTGTCATTTAAATGTAGACATTACTTTAATTTTAATTTCACACATTGCTTGACGTCTTAACAACCTTTATTGCAGCATCAAAATGTTGTGTTGTTTGAAATTTGTTGAATGTTAATAACCCTAATTCTTTTATTGTGAAATCATTGAATACTGTTTTTTACGGTTTTCGTTTTCAGTTATTTTAGTAATGTTTTTTAATAAATTTAGTATTAGTTAAATTTTTCTTAAAAAATTTTTCTTCTGTGAAATTTCAAGCGCTAAACCATCCTCTATGATCTGCATCACTTCATTGCACTTATATTGAATCATTAAAATTTTTTACTTGCTGTCAATTGGTTTGCGAATCCAAGTGCAATACTTTTAAGATTGTACTTGTCTTGTGTTAGGTGTTAATTTTAACTAGTAACAATCTGAAGAGAGTGTTGCACTGTAGCTTAAGACATTATCTTGTTTGTTCGCTTCGCCACAAAGTCTGTGAAATTGGATGAACAATTGAAATATCGAGCGATGCAGGCGTTAGAGTTGGCTCCTCACCTATGCCTATGTAGAACTTACAGAAGCTTCATGTCGTTTCATGTCGTAGGATTGCGGTAAAATTCAAAAAGGCGGCAAGATGAACGCCATTATGAATGCTGCTATGTATATGTCCAAGGTATGACCACTACGTGATTCTTGTCATGAGCTTTATATATTTTTATTAACTGAAACTATAACATAACTACTACCTACTTCTTTCTACTTAATGAGGTTAACAAACCTTCTACTTGTATATTTTTAATTTATGTAAATAATTTAGCTAATGCTGTTTGATGTTTTCTACTAGCTAAACTAACAATACTATACATATAACGTAAGTATCGTTAGATCTACTCCTAACTATGGAAAACTGGCGACTCGTGCTAGAATATCTAGTGCAGGGGCTCCCAACCATTTTTAAATTACGATTACGTCAACATGTTTTAAAATGTTCGCGCCTACCTGGAGTTATGAATATAGTAATTTATAAGGATTACCTTATTTATGGGTATAATCATAAATTAAGTGAAGTGTGCAACATTTCCGAAAATCGTATGAACTATTGCAAACGAAGGACAGACTTACGTGCAAACTGTCCGCGGATTGTAAATTTCGCAAAGAGATGTGTGACAAATGAAAAAAAAAATTTTTTTTTGGCGCGACTTTGGCGCTTCTAGCTATGATGGCGCGACGTCGTCGCCCGCCTTGACTGAGGCGTCGCGACGCGCAGCTTGGGAACTCCTGATCTATTGTATTACCTAGTTTTTTCCATGTATCTCGCATTGCCAAAACACTTCTTCTTCTTTCTGCTCCTTTAAAATAATACACTAACTAGTGTACTTACCTACAGAAACCATTTATAAATCCTTGTAACTTATTGTTCTTGATTCTCTGTCATATAAATACTAGGCTGTATGTTAAGAGTATTGCCGCATGCGTATAAGAAATTACATTAAAGGTGTCTGTAAATATATTATACATGCGTTAATTTATGTACAACGGCTAAATAAATAATTGACAGAAGACATGGAGCTTCCTGTTCATTAGCGACCTGTCCTGTGCATGTCCTTAATACAATAATTTGTTTTGTGAAAACAATTTTAGTAAATTATTTAAGAGTTACTTGTTTTGTTTTGTCTTTAGTTTGTGTGGAGTTTGTGTGATATGGTGTTGGCCTACCGTTTTCAACTACTATAGGAACTGTGTGTTTAATGCGTTTTTATGTGTTGATAATGTCTGCCCGTCTTATTTGTGCTAATGGTCTAACTAATGAAACATTCACTTGTACATCCGTTGGGCAATGAGGGCGAATTTTGGGAAGATCGCAATAGATCTATGAAAGGTCAGAGTGACATTGTAACTGAACTCTGGGACTTGCAGAAGGAAGACCATGCAAAAAATTCCCACTTGCTTTGAGAACTTGGTTGAATTATCTTCATCCTTTTGATAATATAAGTACCACAATGAACAATAAACAAATAAAGCTAATACAGGGTAATTTTTTATTAAGTGAAGTCCCTTGAATGGTAGGTTCTATATCTGAAATGGATCACGTTTATGATGTTAATTTTACTTTACGTACCTAAAGTTAGATGTTTTTCTGGACATGCCACATAGTAGTGCCCATGCATACTAATACACTCTGAAAATTTCAACAAAATCGGTCCAGTACTTTCAGATTTATTAATAAATGAAAGAAATTACATTTACGTGCATCTCTTATGCGCGGAACAGCTGGCGCGTGCGGCCTTGAGCTACTTTTTGATTCGTACGGGTCAACGACCACCCATCTGTCCCGCGCGAATGATGCGATGCGCGCACGTAAATGTAAACTTTTTTCATTTTTTAATAA
Source organism: Nematopogon swammerdamellus (assembly GCA_946902875.1). Taxonomy (NCBI): domain Eukaryota; kingdom Metazoa; phylum Arthropoda; class Insecta; order Lepidoptera; family Adelidae; genus Nematopogon; species Nematopogon swammerdamellus. The sequence goes on from OX336336.1 coordinate 22,437,693, forward strand.
CTCTGAAAGTACTGGACCGATTTTATTGAAATTTTCAGGGTGTATTAGTATGCGTGGGCACTACTATGTGGCATGTCCAGAATAAAAATCTAACATTAAGTACGTAAAGTAAAATTAACATCATAAACGTGATCGATCATTGATTTTATAACCCTGTCACGTGATCCATTTCAGATATAGAACCTACCATTTAAGGGACTTCACTTAATAAAAAATTACCCTATATAAACGGATATAAGGCGTGTTAATAAATTGGAAGACAACCTTTTTGTCCGTCTTATAGCTGGCATTGCGCTCAAGTTTTTGGGCAAAGACACCCGTGCTGGCTGTCTATATAAAAAAAATCAACGAAATGACACACCACTATTTGAAGCCCTAAAACCAACAATAATAAGCGGAATGTGGTTCCCGCGTTGTGACCCAAGTTTTCAGTGCTGAAGGATGTGCCGGCGAAGACGAACAACTGCATGGAATGGCTGAACGACACGTGGGACCGCTTCATGTCCAGCATCCGCGTCGACAATGCCAAGTTCCCCGAGCGGAAGCATCGTCTCACCGCCATCTACTCTAAGGACAAGGAGTATTTGTGAGTTTAATAATATATTATGTAAACGTTAGAAAATATAGTTTTTGCTTAACTTTATGTGGTTGCAGTCGTTTTCGCAATGCATAAATGAAATGTTTTCATTAAAACAATCCTTTATGTCTCAGAATAAGACTTAATAAAATGACATACAATTTGGGAACATAAAAAGACAAAAATCTGTCAAGTGCGAGTTTTACTCGTGCGTGAAGGTTTCCGTATCTATCCGCTATCAATAATATCCGCCTATCCGCTCAGGTGGCATGGTCTTCGAATTTGAATTTATCAGATTTATTATGTTTATGTTATGACAGGTCTCCATGTTTGCCCACTGACAGCTGTTACCATACTAACGTCACTTTATTTTTTAAAAGTGATCTGTCAAATATCAAACTTCTGAAAATTCTTTTTATGGAACGACCAAAGATTTAGAAGCGGCTATCTTTTAGAGACGCCTCAATGAGGTCGATAGCACTTTACGGTGGGAAAATGACAGCACCTAACAATGCATGCAATGTATAAAAGTCGTTTGCGCCATCTGTTATTAAATAGTGTGACTAATGTATTTTAATAAAATGTTTCTTGTATGGGGGCCCCCCTTAATTTTTAACTTTTTCTAATTTTTCTTATTTATTGTTTCATCCGCCATAGTAACGCATATTCTGTGAAAGTTTCAACGGGCTACCTATTACGGTTCAAGAGATACAGCCCTCGGACGGACGGACGGACGGACGACTGAGTCTTAGTAATAGGCTTCCGTCTGGGATACGGAAACCTAAAAAAGCTGTACATAATTTTAGCATTTTGGAAATTTTATTTGTGTGTAACTTGACTAGAGATGAAACAATTTTGACTTTAACTAGAATTCACCTCCAAAGTGACGAGAAGATTCTTCCGCACCTCTGATCAATCTTCTTATCTGCTCGGTGCGGTGAAGTGTGAAGAGTTAGTATAATACTGGAATAAAATGTTTATCACTATCATTCGCTATTCCCGGGAGTGCTCTATCAAAATAAATAGAATAGAATAGAGATCAAATCATATCAAATCAAATGTATTTATTTCTCAATTCTCAATTTATATGAGGTATCTATTAGTTGAGCAGAGAAAGAGGTGCAATCTCTGCTTGCGGAATGGAACGGAAATATTATATTGCACACAATTCTCAGTAAAACAGTACATTAAAGCAAGAAAATAACATACAGAAGTGTGCAACGGCGGCAACTTTGCAACTTCCGCGGCAATCTCTTCCAGTCAACCTTTGGGTGGTGAGGAGAGAAATGATAACGTAAGAAGTATAGATAGTGCCGCCAGTAAAACTGAGTTGGATTTTTTTTATAAATATAACTACTTACATATTATAATACATTTCTTGTGTATAATATGTACCTATAATCCTTTATGCAAATCCATAAAAAAAATACAAACGGTATAAACATACATTATACACAGAATATACATACATTATACACAGAATATACATACATTACATATGTATATGTATACCTACTAATTATACATACATGCAAAAGTAAAAAATAGAACAGAATAACGAAAAATAAAGAATAAAATAAATAAACAAAAATTAAGCTAAAAATACATACATGCAAAAGTAAAAAATAGAACAGAATAACGAAAAATAAAGAATAAAATAAATAAACAAAAATTAAGCTAAAAGATTAGGCAGAATTTCTACAATGACAAAATGAATTTGTTTTTAAAATGTTTAACAAGGTACACTTATCTCACTATATACTATGATATGATAACCTAATGATTTTGAACTCCTTAATTTGTTTTATTGTACTTACACAGATACTTATTCTTTTTATTTGCATAGGTATACATTTTTTATAATAAAGAAGCAATAATGAATTTAAGCATAGGTATTATTAAGAGTTAGATATAAATATCTATCATCAATAGACTAAAGCATAGGTACTTATTTCCGGCAGCTATCATATCCATCTATATTTTTACTCTGGTCAAGAGTCAAGGTCGTGTACCGCAAGCTACATTGACCGCGAACTTGTTATTTTGGTGGTTGTCCTCGATGGAAACTTGTATGTTTATTTTAATAGCAACACATTTATATATGTAAGGAAACTATATTTCCTTAATTTGTACAGCGCTCTAGTGTCGGTAAAACAGTGACCATGTACTCATGTACTTTATAGATGGCGCTAGGAATATAGGCGCTATACACCATTAATTGTTATTAAATTATCACTTTTTGAATCATCTTCTTTTTGACCTTTCAGTTTTATTAGTTTGGAATTAATTATAGAAACATTTGAGCCTGAGTCATATATTCCATATGTTTCTAATTCTTCATTTAATAACAGTTTGACTTTAATTAATGGTGTTATTATTCGTTTTTTTTATCATTATTATTGAGTTCAACATCAATCACCGAATTGTTTACGTTTTTCGTATATTTTTCTTTATGATTATATTCTTCTGTCTGTTTGAACCAGCACCTTTCTTCAGGATGGAACCGAATACCTTTTTTTAAATTTTCACAATTTTTACATGGTTTTTTTTTTATCAGACTGTGATTTATAATCATATGCATTTGAAAATTCAATTAAATCACATAATTACAATAAACAAATATTTGATAAGAATAGAACTATATTTAATTTCAATACAGGGGATATAGTATATGTAGAGAATGGTAACAAACTAAATAGACATAAATTAGATGAGTTGAAGATAGGTCCATTTAAAATTATTGAAAAGATATCAAATTCAATATATAGAATTAATACAGGTCACAAAAAGTCTGAATCAAATCTCTTTCATATAACAAAACTTATACCAATACCTACATAAAAACAGAAATAAGACAGATAGGAGTTTATTAAAATTAATATAATATTGAAAAACTTGTGTTATTATTACAGATAAGTGAAAATTTTGGTGGAAAATTTTCATCTTTGAGGAGGGAGATGTAAGGAAACTATATTTCCTTAATTTGTACAGCGCTCTAGTGTCGGTAAAACAGTGACCATGTACTCATGTACTTTATAGATGGCGCTAGGAGTAATGACGGCCAACTCGGTCGAGAAAGCAGGTTTATGTTTGAAAGTGACAGAACTCACCACGATGGAAAATATTTGATTAATAGAAATTTTTACAAAAACGAATTGACAATAATTTCAAATACTATACTTTAATTGTCGTTTCTTTGATTTCAGGTAGAGTAGTATGATTTAAGTTAAACTGTGTAATTATTATTGTGTATGTACTCGTAAGTACTAAAATAAATCTTTGATTTCAGAGCAACACAATTTATTTATTTGAAACTTTTGTCTTATATATATACTTACTTATTTTGGATACTGGATCAGTTTCCTTAATTACAAATTATATAATCGTATAGTTTGAACAAATTATCTACATTGTTATAACATTTTCCGGTTTACTCACTGTGGTCTCCGAGCTGAGTTCTCTGCCAACCGTCGCGCCAGGCAGAGCGCTCATGAGATGGGCCATACGTTTGGCCCGAAACGTCTAGCCACATAGCACGGAGACGACCATGAGTAAAGCCAAAACAATTTTGTAATAATTTAACAATGTTTAACAACCACTAAGAAATTTAAGAACCCATATAAGTAGTATCAATTTATTTTCGTATAAGTATACAAGCTGTGCCCGCGCCTCCGCCCGCTCTCATATTTCACTTCACTGCTAACCTCATAAGCCATTTAGCGTGATAGTAAGTAGCCTATAGTTGATGGGAAGAATCAAGCAATCCGTAGAATTTTGTTTTATTAAAATCGGTTCAGTGGTTCTCGAGTTATAAGCGGACAGACAGACACTCAGACACTCAGACAGAAAGCAGACGTTGGATTTTATTATAGGTAAGGATATCCAATGTCTATAGCATTTCAAATATTTCTGTTCTTTAGTTTATACTTATTAAGTATTTGGGTCACTATAGTAATTAAGTAACATGTTTTTTTGCGTATGTGGCGGCAGATTACCTGATTTGTCTCAATAGAAATGTAACGGGCTTAGTAGTAAAGCGAATGAAATGAAACAAATTGTATTTGTTGTCGTCTCTGCGTGTGCGAGTACAAAACGCGTGACAAATTGCTCACTTATCAAAATTGCCCACCCAATTGGCCCAGACGAACTCGGCATACATACTACCTAGAGCTGCTAGACTAGAAATGTTGATTCTTCTGAAACTATTCAAGTAAAGTAATGGAAATAACTTGTACTTAGTAAAGTTTATGAAAGCATTTTGAAGAGAAAATATATCCCATAACCCGGGTGTCTTCAAACGTCGTATCAACAGGCTAGACAGCCTAGCAACAGTCCGCAAATCTGCTGGCATGGCGTCTCACTGAACGTGGTGTCGCGAGGAGAGGGGTTTTTGGCTCTGTCTACTGTACCATTGGTCCCTCGACAAAGCCACCCACGTTGGTTTACATGAAAAAAAAAATAAAAATTACCAAACATGGGAGCTTTCAGGTTTACATTTGATATCATAACTGCAAAGCCGAAAATAAAGAGGAAAAAATATGTCCTGACCAGAATCCTGGTCGGGATGTATTTTTTCCTCTTCATTTTCGGCTTTGCATTTATCTAAAGAGAAAAATATAAAAAGCGAGTACATGCTTAGTACTAACATATAAAAATATATATATAATTATACATAATGATATAACTTCTGTAATATCTTAGAAACTGGTCAATATCAATAAAAGAAAAACACAATTACCTTTTTTTATTACAACACATTGAAATCTGTATACTAACAATACTAGTGTGTACAAGGTTCACTTAGAGAAATTACATTCTGCATTAAGTTCGCCTTCCGGAGTGCAGAAAAAGTACATACAAATGCAGTATCTACATACGTACATACAGATGTGCCTATAAAAAGTTGTATTTATTATTATATTCAGATTTGACACAGCGGCTGAATGTTTCTGGACCCCGTCGATCCGGTCGCGCATCGTGCAGTTCATACTTGACCGCAAGAAGTTCACCGACCAGGAACACGATGACTTCGCACTTGGAGTGGAGCGACTTGTCGCCAATGGGACATACAGTGCGGCCTACCCTTTGCATGATGTCAGTATATTTATTTACCCCACCCTCTCCAATGGTACTTAAGGGAGCTTTCATTACCCACATGGTTTCATTTAGGCCTCTTTTCCCCACATAGTCTGGTGTAACTTTTGACCTGACCCCCTTTTCACGGGTATGGGTAGTTTGACAAGTGCCCCTAAATTGATGTTAACGAATACCAATAAAATGGTTAGTAACCTTTGGTGCCACTAAATTGAATTTTGACAGCTGGTGTCATTGATAGTTGATACTGGTGATTGTTGACAGCTGATACTGGATAATTGTTGACAGCTGATACTGGATGATTGTTGTCAGTTGATACTCGATAATTGTTGACAGCTGATACTGGATAATTGTTGACAGCTGATATTGGATGATTGTTGTCAGTTGATACTGGATAATTGTTGACAGCTGATACTGGATGATTGTTGTCAGTTGATACTCGATAATTGTTGACAGCTGATACTGGATAATTGTTGACAGCTGATACTGGATGATTGTTGTCAGTTGATACTCGATAATTGTTGACAGCTGATACTGGATAATTGTTGACAGCTGATACTGGATGATTGTTGTCAGTTGATACTGGATAATTGCTGACAGCTGATACTGGATAATTGTTGACAGCTGATATTGGATGATAGTTGTCAGTTGATACTGGATAATTGTTGACAGCTGATACTGGATGATTGTTGTCAGTTGATACTGGATAATTGCTGACAGCTGATACTGGATAATTGTTGACAGCTGATATTGGATGATTGTTGTCAGTTGATACTGGATAATTGTTGACAGCTGATACTGGATGATTGTTGTCAGTTGATACTCGATAATTGTTGACAGCTGATACTGGATAATTGTTGACAGCTGATACTGGATGATTGTTGTCAGTTGATACTGGATAATTGTTGACAGCTGATACTGGATAATTGTTGACAGCTGATATTGGATGATTGTTGTCAGTTGATACTGGATGATTGTTGTCAGTTGATACTCGATAATTGTTGACAGCTGATACTGGATAATTGTTGACAGCTGATACTGGATGATTGTTGTCAGTTGATACTGGATAATTGCTGACAGCTGATACTGGATAATTGTTGACAGCTGATACTGGGTAATCGTTGACAGCTTCCGAATTTTGTTGCAGGGCGACCTCAAAACGCCTGGCTCAATGAGACATCTGCTCTACCAGGAGTGGGCGAGCGTGTCCAAATGCCTTCGATATCAACCTTTAGATTATATTAAGGACTACTTTGGTGTTAAGATAGGTAAGTTGTTTCCATAGTTTTCTTCTTTTGGTTGATACAGATCAAAGATATTTAAATATTTAATGGGTTATAGAGAGGCATTGGGAACATTTTCATACATAAACTTTGATCTCAAACATCAATGCATGGATCAGACGGGCGTGTCACACTAGTATGAGCGATTTGTTACCTAGGTTACCTTTGTAATGAATTTTGTTCTCTTTGTCCGGTCTACTGCTACTAGTTTGTATGTTTTTGATACAAATAAATGATTCTCTTTGTTTTTAACAAAAAATACAGTAAAGTATCTTGGTGTTCACTTAGACAGAAAGCAAACTTGGAGAGAGCACATTCAAGCTAAGAAGAAACAATTGAACATGAGACTAAGAAGCCTTGAATGACTCCTCCAAAGTCGGTCAAGTTTGAGTTTGGAGAACAAGCTTCTTGTCTATAAGGTCGTACTTAAGCCAATATGGACATACGGGATCCAGCTGTGGGGAACCGCTAGTAATTCGAACATGGAAATATTGCAACGCTTCCAAAATAAAGTCCTGCGCATGGTATCAGGCGCACCATGGTTTGCTCGTAACGCAGAAATCCACGAATACCTCGAAATGGCAACAGTGAAAGAAGAAGCACAAAACTACTGCAAAAAGTATCACTCACGATTAATCAATCATTTAAACACACTTGCTGTCGCTTTGACTGACACCGAACATGACATAAGGAGACTGAGACGTCAAACAATAGCAGACCTGCGCTATGGTTACAAAAATAGCCATCTTCAGTAAAAGGGGGAATACTCAAGGGATGACCCATCCTACATGCCATTAAACGACAACATCACCGAACCTGCTAGAGGTGCAAGCACCGTCGCATGGTGGACACTAAATAATAAAAAATAAAAAAAAATAAAAATTTAATTAATTCTATCATCTTGTTATTAATTTTCTTGTTAAATAATCTGTCTTCTACGAAAGGAAAACGAGAAATTAGTTTATATTGGTACTTTTTTCAGGTTTGTATTTCGCGTGGTTAGGATTCTACACACACATGCTGATACCTGCGGCCGTTGTTGGCTCGATATGTTTTATATATTCGTGCTCTACACTGTATACAAATCAGCCAAGGTAAGTAGTCTCCACAATCATTATTTTCCACTGTTTCTCCTTGTGATCATACTAGTTTGTCAAGAACGAGTTTGGACGTCGGACTGTCCAATGCTTGTTGTTGTTGTTTTGGTTTGGGGTTGGCTCTAGGCCTGCAAACTAATCCCGCTTGGTTGGGGACCTTCGTGCAAAACCCCGCAGTCTCCAGCTACCCCAGCCACCCTATGTCTTCCATGAATGCCACAAGTCGACCGGGGTGTCTGCAGGCCGCTTATCCCTTAGTCGCCTTTTACGACATGCACGGGGAGAGATGCAATGGGACTATTCTTATTAAGTACCTACCCCACACAGTACCTGTCCTATGCTTACATGAGAAACAGCATCGCCGAGCTCCGCGGGTAACGGAGGGGACGGCGCTCGCTCTGATTGGATGGTATCGGGTGGTATCGCGCTCTGATTGGGTGGTAATGAATGTTTTTACAAATATCGTGTTACGCTGGCGCGGGGAAGGTCCGACGTCCATACATCTAACGTTGTTGTAGTTTGTCATATCCCTATGACTACGAGTATATAGATGTCCTCGTAGTAATACTCACATTTCTAAACCCGCTCTAGGAAAAGCAAAAGAAACTACTAAGTATTATAATAATAATACTGTGTTCATGACATATGTGGAAATTATAATCACAAAGAACGGACAGACGGACAGACAACAGATCATCACCATAAAGGTGGTTTTGTGCCATTTTTGGTATGAACTCAAATGTGGAATTTAGCTTCATCAAACAGGCTTCTCTCAACCTGTCTTAAACCGCTTGCAGTGAAGACGTATGCAACGACAACTCAAAGATAAAGATGTGCCCGCTCTGCGACTACTTCTGCGACTACTGGGACCTGCACGAGACGTGCCTGCACGCTCGCGTCACTTACCTCTTCGACAATCCCACCACCGTCTTCTTCGCCATCTTCATGAGCTTCTGGGGGGCGCTGTTCCTGGAGATGTGGAAGCGTTACTCGGCGGAGATGACGCACCGGTGGGACCTCACCGGGTTCGATGTGTACGAGGAGCACCCTCGGCCGCAGTACCTGGCGAGGCTGGCGCACGTCAAGCGCACTCAGGTTGCTTTTACTCACTTTATTCATTCTATTGTTTTGTCTAAAATATGGTATGGCAAAGTGTTGTTTACGTCGCTGTGATAGTGTGAGATTTGAAATTAGGTTATGTAGGTATGTATTGTAAGTAGTAAAATATTTTTTCTCAGCTTGTAAATCCCAAACACAAGAAATTCATAATACATTGATCATAAATTATTTTCATAGTTTTAGGACATTGCATAAACAATAATTGTTTGTTAAACAGAATGAACATAATGTATGTTCATAAATGTATATGTACATAATGATACTAACGGTAAGAATATAATAAGAGCGGGGAGGCAGAGGTTGGGGCAGTGGGCGCGGGTTGGGTGTATAGCAATGCGGAGTGAACCAATCACAACACGCGAACGCTCTTAGACTTACAAGCTGATTCTGCCTTGCAGTAAAGTTTCTACTTGCGCTCTTGTAATTCTATAAAAGGAAGTGGCATTTTGAGTGGGATGTCAAAACATTTTGCAAACTAGATTACAAGTCTTCATTTTCAGGTTTTATTATTGAGATTAGTATAGCTTACAGTAAAATGCTACTATGTGTATGTTGTATGTATGTAATGCTGTATCGAGAAGGATTGGCAGTAGAGTGAAAATGATTTGGTTGTGCCACAGCTGAACGTGGTGACGGGCGAGCGCGAGCCGATGGTGCCGTTCTGGCGCATGCGGCTGCCCGGCGCTCTCATGTCGTTCAGCGTCGTCTGCGTGCTGGTGCTGATGGCTGTCGCGACAGTGCTGGGCGTGGTGCTCTACCGCATCTCGCTGCTGGCGGCGCTGTCGGCCACGCAGCGCCACGGTGAGGACAACATCATCACCAGCTACGCGATACTCTTCACCACCGCCACCGCCGCCTGCATCAACTTGTGTTTCATCTGCGTCTTCAACTATGTGAGTTACTCTGCCACTGCAGATCTCATGTACACATTTGTCGTTTTTTTTTATTAATGTTAAAAATTTTAAGGCTTTTAACAATAATTTTTTATTATCAGCCCCATAGTACTTATCTTCACTACCATTTTAGGCCCAGAGTCCCTAAGGGATAGTATTGTAGTTTGTTGTTGTGTTCTTCGGTGTGGGCAACTTGCGATCAAAAGTTTGGCCGCAGATCTACAAATCACTGGTTGTGCCTTGCCCATTACCTTTAGTCTGTTGCACAAGTTTTATGTTTATATGTTAGTACTAAGCACATACTCGCTTTATATATATTTGTCATTAGAAAAATGCAAATCGAAAAACATTGGAAAAAATACATCCCGACCAGGATTCGAACCTGGGTCTCTGGCTTGAGCCACTAACATGTACTAACATATAAACATAAAATATTATTAAAAACCTCAAGTCAACTTCTAGTGTCCGATGCCAAATACGACTTTGGGAACGACAGCATAAGGTTCAATATGGAACCGTGCAAGTTGAATGTTCGCAAAAAAAAAAAAAAATTATGCGACATCATGAAGGTGCAATAGATCGAAAATTTGGAGATAATACATAACGGCCCGGTGGTGTAGTTGGTTATCGCATTGGCGGCTCAAGCCAGAGGCCCAGTTTCGAATCGTGGTCGGGGTGTATTTTTTCCATTGTTTTTCAAGTTGCACAAGTTGCTCAACGGTTTTGATTCCGTGAAACACAGTCTTACTAGGTGTGGTGTGAAGAAGGTGCAGATTAATATCACGGCATTGAATGAACGTGTATGGAAACAGATCTATCAGTACCTGGCGGAGTGGCTGACGGAGAAGGAGTTGCTGCGGACGCAGACCGAGTTCGACGACTCGCTCACGCTCAAGATCTACCTGCTGCAGTTCGTCAACTACTACGCCTCCATCTTCTACATCGCATTCTTCAAGGGCAAGTTCGTGGGCCGGCCCGGCCAGTACAAGCGATTCTTCGGTTGGAGGCAGGAGGAGGTATGTTGTACCTGTTCCGTGTGGGGTCCGGTACTTGAAAATAATAGGCCCATTGCATCTCTTACTTTGCTTTGTTTAAACGGCGATTAAGGGGTAAAGATAATACCGTACCTTATTAAAGACGTACCTTAGCACCGTCCTTCGCTAAGTCTTGGTGCATTACTTGCTGCTTGATAGCTATCATGACCTAATACCATTCTAAATGTGGTGGTTGGTGTTAGCTGTAATTTATTCGGGGTTTTGCAGCACAACGCCGATTACTCTTCTCGTCTAAATTTCGTGTTTCGACATTTCAGGTCAATTTATGCCCCATAATCAACTTTGAGAGCGCCACAGTTCTCTGCCATCAATCTTGTGGTAGTAAACCTCATGATGGGCTATGCTTTTGGCTCGAACATCGATCGACAATAAAGTAAATGTTGAGTGAATATAAGGTGCTTCGTTATTCAAGTCAAATATTTCGGGAGGGTTACATACACACTTAAATAAACATGTTACGCAAAAAGAATTATATGTTTTTAGCATTACTTTTCGAGAAATTTAACAAAACATGTTTGCTACCTAAACATTAAAAGGATCAACCTTTGTGTAACAGTAGGTAGCTTGCATTGTACGGGGTCAATGACCGTACTATGTTCAAACGCAGAACAGCTGTTTGTTGTAAGTAAGTCACAAGGTCACTAGACCTGTGTGTAACAGTAGGTAGCTTGCATTGTACGGGGTCAATGACTGTACTATGTTCAAACTCAGAACAGCTGTTTGTTGTAAGTAAGTCACAAGGTCACTAGACCGCTGCCGATCTAAAACTAGCTACCTACCTACCTACCTACGTGTGCGGTGTGTGTGCACGTTTCGTGTTTGTAAGGGTCTAAATAGCATGATTGGTTTTACAGCTATTTGATTTAATTTTTTTGTTAGATGTTATGAGAAAAAATGCTCCTATAAACATATGTTTTTTTTTGCGTAAAGTGTTTTTTTGAGTGCGTATGTAACCCTCCCGAAGTTATTGACATAAATAACGAAGCACTTTATATAGTGAATTAAACTGTTGAATGTTGGCAGTGCGGGCCCGGTGGGTGTCTCACGGAGCTGTGCATCCAGCTGGCCATCATCATGGTGGGCAAACAGGCGGTCAACACCATCGTGGAGATGCTGCTGCCCTACCTCATGAAGTGGTGGAACGTCATACGAACAATCGGCAGGAAAAACAAGTATGTCTCCCCTTTACATACAACAATACAACAGTCTAACCTAACCTGCATGTGCGTGTCGAACAACTATGCACTTCTTACAGAAAGTACGAATTGAGAGTGAACTTTATGAGGAGAAAGTCAAAATTGATCTTAAAAAGTCGCATCGAAACTAAAACACTAGCAAATAATGATAAATACATTTTTGCAGAAAAATACTGCAATACTGATGTTACATCATACAATGGTTTAACAATTGATTATTATTTCAGGTTAAAAAGCTCCCTCCAATATGTAAAAGACTTCAAGTTGGTGGATTTTGGTCACATGGGATTGTTTCCAGAGTATTTAGAAATGGGTAAGCTTTTCATGTTTTATTCGGAATAAGTTCTCAAGGAAACTGATTACCCTGCGGCGCCAAACGAATTTCATTGCTTACATTATATTTCAAAAGAGGCGGGAAAACGCTCCTATTGGAGCGGCACGGCATTTGCAATCCTTGTACAGTACCCGGCAGTAAATGATGAAAATCGAGCTTTAGAAAGAGACAATCCGTTTGTAGAGCGTCGTCCCTGTCGCACGAACTCGCACGTCTCTGTGCGACACTCTACAACCGGATTCTCTATTTCTAAAGCTCGATGTTCATCATTTACTGGCAGATACTTTAGATCATTGAATGTCCACCGGCATTGTTAGCCACCCACAAATAGTTGAAACCATGGCTCATGTCAAGCTTACTATAAATAATAAGTTAAAATGAAGTTCATCACATGCCTACTTTCCACATCCATTAATCACATGAGCAAAAAAGGGGGGGGGGGGGAGGGGTCTGGCAAAATCTCACCAAATCTCACTAGGGGGTGAGGGGGGTCTACAACAATCTCACTTAATCTTTTTTTAATTTTTTTATTATTTATATATTTTAAACACTAACAGCTTGAGCTGGAGCTAGAGACACTATTGATTCAACGGATATGGACATCTTGTGTCCTATCATAACGATTGAAAAGCCTAATGAATGCCCATGGAGTGAATAATAGTATTCTACGTGCACCTGAAACGTTGCGCCATTTTCTTGCCACTTCCATTCTCTCAGATCATTCAGTGTAGGTACATTCAATCAGCCCCGGATCTACATATTTTTGGAGGGGGTGCAAAATCTTAAAATGCCGCCCTTTTGCGCTCGTTAATTTTTATAGTAAAATGGGTGACATTCCCGAAAGAAAGGGGGTTATTCTAGGTCATTTACTACTACCAATACTAATGCCAAAAAGGTATGTATTTTTTTTTCGAGGTTTGGAAAACATAAAAAATATCGAAAAGAGGAATTTTTTTTTATTAATGAAAAAAATTCACATTCAATTCGACATTATACAATGGTTGGCGCTAACGGGCGTAAAAATTCCTACTCATAGTGTCCATAATCTACGGACGCCGCGTTTCATTGAGTATTTATTCTACCACATAATAAGTACATAACTAATAGGTAAACTCTGGAATGCTCTCCCTGCCCATATATTTCCCCCCAAGTACAGTCTCGGGTCCTTATAGAGGTGAATAGGGGAATGGGCACCTGTCAGGCCGGCATGTCATTCGCAACCCCCGCATACGACCGAATGTCCACGGGCGTCGTTAGACACCTTATGGGTGGATCGGCGCCATATGTCGGGCTGTCAATAAAAATAAATAAAAAAACTCAAATCTTTTTGCATAATATGCAAAAAAAGAAATTATATATTTTACATATTTTTTATACACTAAAAATAGTAGTACACTAAAAATAGTGCATAGGTATTTATTTTGTATGTACCACAAAATGATCAGTACACAAAATAGTATATGCAGGCTGTTTCAGGATAAGCTTGAGAAACTTCAGGAATAGAAAGTACTCATTATTAGAAGAAAAAAATCCTTATCACTCAAATCGAAATTCTGTTATTTTTTGTTTCATACAATTTTTTTTATAAAAACTCGATGGACAGTGAGATTTCTCAACAGTGCTGTCTAGGTCTAGGGAGTGAAATGTCCTAGTCCAGTGCCCTTTTTCTTTTGATGTCATTCAAATTTAAGTGTTTGGAATTACCTACACGCAGTACAATTCTACTAGTTAAGCATGTAAGTTAGTCATTTTATTTTTATTTAAATAAAGGTGGACGTTAGCCGTCCACCAAAGCTCGATGAAACGACTTTCACCAAAATGTACTATAAAATGAACGAATCTGGGAAAAAGTTTTAGAGCTTTTCGTCTTCGAATATATGCCCCGCTTTCGAACCCTGAAGTTACGAAACCCTATCTTGAAACATCCTGTATATCGGTATTAAAAAAGAAATGTCTGGAAAAATGAAATACAGGAATCAATAAAATAAAAATTAAACCATAATTTCATTTTTTATTGAATGTATACGAGCAAAATAATACTGACTGGATTGGCCTATGGCGATGCGTGCGGGCGCGGAGTGGAGTCACCTCGGCCGCACCGCCGATCAATATCGGTGTATCAATATCACATCAATTAATACAGGTATTAAGGCAATCACATACCTTGGAAAAACATATCATTAAAAAAATCAACATTTTTCGATTTTTAAATAACTAAAAAAGTAGTCATGTTAACTTCTTCAAAAAAATGTATCTGAATTTGGTAGTTTGACATTTAAATTCCAATTATTAATGTACAAACATCTTTTTTTAACCGACTTTAAAAAAAGGAGGAGGTTCTCAATTCGACTGTATTTTTTTTATGTTTGTCCCGTCAGACCTTTCGACTGGGTGAACCGATTTTGATGATTATTTTTTTATTTCAAAGCTGGTGCTTCCCGTGTGGTCCCATTTCAATTTGGTCAAGATCGGATTGGAAAGCGAGGCGGAATTGCGAGGCCGAAGGCCGAGCGATTCCGGTGAGTACATTAGAAAAAAATTACTAAAAAAAAACTGTGAAATAAAAAACTATTAAAAAAATATATAAAAACCGCCTTCAAAAATGCATGAAATAAAAAAAATTGAACCCTAGAGTTGAAGGCGGTGCTAAAGCAAGCAAAAATAACCGACCGCCTTCAATAGAGTTGAATTTTTGGGTTCGATTTTTTTTATTTTTAGGTTCCTTTATAGAAACATTAAAACAATTATCTTGAAAACCAAATAGATATATTTTTTTCTAAAATATAAATAGAACTGATTAGGCGTGCGATCCAACCACGCGCGGGAGCGGAGCGGGTGCCGCTCTACCACCCCCGCCGCCGCCGCGCCGCTGCCGAACGTATGCCGCTCGCTCGGCCGACCGACCGACTACGCTACGGCGCGGCACGAGGCAACGACGGCGACGACGACGCTCGCTTACTAGACTAGCCAATGCGCCGCCCCCTGCCCCCTCCGCCGTCCGGATCAACGCCTCCACTCCTTTACCATTACACGAATTATTTCGCGACCATCTATCGAATCGAAATCAAAGACATATTTTATAAGTAATTTACAATTTATCTTTATGTTTATGGGTGTGAATTTGCCGCCCCCCAATCTTGCCGCCCGGGGCAAGTGCCCCTTCCCGCCCCCCCCTAGATCCGGCCCTGCATTCAATTGATATTTAAATACTTGAATTTTGCATTTTAAAGACTGTATACACTTTAAATATGCAGATTATGACGAAACTTACACATAGAGGAAATCTCACGTGAGATTTGGGGAAGGGGGGGTCCCAAATCCAAAAAAATTGCTCACGTGATTAATGGATGTCCCCTAATCATGGTAGAGACTCTTTCGAATACACTGTATGCTATGTACAGAATATTTGTGGAGCAATAAAGAATTTCTTTCTAACTATCTTTTCATAGCATGGCAATGCGTACTATGATACATTTGCAGTGCTGCAATACGGGTTCGTGACCATCTTCGTGGCGGCGTTCCCGCTGGCGCCGCTGTTCGCGCTCGCCAACAACGTGCTGGAGATGCGCCTCGACGCTGTCAAGCTGCTGACTTGCTTCAGGAGACCGGTGCCGCAGCGGGTCAACGACATCGGCGTCTGGTTCCGCATCCTCGACTGCATCGGCAAACTCTCCATCATCACTAATGTGAGTCTAGTTTATATTTTCCAACCGCTGCCCTCGTTGAGGGCATAGGGCTACCCTTACTAGATACCAAGGGAATTTCACGAAGGTATTCTACAACTTTTCCTTAAGACGCAAATAAGACTCAAAAGGTCAACTTTAAACGAAATTGTTGAGCTATTGGTAAAGATAAAAAATATATGTAATGTATTGGTCTGTAATTAACAAACATAGCTAAAAAAAATATAATATTTTACTACTTTGGAAAGGTGTTAAATAAATCTCCAAAAATTACGTCATTACGAAAATTGTACTTTCAAGTTAAATTTTTTTGAGAAGCATAAATTGTTTCAATACAAGACCCTCATAGAAATATAGGTAATATTTTTTCCTGCAATGGTAGCTAAAAAAATTATTTTTTTCCATATTTCCAACACGTGAAATTATACACGGTGAACAAAAAACCTGTCGAACACCCGAAGGCAGGCAGTACAGTTTCAGATACTGAATCGGATAGGCTATTTTTTTTTTTAAATTCGGACAAAATTTTTAAATTATAAAATAGAATTAGTATCACGACTTTTTACTTCTGATGCAAAATTCTTTACTCTAGGCGGCGCAACGGCGGCGGCGCGCGCGCGACACAAAGCGCCCGCCGCCGCCTCGCCGCCAGTGTCATAAATTATCTTGAGGTGGCATTGAATGAAGTGAAGGCAGAGAGCGTGTTCTTATGTCTTTAGTGAAATTCTTTGTAAAATAATTAATTTTTTTTTGGGTCTTCTGTACTGAAAATGAAGTCGGTAAGTGCTTTGAGGTCTGTTATTTATTGTGCAACAAACTATTATTTTGTATACCTAATAAGTTCTAGAATATTACCTAGGTAGGTACCTAGAAAACTGATATCACTTGCTTAAGACATATGGTAGTAGAGTTATTTTACATCTGCATACCGTTCCTGTTTCAATCATCAGTGCTGGGGTAGCACGGTTTGAGTCTTATTTCCGTCTTAATCAAATTTCAACCATCTCCAATACCAATAGGGCAATATTTTTCTTGTGACAGAGGATGCAAGCCCTTTATATTAATCTTTCCATGGATGTCCAAATCTGTTGCGTCATTGAGATATTGTCTCATAATAAAGCTGATACACTCATTATGGATGCTCTTTCGCTCGCGATAAGCAACATTAAAACATCATCTACAGTTGCGAGCTAGTGAATTGTTTCAGTAATTAATGATGTCCATATATGTGTCATGCACATCACTATAATTAACACTTTTGCAGGGTTTTATAATAGCGTTCACATCAGAGTTCATCCCGAGACTGGTGTATCGTCTGAGCATCTCCTCGGATGGTACTCTGAACGGCTACCTCAACTCTACTCTGGCAGAGTTTAACACAACCATACTGGAGGAGGGGCCAAAGGAAACCAAATACACGGAGCCCACCTGCAGGTGTGCACTCTTCAACCGTATACCACCCCAAGACACGCTGCTCTGGGAGCATCCATTTCCCATCCACTCCTCATACATTTAATGTGACTATATTGATAATCTCTCATCAATAATCTCTGCATTGACGTTTGATTCACACGCTCAATGTATAGTCAATATACAGTCAACCTTATCATTGATGCCGCATATCGGGCGTTTCTTCATTGGCCGACCCGGCTCCGACCCGACACCGACAGCAGTGGATGCTTATTTATATGGAATAGTACCTCACGCTTCTTGACTGGCCCGGCCCGACACCGACATGTCGGGGCCGGCGCCGGCGTGTCGTCGGCAGCAAGTCGCTGTCCCACTTGTGTCGCGCCGACATAGTTATGTATGTGTTGTGTACACATACAAATTTTCCTTGTGTAAGTGCGAGTGGCGTGATCTTGTGACGCTGCCGTGATGCTTATGCCCACGTCAGTCGTTGTCGGAGTGGGTCCAATGAAGAATCTGGCTGTCGGTGCCGGGTCGGCCAATGAAGAAACATCCATTAACTACACGTTTTGATCGTGTGAAATACTGAAATTAATCAGCGTAGGTATATCTATTTTCCATCCGCATACATTTTGTATGGTTTATATGCATAGAGATATTATTTTCAACCAAAAGACCGAGTGTCTTTTTGTTGAATACACATACATTTGGATGGACCCACTGGTGGCAGAAGCAGCAGTCACCTCTCATCAACCAATCATAAAACACATGAACTTTTCTAAAATATGTTTTGCTCTCAGATACCCCGGATACTGGCAATCAGGCGAGAGTGGAACTTATCAACGAACAGACTTGTTCTGGCACGTGATGGGAGCGAGACTCGCATTCGTTGTTGTTTTTGAGGTAAGTTGCAGTTTTACAAATAGCTTGTCTCAACGTTTCCTTACTAGGCCAAGTATATGTATATTACTTACCGTAGATATTACTAGGGAAATTAACAGTGTGATCAATAAAGTAATATTTTTTTATTACAAATTGAATACTAGATGTATTTGTATTTCTGAATTAATCAAATTCATCTGCCTCTCTCGGTTAGGTGGACAGACAACCTAAAAAGATAGCCGGGTGTGGATGGATGAGAAGAGCGGAAGGCCACGTGTTGTGGCGTGCCTTGTGGGAAGCCTATGTCCAGCAGTGGACCGATACAGGCTCATGATAATAATAATTATGATAATGTCTGACTATTAACCTGTGACATATCACATCAGTTTATAAATATTTTTACCCACTCTGGCTAACCGCGCGCGCGGCGCGGCGCGCCGCGACCTTGTGCGCCGACCTCGGCATAAACCCAGATATTTCGGAAACTAGTGAAGTTAGTAGACTCTTCTGGCCTAGAAAGCCTAGAAAAATACCTAAAAAACTATGTGAAACAAGTGAGGCTTACCTTGTTTAGAAGTACCAGATATTTTGGTTTGAAAAAAAAAATCACTAAATTTTTTTTTTTTAAATTCATCATTCATAAATATTCAAACAGACCTTTACAATATTTTTATAATAAAAATAGCTGTATTTGAATGTCTCGATGTTGAATGATGTTATGTTTGTGGGGGACAGAACGTGGTGGCACTGGTGATGATCCTGGTGCGCTGGGCGATCCCCGACATGTCTACGGAGCTCAAGGACCGCATCCGGCGCGAGGCTTACGTCATCAACGGCTTCATCCTGGAGGAGACTCGCGCGCGCTCGGCCGTCCAGCGCCGCGGCCGCTCCCTGCAGCCCCCCACACCAGGTCCCGACGACGACCGCTGCACGATATAGACCCGCCTAAGTAGCTTTACGCACCGGTTACGGTATGGTATCGCATCCGCTTCCTCTATTATTTCTTTCACTAACCGACACGAGTGTGAGTTGTGCGCGATCGAGCGGTTTGCGTATTTGGAGTTCTTTGAAAATTATTTACGGCCTTGTGTGAGAACTATTTAGAAAGTGAAATCTTTCGAACGTTTAACGTGAACAAATGCGAACGCATGATATGATTTGGCTATTATTTAAAACAAATCAGGAATTAGGGCATCATAATATATACAAGGTGCTTCTTTAGTCATGTCAAAAATTTCAGTAAAAACACATAATTTTTTTTGCGTAACTTGTTTATTTGGGTTTGTATGTAACCCACATACACACCCAAATAAACAAGTTACGCAAAAAAAATTATGTGTTTTTAGCATTACTTTCCGAGAAATTTAACAAAACATGTTTGCTACCTAAACATTAACCTGTGTGTAACAGTAGGTAACTTGCATTGTACGGGGTCAATGACCGTACTATGTTCAAAGGCAGAACAGCTGTTTGTTGTCACAAGGTCACTATGATTGGTTTTTACAGCTACTTATTTCATTTTATTTTTTTGTTAGGAGAAAAAGGGCTCCTATAAACATATGTTTTTTTTTACGTAAAGTGTTTATTTGAGTGTGTATGTAACCCTCCCGAAATTTTTGACATGACTAACGAAGCACCTTATATATATAGCAACAAATCAGGCCGCTAAAACTTGTGAAGTGTTTACTAAAACGGTGCTGGTTTTGTTATAGATGATTAGAACGCCTTGAGGAATTTCTGCTGGTTCCAGTTTGCTTAAAATTGTAGTGCAGCATACTGATCATATGCCGTCATATCATACACCAGAGCGAGTGGACGTTCAGTATGTCTGGCTGGATGAAGGGTGAATGAGATTTTAGCATTATAGAACACATGTAGCACATTCGCTTACAATAGAGAATATCACATGAACTTTTTGTATAATTATAGTGTTGACAACCAGTGCTATGTGGCGCTGCGAGCTGGTAAGTATGAACATTAGATATTAACAGCAAAACAGTACCCTAATCACGAGATTTAACCTACTACGCTACGCACGCTACGCCGTGTTCTCCGCATCATTTTGTATGGAGAAACGAAGTTCGCAAATCTATCACTAGAGGCGCTGCTCCGTTTCTCCATACAAAATGATGGGGAGAATACGGCGTAGCGTAGCGTAGCGTAGTAATCGTAATCTCGTGATTAGGCTACTGTTTGGAGGAGTTATGAGGCAGGTTGCGGGCGGACTGCACTTGTCTGTGTCGCGCGCAACGAGCGCCGAGAGATTGTTCACACACATACAATTACAATTTAACATTTTGATTAATTTTCCTTTCCAATAGTGCTCTTGCTTTTAGTTCCGCTTTCCAGCGCTTTTTGCATTTATTTGTTTTAATTAAAAACAATAACTTTATTAATATTTTTTTTTGTTTTTAAACTAACTTATTAATACATTTTTTATAGTCTTGTTAATAAAACTTTAAAATGGAGTATGGGTAAATTCACCTCAGCACTAGCACTGGTTTGTTGGTGTTGGTTGATGATAGTTGATTAATAAAAGCCCATTATGGCAAAAATAACGCATGCTTATATAGATACACACAAACACACACACACACACACACACGCAATACACAGACGATTGTGCTTGGAATGAAGTAATGCACGCGGCTTTTTTGCAGTCCAATAGACGAACCTATTCAAACATTTGTGATGGTGAAGGAAGTATATTTATGCCTTAATTAAACTTTTATGGTTTGTAGTTTAAATGTCAGTACAATATTAAAAAAGTATAAAATGAAATCGTCCCATTTGAAAATACATACTATTATTTATGACTCAAATTAGTTAAATATTTTTTACAAATTGCTCACGGTGAATGTTTTTCTTTACACTTAAAAATTTCAATAAAATTAATAGAAAAAGTGATAAAATGTAATGCATTTTAAACTGAACATGTTTGTAGAACTTTTTAAAATATTGTTTTTACTTTCAAATTAATAATTTTTTTTTTTATTATTATGGATATGCGAGTAACTTGGCGCGGACGATGATAATTATTATCTAAACAAAATGAAATAATAATACATGGTGTTTTTTTATACTAACGGTGCATACTTTATGGTGCAGGTGAGGAGGGCACCATGACTGAGGGCAACTGGAACCAGCTCCTGTCGGCCTCTCTCACCGGGTCTGACTTCGACCTGGCGGCGCACGGCTCTGGTCAGAGCCACGTCCACGACTGCACGAGACACATCGAGCAGCCGCGGCCGGCGCCCGCGCGGGACGTCGACGTTTAACCTGACAACTTGTCGGGCCGATCTCATACACATTCATATGCAGCGTGTCCCAGTTCGACTGGATTCGCTGACCACCTCAGGATTCCTCATTCAATAAGCTTCAAAGAAAACTCAGTATAACCCTACCAAAACTTGTAGACCAATGGCATTAGTGTTAGTGATAATATGTACAAGCGTACGCGCTGAGTGCATCTATTAGTGTGCCGAGCACCGCAGTGGCGTTCACGCACACTAACTCACTAACTAACACTAATGCCATTGGTCTAAAAGTTTTGGTAGGGTTATACTGAGTTTTAGAGTAGGGTAGTACAATTTTTTCATAGTATGTATTCGTAATTTTCCACATAATCAATGTTTTATGCGTTGTGTAAGGGTTTCCTAAACCATGTCCAACATCGGAAGCTTGTTTTTTTAATGTGAATTATCTCCAAAAATAATAGTCCTAAAAAATAAATTTACTGAGCTTTTTTGAAGGTGTGGATCTAAGCTTATTCAACAAGGAATCCCGTGGTGGTGAACAAATCAGGTGGAACTGGGACACTAGTCTATACATTGTATATGACTGTTCTGTAGGGCTAATTATTCTCACTGGGACTATAACAATAGGCCTTTTGAGAATGCATCGTTTCTCAAAGTAGGTCCTTTGTCGCATTGCTAGGGTGTGGAACTGTCTTCCAGCGAGTGTGTTTCCCGGATCTTTTAACCTGGGTGTCTTAAAATGTATCAATAGGCTAGACAGCCTAGCAACAGTCCTCGAATGTGCTGGCGTGACACCTATCTGACGGTGATTTTGCGAGAACAGGGGCTTTAAGGACCGCATTATTGGTCCCTCGCCACACCACCTGTGTCGATTTAACTAAAAAAGGCGTTTTTATTAGTCCATCCTGTGTATTTTATTATGTTAGTATGTGGAGTACATACGGTGTGACTTATCAATCGATATGAGGCTACCACCCGCACGGTATGAGTGGCCCGTTAATCCCGATCAGCCCTGGTTGTTAGCGTGATCGAACCAGCGGCTAGTAGCAATTTATCATGATCCGTCTCACTTGCTCTGACGGGCTTCTCAATCCGTCTGCTGAGACAGAACTGCGGTTACTGTTATTTTTGCGATAATCGTTAATAGAGAATAGGCAGGCTGAAGCGGCCGACGTATGGGTCGGAACTTGACCGACTCCACATACCGACATTTCTGCAACATCAGTTGTACTTTTTTTAATGTATTATTAGGGCTTACATCTCTGCTTCCATAGTGCAGATATCGAAGGTCAAAAGAGTGCTACATTGTAAGAGAAGGTGCAATGCTCGTGTTCTCATTTTTAAATTGTATTTATCATTGTAACATTTAAATTATAGGACTAGCAATTATTGGCAATGATCCTGTAATTTTTTTTTACATTTCTAAGGAAAAAATCAAATTATGATTCAGTGATAAGCTTGTTACGTCTCTTGAGGACAATAATTGTAGCCCTGGAAGAATAAGATCACGAAGAATTACTGTGGGCATCATAGTGACGCTGACAGGGCTTAAAACATTTTTAAGCTGTTTTAAAATCATAACAAAAGTGGTTTTTTGCTAACCGTGCTGACAGTGAAGAGACATAAATAAATCATGGTAGCAATCAGCCTTCTTTTTTTAGACCGCGAACAATTTAACCTTTTCTGCAATCACAAAGAAAATAATAAACTAAGTGATCGCTTAGCTTGTAATCTATCTAGATCTGATGTTATATACTCTTCTCATCCCCAATGTCGAAAATATAAAATAAATAAACCTATGAGCTGTGTTGTGGGGTGTATTTTTATACTTATTGTATTACTATATTTTGTTTTTAGTGTTTGTTATTAGTACTAGATTTTCATTGTATATTTTCTAGTATTGTAGATACATAGTAAGCAACTGACAATATTTATCCGGCCATTTTACTTGCTATGCGTTTTTGGTTTTTGCCGATTAGATTTTTAAAAAATGTACAATTTAGTATTGTGTGTATTTTTTCTTTTCAAAATAAAAGGTGCAATAAGGTTTTATCCAAAATTCAACATCATTCTGTTAAGTGTTGCTAAAAAATTTACAAAAATGATGATAAAAAACTAAAGACCTTTGTTGACCTCTATTAATATGGTTCCTAATGGTTTACTAACACGGAATTTGAAATCTCTATATATACGCAACAATGTGCACAAGTTATATATAAGTATAAGTATTTCTTGTTGAATGGAGATTTACAAATTATTCAGTAAGCATATCAGATAAAACCTACTAAGATCTTTTTATGCATTTACCAACTTTTTAAAGATAATCTTAAGTGTAAAGTAAGAATTTAACTATTTTAATTGGTCTCGAAAAAAAATCTGACATGCACACACTTTATAATAAATTATAACTATTTAAACGAGGATAAAAGGATTTTTTAGGATATTCGAAATTTTGACTTGCCACTTTTGTGATTAGATGAACGCTTCTTATATCAGTGCTTTTAAAATAATTAAGAAATATAAAAAAATTTAAGCAATTGTTCAACGTGCCAAGTTGTGCTCAACTTACCAACAACTATGTTCGTAAGTTAAATGTTTTGTGTCGCAAGTGACTAAAAAAGAAGTGGACGGAACTTGGGATTGATTCGCAAACCAGCGGATGCCAATTTAGATAATCTATAAAGAACACATTAACCACATTTTACACTCGCCAGGTTTTAACCCTGTATGAAATATGTTACACAACAGAATATCGCAACATAGAGTACGTACATGCATACAGTTGTTACATATCGTGTGATATCGGCAACATGAGACGGACAACGGTCTCGGCAAGAACATTTAATAGGTAAGGACGTCGGCAGGCCTCACGCACTCTATGTACTTGCGCGCGCTAACTACCTACCGCCCGGCGCACCGCCGGCGGTGAATTTCAATGGGCTGCCCAAAGAATATAAACATTAAATGGCCGCGCGGCCGGCGCAGCTGCAAAGCAATAATCACTTTACACTCGATCGTTAAGGTACATTTTCGCACGCAGCGATTAACGACGTGAAGCAGTAGGCTATTAAAGCCCGAAGGTAGGAACTTTTTCTATGGAGTGATTTATCTGTTACGAAGTAACTATTTAGTAATCTGTGACGTCAGACCTTCCCCGCGCCAGCATAACACGACGTTTGCATAAACGTACAAATGCCATTCCTTACCAACCAATCGGAGCGCGATAGCGCCCGATACCACCCAACCAGAGCGTTCGCCATCGACGACGCTGTTTCTCATATAAGCATTGGACAGTCTGACGTCCATACCTATTTAAATGTTCTTGGGTCTCGGTTATGCTCTGCCCAATACAGATCGTTGCCACGTTGACCACGAGACTACATTATCGTCAATGTTTAGTACCATCTCCGTGTTTGTTTGATCCTCTAGATTGGCTTGCGTTTAGTGCGGCCGACGCGTGCAATAAATAAAATTGTTATTTGGCTGTGCCGTTGACTATTTTAGTCCAGTAGGTGACTAGCGGTTGTGTTGATGAATTGCGGACCATATTTTCGAGATAAATTTAAAAATGGACACTTGACGCTCGCGCAGTCATCGTGTGATGATCATCGATAAATGTTAATCATGCATAAGTGTTTTGTTGCCTACATAAGTACTTTTGTACAGTGACTCTAAAATCTAAATGACACGCATTACGTAATTGTACTAAATACACACTCAACATACACTTATATAATATATTAATATAGCTGACTTGTTCAGTCAATTCTAAAAGTCTTCCCAAATGCTAGAAATTTGTTTAGAGTTTAGCTGAAGCAGTCGAAAATGTGGTCCGTGCTTGGTGTACGGTGGGTTATATCATACTCACGCTGGAGATAAGTAGAGGAAAGCGAATCACGCACCATTTAACTCTGCGTGCGCGGGGTCGCGACCACTGATGCAATATCGCTTCCACTTCGATGGCGTATGCCCTCAGTTGATGGCGACGTACCCAGTTTGCTTAGATCTACCTGTTTCCTCTGTGGCCATACTATTAGTGTAATTGAGAGGCATATACTGGGTTTGATTAACATAGGTCATAAAGCAAACCAGGTAATCCAGGCAATCCTGAGCCTATTTGGAGCAAAAAAGTTAGATGGCATTTTGTTCTACGGTGAACTTTTTTTTTCTTTTTCCGTACTAAACTAAAGTGTCTTTATTTAGTTTAGTATGAAAAAAAAAAGTTCACCGTAGAACAAAATGCCATCTAACTTTTTTGTTCCAAATAGGCTCAGGAATACCTGGTTTGCTTTGTGACCTATGGTCATATCAAACACCCGGTATGTTTAAACAGTTTGGATGTTTGTAGGTGAACAGATGTTATGTCCGTCTATCATAGGAATGTTGGTTTTGTCATATTATGTAACGGGTTTGAAAATCTCTAATTGGTGTTGTAGTACTTACTTAGAAGTAGAGTTTGAGTATGTTGTTTATGGTGACTCATAGAGTAGGTGCTGACTTTGTATCTTCCATTTATAATTTTTCTTTCCTAAGTTCAAATAACACAATAAAATTAAATATATTTTTGTGAAGTTCAAATTTCTTCCATTCTTCACTTTAGGTTGCGAAACTGAATGCATACAAGTAATTTTTTCTCTCAGTAAGTACATAAACTTTTTTAGATTTGCATATCCATACAGAAGCCTATTACTAAGTTACTTTATATGTAGATATGTAGTGGTGATGCTGTGGTACATATAATTTAGAAATCATACATACATATAAAATTGTTTTTATTATATAATATGTTTAATAATGGTAAAAGCATGATATATATTATTTTTGTTATAGATAGGAAACTTTTACCGGGGCTCTAGAGAGAATTCCTTGGAGAATTCCATATTATGCTAGATGAGTAAATTGTTTTATTTTTTTGTGAAATTTTAATTAATTTCTGAAATCAAACATCACGCCGAGTGATATTTAGTATACAGTATTAACCACTACTCCTCAAATAAAATCAAACGAAAATATTTATTTCCAATAAAAAACTATTGAAATTGTAATTTTTTTTTTCATAAAACATTCGTAAAATTCGGACAAATGATGCCTATTGAAGAACAGCCGAGGTGGTGAAGGCGATTAGATAGACATTTTCGTAGCGTAGTGTTGTTTTCTCGGAACCGCTGCACGTAGCTGTCATCATATAGTTACTACGTGCGTGGCCACTGAAAATGCTAGGTTGATCTTATGAATAACTAGCTGTGCACGCGGCTCAACTCGCGGTAAAGTCAATGTCAATCTAATTTCAATGGGAAAAAAATTTCTCACTGCTCAGCTCTTATGAATAATGGCCTGATGCTATATAGCCTATAGGTAACCTTGCGGAGATATGTCGTTGGTGTTCTCTACAGACCGCTGCCGACGCTATGAACGCACTCGACACAAGGCCGCTGTGCTCAGTAACCCGGCTGCATATTTCCAAAGTCTAGTATGCGAGTTGCTCTGATTGGTCGTTCTCAACTTTGGCGGGAAATATAAATTTCGAATTTCGAAAATAAAGTTTTCTTAGGTGGTTATAAAAGAAAATAACCATAACCTAATTTTAACACCCTAACATTGCTTAAAAAAAAGTAAAACAAAACAAATTTTGGCAAAAGGGACACGAACCTATCGAGATAGAGGCTGAGATCGAAAAAGTAAAAACTCTACACTCTACCACTGAGCCACCAAAGTACATATGCGACCAAACGAATATCGGATTCAGTAGGTTCGCTCCCAAATTTATATTTCCCGCCAAAGTTGAGAACGACCAATCAGAGCAACTCGCATACTAGACTTTGGAAATATGCAACCCGGCTATTGGCTCACTGTAGCCAGCCGAGTTCTTCCATAAAACGTAGCAGCCCTTTGGGGTCGAGGTGTGTCGTATTACATACAGTAGATTGAGCCGTTCTTGATTTATAAGCGCACATATATACATACACACAGAAGGCATATGTTGGATTTTATAGGTATTATTATTTAGAGAAGATTAGCTGTTGTAATATGTATAGTGACTCTCCCTAGCTAGTCCAGGAAACGAGGAAATTCCTTGTATGGGCTCTTCGGACTAATTCCTCTGTCGCTGAAACTTTGCAGTGTGATAGAGTAGTGTTTAAAATATACGTTTGACAAATTATCTAGGATTTTTGATGTTTGGAAGTTAGGTATTAAAATGAATGAATGCCTAAAAATGAAAATCGCTTATAACTGCTGATGAAAAATTGCTCCGTCCGAAATTCCTTCGGTATATGATATTATATATTAATAAGAGTATATATTAACATTATCTAGGAAAATTTCGATTTCGAATAGGCAGAAATTTGAAAATATCTATTTTGTATCACAACTTCTTCAGAAAAATTGCTCTGTCAATTTTAATTTTTTTATATGTCTTAATTTATTTAAATATATCGCTTTTGACAATTATCTAGGAAATTTTCCATATCGATCACACCTTTACAGATTTTCGGCAATAATTCGCTGTGAAAAATTGCTCCGTCCGAAATTCCTTCGGAATATGATATTATATATTAATAAGAGTATACATACAACATTATCTAGGAAAATTTCGATTTCGAATAGGCAGAAATTTGAAAATACCTATTTTGTATCACAACTTCTTCAGAAAATTGACCATATAAATGCCAAAAGGCACCAACCCACAAATTGGTTAAAAATGAGTTAAATATACCAATCGAGAGCTAATCAACCCTCTATTTTTTGCAGAAAAGACCCAGGCAGGCTACTTGGTATATACTAATAGGTTTCTACACATTCGTCCGCCCAATTGAGGTATATCGCAACAGCAGAAAAGAATTATGCTACTTGGTACTAGCTAACTGGTCAGATTTTTTTTTTTGCGTAAAAGATCCAAGCGAGTTGGACTTTTTTGTTTTTGATGAAGTACGCTAAAAGTATTTATCAAAACAGAGCCAAGATATCTGGTTCTTTTTGGCATTATATAATAAAAACAAACTGTATATCGCAAAGTGGAACCAATTTATGTGGTTCTTTTTGGCATTTATAATAAAAACAAACGGTATATTGCAAAAATGGAATCAATTTATGTGGTTGGTTTGCCTTTGGGGGCCTATAGTGAGTCTTATTTCTCGGACATTCAGCTCGGTTATTTGAGTACCTGAGTGGAGCGGCAGACAAAGTCCAAGAGCGGTTCCCTACCGCGGATTTGGTTCTTCTTGGAGACTTCAATGCCCATCACGAGGCATGGCTAGGCTCCAGGAGAACTGACTTTGCGGGGAGAGCCGCCTACGACTTCGCCTTGACGCATGACCTGTCTCAACTGGTAGACCAGCCCACCAGGCTGCCAGATATAGACGGTCATGAACCCTCTCTGCTGGATCTTCTGCTGACAACGAACCCCACTGCATATAAGGTCGCAGTGAGAGCCCCGCTGGGTTCCTCTGATCATTGTTTAGTGTGGTCCACGGTGCCATCTTCGCCTCCTCAGTCCCGTACTGGAGGAACGCGTCGAATTTGGCACTACGCGTCAGCAGATTGGGATGGGATGCGAGAACACTTCGCATCCTACCCTTGGAGAGAGATCTGCTTCAGTTCGGGCGATCCGTCGCAATGCGCTAATACCGTTGCCGAGGTGGTTCTGGGGGCAATGGAAATGTTTATTCGCAGCGCCTCTGTCTACCTCGGTGGTAAAAGCCAACCATGGTACAGCCGCGACTGTGCTGATGCTGTCGCAGCTAAATGCGCGACGTGATCCGAACGCATCCTAACTGAAGAAGGAATACAACCGCCTCTCCAGATCCTGCAAAAAGGTTATTGCCAGGGCCAAATTTGACCACATCGGCAGAATCGGCGATAGACTGAACCACCACCCAACTGGGAGCCGTGAGTTCTGGTCTCTCGCTAAATATGTCGAGTCAAATTTCTGCCGCTCCTCTCTTCCACCTCTGCAGTGTCCTGGAGGCTCACTTGTCCACTCCGCAAAGAAGAAAGCCGACTTACTGGTATCTCTCTTTGCGGGGAACTCCAACCTGGACGATGGGGGTGCCACTCCCCCATCCATACCTAGGTGTGAGAACTCCATGTCGGAAGTGCAGTTTCGACAACGGACTGTACGGGCGGAACTTCTCTCCCTAGACGTCAGGAAGGCGAGTGGGCCGGATAGGATTCCTGCATTGGTGTTAAAAAGGTGTGCTCCCGAACTGGCCCCAGTGCTGACGCGCCTATTCCGTCTCTCCTACTCCAATTGCCGTGTGCCGGCGGCCTGGAAATCTGCGTTTTTGCAAGCGGTCCCTAAAAAGGGTGACCGCTCAAACCCGTCAAACTACCGACCTATAGCGATTACCTCCCTTTTCTGTAAGGTGATGGAGCGCATTATCAATACGCAGCTCATGAAGTACCTGGAGACGAAAGACCTCATCAGCGATCGGCAATACGGCTTCCGGCCAAAACGATCTGCTGGTGATCTCCTAGCGTACGTCACTCACCTTTGGGGGGAATCGCTTGACGGTCATGGTGAATTGATGCTACCTATTTTAATTTTGAATTTTAATTTATTTTAATTTATTTTAATTTTATTTTAATTTTATATTTTTTTATATTGACATAATTGAATTTTTAACCTTTAACAATTCTATTGATGCGAAGTATTTTAATTTAGCTCTAGTTTTAATTGCCTTTCATGCACAAAACAGTTTTTTTTTCTCTGTATTCTTATAATTTTTAGTTATGTACCTATATTATTGCTAATTATTAGTCCCTTACCATGGCTTGACCCAGACAGTTTCAATTGTAAATTTGGTAAACTAAAATGTGACGAACTCAAGTGTACCGATGGTACCTAAGATGGAAATGAATAAATGAAAAATGAAATGAAAAATACTTGGCAATTGGCCTTGATATTGCCAAGGCATTTGATCGGCTTTGGCACAAGTCGCTCTTGGGCAAATTGCCGGCTTACGGACTTCCTTCTGGCCTCTGTGACTGGGTCGCCGACTTCCTACATGGGCGTAGCATTCAGGTCCTAGTGGACGGTTGCTCGTCGGACGCCATGTCAGTGAACCCCGGCGTACCACAAGGATCTGTGTTGTCACCCACGCTGTTTCTTCTGCATATCAATGATATGCTGTCTCTGGGCAACATACATTGTTATGCGGATGACAGTACGGCACACGGATCCTACACCAGTCACCCTTCAGCCAGTCGGGATATTGTGGATGAGAAGAGGCGAAGACTTGTGTCTGAGCACGAACACACACTCGGCTCTATTTCCGAATGGGGCCGTAGCAATTTGGTCGAGTTCAACGCTTCCAAGACACAAGTTTGCGCGTTAAGTGCGAAGAGAGCGGCGTTCACACCGGCTCCTTCATTCCAAGGCACGTCGCTTAAATTAAGCGAACACCTCGGGGTCCTCGGAGTCGAACTGTCGCACGACTTGAACTTTCGTCGCCATATCGAGGGGAAGGCCAAGCTGGCTTCTAAAAAGCTGGGCGTACTCAATAAGGTGCGACGGTACTTCACGCCGGACCAAAGGCTGCTTTTGTATAAATCGCAGATCAGGTCCTGCTTGGAGTACTGCTCGCACCTGTGGGATGGCTCTGCCAAATACCAGCTTGCGCCTCTGGACTCGATCCAGCGTCGAGCCGTGCGACTAGTGGGTGACCCCGCAGTGTCCCGCGATCTAAAACCACTGCAACACCGTAGGGATGTCGGCTCCCTAAGTGTGTTCTATCGCTTATTCCATGGGGAGTACTCGGACGAGCTGTTTAACGCAATCCCGCCGTCCCCTTTCCATCTCCGCACCACATGAACTGGGCAGGGATTGCATCCCTATACGCTGGACTTACCGCGGATGCGTACTAATCGATTCTGCAGATCATTCCTCTACAGAACCGGTAAACTCTGGAATGCTCTCCCTGCTCATATATTTCCCCCCAAGTACAGTCTCGGGTCCTTAAAGAGGGGCGTGAATGGGCACCTGTCAGGCCGGCATGGCATTCGCAACCCCCGCATACGACCGAATGTCCATGGGCGTCGTTAGACACCTTATGGGTGGCTCGGCGCCATATGTCGCGCTTTCAATAAAAAAAAATAAAAAAAAACGTTCCTCCATTCTCTTCGCCTCAAGACTCTACCTGCAGCGGTCTTCATGCAAGAAGCACACAGCGCCTCCTGGCGGAAAGGAGAAGAGTCCGGTTGCCTAGGCGACGGACTGTTGTGATCTGACACGTCCGAAAATACAAGCGGGAGCGGGCGGTTTTGTTCAAACATTTTGCTCTGGAAAAGATAAAATCCACCCTGATCGAGCGCGGCGCGGGCTCTCAGGGCTTGTTGCGACCTAATACGGCATAAGTATAGTGAGTGTAGTTTCCGAAGTGTGTGCGTAGCTGGGCCCAGCAGATCCTCGGACACCGGGACGTTTCCGTGCCGATCGACGACCACCACCTGAAGGACCGAGCTATCGAAGGTGCGGCTGCGGGCGGAGACATCAACATCCAGGTAGGAGGTACCACACCACCACACACTTTGCGCTACACCTCGAAGCTAGTCCGATGAATCCCGACGCTGCTCAGAAGGAGTCCAACATTTCCCTGTGTTCCCCCGACGCCATCCAGACGCAGTCCGACATCTACGTGAGCTCGGAAGCTAGTCCGACGAATCCCGAAGCTGCTCAGAAGGAGTCCAACATTGCCCTGCGTTCCCACGACGCCATTCAGACGGAGTCCGACATCTAAGTGAGCTCGGAAGCTAGTCCGACGAATCCCGACGCTGCTAAGAAAGAGCCCGACACTGCCCTGGGGTTCCCCGACACAATACAGACGGAGCCCGACATCCAAGTAAGCCTCAAAGCTAGTCCGACGAATCCCGGCGCTGCTCAGAAGGAGTCCGACACTGCCCTGCGTTCCCCCGACGCCACCCAGACGCAGTCCGACATCTAAGCGAGCTCTGAAACCAGTCCGACGAATCCCGACGCTGCTCAGAAGGAGTCCGACACTGCCCTGCGTTCCCCCGACGCCATCCAGACGCAGTCCGACATCTAAGCGAGCTCCGAAACCAGCCCGACGAATCCCGACGCGGCTAAGAAGGAGTCCGACACTGCCCCTGCGTTCCCCCGACGCCATCCAGACGCGGTCTGACATCTAAGCGAGCCTCGAAGCCAGTCCGACGAATCCCGACGCAGCTCGGAAGGAGCCCGACACTGCCCAACGTCCCCCGACGCCATCCCGATGGAGCCCGATACTGCCCTGCGTTCCCCGACGCCATCCAGACGGAGCCCGACACCTAAGCGAATTTCCGAAGTCAGCCAGACGGATCCAGACGCTACGCCAAACTAATCCTATCACGAAGCGCAAAATAAGATCTGAACTGACTGATAGATAACAGTAGACAACACCCGTCGCCGCCGCGTAAACCAGCCTCGGGGAAACTTGTAAAAGTCCCAATCGTCTCTTATTTACCCTATTTCACCCCTTATGAAACTATCAAACCCAGAATATGAGTACCGCTGCGGTGACGGCGTGATATTGCATGTGCACAGTCGCACCCCCACCCAACTACAGTCCACCCACTAACACCACGGGGTGAGAACGACTGTTGCGTACAGCGGCCCCATTCGGAAATAGACCAAAGCGTTTGTTTGAGATCAGACACAAGTCTTCGCCTCTTCATCCACAACATCCCGTCTGACTGAAGGGTCACTGGTATAGGATCCATGTGCTGTACTGTCATCCGCATAACAATTTATGTTGCCGAGTGGCAGCATGTCATTGATATGCAGAAGAAACAGTGTTGGTGACAAGACAACACAGATCCCTGCGGTACGCCGGCATTCACTGACAGGGCGTCCGAAGAGCAACCGTCTACTAGGACCTGAATGCTACGCCCATGTAGGAAGTCGGCGACCCAGTCGCAGAGGCCAGAAGGAAGTCCGTACGACGGAAGCTAGCCCAGAAGCGATTTGTGCCAAACCCATTCGAATGCCTTGGCAATATCGAGACCAATTCACACCGTTTCAGCACCAATGCAGGAATCATATCCGGCCCACTCGCCTTCCTGGTGTCTAGGGAGATAAGCTCCGCCCGCACAGTTCGTTGTCGGAACTGTACTTCCGGCATGGAGTTCTCACACCTAGTTATGGATGGGGGGATGGCACCCCATCGTCCATGGTGGAGTTCTACGCAAAGAGAGCATTTACATTTGCGGAGTGGGCAAGTGAGCCCCCAGGACACTGTAGAGGTGGAAGGGAGGAGCGGTAGAAAATCGATACGACAGATTTGGCGAGAGACCAAAACTCACGGCTCCCAGTTGGGTGCTGGTTCAGCCTATCACCAACTCTGCCGATATGCTCGAATTTGGCCCTGACGATAGCCCTCTTGCAGGATCTGGAGAGGCGGTTGTATTCTTTCTTCAGTTCGGATACATTAGGATCGCGTCTGGTACGAGCGCACGACCATGCACGATAAGCTGCGCCATTAGCTGCGACAGCTTCACCACAGTCGCGGCTGTACCAGGCCTGGCTTTTACCACCGAGGCGCACGAGGGCGCTGGGAATGAACATCTCCATTCCCCCCAGAACCACCTCGGCTACGGCATTGGCGCATTCTGCCGGAATGCGCCAATGCCGTAGCCAAGGTGTAGATCATCCGAGGTGTAGATCATCCGAACTGAAGCATAGCTCTCTCCATGGGTAGGATGTGATGTATTCTCGCATCCCGTCCCAATCCGCTGACACGTAGTGCCAAATTGGACGCATTCCTCCAGTACGAGACTAAGGAGGCAAAAATGGCACCGTGGACCCCACTAAACAGTGGTCAGAGAAGCCAAGAGGAGTGCTCACTGTGACTTTGTATCCAGCAGGGTTCGTCGTCAGCAGAAGATCCAGCAGAGAGGGTGCATGACCGTCCATGTCTGGCACTTTGGTAGGTTGGTCTATCAGTTGAGGCAAGTCATGCGTCAGGGCGAAGTCGTAGGCGGCTCTCCCCTCGAAGTCAGTTCTCCCGGAGCCCAGCCACTCCTCGTGATGGGCATTAAAATCCCCAAGCAGAACCATATCCGCGGATATATATATATATAGGGAAACTACATGCACTTCATCTGCCGCTCTACTCAAGTGCTCGAACAATCGAGCTGTCCCCGCGTCGTCTGAGTGCGACCTGTAGATACTTACAGGCGGACACACGCGACTCCGTCCCCAAGTGAACCGATTGTGATGATTCTTTTTTTATTTGAAAGCTGGTGCTTTCCGCGTGGTCCCATTTCAATTTCATCAAGATCGGTTTAGAAAGCGAGGCGGATTCGCGAAGCCAAAAGCCGAGCGATTCCGCCGAGTACATTAATAGCAAAAAATTACTAAAAAAACTGAAATAAAAAACTATTAAAAAAAATATAAAAACCGCCTTCAAAAATGTATGAAATAAAAAAAATCGAACCCTAGAGTTGAAGGCGGTGCAAGCAAAAATAACCGACCGCCTTCAACTCTAGGGTTCGATTTTTTTTTATTTCATACATTTTTGAAGGCGGTTTTTAATTTTTTAAATCGTTTTTTTACAAAAATGTATACACTTTATTTACATACAGACTGTACGTGCATGAAATATGTTTAATAAGTTGTTTCGACATACTGTCATACAAATTAAATTACAGAACGAAAGTTAAATTTTAAAAGTTCCTAATACTATATAGATAGGCCCTACATTTTCGTTCCATAGGCGGCAGGACGGCGCGGCGGAGCGGCGTTGTAGTGGGACGACAGAGGTGGCGGGCGGAATAGCGAGCCGCGAGCATCGACGACGCTCGCGTGTCGTCTCGTCGGTCGCGGTGCGGGACGATGAGCTGCTGGCGCGCGGGCGGGCGGGCTTATTCTTCCCCACTCCCCGCAGCCCTCCCGCACCCCGAGTTCAGTGTAGTGCGAGCGCGCGCTTTTTAAACGTTGTTTTATTATATTGCGATACTCGAAACTACTCGAAAGTTCATGTTTAATGGAGAAATTTTATTGGATAATATACAATTATATTATATTTTGATGTTCTGTGTCTAATAAGTTAATAAAAACAGACGAAGCAATTTTTCACAGTGCTTGGGTTATTGCCAAAAATATGTAAAGGTGTGATCCGTAAGGAAAATTTCCTAGATAATTATGAAAAGCGATATATTTAAAGAAATTAGGAGATGAAAAAAAATAAAAATTGACAGAGTAATTTTTATAGGTATTTTCAAATTTCTGCCTGTTCGAAATCGAAATTTTCCTAGATAATGTTATATATATACTCTTATTAATATATAATATCATATTCCGAAAGAATTTTGGACAGAGCAATTTTTCACAGCGAATTATTGCCGAAAATCTGTAAAGGTGTGATCGATAAGGAAAATTTCCTAGATACTTGTCTAAAGCGATATATATAAATAAATTAAGACATATAATAAAATAAAAATTGACAGAGCAATTTTTCTGAAGAAGTTGTGATACAAAATAGGTATTTTCAAATTTCTGCCTATTCGAAATCGAAATTTTCATAGATAATGTTATATATATACTCTTATTAATATATAATATCATATACCGAAGGAATTTCGGACGGAGCAATTTTTCACCAGCAGTTATAAGCGATTTTCATCTTTAGGTATAAATACCTAACTTCCAAACATAAAAAATCCTAGATAATTTGTCAAACGTGTATTTTAAACCCTACTTTATCACACTGCAAAGATTCAGCGACAGAGGAATTACGTCGAGTGGAAATGCTTTATTGATTGGAGTAAGCTAGGTGTACGTACATACTCGTAGGTACTTATTGGTAAAGCACTGCCGTTGCTGTGATAAAGGTCAGTTGCCGCAGTGCACTAGGACCGTTGAGACTCTACAAAAGGGTTGTCTCAATTAATATTTTCTATATATACACACACATACCTACTGCACACACACACATAGGCCATGTCTTCGGGAATCTGGAAGGCAACTGGGAATTAATTTGTCAATTAACTAAGGTTTACAAATTGTTGAAGTTACCCGTCGTCGTGAAATAGTAATTAATATTTTCAAAGCTTTACTAAAAATATATATTTTTTAATAACCGTCATTGTTAAAAAACTGCTTTACCCTAAGTTACTCGTGGAGCTGTGTGGTTCGACCGTTTGACTCCATCCATATGGCACGAAATGTCTAGCCACATATATCCACAGCCAGATTTTTTGTTAAGCTAAAGTAGTCCAAATTTGACCACTAGTCAAAAAGTAATTGATGATTATTATGTATGATTGTATGTTAACTGTAGTGGTAAACACTCACGTATGTAGTTATTCAAACATACCCTATCCACAACATTATTTATGTTGAGTTACTAGTGAAAGTTGATTCGATTTAATAAGGCTAGGTCTTTTATTCATAACCACAATCACAAATGAACAGGAAAAAGTTTGCTGCGTTTTGCAATGATTTCAAATTCATGACTATTGCAGTAGGTTTAGAAAGTTGGAGAGTTTATTACCTATAGAGAAATTAGCTTCGAAATTTAATTAAAAACGGCTTCTGTGCTTCGTGTTACTTGTTATAGAGTTACTTATATTTATAAACTGTTTAGGAAATGTATTTATGCGCCGCTTTGATACTTTACATTGTAAGTGTACTAATAAGTTAAATAAAAGTTATATATAACAAATTAAATTGTATTATTTACCCATTTTCTCTGTTCCATTTCTTATCCTTCCAGTTAAGAGTATGTTATCGCAAAAATAATACCTATATTAAAAGTAAGCACTTACTACTGTTATTTTAATTTTTTAAATACATTTTTCATGTATTGAAAAGTGTATTAAAAATTTATTACAAAAGTGAAAGAATTGTTTCGATACATAACTTTAATAAAAATTATCTCAAGAAGTGGCATGTTTTGAAAGATATGCAATCAGTTGCAAATGAGCACCTTTGATATATCATTTGAAATAATATGAAAAACATAATTCATGATTCATGATCGAAAAAATAAACTACCTACTTGGCTAGGCACGACTGTATGTAACCACTAACCAATCGCTTGTAACTCAAGGACATATACATAGTTAAACATGAGTGGTGGATAGATGATTCATCATCATGCATAGAAAACAAAATAGTCACCGTTTAATTAAAATGTTTGCTTAAATAAAATCAACACACATGCATGGAACCACAGAAATCTGATCTGTGCATGGAACACTCTGGGCGTGCGTCTGACAAGGTTCTATAATTTCCACAAGTTGTGACTCCCATCACATTTACAGCCATACGACGAGTTTTTGTATTGCAAATATTTTATAAGCTCTCTAGGAATGAACTAATCAACATAAACTGACTGTAGGTACTCCAGTAAAAGTACTTTAGTAAACCTCGTCTAATGTAAGATGACGCGACTACGCCATACTTAGCATATCGAGCGCACACTGCGGAATGATCGTGCGTGCGTGACATCTTGCAATAGTTGTCGTCTTCCTTCACTTTCATCTCCGGAGCTTTCGCTATTATCGAATTACTCGTCGGTGAGCCGGAGAGGAGTGAATGGTCTGTTTTTATTAGAAATATATTTTATTTTCTGAAATGAAAACGGTATCTACATAATAAACGAAATGCTCTGAAATAAATTGAACGAAATGCTTTACTTACTTTATGTAGCTACTTATCTGCATAACTTAGTAACTTAGGTATCTAGACAGTAGTCTGACTACATACAATGTTACTGCTACTGCTTCAGACACGAGATAAACCAATTAGAATAGAATAGGTAGGTGAGTATTCATTACTAGCTGTTAATAATCGTTATAAATAAAATTATTGGTACGTACATAAATAAATAGGAAGTAGTTATGGACCTAATCAAAATTTAAAAAGAAATAAAAAAATGCTGTGATACTATTTTAAATCATAATAATATAAAGGGCGACAGCTAGCCACCTTGGCACGGTCTTTCCAACGAGTCATGCAGCAGGTGGGTCTTCGTTCCTTACTTTCTGCTTGATAGTTATCTTGTTATCCGAATACTTTGCTAAACCTGGTGGTCGGTGTTGTATTCGTTCATTTGTCATTTACAAGAGTACTTGCAGCACAACACCGATTACTCTACTTACCCCGATTGTCTGGATACAGCGTGCGGTGTGTATGTATGTATGCAATAATATAAAATTACATTAAAAACGACATCGTCCAATTCGCCTTCAAGAAAGAAGAAATCAATGCACTTAGTAACGACTTGTGATGTCTGTGCTTGTCCGCTAGAGTCACAGGCTAGAGTAGATAAAGAAAAGCTCTTATTAGAGTGTGTGGAGTCTACGAGGCTTCACGGTGGACCGTGTAGCACTGTGTCGCGGGGACGCGGCGCGTAGCAAGCTCGTAGCAGCGGCGTAGCACCCTCGCAGGCGCCCCGTAGAGCCTCTACGAACTTCGAACCATGCCAAACTTCAGTCTGCGATCCGCCTTGCTCGAGGGAACACGCCAGTCTGGAGCGCGGCTGCGCGAACGGACGCGAAAACTTTTCCTTGTACTCTGTGTACGATTTCGGTGTGATGTTTAACATTTGCGATGGGATTTGTTCATGATAAGTTTTGATTGGCGGCCCTTGTGTAACTGTGTGTACGTGGAGCGATAGCCGCCAGAGCAGGTAGGAGACGTAGTGTAGATTGCTGCTTTAGCAGGATAATGTAATTGTTTGTAGTGAGGTAATGAAGGTGCTGCACTGAAGTGAGTAATTACGCAAATAGTTGAACGTGCAACATCACGCACGCAACGCTCTCACCGCGTCATTCAGTTCGGTAAGTTGAAGAGTGTTCTGCAACGAGTCACTTCATAAACATTTTAATAATGTTTAAACACATCTGAATAAGAGGAACATTCGTTCATTTTCTTAATGTTTCGTTTCGATTATTATAATTTAAGCTATAATAATAATTAGGAGGCTCTCGCTGGACGGTTGGATCAAGGGTCAGATGCAGAAGGCGGTCTTGCTCGACACCGCTCGAGTCGTCCGGAGATTCCTCTCTCTCGGCTCCGACTACCGGTAGCTTGGGCTCCGCAGCGCCGCCAGTGGCAAACCCCCTTCTTGAATTTTTTTTTTTATATAGCTAGGTATTTAATGTAAATAATTGCGTTAAGCATTAATATTGCGAAAAGTGTGTAAATAAACGAATATAATCATGTTTAGTGAAAAAACATTTCGGAACGCTACCGACGACCTATTCTTATGGTCTGCTCTGCAAACTTTCTAGATAATCTATCTATCTATTACATATAATAAAATCGTAGAGGTAAGAAAGTCTGTACATTGAATGTATTCGGAAAAAAACTAACCAGGGTGGCTTAAAATGAGATACTGAACATGTTAGAACAGTTTTTAAAATTTTTGTTTGTTTGTCTGTACGCGCATCACGCAAAAACCACTGAACGGAATTAGACGAAACTTTGTATAGTGACAGTTTATAACTATTATTAATTACATATAATAAAATCGTAGAGGTAAGAAAGTCTGTACATTGAATGTATTTGGAAAAAAACTAACCAGGGTGGCTTAAAATGAGATACTGAACATGTTAGAACAGTTTTTAAAATTTTTGTTTGTTTGTTTGTTTGTTTGTTTATTTGTTTGTTTGTTTGTCTGTACGCGCATCACGCAAAAACCACTGAACGGAATTAGACGAAACTTTGTATAGTGACAGTTTATATGCCGGGTTAACATAATACGTAAAAAAAAAAAATAAAAAAAATAAAAAAAATAAACAATTATAAACATTATTGCGCGTTTAAAATCACGTAGTCCAAAGTACATAATTATATCTTGAGAACTGGCAGCAAATACAATTTGAATAAAATATTCATTCGATTAAAAATAAGTAGATACAACGAAAATGACAGTTCTTCTTTTTTATAACTTGAACACAATAGTCTATACATATCTATTCTTTCTATACATATCATAAAATCGTAAACGCAAAAATGTCTATTTGTACGCGCATCTCGCAAAAACCACTGAACGGAATTTGACGAAACTTTTTATAGTGACATTGTATATCCCGGATGAACATAATAATTAAAAAATATAATAAAAATCACGTAATCCAAAGTAAAGGTAAAAAACTATTTTAAATGTCATGTTGACAACGGAGAACTGTCATCTCGACGTGAGCTGGCCGGTGACAAATTGTTTTTTAAATAAAAATAATAATTGAAAGTCGAAGTTATGTCGC
Source organism: Nematopogon swammerdamellus (assembly GCA_946902875.1). Lineage (NCBI taxonomy): Eukaryota > Metazoa > Arthropoda > Insecta > Lepidoptera > Adelidae > Nematopogon > Nematopogon swammerdamellus. The sequence continues at coordinate 22,478,782 of OX336336.1, forward strand.
TGTCATTGGTGCAATAAAATTTATATATCTGTTGCCCGCGGCTTCGCTCGCGTGAAATTCGTATTAAAAAAAAAAGAAAGTAAGTAACTAAAGGCGGGCCCGAAGGCGGATCTGCGCTCACGTAAACGATATTCTTTCTCGATGAAAGTAACTAAGGGCGAGGCCGAAGGCCGAGCTCTATTCTGGAAGACCATAAACCTTCTCGAAGAAAGTAAGTAACTATGGGCGAGGCCGCAGGCCGAGCTGCGTTCAGGAAGAAGCTAAACCATCTTGAAGAAATTAAGTAACTAAGGTGAGGCCGAAGGCCGAGCTACGTTCGGATAATTGAAAAACCATCTCGAAGAAAGCAAGTAACTAAGGGCGAGGCCGAAGGCCGAGCTGCGTTCAGGAAGAAGCTAAACCATCTTGAAGAAAGTAAGCAACTAAGGCGAGGCCGAAGGCCGAGCTACGTTCTGACAAATGATAAACCATCTCGAAGAAAGCAAGTAACTAAGGGCGAGGCCGAAGGCCGAGCTGCGTTCAGGAAGAAGCCAAACCATCTCGAATAAATTTAATTAATATTAAGATTGAGTTAATTTAATTTAAATTTTATTATAAAGTCCACACTTCTAACGGCAAATATACCGTGCATCCTAGAACCTCGCGGTTATTCCCGGCTGGATGGCAAGAGGCCCGATGCTATCACCTTAGTGCCATGGACTAAGGGTAGTTGTTTGATGTGGGACGCCACTTTTGTTCTCACATTGGCTCCAAGTCACGTTAGGACGTCTTCAAGAGCGGCTGGCGCGGCCGAGGCTGGGGCGGAGAGCCTCAAACGCAGCAAATATAGAAATATAATTCAAGATTTCGAATTTGTTGCGTTTGCGGTTGAAACCCTCGGTCCGTGGAGCAGTGAAGCCAAAAGAGGCTTGAGCTGGTTGACGCAACTGGTGTCCCGCCATCAAGGGCTTATGTAAGCCTTGCCATCCAGCGGGGTAATGCCGCAAGTGCTCTAAGAACATTTGAAAATGCCCGTTTTGATAGTTATTTTAATGTTTGTTAGGTAGGTTTAATACTTTAGTTATTAATATTACTTTTTTATTTTTATGAAATAAATAGATTGAGTAAACGATATTATATTCTATCGAAGAAAGGAAGTCTTTAAGGGCGAGGCCCGAAGGCGGAAGAGGGTTTTTGGTTTACCTGAACGCAGCTAGGCCTTCGGCCTCGCACTTAGTTCCTTCCTTTCTTCCAGAAGGTTTATCGTCTTCCTGAACGCAGCTCGGCCTTCGGCCTCGCCCTTACTTACTTCCTTTATTTGAGAAAGGTTTATCGTTTACCTGAAAGCAGCTCGGCCTTCGGCCTCGCCCTTAGTTAGTTACTTTCTTTAAGAAGGTTTTTCGATTACCTGAACGCAGCTCGGCCTTCGGCCTCGCCCTTAGTTGCTTACATTCTTCTTTGGAATACGAATTTCACGCGAGCGGAGCCGCGGGCTCAGCTAGTATTGAATAAGTTTGATGAACTAAAATGAGCAAACACGAAATATTTATTGCATACGCGTATTTTTAGGGTCCCGTACCTTAAAAGGTAAAAACGGAACTCTTATAAGATCACTCCCGTGTCCGTCCGTCTGTCACAGAGGCTTTTTTATACACTTATGGCATATGTTAATGCATGCGGTACGGTGCTGAACCTACCTATATGTGGATATAAGGAGGTCCAAGACGTAGTAACTATTAAGTGTCTGTGGTGCAAGTTTAAGAGTGTACGTACACGATTGGGCCTGAAGGAGGCTATACCCTCACCTGTTATTCGGATAAGACTTAGTTTATTGAAAATGTAATATTTAGTCTAATAGATCGCGACTCGGTTAGTGTCCTTTTTTTAATCGAAGTTGACATATCTAATTATCTAACTAACTAAATAACTAATTGGAACAATTTTTTTCACATTTTCTACTATATTCTCAAGAAGTAATCGATGATTTCCTCTATAATATTTCATTGATATATAATACTATACCTTTATATAATTGTTTTTGTTTTTGCGATTTTTATGCCTAAAAGTCTCAGAGATAAGGGGATATAAGGTCATTGGTGTCAGCACATAACTGGGCAACTTAGTCGCGATCTGATGCCTAAATATGTTCGATAAACTACGTTTTATCCGAATAACATACATAATGCTGGTATACATGTATAATCTAGACCGGAGGTTAGACCTAAATAATAGGTACTTTGTATTTGTTTTTATACCTATAACACTTTTTCTATAACACGCAGCTTTTATGCAGCACTCCCTATTATCAGACCTAGCACAATAATTATAATGATGTTGCAGTAAAGTTAAATATAGAAGGGTGGGTACATGGTTCACGGTCCGAGGACGCGTCCAGTATTCCCGGCGGGGCGAGTGGTGGTCATGCGAGGGGGCGCGGCGAGGTTCAGGGAAGGAGGGGTGGGGGAGGGGGGAGGGTATGGGAGAGGCCACCAACACGCGTGACCACGTCCCGCGATGTCATGGCGCGTGTGCTACGAGTATCTTATCATTAGTTCCATAAAATCATTAGAACAGGAAAACGTAGGAAAGTACAAACATACATACCTACATACCACACGCTCTATCCCGACAATCGGGGTGAGCGGAGTAATCGGTGTTGTGCTGCTAGTACTCTCGTAAATACAGCACAGGACCGACCACTACGCTTCAAAGTATTAGGACAAGATAACTATCAAGCAAAAAGTAAGGCACGAAGACCCATCTGCTGCATGACTCGGTAGGACATGGCCAAGGCGAGAGGTGGCTATTCTGTCGCCCTTTAGCACGATATCTTGTCCTCATCCCTTAGTCACCTTTTACGACATGCAGTGGGGCTATTATTTTTAAGTACCGGCCCCACACGGTATGTAGAAAAGGGATAAATATATTTGTTTTCATAAAAACACACACATAGACTTATGGGTTGAGGTCGGATCGAATTGTATTAGAATTGTTATTGGGCTTAATAAAATAGTTATTATGTAGCATATTCATATATGATAGCCTGCTAGAGTGCTAGACACATGCATGATGGATGTCAGTCAAACGAAATACGAGTAGGTAGTACCTACTTATTGTCTAAAGGTGAAACTTTCACAAAATGATGTTAGAAATAAAATATCGACATAAAGGTGTGGTGAGCTGCCTATGTATGCACAATATGTACTCGTGCGTAGGTACGTAAATTAATATATATATTTTTTTATGTAATCCGGTATGGGTGGCTGAGTCGGAGGGGCCAAAGCGCATGCTCCGACCAGCTAATATCACCTCTGAGAAGGTAGGTGCCATACCGGAGACTTCCCTGGATTGCTGGCTATACTGGACTAGAGGAGAACACAATCGAGGCTGCTATGCGGCCATCTTACATCCAGTACGGTGGTACCAACCCAGTCGGCTACAATTTGAGCCTACCACCTAGTAAGGGGCAAGTGAAGGGACCTACAGTTTTACACCGGTTCCGAACGGTGAAGCAGCAGGTGTAGGTATGCATGTAAATTTTTTCGTCAGAAAAAACTCATTGGTACACGCCGACCGGATTCGAACGGCGGACCTCTCACATGAGAAGCCGATGACCAAACCACTCGGCCACCCGCCGCTTTCACTAGGTGCATTCAAGATTAAAATGTTATAACTCAGTCTAACAAAATTTGACCAATGTGTATCGCACGCGAATAATGTAAAATTTTTAGGGTTCCGTATCCGTCGCACCTGACCCTATTACTAAGCCTATGCCGTCTGTCTGTCCGTCTGTCTGTCCGAGGGCTGTGTCTCTTGAACCGTAATAGGTAGCCCTTTGAAATTTTCACAGAATATGTGTTATTATGACCGATATAACAACAAATAATAAAAAACCGGCCAAGTGCGAGTCGGACTCGTGCACCGAGGTTCCCTCACCACAAAAAAAAAAAACACGTTTCTGGTATGGAAACCCCCCTTAATTTTTGACTTTTTATATTTTTTATTATTTGTTATATCCGCTATAATATAATATAATAATACATATTCTGTGAACATTTTAACCGGCTACCTATTACGGTTACAAAGATACAGCAGTAGGACAGACAGACAGACGGCGTAGGCTTAGTAATGTTTCCGTACGGGATACGGAAACTTAAAAGTAAAAAATTCACGGGGGTCCCCATACAAGAAACTAAAAAGCGTATGCGCGCCATCTACCGAAAACAGTATGAAGCATTTTAACAATCATGAATTTTAACTAATATGAAGCATTTCATAAAACACACCATAGATGGCGTGAGTGGCGCTGACCATGACATGGCGATTACGGAACCCTCGGTGCGCGAGTTCGACTCGCACTTGGCCGGTTTTGTTTTTCTGAAACGAATGAGATGTTATTGGACGCCGTAAAGAGCGTCTAATTAAAATTGAAATAACAAAGGAATTCGTGGAATTTTCAACGCATAATTTTTAGATAATATTTTTGCGCAACAACATTTCAACGATATTACCTACTTTCGTTGCGGATATACCTACATACGCGGTGTCCATAATTAGTCGTAGGACTTCAATCACTGTGGTTGTCTACAATTTGAAATGATCTATGAATTTTTATTCGGAATTGAATATAATCAACTAAGGTTTTTTTTATGTAATCCGGTATGGTTGGCTCAGTCGGAGAGGCCAAATCACATGCTCCGACCAGCCAATATCACCTCCGAGAAGGTAGGTGCCATACCGGAGACTTCCCTGGATTGCTGGCTATACTGGCTATAATTACGTACAGGCATTGTAGGCGCAATAAACATCCACTATAGAAGTTCTGTAAAGTCCGCTCTAGAAGTTCTACAATATCTCCACTCTACATAATTTTGTTGTCAATAGTAGTACATAGGTACTTACTTTCCTTTCAATAATTCAACAAGTTCAATTTTGTTCTGCATCAGATTATTTAATCACGTTAGTGGCGTTACATACAATGGAATGGCGTGAAATGGCGTGTCATGTCTCGGAATATCTCGAATGGCGTGCCGTGGCGTCGTCGCTTATAGCTCGAGCGTCTCGTCGGGGCGGGCCGACGACGACGCGACGGCGGCGCACTCTGGGCTGAGAATCGGCTTCCGAGGTCTTTCAATTTTTTTTTTTACGAACTTGAAGATTTCGAAAAACTTTTTATGCAAGTTTATAGGGCTATGTAAGAGAACACTTTATATGTAACATAAGTTGCTATCCATTAACCACATATTTAAAAAAAAAATCTTGAATTTTTTTTTGTATGGAGAGGAAAATGTTTAGGTCATTATTTGAAAAGTCTTAGGAGATCTAGAGTTCTGTTTGGTATAGTGATAAAGTGGACCGTAAGTAGAATCGTTCTCAATACAAAATGTGACCGTACGCGTCCATAAGAAAGAACAGTGTAAGTTTGAATTTTTAAATTTTGATCAAATTTCGATAAATTCATTTCTATATTTTCCAATATTTTTTTTTTACATTTCAACTTCTTTTTGGTTTGTAATTATCTGTATATATTGTAATATATAAATTATTCAAAAACTATACCACGAAATGATGATAATCTGCTTACATATTAGCTATTAGAAATTTCTTTTAAAACATTGAAGTTTTAAATATAATATTTATGCAAGCGTGTAGAGCCACGTTAGAGAACGCTTAGCATGTAATAAAATTTGTTACCCGCCAAACAATGTTTTATTTTTTTAAATATTTCACTTTTATTTGTACAGAAAGGAAAAGGTTTTGACCATTTTTTCATAAGGGTTACAATACCTACACGTTCTTTTTCTATAGTGATAAACTAGAATATGAGTGGAATCACGCTTCATGAAATAAATTAATATTAATGTTTAAATTAATTAATAATATATATTAATTAATAATTAATAATTAATGTTGTTATGTGTATCTAACATTCAAATTTTTGGTTACATAATATTATTTTAATGTCTTTCGGAAAGTACCTTAAATTTTGGGAATATTCTAAATTAGAATATGAGTCATAAATCTTCTATTTTTGGAAATTGTAAGGTTTTAAACAAAGATTAGTGACTCATATGGTAGTAATGTTTTTAAGTTTACTCTGTTATTCATTATACCCATTTTGAATGTTACGTATTAATAGTGGATGTGACTTAGGTACATAAGTCGACGTTTCGCCTGATACGTCACAGGCTTCATCAGGAACCACCGGGAAATCCTGAAGCAGATGTCTGGTACTAGTTGTACCAAACGTCACACTGACTGAGTCTCAAAGAGTACAGCTTTGCTGGCGATTCTGGCACGAAAGGTTCTCCTTCTTCACGATTTGCTTCTTGGTGGATGACCTGCATGTATACTGGCCACTTAATGTCGGATTCCAACCACGTTTCGTATTTACTTTTGAAATTATTGAATGAATAACTCGCACTTTTCCACTTCGTGTACAAATTTGAGACGAACTTTTTACAAAAACTATCCAAATGAACTCGGTTTATCATCATTTCGTGGTATAATCGTGGCTCTTTGTATAATCTATGTACGAATCCGGTTTTCGTCAAGTAATTCGTCTTCTGGTAGGTGGCGAATTTCAGTTTAGTATTTGTTAAGTGCTTGCAAGTGACGGATCTTGGATTTCAAAACGAATTTTCTCTTTTCAATAACTTGCCGCTTTGCATTTACTTTTAAAACGTCGACTATTTTCACCTTGCTTATTTAAATTCTTAATTTATTAAGTCAGTTATAAGCCGTGAAAACCAAGTATGGAAGAGTTTAAATGTAATATTGATGTTTTTGCTCTCTTACAAAGTCATCAAGATCTCTAGAACTCTGATATACTATTCGATAAGCTGGTTGTTCATGTATCAGACAAAAACCGAGTTCATTTGAATAGTTTTTGTAAAAAGTTCGTCTCAAATTTGTACACGAAGTGGAAAAGTGCGAGTTATTCATTCAATAATTTCAAAAGTAAATACGAAACGTGGTTGGAATCCGACATTAAGTGGCCAGTATACATGCAGGTCGTCTACCAAGAAGCAACTCGTGAAGAAGGAGAACCTTTCGTGCCAGAATCGCCAGCAAAGCTGTACTCTTTGAGACTCAGTGTGACGTTTGGTACAACTAGCACCAGACATCTGCTTCAGGAATTCCCGGTGGTTCATGATGAAGCCTGTGACTTAGCAGGCGAAACATCGACTTATGTACCTAAGTCACATCCACTATTAATACGTAACATTCAAAATGGGTATAATGAATAACAGAGTAAACTTAAAAACATTACTACCATATGAGTCACTAATCTTTGTTTAAAACCTTACAATTTCCAAAAATAGAAGATTTATGACTCATATTCTAATTTAGAATATTCCCAAAATTTAAGGTACTTTCCGAAAGACATTAAAATAATATTATGTAACCAAAAATTTGAATGTTAGATACACATAACAACATTAATACGCCATAACTAAACTAATCAAAGTATCCAGATATTGGTTAGGTCAGTCAGTCAGTCAGCCAGCGTGTAAGCGTCCACGGACATACGCCTCTCCAATTTCCTTCAGCGGTACGGAACCACTGCTTTCCGCCGACGTGCTTGATGTCGTCGTCCCACCTGGCGGGCGGTCTTCCCACACTCCGTTTTCCTGTCCACGACCGCCAGTGTAGGACACGGTTACTCAAACGGTCGTCGTCTCTTCGGCTGACGTGCCCAGCCCACTGCCACTTGAGCTTAGTTACGCTGGAGCTTAGTTAAGCTTAGTTACGAGGAGCTTAGCACGTTATTAAGGTAAGTTATTAAAATTAATTTATTGAATTTAAAAAATATATAAATTCAGACTTACACCGTTCTTTTATATGAACGCATTTGGATACACTTTTCATGGAGCGTGATTCCACTCATATTCTAGTTTATCACTATAGCAAAAGAACGTCTAGGTCTTGTAAACCTTATGAAAAAATGGTCAAAACCTTTTCCTTTCTGTACAAATAAAAGTGAAATATTTAAAAAAATAAAACATCGTTTGGCGGGTAAAAAATTTTATTACATACTAAGCGTTCTCTAACGTGGCTCTACACGCTTGCATAAATATTATATTTAAAACTTCAATGTTTTAAAAGATATTTCTAATAGCTAATATGTAAGCAGATTATCATCATTTCGTGGTATAGTTTTTGAATAATTTATATATTACAATATATACAGATAATTACAAACCAAAAAGAAGTTGAAATGTAAAAAAAAAATATTGGAAAATATAGAAATGAATTTATCGAAATTTGATCAAAATTTAAAAATTCAAACTTACACTGTTCTTTCTTATGGACGCGTACGGTTACACTTTTTATTCAGAACGATTCTACTTACGGTCCACTTTATCACTATATCAAACAGAACTCTAGATCTCCTAAGACTTTTCAAATAATGACCTAAACATTTTCCTCTCCATACAAAAAAAAATTCAAGATTTTTTTTTTAAATATGTGGTTAATGGATAGCAACTTATGTTACATATAAAGTGTTCTCTTACATAGCCCTATAAACTTGCATAAAAAGTTTTTCGAAATCTTCAAGTTCGTAAAAAAAAAATCGAAAGACCTCGGAAGCCGATTCTCAGCCCAGAGTGCGGCGGCGGCGGCAGCGGGCACGGACCTCTTCATGGGATTTTCATTCAAATGACAGCGAAGGGGGTAAACAGCTGCCACGGTCGAGTCTCAAGTACACTGTTAACCGTCCGCCTCGCTGAGTTTGAAGAGACCGCGTTTTATTGCTGCGATGAAAAAGTGTTATTCTCTATGCCCTTCACACCGGTTGCATATTTTTAGGGTTCCGTACATTTGTACAGTGGTGCGGTGGGTCCACTGTTGTTAAGCAACCCTGAGCGCGGTCAGTACTTGGATGTGTGGCCGCTCTCGACCGTTGGAGGCTGACCGTGGTTCGGATTCCACGTTAAACTGTAGGTAGCTCCCTTCCCTTCTTACCTTACTCGGTGGTAGGGTTTATCCCGCCCGGGTTGATACCACAGCACTGAATGAAACGTCGGTCGAAACGGCTATGTAAATAATTCGTGTTTTCCGTCCAGTTCAGTGTAGCCGACATGAATGGAAGCACTGACATGGCACCCAGTTCACCCGGTGTTATGGGCTGACATCACGGATGTTGTAGGTGATGTAGCCAACCGTGTCAGTTTCCATGAAAAAAAAAATTCAACAGGAGAAAAAGTGCAATTCTGATGACGAACCATCTCATACTTTTTATATAAGGTGTTTCGTTAGTCATGTCATTAACTTCGGGAGGGTTACATACACACTCAAATAAACACTTTACGTAAGAAAAAAACATAATGTTTATACGAGCATTTTTTCTCCTAACAAAAAAATAAAATCAAATAAGTAGCTGTAAAAACCAATCATAGTGACCTTGTGACTTACTTACAACAAACAGCTTTTCTGCGTTTGAACATAGTACGGTCATTGACCCCGTACAATGCAAGTTACCTACTGTTACACACAGGTTAATGTTTAGGTAGCAAACATGTTTTGTTAAATTTCTCGAAAAGTAATACTACAAACATATAATATTTTTTTTGCGTAACGTGTTTATTTGAGTTTGTATGTAACCGTCCCGAAGTTAATGACATGACTAACGAAACACCTTATATAACTATAGCCATTATTCATTACGAGCCGTCCGTGCTGAGTGTGCATTTGTGTCAATGCGATGTGCATATTGTGTCGGTGTGATGCGTTTGTATTACATAATTTAATAGCAGAGCGATATTTTTTTGTTAGCATAATGTTTTTTAAAATTATACCGAGAAACGAAAATGATACGAAGAATACAAATGACAAGCATGTTCATCATTAACCTGCCGACTCGTTCCACCGGAACTGCAGCTTGTTCTGCAATTTCTGAGAATGCGTAATCAATCGTACGTCGAAATAATGATATTTCGCAACGCAACAAGGTCGTCTGTAGAAGAGTTGAACGAAACCTTGCGGTGCAGTTCTCCGTCTAAAAATCTAGCGTCGACAAAAATTAATAATACTTACCTACATGTACCATTGCGATGTACTTACTGCTATTAGTGTTATTAGACTATTGAAGAAGCCTAGAGACGTACTAAAAAAACCGGCCAAGTGCGAGTCGGACTCGCGCACCGAGGTTTCCGTACCACCACGTATGTAATTGGCCGGTTTTTATTATTTGTTACTTTACTTTAGAGTGTACTACAACCACACCAAGTTTGACGCTTGTATGTATTACCGTTTTAATGATAGTGCAAAAACTAAAAAAAAAACACGTTAATTGTATGAGAATCCCTTATTTTTTACTTTTTATTTATTTTTTATTTGTTAGGACATCCGCCATAATAATACATAGTCAGTCAGTCAGTCTGCCAGTGTCTACACGCCCACTTCTGGACATACGCCTCTCCAATAAAATATAAATAACATAAAAATAACACATAGATATTCTGAAAAAATTTCAACCGGCTTTTAATTTATTTATCATACACATACAGTTTATGGAATTCACTTCACTGTTCACCAAACTAGTTGATCTTTGGCCGTCATTGATGCTGAAATTTATTCTGTTTTGGTTTGACAAAATTGACAAAACAAATTATAACAAAGTGATACTTTAGAGGGTATAATATAACCGCTACCTACATTTAAAGTATCCTATAATATGTCAGTCTAACATTTATAATATATCGAAGCTCTTCGTCAATATGAAGTGGAAGAATTTTCTCCGTCTAATACCGAGCGAGAGGTTGGTGTGGAAAATCGTGATTATAAAAAAAAAAACGTTTCACAGATGTACAACTTCATTTTGAGAGCGGTCTGTACGTTCTAAAACCTTTATTCGAAATTACTTCTGCTAATTGCAAAAATAAAAATAATTTCATAATCACTGAGCTCCTTTGGCGAAATAAATTCATTAGATATTCATAGTAGGTAATAATAGCTTTTGGTAATAATCAGGAAAGCCGGTCGGCGCCAGCCGCCAGGTGGTTTTGAGGAGAGAATTATTTACAATATTTACTGAGTGGAGAATTATTTAGCTTTTATCTCTAAAATCGTTCCTCACGGAATCTACTCAGCCTGCCGCGCCTAGGGTTACCATACGTCAGGATTTCTCTTGACATGTCAGGATTTTTAGCCTTCTTGCCGCCGGATTTTGCAACTGTCATGATTTTTCGATTTTTCACTATAGTACAGCAGATTTTTTTTTAATTATTATTAGAAATTTATACAAACAACGGTAATTTAATTACTAATTAGAGTAAATTACACAGCACAATAAACTTAAACAGAAACATAATCATCTTTACCCACAACTTAGGTAATATTAGGCAAATTAAGTAAGCATAGATTTTTACCATCTTTGGGTGGCGTTTGAGTTGTAATGAAATTAAGTTTGAAAATTGAGTTGAAATGGATTTCGACCAGTGAGTCCGGTCCCGGCGCCAAAGCATAAACAAATATTTTAAAGTTAATTAGGTACGTTTGCAACAAAATGTCAGGACTTTTCTATGGAAATTAGGCTTTTTGTCAGGACTTTTCAATTTTCCATCTGGTAACCCTAGCCGGGCCGCCTCCGCGCCGCCCGGGACGGGGCGGTCGGCTGAGCGGAGAGAGAGGGAGACGGGTAATCCTCTCACAAGTGAATATTTTAAATTCTATTTGGCGTGACACTCCAATAGCGGATACTTAATCGGCAATGGCAAATCTTACGCATCTGCTCAGCTTTTACCGAGGCTTTTACCGACCGTCCCTTTTTATTATGTAAACTAGCTTTTCCCCCGCGGCTTCGCTCGCGTGAAATTCATATTTGAAAAGAAGAAAGTGAGTAACCCCGCTACCGTACCTTTATTTCGGCGCGCGGAACAATTCGGTTTGTACGAGAGTCACATCTGAGCGTAACCGGAATTGAATTTTATTAAGCCTATCCTGCGTCCCGTATACACAAATGTGTTTGTTCTAAGTTTCATCGAATTCGGATGATCGGTTTAAGAGTTATGGAGGAACATACACACATACATACAGAAAATATTTCTAAAAATCGTCAATTTAGTTTAGTATTATCATGACCATCGCTTACAGATTTATTATTAGTATTGATTTTACTTATATGTGGAAAAGTATCACCAGTGTGGATAAGTGGAAAAATATTCCTTTCTTTCATACTAGTATGGATGACCTAGATATATGGAACAGGCGAAAATTAAGTTGAGTATTACATACTAGAAGTTTATTTACTAGTAATTATAGAGTACTTATGCGTTACATGACGATAATTAGAGCGAGGTACCTACCCGTCCTTACGAAAGAGGTTTCTGTATTCCAATCAATACAAATAATTAATCTCATTTACTGTTAAGACACATGACTTTAACATTGCCGCTTCGAATGTTTACTAATGGTGTTCATAGAAATGGTGACCTATTTCTGAATAATTGAATATAAAATAAGATAGAGGCGCCGCGCCGGCGCGACGCTCGTCTAAGATCACACAAAGCTCTGGTAAATTTCAGCGCCAGAGTTTGCATAAAATTATGGACACGCCCTCAAATAGGCGTAAATTAACGCGAATTCCCGGCGGCGGAGTCGGATTAAACCTCGTTCGCTCCTCTTTAGATGCTTATACATTTACGAATAACAATCGTGAAATTTCGTCACTATGGTACCTACTTCAGTTAAATTACACGTACGTTTTTCGTACGTTTTTGCGCGAAGATGATCGGAAGTTCGGAACAACATACGAAAACACTGTCGCGACGGCAGAAACTTCTCAAATGTAAAATGGTCTTACCGTTGCGAACTGACGACAAATTCAGAAGGTATAGGTTGACGTTACGTGTAAGTAACATGGTCTGTACCTACAGCCCGGCCCAACCACTCCTTCCGACGAAGACGACGACGGCGCCCCGCGCCGCAGATCACAGAGCAGCCTCTCCCTTGTACCGTAACAGAGTGAAAGGGTGGGGGCGGGGTCGCGCCTAATTATTGCCTGCTAATACTCGGTTCCTTTTATCTTCTTTGCCGCTGCGTGCCTACCCATCACTTATAAACATGTATTAGACACATGTTTATAAGTGACTAACGTGAAATATTGAACTGAATAGAAAAACAAAGGATTAATTGTACAGAAATATTAATATGAAATTCTATACAGGATGTTTCAGGATAGGGTTTCGTAACTTCAGGATTCGAAAGGGCTCCATATTTGAAAACGAAAAGCTCTGAAACGTTTTCCCAGATTCGTTAATTTTATAGTACTTTTTGGTGAAAATCGTTTCATCGAGATTTGGTGGACGCTTAACATCCGCCTTTATTAAATAAAAATAAAAATACTAAATTGCAATTTTTAAATAGTAGAACTGAACTGCATGTAGGTAAATTCCAAACACTTAAATTTAAATGACATCAAAAGAAAAAAAAGGGGACTGGGCTAGGTCATTGCACTACCTAGAGCTAGACAGCACCTCCCCATACTCACTGTCCATCGAGTTTTTATAACAATTTCCAATTTTTTTATAAAAAAAAAAGTACGAAATTTCGATTTGAGTGATTAGGATTTTTTTCTTCTAATAATGAGTACTTTCTATTCGTGAAGTTTAACAAGCCTATCCTGAAACAACATGTATAGGCAAATTGGCATAACTAGATAGTGCACAGTGCAGAATGAATAAATAGAATAGAATGGAATGGAATGGAAATGGAATGGAATAGAATAGAATACCTAAAATTTACTTTCACACAATATTTACACAATACACACAACAAACTGAGACCTACAATTACATGTCCTACAATTTTAATTTTTAATACGATTCTAAAAAAAATCCAATAAGTACTTCCACACCACCGCGACTATACGTGGGCAGCTTTTGTTACATGATTAACCCGAAATCCACTTCCTGCGCTCAAAATGCGTTCTGAATATATATGAGATCATATTTCGACGGCACAACAGCGGAGGCAACGAAAACAACACAAGCTTTACCTACTCAGCAAACACAGGAAAAAATCACGGGGGTGACATCAGCAGCGCAAATATGAATTAAAGTGAGCGACGGGACACCCTCCCCCTGCCCCCCTCCGCACCCCCTCCCCATTATCTACGGGAACATCAGAGAGTGACGGCGCACGAGCGAGAGTCGGTCACGCGTATAATACCTACTTACTTATCTTATGCTTACTTACTGGCTTAGGAGAGTCTTAGTGCTTAGATTTCTCCAGCATACTATCCCATACTTTTTAGAGCAAAAAATTTACGTTGAGGGTAGTTTTATTTTTTAATTAAATTTTTTTTTTGTTTATTGTTAGCTCGACATATTTTATGGCGCCGAGGCACCCATGAGGTGTCTAACGGCGCCCATGGACATTCGGTCGTATTCGGGGGTTGCGAATGCCATGCCGGCCTGACAGGTGCCTATTCACGCCCCTCTTGAAGGACCCGAGACTATACTTGGGGGGAAATATATGAGCAGGGAGAGCGTTCCAGAGTTTACCGGTTCTGTAAAAGAAAGATCTGCAGAATCTATTGGTACGTATGCGCGGTAAGTCCAGCGTATAGGGATGCAATCCCTGCCCAGTGCGTGTAGTTTACTTATTTACAAATAAGTAAATAAAACTAATATCTGAAACACGCAATATTTTTAATAAACTACAAAAAAGAAGTCGTTCCTGAGACTGAGACCTGAGATGCGACGCGTAGAGATGCATTAGTTTTTTTTTTCATTATTTTACTTAGCATAGAGATGAGTTAACCACCATTAACCCGTTTTATTCACCCCGGAGCACATTCCACTGAATATTATTCACGCATAGCATAGTCGTCATAAGTCATACGACACAAATGCCGACTGGGAAAACCAACTTGGAAACTTTGTAATTTCTTCAACGTACGTATATCTACATCGTTTAATTTCCCAGATCGTTTTGAATATACAATTTTTTTTTTTAGTTTCAGTTTCTTTATTGATAATCATAATTTTGTATCCACCCATTCTAAGTATTTAGTCAACTAGAAAGAATGGGTAAGAAAACTCGTCTGAAAACTATTCTTTATTTTATGTAATCCGGTATGGGTGGCTGCGTCAGAGGGGCCAAAGCACATGGTCTGACTAGCCAATATCACCTCCGAGAAGGTAGGTGCCATACCGGAGACTTCCCTGGATTGCTGGCTATACTGGAATAGAGGAGAACACAACCGAGACTGCTATGCGGCCATCTTACATCCAGTACGGTGGTATCAACCCAGTCGGCTACAATTTGAGTCTACCACCTAGTAAGGGGCAAGGGAAGGGTTCCGAACGGTGAAGCAGCAGGTGTAGGTATGCACGTAAATTTTTTCGTCAGAAATTGGTACACGGCGACCGGATTCGAACCTCGGACCTCCCGCATGAGAAAACGATGCCCAAACCACTCGGCCACCCGCCGCTTTTTTGTTCTGTGTTTCTTTATGACATTATGAAAACTTTGATTTCATAACAATGTGCGACAAAGTAACGTGTAATGAAACCAAATAACCTATTAAAATGCAGCTGCGTCGCACAATTTTAGGATTGTTACAATTTGAGAAGAAATCAGTGTATAATACTATAGTCCAGTTATCCGGATTTTGACAAGTTTAAGATTGTGTTCTTTGTATTGCATATAATATTATTTATCTAGACATTCTGTTTTATTTATATTCATCCCTTTGCTCATCATAAAGGCCCTTCGCACGTATTGGCGTAAGAGCATGATAGGTCATTCCAGACGATCACGTTTGGAATCACGGA
Source organism: Nematopogon swammerdamellus (assembly GCA_946902875.1). Classification (NCBI taxonomy): domain Eukaryota; kingdom Metazoa; phylum Arthropoda; class Insecta; order Lepidoptera; family Adelidae; genus Nematopogon; species Nematopogon swammerdamellus. The sequence goes on from OX336336.1 coordinate 22,494,546, forward strand.
GCAAATTTGTGGAAAAAATGTTCGCATAATTACGAAAAAACAAAAATCGTAACGGATTTGAATGATTTCATGAAACAGTTACCCACAAAACCACGTGATTCAGTGGAAACAATGTCATATGTTTTGGCTAGAAATGACAACATTTTATAAAAAAACTACCATTTTCCCGCGGCTCCGCTGGCGTGTATTTTTTTGTCAGAATCTTTCGCGGTCGCTAGCACAACAACCGATCAAAGTCTCATCATAATCGGATGAATTTTTTTTTTTTTTTTTTTTTTTTTTTTATACTAAGCGCGACATGTGGCGCCGAGTCACCCATAAGGTGTCTAGCGACGCCCATGGACATTCGGACGCAGGCGGGGGCTGCGAATGCCATGCCGGCCTGACAGGTGCCCATTCACGCCTCTCTTGAAGGACCCGAGACTATACTTGGGGGGAAATATGTGGGCAGGTAGAGCGTTCCAGAGTTTGCCGGTTCTGTGGAGAAAGGATCTGCAGAACCGATTTGTACGCATCCGCGGTAAATCCAGCGTATAGGGATGCAATCCCTGCCCAGTGCGCGTTGTACGGAGGTGGAAAGGGGACGCCGGAATCGCGTTAAACAGCTCCTCCGAGCACTCCCCGTGGAATAAGCGATAGAACACGCTTAGGGCGCCGACATCCCTACGAAGTTGCAGCGGTTCTAGATCGCGGGACACGTCGGGGTCATCCACAAGTCGCACGGCTCGACGCTGGATCGAGTCCAAAGGCGCAAGCTGGTATTTGGCTGAGCCATCCCACAGGTGCGAGCAGTACTCCAAGCAGGACCTAATCTGCGATTTATACAGAAGCAGCCTTTGGCCCGGCGTGAAGTACCGTCGAACCTTATTGAGTACGCCTAGCTTTTTTGAGGCCAGCTTGGCCTTGCCCTCGATATGGCGCCGGTAATTTAGGTCGTGCGACAGTTCGACTCCGAGGACCCCGAGGTGGTCGCTTAATTTAAGCGACGTGCCTTGGAAGGAAGGAGCTGGTGTGAACGCCGCCCTCTTCGCACTGAACGCGCAAACTTGTGTTTTTGAAGCGTTGAACTCGACCAAATTGCTACGGCCCCATTCGGAAATAGACCGAAGCGTTTGTTCGAGTTCAGACACAAGTCTTCGCCTCTTTTCATCCACAACTTCTCGTCTGGCTGAAGGGTGACTGGTATAGGATCCGTGTGCTGTACTGTCATCCGCATAACAATGTATGTTGCCGAGTGGCAGCATGTCATTGATATGCAGAAGAAACAGCGTGGGTGACAGCACAGATCCCTGCGGTACGCCGGCATTCACTGACATGGCGTCCGACGAGCAACCGTCCACTAGGACCTGAATGCTACGCCCATGTAGGAAGTCGGCGACCCAGTCGCAGAGGCCAGAAGGAAGTCCGTACGCCGGAAGCTTGCCCAGGAGCGATTTGTGCCAAACCCTATCGAATGCCTTGGCAATATCGAGGCCAATTGCCAAGGATTCACCATGTCCTTCAAGCGATTCCCCCCAAAGGTGAGTGACGTACGCTAGGAGATCACCAGCAGATCGGTTTGGCCGAAAGCCATATTGCCGATCGCTGATGAGGTTATTTGTCTCCAGGTACGCCATGAGCTGGGCGTTGATAATACGCTCCATCACCTTGCAGAGTAGGGAGGTAATCGCTATAGGTCGGTAGTTCGAAGGGTTTGAGCGGTCGCCCTTTTTGGGGACCGCTTGAACAAATGCAGATTTCCAGGCTGCCGGCACACGGGAAGCAGAGTAAGAGAGGCGGAAAAGGCGCGTTAGCACTGGAGCCAGCTCGGGAGCACACCGTTTCAGCACCAATGCAGGAATCCTATCCGGCCCACTCGCCTTCCTGGTGTCTAGGGAGAGAAGCTCCGCCCGCACAGTTCGTTGTCGGAACTGTACTTCCGGCATAGAGTTCTCACACCTAGTTATGGATGGAGGGATGGCACCCCCATCGTCCAGGTTGGAGTTCCCCGCAAAGAGAGACACCAATAAATCGGCTTTCTCCTTTGCGGAGTGGGCAAGTGAGCCCCCAGGACACTGCAGTGGTGGAAGTGAGGAGCGGCAAAAATTCGATTCGACAGATTTGGCGAGAGACCAAAACTCACGGCTCCCAGTTGGGTGCTGGTTCAGCCTATCACCAACTCTGCCGATATGCTCGAATTTGGCCCTGGCAATAGCCCTCTTGCAGGATCTGGAGAGGCGGTTGTATTCTTACAACGGATGAATGGTTTACGAAAGCATATAAGACGAGCGAGCGAACGAGAAATTTTTTTTTCTTTTACACGTCAGCTCTAATGATGATTATGAAGCAATATTGTACACCGTTATGATACACACACACACACACCTTATGTGACTGTATGTGACAGTCAAATAATATTATTGTAAATTTTATTCAAATATACAAATCAATAGAAATAACGAAATAACTAAAAACTACCTAACAAACATTAAAATAGGGATGTTTTCCGAGATGCTTTCGAAAATTCCTAGAACGCTTGGGACATTACCCGCTGGATGGCAAGGCCCTTTGAATAAAGTAGGAATAATATAATATTGTGTATAACACTGTGTTTTTATAATCGTAGTTATGTAGTAAAACCACTTGACATGCCATTTAAGTTAGTGCCGCACTTAGGCATTCAAACTACTTACAAGAACAAAATATATCAAGCCACGTTTCAGGGTACGGAAAATTTTACATCTGGGAGTGGAATTGACCAAACATGTAGGATTTAGGAGCTTTATCAAAGCTACCCTTGCTTCAAATAAATTTGGCGTCTTCTAGCGCAACAGGCGATTCTTCTCACCGGCGGCGGCGCGGGGCAACTCCTTACTTATGCTATACAAAGCGCAAGTTCGTCCGGTGATGGAGTACTGTGGTTCACCCGGTGTTGATGTTGTAGGTGATGTAGCCAAGCGTGTCAGTTTCCATAAAAAAAAACTGTGGGAAAGGGGAAATCTTTAGTTGTTGGTGTCCTTGGGCTCTTTCCAGCGCGTCCACCGACAGACTTGAATCATTGCAACACAAGCGAACAATAATTGGTTCCCTTAGCCTGTTTTATAGGTACCTCCATTGCCGATGCTCCGATAAACTGGCTTTCCTCATCCCTCCTGCCCCGACCCGTATCCGTCACACCCGCCGGACTTGCTCGGTACATCCATATGTTGTTGACACCCAACTTCTGAGAACACATCGCTTTTTTAAATCGTTCCTGCTGTGTAAGCTAAGGCGAAAATATGGAAATTTTGATTTATGAAATGCGGAAATTCATCAGGTTTTCCATCTACAGATCTTTATTTTAATTTTTCTAATAGACCTACTTAATAGTTTGTATTTATTTTTCCTCCAGTATTTTTCCATCTGACGCCTATTAGCCCTCCCTCTTCTTTCTGTTCACATAATATTGGCTTGTTTGTTTGTGTGTCTGCTCCGAGGGGCTTCGGGGCCCGCCAGACTGTCTCGACTCCATCCACGACGCCCTCGTGGATTAATCCGACAGAGGCCATTCACATAATACTATTTAGGGTTGTGCAGGACCGTTGGTTTCTTCGTTAGGTCGGTGTCTTAATTGGGATGGTACATCAAAGAGCCTTTGAAGTGAAAATTTCTATACAGTATTTGGCGAACACTTTCCCAGACCAGACATCTGTTACGTCTGTGATTCTCTATGTTTATTCTGTACGTAGTAATAAATGGCTAATTATACAACTTACAAAAAAGACTATTCCACCCACATTCCACCCATGCTGAAAATGGAATAATCAAAATTAAGTGATCTATCGCTTATTCCATGGGGAGTACTCGGAGGAACTGTTTAACGCGATCCCGCCGTCCCCTTTCCACCTCCGCACCACGCGCACTGGGCAGCCCCTACACGCTGGACTTACCGCGGATGCGTACCAATCGGTTCTGCAGATCTGTCCTCTACAGAATCGGTAAACTCTGGAACGCTTTCCCTGCCCATATATTTCCCCCCAAGTACAGCCTCGGGTCCTTCAAGAGGGACGTGAATGGGCACCTGTAAAATCGGCATGGCATTCGCAACCCCCGCATATGACCGAATGTCCATGGGCGTCGTTAGACACATTATGGGTGGCTCGGCGCCATAATGTCGCGCTTTCAATTTATTGCAAAAAAAAGGTCTGTAACGTCAAGATCTGTATACATCCATGATAAGATTTATTTTATGTACGGAACCCTAAAATCCATCACAACTGCAATGGGTCCATAAAGCGTAAAAGTATTTAGTAAATAAAATAGAGAGCTACGCGGTCTTCCATTATACACGGCTATTGTTTAGATTAAAATGAGAGAACATTCAAAGCGTCCGTTATGTATAATATAACATTTGTCAGCCTCGGTAGCTCAGTGGTGCGATCGGTCGACCGCCGTTCCGTTGGAGGCAGACCGCGGTTCGGATTCCAGGTAAAACAACTGTAGTAGGTCCCTTTCTTCCATTACTAGGTGGTAGGTTTTAACCCGCCGGGGTCGGTACTACCCACAGAACAGCGATGGGCGGCCGTCGTCTCCCAGGCGGCCGAGCGATTTCTTGCTCTATGGTACTATCGCACTGAATGAAAGGTCGGTCGAAGCCGCTATGTAAATAGTTCGTGTTTTCCGTACAGTTCAGTTTAGCCGGCACGACCGAAGGGAAGCACTGACATGGCACCTAGTTCACTTAGGTGTTATGGGCTCCCGTGATATGAGGTTATCTTGTAGGGTGATGTAGCCAACCATGTCCGTTTCCATAAGACATTTTTCTATTCACATGCTGCACACGTGGGGTCGTAATTCCTTCACTGACCGTGGACAATCTACAGGCCACGTAATTTGCAGTCACCCTCAGTAACTAGAACGGTAAAAAAGGTAATTAAGTAAGTTACTCCTCGTTACCAACGCTATAGTATTAAGACATTCGTTTTTTTTATGGAAACTGTCACGGTTGGCTACATCACCTACAACATCCATGTCAGCCCATAACACCGGGTGAATTAGGTGCCATGTCAGTGCCTCCTTTCATTTCATGTCGGCTTCATTGAACTGGACGGAAAACACGAACTATTTACATAGCCGTTTCGACCGACGTTTCGCTCAGTGCGGTGGTACCAACCCGGCCGGAATAAACCCTACCACCTAGTTAAGGTAAGAAGAGAAGGGACCTATAGTTTAACGTGGAATCCGAACCACGGTCAGCCTCCAACGGTCGAGCGGTCATTTATCCAAGTACTGACCGCGTTCAGCGTTGCTTAACAACAGTCGACTGACCGCACTACTGAGCTACCGAGGCTGACAAAATATATCGGTCTAATATAAATGAAATGAAATGAAACTGTTTATTAACAGTTAACAACAGTACATCAGAAAATTACATCATTATTATTCTCCAATACTGTAACCTGGGTATCTTCAAACATCGTACTAACAGGCTAGACAGTAGACCGCCGAGCAACAGTCCGCAAATCTGTTGTCATGGCGGCGCCTCTCCTGAGCGTGGTTTCGCGAGGAGAGGTGTTTTTGGCTCTGTCGACTGCACCATTGGTCTCTCGGCACAGTCACTCATGTTGGTTTACATAAAAAATAACTGAAATGGAAGCAGCAAGATAAATGGGTGAGCTTTCTGTCTGCCGCAGTGCCTGCTTGCAGTTCCCTCGTTTACATTATAAATAATTTTATGTCAATACATATCGACAACTGAAAGTGAGGAAATATGTATATGAAAAAAGGCACAAGACAATTAATGGCAATGTACAGTTCTTTTTCCGATCTGGATGGCTCTGCCCGAGGTCGAAGCCTCAGGCGCAGCCAATTTTACCGCCGAGGAGGTGCCAGTCCGGCTTGGAGGTGGACTAATGTTGCTGGGGAAAGGCTATAAACCCGTGATTTGAAGATCCGTGGATTGTAGGAGTGGGGAAAGATATTCCCTGGGAGCCCGTTCCACACCTTTGCCGTGCGGCACAAGAACGATTTAGAGAATCGTGCAGTTCGAACGACTCTTCTGTCGACTACAAAGGGGTGTTCCGCGAGAGTATGGCGGGTTTGACGTAGGCGAACGGGAGGAGGAGGGATAAGGGAAGCAAGAAATAGACGATCCGGTTGTAGAGCGTCGTCCCTGTCGCACAAACACACACGTCTCTGTGCGACAGGGACGGCGCTCTACAACCGGACTGTCTCTTTCCAAAGCTCGACACGCATTATTAGCTGCCGGGAATTTTACAGAGTTTATCATCGTAAGTCTCGGTCGTAAACTACGGGACGGTTCAGAAGGCGAATTTATGTCAAAATCCAATATCTTCGAGCCAACCTTGAACCCAATAAGGTTGTGCATTGTTAGTGCAGTCCGCGAATCTGTCGGCATGGCGCCGCCTCTCTGAGCGTGATTTTGCGAGGAGAGGTGTTTTTGGCTCTGTCGACTGCACCATTAATAGACCCTTGACACAGCCACCCGTGTTTGTTTACATAAAAAAGTGCACATTTTTCAACTTCAAAGAACTTTTTGGTCGCACCAGGTAATTCGAACCCTCGAACACTCGCATGAGAAGCAACCCGCCACTTGAATGTGGCTCCATCTCGTCACAAGGTGAAACAAATTGGTGTTAAGTCAATTTAGGTGTCTTCGCTTGTCGCCGCGTACAAGCCGCGGGTATGATCGCAGCGAGTCGAATTAAGCCGCGCCGCCTATAAATTATCCGGTGACGCGTATACGATGGCAAAAAGCGTCGTTTAATGCTGTTTAATTTTACTTTTATTACCTCGGTCGATGTAACTCGGCGTTATGTTATGAGCTCCGGCACAGCGGCGACGGAGGCGGCGCGTGGGGGCGGCACGGCTGATCGCTCCCTCCCTGCTCTCACCTGCCGAGTATTTAGGTATGAGAGAGCGACTCGCTCGTGTATTATAGGCACGTGGTAAAGGGCATTTGCTACAGTCAGTGCGTACGGTGGTGTGTCGTGGTGTCGGTTGGTGCACTGAGGAAAATGGTATTTTTTTAGGGTTCCGTATCTATACGGAAGCCTATTACTAAGCCTACGCCGTATGTCTGTCTATCTGTCTGTCTGTCATACTGCTGTTCGACCGGCCTTTTTCAGCGCGGTGGTGGTATCAAACCGGACGGGTTAAGCCGTAAGGACTACCACCTATAGGGAAGGGAAGGAATCTATAGTTTTACATGGAATCCGAACCACGGCCAGCCTCAACGATCAAACGGTCAACGGAAGTGCGGTCACAAGTTGATTTCACGGTCGGACGTCGATTAATAGCACCACCAATCTACGGAGGCTGACAATGTGTTATATGACCATTAGGAACTTAATAAACTTTAGGAAGACACAACAGAACTGTTTCCGTTCGGTTCGTTCAGATATTCAGTCGTTAGTTTAGTAAGGTGTTATTAAGACGATACCTACCCATAGCTGGCTGCTTTGCATAGAAAAAGGTCGTAAGTCGGTGTTGTTTTTTTAATTTTAAAAAATTAATGGTAATTTAAAAAAAATTAAAAATCTATAACAATAGAGTTCTGTGCTTAAGGTTTAGTTATTTATCAGTGCAATACAAATTTCGTTTTATTCATTCACTATTGCGTCAGATGAAAAATCATCGAAATTAAATAATTTTTCAATCATCGAGATTATTTTTAAAAAATAAAAAAAACAACACCGACTTACGACCTTTTTCTATGCAAAGCAGCCAGCTATACAATTATTCTCAGTGCGTGCAGTTTCTTAAAAAAAAACAAATATAAGTACAGCTTAATACTATTCTGCCAAACTGCGTGACCAACTTGTTGGCAGGATCTGCTCTTCAACTCACATTTACATACTTAATTTAATTGAATATTTGTGTATACTAAATTTGGTAATAGGTATATTACCTATTCTATGTAACATGTAGTGAAGTAAGTATTGAACTAGCACTATTCATTCTCCGGTAGCAGGCCCGGCCACAGAAATTTTGGGGCCCCTCACTGTGATCGATTTCGGGCCCTACCCTAGTTACGTGGTAGGTATGTGTATAATGTACTTGTTGGTCATTAATGGTTGGTAACTAGCTATAGTAATAAAACCCATATTTTATAAAATCAATGTTTGTTGAATTTATATTTAGGGGTGAAAACAAAAACATTGCTTGTATTAAAATAACGTCTCCTCTCACTTCCACTTTCACAGAATGTCATAGAAAATTTGGATCGGACTAGTTCTAGTCTGCGTTGACTAGAACGAGGAGCTCGTTCTAGTCAACGCAGACTAGCGGACGAGGGCTCGACGAGAGCCGAAACGCATTCTCCTACTTGCGCAGGGCGCGGATGTGTTAGAGCCATTGAGCGCTCCGTTTGTCACTGCCTGCTATGAGAAAAATAAGCGAAGAAGAAATGGAAGCGATGAAATGGTTGCGCGCATCGTACTGCGCTGCGATGCGCGCATGGGTATGTTTGTTGGCATGAAATTAAAAATCTTATGAGGCCGTGGATGGGCCCCCTAGAATCCAGGGCCCGGTAACCGTAGTCCCCCCCTGAGAACGGGCCTGGGTAGTGATAGACAAGTGCATTTCTATCTAGCGATAATATAGAGATACTCCATGGTTCAGATTCCATATACAATACTGTACGTTGCTTCACCTCATTGGTGGTAGGATAAATCCCGTACGAATTGCTACAACCGCACGCAATTACCTCTTATGGAAATTGTGTGTATTTTCCGTCCAGTTCAGTGTAGCCGACATGAAATGAAGGGAAGCACTGACATGGCATCTAATTCACCAAGGTGTTATGGGTTGTACGTCACGGATGTTGTAGGTGACGTAGCCAACCGTGTCAGTTTCCATAAAAAACTAAATCAAAGATAGAAACGACACGGCACCAACACCTAGCTAGTTGAGATGGCACGTTTGATGTGGCCACTTCTCGCAGACCGCCTGAAACTTGTTCTGTACAAACAAAGCGAAACTATTGAACTCTGTACAAGTTGCAAAATGTTAGTTTTGTTCTGTAATCCGAGAAGGTTGCCGCCGTCTCGGCCTCGGGAAGTAATTGGCGTTCGCGCGAGTGATCAAAACTCCCGCGCTTTGAGGATTCAATTACAACTTGCTCCTTAAGGGGCCACCTCCCTAAATTGTGCCTCTCACTCTAACAATGCGCGTTTTATTTTATTATGAAGTAATTATACAACTTATAAAAAAATCCTATGGGAGAAACATGCATGATAAAATTATTAATGCTTTTCAATAAAAATATACTCTACATATAATAATTAAAGAAAAACAAAAACTTAATAAACTTAGTTTTTTTTTTCAATTATTATATGTGGAGTAATAAGTTTTTTTATTGAATAGCATTAATAATTTTATCATGCATGTTTCTCCCATAGGATTTTTTATAAGTTGTTTAATTTCTTCATATAATAAAATAAAATGTATGAAAAACGGCCAATGTTAGAAAGAGAGGGTAGATTTAGGAAGGAGCCCCCTTAAGACGAGACGGAAGTTAACTTTCTCCATACAAAATCGTCTTACAGCATTTATGTTTTAACCACCTATAAACCTTATCCGATTTTTACAATTATTTTTTTGTTGTAATATGGTCAGTCGAATCTACGTTCCTGTTCCAACGGTCGAGCGGTCACACATCCAAGTACTGACCGCGCTCAGGGTTGCTTAACAACAGTCGACTGACCGCACCACTGGGCTACCGAGGCTGACAACGTCTTTCGGCATTTATGTTTTCTAGTCCCCTAAACCTTATCGGATTTTTTACAATTTTTTTTTTCTTGTCTTAAGGACAGCCCAATGTACGCTCCTGTAATTTTTTTGTTTAGATGAAATGTACCAACACCGGAGCTAAAAATTTGTATTTCAACCGGAAAACATTTGAATTTTTTATTGTTTGATGTCATGAAATTCGTTAAGCTTTATTGAGTCAACACTTTAGATATTAAAAAAATAAAAAGACAGGAACGTAGGTTCGATTGTCCTTTGACGATTGACGACAAAAAAAGAATTGTAAAAATCGGATAAGGTTTAGGGGGGTAAAAAACATAAACCCCGAAAGACTTTGTATGGATTTTGTATAGAGAAACTTAACTTCCGTCTCGTCTTAAGGTGGGGGAAGAGGGTTGGTTGGCAACTCTCCCCACGCCGCCACCTGTTTCTACCAGATTCGCTAGACTAGAACACAGCTTGTGTGTGTTCTAGTATAGCGAAACTATGCGCGTATAAAAGTGGCAACTATCTGATGGGTTTTCGCCAGTGCATTCGTTCGTAGCGCTCAGAGGATTGCGACAGATGCAAGGGCGGAAGTTGTTGGAATACAGCAAATTTGCACATTTGAATTAGCATACGCGACTTTTATCTCCATAATATTGAGAAAAAAAACACACCTTTCTGGATTAGGTTAATATAAACTTCGAGTACCTATCACTATTAAATTGTGTTTAATTTTCCCCTTGTAAATAAAGTAGGCACATTACCAACCAAGTCTTTTATATTATCTTATATTCATAATAAATTATTCATGTTGTTCAGTCATCATATTATTAATTGACATCCCCTTGCGCCTTTGGACCCGCCTCTGGGTCGCGCTCGGAAGGTGCTGGATGCTGGAAGTTTCGGATAATTCACCTACGACTCAATCTTCAAACAATCGTACCCGACTCACGCTTCTACGGTTGGTTTGAGGAGGGTTGATTGTCCGGAGGTGGCAATCACTACAGTTTGTAAGCAGATGTATTTGGGCTGTATTTATGTATTAAAGAAACTTACATACATACGTAAGTACATACCACACGCTGTATCCCGACTGTCGGAGTAAGCAGAGTAATCGGTGTTGTGCTTCAAGAACTCTGATAAATTACAGCACAACACCGAACACCACGTTTAGCAAATTATTAGGACAAGATAATTCTCAAGCAGCAAGGCACGAAGACCCACCTACTGCCTTACTCGGTAAATAAAGAAACTTTGAAACAAACAAAAAAATAACATTGTCTCCTTTCACTAAACAAGATCAATAAATTATACTATGTAGTATTATTTATTTATTTAGTACTAGAATATAATACCTATTTACTTGTGTAGGTACAACAGTTTTTTGTTGCCTAGAGATTTCGGCAATAACATTATATGGAAATATAATTTAAAGTTATATTATATGAATAAGGTAATAGGCACATACGATTCCCAAGAGGTCTGCACTACTCACTAGTCTGCTCTAAATAATTTGAATACTGAATAATTGCATTTTCAGGTTATTCAGCACAACTATTGTTAGAAAGGCAAACGGCCTAAGCACCAATATTTTATTGTCGATTTTGGACTTAAATTAAAAATAAATGTATATATATTGGCTCTTTCATCACAACCATGGCTTGCCATATTTCATCGTCGACATCGAGATAGAAAGACCTATAGCGCCCGCGCTGACATGTTCTGCATACATTCCAAATTTAAAATTGAATTTCTGTGTCTGAAGTGGAAATAAAATAATAAAAAATATATTATTAAATAACATGACGCCAGCTACCGCGTTCTGGAAATGACAGTTGTAAACTTGGATTTTAAGATTGTTAGAAAAGTTCCTCAAAGAGGAACAATGTCTGTACAATGTTTTAGTAATTTTATTAAATGTTGTATGAATGATTATCATTGTTGTGCGAGTTGGCGTGCTGTCCAAATCCCGACTGGTGTTCAGCGTTCAAACGTGACTGACATACTGATGTGAGATTACGCATTCAGGAGATCAACTGACATGCCATTTGTATTATTATGTAATGTTACTGCTCGTATTTGGAATTAACAATCCCTAAGTATACATGTATTAAATGGAGCATCTCCCGTCAGTAATTATAAATCTAACAAACGTATTGTAACTATGTACTTACTTACCTACAAAGGCTTAAATCAAAACCCAATATAATAAAACTAAAAGTGTACATTTGGGAATTTAAATATACACGGTGTTGCAACCCCAACCGTAAAACCCGAAAGGGGGTGATTCTGTATGTGAAATAGAACAACTTTTGTTCTACGACTTTTTAATTTGAAGAAAAAAATATTTTTTTCTCCATACATTTTGAGAATAGGCATTTAAAATTTGTATGGAAAAAATAATTTTTTCTTTGTCTCAAAAAATGTTTTTTCGCCACAGAAGTTGTTTAGTTTCACATATAGAATAACCCCCTTATGTCAGTTAAAAATATTACGGGGGCAACTGCAACACCGTGTATTTATTGTGAAATATTTAATCTAACCATTCATGGTTGAAACTTAATTATTATTAGATCTATGTATCTACTGAATAAATTAAATCTAACTTAAAGATAATTTCCTATCAAATTAAATTTAACTAAAACTGTAATTAAAATTTAAAACAAAAAGTCTTACCATGAAAAAAAACTAAATGTAATTATCAAAGAGTTTGTAGAGCGCAGCGACGTAAATACAAACTCTTTGGTAATTATAATAATTAATAAATAAAAACGTTTACGAGAAACCCCCGAAGCCGCGACTCGAGCACCTCGCCGCGCCGCCGCACCGCGCCGCCGGCAGCAAACCGACCAAGTATTTATTTTTAAAGTTTGCACTATAATTGCACCAAGTATGACGCTTGTATGTATTACCGTTTTGTACGATGAATTAATAACAATAACAAGTAATCGTTTAAAAACACGTTTCTTGTATGGGGACCTTAATTTTTTAAGTAATTTTTTTATGATTTGTTAGTATATCCGCCACAAACACAAATTCCGTGAAATTGTGGTTTTTTTTTTATGGAAACTGACACGATTGGCTACATCCCCTACAACATCCGTGATGTCAGCCTATAACACTTATCTTTTATGTCGGCTACACTGAACTGGACGGAAAACACGAACTATTTACATAGCCGTTTCGACCGACGTTTCGTTCAGTGCGGTGGTACCAACCCACTGCAAAAACGTTAAATATATATTATTTTGGTATGGAGTTGAGCGTGAATATAAATGTAAGCTCACTTTTGATGTTGGGAGGGTTCACTGGCGCTTTGACTGTATGGCCAGAGATTATAAACTTAACGAGCCGAAAATTCCAGCTAAAACGATCTCTAATTTTCAAGAGCCGGTCGAGACCTCTCCTCTCCGATGTCGAAGATTCGTCGGTAAGCTTTCAGGGACTAAGTGAAACCCATCTCATCTTCATTACGTACACGGGTGGTGTTTCGGGGAGGTGCGGTTTTCTCGGAACAAATATTTGAATAGTTAATGATGGAGTAGGGATAACGGGCGAGTCCTTTATTTTAAATGTAATTGAATTTTGATAAAAATTACATAGATGAACTTAAGCTAATTAACTTTTTGGTAAAAATAATCTAGAATTAATTTGTGCATATTATTGTAAATGTTATGTGGATTGTACAGATTTTTTTATGGAAAAAATAAGAATATTATCTTTTCTTTCTTTCTTAGTAGTTAGTGAAACTAAATAATTATTAAAATCTTATCAAGTTTACTAATTTAAATTGAGCATCTAATTAAATTTAATATCATTTAATTTCGTTAATTGATTTTATATTATATTTTGTTCAACTGTTTATGTGTCAATATCTGTAGTGAAATATATCGTCTGCATATCTATAGGTACTTTATTTTTAGTTAGTTTTTCCTGAATAAATAATTCTGAATGTTTACTTCTTTGCACTAGGATATTCCTCTGTGCTAAGCCCTATTTCATATGCATTAAATAATCAGATTTGACGTAAATATATAATTCAAGTGTAGGCAGTCGACCCTCAATAAGCCCTATTTCTTTTCCTGACATATTCATGAATATAAATAGATAATAATAAATAGATTGACGCGGGTACTTGACATGGCCGTACTTGAAATGTCTTGACGCTGGACTGTAGGTATATTAACTGGCTTAGGTAACTACTAAACAGCATTCATTGAGATAAACTATTTAGAGATATCTGAAAAGCATAACATAATATAGCACTGACATAGCGGCAGTCCGTTATAGATAAGTACTAACAATTTAAATTTAATAATAAAAACAACCAGCATTGCGAATATATATTTACTTAAAGTCGCTGTTTACCGACGGAAGGAAGAAGAAACTGTTTTGTTTCCATGTATATTTCAATACTCTAACTAAAGAACGAGACTCTGAGAATGCTTTGTCAAGCAAGCCGTAACTAAATTCTGGATGACATGAGCGCTCGAGCGTGGCTGGATTGCGTGTTGAAGTTCATGAGATGAAATTAAAAATTATAAAAACCGGCCAAGTGCGAATTGGACTAGCGCACCGAGGTTTCCGCACCACAAAAAAAAACATTAAAAAAAAGAACACGTTTCTTGTATAGGAACCCCCCTAAATTTTTTGCTTATTCTATTTTTTATTATTTCTTGTTATATCCGCCATAATATCACGCCATCTTTCAAGAGATACAGCCCTCGAACAGACGGACGGACGGACGGACAGACAGACGGCGTAGGCTTAGTAATAGGCTTCCGTACGGGATACGGAATCCTAAAATAAAAGGAAAATTTTTTTTACGAAGAACATTTTGCTGATGTTATTTATAGCTGCCTGCCTGCAGCGACTGCGATACTTCTGTCGACGAGGAATTTAAAATCGCGAGTGACACGATTAAATCCTCGTCACATTCTCGTCACTCAACTCGTGTTGTCATCGTGAAAGTACGAAAATGTCACGAAAATAAAAATCGGCGTCAAGTCGTCGAGCAGACAGCGATATAGCAATAATATAAGTAGAGTAGTCAATGTTAACAGATAAAAGCAAAATATATAAATAATACATGTTTTTGTTATTAGTATCTTTAGTGTTTGTAATGTTTTTCTCGCGAATAAATAATGTTTATTATTACATTATCTTTACTATGCATACATGTTTGTAAATAATAAATGTTTTTATATCTACGTCACGTCTACGTCACACATGCAGACTCACTTATTAATTTATTATTATCTATAACAAACATGCGCATTACGAGCCGTGTGTGATGCAAATTGTGCGCGTTTCTTGGGAACGTCATTCACGAATGACAACAGAACAGCATACAGCAACAGCATAGTTGAAATGAAATGAAAATGAAAATATACTTTATTGCACAAAGTGACAAAAGGCGGACTTAAAGCTTAGAGGCATTCTCTATCGGTCATGCCTGGGATTGTGAGTAAGGTAGATGGGTAGTGCGAAAAATCAAGAAGAAGAGTTAAAACATAAAAAAATTATAATAAAAGTACACATTTAACATAATATAAGTAGTAATTAAATACATTCCTTACATACATACTTACAGGTTCAAAGGTTCAACATATATATAAACAAATATAATACTCATATATACATATATAATGCACTTTCTATACAAACGATATAAACACATATGGCGACATTAGGAGTTTGAAGACATCGTTCCCTCAAACTGGATTTGAAAATGTTGTAGGAGACGGAAGTACCTACGGAGAGTGGCAGGAAGTTGGTTCCAGAGACGAGCTGATTCAACAGCAAACCCATTCTGGGTACAGAAAGACTGTAATGAAGTAATGAATCAGTATACAGTTCTCTCAGATAGTTCTCTCCTTCTGACTTCTTTGTCGCGGTTGTTATCACCTCGCTGTTGGACATGCGCCTCCCCGCTTTATCTCTTGTTGTTACACCGACTACAACTCGTGCCGATAGCCATATCGATCCTACTTACACCTATACACCTCCAACACTAACCTGACACGCCACGCTAGCTGATGCTCATAGAAACACTCTAGTAATTATGTACGCGTTTGTTCTGTAAACAAAATACTTACGGTGCGGCACTGCAGGTTAGCTGCGATGTACAATATCAAACCTAAAATCAGTACTAGCACGACGAGCTGAAACGCATCTCATTGTACAGGCGTTAAGGTATAGTTTTGAATAGATTTAGAGCATGCGACCGGAGATTGACTTTGCATGTTCGCGTTAAGTTGAGTTTATCTAACAATTACTTACGACCACATTAAATGGATGATTGTGAGGCAGGTAGACCGGTACAAGGTCCAGATTATACGTTGCAACGTGTCATGGTAAATTTACAATAATGTATTTTTTTAGGGCGACAGGCTCGCCACCTCTCACCTTGGCACGGTACTTCCACCGAGTCATGCAGCAGGTGGGTCTTCGTGCCTTACTTGCTGCTTGATCGATTGAATCTTGTTCGAATACTTTGCGAAACATGGTGGTCGGTGTTGTGCTGTAATTTACCAGAGTTCTTGCAGCACAACACCGATTACTCTGCTTACACCGATTGTCGGGATTAAGCGTGTGTGATATGTATGTATGTATTTTTTTTATGGAATCCGGTATAACCCAATTTTTTTAACTGTGCACTTCGAGTTGTCAAAGTCGTTAAGTTCTCAGCACTGAAAGCACCCTCTCCGCTTACTTCCATACCTCTCGGCCGACGCCTAACTGTACGGTCTGCACTCCGTACTGATTAGGCGTCGGCGGCGGTGAGGTGAAGAAGTACAAGCGGGGGGTGAATTCAGTGCTGAGAACCTAACGACTTGGACAGCTCGAAGTGCCAGTTAAAAAAATTGGGTCATATGTGTGGCCGGAGTCGGAGGGGCCAAAACACTTGCTCCGACCAGCCAATATGACCACCGAGAAGGTGGGTGCCATACCGCAGACATCCCAGGATTGCTGGCTATACTGCACTAGTGGAGAGCGCAGCCGAGGCTGCTATGCGGCCATCTTACATCCAGTACGGTGGTACCAGCCCAGTCGGCTACAATTTGAGCCTACCACCTAGTAAGGGGCAATGTATTATTAAGCGCCGTTTTTGGGCCGATTTTCGACCTCCAGCGCGCGATAGGTTTAATAAAACAGAAGGAAATATCGGTCAATAATGTATGTTTTCTTTATGTTTCTATTATAATACTCGTATGTTTCTCTGAATATGATCATGTCATCATCAACATATCTAGCAGACACTCTGTACTGCGGTTACCCATCATTTAGCTTACGGATAAAATAAGTAAGCAGTCGGTACCGTGCTGTGATAAGTTTGACAAAGATTGACTGGAAGAGATCACTGTCCGCCTTTGCGCACTCCTATATTTTCAACCGACTTCCAAAAAGGAGGAGGTTCTCAATTCGTCTGTATGTTTTTTTGTGTGTAAAAAAAATCATTAAAATCGGTTGTGAATTGGTGGTGAAATCGAGTAACATACTCGATTTCACCGCCAATTCTCAACCGATTTTAATGATTTTTTTTTCTTGAGTAGCTTACATCTCAGGGGTCATCCTTTCATAAATTTTATGAAAGAATACCACCCCTAAGGGTGGGAAATTAAGGGTGAACACTTTCACACTAAGGAATTTTTCAATCACCCACTTCCCGTCAACCGATTTTAATATTATATTTTATAACTAAAAAGAGTGAAATAAAAAAACTCTTTAAAAAAAAACATTGAACCGACTTCAAACCCTAAAAAGTATTAAATAATATTTTGATCTTGAGTAGAAGGCGGTACAAAAGCACACCTGATTTATAGATGGACCCTTTTGTGGCTTTGTAACGCCTTCTACTCAAGATCAAAATATTATTTAATACTTTTTAGGGTTTGAAGTCGGTTCAATGTTTTTTTGTAAAACAGTTTTTTTATCTTATTTATTTTACGTATGCACAGTTTTTCTGTTAACTGTGTGCAATAAGGTGTTTATATTCTATTCTATAAACGTTCACTGAAATAAATAACTAATATGATGTTATAAGTTTGTCTTTGCGCACTATTTACTTTTCCTTACTTTCCTTACGGCTTTACTGTTTTAAATTGTTGTTCTATATGAAAGAGTGTTTAATCTCTATTCTACATACTCGCACATACCTAACTACGTCAATATGTAAAAGGAAGTGTTTTCAATTTTGATCGGTTTTCCTTAATTGATATATTTTGTATGTTTTCCTTCCTTGAGCAACTTGTAAACATTTATTCACACTTCATGACACGGTCTGTGTAAAGATAAAACAGGACTCGCGCACGGAGGTTTCCGCAACACCACGTAGAGTTTGCACTATATTCACACCAAGTTTACGCTTCTATGTATTACCGTTGTTTTGATAGAGCAAAAACAAAAAAAAAAAAACGTTGAAAAAAAAACAACAGTTTCTTGTATGATGTTTCTTAATTTGTCTTCCTGTACTTTGCCTATCCTGTATCTCGTATAGCTAAATGCGCTTGTACTAAGTTTCATCGAATTCGGATGATCGGTTTAAGAGTTATGGAGGAATATACATACATACAGAAAATATTTCTAAAAATCGTCAATTTAGTTTTAGTATCATACATAGAGTCCACAAACGCAGTATCTCATAAAACAAAGTAACTTACTCCATGATTTATTATTAGTATTGATTTTTAGGTTTCCGTATCCCGTACGGAAGCCTATTACTAGGCCTACGCCGTCTGTCTGTCCGTCCTTCTGTTCGTCCGAGGGCTGTATCTCTTGAACCGTAATAGGTAGCCGGTTGAAATTTTCCCATTTGGGCGGGAGCCCAAATGGGAAAATTTCAATTTCTTGTATGGGAATACAAGAAACGTATTTTTTTCAATGTGTTTTTTTTTCGAACCTTGGTCCGCGAGTCCGTCTCGCACTTGGCCGGTTTTTTGTTATATCTGTCATAGCACATATTCTGTAAAAATTTCAACCGACTAGCTATTACGGTTCAAAAGATACAGCCCTCGGCCACACACACGGGACGGCGGCGTAGACTTAGTAATAGGCTTCCGTCCGTACTGGTACTGAAATCAAACAAAATAAAACCGAAGAAATACCGCCGGTCTTGCTGTTTATTTATTTTGGAAAGGAACTGCATAAAAAAAACATAAAAGATTACTCTAAATGTTTCATTGTTTATGAAATACATTCTGAGCCGCAATATTATGTAGGTAGTTAAACTGTCAAAAATTAAAAGCACCCGAAGTGATTATAAATTTAAGCCAAAATAAAAATCGTCCCTAGTCTTGTAAAGATCTCATGATAGAGTTACAAATGGAGGTAATTTTTTATATCCAAATAAAAAACTTTCAGATTTGTACTTAGAACCACAAAAGTTAATCATAACTTTTAGAGTGGAAGCACTGAGCCACTGATATTACACAGATTTTTATAAATTATACTGTAGCCATGCTTGTCAATATTAAAATTTGGATTTTCAGCGAGTAAGGATTGGAGCGTAGTAGGACGAATGCAATTTGTTCCAGTCACCTGAGTACAGAACACCACTCAACATTGTAACTGTGGGTACAGATCTCCTCAAATTCTCTCGAAGCCCTCAATAAGATATTGAGTGGTCTCGTAGCAAGTGCTACGAGACGAGAGCAAAGAGGGAAGCCGAAGCACTGTAGCATGTTACGAAGTCGATCACCGAGCACTCGGTCGTCGCAATATGCGAACTTGATGGTAAGAAGATTATCTTCTAGTCATAGATAGGGATTCTGGATAAATTGGCTAGGTATTACAAATTACGTATAGTTAGTTAAATTAATAAAATTATCAATTAGTACAATCGTAGATTGAATATAGAGTCTATACTATACAGAGTGCCCCGGTTCGACCAGATTTATTTACATTACATAATAATCTTCAAGAAAAGTTTAGTAGCATTTTTTCCTAGTTCTCGTATTTTTCGAAATAAACGAGTTTTCATGCGTTAGGAAAGGGTCGCCAAAAACAATGTTCAACGTCCGTTGAAGCTCAGAACGAGGAAGCCCGTGGTGGTAGGTATTGACTTAAGAAAACTGTGGTAAGTAAATTCAACAATCATACAATACCTACATCTAGTAGTCTACATTCCAGTAGTTCTATCATGTTTTGTATGCTTGTTTATTAATATTTGTACTTTTAATAATTTTTTGTTACTAATTTAGGATACATACATTTATTGTGATAGGTAACGCTAATAGTTTTTATTTTTTTTATATATAGTTATACTGCCAGTCTGTCTCTCTCTCTCTCTCTCTCTCTCTCTCTCTCTCTCTCTCTCTCTCTCTCTCTCTCTCTCTCTCTCTCGCTCTTTATCTCTCTCTCTCTCTAGCATAGGCAAAAGCATTGGGTAAATTTTCCATCTTCGTACTTAGAGATTAAAATATGGAAGGTATCAAGTAACGGCCGTTACGTAGATTGGCCGCTTGTTTCCTTATTAAAGATTATTAACTCATCAAAGAAAGTGCCCACTTTTCCATGCTAGGAAAAGCTCTGGTAAGTACATGAACATGTGTGTGTTTGTGTGTGTGTATAGACGTAGTTTGGCATAGTCTATTTTTCTACAATGTCATAGTGTGATGTATACTATTTTAATTTGCAACAATATTTAAATTATTTAATTTTTTTTTTATTATTATACTTTACGCAAACTTTTAATTTTACCTATCATATTAAAATTATGTAAAACTGCATTTAAAATCTAAGACAAAGTCCCATCATATATTATATAAAAAAATTGCAATAATATAAATTAAAACACAAATAAAAATGTTTACAGGAAAGCCCCGAAGACTAGGTGCCATGTCAGTGCTTCCCTTCGGTTATGCCGGCTACACTGAACTGGATGGAAAATACGGACTATTTAAATAGCCGTTTCTCTATACAAAGAATAGTTTTAAGTTTCCTATGAATATTTGCAAGTGTAGATATTTATTATTTAGAAATATGGAATTACAGGAAAATAATATTTAGAAATTCGTGATTTCATACAAACATTCACATTGGAAATGAATCTACGGAATTCGAAAAAAAAATCGTTCTGACTGTTTTCAAAAAGGTTAGGCTAATTGTAGCTGTCTAAATTGTCCAGAGGAATTTTTCTCAAATTCATTCTTCATTTCCAAAATATCGAGCGCCAAAATCAAAAATTCGGAAAAAATAGATTTTTTTTTTCACTATTGTGGCCATAATTTTTTTAGTTTTTTCGTTTCTCGAATAATTCTCTTTGCACCTTACAGCTCTCATGAATACGCGTCTTTTGAGTATCATAATATGAGTTTTTGAATATTATGATTATGATATTCACAACTCTCCGAGGTATAATCGGACTATCATGTATAATCGGATATAACGGATATATATCGGACTTTTTCGTGAAATCGGAGCCTATACTGGAGCGAACGAAAAGACATTTCCAATGTCAAAACTTGAGTAGGTATTCTCAAAAATATTCGCCAAGTGCGTACATGATTTAGTCCGTATAATGGAGGCATGCAACATCATATCACTTCCGATAACAACACTTGGAACTGTGGGCGCTACACGCTCGAGCTGCGATAAACACAACCCAACTATATATTGGTTGGCTCTGTACAAATCGTGTTTTGCATCGTTCGGAGTAGCCGGCACGACCAAGGGGAAGCATTGATATGGCATCTAGATCCGGCAGGAAAAGGTGTGATGAGCTGACATTAGGGATCTAGTATGCATCTGATACCTACCATGTTAGGATTAAAAAACCGGCCAAGTGCGAGTCGGACTCGCGCACCGAGGGTTCCGTACCACCACATAATTGGCCGGTTTATTATTTGTTGTTTTACTTGAGGTTGAGTGCGCACTATAATCACAGTAAGTTTGACGCTTGTATGTATTATCGTCTTACGATACAACAAAAACAAAGTAAAACATTGAAATAACACGTTTCTCGTGTGTCCCTTAATTTTATACTTTTAATTGTTTTATCATAATATGTTAGTACATACGCCATAATAAAATAACACATATTCTGTTACTACCTATTAGTTCAAAGGATAAACACAGCCCTTTAAAGGTACCTAGCACAGATAGACAGACGGACAGAACCCTAAAAAGAAGAAATAATAACAAAAACTTCGGCTCCACGCTAACCTACTCATGTCCATTCCATGCTATATTTTTCTTTGTTGAGCTAAATGTGCGGTTAGGCCGACCGGACCCTAGGCACCGACCCTAGGTTAGGTTAGTTAGCGTGCCCTAGGGGCGCCCAATTCAGCCACACACACCCAATCCCATTTCAAGGGTACTTTAAGGTGGTCGAGTACTTCCGGGGCAGTTTATTAATCCGACATTTGAAAATCCTCTATGTAATTAAGTGGGAACACGTAGGGCTATTCTAGTGGCGAGTGGAGAAATTATTTGTAGAATAGTTTGGTCATTAGAAGTAGTGCGTAGACCACAGGGATAGACAACAAGGGAATGTTCAGCGAAGCGGTAAGTGGCACCGAGAGCCGAGATGGCCCGGGGCACGAGTGGCAATCCTTTATTGGATGGCAATATCGATGGAAAATTATCGATATTTTAATATATATTTTGGAACCGATATTTTTATTGTTGAGATTAAATGAAAACATCGATATTTTTTATGTTTCGATGTTTAATCGAAAATTATAAATGGTTGATAGAAATATCGACATTAATCACTAATAATAAAAAAAAACAACTGTATAAAGCTTTGCCACAATGCATGGGCACTCATCGATACATATAATAAAATTGTAAAATTGCCGTGTCTGTACATAAGAAATTAGCAAAAACTAATCAATTGATGGGGATGAAGTTATAGAATGCATTGAGACCATTTTTGAAATTTTTATCTGTTTGTGCAATTGTGTGTTTGTTTGTGCACGCATCATGTAAACACTACTTAACTAATTCAAATGGAGCTTTTAGAAAAATATAGGGCTTAACTCTGTGTAACCTAAAGGCTATGTAGTATCACACCCACAGTTGAGATGAGCTGAGCAGTGGGATCGGAAGTGAACGTAGTCAGAGAAAAATTTCAACTTCGGTTGGCGTTGCGGACTTACATTGCGTTGGGTTTCAAATATGATCTGTGATGTTTGAAAAATATCGAGGAAATTATTGAAATTTCTCTATCTCTAGTTGTTGGATAGTTTCTAGCTAATTGGATAATAAATAGGTAAATACAAGTTTTTATCATCGATATTAAAATTAACTACCATCCCTATGAGTATGTAACACAATCTGGCGCGGATAACGGATATATTATGGACTGAGGGTGACCTCCCACCCTCTCCTCTCCTCGCCCCTGCTCGAACTCCTGGAGAAGTGTACGACATCTACTCAAACCAAATAATCAGCTTTTCAAAAATAATAAACGAAACGAAAACGAAAATAAATACGTACGTCTTTCTGCCCTATTTTCTTGAAAATGACAGAAAATGGTTAAGTAAGTGTTTTTATCAATTGGGTGGATCAACTTTTTCTTGAAAGGTAAAAACCAGCTGCACAGTCAAATAAAAAAAAAAGTTTATTTCAATTTATTACTTAGTTAAAAATCAATAAGTATAAAATACTTAGGTTTATAGGCAATTGAAAAAAAAGTCGAGAACTATTTAAAATAAAAA
Organism: Nematopogon swammerdamellus; assembly: GCA_946902875.1. Taxonomy (NCBI): domain Eukaryota; kingdom Metazoa; phylum Arthropoda; class Insecta; order Lepidoptera; family Adelidae; genus Nematopogon; species Nematopogon swammerdamellus. The sequence continues at coordinate 22,517,924 of OX336336.1, forward strand.
ATTAACCAAATTTTTACAGGTGACCCAGGGGACAATTTTGTCCCCAGTTTTGTATGGAAAAAAGAGGTCGTCCTCAGGGTAACCAATATTTTTAAAAAATTACTCAACATTCTTTGTGCAGCTTCATTCTTATTATCTGAGAGTTGCTGTAACTATTAAAGTAATGTGAATTTATCAAGATAATATCCATTTTTTCAGACAGATACCAAAAACAAGAAAAAGTTGATCCACCCAATTTTTTTTTTTATGGAAACTGACACGGTTGTCTACATCACCTACAACGTCTGTGATGTCAGCCCATAACACCGGGTGAACTAGGTGCCATGTCAGTGCTTCCCCCTTTGATCGTGCCGGCTACACTGAACTGGTCGGAAAACACAAACTATTTACATAGCCGTTTAGACCGACGTTTCATTCAGTGCGGTGGTACCAACCCGGGCGGGTTAAACCCTGCCACCAAGTAAGATTAGGAGGGAAGGGACCTACAGTTTTACGAGGAATCCGAACCTCGGTCAGCCTCCAACGGTCAGCGGTCACCCATCCAAGTACTGACCGCACCCAGCGTTGCTTAACATTCAATAGCGACAGTTGACTGTCTGCACCACTGAGCTATCGAGGCTGACATAGTCTTTTTATTTACATAAAAAACGTTTACTTTGTTCATATTCACTAAAATATGATGCGTCAATACCTTTCATGCCATTCGTGTCGCGTCTCGTCGTCTGCCTGATGTATGTACCGAAGAACTATTAATGTCATATTAGGAAAAAATTATTTATTTTCCAATATAGCCTCATCAGTAGGGGTCAGGCTTAAAATCAGTGTCTCCCTCCCGATTATGGCCTGATACCCATTTACTAAACATAAGGTTAGTCTTTAAGTTTATAATTAATTTTTAATTTTATATAATTACTAGCTGTGCCCGCTGCTCCGCCCGCTCTCATATTTCACTTCACTGCTAACCTCATAAGCTATTTAGCGTGATAGTAAGTAGCCTATAGTTGATGGGAAGAATCAAGCTATCCGTAGAATATCCTTTTTATTAAAATCGGTTCAGTGGTTCTCGAGTTATAAGCGGACAGACAGACACTCAGACAGACAGAAAGCAGACGTTGGATTTTATTATAGGTAAGGATCATATTATTACCTATTCATGCATACAATTTTCATCAGTTGGCTGGTAACACGCATGTTGATAAAGTTATGTTCACTAAGGACAAAAAGGCCGAGCAAGTATTGGTACAGTCAGGGGACGACCCACGAAGGGATAAACTCCGTTCTCCATTTTCCACTGCGGAGGTCTGCAGCCATCCTGGTCGGCTGGGAAAGCTTGAGATCGAGGGGTTAGGCACGAAAGTTCACGTCACGACCAAGAGCGACCAGTTTGCAGCCAACCCCTACAAATAAATTTTTTATTATGACATATGGCGCCTAGCCACTCATAAGGTGTCTAACGACGCTAATGGACATTCGGTCGTATGCGGGAGTTGCGAATGCCATGCCGGCCTGGCAGGTGCCCATTCACGCCCCTCTTGAAGGACCCGAGGCTGTACTTGTAGTTATTATGAGAAGGTACCGTGGTTCGTAAGGAATCGTAAGGTTCGTACCGTGTGGGGCCGGTACCTTAAAAGAATAGCCCCGCTGCATCTCTCCCCGTGTATGTCGTAAAAGGCGACTAAGGGATATGACTACCTTCTTTATTACTAGGTGGTAGGGTTTAACCCGCCCGGGTTGGTACCACCGCACTGAATGAAAGGTCGGTCGAAACGGCTATGTAAATAGTTTGTGTTTTCCGTCCAGTTCAGTGTAGCCGGCACGACCGAAGAGAAGCACTGACGTGGCACCAAGCTCACCCGGTGTTATGGGCTGACATCACGGATGTTGTAGGTGATGTAGCCAACCGTGTCAGTTTCCATAAAAAAAATAAAAAAATGTCCACAAGGTGTGACAAAGGTTTGTACTAACGTCTTTATGTCATACACATTTAATTACATTAAATAATGACTTCACTAGCTCGACGAGTTGGTACTTCTATTATCTCAAATTATTAACCGACAGCAAAAGCTGTTGGATGTAAGATGGTCGCATAGCAGCCTCGGCTGTGTTCTCCTCTAGTCAGTATAGCCAGCAATCCAGGGAAGTCTCCGGTATGGCACCTACCTTCTCGGAGGTGATATTGGCTGGTCTACGACCCAGCCACCCATACCGGATTACATAAAAAAAGCGTGTTCTTTTAACAAATTTTATGGAAACTGACACGGTTGGCTACATCACCTACAACATCCGCGATGTCAGCCTATAACACCGGGTTTACTAGGTGCCATGTCAGTGCTTCCCTTCATTTCATGTCGGCTACACTGAACTGGACGGAAAACACGAACTATTTGTGTGAAGATGAAGACCATGTTAGATGTGGTGATCATTGTACCCGGCCGATACGATGTTTTTTTTTTGTGTAATCCGGTATGGTTGGCTGAGTCGGAGGGGCCAAAGCACATGCTCCGACCAGCCAATATCACCTCCGAGAAGGTAGGTGCCATACCGGAGGTGTAATGCCGGCCGGTGTATTCTACCCGCGTGTACCGAGCGAATTTGTGTCGGTTGATCGAGCTACACGCACTAAGTACTTTGTACTCAAAACACATAGTCATGCTTATCATCAAGATAACCCCATTGAGCTTTCTCTACTATCTCTCGATGAACTGGTTCAAATTCAGACCTTATTACCTGCTCATAAGGTTAAACTTTGAAAATTTATTTTTCCACATTTCTATCGATAATATTAGTGTTAACTAGTACAGCTCCTATCATGGTTTATGTGTATTTTTTACAGACATCAAAAAAAGGAGGAGGTCCTCAATTCGACGGTATTTTTTTTATGTTTGTTACCTCAGAACTTTCGACTGGGTGAACCGATTTTGAAAATTCTTTTTTTATTTGAAAGCTGGATTGGAAAGCGAGGCGGAATTCCGCCGAGTACATCAATAGCAAAAAATTATTAAAAACAACCGTGAAATAAAAAACTATTTAAAAAAATATAAAAACCGCCTTCAAAAATGTATGAAATAAAAAAAATCGAACCCTAGAGTTGAAGGCGGTGCTAAAGCAAGCAAAAATAAGCGACCGCCTTCAAATCTAGGGTTCGAGTTTTTTTTTATTTCATACATTTTTGAAGGCGGTTTTTATATTTTCTTAAATAGTTTTTTATAGTAAAAATAGTTTATATTTTTAACATAGGTAAATGAGCAATAATATAAATGTTATACAGATACAGATTCTAGTTTCTTTCAACCGAATAAAAATATCGAGATTAAATCTGTAATAAAGACGCATTCAATTTATCAACTAAGTACCTACTGAAACAAAATAATATTAAATTACTAACTAAAACAAAACTAACAAACCTTAAAAATAATTATCATCTCGAGAGACTGCCACCACGATCCGGGTTGACCTACCGCCAGAGTTATATTATTAGAGCAATTCGCTCGACGGCCTCAGTTCGCTAGATACGAAATTTCATCCAAAGAGGCCGACGAAGGGAAGTTCCCATGACACTAAAAACAGGCCAAGTGCGAGCCGAACTAGCGCACCGAGGGTTCCGTATCCCCATGTCATGGTCAGCACCATGTTTATGAAATGCTTCATATTAGTTAAAGTTAATCATTAGTTAAAATGCTTCATACTCTTTTCGGTAGATAGCGCATACACTTTTTAGTTTATTCTATGGGAACCCCGTGAATTTTTTACTTTTTCTTATTTTTATTATTTATTGTTATAACGGCCATAATAACACATATTCTGTGAAAATTTCAACGGGCTACCTATTACGGTTCAAGAGATACAGCCCTCGGACAGACAGACAGACAGACGGCGTAGGCGTACTAATAATAGGGTCCCGTACCGGATACGGAACCCTAAAAATATACACGTGATTTTCTGAATAATTTTAGTCAGAATAAAACATTCCTCAGGCTTCGACCTATGTCGGCCACCTTTGTTTATGCTATTCACAACAAGCTCAGTTTATTTATACAAGTTTGAAATTAATTTAAATTGACCAACAAAATAAAACATCTACCGAAATAAGACCCCTAAAAATACCTAAATTAAGTGATAACTTCTATTTGTATATCAACCGCGGTAATTAAAAACCCAAAGTAAAACCCGTAAAGAGAAATTTACGCTAGCTACACACCAAGTGAAACAGGCTGTGGGTGTGATTTATAGTCTCTAGCTCTGTGTTATTTATTATTACATAGTACAAACTGTTTCGTGAAATAGACACCGCTGATATTAAATTGTCTAGTGTCGCGAGTGTCACAGAGTTAGATATTAATTAGTGGGTTTCGCACGATCCCTCCGTTATTGTCGTCAAAACAATGTTATAATAATTTTGTAGTAAATGTGAGCGCTATTCATGCTTTAGGTATTCAGTTATTTGTAATAAAAAATACTTGTTGTATTGGATTATGTGGAAACACAACACAAAGTAGATAGTATAGGTATAATTTATTGATAAACTTTGTCAAGTTTATCAATAAATTTTGGGGAACAAATTAGAAAGTAAACACATATTTTTTTCAAGTGCGTCATGTGACATATCAACGAAAAGCGCTCGTTTCGTTATAAGGAATATCAATAATCAAATATATTTTGTTTATAATTTTAAATTGCACAGTTTAAAATATATTAAAGAAAATATACAAAAATCTAGCATTTCTATATTATTCTTAATTAATTTAATTTCTTATATTAATGTCTTATTATCTTACATTTCTCAAAATGAGAGTTTTAAATATTTCAGTCTTATTTCTAAATTGTCTTTGTTCCGTACTGGCAAGCCTTTTGACAACAAAGGGCAATATTACATTACATTACATTACATTACAACCAATATTCCAACCAACATAGGAAAAAATATTTCCCGCATTGTCAAGAAATATAATAAAGAATCAACACGAAATTCCATGTCGGAAATTGAGGAAAACACTGGAACAAACCACCCAACTCCCCAATATGCTGTGCTAAAGGGCGACGGGTTAGCCAAATCTAACATTAGCACGGTCGTTCTGCAGATATGCTTACTCGCTGCTTGATAGTTATAAGTTTATTTATATATTTTTTTTTACTTTTATTAGAGCTTTACGTTCCGGAGTAATCACCTCGGACAGACAGACGGATGGACTGACGATCCTCCCTGCCAGCGTCGCTAATGAACTGTAAAAACGGCAATTATAAGTATTTGTAATATTTGCATACAATTTTAAATTTCCTTACTTACTAATGTGCATAAATTAACACTAATGTGTTATTAATTAAAATAATTATCAAAACGGTACACTTGCGTCATTGCACGCACAGTGCATTCCTATGCAGTCCTACCATAGGTACTCGTACTTCACTGAATAGGTACATAATATGCTACTTGCGTGAATAAATACAGGTAATAATAACTTTCTCTGAAGTTGAAGTCGTCCGAGGAAATTCCTACAAAAACAGCTTCAGTATTTTCTTGCGTTTATTTTCCTTTCCTTTTGCCGACTTGTGAGCGGTTATGAAAGTTTTAATTCGATGCCGGGCGCTCTAGTGCTCTCACTACAGCGTGTGTTAAACGGGCTCTCTAAAAATACAATATAACATCAGAAAATATTTGAAACATCAGACACTTTTAGGGCGAATGTTCTTTGAATGAATGTTTTTTGTTTTCGGTGTATTTGTAACTTTTTTAAAGGTCTTTATTAATGGGGTACATTTTTGGGTACAACGTTTGTATTAAACGCAACGTAATACAAACTCTTTGGGTACAACTTTAAAAAAAAAACGCGATAATATGATGTGCTAAGTAGGTATATAGAACAGAACGTAAGGTACACACAACCACTTAACGCTAATAACTTAAAAATACTGATAATTTACTTCTAAGCATCCATGCTTCTAAGCATAAGTCTCTTCCTAATCTCTACCCATTGAAAAGCAATTTTGAGTATTTTATTTTATTAATCACCTATTATGTTGCTAGTTAGAGAAGAGAAGGCAAGTAACTAGATGTTAGAAAGTTTAATAACTTCTTTGAAAAAAAAAATCGTTGAACAAAAGTAAGTCACCGTGGAGCGGTGGATCAATACCTTTTGGTTGTTGACATATTTTGAGAACCCATTGTTTCTTCAAATCGTTCCTTTGTTGCGCCACTGCGGTGTAAAATTGTCTTTACAGAGAGACAGCAACAATCCGTAAACCTACTGGCATGGCAACCCATGATTTTGTGAGCTCACCGAGCGTGGATTTTCGAGGCCAGGTGAATTTGGCTCTGTCGAGTACAGCATAGGTCCTTCGGCCAGCGACCCCTGCGAGTTTTCATAAAATGGTTATAAGTTCAGAATCACTCCCTGACCTGAAAGTTTATCGTTTTACAGCGTTTTTATCGCTTTGGCTTGGGACTTCGTATTCTTCAAACAATCAAAAAGCTAGACGGAGCATCAAGTTGACGAGCTGGTGAGAAGTCACCGTGACGACAATGCTAATATATTTCTCTCTCTCTGTCTCGCACTCCGTCTATAAGGTAAATTGTGTGTATTTATGAATCAATTTTTTAAAGATGTTTATTAATTGAGTACATTTTTACTTGTTTTTTTATTATTATTTGTTAGAATATCCGCCATAATAAATAACACATATTCTGTGAAAATTTCAGCCGGCTACTTATTTATTACCGTTCAAAAGATACAGCCCTTCAAAGGTAGGACAGAACGACAGACGGACGGACGGAGTTAATAATGTAGTCCCGTACGGTACGGAACCTCAAAATTGAAATATTTTTTGGTTTACATTTTGGGTTACCCTCTACTTTCCAATAAACTATGTACATATTAGAAAAATGTATCTATGACCTGTCTGCGGGTAAAAATGCTGCGTATTTTGGCGTCAGTTCCATCAAAAGCGGTTAATCCGGAGGTATTTGCGTGTGACAGACGGACGGACAGACAGACAGACCGACAGACAGACAGACAGACAGACCGCGACGGAACCCTAAAACGAAATACAGCCCATAAAGATCCCTTTTTTCGCATGTTGCGGCGGGATCCTAAAACGAAATACAGGCTGGTTTTTTTACCATGCCGCTCATTTCAGGGAGTTAATCCTGTATCTAAATCTAAGTACATTCCGAAAAAGAACGGTGACGAAATTTAGAAAATACCTAACTTCAAAATGTATGGCGAAGAAAATATGTTTTTTTTTTTAATTTCGCCATCGTTTTTTTTGTTTATACATGCTGTTACTGTACATACATACATAGTGTTCGATATGCATTAATTCTCTGAAAGGGCCGGCATGCTCAACAAAACAGCCTGTATAAGTATTACTAAAAAAACTAAAATATAATAATGAGTTCAAAGTAAGTATAGAATGAATAACATCGGTATAGTTCTCCACTTTCGAATTCGTTGGAGTTCTCTTCTCCCCGTGTGTTGGGTGAAATGAAAGTGGCTGCGATGAATAAGTAAGGGGTTCGTCGTAACTTGGAGTTTCAGTCGCTCTGAAATCTCTTTTTTACTTTTTTACTTTGGCTGGAAGCCTATCATATTGTGTTGTTTCGTAGCACTCTCCTCGAAACTGTAACGGTCACTAACCATAATATATTTGGAGATGTGATGTGAAAATAAATTATTACTCTCCATAACAGATTAAAACATTTCGATTAGAACATACCTGTTTAATGTTTAATGTAATCAGCGCGCAGTCACTTAGTCTGTATGAATGTATGGTCGTAATAAAAGAATAAAACTATAAAGAAATACTACCATAATCTAAACATGACATAAGATACATTACAGCTGCTCCAGATAATTGAATGCGCGTGATTTGTACCCGCTAAGCGCGCTATCCCCACTAAAATCGTCCCAGATATAGCAGAGAAACACACTGACACAATTTGTCTAACCCAACTAACAATTTAGGCCACTACAACAAGGCTTACTAATTAGATTTCAATGAAAAGCTCCCGCGGTACAACCGCGCCGACAATTTCGTTCCACAACCTCGTTATCGCTGAGTTGACGAGATTCAAATCACAGAATAATTTCCAGCGCCCCCCTCCTGCCGCCAGGAAATGACTCCAGGCGCTGAAAAATGATTAAGAGAGCGGAAATTCTGCTAATTCTGTCTTGACAGTTCGCGTTCCATCTTCACCGTTTTGTTTAGTGTAGTTGTTTTTTTCAACTTTTTACATTTAGTTTAGTAGATACGTACTCTTTCCGCCCTGATTCGTGCCTACTCGCCCACCTATCATGATCTGTTCCTTTCCTTGTCGCTCTGTCTCACAATATTTCTCCAACTGTAGGTCCTTTCCCTTGTCCCTTACTAGATGGTTGGCTCTGATTATACCCTACTGGGTTGATACCAACGTACTGGATGTAAGATGGCCGCATAGCACCCTCGGCTGTGTTCTCCTCAAGGCCAGTATAGTCACATTCTCGAAGGTGATATTGGTTGGTCGGAGCATGTGCTTTGTCCCCTCTGACTCAACCACACATAGCGGATTACATAAAAAAAAAAATTACCCACCCTCAAATCGGTAGCAAGTCTCAATGTAAATTTTTCACAACTGTAAGGGTAGCTTCGATAATACACCTAGGCGTGATTGCATCGATTTGTCCCGTCATCTATGGAAAGACGCACCGAAAGAATATCTGACTGCAGCAGCCAACCGCAAGCCTTGCAACAGTCCGCAAATCTCCTGGCATGGCACCTAACTGAGCGTGGTCGCGCGAGGAGAGGTGATTTTGGCGAGGATTTTGGCTGTCGACTGCACCATTGGTCTCTCTCTCGGCACAGCCACCCATGCTGGTTCACATAAAAAAAAGTGATCAATGCCAGCATAAGCCCCGGGTCAACCGACACCCTCGGGAAGGTGCGTCGTCGCCCATATTTACAATCCACTCAAGAGCACATTGCTACCCTGTCGCATCACCAGGTCTTCCCTTGTCAGGTTGTCCCTCCCCAACACCCCGTCCGACAGTCGTACAGTTGTATGAAGTTGCCACTGTTAGCCATCCTCGCTTACTTTTTAGTTGAATATTAATTGCTGTAAATTATAGAAAGGTACCTTTCTATAATTTACCATATACCTTGGCACGGTCTTTCCAGTCATGTCATGCAGTCATGCATGACATGCATGAGCATGCACGCATGCATGCATGAGTCATGCAGCAAGTGGGCTTTCGTGCCTTACTTGCTGCTTGATAGTTATCTTGTCCGAATACTTAGCTAAACGTGGTGGTCGATGTTGTGCTGTAATTTACGTATTTGCAGCACAACACGGATTACTCTGCTTACCCCGATTGTCGGGATACAGCGTGTGGTGTTTAAAGTATAGTAGAGTAGGTAAGAGAATCATAAATACTAATACATATTATTAGGACACTAATAATAAAACGAGTTCACCTATATAGCAATATAGTATGCCGGACCTAGCGAAATCTGTATGTAAAATAGTTTCAGCTGTTTCCGAGTTCATCTCGTAACACAAAATACTTACTTACTTGCTTACCCATATAGGTAAATGAAACGTACTCTCTGTCTTGTGGTAAATGTGATCAAACAGGGAAGCACTTCGCGAGATAGTGGGTACCTAGTACTGTGAAACTAGCACGTAGCCAACTTTGTGGGTACTAATATGAAAAAACTAGGTATATGAAACGCACTCACTGTCACAGACTAGAACCAGTCACAGAAAACTTATTGTCACTGTCCTGTGGTAAATGTGACCAAACATAGGGAAGCACTTCGCGACATAGTAGGTAGGTACCTAGTACTTTGAAACTAGCACGTAGCCAACTTTGTTTGTGGGTACCTACTAATATGAAAATTAGGTATATGAAACGTAATCACTGTCCTGTGGTAAATGTGACCTAACAGGGAAGTACTTCGCGACATGGTATGTAGGTACCTAGTACTGTGAAAGCACATAGCCAACTTTGTTACCTCGGTGTAGGTACTATACTCAAATCAAAACAAACGTGCAGCTCGCACAACAAAATTTTATGGCTTAGTGAAGGAAGATTCCCTTCACTAAGCCATAAAACTTTATTATGCGAACTGCACGTTTGTTTTGATTTGAGTATAATAGAACGCGATAGAATTTCCCATGGTACGCGATGTGAAACATAATTTAGTCGAGAGGACAACAATTACATATACAACGTGTCCCAAAACTCAACGTCAAGAGGGAACCAGGGAGTAGGCCAGTTTATGACTACCCAGGGAAAAATAAGAAAACAAATCTGAGTCATTTGTTTTTTTATAATATGAGCATTTTTTGAAAAACGTATGCGTAACTATGTAGAAAAATTGTGTGTTTGTGTGTTTTTAAATTGGTAAAATTGCAGTCACCTGCCCCTGTACCCGCGTTACTCACTCGCCGATGTGAGTATGAGAAACGATCTCACTCAACCAATCAGAAGGCGTTCAGTGAGGCATCCCGCCCGGCTATTGGTTGAAATATGCGAGTAGGTAGCGAGTGAGTTAACGCCGGTGGACCTACTGAATTGTACGAAGATTATGAAACTGCGAGTCAGTGCCGGACTTTTACTGTTCTTAAGTAAAGGCCACTTGACTTTCGCCGCCCGCGCCCGCGCAAAACATAAATAACATAGGATAGGAGTATTACTAAGTCGCAATGGGGACTTAAAGCCTTTACCCAAATGATATTTAGCATTTAATAGTCGAAAACTCTATCCACAAGTGATATGCTTGAGTATTGCGTCCATAATCGCGCACGAACTTGACGGCTTACAATATACCAAAGCGCAAGTGTTATACCTTGTAATATTCTTTAGCGCCTTCGGAAATCTGCCGCCCCCTGAAGTTTGCCGCGGCCTATACGGCCTAATGGGAAATCCAGGACTGCTGCGAGTGCTGTGTGCTTCAGCATGGCTTCAGCACACCCGTGCGCGGTCGAAACATGAATTCTACGCAAAACTGTGGGTCCCTTACCTCACTAAGGTGTAGGGCTTAACCCGATCGTTTAATACCACCGCACGGAATGAAAAGTCGGTCTTCAGCTGAGTCAGAGGGGCCATATCATATGCTCCGACCAGCCAATATCACCTCCGAGAAGGTAAGTGCCATAACGGAGCTTTCCCTTTGCATTTCTGGCTATATTGGACTACAGGAGAAAACAGCCGAGGCTGCTATGCGGCCATCTTACATCCAGTACGGTGGTATCAATCCAGTCGGCTACAAATTAGAGCCTACCACCTAGTAAGGGGCAAGGAAAGGAACCTACAGTTTTACAGTACAGGTTGAAACGGCTATGTAAATAGTTTTTTTTTCGCGCGTTTCCGCCCAGTTTGTTGTGGCCGGCACGGCCGAATGGAAGCACTGACATGACACCTATTTATTTCACCAATGAGTGATGGGCCAGCATTGCTTATTATGCTTATGAGTGTATGCTTATGTAACCAAGCATGTTAGGTTAAAAAAAACTTTTTTGGACGCGAATCTCGGATCTCTTGTACGAGTAAGGTAATCGGTACCATAACTGCTGAGATAGCAATGTTTATTGTATTGTATTTTTTTTTTTTTTTTTATTGTTAGCTCGACATATGGCGCCGAGGCACCCATAAGGTGTCTAACGGCGCCCATGGACATTCGGTCGTATTCGGGGGTTGCGAATGCCATGCCGGCCTGACAGGTGCCCATTCACGCCCCTCTTGAAGGACCCGAGACTGTACTTGGGGGGAAATATATGAGCAGGGAGAGCGTTCCAGAGTTTACCGGGTCTGTACAGGAAAGATCTGCAGAATCGATTGGTACGCATGCGCGGTAAGTCCAGCGTATATGGATGCAATCCCTGCCCAGTGCGCGTGGTGCGGAGGTGGAAAGGGGACGGCGGGATCGCGTTAAACAGCTCCTCCGAGCACTCCCCATGGAATAAGCGATAGAACACACTTAGGGAGCCGACATCCCTACGGTGTTGCAGTGGTTCTAGATCACGGGACACTTCGGGGTCACCCACTAGTATCTTCAATATATTTCGATATCTCATTTCGTTTTAACACACAACATTAACAAAAATAATTAAATCTAGACCTAAAAATAACTAAAATTAACTATGAAAATAAATCTAACTATAAATAAAAATAGTCGTCCACAGGGACCATAGGCATGGTCCCCATGTGGTCCCCATGACGGAAGCGGCGTTCCCCCTCTGGATCGCCAGGCTGATCCGCTGGTTGAAATACGCCCGAGCACGGCGGTCACCAGACGCATCAATAAGTAGTTTTCCCAATTTCTTGGAAAAACTGATCGCGTCCGGGCTCCATGCCCCAAGAGTCTCTGTATTGTATTGTTTATTGATATAATTCATACGGCAGTTAGACCGCACTCGAACTTTACACAACTTGTTCTATCCGGTTCGATTACACCCACGAAGAAGAACCGGCAAGAAACTTCGCAGGGTATTTTTTGTATACAAGTATTTTAGTGACTAGCCACATAATAACATTGCTTTTTTTTTTTTTTTATGGAAACTGACACGGTTGGCTACATCACCTACAACATCCGTGATGTCAGCCCATAACACCGGATGAACTTGGTGCCACGTCAGTGCTTCCCTTCGGTCGTGCCGGCTACACTGAACTGGACGGAAAACACAAACTATTTACATAGCCGTTTCGACCGACCTTTCATTCAATGCGGTGGTACCAACCCGGGCGGGTTAAACCTAGTAATATAAGAAGGGAGTCATATCCCTTAGTCGCCTTTTACGACATGCACGGGGAGAGATGCAGTGGGGCTATTCTTTTAAAGTACCGGCCCCACACGGTAAAAAACAGTCTTCAGTCTTCAGTCCACAGTCAAAACAGTCAGCTTACAGTCTATCGAACGAAAACACAGGGTGAGAGCAAGATTAACAAATTTTACTGAGAATTCTGGCTAGGTACTAGGTGTAAAGAGAATTTGTCAAACTTTGATACGTAATTTATATCAACAAATTATGTTAGTATACTAAACATACTACTATGTAGTATAATTGTCAAAAAATAAGAATATTATTTGAAAACTTGTACCTAACTTGATACTTGAAGTAACAAGTTGTCAATGGGTTAATAAAATTGAGGTAGGTACCTACTATTCGTAGCTAGTCAAGAGTTAACTAATTATGCGTCAAGTAAGTAGTATATACATAGGTATACCATTGAGATAACATGCTGCCAATTGGAGCAGGCCAGTCTCCACAAACAGCACGCGTTCACGAGCATCACGCCAGGGCCAGCATCGCCTCTCTCAGCTATATGTGAGGGTGAGCAAGCGTCACCGTAAGCAAAGACCTTAAGCGATGCACTACCCCAGCGGCACGTAGCAAGATAACGACTGTGAAAAGGTTCTATATATTGTGCAAGTAGGTGCGGACCGGACGTGATGACGACGACGCGAGACGCGACGACGCGACGCTGCGCTTAACGTCCGCGGGAACGTCATTTACGGCGAACTCTAATCAAAAAGTGACTTTGAGATAAACTTGAGATAAACTTTGAGAATTATACACATATACAGTACGCTACAGTAAATAATGAACATTGGGCTTTAGAAAGAGACAATCCGGCTGTAGAGCTTCGTCCATGTCGAACAGAGACGTGCAACAGAGACGATGCTCTATAACCGGACGTAAAAGCATTGTGTTGTATCACATGGTGTAGCTGGTGATGTAGGCGTGAGGTTGTCAAGGCCGCGATGTCAAGTTCCATGGACAAAACTTCGGTGCCTGTATATGATGGATGACCTGAGTATTTAACTTGTGATACGCTATTTCACTAGTGTTACACTATTTCACTAGTGTTACACTATTTCACTAGTGTTACACTATTTAACTAGTGATACACTAGATTTCACTAGTGTTACACTATTTCACTAGTCTTACACATTTCACTAGTGATACACTAGTATTTCAATAGTGTTACACTATTTCACTAGTGTTACACTATTTCACTAGTGATGCACTAGATTTCACTAGTGTTACACTATTTCACTAGTGTTACACTATTTCACTAGTCTTACACTATTTCACTAGTGATACACTAGTATTTCACAGGTGTTACACTATTTCATTAGTGTTACACTATTTCACTAGTGTTACACTATTTCACTAGTGATGCACTAGATTTCACTAGTGTTGCACTATTTCACTAGTCTTACACTATTTCACTAGTGATACACTAGTATTTCACAGGTGTTACACTATTTCATTAGTGTTACACTATTTCACTAGTGTTACACTATTTCACTAGTGATGCACTAGCATTTCCAGTTTGAGCCGACTGTACATGGCTGTTACATGGCTAGGTTAAGTTTATGGCAGCCTTCGTTTAAAGAATGATGATGTTGATGCGCTGGCGCACGATGATAAGCTGAGTGCCGTCATGCATGTGTAGTTTGTAATAGTGTACACACTTGTACATATCTATAATTACATTTACGCACGTACTCTAGATCAGAGATCTAGATCTTGATTACACGACATCACTATTATGTAAATAGCGAATATGTATGGATGTATAATAACTCGTGTATAATAAAGACTGCTTCGTGTAAAAATGTACAAGTGATAAGTTTTAACAGGCAGACTAACCAAGAAGCAAATACATGACTACTGCATCAATGTGCGTATGTACTGTGAAATATTTCAATCAGTGGTTCCGTACAAATTAGAGAGGCATATGCCTAGCAGTGAACTCATAAACTCTGACTGATTGACTGTGAAATAGATTGATTACCATTCAGTGACGGCAAAATGATTGAAATAAATACAAGTAGTATTGTCATACGTTGCAATTACAATATACGTCCCCAATATGCACACAATTTAAATTAGACGGCTCGTAACACGCATATTAAATATACTCAGCTGTAAGGAAATGCAGTGTATTTATGATAGCTAAAATATCCTATAATCATCCTTAGATATGCCCGAAAACGTTAGAAAACTCCATCTGAATTTATTAAGTAGTTCCCGACGTATAAGCAAAAAAAGGGTGAGTGTACGCGCATTAGAAGTTATACCAGGGCTCACGCAACGCACTCTATGTACTTGCGCGCGATAACTACCTACCGCCGATCGGACCGCCGGCGATCCATAATTCATTGGGCTGCCGACAGCCGCGTGGAGCTAACCTACGTGAGCGCGCGCTCACGCTACTGCTTCGTACGGTCGTACCTACCTATATCCAAAGAGTTTCTTTGCCTATGTCTTGATTCAAGTTGACATGGCTTCTGTTAATAGTGGCAGTGGCAATTTATGTGCAGTAGATGGATGTAAATCCAGCAAGAGGAGAGATAAAAATCTCTCTTTTTTCCATTTACCTGCTGATGAAGAAATGTGAGTATATTGTTTTTGTTGAGCAATAATTACCTATTCTAAAAAACCGGACAAGTGCGAGTCGGACTCGCACACGAAGGGTTCCGTACCACCGTACAAGATTTAACACTATGTAGGTACTTTATTTTTTATATTTTTACTATTTCTTGTTATAGCGGTAATAGAAATACAGCCCGCTGACAGACGGACGGACGGCGGGGCTTAGTAATATGGTCCCGTGGCACCCTTTGGTACGGAAAACTAAAAATGGTAGGTAGATAGGTATTTTGGTTTATGTTGTGTTTCGCTTGAGTTTAACGAGGGCGAAGCCGCGGGCTAAAACTAGTAGTAGCCTATATGTTAAACAAAAAAAAAATTGGTACCTATCTAACAGTAAAAACCCATTTTTAAATCTGTGCTGCAGCTCGCGAACAAACATTCACACATATTTCCTCTTTACAATATAATAATATTAAAGATTGTGTAATGCATTGATATTTTTATCGAAAGTAGCAGCCCTAACGTCACCGAATTTGCTTCAAGGCCCCGCGTCCGCGCGCAGCTGCAAAGCAATAATCACTTTACGCTCTTTCGTTTAGTTACATTTTCGCACGCAGCGAATGGCGTCGTAAAAGTTTAGGCTATTAAAGCCGAAGGTACGTAACTTTTTCTATGGAGAGATTCATCTGTTACGAAGTAACTATTTAGTAATCTGTGGTTATACTTCGCTTTACGCGCTATAAGTTATTATTATAAAGTCATAAAGACATAAAGTCATATTAACAGTTATACATTCATAAAGTCATAAATTCGTATAAGTCGTATAGGACAAAGTTGTACGTAAAAGTCGTATAAGTCATAAAGTAAGTCAAAAGACCCCTCGACCCCTCGACCCCTCTCGTAGGGAAAACCGCACAATAATTTGACATAATACAAATAATTTTTATGCGGTGACTATCTGCGTGGTTGTTGACGCTTTATGGTGACGACGTTTTCTGTGATTTATTCATCATTTTCAAAGCGCCTAAAGCAGTTTAATTTATTTCATAACGTCCGCAAAGAAGTATAGCTTCAAGCTTCAATAACATAGATCGGAGACGACGACGACGCGGCGCGCGCATCTCGATTTTCCGCTTCATTTATTATAATGTTGTCTCGTGTCGTATGTATGCGCCATTTATAATGGTCACCTACTCGAAGCACCTCGAAGAGTTGATTTTTTTTTAATAGAATGCGCGACATTTGGCACCGAGCCACCCATAAGGTTCTAACGACCCCCATGGACATTCGGTCGTATGCGGGGGTTGCGAATGCCATGCCGGCCTGGCCTATTCACGCCTCTTCTGATTTCACTTCCATTCTTCCGATTTAGTGACAAGCTAATTTATTAACTATTCATCCTCTTCTTTTGCTTGACGGTGCACGGTACGTACCTAGAACGATAAAAAAGGTATGGACGCCGGACTGTCAAATGCTTTTATGAGAACTAGCGTCGCCGAGTTGCGGGGAGCGGAGTGTACTTACCGATGATAAGATATTCCACTATTGTGCACACTAAACTTGGCTGTAGTGTTTTTACACGTAAACTCAGAGCATGCGGGCATTTTAACAGCTTTTTGCGAACGCGGCCGATGACAGACTGACGGGCCAGCGCGCGACCGTCCAATGAAACAAGTATGCTTTTACTTATATCGTGTTACGCTGGCGAGGATAGGGTTCGGGGTCCATACCTTTTTTATCGTTCTAGGTACGTACGGTAGGTGGCTGGTAGTCAGTAGTAAGTCTGGGCGGATAGGTCGCAGTCTGGGCGGGCGCTGCTCGGCGCTCGGGCGGCACAACCCGTGGGCGGCTCCGCGTCGGACTTTTACTTTTTGTATCTAGATTATTATGTTGAACTTTTATGATTCCATAAATTGGTTTGGCGTTTAGTATTACGTAAAACGCGAAAATGTGTCAGGGTAATGGCCAAATATCCTTAGGGAATTATTATTTTCGATATACCTTCGAAAACTAAGGCGATCGCGAAAGTAGTTCGTTTCAAGTACACAAGTATTCTGTACTTGCCCTAAGAACTTCTACCTTCTTTGAAATATTTTAAAATTATTTAACAGTAACTGCGTGTTTACCTGTACAGAATAAATTAATGATTCGTGACATTTTATTGCAAATGAATCAAAACATCATTTAATCATTTTATAACATACAACACAAATAATCATTTTAATATTAATGAGGTTTCGTTTATTTTCTATGATTTTAAGTGAATGAATAAAGTGTTAATTAGTACCTACATACTCGTATAAGTTACTATTAGATATATCTATGCAATTATTCAAAGTTCCACCGCTAAACAGAAAAGGCTCTCGCTAAACATAAGCCTATTACTCTCCTGTCATTCAGTTGATTGTGTTGCACAACGGTACCACCGATTAATGTACATATAATATGTAAGTTTATTATATACATATATATGCTTATTAAAGTATCTATGTAGTATTCGTACGTAGGTTATCATACATATTTCTTTAATCTAACACATTGTCACAAACTATTCTTGTTCGCCTGCATGTACTTCTCCCACATCCCAAAGGTTAGTTAGAATAGAATGCCTCGCGGCATTAAGCTCGCCTGTTGTACCTAATTTTGATAAATTGGTGTTCAATAAAGAATATATACATATTATAATGATGATCGATTGAGCTGTTACAGAGGTCACATTGAGCTATTAGCCAAGTAATAAATAAACCGGCGCCGACCCGCTCCATATCCACCTGTTGACTCTTCTGTTCAGATAATTCAAAAGCATGGCTTCCATGCAGGCCAGAGGCATTACTCGCCCTGCAGTCTAAGACGGAGGTTACACGCTAGGTTTGGCATCAGTTCAGTCCGTGACCTTGGCCACGACCAGATTGACGCCAGACTGACGCCAGACGTAAAATGCATTCGCACTATCAGTCTGCCATCAGTCTAGTATCAAAATATTTTAAAATCCATCAGTCTGGTCCATCAGTCCAATCCATCCATCCATCAATTTAGATCAGTCTGGACCATGGTTTAACCAGACTGATGGACTGAACTGATGCCAAACCTAGCGTGTAACCTCCGTCTTTAAGTTACACAAGGACGAAATATACCTCGAAATACATTTTTGATGAAACTCGGCAATATTTGTATTGTTTTTATCGCTGATTTTTTATTATTACTGTTCCCGGAGGAAGCATAAACTTTAATGTTTCCGGTACTCTTATTCTTTTTTTTTTATGGAGACTGACACGGTCTGCTACATCACCTACAACATCGGTAATGTCAGCCCATAACACCGGGTGAACTAGGTGCCATGTCAATGCTTCCCTTCATTTAATGTCGGCTACACTGAACTGGACGGAAAACACGAACTATTTACATAGCCGTTTCGACCGACGTTTCGTTCAGTGCGTCACCAACCCGACCGGAATAAACCCTACCACCTAGTAAGGTAAGAAGGGAAGGGACCTACAGTTTAACGTGGAATCCAAACCACGGTCAGCCTCCAACGGTCGAGCGGTCACCCATCAAAATACTGACCGCACCCAGCAGCGTTGCTAACAATCGATAGCAACCAAGATAGCAACAGTCAGTTACAGTTATAGTTAGTTGATTCGGTCTCGCGGTCTCTCCTAGCTTATTAACATTTCATTTATAAATTTTGTAAAGATTTTGTACATTTAGTCTCGATTCTCCGTAATTTTTTTTTTGTTAATAATTTTTCAAAGTATTTTTCTTAATGTTTAGTTCTGTTACCGTTTGTGTGTGTAAAGTACAGCACGTGTATTCTTATCAGACGGCTGGCGGGTGTTTGTTGAACATGTACTTTGTTCTTTTATTCAGTAATCCATCTACTTACTATAATGTTTTATTAATTCGTAGACATACTCCCACAATATTACGAGCAATATTATTATAACCACCTTAGTGGCCAAATTTCTTATCTTTATCTTAACACAAGTAATGTCTCCTAACTTATATTCATTCTTACGTAGTATTTTACTTATATAAATGTAATTATATTTCTCATGTTTTCATAAATCCTTATATTTTTAAATATTTTTTTTTACCTCGTATCTTTGCTACTACCTACATTCCTCTAGTACACATTTCTTTATTTACACCTAAAGGTTGGCTGTAAGAAATCATTTTAAGGGATAAGTCCTCCTTTGCTTGCACCTCATGCACCTGTATTCATTATGTTATTTTTGTGGAGAAATAAAGAATTTTTAATCAATCAAGTACCTAATTAGTAATTATAACATTAGTAACTAAGATAAAATGTAGCATCGTCAAATAAAGGCTTTTTATTATTATTTATAATAAATAATTTTTATATCTATCTATCTATCTCATTCCTTCTACTATACAATCCCGATGGCTCAGGTAGTAAATCGGCAAAAAGTCATCTCTCACTTTCGAAGAGTTAACGACTGCAGTTTTCACGCGGGTAGAGGTGGTTTCACATTCGCGTCCAATGCATCCACTATCCTCGGAGCCAACAGAATTCGACGTTCTCACTCAATGGCGCTCATTTCCTTATCGGGGGAACATTAACCTCTGTTCTAGAATATGATTGGACGGCAGAGCCTATTTCGAGGCTAAAGCGATTCGAAAATGGTAAAGGCCACGACGCAACATTTTTGGAAGCGGTGGAGCTCAGACTATCTGACCAACGATTAAAAAATATATAAAAACCGCCTTCAAAAATGTATGAAATAAAAAAAATCGAACGCTAGAGTTGAAGGCGATCGGTTGTTTTTGCATGCTTTAGCACCGCCTTCAACTCTAGGGTTCGATTTTTTTTTATTTCATACATTTTTGAAGATGGTTTTTATATTTTTTTAAATAGTTTTTTATTTCACAGTTTTTTAATTTTAGTAATTTTTTGCTATTAATGTACTCGGCGGAATTCCGCCTCGCTTTCCAATCCAATCTTGACCAAAATGGGACCACACGGGAAGCACCAGCTTTCAAATAAAAAAAGAATGTTCAAAATCGGTTCACCCAGTCGAAAGTTCTGAGGTAACAAACATAAAAAAATACAGTCGAATTGAGAACCTCCTCCTTTTCTTGAAGTCGGTCAAAAACAGTAAGAATGCATACATACCAACTGTTCCATTGTACATAGGTATTCTCAAACACAACTGAACTTTATGTAAGTCGCGGTCGCGTTCGTAATACTTTATGTCGATGGAGCTTTATTCCAAGTATAGCCTTGTTTACGATTGGCGACAGGCTTCGTTGCAATGTGTACCTATATACTTACGTACTGATAAGAGAGCGACCGACAGTAGTGTAAGTTTGAACTCGTGTGGACTGTGTGTGAGCAAGACTAGGCGTTGACGAATCGACACACTGTCTCATCAATAAACAGCGGCAGACCTTTCCCAATCGCCGTTGACTATATAATTAGGTCATACATACATACATCTTGTGCAGTAATGTGCAATGTTCCAATTACGGTGGCCGGGAAAAACTTTAAGGACTTATAATAAATAAAACTCCAGTGTAAGGCTATGCATATTTTTATTTTTTGTTTCTAGATTATTATCTTGAACTTTTATGACATCCATAATTTGGCTTAACGTCTAGTATTACGTAAAACGCGAAAATGTATAAAGTTAATGGCAAAATAACCTTAGGGAATTATTTTTTCGCTATACCTCCGAAAACTATCGCCAAAGTACCTAGTTCGTTTCAAGTACATAAACGAAACTAAACTTTATTCAATAAATATTTATTGCATATATTTAGAGAAACATTTTATGTAAGTATAAAATAAAACTAATTTGAAATTTAACGCGAAATATTGCGCAGTTTCAGCGCGTACGTTCGTGGCCTCCGGCAGGAATGCGAAAATGGAATATATAGTGCTGTGAATCAATCTCTGAAAGTCACAACATTTACGAAACCTCTTTTTTATTTATGACATTAAATTATTTATCTAATAAGGTTTTATTGCGTGGTTGAAGTACGAAGGCAAAACAGGGATAATAGTTTAAAGATCTATCGGCCTCCGCCCGCAGAGGCCACGAACGTGCGCGCTAACAGTAGGTTACCCGCTGCTTAACCACACACTGCGGTCAGCGCGAACGTTCGTGGCCTCCGGCAGGAATGCGAAAATGGAATATATAGTGCTGTGAATCAATCTCTGAAAGTCACAACATTTACGAAACCTCTTTTTTATTTATGACATTAAATTATTTATCTAATAAGGTTTTATTGCGTGGTTGAAGTACGAAGACAAAACAGGGATAATAGTTTAAAGATAGATGCGGCCTCCGCCCGCAGAGGCCACGAACGTGCGCGCTAACTGCAGATACACTCCAGGCGGAAGTTTGAGCATCAAATTAGATGTTCAATAATAGTTATTTACGGTGATATATTCATCACTATCCGATAGTAGGGCTCGTCGTCGGTAGGGTAGAACATCTAGATAAGATGGGTACAGGTCGGGTAGGACAACACGCAACGCGCACGCGAGTCGCGAAGCTTCGCCGTAGTGAGGAGAGCTGTCAGCTGCTGTGTGCCCTCATTACGTAATGGTGTTGTTTTACTCTGTTTCGTGTTCTGAAGCGACAGCGGTGACGTCGACGCAAGCGTCGCTCGGCGTCGCGTCGCCGCTACAGCGTCTTTGGCGGTAGAAATCGTTTTGGCGAATCATAATCCGTGGCGTGAGGGAAAGTCACTGATGTGGGATGCTACCTGCGCCGATACTCTGTGCAGCAGTCATGTTAAGGCATGCTCGAAGCGCGCCGGCGCAGCCGCTGAAACTGCAGCCCGCCACAAGCACACCAAATACAGTTCGGTGGCACACCAGCACATCTTCGCCGCATTTTCGGTGGAGACGATGGGGGCATGGTCTGAGGAGGCAAAGCGGCTCGCGAAAGACATCGGGATGTCCCTGTACGCTGCTTCAGGAGAACAACGTTCGCTCGAGTTCCTGAGGCAGCGTATCAGTGTGGCCATCCAGCGAGGCAACGCCGCTAGCGCCCTCGGTACAGTGCCCACATCGTCACACCTGGAGGAGGGTTATTAAATTTTGTATTGGTTATAGGTTTATATTTTATTTTGTAGTTAGTTTTTAGTTTTTAGTAGTTTTTAGTTATAGTTTTTTATTTTATTTGATAGGTAGTTTAAGTTTATTTAATAATTTTAATTTATTACTATGAAATTTATATTAATAAATGAATACGAAAAGCCTAAAAAAATCGAATGACAAATACAATTTCTTTACCCTTATAAAATTCAGCGTATGTCTATTCATAACATGGATGAACTAGAATCTGAACTTACATATCTAGTGTTTTAATGATCAAACGCATGCAACGACTTAGCGAACACGTCTCTACTATAGAAAGATCAGTTTGAGGTTATCTGCCAGGGCGCCCATCTAAGCCCATTCATTAAGTTGAAAGCTTGCACAAGGTTCCGATTTAATGCCAACAAACAGAGGCGGACTAGCAGCCTTAGCCGCCCTAGGCCGTTTAGCACCAGCCGCCCCAATTCAATGCAGCCGCCCCTTTCAAGTTTAGATACAATGTGAAGTTGTACGAAAATCAGTATTGCGTTCGGTTCAACCTGCCCGGAATATATTATTTCTCGGTTTATTTTACATTTAGCAAAAGTATTTTTTATAAGTCTTCGGCAATATTGGAGTTATTGTCATAGCTAAATTATTTTGTCCGCGTAAATAGTGAATAGTAAAGTCACCACTCCCGCACGTCGCACGCACGCGCTCCGGCCGGCACCCTTTCTATTCTGTACCTGCGCTCACTGCTTCCAGCAGCAGGTACAGATTGGCCGCCCCTAATATCTGGCCGCCCTAGGCCCGGGCCTAGTCGGCCTTAAGGAAAGTCCGCCTCTGCCAACAAAGCCGCCGGCAAAAGCTAGTAGGTACATAAATAATGACGCGAAATTGACGTTGACCAAAGCGTACTCCTGCCGCCGCCGCCGCCGCGCCGCCTGCCCACTTCGTTACGTTGTAGCGCTCAAACAAAACAAAATAGTCAGCGCTCGAACGTGGCGCGGTCTCGTGGTGACTGGTGTTGTGACACAAAAACCATTGCGCCGGTGTGTGACAATCGGTTAACAACGATGTGGTTTGTAGACAGTACTGACTACTGACTGCGGTAACACCGCGATAATCAGATACACTTCAGATAAAATTTGAAGAATAAAAAAAAATCACGATTCTAATTTCGAAAAAAAGTTATGCCTGCATAATTTTTAGCTATTTTGAGTTCCTGAAGTCTTTGAAGCGTGTTCAGGACACTCTGTACAAAGATATGCTGACACTTTCGCTGCGGTTCCGTAGTGCCGCGAGGTCCTATATAAGCCGACACTCGTCCGCCCACACCCCTTCGCGTCGCCCGTACTGGCGAGCTTTGTCGCGTCAATCACACTGCGAGGGATTACCGCCGTCGAGCACGGAACTATAGGGGGCGGGGAAAGGGATCACGTTTCCTCCCCGCCCCCACCCCCTCTCCCTCCTTCCTTCCAAAGCAATTCATGGAGACAGTATCGGAGGCAGAAGCGAAACCCTATGTTGAAGGAACACAATGTTATGGCAGGGTACCGCCTCTTAAAACTCATTTCATCCACGTCGCCCTAAGGCCCTAAGCCACTTAAGATGCGTTCTGTAATGAAATGCGCCGTAATTGTTTTTGAATAAAAGCGAATCTCTTTTGCTCATTATGGCCCGTAGCTTAGATTAGCAAACGTCAGCTTAGTAAATTTCCACTTTATGTTCGCAAAGTGAGAATATGAGCAAAAATAAAATGACAGCTTTGATAGCTGTAGTTTATAAAATACATAAATAAATACATAAATACCTACCTAGTGATACCAGTCAAACCCCAAACATAATATGTTCTAGATCCGCACGGGTCGGCGCGGCGGGCGCACGCGGGGGGAATATTTCTAACCCGATATCATATCAGATTCCTGAATCACGCTTATGACTCCTCGAGAGGAGTCGCGGGCCTAGTTGGAAACATGACACCGCCATTGTCCCGGATTTGCCTCGGCACTGATTCTCGCTAAGTGGGTGTTTCAGTTATGGTGTCTTACTGTCAACCCTGTCAACCCGTGTTCACCAGCACTCCTCTTTCAAGGCGCCGCTTTCGCTGGTTGGAGTAGGATGCAACACAATCAATCAATCAAAAATTTGGTTTTTATTTTTTTATTCCAAAACTACGGATCGAAACAAAAAAGTAAAAAGCTACGGATATATATTTGTATCCAACAAATAAAATATATTTTTTTCCAAAGCCTTGATTTGGTCAGTTGCCTTAAGCCGTAAGCCGCGGGCAAAAGCTAGTAAATACTTATAAATCTGTCCATAGGTAGGTCTCTAGTCTAATAGGTCGTTTACGAATGAGCGCCCAAGTTGCAATAAAGTGTGGCTGTCTGTCGCCAGACTCTGAAAGTGGTGTGGTGACACTCCTGTGGAACTGTGTCAAAAGGCCTGCACAGGAGCGGGCTTAGGCGCGGAAAACGAGTCCTAACAACAACTGTGTCACAATAAATCTAGCTTTTCATATGGAATCTGACATGGTTGTCTACTTTGCCTACGACACCTGTGATATCAGCGCATTACACCCTTGTCCCTATTGGAACTATAGTTGTCATGTCAGATCTTCCCTTTGGTCTTGTCGGCTACACTGAACTAGCCAGAAAAGGGGACTAACTCTTCATCGAGTTCAGGAGGGAATTAGCCCTACACTGGATGTGGCTCCTTCACGACAAACTTCACTCAACACATTTAATAAAATTCATTGGACTGAAGGTAGATGGAAACAAAATCCGATTTAGAGGGCCAGACACACATTAATTCTCTCTCTCTCTCTCTCTCTCTCTCCCTCTCTTTCTCTCTTTCTCTGTCTCTCTCTCTCTCTCTCTTTAGAAAATTAAGCAAGCGAACTTTATAGGCAAAGTCAGCTCGGACGTCCGAAGCGTCCGCGTGTGATTATTACTCTTACCGAATTCCTAAATTCCCCGCGCGCACCCACCCACAAAAACTCCCGCCGACTGTGATTGGTTCACTTCACGCCGCATTCCTTCCTATGCACTGCACCCGCTCCCGCTACCCTTACCTCAGCCTCCCCGATCCTATTATATTCTTGCGGTTAATATTACGTAGATACGTGTAAAAATAAATAAATAACCACTTCGTCGAATGACAAAATCTCATAGATGTACACCTTTAGTTCTGTCTGTGCTGTTAACTTCACAGGAGTTGGTTGAAATTAGGTTAAAACTTCGTTCCGTCATTGGTAATTAAAATGCAAAGTTGATTACTCCTAGTCCGTGACAACAGCTTATTGTTACTCTGCCTTTGCAAGTGCTGTATTGTAGAAGTATGCATCGACATCTATTTGTCGTTTTATTAGTAAGCGAGTTACTCTTACTCTTACATTGTTAAAGTTTTTTATTGTCAAAGTCAACAATTTTCAGCCTTCGCTAGTGAATTTGTCTACATTAATGTCTAAAAAGCTATCTCGTTCGTCGCTTGCCGAACTTAGGACATATAATTATGTTAAAAGCATCCTTCCTTACCTATAATAAAATCCAACGTCTGCTTTCTGTCTGTCTGAGTGTCTGTCTGTCCGCTTATAACTCGAGAACCACTGAACCGATTTTAATAAAACAAAATTCTACGGATAGCTTAATTCTTCCCATCAACTATAGGCTACTTACTATCACGCTAAATAGCTTATGAGGTTAGCTGTGAAGTGAAATATGAGAGCGGGCGTAGCCGCGGGCACAGCTTGTGTATGATAAAATATGAACCCGCTACGCTACTCAAAATTTTATAATATGCTAATTGAAAAGAAATAAAATAACTGTCGTGGCACATGTTATTTGAGGCGAAGTTGACTTGATGGCGGCAGCTAAATTTTGCCGAAAGTACCTAATTCCGAAATTTCAAGAAAATACTAGTATGGATGGATACATTATAAACTGTTGCTGAGTAGAGTACCTATATTAACTCTAAGTAATAAATAACATTATTGGCCTTAGGGATCCGTAGCAAGTGGAGGTAAAGAAATTTCACGTGTAAACAATGTGAGGGATCCTCAACTTCAATTAATAGGGCCACAAAAACTAAGTTAAAAATAATCAAATAATTTTAAGAAGTCTAGTAGTATAGGTATCTATTGATAAGATCTTTCAAAGCCTAGATTACTACTATTATAAAAAAATTCTAATAGGTACCTATATTGAATTGTATAAAAATTTGTAGTAAGAAATGTGTACATTTTGCTCTTTCTAGTTCGGCTCGTGAACTGCGGAACGCTCGGGAGAGTTACCCATATATTATTTCCTATCAAGTAGAGTCTCAGGTGATTTAAGGCACTTGCAACACTCGCAAAGGAAATGTTCACGGTTCTAGTGTTCGTCAGCACTTATGAATGGGCGCAATAGTGTCACTTGTATCTATTAGTAAAAAGAAACATAACAGATAATATATTGGAACTCCGTGGATTTGGCTTCTCTCTTAAATCAGCTGCTAGCAAGGAGACTCAAATCCCAAAGCGTCGTATTTCGAGCTAAGAGCGGACGAGACTTGGCTTTCAATTCGCTCCACCGTAGTATAAAGGTACTCCCCTTACTTACTTTGTTGTGTACACTTGCAAGCGTAGTCACGTCGCCCGTTGTGTCTGCCTGTGTACATATATAATATATTAGTGTTGCGCAGTACTTATTATTACACCTCAAGAAACTGACTGATGATCTGGAGTCTGTGAGTCACAGACGTTTTGTAGGGTCACTCAGTCTGTTCTACAGGTACTATTATGGACGCTGCTCGAAGGAACTTGCTTCCCTTATTCCTTGCCATCCAACCTATCTTTGCAGCACTTGTCGCAGAGAAACTGAGCACCCGTTTGTTGTTGGCATTGGGCTTTTGAGAACCCATCGGTTCTCTAAATCATTTCTTTGTGGCACCGCTAGGGTGTGGAACTGTCTTCCGGCGAGTGTGTTTGCCGAATCCTTTAACCTGAGTGTCTTCAAACGTCGTATCAACGGGCTAGACAGCCTAGCAACAGTCTGCAAATCTGCTGGCATGGTGCCTCACTGAACGTGGTTTCGCGAGGAGAGGTGTTTTTGGCTCTGTCGACTGCACCATTGGTCCCTCGACACAGCCACCCATGTTGTTTTAGATAAAAAAAAGTATTGTAGGAATTACATATGAGGGGCTATTTCCTTATATGTCGAGTAATCGTACATTCAAAACAATTGAACAAAATTACAGCCTTTTTACAGTCGAGTAAAAACTACATTACCAACGAACATATTCCCTGCTCTTAAACAATTCAAATTATTTCTGTCTGCCAATTTGATAGCTAATCGTAATCAAGTTATTTAGGTCATCTATTATCAAAGAGGTATTATGTACGCTAGTAAATAATACCTCTTTGTCCATTATAGGAAAATTTAGCCTTTTGAATAGCGTAAAAATTATAAGACAACGAAACCACTGGCATAATGTAGTTTGAAGCTATAAATAGTTTAAAAATGTTTATAAATAAATATTCTTGTTATTTCTAATCCCTATCTACATATACAGGCTGTTCGGCACATCGACCGACAACATTTTTTTGTAGGTAAGTGGGGTCATTTGCAACGTTTTGACCCCATGATACGTTTTGTCAGATGTCACGTGGTACAAAGATACGATTATTTTTCTTTATTATTGAAAATTAGCAAAATCCCAGATTTAAACCCTTGTAACTTTTTTGTTTATGATTGTATCAGAACGAAATAAACTTTATTGAATTTTCCGATGTATTCTTGTTCTAAAAAAATACTGTTTGATGAAGTTGAACACCATGAAAAGGTTTTATGACCTCCCAAAGTCCCGAGAACGAGTAAAAATGTGACAGAATCTTAATTTGTTAATTCATTTACAAAGAACCGATAGCAATTGAGCGCTTCATTTTCTATTAAAAAGTTTGCTAGTTTATGCCCTTTCCAACGGTATACCACATATTATACAAATAATTCACTATGTGGTCAAAATTAGGC